>OZ010790.1:357695006-359170006 GCA_963932465.1 Maratus speciosus
GTCTCGGGCTCTTCGGCTGATGATTACGGATTAAATTTTGTCCAGATAAATCTTCATCACTGTGCGGACGCCACTGATGCTCTTATTAAATACGTATTTGATTTTAACGTACATTTTGTACTTTGTCAAGATCCATATTTGGTTAACGGTTGTTTTGTTGGTCTTCCTCCTGACTGGGTTTACTTTATTTCTTTTGGTGGTACTGCAGCTATTATTTCAACTTTGTCAGGACATGCGTGTGTGAAAAGTTTTTGAGTCGAGAAATAGTATTTTTTGTAAACTTGCAAACAGCAAAAGGTTTCATTATTATTGGTTCAGTGTACTCACCACCTTCTGGAAATTTTCAAGATGACATGGACCCATGGACTGACTTTTATCCAGATTTTTCCAGGCATGTGATTGGAGGAGACTTCAACGTCCCGCTTAAGATGATGGGATATACTTGCGACAGTGATAGGGCTGAGCCTCTTTTGGAGTTAGTAATGTCTCACAGCCTATTTATTCTAAATGACCCAGAGGCACCTCATAGTTACGTTCAAGACGCCCGAAAGGGCCGTCCAGATCTTACGCTGGGCGGTAACGAAATTGTACAGGTTTTGGATGGTTGGTCTGTAGATGATAGTGTCTTTTCATACAGTGATCATCGCTACATCAGGTTTCACCTTGTTCTTGATCCCTCATTTAAGACTTATACAAGATATAAAACAAAAAACAAGAGTTTATATAGTTTCAACAAAAGACTCTTGGAATATCTTCCTCAGTTGATGAACACTTTACGTAGAGTTTTTAGTCCTGATGCACTAGAAGATTGGACGGCTAATTTTTATGACCTTTTGCATGAGATTATGAGTGCTTGTTTTAAAAGAGGTTCATTATCATATAAACCTACGGCAAAATGGTATACAGAAATTCTTAGGGTTGAAAGAAACAAAGTTAACGCCTTGTATAAGCGTTATAGGAAGAATTTGAATAGAGAAGATTACAAGGATAAATATCTGACTGCTAGAAGACAATACAAAAGTAATTTACGTCGTGCAAAACGACAGGGTTGGCTGTCATTCTGTGAACGCACTGATAATGCCTATGGGTCTCTATACAGACATGTCTCAGGTAAAACCCTGAAACATAACGACATGATCTTTACTACATTAGAAGAATCTTCTGTGTTTGACACATATGATAGCGTAGCACATAGTCTTATGTCTGGTCATTTTGACGTGGATTATCGACCTTCTGTCCCTTATGAGTACATTAGCTCATTCAATTATTCCTCATCACCTGATTTCATTCCATTTAAAGAAAAAGAACTCTTTCATGTACTGCGCCTTCAGGACATAAATAAAGCTCCAGGACCGGACGATATTGATGGAATAATTATTAAAAATTTGTGTAACAGATTTACAACTCTTATGTTGACGCTATTTAATACTTGTCTTTTACTTGGTCACTTCCCAAAATGTTGGAAACGAGGAATGATCATCTTTTTTCGAAAACGTAATAGGACAGCTGAAAAAATTAATTCGTATCGACCTATTACTCTTCTCCCTATGATGGGTAAGTTATATGAAAGACTTTTAAAACTTCGAGTTATTACGATGCTGGAGTCTTCTAATTATCATGATGATGGACAACATGGCTTTCGTGAGGGACGGAGCACCTTGACAGCACTTTCTGCGTTAAAGAATATCATTGGCGAAACACTATCAGTATATAAATACTGTGCAATGATTTCTTTTGATATCAGTGGTGCCTTCGACGTTTTGGATTGGCGTATTGTAGCCGATATCATAAATATCTTACCTATTTTTGATTACATGAAGTCTACACTTAAAAATTACATGAGTCATAGGCTTATTTGTTTTAAATATACGCATGGATTAACATGGTTTCATGTATTCCGTGGGTGCCCGCAGGGGTCATGTCTTGGGCCGTTTATCTGGACACTAGTTGCTGACAGGATTTTAAAGAGTTGCAAGCAGAGAGGATTACTGATTATTTCTTATGCTGATGATAGCGTTATTATAGAGGGCGCAGATACGCGCTCTGCGCTAGAACATAAAATGAATACTAGTGTTTATCACTTTTCGGATATCTGTTCTATACATCATTTGCAAATTAGTGCAGAGAAGTCAGCCGCAATGCTGTTTGGGAGCCACACTCTTAGTAAAAGAAGACCAATTTTTAAACATAATGGCAAAAGTATCAGTGTAAAGGACAATATTCTTTATTTGGGATTTCTACTTGACAGCAATTTTCGCTGGATGGATCACCTAGATATGATTAGAACTAGGCTTAACGATTTCACGTGTAAAATGCGCCAAACCAGAATCCGTGATAGAGGCCTTCCTTCTATTTATCTTAAAATATGGTACAATACCGTCTTGAAGAAACGTATTTCATATGGGCATGAGATCTGGATGCCTGACTTAAATCAACATGGAATAACAAGATTACTTTCATGTCAACGTCTATGTCTGCTATCTGTCTTAAAGGCATATCGTACGATTTCTAATGACGCATTGTGTGTTTTGGTGGGTGCTCCACCACTTGACATAGAACTGAATTTGTCTTCTAAGCGTTATAATATCATTTATGGAAATGGTACAGTCTTGATTGACAATATGTGTTTTAAAGGTGAAGATTTTATGAATAAACTGAGGACATATAATTATCCTTACTTCTTTGAAAACTGAAATATAAAATTTGTTAAGCCAGTGGTTGATACAGTACCAGTGGTGAATCATCCGATACTGTATACTGACGGTTCTCGAATGATGAACAGTGTAGGAGCTGCATTTACGGTTTGGTATAGGGATTCTTTTATGGTAGACATGAGATTAAAATTACATGACTATAACTCTGTTTTTCAAGCAGAATTGGCTGCGATAGACGAGGCTATCAGTTGGTGCATCGAATCCTCGCATGATTCATTTCATCTTTATACTGACAGCTTGTCATCAATTTACGCTCTTCAGCGCTTATTTCCATCTAACGGTCAGCTTTTTAATATCTTCAACTCTTTGCGCCTGTTACATAATAAAGTCATATATATTGGCTGGATAAAATCGCATGTTGGAATACCAGGAAATGAAAGAGCGGACATGTTGGCAAAATCAGTTATTATAAATGATCTGTATGATAAAGTTCTACGCATTCCTGCACCAACTTCTATTTTAAAGCGTCATTTTAAAACACTTCTACATGATCAATGGCAGGTTTCTTGGGAAAATTCGGAGAAGAGAAGAGATACTTATGCGATATTAAACAGGGTTAACGATTTATTTCTATGTGAATCCCAGGTGATAGGTTATTTTCTTTCTTCACATGGAGCATTTCCACAGTATCTGTTTAAAATAGGAAAACGCCCAGATAACAGGTGTAACTGTGGTGAAGTGGGAAGTATACAACATTATTTGTTTGGACATTGTCCGTTAATGCCTTGTACATTTAAATTCAACAGGAATTGTACACTGAGATGGAATATTCGAAACGTTCTCACCACCCGTTCAAACTATAGAAAACTGTGTGCTATGTACAACGCACTTAATAGGGAATACTCATTTATTAGGTATAAATTTTGATAATTTTTACACTTGTAACTTTTTACTTCTATCATACTGTTAATACTCATCAGTGGTTCGCTACGGACATTACGTGGTTTTCTGACACTACATCAAGGGCTCAACATTGTGCCTTTTATAGTAACTGTCCTTTGTCTGACATTTTTGTTGGCGGTGATTTTCTCTTGAGGTCTGAACATTATGGTGATCTTTCTTCAAGTTAGTTTATCTTATATAAAACTTTTATGAACATTTTTCTTTCGAACACTGAACTCATTTGAACATTAGTGAACAGTGAACTTTTATGAACATTTACACTTCATAATCTTGAACAAGGATTTATAGTCTTAACTTTTGTTATACATTTAAGTCACTTCACTTTTGTTTTTATTTTTATTATTATGATGAAAGCAACATCAATTGTTTTGTAAATTTACGATTTACTATGTAAGTTCGTCAGAATATGTGCCTTTTTCCCTGTTATTTTGGGTGCTTTCCGATGTCCGGCATCGGTGATTGTTGTGGGGATTTTCCACCGGAGCGTTACATCCTATGCCATTCTTTGGTTGGTGCTCCGGTCGGGTGATCAAGTAAATGAACAAAAGCATTTTCGTATTTCGAAATTTGTTTGTAAATTCTGGTGCTATTCACTGATTTCAAGATTTTACGAAAAGAAGTGCCTTGTCTGTGAAAGGGTTAAACGCATATTAATGTATTTATTATTTTAAAGTTTCCTATCCCTTTTAATATTCACTTGTAAATACAATTTTCAGGACATAATTTTCAATATTTTCCTGCCTTTAACACGTACTCATTTAATAGTAATTTTAAAGTTTTTTTTTTTTTTTTTTTCTGTTTTTAATAGTCACGTGAAAATAAATTTTTAATCGTTAAGAAATATTATTCTTTGCGCTGTTTTTAAAATTGAAAACAATCTCTATAATAATAGCCTAAGTCATGTGACTATCATCAACAGCTCCAGGCGGATCCCTTCTTTTTTATATTCCAGGCGGCCATTTTGGTACTTTAATGTTAGCCATCCACAGGTGTGATAAGTCGCCGAATATTATTCTATCCCCATTATTTCGTTTATATTATAATAATCCAAGTCATGTAACTGACATAAACAACGGGCTGATTCCTTCGCTTTTCATAAGAAAGGTTTCAATTTTGATTAAAGAATCAAAATTATTGTTCCGAATAAAACTACATAAAAGTTGCCAAATCACAAAGAATTCCTGGTACTTTTATGTTAGCGGGATCAAAATCTCACCAATAGTTTTTTTTTAACTCGCCAATTAGCATTTTTTTATTTTTCTTGTGGTAAATTAAAACGGTGCTACTTGGTTAACCCATCGACCAAAAAAAAAAAAAAAAAAAAAAATCTTTTGCCAAACTATAAGATTATATGCCAATAATTGTTGATCGTAAATGTCACATTCACTTGACTTTAAGGAAGTTACACATGCTCACACCATCAAGTGATTTTTATTTCGACGTTTTATTTGTATTTTTATTAATCTTATACTAATTTATTTGTTCTTTTGTTATTTAAAATAAAAAAAATATGTCAATTTGTATAATTTGTCTATTTATATAATTTCACGAAATTGGTCGACGGGAGAAGTAATAAAATTAAAACTTTGCTTTGAAGAGGAAATTAAATCTCATAATTTATTGCATTGTCAAATACGCACCGGGTTTGGCGGGATTTTTTTTTTTTTTTACGACAATTTGACGAAAACCTCGTTTTCAAATACCTGTTATATATGTACACTGCTCAAAACAATTAAAGGATATTTGAAGTTTTATATAAAATAAAGATATAAACGAAATTTTTTTTTGCCGAAAATAGAAGAAGAGAATCACAAATGCAAATTTTTCTGGTTTTCAAACTGTGGAGTATGCAAATTTTGAGTTCGACGTCAAAAACGTCGCTTCAGCGGCAGCGAAGGAAATTTGACTTTCAACTGGATAAAAGAGAATGAAGACAAGGATGATCGGCATTCAGTGATTGCTTTGTTTCGATGAGTACGATGTCTCAGCGAAGTCATTTGACAGATTCAGAAGCTTTGAGAATTGTTGGTAGGTTAGAAGGGGGCCAAACTCAAACCGAAGTAGCGCAAGCCATTGGAGTGTCAAAAAGTGTCATTTCCAGGATCTGGAACCGTTTTTTGGAGAGTGGATGTGCAGGCCGAAGACCAGGGCAAGGTCGTAGACGGGCAACAACGCCCAATGAAGATCGGTATTTAGCGTTAACAGCTCGGATACACCGAACCATGAATGCTACTCTTCTCCAACAACACCTTCGCTCGGCTACAGGCACCACGATTTCAACTCAGACTGTCCAAAACCGGCTCCATGCTGTAGGTCTGTATGCTCGCCGACCGATGGTATGTGTTAGATTAACATCAAGGCATCGTCGCGACCGCAGGGATTGGGCAACCGAGCATGTCAACTGGAGGAGAAATGAATGGAGCAATATTCTGTTTTCTGACGAGTCCCGTTTTTCTGTGCATCCGGATAATAGGCGTATTTTCATCTGGAGGGACCGTGGCAGTAGGAATAATCCTGCGTTCGTGCATGAAATTGTCAGATTTGGCGGTGGAGGAGTGTTGGTGTATGGTGGCATCTCCATTGACGGGCGCACTGACCTCTACATCATTCGAGATGGAGCTCTGACTGGTCGACGATATAGGTATGAGATCCTCAGACCTATTGTAGTCCCTCACGCTGCATCAATCGGAGATAACTTCATTTTAATGGACGATAACTGCAGGCCACATCGTGCAAACCTGGTGGAGGATTTCCTTTTCGAGGAAGGAATCGTTGAATGGAATGGCCAGCGTGTTCTCCAGACATGAATCCAATCGAGCACGTTTGGGACGCTCTAGGAAGACGAGTTTCTGGCCGCCAACAACCCCCACAAACTCTCCAAGAACTGGAAAGAGCTCTTCTGGAAGAGTGGGGCAGAATACCCCAACTCGTCATTAATAGCCTCATTGAGTCAATGCCTCAAAGGTGTTCAACGTTGCTGGCCGCCCGTGGAAACCATACCCCCTACTGAAAATGATTTTCTTTGAAGAAAACACCTTTTCTTATTCTTTTTTTCTCATATGCACAAATTGTGTTTTTTTCCTTTAGTACACAAATGCGCAATAAAATGCATTTTTTTCTGCCAAACATGTGTAATTTATTCTCATATAACCTACTATGTCTGTCGACCATGTATCAATCAGCTAAACAGTTTACCAGATACAAAATCCACCTAAAACTGCAATATCCTTTAATTGTTTTGAGCAGTGTATTTTTAAATTATTTTATGTTATTTTTAAAATGAAATAACAATAAATAAAAAAAAATAATTAATAACTATAGAACAAAACAATTTATAACATTTTTTGTAAATAAAAATAAAATAAATTCAGATAAACATTTATTAATAAATAAGCAACAATAGCCGGGTTATCATGTCAGGCAAAATAACGCCATTTTGGCGCCAATTAGGTACCCCGTTGCGTATATGACATCTTAGTCTAATATTTTTATTTTCGTTTCATTTAAAAAAAAAGAATGAAGTAAAAGCCATTTATTTTAAAGCTTTCAATTTTAAATGAAAGTTTTGTATTAAATAAAATGATAATGAAATACAAATTGAATTCTGAATAAAAGTAACATGATGCATTTCTTAGCATACATTTAAGGGAGGCCAAACTCGTCGCCAAATTAATTTAAAATAACCTTTTCTAAAATATGAAAAAAAATATCTGTTATGATTAAAATTTGAGTTGCCATCATTAGAAAACAAGTATTTAAAATTAGAAAAAAATCAATATTTCGAAAACTAATTCTAATTTTAAAATTCTAATACCAGGTTTGAGATCTGTGGATCAATACGGATTTTTGGTGTTAATTTCATCGCAAAGTATTCCATATTTTAGGAGAAATCGCCGTGAAACATAATCAGTTGTTTAATCAGTCGTTTCATAGAATCGTTACATAAATTCGTTTCAATTCGATTCATTAGGCTTTCATATATATATAGGTTTTAAATTGAAATATAAAATTTGCCGAAGTAGAATCTTCGAGTTTTCAAATTTTATGAAAAGCAATTAAAAAATTCAAGGAAAATAATTTTCAGGAATCTGATTTTATTATTTATGCACATTTTTAAAGAATTTTTGGAGTTAGTTTTATGTTTTATTTATTCTCATTTTCTTTTCTATGAACAACCATTTACATATAGAACTAACATTTTCATAATACATTTATAATAATTACTTTTTTCTTACAATATTGAACTAAAATTAACGATGCGGAAAATTTAGATATGAAAATTACAACAATTTCTTAGTATACATTTAATCGAAAAACGTAATAACAACGGCAAGCATAAAAGCCCTTTAAAGAATAACGCGTAATCATCGAAAAACATAATAACAACGGCAAGGATAAAAGCCCTTTAAAGAATAACGCGTAAAATATCTTTCGAAAAATAAAAGTGCTAAATCTTCCTTTCTCTTCCATGGTTTAGAAAACAGATAAGGTGGATGATACCGGGGAAGTGGATAATTACCCTCATAGCATGCATGGTCACGGTGACGTCGTTGTGACGTCACTGTACGTCACTGTGGTCACGTCACATCTGTGACCAAAATGCCACCACTCAGTGATGTCACATTGTGACTGAGATGTGAACTTCTTAGAAAACTTTAAAAAATTACGAAAATTCTTTAAAACATGTTATTTACTGTAAAATTATGTTTTTCTGGCAATTAAAAAAAAATTGTGAGGTCACTGTTATGTCACTGCTATGTAACGTACGTCACGTCACATATGTGACAAAAAACCACCATATTGTAAGTCACAGTGTGACAAAAATATGAACTTCAAAAATCTTTGAAAATGAAGAGAAATATTTTAAACAGTCACGAGTTACATGGCATAAGAAATAAAATATATTAGTGGATAGCAAATGGTAAATTCTGTCACTAAAGGGGAGGGGGGGGGCATAATAAATAAAGTGCACGATACATGCATTAATAAACTAAATTTTCAGGCTATATTTTATCAATTTGATATCTAAGATAGTGAATGTATACTTTTTCATGATTTCAATTTTATCTAGCATTTGGATAATATATTTAGAATTAGGAATATTAAATTTATACACTTTACATATTTAGTTTGCTGGGAGGAAATTTATTTATTTATTTCTTTTTTTACCGACCAAGATTATTCGAAACACTTCTGTGGTTTCAAAATAAAAAATTTCTATTACAGTTAAATCTGCACCTTTTAATGAGCACGTAGAAAGAGTCTTCAGAGTTTAGTCATCTGTGCATTTCTTGCTTTAGAATATTTTTATAATTTGTATTCAAGTCATAAATTCTACTTCTTTCAGACTTTTTAAATAAAATTAGGATTTTCCGAAAATAAAAGAAATATACAAAATTTGTGCAAAACAAACTTTACTTTAAAAAAAAAAAAAGAAAAAAAAAGGGGGACTCGTTATTACCATTAAATTTTTACACCTTTTGAAAATTTAAACAATGGTATATCTAATAAACTCTAATTATGAATATTATTATTATAATTATTTAGAAAGAAGGAACTTTACAATACATTTTAACTTGTATTATTTGGTACGGATAAAAAGAAAAGGTTAAATACATTGGACATTTCTTCAAATACAAAATTTTAATTAACCATACTTTCAGAAAATTACTGCGCATTCAAGTTTCATATCTCTTGCATGCAAAAACAAATAATCTGTACCAGACCATCTGCTTGAAAATCGTCTGCCCACAAAAAATAAACATGAGAAGACGCGGGAAATAAATAGTTCACTGTTTTTAGAACATCACCTTCACCACGTCTACAACACTTTAAGATAAGGAAATGACCATTTTAGGATACACGGATATTAATAGAACGTATATGTAAGTTTTATTTAATTTAAATATTTTATTCCTGATTTGTACATATGAGTTAAATAGTTTTATGTTATATTTGTAAGAGACTGATCTTTAACTGTCAAAAGCGATATTTTCAAATTCGATAACTGTAAAGAAAAATATCTTAATCTGCCATCGCTTGAAAAAAAAACTGCGCAGAGACTGTGCATGCCTACATTCACACTGGAATTAATATAAACATTAATTTACTCTTACTTGAGATTGAAAATGTATGGAACGACAATGATTTGGAATTATTTTATCGGCTTCTTAGAATTTTTTGATTACTAACACTTATAGTTATTATTATTTTGGGGTTAAATATGATGTTCGATTATCATGAGATTTCGAAACTGTTTCAGATTAGAAATTAACATTATACTGGGAAAATGTATTTTACATATTACAGTATTGAAACATTTGAAAGAATTTTCTTTTAGTGCTAATAATATTTTAAATTATCTTTCAAAATCCTAAATCTTCAAACCAATGTTTTCAGATTTAACATTTGCCGAAATTATAAAATAATAGGAATTCCTTATACCAGATGGAAATATTTTTGAGATATTGTTAAATCTAATAATGCATTTAATTTATCTATTGAGTTTGCTGTTGTTTAATAGTACACTTATAAATACTAATTATTATTTTTAGTGTTTTTCAAATTGGTATATTTATTTTTTTTTAATTGTATGTAAGCATTTTTTCTGTTTGTGATTTTAATCAAACATTTAATTATAGACATTCTGAATCGGTTATTAAATTTTCTTCTATTGTAAATTCATTTTCTGCGTTTATGATACGCGTAATTATTGGCACTAAAAAGTAAAATATGATATTTAAGCATTGAAACAAAGTGTTTTTCATGCCTTATGGGAAGTTATAGATTAAACTGCTTTAGTATATATTTTTTAAAAGTTCATATAATACAGGATACATAATAAAGGACACAAGTTGAAAAGTGCTTATGACTTCGGTTTGTCTCTCCGTCTGTCCGTCTAGCAGTCTGTCCGCACTCTAACTCTAGAAAATATACTCGGATTGCCCTAAAATTTTTGGATGTTATTGACGTTTACCATAGCACGGTACATATTTGTAATGAAGTTTGTAGCATGCTTTGTTCATTTACAGGGACAGCCAAAAGTTTTCCGTTACATTACGACCTATGGGAAAAAATCGTTTCAAATGATTTTTTATGATTTTACGCACGCTTTCAAACAGAATAAAATTTACATGCATTTATGAAGTGCACTAAAATATGCATTCTGTTGACTATGCGATGCAAAGAATAGTTATTGTTCATTTACAGGGCTAAAAAGGGAATTCAAATACATAATGATATAGGGGTGGAGGGAATTGTTTGCGGCATACTTTAATTATGTTAATCTATTTCATATATAATGAAATTGATATATGTCGTTGAGGTTTACATACTATAAATTATTTCATGTATAATACGAATAATACGTATATAGCATTTACAGGGACACACAAAATATTTCAGATACTATATTGTATCCGAAGTACTGTTCATTAACGATGATTTCTGGAAATGTATTTTTAATTATGATTCACTATATTTATGCATAGTATATGGTGTATATAAATGCTATAATTCCTATACAAGGCTACACAAAAGTATTCGTAAGGATTACTGGGCGCAAATTGCTTAAAGGTTGTTTTTAAAGGAGTTATGGCTTTTTTTTGCTGAACTGCATTTAATTTACCAAGAAATGTTTGTAGAATATAGATAAAATGATATACAGGGTCACGTAAAGAATTGGATACATGGCCGTCTATAAGTTATAATTTCTGGAAATGTGATTTCAGCAGTTTTAAGAGTGTCTTGGTTTGAATTAAATTTTAACTAAATAGCGGCGTGTAATAAAGATTCTAGGTAAACTACAGGGTTGTACAAAAGTATTCAAGTATGTTTCCATACATTAGTATAAATTGCTGAAAAAGAATTTCAACCTGTTAGGCGTTTTCTTGATAAACTAGATTTTCCCATTATATAGTATATATACACTTAAAAAAATGGGAAGTCAAAATTGAGTAAAAAGTACTCAATTTTAAAAGCGTCACATACTCAAAATAGCTCCGATCCAAATGTACTCAAAGTTGAGAAACACATGTACTCATTTTTTATTCATTGGTTCTGATCAAATATGAATCGTTATGTACTGCCCCCCCCCCCCCAAAAAAAAAAGGGAAAACCTAAAATTTAAAGTAAAAAAGTCCTTCCGGCCAGTGCCGGGAGGAAGAGGTAGCTTTCATAATACTTATTTAAAAAAAGCCAAATTATATCATTCAAACACACGAAGCTCAATTTAGTGGAAACCGAATATAGGAGATTCAATACTAATTTTTATCAATATAATGAATGAGAATTTCGCGAAATTAGTCAGCTTTATCCAAGCTGCTTTTCTTTGAAGTAACATATATTTGGCTGCCAAATTCGGCAATCTCTTAAAGTGCCTGTCATTTTAAGACAACATGGTGGATGAGGCTAAGCAGTGAACTCGGTCGAGACCTTAGTAATTGCTGTGCACATGCTCACTCACATCGGAATCGGTTAATATATAGGAGTGCTGTCGCATGCAAAAAATCAGATTTTTCAAAATGTCACCCACAATAGAAATTGAAACTGCTATATCTGAGCCATTTTTTAAGGTAAAGACAAACAAAAAATGCTCCTGAATCCTTATATCAAGGTCAAATACTTAAGAAAGAAACCCTTTTCAATTTCTAATTTTTTTGCACCTCACATTAAATATATATATATATATTTTAATTTAATGGTCGCCATTTTGAAACAAGATGGCTGATGAATCTGGCCAGCGAACTTGGTCGAGGCGATGATGTATACTATCCACATGCCTTCTTACATCGAAATAGGCGAATACGTGTGTTATCGCGTGACAAATACAAGATCGTTTCAAAATGTTAGCCATGCTAGAAATTCAAAGAGCTATAAATCAACCATTTTTTAAGATATAAACAAAAGAACAAATTTTCAGAAACAAAAACTGCTCCGGAATCTTTGTATCAAGGTCAAACACATAAAAAAATCTTTTTCATTTTCCAATTGTTTAATACCTCATTTTGAATTTTAAATTTAATTTTTTTTTAATGGCAACCCTTTTGAAACAAGATGGCGAATGAAGCTGGCCAACGAACTCGGTCGAGACATTGGTATGCACTATGTACAGACCAAGTTACATCCAAATAGGTTCATAATTACGCCTGTTGTCGCGTGACAAAAATCAGGTCGTTTTAAAATGTCAGCCACAAGATAAATTCAAAATGCTATTACTCAGCCATTTTTATTAGATATAGACGAAAGAAAAACTGTTCCGGAATCTTTGTATTAAGGTAAAACACATACAAAAAAAATCTTTTTCACTTTCCAATTTTTTTGGTATCTCATTTAAATTTTTTAATTTTTTAATTTTTTTAATGGCCGCCATTTTGAAACAAGATGGCGGATGAAGCCGGCCGACGAACTCGGTCGAGATATTTGTATGTACTATGTACACACCAAGGTACATCCAAGTCGGTTCATAAATACGCCTGTTATTACGTGAGAAAAATCAGGACGTTTCAAAATGTCAGCCACGCTAGAAATTCAAAATGCTATAACTCAGCCATTTCTTAAGATATAGACGAAACAAAAACTGCTCCCGAATCTTTTTATCAAGGTCAAACACATAAAAAGAAAATATTTTTTCAATTTTTAATTTTTCGGTACCACATTTCAAATTTAAATTTTTCTTAAAAATTTAAATGGCCACCATTTTTAAACAAGATGGCAGATGAAGCTGACCAACGAACCCGGTCGAGACATTGGTATGTACTATGTATAAACGAAGTTACATCCAAATCGGTTCATAAATACGCCTTTTATCGCGTGACAAAATTCAGGACGTTTCAAAATGTCAGCCACGCTAGAAATTCAAAATGCTATAACTCAGCCATTTTTTAAGATATAGACAAAACAAAAACTGCTCCGAAATCTTTGTATAAAGGTCAAATACATAAGAAAAAATATTTTTCCATTTTCAATTTTTTGGTACCACATTTCAATTTTTAAATTTTAAAAAAAATTTTAAATGGCCGCCATTTTGAAACAAAATGGCGGATGAAGCTGGCCAACGAACTCGGTCGAGAGATTGGTATGTACTATGTACACACTGAATTACATCCAAATCGGTTCATAAATACGCCTTTTATCGCGTGACAAAATTCAGGACGTTTCAAAATGTCAGCCACGCTAGAAATTCAAAATGCTATAACTCAGCCATTTTTTAAGATATAGACGAAACAAAAACTGCTTCGGAATCTTTGTATAAAGGTCAAATACATAAGAAAAAAATATTTTTCCATTTTTAATTTTTTGGTACCACATTTCAAGTTTAAAAATGTTTTAAAAATTTTAAATGGCCGCCATTTTGAAACAAAATGGCGGATGAAGCTGGCCAACGAACTCGGTCGAGACATTGGTATGTACTATGTACACACCAAATTTCATCGAAATCGGTTCATAATTACGGGAGTTACAGTGTGACATAGGTCAGATATATATATATATATATATATATATATATATATATATATATATATATATATATATATATATATATATATATATATATATATATATATATATATATATCAATTTTGAACGGAGGGTGGTTTCGGGGTCTGGGGGTCATGATCGATGAAAATATACCAAAATTTTTTGAAATCGCTTTCCTCCGAACGGCTGCAATAGGTAGCTTTTTTGTAAAGAAAGCTACCTAAATGTACTGATATTTATTTCCCGTTCAAAGTTCTTAACAAGAAATGTTTAATTGATTATTTATTAAGAAAAATAGCAAAATTCTTAACAAGATACTCAAATCGAATATTTTTATGACAAGAGCATTATTTCCAAGCACTTTTAAATTATTTTTAAAATGCTGTGCATAATTTAATATTTACATTAATAAACATCATTTATGCCGCCATAAATGAAATGAACCATTACAGGGTACAAAACTATTCGTTTGTTTGGGTTTGATAACATGTGATGTTTCAAAATAGAGAAAGCATGGGTTCATTTTTGATCCAAAAATATTCAATTCGATATGAGTACGTCGGTTTACTTATTTTTGAGTACTTCATATTTCTCAGTGTATCAACCTACAGATCAAATACAGGGCTGTTCAAAAGAATTGGAAAACATATTTGGCTATGGACGGTAAGTGCTGAAATCAATTTTTCAAATGTTTTATGAATTTTCTAAAATGTTTACTTAGTTATCTCATTTACGTCATTTCCCTAAATTACGATGTCTTGTTAAAGCATTCAGAAAGTGTTGGAAAATACTTTATAATCTATGATTAACGCATGATTTTTCTTACTCGTTTTTTTTCTATTTCCCAGATCAGTCTTTTCCTATAAAACATACCAAATCTATTTAGCTCATATTCACAAAATACAATATACACGGGAATAAAAAAATTAAATAAATATCGCTTATCATGCCGCTCTATAAATAATAGTTGTATTAATATCCGTTAGTCTCCATGTTCGTATTTAATAAAGCAATGACAAATCACAACAAATTAAAAAAATTACACATTCTAAATATCAAGCTTGAACTCAATATCAAACATAGAACTGAATATCAAGCATAGAACTTAATATCAAGCATAGAACTGAATAAAAAAATGTCAGTTGATAAGCATTGTTTTTTAAGTGGAAAAATTAAAATTTTTTTAGAAGAATAGGACTCCAAAATAGCGATATTTTGCTAAAAATTACGGTAAAAAGATAAGATTTTATATTTACAGCAAAAGGTTATTTCAAAATTCATCGCTGTATTAATACTTAGAAATTTTTCCAGAGAGAATCCTTCGCCTTATATACAATATTTCAAATGAAAATCAAATATCAAATTAATTGCTTAAAAGGCGCAAAGGCCAACATAGTGAAAAAGATTCCATGCTGGGACTCGAACCCGGGCCATTAGTACAGCGCACTGACATTCTACCGACTAAATCACATGGAACGACACCCAGTCTGTAAAATTTCTCACTATTACAGGTTGGCAAGGCTACAAACGCAGCACAAGATGGAATATATCGTGAGCCACCGACATGGGGTAAACACGAAACTTAATGAAATTCAGCATCGATTGAAACTATATTAATAATTGGAAATTTTTCCTGGGAGAAACATTCACCTTGCATACAACATTTCAAATTAAAATTGCCTTTTAACCAATTAATTTGAAATTTGATTTTCATTTGCAATATTGTATGCAAGGCGAATGGTTCTCTCTGGAAAAATTTCCAAGTATTAATATAATTTCAATCGATGCTGGATTTAATTAAGTTTCGTGTTTGCATCATGTTGGTGGCTCACGCTAAATATTCCATCTTGTGCTGAGTTTGTAGCCTCGCCATCATGTAATAGTGAGAAATTTTCCAGCCTGGGTATCGTTCCATGTGATTTAGTCGGTAGAATGTCAGTGCGCTGTACTAATGGCCCGGGTTCGAGTCCCAGCATGGAATCTTTTTCACTATTTGCGTCTTTTAAGCAATTAATTTAAAATTTGATTTTCATTTCAAATCACAGTGTTTATGACAAGTTCGTCACAAATGACACATATTTCACAAATTGGTCACAGTGTGACTTCAAATCATTGTCGCTTTCGTCACAGGTTCGTCACAAAGTTAATGCCAAAATAGTCACAAATGACACACTTTTCACAAATTTGTCACACCGTGACTTCACAGAGTGGTCACAATGTGACGTCACAAACGACCTCTAAAACGGCCATAACGACCTCGCATTCTAGTCACTGTGACGTCACATCGACGGTCACAAAATCACAGTGTGACTTCACAACGACGTCGCCGTGACGTCACCATGCCTTACGGGTAGATGTCTTGGAAATGAAAGTTAATTGGAAAATGCAGACAGTGTCTTGTAGATTACGGTGAATGAGGAAACGTTGAAAAATACTTTATCATACACGAAACGGTAAATTAATTACGGTATGTATATGAGGGTGATCTTTTCTTGCCATTGTTCTTATATTAAAAATAACATATGTAAAATAAATTGGTAAGGGAGAAAAGTAAATATTTTGTATTATATTTCTGTGAAAAAAAATCTAGAAGAAAGAAAAAAAATAAACAATTTTTATTCTACTTTACAAAATAATGTACTTCCATATCCATTTATTTACTTTATGTTTTATGATTTTTTTTCTTGCTTCAATAAATTTGTGGTCGTTAATTCAAGAAGTGATTTTTTTAAATATCAAAATTGAATGTATTTTTCTTTTATAATCTAATGTAGAGAAAGGGACAAATACTAAACCACTAACCTCCATTTGTTTGTTTTTCTCAGTTAATTAAGTGAAGCAATGTTGAATGATTTAGTTAACGGAAATGTTGATTGAAGAAAATGCAATTCGCATGTATGTTTTGCAATGTTTTCAAAACTGGCTATGGTTAAGACAAAGGTACCGTTTAGGATATTATGTTTTCTGAATCCCATAAAAAGGGGAAAGAATTAGCTTTAGGCAAATTTGAATTTCTGCATTGTTTATTAAATAATTGTTGCTTAATTTTGAAACAGACATTAAGAAATGTACAGAGGTGTAATTCTATGATTTAAAGTATCTGCAGTCATGACTCAGTAATATATTGAAAATAATGAAACGGATTCGTTTTATATGAAATGGACCAGATTACGATGCTGTATATGGGTAAGTAATCATTACTAATCTGATTACATGACGACACCTTCAAGTATAAGACAAATCTAATATGCTTTCTACATTTGTTTTGTATCTACTATTGTTGTTTAAGATATATTCCCATATTTTATAGATTAAAATCTGAATTCATCTACGCATCCTAAAGTATTCAGAGAAATATTCTGAGGTTCATTATATTCTAGAATATAGACAGAAAACATATACAGAGCGTCCATACATAACATCCCCGATTTCAAATATTTATTGTACATAAACTATGAGTTCTAGAGCTTGGGTTCTTGGGGTTTGCGGTATCATGAATAGTGACACAACAAGTTTATTTTGATGGAATTTTTTGGGGGGAAACAGTTAATTTGTGTTGTACGGCACAAAATTCCGGAAGCCATCGATTCAGTCACATCTGAAATGCAGGCCATCACGTGAATTGAGATTGAAAATTTACTGGATATTCTGAGAGCTACGATTGGAGCTATATCGAAGTGAATAGACTAAAACGTATATTTTTTTGCAGCAAAATAAACTTGTTGTCATGACATAATAATGCACACAACATACATTTAGTTAACTTATGACTGTTAATTTATAGCAGTCATATAAATTAACTGTTTCGGTAACAAATTGCAACAACATAAATTTGTTGTGTCGCTATTCATGATACCACAAACCGAAAATCTCTAGGACTCATAGTTTCCATACAATTAACATTTGAAATCAGTGAGGTTTCATGTTAAAACCTTTTATTTTAAATGCAAACATCCAGGGAGCCATTTTTTAAAAAATATAGATCTTCAAAGGGTGTATCTCCGCAGTTTTCTTAACAAACACAGAATGAATTCGACTGCAACTTTTTACACAAAAATGTCCACTACATGAAAAAAAGTTTAAAGCTAAAAATTATCACCGAATTGTTATTAGTTTCTTTTGTACATTGACGTGTAAATAAACATTTATGATATAAATACCTACTGCGTGTGAAATGTTAACTATACTGTCCAATGCAGTGACTTTTCAAAAGAGAGTGACCATGTAATTTTGAAAAAAAAGTATAAGCATATACTTATCGCCAAAATAATATATGTCGGTTTATCTCAACTGTCTAATCGAAAATTTCAAACAAATATTGCTTAATTGCGGAATGTAGCTTGCCATGGCTTGTACAAAAATGTCCACTCTGAACATGCACACTGTGAGTAAGTCTCACACTCCTTTATTTATATAGACAAGCTTTCGAAAATGCATATTAAATTGAAGAGAGTTGAAATAAAATGTCGCCAAAAACCATTTCGCCAAGAAACTCTCGCTAAAATACCTCGACTGGGTTTCAAAGGTTAAATAAATAAATAAGTAAAATACCCCCCCCCTTTTTTTTTCATATAATTATCTTAAAAAATTTTCTTATAATTATTATGCATATTTAATTATACATTATTAATTATTTATTTGTCCTCTTTTAATAATTTAATCATTTTAAAAATTGTCTTACTTTTTATTATTTTAGTTGATTGCTTTACTCAATTATTACATTTAACTATATTGCAAGCATTCATTATAATTTTTATTGCATTATTTCATTCAAATTACTGTTAAAAAAAATGTAAACAAAGCCATGACAAGAAATTCTAAAATCCGCACAACCTCTGGTCCCAAGCTGTGGAGATTTGAGGGAATCTACTGTATTGAATAAAGGGGAGATAAGTTCTTAACAAAAGCGAAAGGATTACTTACAAGAAAGGTCTCCTTACTGCGCAAAAAAAAAAAAAAAAAAAAAAAAAAAAAAAAAAAAAAAACTACGTATGTATGTAATAAAGGATCAGTCAAATATAGCGGCGGAATTGCAGTAAGAATTATACAAAAAAAAGAAGTCATTTCGAAGATTTGGAGCGAAAGAAAAAAGCGTCACGCGATGTGGCGAGAAGTACTTTTTCTCGCCAAAAGAAAAACGATTTTAATGCACCGGAAAATTGCTTCTTAATTGATTTTTAGAATGCGTGTAAATAATATTAAAGGAATTAAACAATGAGAGAGTTTAATAAATACTTTTTTTTGTATTACATATTTCTGTTGCTTGTTATTTAATTGTTTTACATTTAATACAATTTTATATATAAAAATATGTCCATATACTTAAGCGTATTCCAAAATAAAGACAAGATGAAAAATGCTGCAGTTATTCATATCAATATCAAAGATGTCGTTGTTTCCATAGCAACAAAATTGAATCAACAGTGCTCAACTGGACTTAATTTTGAGATTGAAACAAATTTAATTAATTTAAATTTTGTTTTAATTAATACAATTTGATAATTAACTTTCATTATAAATATATATATACGACAAAATTATAGTTAAATCGAACTAAAACTGATAAAACTAAAGTTATTTACATTAAATTTATTTAAACAAGTTCAATATGTAACATTTTTTATCTTAAAGAGTATTTGACATAAAAAAGTATTTTTCGAAATTTTATTCCATCGCCAACCGGTGATAAATCGCCAAACATGATTATTATTATTATTATTTTTTTATTTATTTATTTATTTATTTATTTTTTTATGGACGCATATATGGATTTTCCATTGAAATTTTTTATAAACATTTCTATCCTCATGAGTGGAACATTCTATAATTTTTTTCAAAAATTTCGAAGTATTCCCGTGTGGATATCTTCTTAGTAGTTTACAATTTTCATAAGATGCCCTTAATCCACGTTTTCCAAATTTATTAAAAGTTTCAAAACTCTTTAAAACTTATTCTACTAAATATTCGAGTTTTTTTTTTCCAATATTACGACTTATAACGTATAATTTGCTGTTTTATTTTTATTGTAAGAAAGATTCTTTGAACCTCTGGCATATACAGTACCTTCATTAATAGTTTTATATTATGAAAATATACATCCAGTTAATGTGAAGTGAATTTATATGTGTTGGATTACTTCTTTATGCAGAAATTGTCTAATAATAAAACAGATGCATGAATTTTTTGTAATAATAAAAGGGCTTTTAATGATTTTTAATTTTACTTCTCATTAGTATTGAAATTCTACAATCTCAGCCATTTTATCTAGGTTCGTAAATATGTAAATATGTAGCACCTACAGTCGTCGTTTAGTCAGTCCTTCTGCGTATCCGTCTCTCCTTTATAACAGCCAAAAACTACAAAATCGAATGGTTCGAAATTTAACATATGTAATCGTTGCACAGTTTTGTCTGGTCATTTCGAAGTCTATGAAAATCGAATCAATGCCATGATAGGTAATAAATTTAGGTTGCAATAGTGATTACGTTATACTTAAGATGGAGTCATTTTATGTCCGTATCACCCAATTTCATATATATAAATGTAATAAACTTTGTATTCACGCATTTTTGCTTAAGAGTGCAACAGTTATTGCATCAATATCTGAATATTTACAAAACTAGTTATGGCACGAACGCACCTCATTTGCCATGCTTCATGTGCAATTTCCGATTCGTTTTATTCTCTTTTTTGAACGAACAAAATTGGTGTGTTTTTAAAGATCGGAGGCTCCAAATCTGGGATTGGCAAGTTTAGCACGTTGGGGCAGAGCCGCTACTTTCTGTAAAAGTTAAATAAATTAATAGATAGAAAATTAAAAATGTACTCACCCATTCTTTATGCAAATATTTCAAACATGTTATCATTTTTTTATGATAATTAAAAGTATTAATAATAACAAAAAATGTTAATAATATATGATAAATGTCTAAAAATAGTAATAATTATTATCAAATAAATGAAATGTATTTCTATATTATTAAAAATATTTCGATAAATATCTTATTCTGTTGATACAGTTAATTAATTTAAGGTAACTATATGGTATTTTCCCATGAACTTCCCATGTTTGTGGCGTAATTTTGCATATTTTCGTCAATTTATTTATGTATATGAAATAGTTTATCTTATGTGGTTTACATGTGACAGTTACATTTCGCTCTTCCAGACTGATTTATTGATCTACTCTAGTAGTTTTATTAATATATCCATGTACTAGATGTAATAGTATATTTTTCTAATGAAAATTCGGAGAGTTAAAATCAGAATTTTCGTTAGTTTACTTCCGCGTATGACAGTTTTTGCGATGTTTCCACGACAGTTTCCAAATATGTTATATGTGACACATTTTCATTTTCGGGTTACATTAAATAAAATTGGATTTTTTGTAACTGTATTCAAAACTTGAATTATTTTTAAAAAGAAGAAAATCTTATTTATCAGTTAAAATAATATCAGATAAATAAATAATAAAATCAGTTAAATAAATATAATCAAAATGAATTATTGAAAACAAATGCAGTATTTAATCGAATATTAAGGGGTCATTTGTTTAATTATTAATCGTATATAATGCGCGCCTTCTTCTTTTATAAAAGAAAAACCAAAAAGCTGTGTTTCGTGTATAATTCGCAAGTGTGCTGTTTTAACGTCAAGCCATCCGGCAAGCCCCTACCCACTCAAAAAAAAAAAAAAAATATATATTCACATTGTTTTCTCCTAGAATCTAAATTATCGTATTCATTCTCATATGTAATCTCCCCGTTTTCAAATACCATTAAAAAATTGTATTACACTTATTAGAACCCTTTTTAACACTTTCCAACAAAGTTGGAAAGTGTTTATGACTTCGGTTTGTCTGTCCGTTTGTCCGTCTGTCCGTTTGTCCACGCTCTAACTGTCGAAAACGTGCTCGGATCGTTCTGAAATTTTTGGATGTTAGTGATCTCTACCATAGCACGTTCTCTATTTCAAATGAAGTTTGTAGCGTGCTTAGTTCTTTTAAAGGGATAGTCAAAAGTTTTCCGTTTAATTACGGCCAACGGGAAAAAATCGTTTTAGATGTTTTTTTAATGGTGTTACACTCTTTCAAACATAGTAAAATTGATATTCATTTATGAAGACCACTAAAACATGCATTCTGTTGAGTATGCGGTGCAGAGAACAGTTATTGTTCATTTACATGCCCACACAAAAGAATTCCGTTCATAATGGTATAGGGGGAATTGTTTGTGGTGTATTTGAAAATATTTCAGATAATATATTGCATCCCAATTTCTGCGTATTAATAATGATTGCTCGAAATGCATTTTTAATTATGATATGCGCTTTTTTAACTATATTTATGCATACTATAAAGTGCGTATAAACGCTATAATTCATACACAGGGCTACAGAAAGGAATTCGTAAAGATTACTGAGTATGAGCATAAATTGCATAAAGGTGGGTTTTAAAGGTGTTATGCATTTTTACGCTGAACTCAATTTAGTTTACTAAGAAATATTTGTAGAATATAGATAAAATGATATACAGGGCCACGCAAAGAGTTGGATACATGGCCGTCTATGGATGATAATTTCTGGAAATGTAATTTCAGTAGTTTTAAGAGTGTTTTAGTTTGAATTAAATTTTAGCTAAATAGTGGCGTGGTGCTAGGTAAACTACAGGGCTGTACATAATTATTCAAGTATGTTTCCATCTATTAGTATAAATTGCTGAAAGATGAATTTCAACCTCTTATGCATTTTCTTGCTAAACTAAATTTTCCCATTATATAGTATATATATCAACCTACAGATCAATTACAGGGCTGTTCAAAAGAATTGGAATACATATTTGGCTATGGACGGTAACTACTGAAATCAGTTTTTCAAATGTTTTATGCGTTTTATAAAATGTTTACTTAGTTTTCTTATTTACCTTATTTCCCTAAATAACGAAGTTTTGTTAAAGCATTCAGGAAATGTTGGAAAGTGTTTCATAATCTATGCTTAACGCATGATTTTTCTTTCTTGTTTTTTAAATATTTATCGACACCAGAAATAGTGACACTAAATGTACTTTTAATATAAAAACACAAATCTAATGCCAGAAAATTCAATACAGCGTGCTTCACCAGATGTATCCACTCTCTCCCCATTTCGGATTGGCTGTCAGTTCAGCCTAGTGATGGGCGATAACGAGATGTTTTACTCGATTGTCTCGATTGTATGGACATCTCGATATTTTTCGATTGTGTAAATTTTTTCTCGATGACTCCAGTTTGCCAATTGCTTTTATACATCATATATTATATACGTCATACATTTATCAAGAATCGTCTGCGGGTGAACTGGAATGAGTCGGTGTTAATAAAGACAAGGTGACGTCGCCCGCTAGTGGGCCACTCCTTTAATCGGGTCCCTAAGTTATACGTAATCTTGTAATATGAAATCACGAACAGGTTACCCGCTATATACGACACCGTATAGCAGGCGTGGTGTGCACGCACTACAAAATCTTGAAAAAAATATATATAATCTCGAAACGAACGAACCTCGGACCAGATCTCTTGGTGGTGGGGTCAAAGTGAACGGAGGGACAAAGTAGCTGCATAATATGAATAAGCCGTCACAGGTCTTCAGGCCTTTCGAACCATATGTCACACGAGGGGTCTGGATCTGAATTTATAAAAATGCCCTTCCCGTGGATGCAAAGTGGGGGGAGGGGTGCGGGAGGTGGATAACATGAGTACGTGGTCATAGGCCTTTCCAACAATATGTCACATGAGAGGTCTCGGCTAAATTTAGAAAAGTGTCCCCCGTGGGGGAAAATTTGGGGGGGGGGCGATTACCGGAGGTGTATAACATCAATAAGTAGTCACAAACCTTTCCAACGATATCTCACATGTGGGGTCTTGGCTAAATTTGTAAAAGTGTCTCCCCGAAAGTTGGGGGACGGACACCGAAGGAGCATAACATCAATAAGTAGTCACGGACCTTTCCAACGATATCTCACATGTGGGGTCTTGGCTAAATTTGGAAAAGTGTCTCCCGGGGGGGCAAAGTTGGGGGGACGGACACCGGAGGAGCATAACATCAATAAGTAGTCACAGACCTTTCCAACGATATCTCACATGAAGGGTCTTGGCTAAATTTGGAAAAATGTCCCTCGGGGGGGGCAAAGTGGGGGGGTGGGCTGTCACTGGAGGGGCTTAACATCAATAAGTAGTCACAGACCTTTCCAACGATATCTCACATGAGGGGTCTTGGCTAAATTTAGAAAAGTGCCCCCCGGGGGGGGCAAAGTGGGGGGGGGCGGACACCATAGGTGCATAACATCAATGAATAGTCACAGACCTTCCCAACGATATCTCACATGAAGGGTCTTGGCTAAATTTGGAAAAATGTCCCCCGGGGGGGCAATGTGGTTGGGGTCTGTCACCGGAGGTGCATAACATCAAAAAGTAGTCACAGACCTTTAAAATGATATCTCACAAGACGGGTCTTGTCTAAATTTGGAAAAGTGTCCCCCGGGGGGCAAAGTGGTTGGACGGCCCCCGGAAGTGCATAACATCAATAAGTAGTCACAAATCTTTCCAACGATATGTTACATGAAGGGTCTTGGCTAAATTTAGAAAAGTGTCCTGAAATTTCATATATTATACATAATATTTATCGGAGGGCTCCATAAAAAAATCCGATCTAAAATGATAAAAACGGAAAAACTAACCCCCGCAGTGGGGGCCAAATTGGGGAGGGGAGGAAGAAAGTCTCATAATATGAAAGAGTCATCCGAGAGCTTTCCGATAACATATCACATGACGGGTCCAAAAAAGTTTGAAAATTGCTCCCCCTCCCTCCCCCCTTTGGGCCCACTCTTTCGCCCCGGAATTTACGCAGCCCCCACTTTAAAATTTTTATTGTTCAATAAATAATATTTATTGGAAGACTGCATAAAAAACCTACATCTAAAATGATATTTAAATTTATTATAGAAGTCGGCTACGGTTTTAAAAATTTGTTCGCCCCCACCCCACCCTCCCCCGAATTTCACCTTCGGTGGAAGAAAGGTTCATAATATGAAAGAGTTGTCAAAGGGCTTTTCGATTATATGTCACAGGAAGAGTTCGGTAATTTTTTTTTAAATTGCGCCCCACCCACTCTCACGTCCTCGGAACTCACCCGACCCACCTTCCTCTTTGAAATTTTTATATTTAATAAATAATATTTATCGGAGGGCTCCAAGTATGTGACAGCTTGGTAGGGCTAAAATAAGAAAAACATTGAAAATTAAAGCTTCATTTCACAGTTCATTGTCATGCCTATTTCTTTCTCCAGTTTGCCCCTCGATATCTCTTCTCGGCCCTTCTTGGCTGAGCGTGAAATGACAATCATCGAGAGTAACATTTCGGAGAAAGGACGAAAACTGATTTCTCATTCTCGACAATGTCATATGAAATGTTGAACAGAGACCGAGAGCGAGAAACGAGACGGTGAGATATCTCGAAGTAAGCGAGAGGTTTGCCCTCGAGCAGAATGTCTCCTCGAGTTAAACGAGCAGTTTGCGTCCAGAAAATAGATCTCGGAAGTGCGAGAGCTCTCTCTCGCACTTCGAGAGAAAGGAAGCTTTCAGAAGAGTCAAACTTACCGCGCTTCTGGTGTAAGTCATGATTTCCCAAAGGAGTGCATGTTTTTTCCATTCGCTTTTGTTATTAACCGATATGGGTTAGGAGGCATAGTGGTTTAAGTTATCAGTTCGAGTTTCAGTTGTTGATATAGAAGTTTTCTATTGAATTTTGGCGCCAGTTTGTCTTTGATTTTCAATGTTTCTCTTATTTTAGCCCTCCTAAGCTGTCCCATATCTCTTAATATCAGAATGCTATTGTTAAAACAAAACTGCACTGCAAAATATGTGTTTTCAAGATTTTAAGTGTCGCCTCAGGGAAGAGGATTTTTCAAAATTATTTTACCCCACTCATGTAATATATTAAAATAAGGGTAATTTCATAACCTTTCTAAATCTACCTTTCTTTTGTCAATCCACTGTTAATTTTAGACCCCTGGGCTTAAAATGCTCTAAAGGAATATACTTAGCGGTGGTTTTTTCGTACTCTGGTACGTTATCTTTCACTCATAGGAAAATTATAAGACTAACATCAAATTGCGTCTAAAATCGAATAAAAAATATGGACATGTGTTTCTTAATTTTAACTCCCTTCTTCGCCCCAAGAGGGCGCTTTAAAGTTTTGTTTCTTTAAACCTTTAGTATACTGTTTGTCCAAAAATTATAAAATTCACAAAATAAAGTCATTTCACTCTTCCCTATCTTCTCGTATCAATTTTATTTTTACTACCACCAGGGGACGCCGCCCAGTGAAACATTTTACTTTTAGCCTCAGTCTATTGGTATTTTTCATCTGTTTTTCATAATATTTTGTCTCATTGTTTTTCTTCCTTGTAGATACTATTCTCTAAGTTCTTGATCCATTCTGACCATTTGGGCACTCATTCTGGACCAGCTGTGGCCCATTGGGCCCCTCTTCATTTGTCTGGCTCTAATCACACGCTTCACTTGTTCTTTTACCATTTCTTCTTTTTCTTCAATTTTTTTCTTATTCAATGGTTCGGTTTTTTTTTTACCATTCTCAACTTCCCCTAGTCCTCTCTTACATCAAGTTAACTTCCATCCTTGGTCTGCCCTATTGTCAATTTGGGGCCTAATGCCCCTTCGGGGGAGAGGGGGGGTGTTATTCTACCTTTTCCAGGCCCATCATCTAATACCACGTTGGTAAGGATTGGAAGATTAAAATTATCCGAAATACCAAAAATGAAGTCCATTGAAGTTTTATTTTAGTTATAGAATTCCCTATTAGCGGATATATTTGTCTGTTTACCTTTCTATTTTTAGATAACACTCCTTTGTTTTCGATAAACGGAGAAATTCACCAGCATTAGACTCACTTTAGACATTTAGGGAACCGGAACTTTCACTTGTATCAAACCTTCTGCCTTTATCGAAAAGAAGAAAATGCTAATCGATTCTAGCTAATGCGCCTAAAATAAAAAATGAGCTAGTAAATGTGTTAGAAACTAGCTACTTTGGATTTTGATACAGACTTGAAGAGTCATGTTGGAATCCCTAGGCACTGGAAAACAATTTCCGTGTTAGACAGGTTCCCTCTTAGCAGTTATATTTATCTGGTTGCCCTTATGTTTCTCTATAAACGGTGAAATTCCACAGCATTAGACACACTTTAGACATTCAGGGAACTTTAACTTGTATCAAACCTTCTGCCTTTATCGAAAAGAAGAAAATGCTAATCGATTCTAGCTAATGCGCATAAAATAAAAAATGAGCTAGTAAATGTGTCAGAAACTAGCTACTTTGGATTTCGATACAGACTTGAAGAATCATGTTGGAATCGCTAGGCACTGGAAAACAATTTCCGTGTTAGGCAGGTTCCCTCTCAGTAGTTATATATGTTTGGTTATCCTTACGTTTTTCGATAAAGCTGTCTTGTTTTCGAAAAACAGAGAAATTCCACAGCATTTGATACACTTTAGACATTTAGGGAACTTTAATTTGTATCAAACCTTTTTCCTTTATCGAAAAGAGGGAAATGCTAATCGATTCTAGCTAATGCGTCTAAAATAAAAAATGAGTTTTTAAATGTGTCATAAAGTAGCTACTTTGGATTTCGATACAGACTTAAAGAGTCATGTTGGAATCGCTAGGTACTGGAAAACAGTTTCCGTGTTAGGCAGTTCCTCTTGGCAGGTATCTTTATCTTACTATCCTTACGTTTTTCGAAAGAAACTTTTGTTTTCGATCAATGGAGAAATTCCACAGTATTTTACATTTAGGGGAACTTTAAACTGTATCAAACTTTTTGGAGTTATCTAAACAGTAGAAAGGTTAAAGGTATATATACATATTTTTAAACTGTTGAATGCAGGCGTTATTTTTGTGTGTATGTGTGTCTTAATATATATTGTAGTATAAGTGTGTTTTAGTATAAAGGTTATTTGATTCATCAAATGAGCCATAGTTACGTGATTTGGACATTGCATTTCATAAAGAAGAAAGGGAATTTATTCCAATGCAAAGAAAATCACTTTAAAATACTGAAATTCAAATGAGATATCTTTATAAATTTCTTCCATAAGATTAGCATTAGCGAGCAGGTCTTTTCAATTGACTGAAGTAACCCCTTAAGCCTAAATCAGGAGAAAATAATTACGATAGCAGAATTATCGAGCAAACCCTATCACTACTACGAAAATTTCGGCCAGAATAATAGCTAAGTTTTCCAACAATTGTTTTTACCTCTCTCGTTATAATCGATTGTAAAACATCTCGATTGTAGATTCTAGGAATTAATCGATGGCTGTATCGATTGTGATTTTTTACGATGACGATTCTTCTCGATTGTCGAATTTTCGAGAATCGCACATCACTAGTTCAGCCACTTGCTTAAATAGATTTTTCCTCTCTTCCTCTGCTCATTCCGTCGTTGATTCTCGGCAGTGATGCTGCGAATTATTGACACTCTCTTGTATAGTAGTGCGTGCGCTACAATTAGACTAACATTTCCTGTTTCTTCTTAAGACATGCTATACCATTACTCATATACAGGACGTGGAGTTGCTTCGCAACAGGGGAACCCCTGGAAAAATCTCCTGTTCACTGTTCATTGTCCAATGCCAGAAATTAAAATTTAGTAGTTTTCGTAACTACAGCTATACTATAACTTAATCTTTCCATCTTAAATTTTACTGTTCTACATACTAACCATTATTTGATTAAATTTATTAACTTTAATCTTTATTCCTTAATCTTTTAAATATTATTAATTTATTAAATTTATGTTGATTAAAACTAGGAAGGCCTTCAAGCCTGCTTCTCTCTTCAGCACTGCACAGAAAGGGAAATAATTTGACTTATCTTACTTATTAGGCATATATTCGTTGACATATATGACGTCAGCGGGCACCGTCTGCTCACTAATGAAGTGAGAGCATGTGTACACTATAAAAATGCCGGATGCTGCTTAATCTAGGAAAATGTAATATAATCACGAAGCAAACTATACAATAACCTGTTCGCGGTTACCCACGAGTCTAAAGTTTTATTTTTAGAAAATAGTACATTTTCTATATTTTAAAGGGTATATGTAATTTATTTTATTATTTTTTGTTATTATTATTATTATTAATTTATTTTATTATTTTTTGTTATTATTATTATTATTATTAATTTATTTTATTATTTATTATTATTATTATTATTATTATTATTATTATTATTATTATTATTTTATTTTATTTTATTTTATTTTTATTTTTATTTATTTTTATTTTTATTTTTTTTTTTTTTTTGCTACACCTAATTTTCGGAAACTAATCTGAATATTAGTGTATTAATTAGTTTTTACAATCCTGAATATGGATTTTAAAGATGCAATAAATTTTCAAATAAACCTTTTCATATTCATCGTACATTGTGTACAGCCAAACATGATCAATTGGCAGCATTTACTTCAACAATAAATTTAATAAATTTTGTTACTTTTGCATGTATAAATTCTGTTAAGATGCTGATTTTTTTTTTTTTTTTTTTTTTTTTTTTTATTGAGAATAAATAGCAGTCAAAAAATCGTTATTTCGATTTGATAAAACTGATTTATGCACTACGAAAACTACTCGGAAACGTTCTCAGTTCTGAAATTCTGTGGCAGAAAATGAAACTAGTTTTATGTAAATGCTTCTTTAAATATCAAAATTTTATTGGTTTCTAGTGTCTGAAGTTCTTCGAAATCACGTAAAACTTTGAAGATGATTTTGCATATTTTCGTAAGTGGTCATATTTATACTTTTGCAGATTAAGTACCATTTTTTACAGTGCCGTATCAGATAGTTGTTGGAACAATTCCTTATGTAATTAGCACCCTAATTTTTAGCCCTAAACCCTAGATGCCAACACCTCTTAATTATTTCGGAGTCTGATCCAAGAAGAACATGTTTACAACCGGAAAGTTCATTTAATCAAAACTTTCAAAACGAAATCTAAAATGTGCCTTAAAAAATACACATCTTATCATATATTTTTTCCGGTTTAGAACATGCTTGTCTTAGGTCAGATTCTATAACTATCGGGCGATGTTGGAATCTATGCAAAACTATTGTAAAAAAAATTTCGCAATACACACCCATTAAAATGGTAATATTGCATTGTTAAAAATCTTATAATTATTTCAAAATTATTAAGGGTCCATGATTTCAAAATGATTATCAAGTGTTCTAAAATTTTTCTTGTGTTCTAACATACTCACATTTCTAAGTATATTTTGTAATAATGCAAACATAGAAATGTTACTAAAAAGTAAAAACTGAAAAAGAAATATTATGGCTTTGTTTAGATCCGAGATGAAAAATGTTTTTAAAAATTCTTCTGTTGCGCCTACACACACATACAAAATCAAAGGCATACTATCAACCAACTGAATTTTCAACCTAGTACTGAATTCCTACTGAATATTGCAAATGAAATAGCTCTTGCATGTATTGTTGTAATCGACGACAATTACTGAACTTCACACCAATTTTTCATGCCATACAGAAACCAAAATAAAACGTGTACAGTTCGTTAGGGTAATTTTAATTATAACCTAATGTTAGATACCCATGCCTCATGATAAAATTATAAAATGCATTACTTACTTGTCATTTTTTCTTTTATTTAAATTGATAATGATTCATGAAACATTTCAACTAATAAGCAAAAAATGAAATTTCTTTTAAGTATCACATTCAGATACTTTGAAAATTACAGAGTTTTTAAATAAATAAAAAATCAAATCTTATTATTAAGATTAAAAAATTCTCTGTAATTTTCCAAGTAGCTGAGCTCATGCAATGAAAAAAATGCAGACCTAATTGTTGTTAAATGCTAAAGAGAACAAAATTCCAAAATATACTTTATAATTATATATAATAATTCGATGTTTAATTAAAATATCTGTATTAATTTTATTTGAGTAACGATACCGTCTTTTCTTTTTAAACCTCTCTAAAAATTGTGTATGATTTATCATTGATTTTGTTGAATTTATTAGTTTTTCTCCTGTATGCATGGCCTTCATTTTGCAATGTTAGAGAAAAAAAAGTTAAATACAATTGTTAAAATATTAACATAATAATATAACAATTGTTACAAAAAGTTAAAATAAAGTTATAAAACGGAATATGTCATCTGCTTAATAATAAAATATAGGAAACGTATTTATACAGTCTGTTCTTTTCTTTTCAAGATTTGTATTTTTTTGCCAAGAGTTGTTATGTATACATTATGCGAAAAAAAAAAACCTCTTGCGCATGTACAGTTAAACATTATTTCATACAAATACTTATATTTCTTCAAACATTTAATACACTCATATTGCAGCATATTATTTTCGCTATATTTTGTCAAATTACCTAAAAGTGGTGCTGAATATCGTTTTAAATACAGCTTTTTATAAAACGAAAACAAGCGGAAATGTTTTCAATTTTTAAAGAAATCTTTATATATGTATGAACATACTAGCTATTATGAACTCAAATTCAATATCCATATAATCATGAGCTACAGATAAAGAGCATCTTGAACATTTTATTTCACCATGTAAATACATTTTTCATTGGATTTTTGATTCGGCCCCTAATCGCCTTAATGATACTAGCTTGACTGTAAAATATGAGGTCACACATGCTCTTTATATGCCTAAAGTTCCAGAGAATTTTATATGTCTCTTGTTATTAGAAAAAAAATAAATAAAAAGTATAATGTCTCCGGTGACTTTTAGGTAGATTTCGTATGAAATACTACGTATTGGCGTCGTTCCTATGCTGGAATTTCCGAAAACGTTTTGCAGATCTACACCGATCATGACCCCTAGAGCCCAAAACCACCCTCAGTAAAAAACTTTATCTATCTATCTATTTATCTATCTATCTATCTATCTATCTATCTATCTATATATATATATATATATATATATATATATATATTCACTAGGGGGCTCTGCCCCCTACGAGCTACGCTCGCCAACCACCGTTCAGGCACACCAAAATCCAAAAAGCACGCTAATTGCACGCATTTGATCGGCTTTAAAAATATTGAATTAAAATTAAAAAAAAAAAAAAAAAAAACAGTAGCGATCTCTATGTAAACGGGTTTCCATTCGTTTTCCTTGGATTGGGGATTTTTAAGACCAAATCTGTTGCTGTTAAGAGATACAATGGCTGTTTTCGAATTTAATTAAACACATTAGTTATTTGAAAATAAGTTAATCTAAAATGAATTAAGTAAACAGTGTCATTGTCTCCCGGTATTTTTTAGCAGAGCTATAAGATAGTTCTTTTAAATAATTCATTTTAAATATATCGTTTCAAATCTGACGTAATTTACACCAAACTTTTATTTTTCTTATTAATATTCACGTAAAAATACTTTTGTTGTTAGAAGGAAATATTATTTGCGCTGTCTTCGAATTCACGATAATAGTTGAAAAGATTATCTCAAAATATCTCGCGCAAATATATTTTTCAATTTAAATTGTTTTACCATATTTTTGGGGAATTTTAAATATGACGTAAAATTCAAGTGTAAATATGGTTCTTATGACGTAATTTTCCTGCTTTTAACATGTGATCATTTAATTCTAATTTTAAAGTTTTTTTTTTTCTGTTTGTAATAGTCACGTGTAAATAAATTTTTAATTTGAAGAAATATTTGATATGATAATTTGTTTCGCTGTTTGTACAATTGGCAACAGTTTAAATTAATGACATTTTCTAAAATTTGTAAAAAACATCTCTCGAAATGCTGAAAATTTGAAATAAAATTGAAATAAAACCTCAAAAAATTCGTCAAATAAGAAAAATAAATGCAATCTGCGCATTGGGAACTTATAACGTATAAAATGATCTAAAAATGATTAAATTCTCATGCATAGTTTTTGCTCAAATAAAACTTTTTTAATGGAACGACTTTGTCCAACTTTAGCATTAAATATCTCTTTATATAATTCTTCGATTTGAAAACTGTCTGCATCAGCGTGTTTATCAAACATTTTTCTATAATACCACCGATTTTCATATTTTTGTATGCAACAGTTTTCTTAATATTAACGATGAAAGGCCATGTTTAAGCATTCAAATTGGACGCGGATCAACCCGGAATATCTACGCAGATGTTCATTGGTCCATTTCCAAATCAAAACTTTTTTAGGTAGCTTTCTTTACAAAAAAGCTACCTATTGCAGCCGTTCGGAGGAAAGCGATTTCAAAAAATTTTGGTATATTTTCATCGATCATGACCCCCAGACCCCGAAACCACCCTCCGTTCAAAATTGATATATATATATATATATATATATATATATATATCTGACCTATGTCATACTGTAACTCTCGTATTTATGAACCGATTTGGATGTAATTCAGTGTGTACATAGTACATACCAATGTCTCGAACGAGTTCGTTGGCCAGCTTCATCCGCCATTTTGTTTCAAAATGGCGGCCATTTAAAATTTTAAAAAAAAATTAAAATTTGAAATGTGGTACCAAAAAATTGAAAATGGAAAAATATTTTTTTCTTATGTATTTGACCTTTATACAAAGACTCCGTAGCAGTTTTTGTTTCGTCTATATCTTAAAAAATGGCTGAGTTATAGCATTTTGAATTTCTAGCGAAGCTGACATTTTGAAACGTCCTGAATTTTGTCACGCCATAAAAGGCGTATTTATGAACCGATTTGGATGTAACTTCGTTTATACATAGTACAGACCAATGTTTCGACCGAGTTCGTTGGCCAGCTTCATCCGCCATTTTGTTTAAAAATGGCGGCCATTTAAAATTTTAAGAAAAATTTAAATTGGAAATGTGGTATCAAAAAATTGAAAATTGAAAAAATATTTTTTTCTTATGTGTTTGACCTTGATAAAAAGATTCGGGAGCAGTTTTTGTTTCGTTTATATCTTAAAAAATGGCTGAGTTATAGCATTTTGAATTTCTAGCGTGGCTGACATTTTGAAACGCCCTGACTTTGCCACGTGATAACAGACGTATTTATGAACCGATTTGGATGTACCTTGGTGTGTACGTAGTACATGCAAATAACTCAACCGAGTTCGTTGACCAGCTTCATCCGCCATCTTGTTTCAAAATGGCGGCCATTTAAAAAAAAATTAAATTTAAAATGAGGTGCTAAAAATTTGGAGAATGAAAAAAGATTTTTTCGTATGTGTTTGACCTTAATACAAAGATTCCGGAACAGGTTTTGTTTCGTCTATATCTAAAAAAATGGCTGAGTTATAATATTTTGAATTTCTATTGTGGCTGACATTTTAAAACGACCTGATTTTTGTCTTTCGATAACAGGCGTATTTATGAACCGATTTGGATATTACTTGGTCTGTACATAGTGCATACCAATATCTCGACCGAGTTCGTTGGCCAGCTTCATTCGCCATCTTGTTTAAAAAAGGTTGCGATTTTTTTTAAATGTATTTTAAAATTTAAAATGAGGTATTAAAAAATTGGAAAATGAAAAAGATTTTTTTTATGTGTTTGGCCTTGATACAAAGATTCGGAGCAGTTTTTGTTTCTGAAAATTTGTTCTTTTGTTTATATCTTAAAAAGTGGTTGAATTATAGCACTTTGAATTTCTATCATGGCTAACACTTTGAAACGATCTTGTATTTGTCACGCGATACCACACGTATTCGCCTATTTCGATGGAAGAAGGCATGTGGATAGTATACATCAATATCTCGACCAAGTTCGCTGGCCAGCTTCTTCAGCCATCTTGTTTAAAAATGGCGGCCATTAAATTAAAAAAAAATATATTTAAAGTGAGGTGCAAAAAAATTAGAAATTGAAAAAGGTTTCTTTCTTAAGTATTTGACCTTGATATAAGGATTCAGGAGCATTTTTTGTTTGCCTTTATCTTAAAAAATGGCTCAGATATAGTAGTTTCAATTCCTAACGTGGGTGACATTTTGAAAAATCTGATTTTTTGCCTGCGACAGCACTCGTATATTTCAACCGATTCCGATGTGAGTGAGCATGTGCACAGCAATTACTAAGGTCTCGACCAAGTTCACTGGTTAGCCTCATCCACCATGTTGTCTTAAAATGGCAGGCACTTTAAGAAATCGCCAAATTTGGCAGCCAAATATAAGTTACTTTAATTAAAAGCAGCTTGGATAAAGCTGGCTAATTTCGCGAAATTCTCATTCATAATGATTTAGTATTTATAAAAATTGGTATTGAATCTCCTACATTCGGTTTCCACTAAATTGAGCTTCGTGTGTTTGAATAATATAAGTTGACTTTTTTAAAATAAGGAATATGAAAGCTACCTCTTCCTCCCGGCACTGGCCGGAAGGACTTTTTTATATATAGAAGGATAGTTTCTTATACTGCATACTGGTTTCATATGTTCATTTCTGGATCATCTTTAAAACTTTATCCATTTCTTCATATATTTGTGATTTCAAATTTATTATATATATATATATATATATATATATATATATATATATATATATATATATATATATATATCACTTTCTTCTGCACACGATAACTTCCACAATTCTGCACCAATCTCTTCCAAACTGATACATAGAATCAAGGGGCATAAAATCTCGTTCAAGTTAGTTAATGGGCAAAATCGGACCAAGGGGATGGAAATAAGGAGGGGTTTTGTGAAAACTGAAAAAACCCCACAACTTCTTAAATTTTGTACATATCGAATCAATTTAAAGTTTTTATTACTTCTAAAAATAGGGCCAAAAATTTATGTATCACAGATTTTTGATAAAGTTAAAAATGGGCTCAAGGGCGCAAAAATAGGGTTTTGGGGAGAAAAAAATTCTTAACTTCGTCAATTCTCAAGATATCAAATCCAATTAATTTTATCATGAATCTTCTTAACATTATCTACAACTTTTATATTCACAAGTTTTTGATAGGATCATTTCGTACCGCAAAACAAAATTAAAAACGAAAACAAAAAGGGCGTTTGAAGAAGAAAAAATTCCGTAACTCCGTCAATTCAAAAGATATAAAATCCCCTTGAATTTATCATATATCTTCTTAATATTGCCTACAACATCTATATAGACAAGTTTTGGATAGGACCAATTCTTACAGCAAAAACAAATTTAAAATATATAGCGGTTGAAGAAAAAAATCATCTTAGTAAGGGTGTATTCAAATCCAAACTCCCTATTTTCTGAATCATTTTACAATTCATTTTTACTCTCAAAGGCTTCCAATTGGTACCTTTTCTTACTCAGAAAATATATAATGTACCGTAATGGTCAATTTTTTGATAGAGGCAGAATATATTTTAAAACATGCTGTCAAAGTGGGCCTTTTGAACCGAATTTCCCGAAGCGGATTGTGTTGGAAAAATCATCGTATTAACGGAGTATTCAAATCCAAACTGCTTATTTTCTGACTGATTTTTAAATTCATTTTTGCTCTCAAACGCATCCAATTGGTAGATTCGCTTATTCAGAAACTATGTAATGTACCGTAATGATCGATTTTTTGACAGAGGCAGAATACATTTCAAAAAATGATGTCAAAGTGGGCATTTTGAACGGAATTTCCCGAAGCGATAGTGTTAGAAACGAAAAATAATTGTTTATATATCAAGTTTTAATTAATTGAACTAAAATTAAAAACACAGGTCGCTTAAAATCTCTTCAAAAACCACGTCAACAAGTTTCATGTTTTTCCTATTAAAAATGAATCTGGAGTTATGCCAGAAATTTTCGAGTGTTGAGCATGGAAAAGTATTTTTTTTAATACCGCCCTAATATGATTCTGATAAAACCAGTTATTATATAAAAATGAAATAAAAACTCGTCAAAAGCGGCCAGATAAAATTTTTAAAATGGGTTTATCTCTAATCATGATTTGGTTTTTGTTTGTGAAATTAGTATACTTAACTTCGAAATCTACCTCCGCCTGTAGGCCGGGCCGGCAGGGATTTTTCTCCATATATTGTATATAAAGTGCCCGCCAATAGTTTTAAACATCCTTCTCAATATCGGAAATTGGTGGGAAATTCAGAAAACTAAAAAGCTCGTTTTTAATATTTATTTATTCATTTTATTATTTTTGTGTTGAGGGCGGGTGTTTAGAGTACATAATTTGGTGAAAAAAATAATAACCTTCGAACAACGTAACATAGCTATCACCTGGGGCGTACAACTTTTACTATTTCATTACTATCACCTACTTTCGACGACATTTTTGGATCCTTGAGTAAATTTTATCTTAGAATACTAAACGAGAAACTAGCCACAGAAATTTTAAAAAAATATATTAATGTTCATATTACACAGTCCTAACTGTAGATTTCTACTGTTCTATCGTCTATCCGTACAACAGTTGGAGGTTATATGACAACATTCATAAAGTAATTACTTTACACATATATTTTTATTTACAAAATGTACATTTTAGTTCAATTTACTCCCCTGTGCCAGTGTTAGAATTCAGCTTACTATTCATTATCGACACCATGGACTCATTCAAACAAATGCATTTTAATTAAATTATTTATTATACATAAACAGGTTTATCTGATGTTTCGGTGCATTAACATTTATATATGCATTTGACTATTGATATTTCTTTCTGAAAAGAGAAAAATAAATATTATGAATATTTTTATCATACGAAAAAGTACTTCATTTTGGAGGTTTAATTTGAAAGGTGATTACGAAAATCCTTGTGATAAAAAAAAAAAAAAAAAAAAAAAAAAAAAAAAAAAAAAGATCAATTGTGAAAATTGATAAATCATTTATTTTTACTTTCTTCTATCGTTACAAGAAGGAAGTATTAGATTTGTGAAAATTTTCAACTTCCAGCTTTCCACGGATTTACACGTCATAGGGGTCAGAGGTTCCAAAAAACATGTTTTTACAAAATGTCAGTCTGTCTGTCCATCTGAATGTGACGCACATTTTGTGGTCGCTCTATCTCAAGAATTAATGCACGGAATTTAATAAAAATGCATATCCGTTAGTCCCTAATATAAATTGGTGCTGATTCGTTTTTGGTGTAAATCGCTCAACAGGTGGAGCTGCTATGCAACATTTTTCACGCTTTCCACAATAGCTCAATCTCCAGATCTAATGCACGGATTTTCATTAAACTTCAGATTTAGTTAGTCCTTGACATGAATTGACGTTTTATATATTTTGGTGTAAATCGCACAGAAGGTGGCGCTGCTATGCTGCATTTTTTTGTAATATCTGCAATAGCTCTATCTAAAGAACTAATGCTTGGATTTTTAACAATCTACAGATTCAGATATACGTGGATATGAATTAGTGCTGTTTATTTTTTGGTGTAAATCGCTCAACAGGTGGTGAAGCTATGCAGCATTTTTCACGATTTCCACAATAGCTCAATTTCCAGAACTAATACACGGATTTTCATCAGTCTTCAGATTCAGTTAATCCTTGACGTGAATTGATGTTTTATAGATTTTGGTGTAAATCGCACAACAGGTGGCGCTGCTATGCTGCATTTTTTGCAATTATCGATATAGTTCTATCTCAATAACTAATGCTTGTATTTTCAACAAACTTTAGATTCAGGTATACCTTGATATGAATTAGCGGTCTTTATGTTTTGGTGCAAATTTGTCAAGAGGTGGTGCTGCTATGCTGCATTTTTCAGAATTTCCACCATAGCTCTATCTCAATAACTAATGCAGGAATTTTCATCAAACATCAGATTCAGGTATACCTTGATATCAATTAGTGCTGTTTATATTTTGGTGTAAATCGCTCAACAGGTGGCGATGCTATGTTACATTTTCAGAATTTCTGTTATAGCTCTATCTCAAGAACTAATGCACGGATTTTCATCAAATTTCAAATTCAGATATACTGTGATATGAATTGGAACTAAATTGATGTAATTGTATTATTTAAATGATTTAACTGACGTGATTTATATAGAAAAAATTTTGTGATAGCCACAACATACTAGTTATGCATAGTTTAACATTCCACTTAAAAAATTCAGTTCTCAGACAGTTTTAAATAAATTCTAAAAAAGAAATCGTTTGACTTGGATGATATACGCTGTAAAAAAAAGACGGATATTTCTTAATCTATAAAAATGTACTCTAATCAAGAACAAATATATTCAATAACCTCTTCCGAGTCACCGAAGATTCCAAATAGCGTTCCTTTATCATTAAAACTCTCAGAAAACAATTTATTTTCGAAATTTGAAGAGGAATTTATAAAAATAAATTTTTATAAGCTGTCTGACATTTTCGAAACATTTCTGAGTAACTTTTATAGTACAATTATCAGTTTTCTCAAATCGGAATATCACATTTTCGGATGCTATCAATTCACATGTAAGTATTTTGTTATTTTTGAAAACATATTTAACAGACAAACATTGTAAATTAACAGCATTAACATTAATTTGTTACAATTGTATGCACAAATTAAGTTATGATCCGTTTTTAGGTACGTTCGTAATTATATAAATACGTAGCACCTATAGCCCTCGTCTGATCAGTCCGTCTGTCCGCATATTACAACGCACAAGTTACCCAACCGAATGGTTTGAAATTTAATTTATATAATCGTTGCAGGATTTTAACGGGTCATTTCAAATTTTATAAAAATCGAATCAAAACTTAAAAAGATAATAACAAAAGTTGTATTCATTCTATTAAATCCTATGATACGTAGCAACTTCAATGATATTTGAATATAACATTTGTATTTATTCATTTTTTCATATAAATGCAACATCTATTGCACCAAAATCTGAAAATTTATAAAAGTAGTTATAATTCGAACGCACCTCATTTCTTCCGTTTGACGAACAGTCTTTGACTTGTTTGTTTTAATTGTGAGAAAACGCTGAAAAAGTCGTCTTTGTGGCAAGTATCTCAAGTACACAATTCAAAGCTTCAATAGACAACAGTGCACTTATAATTATAATTATATTTTATACAGTGCACTTATAATTAAAATTACACAACCCTCTGACGTTAATTTATCCGAGTTTGGTAAAAAATGTAAAAATGAAAATATCTACATTGATATATTACTCTTACATTTAAAGTGTTATGAAAATTACTATGTTTCAAAATCTAGAGTTAACAAATTATATTAAGTTAGTGTTTAAATTTACAAATCACTCATTACATTTTAGCATTCATTAAATTCACCTCGAAAGGATTTAGCATTAGCGAATGACTTAACGAAAATTGAACTGTACATATGTAGATCATGTGTATGGTAGTAGCAACTAATTTTGACGCCCTATAAGCACTTACGCTCTTCTGAAACATCACATTGAGAAATATTCATATTTGGAGAGGTGATTTCTCGACTTTGATTACCGAGCGATCGTAAGTTAAATTAAATGTTGTATGTAATAAGTAGAATTATTGAAATTGCTTTCGGATTTCTATTTCTAAGGAGAAATGCTTTAAGGATCAAAGAGTTAAGTCATGTTAAATACTTGAAATATAATTAGACTTCGAATTACAAGTTTTACTTCTACCATACATGCTTTAATGTTTTTATCTCTCTAAACAACGTAATAATAAGAGTGGAACTATTCTATTTGGATTATTATATAAATAGATAACAAATTATGACATTTATCACATTTCGTGAAGCTTTTTATAGAAAACAGAAAATACATTTATACCGTTTACAGATTTAAATATGTAGAAATGTACATGCTTTGTTTATCTATATTATATTAGCACTACATTAAAATAGTGTATATTACGTGACCATCCGAAACGGATGTCGAGATGACTGCATCGCACTTGAAAAAATAAATAGGCCGTTTTTCCTCAAAGATATTTATACAAAAAGCATAAATATTACTCTTTTAGAAAGATTATAAATAAAATAGTTCTTCAGAGATGCGTTATGTTTAATTACGTATATATTTTGAAATATGTTCAGTTTAAATTCAGCTGACAGACCAATTTTCCAATCCATCGGAGTGAATAAAACATGTCATTGATCTGTGAAAGAAAATTGGCTTACATGCCGTTTATTCCCGCGGTCGCCATCTGGGATGTTTTAAGATAATCTTGGCGTTTTCTTGTTGCCGATCTTTATCGATATGACAAATCCGTTAAGGTTATTTTCGTTAAGCCTAACATGCTCATAAATCGCTGCTTGGTGACATTTACTACTTTGTAGAAAAGGGGCTTTCACGCCAAGAAATAATACAAGATGGCGGCCGCGGGAATATATGACATATGTTCCCAAAAATTTTAAACTACTAAGATAATCATTCGCAAAGCAAGGTCCATAGTGATGAATATTGCAGCAGTCTCTGGCGTGAAAAAAATTATTTGCGCCAGTAGTGTTTATTACAATACTGTTTGCGAATCACAATACAACTCGATAAGTAACTGCGCGTTTTTGGAAACAATCGTATTTTAACCAATGGTTGCAAATAAAGTTTTTTTTCTGTTTTTGAATGTTTATTGTTACATTATTTTTGTTTTAATGTTTATTTGAAATTCTGCATCATTAAAGTAACAAAAACTAAAAGAATTTTCAAAAAACATTACCGACTTTTTTTTTTTCCTTTGAAGCATTTTTTATTTATTTTTTTTAACTAACTGATGCAATTTTTTCAAAGCAAATCGTTTTATGTATAAAAATAGATTTTAAAAATGCAGAGTAAGTAATTTTAAAATCAGCGTAAATAAACTTGTTTATTTCTTTCTCCCACATTCAAAATACATTCATGAAAATGTAGCAGAATATGAGCAATATCCTACAAGATCAAAATACAAACATTTGGACAAGAATAACTATATGTTTGTAACAATAAGTAAAAAAAAGGTTATTTTGAAAATTTCAGTTTATTATTATATATAATTATAACAAATGTAAATATTTAAACATTACCCCAGTGAGTGCAGCACGAATCGACATCCTTTCACTGTTTTCATGCGCGCGCTATTAGTGTTGTGCACTGCAGCCTAACAGTTGAATAGTATTGCATAAAACGGTTGAATAGTATTCCATGTTTTATCGCACAAAGCGATAACGTTTATGCGCGCTGGAATTTCTTCTCCGATTAATAAAACTGTAAATATTAATTCATGTAAATATATAAATAACTAAGTGGCGTATATCCTGTAATAGCGATTTTTGTGCCATTTTCATTATTGTACCATCGAAGAGGGTATGAAGTTATGCATAGAATTGAACCATTTTTTTTTTTTTTTTTTAGTTTTTGGCTAAGACAAGCAGCTCCTTCCCTTATTTGGAAAAATTCCGACGGAAGGGGTGCTGTAATAGCGATCTTTGTGCCATTTTCATTACTATACCATCAAAAAGTGTACGAAGTTATGCATAGAATTGAGAACATGTTTTTGGCTATGCCAATCAGTTCTTCCTTGAATTTGGAAATATTTTATAGCAATTTTTGTACAGTTTTCTTGATTTTTCGCAGTTCTATTGTACACCGGCAGCTCGACGGGAATTTTGCATCATGATAAGCCGGCTGTTCGCTATTAAATCGCTTTTACTCCGCTTAATTGACTGAAGTAGAAATTTAAGATAGAAGTCAAAGTTGGTATAGTACTGAACAAATAATATTAAAGTATTGACATTTGTAACTACATTTTGTAATATTAAGATGTATCAGAAGAAACTTTTGGGATTGGCACATCCACGTAGTTGTTATATTAACAAATAGAGAAAATTCCCAGAACCGAAAAAGCAAAATTGTCAGAGGGTTTATAAATAAAGTTTTCTTTGTTTATGTCAGAAAAACTTGAAATTCACGCTTTTCTATATTTTTTCTGTTATTTTCGGATTATATAAAATATTGTATACTATTTACATATTTTATGTTTGCACGCAAATTGTAGCACTTTGGGCGGTGAGGAGGGAGGTGTGATATTATTGTCTAGCAGATCAGAGCTCGGCTAGATATTTCTACTTTAATTAAATGAAGCTAATTAAAAAAAATATCTTACTTAGGGCACCGCTATTTCCTACTATTTTCTAACGATATTATAATTTTGGTCCTTACAGAGTATATTTTCCTACATGCTATATTTAAAATATGTACGAAAATACCTGTGAAATGTGTGCTAAATTACAAACAATTATGTCAAATTGCATCATAGTTTGGTAACAAAAATTCTCATTACAATATATTAATAATAATTTGCATAATGGTAATATAAATTTCAATTTTACCAGTTTCTATATTTAGCTCTTGAGAGCAGTCGTAGCAGTCTTACAATGTATAAAACTTCTGTTGATAGGCAAACTTTAAAATCTTCCTTTTGAAAAATCCAGTTTTTCGAATTGTGGCAGGTTTCTTCCCCTTGAACAATATGAAAAATATGATTTCCAAAGAAGATTACATAAGTCATTATGATATCTTAATTTATATCGAATAACCGAAATATCTATAAATTTAATTTGCCAGGAATATTAAAAATTAACATCTATTTTCATTGACGATATGTGTTTAAAGTAAATATTTTGGTTTCTAAAATTAAAAAAAAAAAAAAAAAATGAAGATTTCGAATTTCTGAATAAAGTGGTAACTTCATTTATTTTTTAATAAACGATTAAATATCTTTAAATATAAACGGTAAAATATATGTAAAAATACTGCCTTTATATCGCAATTTTACGCTTAAGAAAATAATTTCAGAAAAAAAAATGTTTTACTGAAATTTCTTTTTTGACTCACATTTTTAATAATTTTTATAAATATTCAGAAGTAGAAAAATGAATAAAATGTAAATTCAAATATAGTAGAGACTTATGTTTTTGCGAATAATTCAGCTTTTGCAACAATTATTACATTGAAAATATGTTTTATAATTGAATTACTTTTTAACATACAATTGCAATTGAATAACTGTAAGTTTATACTATGCACAGCTAATGAATAAGAAATTTTCATTATTTTGTTGTACAGAGCTTTATACATAAACATCTATTGAGAAGAACTTTAATTATAAGATAAAGAAAATAATAAAACAATGTGTGTAAATAAAATGTTTATGTTTTATAAAAATAATTCACTTAAAATGTCGTAGAAAAAAGCATATTTTGTGTGTAAAACTTACATTTTAGTGATTTGAGAAGTATGCATACCTTGGAAAATTAAGGCAATCAATGTTTTCTAACAGCAAATAAATTTGATTTTGATGTTCCGAAGTACTTGGTATTATACATGCATAAATATATTTTAAGTATTTTATAAAAACATTTCTGTGACACAGATTGTATGAAGTAAATGGAAATTCACAGTATTTTTTTCAATCTAAAAACAAAATAAAGAATAAAGAAGATATAGTGCCTTTTCAGAAATTTTCTAAATGCAGGAGAAGTCAAGACGTAATGAGGTTCTATAAATATATATATTCTTATTTCTTCATTGTACATCATTCGGACGGCGGATTTAGATTTCCCTTGAGTCTAAGATTTCTCATGGATTAATTAGCAGAAAGAAGACTTTCACAGATTTCATTTGGTGTTTCTAAAAAGCATCAATCTTTTTTTTGTGTGTGTGTGTTTTATCATTTATTTTTATATCGTTACGTTAAAATTCTTAAATGAGAGAAAAACTGTGATTTATTTTAACATATATAACAACATAACATGATAACAAAGACATTTTTAAACACAAATATATGTTAAGATTTCCGAAACGTATAATTTTTTAAATAAATCCAGAAAAAAATTATTTCTAATCTATCAATTTTTTAAACAAAAATCGAATTCTAAAAGCTTGAAATATGCTACTCCAAATTTCAATTTATTACGCCGAATAGGTTTTGAGTTATGTTAAAAAATATATCCGTCGTTGAAATCTGTGTCAATTAAAAAAAATTGCATTAAAATTCCATACTTAAAATATGCATAAATCCTAAAATAATTTGCTGAGTAGCTTCCCGTTTAGAATCCCAAGATAAAATTTACTTAAGAATCCAAAATTGTCGTCGGAAGTATATCGTTATGCTGAAATTCTTAAATGAGAGAAAAATAGTGATTTATTTTAACATAGATAGCAGCATAACAAGATTGTTGGCAAGGGCCATGTGTTTTTAAATCTCGCATTTAACGAAAGTAATTTTTTCCTCCTGTCCTGTAGGGAGATGATATAATATGAAAATATTTTAAGGGATTCGATAGCCAAGTTTAATTAAATTATGGAAAAACTAAAAACTGTTTAAAAATGACTTCTTAAAAAAAAAAAAAAAAAAAAAAAAAAAAAAAAAAAAAAAAAAAAAAAAAAAAAAAATTTATTTTGTACTGAAAATGGTTTTCTAAATATGCAACACGGGGCTTAAAAGTTTTTTACACGTGCTTAAGTTTGTTCATTTATGTAAAGATTTAATTATGAAGTTTATTTTCTAGGATACTAATAGCCTACATTTCAAGTATAGTCATGCAACCCGTGGTAATACATACAAAATTTCCATGTTTTCGGAACTTAATTATTAATTAAAAATTTGATATTAAAAAAAATAATTATAGATTATAAAAAAACAATATTTTTTAATCCTGAATAGGTTAATTTAAATATCTGCTTGCCATGGATTATTTTGATTTAAATAAATTTACTGATTCGCGCTTTTTCGAGCAAAAATAACAGCGCTTGATTTTTCGAAAATTCGGAACCACTCAAATTTCACTTATTGTAATAGACATGTTTTGGAGCAATATTAATTGCAGTCATAAAATTAGGCGTGATTTTTAATGCAGACTCTGAATTGCTTATAGAAAGCTGTTTTTATAATGATTAGTTCCTATTTTAATATTTGAGTAATTACATTAGCAAAAATGCATTAAAATTAAGTTAGTATTAGGTAGCTTTCATTACAAAAAGCTACATATTGCAGCCGTTCGGAGGAAAGCGATTAAAAAAAAAATTGGTATATTTTCATCGATCATGACCCCCAGACCCCGAAACCACCCTCCGTTCAAAATTGATATATATATATATATATATATCTGACATTTGTCGCACTGTAACTCTCGTATTTATGAACCGATTAGGATGTAACTTGGTCTGTACATAGTACATACCAATGTCTCGACCGAGTTTGTTGGCCAGCTTCATCCGCCATTTTGTTTCAAAATGGCGGCCATTTAATTTTTTTTAATTAAAAATTTGAAAAGTGGTACTAAAAAATTGAAAATGGTTTTTCTTATGTGTTAAAAAATTTTTCTTATGTGTTTGACCTTTATTCAAGGATTCCGGAGCAGTTTTTGTTTCGTCCATATCTTAAAAAATGGCTGAGTTATAGAATTTTGAATTTCTAGCGTCGCTGACATTTTGAAACGTCCTGAATTTCGTCACGCGATAAAAGGCGTATTTATGAGCCGATTTGGATGTAACTTCGTTTATACATAGTACATACCATTGTCTCTCGACCGAGTTCGTTGGCCAGCTTCATCCGCCATATTCTTTAAAAATGGCGGCCATTTAAATTTTTAAGAAACATTTAAATTTGAAATGTGGTACCAAAAAATTAAAAATTGAAATAATATTTTCCTCTTATGTGTTTGACCTTGATAAAAAGATTCGGAAGCAGTTTTTGGTTCGTCTATATCTTAAAAAGTAGCTGAGTTATAGCATTTTGAATTACTAGCGTGGCTGACATTTTGAGACGTCCTGATATTTGTCAAGTGATAACAGGCGTATTTATGAACCGATTTGGATGTACCTTGGTATGTACATTCTACATACAAATATCTCGACCGGGTTCGTTGGCCAGCTTCATCCGCCATCTTGTTTCAAAATGGCGGCCATTTAAAAAAATTTTTTAATTTTAAATTTAAAATGAGATACCAAAAAATTGGAAAATGAAGAAGATTTTTTTCGTATGTGTTTGACCTCAATACAAAGATTCCGGAACAGTTTTTGTTTCGTCTATATCTAAAAAAATGTCTGAGTTATAGCATTTTGAATTTCTGTTGTGGCTGACATTTTAAAACGACCTGATTTTTGTCACGAGATAAAAGGCGTATATATATATATATATATATATATATATCCGATCTTTGTCACACTGTAACTCCCGTATTTATGAACCGATTTGGATGTAACTTCGTCTGTACATAGTACATACCAATTTCTCGAACGAGTTCGTTGGCCAGCTTCATTCGCCATCTTGTTTCAAACGAGTTGCCATTAAAAAATTAAATTTAAAATTTAAAATGAGATATTAAAAAAATTGGAAAATGAGAAAGATTTTTTTTATGTGTTTGGCCTTGATACAAAGATTCCGGAGGAGTTTTTGTTTCTGAAAATTTGCTCTTTTGTTTATATCTTAAAAAATGGTTGAATTATAGTACTTTGAATTTCTAGCATGGCTAACATTTTGAAACGATCTTGTATTTGTCACGCGATAACACACGTATTCGCCTATTTCGATGTAAGAAGGCATGTGGATAGTATATATCAATATCTCGACCAAGTTCGCTGGCCAGCTTCATCAGCCATCTTGTTTCAAAATGGTGGCCATTAAATTAAAAAAAAATTATATTTAAAGTGAGGTGCAAAAAAATATAGAAATTGAAAAAGGTTTCTTCCTTAAGTATTTGACCTTGATATAAGGATTCAGGGGCATTTTTTGTTTGTCTTTATCTTAAAAAATGGCTCAGATATAGCGGTTTGAATTTCTAATGTGGGTGCCATTTTGAAAAATCTGATGTTTTGCCTGCGACAGCACTTGTATATATCAACCGATTCCAATGGGAGTGAGCAGGTGCACAGTTATTACTAAGGTCTGGAACAAGTTCACTGGTTAGCCTCATCCACCATGTTGTCTTAAAATGGCAGCCACTTTAAGAAATCGCCGAATTTGGCAGCCAAATATAAGTTACTTTAAATAAAAGCAGCTTGGATAAAGCTGACTAATTCCGCGAAATTCTCATTCATAATGATTTAGTATTGAATCTCCTCTATTTGGTTTCCACTAAATTGAGCTTCGTGTGTTTGAATAATATAAGTTGGCTTTTTTAAAATAAGGAACATGAAAGCTACCTCTTCCTCCCGGCACAGGACGGAAGGACTTTTTTTATTATTAAGCCGTAAATATATTAAAATATTGTGTTGTCATTGGACACACACCTATGCACATAATGTTTATAATTGTATCATATCCTGAAAAGAGAAAAATGTCTATTACAAAATACATCTTTATATGCAAAAATTAATTTAAAGAGTGTAAAAATGTAATACTCTAAGAGTTTAAAAAAAGAAAAATTATGTGAGTTTTTAAAAATATATTCATTTTCAAACTATGTCTAGAGCTCTATCTGAAAACTATCTTTGTTTATCTTCTACTTTACTCATGTTTAGTTTTCCGTACTTAAAAAGTGAAAATGGAACCATTATAAGATCATTCCTATGTCTGTCTGTCTGTCGGTATGTCATCGCCATTTTACTCCTAAACTATGGAACGTGGAAAGTTCAAATAGGGGGAAGTAATAAAAACTTACCCACACATTTACAGATTATTAAACACTCACACATATATTTTTGGGGAAATGTAGAGGAGGTAATTAAGTTACTTGAAAAAAAAATCTTTTCTTTGAATATGGTGTGAGGTATCGCGTGAAAGCTTTCGTAACGCTGAACTCAAAAGTACATTCCTTTTCTTTTTAGGTATTATATTTTCAGAGATATCGCCAAAAGCGTAGTTCAAAAATATGTCCCCCCCAATCTATTTTCGAATCTACTGAAACTAAAATTATGAAAACATTTGAGGTGATAGACGTTAATTTAAACCTTGCAGGAAAATTATAGCGATTGCCTAGGTCATGTAGTTTTTGAAAATAGTGGATTTTTTCGTTATACAGAAATTTCGATTTGCGGGCATTCAGCAGAGGTATTGAGGAGCGGTGGATGTACTTATAAAAATAGCTGAAATGTAAAAGCATTCTTGACAATGATTTTCGGAACAAATTGTTGGTAATTAGCCGAGATTAATCCTTAAAGACATGGACAGTTTGGACATACATAACGACAGGGTCAATGTACTCTATGTACCGTTGGCTTTTAAAGCCTACTTAACAACTTTTATTGATCTATTTGTGTAATTCAGTGCCCAGCAGCAGTATAAAAGCAATAAACGTCAAATTGTTAAAAACGGACCAATTTAATTTGAATGAATGACATAAATACTATGCTATTCGCGACTAGTTTGCATTGAGTGTATCTCTCACTAGAACTCCGGTGTCTTTATATGTCAATTAAAAACGTATCTGGAAAAACGTGGCACGGACCACGGCGGCATTGCAACTTCGCAACCTCCTTTTGAGGTCTGCTTAGCACAAATTTAAACTTTGAACAAGGACTTATGTATTTGAACAAGGGTTGTTTCTTTAGCGACAGTGTGAAAAGTAAAGATTATTGCTACACTGAAATTAGTTTTATGAAATCCAAAATGATGTTTAAATATGCTCTACTTTCATTATCAGTACCTAATTAAGTTAATAAAAAAGACAGATTAGGATGAGGTTAAAAAAAAGAGTTATACATAGTAGCTATATTTGATATTATTTAGGCTTGATATATCTTTGAAATTTTATGGTATACATATTCATACTTTTCTATAGTACTGTGCGCAGCAAAAGTTTAGACATTGGTCGATTACGCTTCTGTACTGAGAAGTATGTAACGAATTGCTGTAACTCAACTGCCATATATTAATGGTGACTTACCCTTTATTGTCAAAACATAAATTTTAAATTATACACTTTACATGATATATAATGACAAAAAAAACAAACAAAATTAACATTGTGGCAAAAGTATAGACAATCTGTATATTTACAGAAAAATAACCATAAATTAAAATCGAACTGCACCTACATTGTTTGCAATTAGTGCAAAAATGTGACTTTCCACCGAATAAACTAAATCTTGCATCACTTGAGGGTCTGTTTCGTACCACGCATATTCCACAGCAGCCGAAGTTCATTAAGACAGGAGTATTGTCAAAAAATTGCGTAAATCTTACGAGATTTGATGCCACAAAAGTTTTCGATTGGGTTCAGATCAGGGCTACACGCCAGTCTTTCGAGAACAGTAACATTTTGAGAGTTAAACCAAGTTTTCGTTTTGTAGGCAACATGAATGGACACATTATATTGCTCAAATACATACTTTGGACCAGCTAAAAGTCAACCAAATGGCTGTAAATTATTCTCCAATGTATGTATGTAGTCTGGCGCAGTTTAGCGAGCATTGAGGAACCTAAGCATTAAAGCAAAAGTGTGCCCAAATCATTAAAAAGTCACCTCCTTGTTCTCGACTAAAGAAAGTCCAAGGCTTTTTACGCAAGTCGTGCCATTAGCATGCCCAACCAATTGGGCCATCCAAATTCCGCATTGCTTCGTCTCTGAATATCACAGTATACCATTGGGGTCCTCTTGACATATGTTTGCAAGCCCACAGCATCTTCGTCAATTTGTAGTGATATTTCAAAGCTGGTTGTTTTATAATTTTCATATAAACTAATTTACCTTTTTCTTTGATTCATCTACGAATCGTCTCCGCTGACGCAGAAAATCCCGACTCACTTTTAATGTGACTAGCAGTCATCACTCGAGTAGATGCCAGTTTATGGATCCTTCTATCATCTCATTTTCTGCTCGCAGGAGGCCTTCCAGATCTATGTTTTGCTTTGAAGAAGTCACTCTTAGACAATGCTTGATAGACAGGCTTGTTTGGACGATTTAAAAGTAGATGAAATTTCTGAAAATCTGCCCTTTCGATTTCAGCTTCCATACTTCAATTATATCATCTTACTAAATATTTCTAGCTTTCGGCATCTTCACTAGCTGATGCTATCGTGAGGAGCACTTAAATACTTCATACAAGCGACGTCATAAGCTTGAAATTTCCATTTTTCTGTGAACAGTTGCCAAAAATCAAGAAAGTGTCTAAACTTTTGCAATATGAAAATTTCACTTTTTTCAGCTAAATTAAATATTATGCTACATTAAAAAATTATTTCCGTCCTAAAATATTTAAAATATATTTTAAAATAAGTATAGCCATTTGTATAAACCAAGATTTCTTATTTTTTATTTAAAGGTTAAACAAACCTAGTGTCTAATCTTTTGCTGAGGACTGTATATAAAGCTATACCAAACCCTACGTTGTATTTTTTTTTACAGCCTTACTATTCTTTTAGCAACATTTTATATAATACTGTTAATAATTCATATATTTGTTGTACGGAACCCTGTGAGAAAAAGTAATACTCTCACTTGACCGTTTACTCACTATATAAAAAACAAACATATATTTCACGAATTTACTCAAGAATACAAAAACTTGTAAAGCGCGCTATTATATAAAAACAAATAAGTTGCACGATATTATGTTAAATTATACGTGAGCTGTTTTATATTACGTGGGATTACAAAACTTATTTCAAAACATTCTTATTATTACTTTAATTGTCTGAGCGAAGCGAAGGCTAATACTCAGCGAAATATTACTATCCGGACACATTACAGCTACGATGGATATTAACGCCATGTCCTACTAAAAAAAGACTAATAAAAATATTTCGTCAAGCATAACTCAAAAAATATTTGTCAGATTTTGTTTCTGATCGCACCAGAAGGTACCTATGAGGGCCACCTACTGAATACACCTACTATGAAAAATAAGTTCCAAACCGTTTAAAAATTATATTAAAAAAACTGATAAAAAACACAATTTATCTGCATACGTGACAGAAATTTGGTGTGCGTCACTTTCACCGGTGGATGTTTTCGTAGACAACTGGTTTGAACACATGGAGCAAATAAAAAAAAAATACGCACGCAGTAATATTGAATAGATCAGTTTCAACAACGTGATCACAAACCTTGCAACAACCCGTGGCAACCAGTTTTGGTGGGCAAACAAATAATAATACAGTACTCCGTACCACGGTGACCGTTTTTAACCTGTTGTATAAAATGTGGCCTGTTGTAATACAACAGGCTAAATGCGGCTAAAAACTCAGGCTAAAAGATAGTTGTCAGTCTATCGACTGGAAATGAACAGATTTTTTTAATACTCTTATAACGAAATTTAGAAACGATTGTGAATGATTAAAACAAAAGACATGAGTGTTTATTGCTCCGGGAGGTTACCTTTCTCTGGATGTATGTCTGTCTATCATACAGAATGCTATTTTCTTGTAAAGGAAGATATTATTATGCAGTAAAACCTCCATAAAAGACACACCCGATTAGTGGACACCTCTATTTAGCGGGCATTTTTTCGATTACCAACCCTTAAATAACTGTACATTTTTTACTCTCAGTAGCGGTCACCTCCAAATAGAGGACAAATTCTGCCCTCCCGAGGTGTTCGCTATTCAGAGATTTTACTGGTAAAACATCCATAATGGACACACCCGATTACCGGATACCTCTATTTAGCGGACATTTTTTCGATTACCAACACTAAATAACAGTACATGTTTTACTCTCATTAGCGGACACCTCCAAATAGAGGACGAATACTGCATTCTTGAGGTGTCCGCTATTCAGAGGTTTTACGGTATATATTATTGATAGTTATTTTACAGGGCCGCACAAAAGAGTAAGAATATATGAAACGAATATAAACTAAATTCGGGATTGGTAGATCGCTGATGGTAATGTAATTTTAGGATGTTGTTTCAGCCATCCGCAGTATGTTTTTAGAGTTTCGTTCATCTAACGAAACCCTACCTGTCTCACTCCTTTGTTGGTCTGTCTGTCTGTCCGTCTGGCACAGAGCCCGTTCTCAGAAACTATATATATCGGAGACTTGAAATTTTGCATACTTATAGCTGGATACCACACATCAAACGACAAATAATAAAATTTTGAAACAGTCTAATATTTAACCCTCTGGGCTCTAACATGTGTATTTTAAGCAATTTTTCTAACTCAGCCCCTAATTAAATTGGAGACAAGAAATTTTGCATACTTATAGCTGAACACCTCACATCAAATGACAAATAATAAAATTTTGAAAAAGGTCTAATATTTAACCCTTTGGGCTCTAACTTGTGTATTTTAAACAATTTTTCTAACTCAGCCGCTAATTAAGTTGGAGACATGAACTTTTGCATGCTTATAGCTGAACACCTCACATCAAACGGCAAATAATAAAATTTTGTAATAGTCTAATATTTAACCCTCTGGGCTCTAATTTATGTATTTTAAACAATTTTTCTAACTCAGCCCCTAATTAAGTTGGAGACATGAAATTTTGCATGCTTATAGCTGAACACCTCACATCAAACGGCAAATAATAAAATTTTGTAAAAGTCTAATATTTAACCCTCTGGGCTCTAACTTATGTATTTTAATCATTTTTTCTAACTCAGCCCCTAATTAAGTTGGAGACATGAAATTTTGCATGCTTATAGCTGAACACCCCACATCAAAAGGCAAATAATAAAATCTTGTAAAAGTCTAATATTTAATCCTCTGGGCTCTAACTTATGTATTTTAAGCATTTTTTCTAACTCAGCCCCTAATTAAGTTGGAGACATGAAATTTTGCATGCTTATAGCTGAACACCTCACATCAAACGGCAAATAATAAAATTTTGTAAAAGTCTAATATTTAACCCTCTGGGCTCTAACTTATGTATTTTAAGCATTTTTTCTAACTCACCCCCTAATTAATTTGGAGACTTGAAAGTTTGCATACTTATAGCTGAACACCTCACATCAAACGGCAAATAATAAAATTTTGAAAAAGTCTAATATTTAACCCTCTGAGTTCTAACTTATGTATTTTAAGCAATTTTTCTAACTCATCCCCTAATTAAGTTGGAGACTTGAATGTTTGCATACTTATAGCTGAACACTTGCGATAACACGATAAATCATAAAATTATGAAAAAGTCATATTTAACCCCCCCAGTCTCTAACTTCTCTATTTTAAGCATTTTTTCTAACTCAGCCCCTAATTAAGTTGGAGACAGGAAAATTTGCATGCTTATAGCTGAACACCTCACATCAAACGACAAATAATAAAATTTTGAAAAAATGTCTAATATTTAACCCTCTTGGCTCTAACTTGTGTATCTTAAACAATTTTTCTAACTCAGCCCCTAATTAAGTTGGAGACATGAAATGTTGCATACTTATAGCTGAATACCTCACATCAAACGACAAATAATAAAATTTTGAAAAAGTCTAATATTTAACCTCTAATATTTTGTCTCGCGCAATTTTTAAATTTAAACTGTTTTGCAATATTATTTTTTGTTCATTTTGCATAATAAGTGTAATGTGACGTAATTTCTTCTATTTAAGACTTCTAACGCATGTTAATGAATTTATTTTACAATATTCTTTTTCTTTTAAAATGCACATGTAAATATAGTTTTTATGGCGTAATTTCCAATAAGTGCCTGCTTTTTATACCTAATTATTCAATTCTAATTTGAAGGGTTTTTTCTGTTTATAATAGTAACGTGTAAATATTTTTTTTATTTGAAGCAAACATTATTGTTTGCGCTGTTTATACAGTTGGCAACAGTTTAAATTAATACCATTTTCTAAAATATGTTAAAAATATCTCTCGAAATGCTGAATATTTGAATTTAAAATAGAAATAAAACCTCAAAAAATGAGTCAAATAAAAAAAAAAAAAAATAACGGAATATGCACACCGGGATCTTCTATTGAATAAAATGATCTAAAAATGATTAAATTCCCAAGTATAGTTTTTGCTCCTATAAAACTTTTTTAATGGAACGACTTTGTCCAACTTTAGTATTAAATATCTCTTAAAATGATTCTTCGATTTGAATACTGTATGCATCAGCGTGTTGATCAAGCATTTTTCTATAATACCACCTATTTTCATATTTTTGTATGCAATAGTTTTCTTAATATTAACGAAGAAAGATCTCCGGTCACAAAAAATTCAAAACCGGCGGCGCGGTGACAGCGTTAGTTACTTTTTTTAGAATAGAGAGACATATAAAAATGAAAACTTGTCTATCTGTCTGTTTGTAAATCTATAAAAATCCACAACTTGGAAGCCAAAATTGTGAAAAGATACGTACATGTGTATTAAAACATGGACGAGGCAACTAAAGTAATCCGGAATCGAAATAATTTATAGTTAATTTTTAATTAATAAAAAACCACCAATTTAACAGCAATTTCTTATCAAATTTAAACATTTTTCGTTATAGCAGTTGCCAACAATTCAAATACACAATAAAATATAAAATATTAAATATTAAATAAAAATATTAAATAAATATTACTACTATATTAGATGTAAATTTCCAACTGGACGAAAAATGTCCGGACCAGCATTCGAACCCGGGACCTCCCTGGCTGAAGCCGCCAGTGCTCTGCCATCTGAGCTATCCCGGACGATTCTAGTCGAACTTTTTCACCCAGCTAACCTTGATGATTACAGCATCTGGTCTGAAACCTGGTTCAGCTCAACAGAATAAATCTCAGGTAATGGAACTCCAGAAATCGCTGGATACGAAATTACACTAGATTAATATTAACACAATTATTCTAATTGGTAAACAAATCATATTAGATGTAAATTTCCAACTGGGCGAAAAATGTCCGGACCAGGATTCGAACCCGGGACCTCCCTGGCTGAAGCCGTCAGTGCTCTGCCATCTGAGCTATCCCGGACGATTCTGGTCGAACTTTTTCACCCAGCTAACCTTGATGATTACAGCATCTGGTCTGAAACCTGGTTCAGCTCAACAGAATAAATCTCAGGTAATGGAACTCCAGAAATAGCTGGATACGAAATTACACTAGATTAATATTAACACAATTATTCTAATTGGTAAACAAATCATATTAGATGTAAATTTCCAACTGGGCGAAAAATGTCCGGACCAGGATCCTGGTCCGAACATTTTTCGCCCAGTTGGAAATATCGCTCAGACTAATCCCTTTGAGGGAAGTCCTAGTATTGAGCTTTGCTTATTTTTCGATTCTTTATATTATTGATAATTAAAGAGATTGCCAATTAAGTATAAAAAACTGCTTTATATTTTATTTAAAATCTAGGAAGTAATATCACTGCTCTTTGTCGATTTACATATTACATAATTGGGATTTCATAAATATTTACATTATATGATAAATGCAAAAAATAAGTTAAATTAAAGAGTGTAGTAAATCAGTGTTTTAAATGTAAAAAAAAAAGAAAAAGTTGGGAGTTTTAAAAAAATAATAATGTTTCCAATTCATTTTCAAACTAAGTCTGGAGCTATAGTTACAAACTACATTTCTATATCATCTTCTTTACTCCTTTTTATATCTATAAAATACACTCACACAATTCACGAATTTACACAAGAATACAAAAGCTATTGTACGCTAATGTATGAAAACAAATAAGAAAGTACGAAATTATGTAAAAGAAAATATGTGCATTTTTATATTACGATAGACAACAAAAATTACATCAAAACAATCTAATTGTTACTTTGACATTGAAATTTTATTCATTATATCATTGATAATTAATGGAATGTTTATATAATGATAAAAGAACTGGCTTATACTTGACGTAAAATGCATAAAATAGCTTCACTGTTTTTGGTCGAGTTATACTTTACATATAAATACTTACTTTGTGCGAGCTTTTAACACCTAAGCTACAAATTTACAACGTTGAAACGCAAAAATTTCACCACTAAGACGTCAAACCACATACACAGTTTCAGGGATAGTTAGATTCCACTCATCAATGTGATAATAATCATTAAAAATAGATTACAAATAATAACTTACAAAACTGGAATACCATAAATGCTTTCATTACATGTAACGTTTTTGAATTTTCATAATAAAAAAAAAATGTTTAGTTAATAATTTCTTCCCAAAGTGATCGGTTTTTCTTTGTCACTCATGTTATAAAAATAAACTGTCAACACAGGAAGATTTTTTTTTTCTTAAATCTACGCTTATATTACGTATCACAAAATATTTGTTTCTTTTAATGAATTTTTAATGCTCCAATAATTTCTAATAATGACTAACTTCAAAATATGCATTTATTCATATTCTTTTGTTTATGCTGACATAATTATAAATTACTAGCAGGCTGAGCCCACTGCGCTGGTCCATTTTTTTAAATAAACCTTCAATCAAACGAAATGGAGAATTCGACACTGTGTTTTAAATTAATATGGACCTTCACCTGGAAAGTCCTTCTGCATTTTCTGAATACACATCGGACGCCATTGCGCTATAATATTATCTGATGCGATAGACGAAATTAGGGATATTCAGAAGCAACTTTTCAGTACATCATGTACAGTTTGGGAGAGAAATGCGGCCATTACGATCATCAGAAATTAAAATGTTATCTAATCGCCACACTACTAAAAAACAAAAAAATTACAATGATTGCAGAGATGGACCATTTAACTTAAATTTCGTTCACTTTTGTTTGTTACTTCTTTTACTCTGGCCTTCTCAGCTTGGTGCTATGTGTGGATCTGACAACATAAATACAATCTCTCTCTACGCTACATTATATTTGGTAATACACGTATTCTTCTTCTTTTAGAAAGTTTTCTACAGTTTCTTATCTTCCAATTCCAGTAGAGTAAATACAGTCAAAACAGTATTTAACTTTTATATTTAAAAAAATGGGAATCATTTAAAAGTGGATATTTAAAACTGAATTGTGTAAATAAAAAAAAAATGTCATTTTAACTGCCATTTCTTTTTACTGGGTGTCCCAAAAAGGACTGACTGATTTTAAAATTCAATAACTTCCAAACGGTGACAGATATTAAAAAAATTCTTGCAGGAGGGTTATGCATAAAGTCAAAAGTTTTATTACAGTGATTTTTTATTTTAGTTCGAATTACAAACAATAGATGGCGCTGTAAGTAATAGTCGCTAAATACAGGCTCGATTTTTGGTCCTTTCTGTTGTTCCATGCAGAAAAAGGAGATGGAAATGTATTATCCGGGCCACGAAGTACCAAAAATCGAGCCTGAATTAGCCTCTATTGATCGCAGCGCCATCTATTGTTTGTAATTCGAACTAAAATCGAAAATCACTGTAAAAAAACTTTTTACTTTATGCATAACCCTCCTGCAAGAATTTTTTTAATATCTGTCACCGTTTGGAAGTTATTGAATTTTAAAATCAGTCAGTCCTTTTCGGGACACCCGGTATATACAGTCGGTCCTACTTAATTGCATGCTGTTGGTTGCACTGAATTGTATGCATTTAAGCGGGGTATGCACTTAAGCGAGGACAGCAATTAATGTTATCAATATACGTTCATTTGATTATACACCACAGATATGATAAGTAGTAATGGACAATAATTATTTACATAATTTAAAAATTATTGTATTAATAATTATAGTAAATAATTTATTATTACTCTATATGTAATGACATATGTAAAGGTGTAACGTATTATAACACTATTTACAGAAATTACATGGTTCAATTTCTTATTTCAGTTTATGCGAAAATTAAAATGAAAGTAAAATAAAAAAAAATTTGTTTTGAATAATACTCTCGAAAAAAAAAAAAAAAAATTCTGCATAAATTCATTTTATTTTTCCTTATTTGCCAAATTGTCCTTTATTTGTTGCTTAAAAAAAAGAATCCTTTAAGGAAACTTCTTTTTTCATACTTAGGACACTGCATTTCTCCACTATCGGTGCTAAGCATTGTTCTTTTATTCTATTGACCGTCCCGATTTTATCCTCCCCCCCTTCCCAATTCCATGATTTTTCAAAAAGTACCACCAGCATCTTGAGGCACTATATGTACGGCAAACTTTAAACGAAAAACACAACTGTCCAAATTCAACACTCTCATGCGTTTCATAGAATTAAGATAATAAAATCATCTTTCACGACGCACAGTGGAGTATTTTTCTAACTTAGCCGGACAAAAGTCAATTTTTCGAAACCCAGTTGAGGAGATAAAAATGTAGCTAATTAAGAAGATAAATAAATGGGGATTCACCGTACATTTATAATTTTTTTTCTGTTGTGCGAGAAAATTGGTACCAGGGAAGGTTAAACTTGTTTGTAGCAGTAAGTTTTTTATTTGTACTTTAAAGTTCCATTTTGTGCCTGTTTATGTCACTGTGATTTTTCCCCATAAACTTTTGCTTATTCCATATAGTTCTGGATTCTGAAAGCCCATGTATATATGTTTACGTTTCACATGAATATATTTATATTTGTTAATTTAACAGATATGATAAAACGACATAAAATGTCCCGTATATTTTTGAAATTTGTGTTGTTAATTTCAATATTCTATAAAGCATTTGTTATACATCAGGGTCGATCCGGATGATCTTTTTTAATCTAAATGACAGTTCAAGATATGTAGTTAATAATTTTGAAAATTGTAGCTGCGAAAAACTGCGATCTTAGAAGAATTACATTCAAACACATAACTGTATGTTCCTGTAAATGACAATTTTTGCATTTCCCTTTCGATTTGAAAAGTATTCTACGATAGATAAATTGAAATTATTGTCAGAATGTATCGTTGCGGACATAAAAATGTTCCAATTTACATATCTGACCCATAATTGTTTTTAATATTGTCTGCGCCTGTTTCTGAAGTTCTATGTTACTTTTTTTATGTTCTAAATTTAAAAATGATATATGTCTTCTTAGAAAATGTTGCGCTGTTTTAGTTTACATCTTATAAATTCTGCTTCCTAAATACATCTAGTATTTAATTATGGATTGTGAAAGTCCAGGTAAATATATTTTTGTTTATATTTATTTATTTAGAAGATTTTGTAAAGAGGCAAAAAATCTATCGAACATGTTTGAAATTTGTGTTTTTAATTTCAATATTCTATAAAAAAATTCGTTGCACTTCCCGATGAGTCCAAATGATTTTTTTTATACTTTAAATGAGATCTACATATTTAATTAATAACGTTGAAAACAATATCTACGAGTAATCGGTAATTTGGAGTACTTTATTTTAAGCACGTTGTGTTTCCTTAAATGATAAATGTTTCATTTTCATTAAAATAAATTAAAAAAAAAAATATTTTACGAAGGATAAATTGCAAATATTGTCAGATAGTATCGTCTACGACATAAAACAATTAAAATTTATATTTATGATCAATATTTTGTTCAACTTTTATTTTATGATTCGACAGTTAATATTTTCTTGTAGAAATAGTTTGATCTGCCGTACTTTCAACTTCGACTACTTATTTAAGTCAGTTTTTTGTTTTAAACTCTTACTTATATAAATCATTTTTAGATTTCAAAAGAGCCAAGTAAATATGTTTATATTTCATATCATATGTTTATATATGGTTTTTAAAATGTAAGATCAAGCATCAAATTTATATTTTTTAAATTTCTATAGTGTATAAGGAATTTTTTATGCTTTCCGATGATTGTAGTTGATGTTTTTCTGTTTAAAGGCATCAGCTATGCAGTTAATAACTTAAAAAAAAAACTGTCAGGATGTCAGGATGGATTTTTTTTATACAAACTTATGTGTTTCTATATATGAGCATTTTTAAATAAAATTCTAAAAGCTAAATATTTTTAAAATTAATTACTCTTATTATTTCCTGTACAAAATTATTTCAGGTACATCAGGAGTTAAAATTATATCAAGACAAGGACTCTTCAACCTTATGGATAACCAGAATTTGAATGATTTCGATAAAAAACTAGAATTTCTCGAGGATTATCTTGTTAACAAAAATAATTATTCAGAAAACCAAAAGCTACAAATAAAAAATGATTTAAAAAATATATCAAGCCTGAATTTCAGAAAAGATGGAATGAATCAAGTAGGAATAAGCATTCTTTCTTGAAAAAAAATCATATTGGTTACAAGGAACATAAAAAGGCACAAAGGGGTTTAAAGATTTAATAGTTACAGATATTAAAAAAAATTCTAAACTTAGTTTAGAAGTTTGATGAACAATGCGCTCTCAGGAGTTATTTTTCTAATCAAACTTTTTAAAAGTAACCAGGAAAAAACGAAATTTGTTTCATTTTCTTCAAGGAAATGGGTCAATTTGGGGTGGTCTCTGTATGGAGGTAAAATTAGTATTGAGCCTATGGGAATAAATTTCGTTCCACGAAAAAAAGGCGTTCAGGTGGTCGCTTAATAGAGGTGGTCGCACAGGGAGGTTTCACTGTATATGAAAAAATACATTTGTATTGACGGATAGAATACAATATATTCACTAATATTCTGTTGCATTAAAGTCATTTTTACATATTACAATGTTTTCCATATACCCTGTATATATATATATATATATATATATAATGTATTTTTCAAAGAAAACTACTAAAAAGTGATATAAATAAGATAAACTAATCAATAATAAACTTTAGTCCAATTTTTCAGTAAGAAATATTTTTGGCCGGCTAAATTCACCAAATACTCCACTGTGCGACAATTTCTGCTCTTCGATTGTAAATATGACAAAACATTGTTACAAAAGAAAATATTTATGTTCTTCCTTTCTTTCCATTCATCACTATCACATGAATTAACAAAATCCGGATTACTATAAAATTACGATAGATACCGGATTACTATAGATTGGAGATATTTTATGCAATTAACCGGGGATTGTTATGCGATAAAACGGTTATATTTAACATTAACCTTATGGAGAGCGTTTCTGTTCCACGGCATTCTATGCATATAAGCGGGGTATGCAATTATTCGTTACCCGATTAAGTGGGGCCGACTGTACCAGTTTTAATCATGCAACTATTAACCTAGGAAGATAATCTCGATAACTGATTCAAATAGAAAAGTAAACCTCTAGTTTTCATTCAATAAAATCTTCCTAATCATCCGTAATCGGATCCATAACCGAGTTTGATGTGAAACGTTAGAAATGTTCGTAACGGTATGGTTACAAATGTACCAGAGTTAGCTACAAAACAGACTTAATTACGCGCCAAACTACATTCCATTAAATGATGTCAAATTGCTGTTGATTGAATTTTAGATCTTTCACTATCAAAACTCTTTGCTAATGATAAATAAGGTTAGTTATGCAAAATTTTTAGTAATGATCTTTATGGCAAACGGAAGATTTTTTTCGCATTTCTCTCGCGTAAAGACGGAGAAATAAACATGCTTTTTATTTTCAAGATGTCAGTATTCATCTGTCTGTTGCCTAAGTAAAACTAAAAACGTTAATTTGTGACTACGATGATCATTTCGGGTTGTACAGCAGCCAAAATTGCTTTATAATGATTGAAATTTTATTTGAATCTGAGGTACTTTTTTTTAAAAAACCTAGGCTAAATGAATGGATATTGTTCCATTGGCCACCTTTGGCATTTGAAAGGTTTTTTTTGTACATTCAAAGTGATGCTTTAGTGATAGGAAAATAACTGCAGGTGAAAATATATAATAATAAATATTCTTTTGTCCGTGTGACCCATAATAAAAATAAATAAATTTAAAAACCGCTAAGTACAAATTTCGATTAATCTTCTAAAATACAATTTACCGCCGATGGTTCCGTTCAAATATAAACGAATCTTCCAACATTATATGGTAAATTCGACAATTGTAGGGTGGTTGATTATGGAAGATTCATCCAATATATTTTAATAACTTTTCTAAAAGAAGAGAGGGTATAGAAAAAAAAATGCCGAATTAAATGGAATATCGAAAAGTGATTTCAGAAAGCAATTTTTATTGCAAAATGTTTTCTTTCATGATAGTAATAACGCATAATTGCTTAAATAATCTTTACTACTTAACATTGCAAGCATTGAATGTTTCTATAAGGGAAATTGGAGGTATGATTTTTATTAAAAAAAGAGTGGACAATATTAGCTAATCTCGCTTCGAGGTTATGCCCCACCAGTGGCTGAGAGGTTCTGCTCTCGAAGCTGGTAGACGGGAGGTGCTGGGTTCGATCCCAATCGCGCCCGTCGGCCTAATCGTTCGGAGTTTTCGTGGTTTTCTTCGAACCTTGGATTTCCAAGCGTTAATACGGGTTAGGTTCCCTTAGAAAGACCCCCACGAAGGGCACTCCCCCCTGGGCCTATATCCCTCGTGCAGATAATTGGCCGTCATAAATACAACCATACAACCAACGCTTCGAGGTTATAAAAGTCACAAATTTGGGGAAAACAAACCGACATCTTTTTCGCAGTAAAGTATGATGAAAAATTTTTTAAATGTCTGAAATTAAATTATTTTACTATATGTATGTGCGTGTGTGGGAGACATTTATACTAAAATTAAAATATTTGACTCCATTTTTTAAATATTAATTGCTATTTATATAATGTACGTTTGAATTTTTTAAAAATACTCTGAAAATGCTTTCGTGCACTTGAAAAATCGCCTTTATTGTAAACATCGCTTTAAATTAATTCCCGCTTACGTTTTTTTGGCTTAAAATTAAATTGTTTGGTTACAAATGTGAACGCAAAATCACCTTCATTGTAAATATCGCTTGAACCTATGCCACGCTTACGTCTTTTTGGCTTAAAATCTTTTTGGCTAGCCAACACATTTCCTTCCCAAATGCAATATATTTAAATGCATTTGGAAGTTGCTTGTTAAATAAATGTTTAAATGCCTAACTCAGTGAATTTAAACCTAAACGAAGGATTAGCGTATTATTTTTTTATCTGTAAGCGTGAATAATATATACAAATTGCGTTTTGCAGTAGTTATTTAATTTTACATGGCTTCACCGGCTGGAAAAGTTTTAAGGATACTATTTGATTATCTTGTCAACCAATTTCGCCAAATTATATAAATTGCCAAACTATTCGCCAAATTATACAAATTGACAAAACTTTTATTTTAAACAGCGAAAGAATAAATATATTAGTAAACATTAATAAAATTACAAATAGAAATCAAATTTAAAATCACTTGATGACGCAACAAACACGTGTACCGCGTTTAATGTCAAGTGAATGTAAAATTTTCGATCAACCATTATTGGCGTTTAATCTTATATTTTGGCGATAGTTTTTTTGTTGACGGGATAATCAAGCAGTGCCGTTTTAAGTTTGATTTAAATGTAGTTTACAAATTAAAAATGCTATCATTAAACATTTTTATATTAAGTAGTTGTTTCCATGGTAACAATAACCTTCAATTCTTGTTTCTAACGCTAACAAAATCGAAGTCAAATTACCAATGTTCAGAATCGGACATTAATTTTGAGTTTGGATCAAATTTAATAAACTTAAATTTCGTTTTAAACCGTATAATTACGACAGTAAAATTTTAATATACACACATATAAAGGTATATGACAAAACTGTAGTAATGTATGGAAAAAATGTATTTATTTTAGAGGTCTGCACGGGCCGGAATTTCCAGACCCGGGCCCGGCCCGAACGAAAGCTATATTGGCCCGGTGTAAAAATGTAGTAATGTAGGGAAAAATGTATTTATTTTAGAGGTCTGCACGGGCCGGAATTTCCACGCCCGGGCCCGGCCCGAACGAAAGCTATCTTGGCCCGGCCCGGTGTAAAAATTGGAAGTTCGGCTCGAGCCCGACCCGGCCCGTTTGCATTTTTACAGTTCTCGGCCCGGCCCGTACAAAAATCAGTGAAAACAGGACCGGCCCGGCCCGGCCCGACCCGACACAATTTCTACAAAAAAAAATCCATTTTTTCACAACATACAATTGAGATTCTTTTAATGAATACTACATACATATTTATGGGAACATTTTACAGTATATTTTACATTACTGTGATGTTCGCAAAACAGAAAACAGACAATAGTTAATATTAACGATTACTTACAGTGTTTTAGTCATCGTGTCTACAGACATTTCAAAATGGAAATAAGGATTCATTAAAAGATTAATGTACGTAGTTCAGAATAAAGGATTAAAAACATGATAACTTTTGAAGCTGTATAATAAAAAGTAGATTTGTGAAAATATTTCTCTCATTTTTAAGGCTTTTCTCAAATCCAAAGGAGCTACATTTCGACACATTTAGGAATTCTTTTCTTTTCGGAAACGCGTAAGATTGGCAAGTATTCTTATTCAGAAGCTATGTAAATGTCGTTTTTTTCATAGATAAAAGCAATATATCTTTCTGAAAATGCTGTCAAAGTTAGCGTTTTGAATCGAATTTCCGGAAGCGATAGCACAGGAAAGGAGAAAAACGTACAGTCGCGTGACATGAATCTATGTTATCTCTGTAAGTAATTTATCAAATATGGAAAAAGCTATTTGTTTCCAAATGCCTTCAATAGGCAGGCCTGTCAATTTTATGCCTTTATAGTTAAACATTTTGTCAGAAAATGTGTCTGAAAGCTTCGCATTGTTGAGCAGTGAATATGAGAACCACCTTAAGGTATATTTCCAAAGATACTGTTAGGAGAAGTTCATTATCACTATTAATACTACAAAACACAATGACTGTTCTACACATCCTGAGATCGATTAAGACCAGTTCCGTCCCGGCACGAGTCTGCTGAAAAAAAAAAAATTAAACTCGGAATCAGACATTTTGTAACTGTACGATGCCGATCTCTACGATGGACGTGTTACATTTCTGTATTGATGTTGTTAAACTCGCATTGGCTCGTGACACACATTTATACTTCTCGAAAAAATCATATTCATTGAAAACGGCTCGTATTTTATCTGCTTCGCTTAAATTCTCATATCGGGCCGTTAGGCCCGATTAATTTTTTTGCCGGCCCGCTTATTTTGTCTGTCGGCCCGGCCCGTTGAAAAAATTGTCCTAATTCTGACGGCCCGGCCCGCGGGCTGAGCCGGGTACGGGCCTCGGGCCAAGCCCGGGCCCGTGCAGACCTCTAATTTATTTAAGTTAAACTTAATCTAAGTGACTTAGTATGAAGAGTTTAAAAAGGTTTTACTTAAAGATTATTTATGCTAAAAAAAGTATCATTCAAAAATTAATTTTGTCGCCAACCTGCATTAAATCGCCAAAAAAATTAAATTTTCATTATTTTTTTTGCGAACGCTAAATCGAGGTTCTGCCGATTTTCTTTTAATAACATATTATATGCCATGAGAAGAATATTCTATATATTCCTCATGAGAAGATATTTTTTCAAATATTTCTGAGGATGCGCTTATGGAAACTTTCTTGATATCATCCTATCCATTTTCCACATACATTTTTCTTTCCTGACGCAAAAGATAAATGGCCAAATCTTGTTTCAATTGCAATATTTTAACTGAGTAATTTTTTAAGCATTACGAACATTCCCTTTCATGTTTAATTTAAATATTTTTGTTTTTTAATATTATCACTCATTAAAACGGATTTTTTTCTTCTTTTTTTCTTTTTTTCCGTTTAAATAAAATTAGTAACAGTTTTTTCTTTTATTTTTCGAGGTGTAATAGCCGCTTCAATTTTTTTTATCAACGATAAATTGCGCCAAGAAATAAAATGGTAACCTTATCGTCCAAAATAACAGAACTTTCCATCATAATTCTATAACTAATCTACGTAGAACGATGTGTTGTAGCTTAAAACCTTCCCTGAAATGATACCAATCTAACAGTATAAGTTCCGTCAAAATCCATGCAATAGAACTCGAAATATGGATCTTGGGAACGAAATTCCCGTTTGTATTTTATATATATACTAGCAGGCTGAGCCCGCTGCGCTGGACCATTTTTCAAATAAACCTTCAATCAAACGAAATGGAAAATCCAACCCTGTATTTTAAATCAATATGGACCTTCACCTGGAAGGTCCTTCCGCATTTTCTGAATACGCATCGGACGCCATTGCGCTATTATATTATCTGATGCGTCAGACGAAATACGGGCAATTCAGAAGCAACTCTTTAGTACACATGTAGAGTTTGGGAGGGAAATGCGGCCATTACGATCATATCACCACACTGCTGAAAAAGAGAGAATTACAATGACTGCAGAGATTGACCATTTAATGAAATGATGACAGATGTTCGGGTTATTCACTTTTGTTTGTTAGTTCTTCTATTCCGGGCTTCTCAGCTTGGTACTTTGTGCGGATCTGATAACATAAATACAATCTATCTCTACGTTACATTATATTTTGTAATATACGTCTTTTTTTAGCAGATTTTCTCTACAGTTTCTTATCTTCGATTTCCAGTAGAGTAAATACAATCAAAACAGTATTTAACTTTTATATTTTAAAATATGTGAATCATGTAAAAGTGGATATTTAAAGCGGAATTGTGTGAATGAAATTAAAATAATGTCATTTTAACTGCCGTTTCTTTTCACATACCAGTTTCAATCATGCAACGATTAACCTAGGAAAATACCCTCGGTAACTAATTCAAATAGAAAAGTAAACCTCTAGTTTTCATTCAATAAAATCTTCCCAATCATCCGTAATCGGATCCACAACCAAGTTTGATGTGAAACGTTAGAAATGTTCGTAACGGTATGGCTAAAAATGTACCAGAGTTAGCTATACAAAACAGAGTTAATTACGTTCCAAACTACATTCCATTAAATAATGTCAAATTGCTGTTGATTGAATTTTAGATCTTTCACTATCAAAACTCTTTGCAAATGATAAATAATGTTATGCAAAATTTTTAGTAGTGATCTTTCTTAGTAAACCGAAGATTTTTTTCGCATTTCTTTAATGAGCGTAATAAGACGGAGAAATAAACATGCTTTTATTTTCAAGACGTCATTATTCATCAGTTTGTTGCCTAAATAAAACTAAAAACGTTAATTTGTGACTATGATCAGCTGCTCGGGCTGTGCATTAGCCAAAATTTCTTTATAATGATTGAAATTTTATTTGAATCTGAGGTACTTTTTTTTAAACCTAGGGTAAATGAACAAATATTGTTACATTGGTCACCTTTGGCATGTAATTTTTTTTTTTTTTAATACATTCAAAGTAATGCTTTTTTAGTGATAGTAAAATAAACCTAAAACTTGTCACTACAATCAGCTGCTCGGGCTGTGCATCAGCCAAAATTTTATAATGATTGAAATTTTAATTGAATTTGAGGTACTTTTTTTTAAAAACCTAGGCTAAATGAACAAATATTGTTCCATTGGCTACCTTTGGCATTTGAAAAATTTTTTTGTACATTCAAATTAATGCTTTTTTAGTGATAGTAAAATAACTGCACATGAAAAATATCTATTAGTAAATCTTCTTTTGTTCGTTTGCTCCATAATAAAAAAAACATAAATTTACTAATCGCTAATTACTGAAAGTACAAATTTCGCGTAATCTTCTGAAATCAGATTTACCGTCCACGGTTCCTTTCAAATATAAACGAATCTTCCAATACTACATAGTAAATTAGCCAATTGTAAGGTAGCTGATTATGGAAGATTCATCCAGTATCTTTTTATAACATTTCTAAAAGAAGGGAAGATATGAAAAAAAATGTCTTTTTTCGTGATAGAAATAACGCATAATTGCTTACATTTTCTTAAGAATAATCTTTACTACCTGACATTGCAAGCATTGAACGTTTGTATAAGGGAAATTGGCGATATGTTTTTTATTAAAAAAAGAATGGACAATATTGGCTTCGAGGTTATAAAGGTCACAAATTTGGGGAAAACAAACCGACATGCTTTCGCAGTAAATTATGATGAGAAATTTCTTAAATATCTAAAATTAAATTATTTTACAATATGTAACTGCATGTGTGGGAGACATTTATACTAAAATTAAAATATTCGACTCCATTTTTAAAATATTAATTGCTATTTATACATTGTACATTTGAATTTTAAAAAATACTCAAAAAATGCTTTCGTACACTTGCAAAATCACCTTTATTGTAAACATCGCTTGAACCCAATTCACGCTTACGTCTTTTTGGCTTAGAATAAAATTGTTTGGCGACAAAAGTGAGCTCAAAAATCAAAAATAAAGATATAACATGTAAATTATAAGTACCATCATTTTTACAATTACATTTGCTAGTTTCGTCTGTAAGTCACATGATGGAAGAGTTAGAAATAAAAAAGATAAAAACAAAAACAAAATTGTTACCACAAGGAAGGTCTCCTTAAAGAGCATACTCAAATTATTTTGAAAAGAAAAATGCTTTTAAAACTACTCATGTATGTAGTAAAACATCAGTCAAATTTGGCGGCGTAATCTCAGTAAAAATCTGAAAAAAATCTATATATATTCGAGTATTTGGCGTAAAAAAGACGAACGTTCACGCTATTTTTCTAGCCAACACATTTACATCCCAAATGCAAGATATTTAAATGCATTTGAAAACTGCTTGTTAAATAAGTGTTTAAATGCCTAAAACTCAATGAATTTAAACATAAACGAAGGATTAGCGTATTATTTTTTTTATCTTTAAGCGTATATAATACATACAAACTGCGTGTTGCAGTAGTTATTTAATTTTACATGGCTTCACCGGCTGAAAAAGTTTTAAGGGCACTATTTGATTATTCATTCAACCAATTTCGCCAAATTATATATATTGCCAAACTATTCGCCAAATTATATAAATTGCCAAACTACTCGCCAAATTATACAAATTGACAAAAAAAAATTTTTAAACAACGAAAGAATAAATAAATTTGTAAACATTAATAAAATTACAAATAGAAGTGAAATTAAAAATCGCTTGATGACGCAACAAACACGTGTACCGTGTTTAATGTCAAGTGAATGTAAAATATGCGATCAGCTATTATTGGCATTTAATATTATAGTTTGGCGATAGTTATTTTGTCAACGGGATAATCAAGTAGTACCGTTTTAAGTTTGTTTTAAAAGTAGCTGGCTAATTAAAAATGCTACCATTAAACATTTTATATTAAATATTTGTTTCCATGGCAACAATAACCTTCATTTCTTGTTTCTGACACTAACAATAGTGAAGTCAAATTGCCAATGTTCCGAATCGGACATTAATTTTGAATTTGGAAAAAATTTAATAAACTGAAATTTTGTTTTAAACCGTATAATTACAATAATAAAATTTTAATATATACACATATATATTTTGTATATGACAAAACTGTACTAATAAAAATGCATTTATTTAAGTTAAACTTAATCTAACTATCTTCGTATGAAGAGTAGAAAAAGGTTTTACTTAAAAAATATTTATGATAAAAAAAAAAACTATCATTCAAAATTTTATTGTGCCGCCAACCAGCATTAAATCGCCAACAAAATTACATTTTCAGTATTTTTTACAAACGCTAAATCGAGGTTCTGCGGATTTTTTTTATAAACATATTATATGTCACGAGAAGAATATTCTATATATTCCTCATGAAAAGAATATTATATAATTTTTTCAAATATTTCTGAGCATGCACTTATCGAAACTTTCTTGATATCATCCTATTAATTTTTCAGATGCATTTTTCTTAACCTGACGCAAAAGATAAAGAGCCAAATCTTAGTTCAATTGCAATATTTTAACTAAGTATTTTTTTAAGCATTACGACCATTCCCTTTCATGTTTAAATTAAATATTTTCGTTTTTTAATATTATCACTCATTAAAACGGATTTTTTTCTTCTTTTTTTTTAATTAAAATTAGTAACAGTTTTTTCTTTTATGTTTCGAAGTGTAATAGCTGTTTCAAATTTTTTTATCAACGATAAATTTCGCCAAGAAATAAAATTGTAAACCTTATCGTCCAAAATAATAGAACTTACCGTCATAATTCTACAACTAATCTAGGTAGAATGATGTGTTATTGCTTAAAACCTTCCCTGAAACGATACCTATCTAACGGTATAAGTTCCGTAAAACTCCATGCAGTAGAACTCGAAATCTAGGCGTTCGGAACGAAATTTCCGTTTGGATTTTATATATATAATAGATAATAGAAGATACCACAATAAGAAGAATTGAATAATAAACGATTATATATAACTATTTATGTATATTTCTCGAACTTAAGTGATTATTTTTAAATTATTTATATTTCACTGACTAGTCTCTTCAAATTAATGAAAATTTAAATTTTCTCATTTTTCGAATGTTAAAACAAGTGCATCATAAAAAACTAGTTTAGGGGATAATTTACATCTTGTAACAAAATAATGCGAAATATATAGATACGAAATTCATACAAATTCATCCACGAATTGAAAATGCACCAATCCTTTTTCATTTACGTCAGTTTGAAAAAAAGAAAATGTTGCAGCTCAGATGCAATTTAGTATTTATTTTTTAAAATTAATTGTTTGTTTGCTCTGTATTTAAATATATAGGAGGATGTATGAAAATTATTTTAATTATATTTGTATCAGCGTGGGTTTTTAAATTTTATCTTTTTACCTGTTTTTTCTTAAAGTCGGGGTATTTTTGATATCCACTCTAAAACAACTTTTTGCTTAATAACATTTCACCTCTCAGCTTGTATTCATTTGTCAGTTCCAAGATGAGTGTTACATAACAGCGGTATTATGTTTTAAAAGCAGTAATGAGATGTTGTTCCTCATTAGCATGAAGATTAATTATCTAGCTGAGTGTCATATTATATTTTCTCGAGTGATTTCTTTTCTTCTCCAGCTGCCATGAATTTATTTTCTTCTACAAAACTTTTAGGAAGGAATTTGTTTATATCGAAGGAAGTGGCTTCAACTTGTTTTTAACATTCTTATTTTTAAAGTTGATCAATGTATATTTATATACTTTTAATAATGTATGAAAAAACTTAAAATTATTATATTTTTTTTAATTATCTCTTCATACACACAGGCACAACATTGTGTTTTTTAGTTATAAATTTAATGACTCATGTTGAATGCTTTTAAAGTATGTATACATGTCTAAGCCATGCTTTCACTGTAAAAAAAAAAAAAAAAAAAAAAAAAAAAAAAAAAAAAAAAACGGAAATACTACTAGCAATCTAGACGCCAGTACTATTTCCGTATTTTAACGGAACTTTTTTCCGGTAAATTACAGAAAATTTTTCGTTAAATTCCAAAAAGTTTAGTTAAAATGCGGAAATAGTACTGGCGTCTAGATTGCAGTAGTATTTCCGTATTTTAGTCCGTTTTTTTACAGTGTTGAAATAAATATTGTTTCCAGAATTCGACAAATCACATTTTAATTCAACAAATCGTAATACATTTTTCATCTATGGAAGATTTACTAAAACTTTCATTGTCAATTCAAGAATATTTCATTGATTTAAAAATAAATAGGGGAGACCGGGGCTAGTTGGCTACAGGGGTAAGTAGGCGCAGTCCTCATAAATCGCCTGTTTGTGGATAGATTACGCAACCAGTCACAGAGTACCTTTCTTATTGCTTTTTACAATCCTCATTGTAGTTTTGAAGCGTTACCTATACGTGCAGTGGACATTTATAACGATTTTTCTGTTTTTTGCACTCACAAGCAATTTTTTGTTGCTTCATTCTTTTTCTAATTTCTAATACTTATCTTAATAATTGTGATTTAACCGGTGCAGTTTTTCTTAGTGCATGATTTTAGTCCGTTTTTTTTTTTTTTTTTTTTTACAGTGTTGAAATAAATATTGTTTCCAGAATTCGACAAATCACATTTTAATTCAACAAATCGTAATACATTTTTCTTCTATGGAAGATTTACTAAAACTTTCATTGTCAATTCAAGAATATTTCATTGATTTAAAAATAAATATGGGAGACCGGGGCTAGTTGGCTACAGGGGTAAGTAGGCGCAGTCCTCATAAATCGCCTGTTTGTGGATAGATTACGCAACCAGTCACAGAGTACCTTTCTTATTGCTTTTTACAATCCTCATTGTAGTTTTGAAGCGTTACCTACGTGCAGTGGACATTTATAACGATTTTTCTGTTTTTTGCACTCACAAGCAATTCTTTGTTGCTTCATTCTTTTTCTAATTTCTAATACTTATCTTAATAATTGCGATTTAACTTGTGCAGTTTTTCTTAGTGCATGATTAACTGTACCTAAACCATATGTGATTTACTTGGATTATTTATGCTTAGAGGATTACATGCCCCTTTCGTGAAGAAATTTATTTTGGGGTTAGTAGGCGCATTAAACACGGGGCAAGTTGGCTCGGGGTTTAGTGTGTGCTGGTAGCTCGAAAAACAGCAAACAACGAGAAAAGTGGTTGCAATGCAAGATTTTGGACACACGAGGATTCCCTAAACGGAGACACTCGATTTTTTATTTGTGACAACTGTTACTTTTATATTGATATAGAGTAGTATAGAAGTTACTCAATGTTAATCTTTTATTCATTATTTTTATGTCTGTATAATTTAGAATTTACATTGTACGGCTATAACGTCTTTGTTTAAACTTACTGGTAATAATGAAATTGATTTCGCTTAACTGAGTGTCTTTTTTGAGCTTCATTGAAATTTTTATAAAGCGTGTGCCAACTTACCCCATAGGTATAGGCAACTTGCCCGTGACGGGGTAGGTTGGCGCACAATTTTCCTTTTACTTTAGGTTTCCGCTAATCATAAACTACAAAAGCTACACATTCAAAACTCCGGGTATTTATAGCCTAATTCCTCTTCTTTAAAAGTACAGTTAAAGTTTCATAAAAAAACTTAAACAAAAAATTAATAAAAATCAACAACTAAAAACTGCGCCTACTCGCCCCGGTCTCCCATAATAAAAAATATATTTTCGCAAGAACACTGCGTTTTACGTATAGCATTTCTTATCGTATTCTCTTTCTGTAGTAACTTTTGTGCATCTCAAAGTTTTTAATGATGTTCTGTAGAATATTTTTTTCGATATGTGATTTACTTTTCTTTCGAAATTGTTGAAATAAAATTTTCTTTCCGTGACCATTTATAAAATAACGCTTTCTATATATCTTTTTCACAACTTCAAAAATATAATTTAATGTATTAATACGTTTTAGTTGAATATATTTTTTGCTGAAAACAGTCATATAAATAACAATGTTTAAAATTTGAAAAAATTTGAAAACAATATATTTATAATCATGTTTAAAATATTTAATCTCATTTAGCATTTTGATTCTTAACAGCTGTTTCTTATACACGATATAGCCATTAATCACCGGACACTTTAAATTTTAGGCGTTTTGTCTAATATTTAATGATATACTTGACGGATTTTTCTTAAACTTCAGGATTATGAAGAATATGTTTGACGGAGATTTCATCAAAAGGGCAATTAGGAGGCCAACAAATAATCAAAGAAAAAAATTAATGTTTAGGATCACCCTGTAAAGTAGAATGCACGAAATGATCGATCGCTATAGCTTTCGAATACATGGATATTGTTCAATGTATGTATTCATTTATGGAAAAATAGCACGTATATTGATGGAGATATATCGATTTGTTTCTTAAAGTTCAAAAAATGCTGGCATGTTTTTTTATTTATATCTTATAGGAGTTTGTTTTACCCAATTTAACGGCAGTTTCAGAAAATTTGGCAAAATGCAGTAGAAATAATATCGTGCATTTGGAATGTAAATATATTAAATATTTGATAAAATATGAGCAGTTGTATAGAATATTTTTTTCTGCTCATGCGCGCACTATAAAAAATATTTTTCTTTCATGTTTTGATAGTCAACTCTATGGAGCAACTCATAAAAAAGCCAGTTAAATATCGTGAAAATTTACAAAGATATCTGCAATGGAGTGAGATGATTATTAGTTGTTCTCTAAAGGCACCTAAATGATAAGGGGTTTCCCATAAATTGTTGTTTTTAATTTTTATTTTTTAATTTTCTTTTTTTATTGATGCTTTATTTCTTCATGGAAAATCACCAGAACGAGAATATTTTAGTAAAAAAGAAGTATCAAAATTTAAGCATTTCTTCTATATCTACTCGCTGGCATTCATTAAATACAAGCTCCTTTGCTGACAGTCACCTAATAAAAAATGACAATTTGCAAAAAATCCCTTATCATTCAGCAGTTTTTAGAGAAATACTAAAAATTGCCTCACTATATTGCCGATATCTTTCTAAATTTGAACGATATTTAACTGTTTTTTTATGAGTTGCTCCACATAGATGACTAATTGGACATGAAAAGAATATTTTTCATCGTGCGCGCCTGCGCAGATAAAAAGTATTTCTTACAACTACTCATATTTCATCAAATGTTCAATATATTTACATTCCAATTGAACTGTATTATTTCTACTACATTTTGTCAAATTTTCTGTAACTAGCGTTAAATTCGGTAGAAAACTATTCATGATATACACAAAAAACATGCAAGAATTTTTTGAACTAAAAAAAAAAAAAAAAAAAAAAAAAAAAAAATCGAAATAGGATGACCCAGCCAGTAGTTCATCAAAAACGGTCGGTTTTTATTATCTTTCCTTCCTTTTACGTTTTAGAAGTAAACTAAAACGATTTCTACAACCGTTAATGAATAACCTACACTGTAAAAGAAAGCGACATTTTACAGTACAGAGTACTGTTCATCTCGCGCACAAACTCGATCACAGTGAATGTGCTATATCTTTCTTTGGTTTACTGACTATATTAACATGGAAAATACTGTAGTTGCGTAAAATTAACAGCACAATGTGCTGGCAATTTGGACGCCAGTAGTTTGTGCTGTAAAAAAAAAATGCGCCCAAATTGCCAGCACATTGTGCTGTTAATTTTACGCAACTACTGTATTTTTCATGTTAATATAGTCAGGATACCAAAGAAAGATACAGCACATCCACTGTGATCGAGTTTGTTCTGGCAAATCTACAGTAGGTTTTTTACAGTGTATAATGGGCAAAACTGAAATCTGCTGAAATTAAATAGCAACAAAATTATAAGTAAATGGTTTCTTTAATTGCCATTTTCCCAGTAGTTGATTAATAGAAGAAATCTGTCGAAAATTCAAAAAATAATCTTTAAAATACCATGCTTAAGCTGTAATTAACAATAATTCATATAAAACTATCATTTTACATAAGGAAGATGGAAGAGGATTATTTTAACTTACCGTAATTGTCTAAAATTAATCAAAAACTATTTTTTTGAATTTTTAGTAAAAAAAAAAAATAAAAAATAAATAAAAATCATAAAATGACTTCTCTTACAACATGCAGCAGACGAAGATGTGACAACAGATGCTCCAGCATTTAAGCAAAGATATTATGTGTAGTGCCACGTGTGAATCTCATTTCAGTATCAACTACTGGCGGGAACACCCTACCTCCACGAATATACGTGCTATTCGCACACAAAGGAATACGCCTATTTTACAATATCCACGTATTCATAATCTATAGCGATGGATCATCTCGTGCATTTTATTTTACAGGGTGATACCAAATATTATTATTTTTATTTGCCATTTTGTTTGCCCCCTAAGTGCCTTTTTGATCAAATCGCCATTCATAAATATGAAGTCAAGCATTTTCTTCATAATACTGAAGTTCCAGAAAAATGCAAAAAGTATATCTTTAAATATTTGCCAAAATTCTAAAATTTGTAGTGTCTGGCGAATGGCAATATAGTGTACATAATAACACCTATATCCAATTCTAACAATTGTCCTTATTAATCTCACTTTCGTATTTAAGTTATTACCTTTTCATAATCAAAATAAAAAAACCATTCAGCCAAATATGGATACTTTCTAAAAAAGATTTTTTAGAGGATAAACTAAATCATAACTATCAAAATGAGATGCAGAACTTCGCATATACCTATACGATAAGAATAAAATCCACAGCTTAACATGAATGCCTGACAATCTTGAAATTATAATACAAGCAAATTATTAAAACTCACCAATAAAACTTTATCTCTACGTTTAAAATAAAAACTTAACCTCACGAAAACAAGATGATTAAGATTTGTGTAAAGATTAAACGAAATGCGAGTGTCACATTACATGCTAAATACATGAAGCAATGAGAGTTTCCCCGAAAGTCTCACAGTATAAAGTATAGAAAGGTATGAAGCGGTTCCAAGATCTCAGCCATAATAGTTGTCAAAATTCTTATATAATGAACGAACAGCAATTCCATTGCGTAAATGAGAAAGGTTGGAAAAGAAGTGCACTTTTACTAACAGAATGTTTGAAACAATTTGAAATAATTTTTGGATTACAAAATCAAAGAATACCAGAAAACTACTTTGCCAACAAAAAGGCAATACTACAAGGATGAACAACTCTAATGAAGTATGTGGTCATGATAAACGGATATCATGTAGGAGAGTGTAGCCGAATTTGGTTTCGTTTGGTTTGTGTATATGACGACCAATTATCAACACGTTTGATATAGGCCCTCGGGGGGAGTGTCCTTCGTAGGGGTCTTTCCAAGGGAACCTAACCCGTATTTACGCATGGAAATCCACGGTTTCGAAGAAAACCACGAAAACTCCGAAACGGTTAGGCCGACGGGCGCGATTGGGTTCGAACCCAGCACCTCCCGTCTACCAGCTTCGAGAGCAGAACCTCTCAGCCACGTAGCCGAATTTGGACCTCTCCACTTTTTTTCAGGTATAACTCCCTTAGTTTTTGGAATTAGCAAAATATCACTACACGGAGCCAATCTATTCATCTACTGTCTAAATAAATCTTTACATCAATTTCTTTTTGAAAATCATAAGTTTTATTTTAAATTGAAAAAAAAAATGTCAAAAGTGGTCCAAATTCAGAAACTGGTCGACTAAGTTGGACCCCGCAGTCCCCCAAATTGGACCAAACAATATCAGGTTGTTTTAATAACTAGGGAATATAACTAATTTTATTAAAAACAAAGTTTGCGATTAATGAAAGAATCAAACAAAATAACAGCAATGAAATTTAATGAAAACAAATACCTGAAAATAAGAGTAATTGTTTTAAATTAAAATGTATTCAAAATGCAAATCAAAGTTATCAGTAATTAAGAATATAAATTATGGAACTAATTGCCAGTTACTTGAATACCAGGTCAGAAGTGATGGAAAGCTTAAACATGAATTGCGTTTATTCATTTTTTTTTTCCAGCGCACACAACATGGAACCGTATTTGACAATATGAACACTGAATTATTTCTGATATTTTATTTTTCTTTCAAATTAGTCAAATCCAATCACCACTATCTAGATTTTTCTTTTTAGATTCTGAAACATTAGGCCTTTTATTTTTATTTTTTTTTTTATTTTATTTTATTTTTTTTTTGACATCATAAGGTTGTTTTTTTTTACATCATGATTTTGTAATGTGAGAGCTTCCCTTTTGTCAGTTTTTTTTTTTTTTTTTTTTCATTTCGAGGTTTAATTTATATGGCGAATATGCTAACACGACTGTTTTTTTTTCACCCTCTGTACTTTGATTTAACTGAATTTAGCAAGGAAAATAACATTTCTAATGATTCTCTGGCTCTTGGGCTCGAAATACCCCCCCCCCCCCCCTCACTGAACCGCAAATATCCTCCAGGAGGAAAATCTTTGAATTCTACTCTATAAATCAAATACGCCTTAGGAATAAAGTATTAAAAGAAAATACAAATGCAGTAAAACCTAAAAAAATCCGGCATCGTCAGGAGCGAGACTAAGCCGGATTTTTGAAAACTCCGGATTTCTGAAAAAATATCAAAAGTTATTGCAATATTCCTAATGGCGCCTTTATTCATGACCAAGTAATAATTATGTGACAAAAAAGAAAAATAGAAAAATAAATATTTAAAAAAATCTTGCTTTAATTGATATTTTCTATGTTACAAATAATCTTAAAAAAAAAAAAAAAAATCTAATAAACGGTAAAGTCATTTCCCTCTCGTGTAATCGTTAATGTTATTTGATACAAGTTTTTTGGTCGTTCTTTAACAACGTAACGTTCTTTTTCTTGCATTTTATACAAGACAAGAATACCTATATTGGAAATACAGTCTTGTTTTTCTAAAGGGAAGATTAATTCTCCTGTCACATTTATGCATTTTTCCAGTGATGCATTTCCTTCCGTCGCATCGGTTACACGATCTGGTCCCTTCACCTGCTACATGCGTTATTGGCGGTTCTATTGCGGCCATATATTCCCAGTTCCGAGTTTTTTTCTTTTTTTTTTGACTTTCTGTTGTTCAAGAAACTAATCGGGTCTGACATATGAAGAAAACACGCATTCTTCATACTCAATTATTTATTTTTCGCACTTTCACTTTCGAACTCAAAGTTTTAAATTTGTAAGCAATTGCTATTTATCTTTCACCGTAAGTTGGAAGTGTAAAAAAAAGGGAGGGAAAAAAATACTTTAATGCCGGATTTTTAAAGTTGCCGGATGTCTGAATACAGAGTTTTTGATGTCATATTGTACATACAAAATTAAAAAAAATTGCAAATAAAATTAATAACATAAACATGTAAAAATATTTAAATATTTATATAGGCCTAAACTGTATTGAAATATAAATCCAGGTATAAAAAAAAAAACTTGCATGGAGATAGAAATTCATTGTAAAATATAAAAAAAAAAAATAGTGTCAAAGTGTACAGCCCTCGAAATTCATTACTTAATTTTGAAATTTATGATCTTATGTCTAATTTAAGGAACTTAAATTTGCCCACTCTAGGCAGCTGCACCGTTTTTTTTAACAGATAAAATCTCAAGTTTAAGAATAAAAACGAAATCAAACAAATTATCGTGAAAAATATGCGCAATAAGCTGATGAATTTAGATATGTATATGAAAACATAACAAATTATCTTAGTTTTAAAGTATTCATTTACGTTTAGAAGAAAAAAAAATAGATCAAAGCAGATAATTTTAGGTTTTGAAAAATTGTCTGAAAATAGCACATGGTAGGCGGATGCTTCTTCTAATCATAAATGACGACGTCATTCCTATGTGTAGAATTTCAGCGGTAGATTGCGTCTCTTTCTGTAATTAATAGCAGAATGACAACAGTCCATTTAAAGCGGCACACAGTGGTCCCAAATCACGATCAAGTGGCCAAAAATCATTTCTGGCTTTCCTAGTGGTTGTATATGATTATTTTTTTTTAATTTTATAACATTCTAAATTATATTACATTGTGAATTTAAACTAAATGTAATTGAGGTTCCAGAGAAGGAGATTGGAGGGAAGAATAGAGGTATTAAATTTTAATTTTCTTTTTTTACAGGATTTCTATCCCAGGAATTAGAATTTTCCACTTTTCATTATGGTGAATATTTTCACTTTTTAAAGACAAATCGTCTAATTCAGTTTCTCCTGAAATTTTTACACCCCACTTTCCCTCCCTCCCTGAAAATATACAGGCCAAAATCTTATTTTTTTTCTGTTTTTAATGTTATTGGAAAGTAACAATAAAGAGTATAAGTAATCAATAAAATACATAATTAATCAATCAGCTAAATTTTGCCCTCACCCCTCCCATACACACATACACGTGAAATCTCACCTTTTTCCATTTGGCTCTTTAGGAAGGAAAATCTAAAAATGTTATTACTATTTTTTTAAGTTTTCGACATCTAATTACTATGAATTAATAATAAAATCATTTAATTCATTAATTAGATTACTTTTAAAATTTTCGCCCACTCTTCTTTTGCCCCTCTATATTACACAGAGAATAATACCTTTGAAATTTCAATAATAAATTTAAGAATCTGCTTTTGTTACTTTATTTTGGTAATATTAAATAAATAATTACCTATCTAATTTTCTAATATATTTCATATTTCCGCTTCTTGAAGTTTCTTAATGTTTTCTCGAAGAAATTACAGACGTTCTTTGGTTTTCTTCAGAGAATGAGTAGGAAGCTCTCCTCTTCTCTGGAAGAAAGAGAACATCAGAAATAGGGATAGCGAGGGTGTGAAATGATTAGAGCCCATTGTCTACTCAATATGGGGTTATACTTATAAACCCATATAGAGTTTCGGGTCAACACATTTCTCTAAAATAGTAAAAGCGCAAAGGGTGGATTGTACATATAATTCCATATGGAAATCCATATAATTAAGTGTTTACATTAACGTATTCATTAAAATTTAAATGTGCATATAAATTAATATAATTAAATTAAAATTCATATAATAAACAGGAAAAAAATATCGTTAATAAAAACTTTTACAATAGATTTACATGACACGATATGTGAAAATTAAAAAAAAAAATATTTAATGTAATTTATTTGTAAGTATGTAACATACTTTTCAAATAATCAGGAAATTTAAAACATTGAATGACGTTTTGAATGATCCCAGTTGACTGAATTTCGCATACACGCATGTTGGTAGAATTTAATATATATATGTATATATACATATATGGGCTGTTTAATAGCCTCTAATTATTAATCAGGAGAAGACACATTAATTGTCTTCGAGGTGGACTTAAAGGAATCGACTGGGAGCGGATACTTAATGTCCAATCCGCATCTTCCACCGGTGCAGCCTGTTAGTACCCTTGCCTAGTGCATGGGGAACGAACGCTAATGGGCTTCCTCCAGCCTGGTTGGCCAGCGTAGCGGAATTTGTCCAAATACTCTCCTTATTTTACCATGAATTCACAAAATAAATCACGTCTCTTAATTCCCGGCGGTCTGCATGTTCCTGGTTACGGCAGAGATCAGAAAGACATGAAGACAGAGGGTGCTATAAATCACTAGGACATATAAAACGGCCAAAAAGACGACCTCAAGTAAGATGGAAATCAGAAATCAGAAAAGTTGTCGGTGTAAATTGGATGACTAAAGCACTAGACAGGAAACATTGGAAAAATCTGGGGAAGCCTACTTCCAGCAGTGGATTGAAAACGGCTGTTGTTGTTGATGATATATATATATATATAAACTGAACTTTAAATAGGTACTTTTTAAAATAAGGTCAAGTTTTAATATTATTTTTGATACAAACGAAAAAAGCAAGAGAAAAATTGTAAAACAAACAGTGAAAAAAATATAAACTAGGGGGCTCTGCCCCCTGCAAGCTACGCTTGCTAATCCCCGTTCAGACTCTGCAGAATCTAAAACAATCTGATCAGTTTTAAAAATATTAGAGAAGATTGAATTATACTGAAAAAAACCTGTGCAGATCTCCCTGTAAACGAGTTTCCATTCAATTCTCTTTGATTGCAAAAATTTAAGGCCGAATCAGCAGTTGTTAAGACACCCAATGATAGTTTTCGTGTTTGATTAAAGAGGATCAGTTAAACATTTGAAAAGAAGCTGAAATAAAATGAATTAAGTGTACAGAGTCTTTGTCTCCAGGTATTTTAAAACAATTTCTATAACCTAAGTCATGTGACTATCATCAACAGTTCCGGGCGGACCACTTCGCTTTTTATATTCCAGGTGCAATTTTGTTAGTTTAATGTTGGCCAGGCACAGATGATAAGTCGCCAAATATTATTCTATCTTCATCATTTCATCTATATTATAATAGTCCAAGTTATGTAACTGACATAAATAAATACAGTTTGATCCCTTCGCTTTTCATATGAAAGGTTGACACAGATATCATTTACGACCCCAAATTGGCGTCGGAAAAAACGGTCCCACATTGGCGCGATATTTTTCCGACGCTAATTTGGGGAAAACATCAACAGCATAAATAACAACAACCGGCATACCATATCAAGCAAAATAAGGGTACTTTGACGCCAGTTAAGTACCCGTTGCGTATATGACATCGGCGTCAGAAAAGAATCGCCCAAATATGGGACCGTATATGACATCTGTCCCGAAAGTTTTCCCTTTTCATCAAAGAATCAATATTTTTTCCGAATAAAACTACATAAAAGTTGTCATGGTCGCAAAGACTTCTTGGTACTGTTACGCTAGCCGGGTACAAATCTCGCCAATAGCTTTTTTTCAACTCGCCAGTTAACATTTATTTCTTCGAGTGGTAAATTAAAACATTGTTATGAAGTTGAAATTAAATGTCATGGTTTCTTGCATTATTTAATATTTGGCCACATGTCATATACGCACCGGGTTTGGCGTGATTTCTTTTAATGAAAATTTGGCGAAAACTTCGTTTTCAAATGCCAGTTACATATGTATTTTTAGTACTACTTAGGTATCCCGTCGACCAAAAATCTATCACCAAACTATAAGATTAAATGCCAATAATGATTGATCGTAAATGTCACATTCACTTGACTTTAAGCGAGTTACACGTGTTTACATCATCAAGTGATTTTTATTTCGACGTTTTATTTAGATATTTATTAATGTTTATACTAATTTATTTGTTCTTTCGTTATTTAAAATAAATATTATGTCAATTTGTACAATTTGGCGAGTGGTTTGGCGATTTATATAATTTCGCAAAATTGGTCGATCGAATAACTATGTAGTACCGTATTTTTAAAATATTTTCTATTGTTTTCAAAAGGAAGTAACAAAACAAATAATTGATAACTATAGAACAAAATAATTTATATAATTTTAAAAAGAAATAAAAGTAAATAAACATTTATTATTAAATAAACAACAATAGCCGGCTTACCATATAAATATGCCAAAATAATGCCATTTTGGCGCTAAATAGGTACCCCGGTGCGTATATGAAATCTGTGCTTAATATTTTTCTTTTCGTTTTGTTTAACAAAAAGAAAGAAGTGAAAGCCATCAATTTTAAACGTTTCAGTTTTAAGTGAAAGTTTTGTATTTTAAATAAAATGAATGAAAGGATTATATTTTTAAAGAAATTAGTGAAATACAAAAAAATGCGACGGGAAAAATGTTCGGCGATTTATCACCTGCGTTCCGCTAACATAAAAATACCGAGTTCTTGATTTCTCTATCAGAAGCTTTCGATTTGACGAAAGATTGTTCAATTAAATTGTATTGTGAATAAAAGTAACATGATGCATTTCTTAGCATACATTTATAGGAGGCCAAATTGGTCGCCAAATTTGTTTAAAATAATAACCTTTTCTAAATTATGAAAACAATATATCTGTTGTGATTAAAATTTGAGTTACCGTAATTAGAGAAAAGTATTTAAAATTAGAAAAATAGTTAATATCTCAAAAACTAAAGCGAATTTAAAAATTCTAATACCAGTTTTGAAATCTGCTGATTAATAGGGATTTTTGGTGTTAATTTCATCGCAAAGTATTCCAAATTTTAGGAGAATTCGCCGTGAGACGTAATCAGTTGTTTAATCAGTAGTTTCATAGAATCGTTTCATAAATTAGTTTCATTTCAGCCGTTTCATAATATCCGTTTCAAAAATTCGTTTCATTAGGATTTTATATATACTAGGGGACCGTACCCGGGCTTCCCGGGTTACAGAATATAAGTGAAAACCATTTTTTTTTTTAATTGAAAATTAATATTAATTTTTACATGCAATATATTTTTTAGATTGCAGACTAAAAATAAAAAAGAATTTTTCATATGAAAAATATGAATTATACAGTCAAATAAACTTTTGAAATTTATCAAAAGTGATCTTTTTTCGTATTAGCCGCATGCTAAGTGTTATTAGCCCACGATATTTCTGCTTACGGCATCCTTTTATTTTCTGATAATTTCAGAGCTTTAAGCGCGTAGTTCAATTACGTGTATATTAAATTTGTGTTTTATTTATATTATTTTACTTATTTAATCATAAAAGAAGTTTTATTTTTGTTCACGGAATATTAGTTGTAAGAAAATGAACTCTTTATGTTGTTTTAGGGCAAACGGATTAATCTTCCTTAATCGAGTTCCACACGATAGAGATAAATTTAAAAATTAACCTGTCATACCCGCAATCACTCTTTTAAAAAATTGGTATTTTAATTTGATCTTTTTAAAATCATTTTAATTCAAAACGTGAAGTCATGATTGACAGCAAAATCTTTGCATATGAACAGTCGAACTCTTATCTCGAGATTCTAATCTCAGTACCGGAGACTAAAAATTGACTTAATTTATGGGGTTTTTTTTTACAAATTTGTGTTAAAAAGTTTAGTTTCATCTAAGAAAATCATCGTTTCTTTTAAACATTACGTCATTTTCACTTACTTAAGCATTTCACCTATAGTGTCTGAAACTTAGTATACATACAGAAGGAAAATAAATTTGGAAACTTTATGAGGAATTTGCGTGTTTTCAAAAGCAGTATGTAATTTTCCATTCAAAATATTATGTCGCTAATGGGATTTTGCGCCATTAAACCCTATACAACAATTTTTATCAACAATTTTGAATTTTCATGAGAATAAGGATAAATAAACCTCATTATTTCTCTCTTCTCTGCAATAATGAAAGCTATCTTATTACCATCATTTTGAAATAGTTCCATAGAATACTTTTCAAATTAAAATATTATAATGGGATATTAAAAGAAACAGCTAGTGCAGGCACATATACAAATGAACAGCTTTAAGTTAAAAAATATATATATATAGTCAATATGGTTCAACAGAAAGATCAGGGCAGATGACTAAAAAACATTCTTGTGTTTTAAATATACAGATTATATAGAATTATGAAAAAATAAATTAAGCAAATTATGTTATTTTGATAAAATTAAAGCAACATGTCTTAAAGAATAACAATAAAATTTTATTAGTCGAGAGAATTTTGGACAAAAACTTGGGAACCTGATATTATTTTAAACCCCTAATTATTGCCAAGATCTTCTGTGAGTGCTTGTCTAACTCGGCAAAGCGAATACATCCAAGAGAGAATCATCAAGTTCTGTAATATAAATTGCTATTTTTCGGACAAAGAGCATGCTCACTGTATGTTACTGCTCCTCCACAAAGGCACTCTAAACGTTTGTAAAACATTGCGTTTTATCGAAGTGTGATTTCGATTAAGTTATTTTCAAAGATAAAGCATTTTCACGTGTGAAGAATTTCAAAGCAGCTGGGGTGAAAATGACGCACTTCTACAACACATATTTTAGTTCTGAGAATTAAAATACACGCTTTTTTTAATAAAATGACGTCAATTGCATCCGCTAAAGCATCCCACTTTTACGACCCCGTCTAAAACAACATCTATAGTACGGTATGCAAATGACATCATTATCTCGGAATAATACATAAACCCAGCAGAAAGCAATGCCGTCATTTAGGAAGCTAGGCAAAACTATCTCGGGTATCTAATGATTTATATATGAGATCATTTTTTTTTTGTTTATAATAGCTCCATGTTTTATCAGATGTCCTTCATTTACATTTTTTCAAAATTCGGAAAATGTAATAACACACAAATTGATAAAATTGCGTTCTTTCAGATTTTTGATACGAATTAAGTAAATGCGAAAAAAAATAAGTCACAAATATTCTTTAAAATGCATTTTTGTAAAGAGAAAGTGTTGTATCGTTTGTAAAGTTAAATTGCAATGAACTAAAAATCATTTAATCTAATATATAAAAGTGAGAACTTGTCTGTCTGTCTGTAATGCTATACAAATCCACAGTTTAGAAGCCATGATTGTGAAATGTTATGTACATGTGTGTTAAAACACGGCCGAGGCAACTAAAGCAATCCGGAATTGAAATAATTTATTGTTAACTTTTAATTAATTAAAAAAAAACACATTTTCAGCGATTTCCTGTCAAATTTAAACATTTTTCGTTATAGCAGCTGCCAACAATTAAAAATTCACAATAAAATTCTTACCACAACAATTACCTTTCTATTGCAAGACGCATTGCATATTACGTACGCCGCACTGAAAAAAAGCTACTAAAAAGCTGTAGCGGGTATTACAATAATTTTTTTACCTCGCATGCAGATAATTAGAGATATGCATATTACGTACGCCACGCTGATTTAATTTCATTAAAAAAAAAGGCACAGCAGTGAAAAAATATTTTACTAAATCGAATAGTTATTTTTAATTTTGGTTTTAGAATTAGATTCATGAAGTCCCGTGCGTAAAACGGGTTAAACAACTGGTTGATAAATAAAAGCGAAATAAAGCCAAAATTTATCGGGTTTTATAACAAACGATATTCTTAACATAGCACGTATTTAATTTCATTTTTTTTCAGTTTTTATGAAAAAATGGCAACAAAAAGATACATCAATCTATAATTTTATTATTTTCCTTTTACTTTGAAAGAAATGGAGTACTTCAGTTGCCACGATTACAAAAAAAGTAATAAAAACTACAAAACAATTAATACCTTAAAATTAAATTGAGATACAGCTTTCAAACAAATTGCATTTAAAAGAGCATTTTTTCCCTTATACGATGGTGTAAAAATATAAAATGTGCGATGTTTAGAAGTTTAAAAATTTGCTGCATAGAAAATTTCAAAACCAAAATTTCATTTCAAATTTCAAAGTGTTGCCATTCGCAAAATGACGTATGCGTTACGCACAGATATGTTTGTCCTTTATAATATAGATATGATAGATAAAAAAAATATATACCGAACTCTTAAGCCCTTCCCCCGCTCCGCAAATTAAAAAAATGAAATTGACTGTGTTATGTTAATTAGAATGCTGCATTATATAAACACTGACGATTTTGGGGCAGTGCAATAATTAGATTCAGTTTAAACCCGATTACGGATTTAATACTGGCAATATCCAATGTCCAACTTCAAACTACTCGCAAACTACGCTACTAAGTCGCAAAAAGTCGCAATAAATCTCTTGGGATATGATTTTAGAAGGTGCATTCTACATTTTGTACTATAAAAATCAAAGAAACTCGGAAGAACTTTTTTTATATATCACTTTTTATGTACAAAAATTCCTTAAAACTATGTATTTAAAAAAAAAAAATCCTCTTTTTAATTTTTTTTAAATTTTTACAATCGAAAAATAAAATAAAATATGTAATTTAATGGTGTTTCAGAGAAGTGCAAAGAAAAAAAAAACAATAAACTATCTGAAAATGTCTTAGTTAGGGTGTGAATGCAGCGAATTTGCCTGAAATTCACGCAATAGCAGGAAACGCTCAAAATTTCTAAATTCACATAAGCAATGCGAATTCATGGTAGTTTATAAAACCAAAATATTACAGAATTTAAATCTTCAAATATTTCTAAATACTATGGTATTTATTTCATTTCGAAATACGAAACTTCGATTATCTGATTTTTGGCGACATAATCGCGATTTGGGACTACTGTGCAGCGGTCCAAATATGGCTACTCCCCCCTGTAAATATGCAATATCGGAAAAAATGTAAAAAAGAAACAAACAAAAAAAAAACATTTCTGTTCTACTGTTCAGGGTGAACTTTTATAAGACTCCACATTTTGAATTTATAGCCATCGATTTTAAGAAATTTACTTCTTCAGTAGTAGCAGGAACCTTGATGACATACAGAACAATTTTTTTTTTTTTTTTACTCTAGACTCTGATAATGGACTTTGCAGTAATGGATTTTAATCCTTGAACATTGTGGTGATAAAATGAACTTTAACAATATAGAGAAATTAGTATTAGACTTGTGATTTTTAGATACAGAGTAACTATTGAAGATAGTATAGTCATCATTTCTAATAATTTTAATTACCATTAAGAAAACTACTTTATTCTTACCAAAAGACTAGTATGTAGATGTGTATAAAATTGTTATACGTCTGTACTCAGATATTTGCTGAAACACATATCTACTTTTTGCTACTTTTTTATATTTTTAATACACATATGTGCAAATGTCTATAATTCTGTACAGCTCTTTTAGCTACCCATCATACGTAGTATAGGGTAAGTCTTGTAATCGTTTTAAAAATTTAAAAGTTTTTTTGACGGATTTACATGTTTCAGACACTGGAGATTCCTAAAAACATATTTTTAGAAAAAAAAAATGGTGTCCGTCTGTATGTGTGTCGGTGTGTGTGTCTGTAATCTCTGTGTGTCTCCCAAACTAATTGAGATAGAGACTTGAAATTAGGTGTGTACTTAGAGAGTAATAATGGAAAAAAGCCTATTGAATATCAGTAACCTCGATTATTCGGAACTATTTTTTTTTTTTTTTTTTTTTTGGACTCTCGAAATTTTCCTTCTGATAAAAGGTATACAAAAATTTTCGAAATTGTTTATTTGAAGGAGTGAATATAAAAGACAATAAAAAAACATAAATTTTGCATCATGAATGAACTGATCGGATAATTAGTCGCCGAGATATTTGTAATCCTATTTTTTTACACCCTTCGATTTTTCATGTCCCTGTATTTCATTCAAATTTCAATTCAAAGATATATTTTAATTGGAAATAAGACGCTTAATCCGACGCAGTAAACTGTTAGTTGATATGATTATGTTTCGAGTTATAAGGTTGTTTCTTTAACGCAATTCGGTACTACTCGATTATCCAGCCGCCCAAAAAACTATCGCCAAACTATAAGATTAAATGCCAATAATGGCTTATCGTAAATGTCAAGCATTTAATGCCTCTCCATACCTATAAGGTTAGTTACCATAGGAGAGACCCTGTTCTGTCGCGAAATTCCGCCAAGTTTATCGCCAACTTGCGGGTATATCGCAAAATTTGATTTATCATATTTAACAAATATTAAATTTTAATTAATTAATTTTATTTTTATATGGGTGACAAAATGGCGGCCATTGGCTATTGGACAGCATTTAATGCATCTTCATATCTATATAGGATGTTACCATAGGGGGACCCTGTTCTGTCGCCAAATACCGCCAAGATTGTCGCCAAATTGGGGATATCTCTAATATGTCGCCGAATTCCCATAGAGTTCCATTGTAAACCTACTTGCTTATAGAAAATCAAAAAATTGAGATATTTTAATGCAACAAAAACTAATATTAGCTTAAGGGATTATATTAAATTATTATTTTATGACATAAGTAGGAATTGACTTTAAAAACAAAATTTTTATATTACTTGTTTTCATATTTTATATTATGTATATACATGATGGGTAAGCATTACGGTGGCCCCCAAAGACTAGTTTTCATTCCGCAATTGCTGGGGTGACATTGTTTTATGTATTTATTTTTAATTATATGGTGTTATCCAACCGGGTCGGCTGCCCTGGATAGGGATTTACTGAAGGTGGAAGGAATTTTCACCTGGTTATTAGGCCTTTGCCATTTTTGGTTGGCTACCTGGTGGGGTGATCCTGCATCCTGTACTGTTTCGGGTAGGTGTTCATGAACAGGAAAACATCACTCACATTTATTGATGAAAATTTCAAAATCAAATATCAAACGCACGTTTAAAATGTCTTGGATAGTGTTTGGCTTTACTAAAACTTTACTTTTGGCTTTGGCTTTACTTTGGCTTTGCTTTGGCTTTACTATTCTTAAAAAAACATAATGAAAATTTAACCCGACCTTACACACACGAGAAAAACGAATAGGATTACCCACGCTAAGTATGTCATACCCATGGCGGTTTCTTCCAATTTTTTACCATAAAATCTATATAAAACAAAAAACAGTATGAAAAAAGAAGGGATAATAGAAATTTAAACATATATTTAACATGTTAATTACATTTATTTTGTACATTCGCTGCGTCTATCTATATTGAATGCACGTGCGAGAGAAACTGCTAGTTTCATACCCAGTGCGGTTTCTTCCAATATTTTTACCTTAAAATCTACATAAAACATAAAACACTATGAAAACGTAAATTATAATATACAGGGTGTCCATAATTAATCGACCCTACTTTAAAGTTGTCTACAGACAAAACTACTGTTCATAAAGTTGTGAAATTTTGTGAAAGACAAAATAAGGAGATGGGAATTTATTTAAGCGGAACAAAATGTAAATAAAAGTGGTTAAAAATTTCGCCACCAGAGGCTATTTTTCAATAAATTACACATTTAGCATTACGATAGTTTATAAATTTTATTTACAGGATGTTCATAATTAATCGACCCTATTTTAAAGCTGTCTACAGACGAAACTATTGTTCAGAATGTTGTAAAATTTTGTGGAGGACATAATAAAAGTATGGGAATATGTTTGAGAGAAAAAAAAAATTAGGAGGCTGTTTTTTAACGAATAACACATTTAGCATGCATTTACGATAGTTTAACAAACTTTGTTGTAACCAAACATATTTTGTACGACTTTCATCATATTCAGATACCATCTGGAATCGTAAGATAGCATGTTCCACAGTTGACTGCAATGTGTTCTCGGAAATGCTAGGAGCATGTCGTGAAATGCTGTCATTAATAAAAGGTTAAATTAATACATAAAATTTCTAAACTATCGTAATGCTATAGTGTAATATATTAAAAAACGCCCTCAGGTTTCGAAATTTTGAATTACTTTTATTTAAAAATTTTTTGCTTAAACAAATTCCCATTCCTTTATTATGGCTTTTACTAAATTTCACAACTTTTTGAGCAATCGTTTTGTCTGTAGATAACTTTAAAGTACGGTCGTTTAATTATGAACACCCTGTAGTTTTAAAGATATATTAAAAATGTTATTTACATTTATTCGCAAATTTCCTCCGCTTATCAGTACTCAGAGCTGTTACAGAAATTCTCGCGCTGGTTGCGAGATACCCATATGTGGCGATTACGATAAATCTATATTTCGAATTATTTAACCGCTTCCCCCCCCCCCCTTTAAGATTATGACCTTCGAGGCAGCTACACAAAGACTCATATATTTCTGAAAAAAGTTAGGGAGAAAAACTGCAAAAAGGGAGCACTGGGTGTGACATACCCAGCGCGAGCAAACTCGGGTTAAAACAGATTCTGCAGCAATATTCTCATCCACCACACCTTACAAGAAAAGCACTGAATAACTCTGCAAATATCAACCAAATGAGTTATTTGGTATTGTTTAAATGTGTAAATATTTCTCTTTTATCTCCAGTCTGTCTGCACAGCATATTGCACATTAATTTTCATACAATATCTTAACTTCTTTCCATTTAATATTGGGTCAAATGTATGAGATAACTTTTTCCACACGATTATCGAATGTGTATTGTTTAATTACATTTTCTAAATAAATTTTACGATGATTAGTTTAAGCCGAGTTTATATTAAAACTAGGGGGCTCTGCCCCCTGCAAGCTAGGCTCGCCAAACCCCGTTCAGGCACCGCAGAATCTAAAAACACGCTAATCTGATCGGTTTTTAAAATATTATAGAAGATTGAATTATACTGAAAAAAGCTGTGCAGATCTCCCTGCAAACCAATTTCTATTGAATTTCCTTTGATTTCAAAAATTTAAGGCCGAATCAGTTGCTGTTAAGACATCCAATGGTTGTTTTCGTATTTGATTAAAGAGGAACAGTTAAACGTTTGAAAAGAAGCTAAAATAAAATGAATTAAGTGTACAGAGTCTTTGTCTCCCGGTATTTTAAAAGAATTTCGATAACAATACCCTAAGTCATGTGACTATCAACAACAGTTCCGGGCGAACCATTTCGCCCTTTATACTCCTGGTGCCATTTTGGTACTTTAATGATAGCCATGTATAGGTGATAAGTCGCCAAATATTATTCTATCGCCATCATTTCATCTATATTATAATAGTCCAAGTCATGTAACTGCCATAAATAAATACGCTCTGATCCCTTCGCTTTTCATACGAAAGATTGTCCCATATATCATATACGGCCCCATAATGGCGCGATTTTTTCCCGACGCTAATTTGGGGAAAACATCAACAGCATAAACAACAACATCCGGCTTATCAAATCAAGCAACTATGGTGCCAGTTAAGTACCCGTTGCGTATATGACATTGACGTCCGAAAAAAAATCGCGTCAATATGGGTCCGTGTATGACATCTGTGCCGAAAGTTTTCCCTTTTTATTAAAAAATCAAATTTCTTTTTCGAATAAAACTACATAAATGTTTCCTTGGTCGCAAAGAATTCTTGGTACATGGTTAGCGCTCCAACACTGTTATGCTAGCGGGGTGCAAATCTCGCCAATAGCTATTTTTCAAGTCGCCAGTTAGCATTTTTTTTTTCGAGTGGTAAATTAAAACATTGCTTTGAAGTTGAAATTAAATGTCATCGTTTGTTACATCATTTAATATTTGGCCAGATGCCATATACGCACCGGGTTTGGCGTGATTTTTTTACGAAAATTTGGCGAAAACCTCGTTTTCGAATACAAGTTACATATGTATTTTTGGTACTACTTAGTTATGCCGGCAATCAAAAATCTATCACCAAACTATAAGATTAAATGCCAATAATGGTTGATCGTAAATGTCACATTCACTTGACTTTAAGAAAGTTACACGTCTTTACGTCATCAAGTGATTTTTATTTTGACGTTTTATTTGTATATTTATTAATGTTATACTATTTTCTTTGTTCTTTCGTTATTTAAAATAAAAATTATGCCAATTTGTATAATTTGGCGAGTGATTTGGCGATTTATATAATTTTGCGAAATGGGTCGATGGAATAACTAAGTAGTACCGAATTTTTTTAATTATTTTCTATTATTTTTTTATTTTTAAAGGAAAATAACCAAAAAAATAATTAACTATGGAACAAAATAATTTATGTAATTAAAAAAAAAGAAAATAAAGTAAATAAACATTTATTATTAAATAAACAACAATAGCCGGGTTACCATGTCAACCAAAATAATGCCATTTTGGCGCCAATTAGGTACCTCGGTGCGTATATGATATATGTGCCTAATATTTTTCTTTTCATTTCGTTAAAAAAAAAATAATGAGGTGAAAGCCATTTATTTTAAATGTTTCAGTTTGTATTAAATAAAATGATAATGAAATACAAATTGAATTATGAATAAAAGTAACATGATACATTTCTTAGCATACATTTAAGGGAGGCCAAACTTCTCGCCAAATTAGTTTAAAATAGTAACCTTTTCTAAAAGCTGATAAAAAATTATCTGTTTGATTAAAATTTGAGTTGCCATCATTAGAAAAATGTGCATAAAATTAGAAAAAAAAATTAATATTTCGAAAACTAATTCAAATTTTAAAATTCTAATACCAGTTTTGAAATCTGCGGATCAATATTGATTTTTGGTGTTAATTTCATCGCAAAGTATTCCATATTTTAGGAGAAATTGCCGTGTAACATAATCAGTTTTTTAATCAGTCGACTCATACTTCCGTTTCATAAATTCGTTTCATTAGTATTATATATATATATAGGGTAGACATATTTCACACGATACCTTTATTTTTTTTTCTATGTAATTTTTCTTTCCAATTTATATTTAAATGTTATTTTATTTTACTTTTATTATATTTTAACACATTTTACCCGGTTTTAAGATGTACCGAATATTGACTGGAGAACAGAAAATGGATGAAAAGAACTTTTAATTAAGAGATTTTTTTCATTAAGTATATTTTTTTAGATTGTCCACCAATTATTAACAGCATGTCGGCAATCTTCACAAAATATTTTACAATTGTATCGTAATATTTTTAATTATCATTATTTCAGTGTTGAAGCACGTAAGTATATTACTAGGACTTCCCTCAGAGGGATTAGTCTGAGCGATATTACTGAGAACATAGATTTAATAATAACATGTGGAAGCAAAGAAAATGAGATGTTATCTTTAATTGTCCATATACTGAGAAAAATTGAAATGATGAAAATAAACGAATAGTAGAATTACAAAATCTTATATATAAATTCGTATACACTGTTTAAAAAAATGGGAAATCAAACCATTCAAGACAGCCATGCATGGATATAAAATTGAAAGTACGCAATATATTAAAAGTAAAATAGAAAATGAGACACTAATTTACTTATATCGGAATTTTAACTGTATAAAATGATGTCAAGAGCATAATCAGACGCTCCGCACCAACTTGAGTAACTTTAAATGACAAATATATGATGTTTAAAAAGAATGGGCTATACTTTATATGGTGTGTGCTCCCCCGGAATAGTTAATAATTACAATATCTGTTTTCCACGGATGCAATGAGGTTGTCGATAACATTTAAGGAATTCTCTTCTCAAAATCTAATATAGTATCAAAGTACCGAATACATCAAAAGTGGCATTCAATGCTTCGTTAGATTGTGTTTTAGATATGCTCGATCGGATTTAAATGATGAGTGTATGCTGGCCACTACATACGCTGTATTGTTTTGTTTTCAAACATATTCTGCACAAGTTGAGCTGTATTTAGCATGTATTAAATAAAAGAAATCGGCAATGATTACAACATAAAGTATGACACAAGATCTGAATATATCGTCTGCATAACTTTTGAGCTGTCAAAGTGTCATTTGAAGTAATTTACAAATCCATACATGTTTATTCAGCAAATCATGCAAGCTAACATATGCCAATATGAACCCGATTACAAAATTTCACCAGAATAAGTTAATATATAAAAAATATACTAATGATAATTGAGAATATGACCTTATGATAAAATGTCTAGAAAAATGAATCGGATAAAAAATTCATATCACATTTAAAACGGCACTTCCCTCTGTTAGTGGCCTTGGCGAGAGAGAGAAAAGCCTAGAGAAGGAACACTTTAACAAGTACTTTCGGGCATCCTACTCACTGTTTCATACAGGTCTTTATTCAATATTTAGACAATTTATTTAATGCTAGGTGGGTATCTATCAGTTTTGTTGCATTTAAATCGCATGTTTTGCAGAATTATGAAATATTTAAAGTTGCTGTACCTAATAATTCCAAATTAATGGTAATTGAGATCGCTTTAAGTTAATTTCATCTTTTTATATTTTAAATTTTTTAGAAACCATTCATAGAGACAATTGTATATTTTAAAACTAACCCAAAGCAAAATTTCAAGATTTTGGGCTCAGCAGTAACAGAGAAATAGAAAATTTTTGAAAGTTTTTTGTTTCTGCACTGTTTTATATAGCGACATTTTTAGAAATTGTTCTATTGCGAGAATTTACGTCATGATAAATGCAGCCATGTCAATTTTCATGTTTATATTCCCAACAGTTGCATGTTCTTCGTTACTTAGATCACCTTTAGATATTTTTTCGCTTTGTTTAGTCTTTCTATTTTTTAGAATTCGTTCTACAACGAGCATTTACATCTTATTAATTACTACCATGCCAAAGTTCTAGTTTCTAACCCCAACAGTATCCCAAAAATTTCAGTATTCCAAATAAATCATAGTTTAGAAATTTCTAGAAATTTTTACGTTTATACGTCAAATTGAATCTTTTAGAGAGCGTTCATTACGAGTATTTACATCTTAAAAGTAACTACCGCACCAAATTTAAAGTTTCTAACCCAATCAATATCGTAGAAATCACAATTTTTAGAACATTTTTGCTCCTGCAGCGATGTAGGTTCTTGCACTGACATAAAATAGTCTTTTTTTTTCGGAGCAGAGATGGCCACCAACATTTTTTTAAGTTGGCTATGCAGTTTCAGAGATAACACCTCACAAACGTACAAGCATTAATAATATTAAATACTTTATAATATTATAACGCTTTATAATATTAGCATTAGATATACAGATACAACAGCCATTTATCTGTTACAAACTAAAGTGCCGGCGTTGCCCAGAATTTGAAGGATGTCTGTTCTGAAAAATCAATTTCAAAATTTAACATACAACACAAAACAAACATTAAAAAAAGCAGTCAAAATGTTGTTGAATGAATCATATGAAAACGCTATATAAAAATGTATAAATGTATATAAAAGACGCAAAAGAATACAGCTATAAATGAACTTATTTCAATTTATAATTGGAGCAATAATGTTAAAATACGCCAATATTTCCCTAATCGGGTTTTTATCTTGCTTCAATACATTTTTCACACTCATATGACGTTATACTATATCAACCATGCCCTTTATATTTCCAATATGACGTAATATTTTCCTCTTTCACGTGGAAACCTTGAAATAGAAAAGTTATGAAGTTATATTCACTTTCATTTAAATTCGTCAAACCATTTATTTCATTTTCATATTTCACGTGAATATCTTGCAATAGAAAAGTTATGACGTAATATTCACCCTTTTTTTTCAAATTCGGCAAACTATTTATTTCATTTTCATTTTTCACGTAGAAATCTTGCAGTAGAAAATTAATTGTTGTAGTAATAATTTTATTGAGTTTTTTAATTGTTGGCAACTGCTATAACGAAAAATGTTTAAATTTGATAAGAAATTGCTGTTAAATTGGGGGTTTTTAATTAATTAAAAATTAACTATAAGTTATTTCGATTCCGGATTACTTTAGTTGTCTCGTCCATGTTTTAATACAGATGTACGTATCTCTTCAGAATTTTGGCTTCCAAATTGTGGATTTTTTATAGAATTACAAACAGACAGATAGACAAGTTTTCATTTTTATATATCTCTCTATTCTATAAAAAGTAACTAACGCTGTCACCGCCGCCGCCGGTTTTGAATTTTTTGTGACCGGAGGTCTTTCTTCGTTAATATTAAGAAAACTATTGCATACAAATATATGAAAATCGGTGGTATTATAGCGAAATGTTTGAACAACACACTAATGCATACAGTTTTCAAATCGAAGAATTATTTTAAGAGATATTTAATGCTAAAGTTGGACAAAATCGTTCCATTAAAAGAAAATTATAAGAGCAAAAGCTATACATGGGAATTTAATCATTTTTAGATCATTTTATTCAATAGAAGATCCCGGTTTGCAGATTTCATTAGTTTTTTTAATTTGACTCATTTTTTGAGGTTTTATTTCTATTTTAAATTCAAATATTCAGCATTTTGACAGATATTTTTTACATATTTTTGAAAATGGTATTAATTTAAACTGTTGCCAACTATATAAACAGCGCAAACAATAACGTTTGCTTCAAATAAAAAAAATATTTACACGTTACTATTATAAACAGAAAAAAAAACTTCAAATTAGAATTAAATAAATAGGTATAAAAAGCAGGCACTTATTGGAAATTACGCCATAAAAACTATATTTACATGTGAATTTTAAAAGAGAAAGGATATTGTAAAATAAATAAATTAACATGCGTTAGAAATCTGAAATAGAACAAATTACGTCGCATTACACTTATTATGCAAAATGAACAAAAAATAGTATTGCAAAGCAGTTTAAATTTAAAAATTGCGCGAGACAAAATATTAGAGGTTAAGTATTAGATTTTTTCAAAATTTTATTATTTGTCGTTTGATGTGAGGTGTTCAGCTATAAGTATGCAAATTTTTATGTTTCCAACATAATTAGGGGCTGAGTTAGAAAAATTGCTTTAAATACACAAGTTAGAGACCAGAGGGTTAAATATTAGACTTTTTCAAAATCTTATTATTTGCTGTTTGATATGAGGTGTTCAGCTATAAGTATGCAAAATTTCATGTCTCCAACTTAATTAGGGGCTGAGTTAGAAAAATTGCTTAAAATACACAAGTTAGAGCCCAGAGGTTAAATAATAGACTTTTTCAAAATTTTATTATTTGTCGTTTGATGTGAGGTGTTCAGCTATAAGTACGCAAAATGTCATGTCTCCAACTTATTTAGGAGCTGAGTTAGAAAAATTGCTTTAAATACACAAGTTAGAGACCGGAGGGTTAAATATGACTTTTTCAAAATTTTATGATTTATCGTGTTATCGCAAGTGTTCAGTTATAAGTATGCAAACTTTCATGTCTCCAACTTAATTAGGGGCTGAGTTAGAAAAATTGCTTTAAATACACAAGTTAGAGCCCAAAGGGTTAAATATTAAGCCTTTTTCAAAATTTTATTATTTGTCGTTTGATGTGAGATGTTCAGCTATAAGTATGCAAAATTTCATGTCTCCAACTTAATTAAATTAGGGGCTGAGTTAGAAAAATTGCTTAAAATACACAAGTTAGAGCCCAGAGGGTTAAATATTAGACTTTTTCAAAATTTTATTATTTGCCGTTTGATGTGTGGTGTTCAGCTATAAGTATGCAAATTTTCAAGTCTCCGATATATATAGTTTCTGAGAACGAGCTCTGTGACAGACGGACAAACAAACAGACAAAGGAGTGAGACAGGTAGGGTTTCGTTAGATGAACGAAACTCTAAAAACATGCTGCGGATGATTGTAACAACATCATAAAATTACTTTACCATCAGCGATCTACCAATCCCGAATTTAGTTTATATTCGTTTCATATATTCTTATTCTTTTGTGCGGCCCTGTAAAATAATTATCAATATTATATACAGTAAAACCTCTGAATAGCGGACACCCCGAGAATGCAGAATTTGTCCTCTATTTAGAGGTGACCGCAACTGAGAATAAAACATGTACAGTTATTTAAGAGTTGGTAATCGAAAAAATGTCCGCTAAATAGAGGTATCCGCTAATCGGGTGTGTCCGCTATGGAGGTTTTACCAGTAAAACTTCTGAATAGCGAACACCTCGGGAGGGCAGAATTTGTCCTCTATTTGGAGGTTTCCGCTACTGAGAGTAAAAAATGTACAGTTATTTAAGGGTTGGTAATCGAAAAAATGCCCGCTAAATAGAGGTGTCCACTAATCGGGTGTGTCCGTTATGGAGGTTTTACTGCATAATAATATCATCCTTTACAAGAAAATTGCATGCTGTATGATAGACAGACAGACATCCAGAGAAAGATAACCTCCCGGATCAATAAACATTCATGTCTTTTGTTTTAATCATCCACAATTGTATGCCATACAACATGCCAGATTTTATACAACAGGCTAAAAACGGTCACCGTGTTACGGAATACTGTATTATTATTTGTTTGCCCACCAAAACTGGTTGCCACGGGTTGTTGCAAGGCTTGTGATCACGTGGCTGAAACTGATCTATTTACTGCGTGTGTATTTTTTTTTTATTTGCTCCATGTGTTTAAACCAGTTGTCTACGAAAACATCAACCGGTGAAAGTGACGCACACGAAATTTCTGTGACGTATGCAGATACATTGTGCTTTTTTAAGAGTTTTATCTATATAATTTTTAAATGGTTTGGAACTTATTTTTCATAGTAGGTGCATTCAGTAGGCGACCCTCATAGGTACCTTCTGGTGCAATCAGAAACGAAATCCGACAAATATTTTTTGAGTTATGCTTGACGAAAGGTTTTTATTAGGCTTTTTTTTTAGTAGGACATGGCGTTAATATCCATCGTAGTAGTAAAGTGTCCGGACAGTAATATTTCGCTGAGTATTAGCATTCGCTTCGCTCAGACAATTATCATCTGCTGTATTAGTGTTTTATTATTTACTAGCAAACCCCGCGGCTTTGCTCGCGGAATATTTGAAATATGCCAAGTGATATTTATATGTCTCATTTTTATTAAAAGTTACTAACTAAATTTTTATTTTATTAAAAGGTAATATTTTATTTTATTAAAAGTTTTTTTTTTTTATTATTATTAAAAGGTCCTTATTACTTTTAGGAATAATTCAAAAATTACTATTTAAAATACAGTTCGATTAAACATCATTATTACACTGCATTAGGCAGAAATGAGACTTAAATTAATAAAATGAAGTAAAACTAAATAAATGATAATTTAAAAAATATTTTGAAACTTTTATGCTCAAATAATACGCTCATTTCAGTATTCATTTGAAGTTTTGAATTTTTTAGAAACCATCTTCTTACATCTTAAAATTAACCATCATGTCAAATTCCAAGTCCTACCACCTCTCTCAACATAAAGGGCTATGCTGAAACAGGAACTGTCACCATTAATTTGCCAACATTAATTTTTAAATCGGTTTGTTATTTCCTAATATTCCACAGAAACGTAATTTAAAAAGCTTTTAAAACCCTTTTTTAGAACGTTTGTTGTTCCTGTGAACCCCAGGTGGTAGAATCACCGGCATAAAATATAGCCTGTGTAGGATCAGAGACTGTTACCATTGATTCGCAACTATTACTTTTATAATCGGTTTATATTCCCTGAAATTGCATAGAATCGTAATTTTGAACTTTTTTAGAATGCTTTTCGCACCTCCCTTTGCTTCACCCCTTTTTAATTCGAATTTACTTTTGACAGTCCTTCGAGGGCATTTATATTTTATAAGTAACTACCATGCCATATTTAAAGTTTCTAGCCTTTTCAGTATCACAGAAATCGCAATTTAGAAAGTTTTTAGCTCCTGCAACCCTCTGGTGGTAGTGAAACAGACATAAAATATAGCTTATGTTTGAGCAGATTCTGTCACCAAAATTTGTCATCATTATTTTTTTAATCGGTTTGGTAATTTATAAGTTTGCTTAAAAATTTTAATTTATAACGCTTTTCACTCACTTCATTTTTTTTAATTTGGAATTTTCTTTCGACTGTTCTTAGAAAGCAGTTGCATCTTGTAAGTAAATACCATGCCATACTTCAAAGTGTTAGACCCCTCAGTTGTGCAAAAAACGCAAATTAGAACATGTTTTGCTTTTGCAACCCTCAGCCTCAGACGGTAGTGACAGCAACATAGCAGCGACTGTCACCATTTATTTGCAACCATAACTTTTGAAATAGCTTTGTTATTTCCTTAGATTGAGTAGAAATCGCAATTTAGAACGTTTTTAGGACGCTTTTCGCGCATTTTCACCCCTTTTTAAATTTCCAATATTTTCGAAACTGTTCTTAAAGATCAATTATATCTAATAAATATGTACCTTGCCTAATTTTAAGTTGCTAGCCCCTACCGATCACAAAAATCGAAATTTAGAACGATTTTTTTCTCCTGCAACGTCTTGGTGATAGTGATAACGACATAAAATAGTGTCTATGTTAGAGCAGAGGCTGTCAGCATCAATTTCCTACTATTACGTTTGAAATCAGATTCATTCTTCCTGAGATATTGCCGACAAATCGGCATTTAGAACGTTTTTAGAACGCTTTTCGCGCATTTTGCTCCTGCATCTCCTCTGGGGTAATGGAAACAGAAATAAATTATAGCCTATCTTGGAGCAAGATCTGTCGCCATCATTTTTAGACCATTATATTTGAAATCGGTTCAGTACTTCCTGAAATTGCAAAGAAATCGCAATTTAGAAAGTTTTTTACAACGCTTTTTGCGCATTTTGACCCCCTTTTAAATTTCGATTTTTTTAGGAAATGTCCTTAGAGAATATTGATATCTTATAACTAACTACCATTCCAAATTTCACGATTCTAGGCCCTTCCGTAACGCAAAAGCCGCAATTTAGAAGGTTTTTCTCCTGCAATCCTTTGGGGTAGTGGCACCGGCAAAAAACATTGCCTATGTTGAAGCAAAGGTTGTCACCATCATTTTGCGCCATTATTTTTTAGATCGGTTTGGTATTTCCTGAGATTGTGTAGAAACCCCCATTAGAACGTTTTTTAGAACGCTTTTCGCGCATTTTCACCCCTTTTTAATTTCGAATTGTTTAAGAACTGTTCTTAGAAATCCTTTATATCTAATAAGTAGCTAATATTTCAAATTTCATATTTCTAAGCCCTTCGGTAACGCAAAAATCGCATTTTTAGAACGTTTTTTGCTCCTGCACCACCTTCCGGGTAGTGGCACCGACATAAAACATAGCCTAGGAGCAAGGGTTGTCACCATCATTTTGACACCAATATGTTTTAAATCGGTTTGGTATTTCCTGAGATTGTGTGGAAACTACAATTTAGAACGTTTTTTAGAACGCTGTTTGTGCATTTTCACCCCTTTTAAATTTCGAATTGTTTAAGAACTGTTCTTAGACATCATTTATATCTCATAAGTAACTAATACTCAAAATTTCATATTTCTAGACCCTTCAGTAACACATAAATCGCATTTTTAGAACGTTTTTTGCTCCAGCACCCCTTTTGGGGTAGTGACACCGACATAAAACATAGCCTATCTTGGAGCAAGCGTTGTCACCATCTTTAAGACACCAATATTTTTTAAATCGTTTGGTATTTCCTGAGATTGTGTAGAAACTACCATTTAGAACGTTTTTTAGAACGCTTTTTGTGCATTTTTACCCCTTTTAAATTTCGAATTGTTTAAGAACTGTTCTTAGACATCATTTATATCTTACAAGTAACTAATATTTCAAATTTCATATTTCTAGGCCCTTCAGTAACACATAAATCGCATTTTTAGAACGTATTTTGCTCCTGCACCCCCTTTGGGGTAGTGACACCGGCATAAAACATAGCCTATCTTGGAGCAAGCGTTGTCACCATCATTTTGACACCAATATTTTTTAAATCGATTTGGTATTTCCTAAGATTGTGTGGAAACTACCATTTAGAACGTTTTCTAGAACGCTTTTTGTGCATTTTCACCCCTTTTAAATTTCGAATTGTTTAAGAACTGTTCTTAGACATCATTTATACCTTATAAGTAACTAATACTCAAAATGTCATATTTCTAGGCCCTTCAGTAACGCTAAAATCGCATTTTTAGAACGTTTTTTGCTCCTACACCCCCTTCGGGGTAGTCGCACCGACATAAGATATAGCCTATGTTCTAAGTTGGACTCACACCATCATTTTGATACCATTACTTTTGGAATCGATTCGGTAGTTCCAGAGCTTACCTCCGACAAATAAACAATTTTTTCCTCTTTATAATAGGAGTATAGATTTATTAACTTAATTTTGAAGTTTAAAATTAGTTAGGCAATTTCGTTTTGGAATATATTATACGGAAACAAACAAGTGATGAATCATTTACATAGGTTGAAAGGAAAACGGTTTATTCTGCCGTGACTGGCTTGCAAGCAAAATTAAAAAATACTCATGCTTGGTTTGTTTTTCAAACCGTGGAAAATGAATGAGATAGAGTTTTCAAACATATTGTATTTCAAAGAGCATTTTATTTTTATTCTACGTTGTAAAAAGTAAAATTATTGGATTTTCAGAAGTTTCAAAATTTGCAGTAATAACGGAAATACCTGCTTATTTTGTTGTTACCGTCGATATCACGTAAGTGTAAATCCCATACATCTTTACTTTGTAATATAAATGTTATTTTGTGACATAAGTAATCAGTAATTCTATTTATTTGTCAGGTAACAAAAATAACGATGAGAAAAAAATCTTTCTTGGAATAATTCTTGACATTTATATTTAAAAAAAAAATCCATTCATTAATTTAGTTTTCAAAAAGCATTGTATTGCGTTTTAAATACTAATTGAATATTAATCTGTAATTCGATGAGATTCTCTGTTTCAAGAGCATTTTTTTTTTGTTTGAAATGTTATTCTATTATTTTTTATATTAAAATTTATCTTGAATTTTATAATACAAATAAATTAAACAATCAAAACTTTTTAAATTGTCATTTTTAGCAAAATTATGTAAAGAATATGTTGTACCCTTTTGAATTATCTGAAGAAAAATTAAAATCATATTTTTTAGTACACCAAAATTAAAATGCATTTTTTCCATATATAAGAAAAGTTATTTTATTTATTTATTTTTACTTAAGGTAACCTAAATGTATAGCTAACTATAATTTTTGTACTTACAAAGTTATAAACTTTTATATTTATAAGACCGGCTTTTTAGCATCTTAGGGTTACATGTCTTTCAATATCTTTACTAGATATGTAAGGAATAATGACTGTCTTCATCTATCGTCCGAAAATTATCTCTCCTATTACTACCCTTTAAGATTCTATTGTGAATCTTTAGATTTTCAAGTATTGTATTTAATTTATAAACCATTACATTGAGGTTTACTATACTTAACGTTTACTTTTTAAACTATGAGTCTTGATATAGTTAATAGCAAACACAACATGTATGTAATATGTAAAAGAAAAAATTAAATTTTTAAGGAAGCATGAAGCAAGATGAGGAACGTATTGTTTTAAATTAATCAACAGAAATTTTCATCACACTCTTCATATGCATATATAAACAAACTTTAAGAAAGTGAAAAACAACAAAATGTGTTGACCATTTTTCTTACTTAATATAGTTTTTATTTATATATATAGTTACAATATAGTTATACTTTTAATACTTATGATGTAGCTACTTAATATAGTTTACTTAATAAGTTATACATTTATCATTGAAAAGCAATAATTTTGGTATTAGAACGCGTTATTCAAAAATTATATTTCATATAGTAAACAGAATCATAAAAAACAGTTATAATTTTTAATATAAAAATTTATGAAATGTCTTAGTTAAAATTCACAAGTGTACGCTGTACTATATAAAAGTTCACAAAAAAATCAGTATAAATTTCAAACAATTTCTTGCGAAAGTTTTTATAAGGAAAACTTCAAAATAATTTTCAATACGCCTGGCAATTATGTCAGATAATAAGAAACATGTAAATTGTTATCTCAAAACACATTTCATTTAAAACGATATATATATATATATATATATAAATTACAATCCTTGAAAATACTACTTTAAATCCACAAAAATTTAAAAAGCTGCATCTCAGATTCTAATTAATGTAGCAATTACTTTTAAAGAAACAAATCGATATTATTGACTTGCTTTAAACGTATAAATTTAGAAAACTTACTATTTTGCATGAAGTCAATGAAAACACATCTAAAACACCTTTAAACTATACCGATAAACAGAATTCCAATCTTTGAAATAAAACTTTAAACTTACCAAATAATATTTTTAGTTTTTGATTGAATTCATTATTTAAAAAATAACATTAGGTCTGTTGAATTTTTTCTTCTTTTGTTTCAAACGTTATATTCAGCCGATATGTAATTTCATTTATTTAGAAAAAATCTATCCCGAAAGAAATATATTGAAATAGAAAAACCTCCCCGGTATACGAAAAGGAATCTTTTATTCCGGCTCCAAAACATTTTCCATTAGGAAGTCTTATTTTCTTGGGAATTCCTTTTGTGTGATAGAGTCCAACCGGCATTCGAAAGGAATTTAACATCATGGGCATCTGCTGCCCATTAATCATCTAATTTCAACTTGAAGCATAAACTTTCCAAGAAAGTTTCTACCTACGCTATTTATTTTTTCACGTTATAGGCATGATATATACTTCTGACACTTTGATACTCGACTGAATTTTATAAAAACGAAATTAACTTTTGAACTTCTCAAAAAATATTTTGAAATATAAACAATTTGTACTGAGGGTTATTGTTTTTCATTGTCTTTTTTCCTTTCCATGAACGAATGTAAATTTTATCATGTGTCATGTAAAAGTACGTACAATTCTTTTATTTGTGATTAAATACTAATTCCCTAATTAAAAAATCGAAAATAGTACTTTTATAAAGCGTTTACTATTTAGTAATGATTTACATAAAATGTGCTTTATGTAATACCTCTTAAACAGAAGAATAAAATCACAAAATACATAATCACAATTTTGTTTTTGTTTGTTTAAAAATAAATGTTAAAAAATTTTTATTTGCAGGCCGGTACGTACTAGGGGAAAATAAATTTAGTGTAATATAGAAGATTTATCAAGTGAAACTAATTTCAATTCTATTTTTAAAAATAATTCCAGTTTTTGATGTCAAACTAGTCAAAGTGTAATAATTTGTAAATTTTAGATGTTATGAGAAAGCATAAATATAAGTATAACAGTAAAAATACTATTTCATGAGCATTTATAATTATTTTAAAAAATCACATCAAATTTCATGACAGCAATACATGATTTTTTCCAGAAAATTAGTGGAAAAATATATTAAATTGGCGTAGATTTTTGATAGCAAACTGATATTTTTGCTATTGGTAAAAAGATCGAGCAGGTGAATTACCAAAAAATATGCAATTTTTGCTCTGTTTCTTTTTCAGATATAGCAACTGGAAATAAAATAAGAAATATTATTTAAACTATCTTTTTTGAATTTATTTAATTGTTTTCTCATGTACATAATTGTAATTTATTTATTATTAAGTTATTAATTGATTAATGTGCCTTCTTTTAAACGCTACACTATTCATTTTTTATTTATATTTTATTTTCTACAGTTAAGCGTTTAAAATGTTGCGCTGCTCTAGTTTGACAGACGTTTGGCATATTTTGGAGACCCCTGTTTGGTGCTACATTAAATCCATTGTTGTAAAACTCGTATACATGTGTTACCCTCAAGTTTATTTAGCGATGTTTTAACTGTGGCGGGCTAACTGGAAAATGGATGAAAATTAATATTTTAATTTAAAATCTCTCTATTCTAAAAAAAAAGTAACTACCGCTGTCACCGCCGCCGCCGCCGGTTTTGAATTTTTTGTGACCGGAGGTCTTTCTTCGTTAATATTAAAAAAAATAATGCATTCAAAAATATGAAAATCGGTAGTGTTATACAGAAATGTTTGATAAACACGCTGATGCAGACAGTTTTTAAATCGAAAAATTATTTTAAGAGATATTTAATGCTAAAGTTGGACAAAATCGTTCCACTTAAAAAGTTATATAGTAGCAAAAACTATACATCGGAATTTAATCATTTTTAGTTCATTTTATACGTTATAATTTTCCAGTGTGCAGAATTGATTTGTTTTTTTAATTTGAGTCATTTTTCAAGGTTTTATATCTATTTTAAATTCAAATTTTCAGCATTTCGAGAGATATTTTTTACAGATTTTAGAAAGTGATATTAATTTAAACTGTTGCCAACTGTATAAACAGCGGAAACAATAATGTTTGCTTAAATATATATATATATATATACGTGTAATAAATTAAAAATTTATTTACACGTGACTATTGCAAACAGAAAAAATCATTTGGAATTAGAATTAAATAATTATGTACAAAAAGCAGGAACTTATTAAAAAGTACGTTATAAAAACTATAATTACACGTGAATTTTAAGAGAGAAAGGAATTTGTAAAATAATAAATTTATTAACAGGCGTTAGAAATCTTAAATAGCAGAAATTACGTCATATTTACGTCACATTACAGTTATTACATAAAATGAACACAAAATAATATTGCAAAACGGTTTAAATTTACAAATTGCGCTAGACATTTATTTGATATTTTGAGAGGATACTTTTCAACTACTTTTCTTAGGAAAGCGCAAATAATATTTTATTTCTAACACAAGTATTTTCACGTGAATATTAAAAAGAGAAAGAATAGTTTGGTCAAAATTACGTCAGATTAAAAAAGAATTAATTAAAAATGTCTCATTTAAAAGAACTTTCTTTTCGCTTTGTTAAAAAATACCGGGAGACAAAGATTCTGTTTACTTAATTCCTTTTATATTAGTTTATTTTGAAATGTTGTTACACGTGTCTACGTCATCAAGTTATTTTTATTTCGACGTTTTATTTGTATTTTTATTAATGTTGTACTAATTTATTTGTTCTTTCGTTATTTAAAATAAAAATTATGTCAATTTGTATCATTTGGCAAGTGGTTTGGCGATTTATATAATTTGGCGAAATTAGTCGACGGGATAATCAAGTAGTACCGCCGCGGATTTGGCGTTAAAATTTCCCCAATCAAAGAGAAATGAATAGAAATCCGTTTATAGGGAGATCCCACTGTTTTTTAAATTATAATTCAATCTTTCGAAATCTTTTTAAAGCCGATCACATTAGCGTGCATTTAGAGTCTGCGATGTCTGGACGGGGGTTGGCGAGCGTCGCTCGTAGGGGGCCGAGCCCCCTAGTTAAGTTCTAAAATAGTAAAATGTTGTCTTGCCATCGGGAATTGACCAGGGTATATAATTATTATAAGATTACTGTTGCGTGCCTAGAGCCACTATTGACTATTACACTAAACTTCTACTTGGAAACCGTACGCTGCGGCAAATAACTCCGCTAAATACTTGATGAGAGAGGTCGGAACAGGTCCGATGCGACGTAGAATACCCTCCTATCAACGCGCCAAAAAAACTGAACCCGAAGTCACAGATTCCGCTCCAAGCAGACAACCCATCCCTTATTGATTTACTTCCAGCTGAATTTGAGGATCCCTTATTGTCAGGCTTCCTCTCTGATTCCTGCCAGCGTTTTAATTATTATATTTCTAGCATATCAGGAACTGAGTTTAAGATCGATTTGAATATTCTATCTATACATACAAAACCAGGGTGGTTTAAATAAAAGACGGTAAAAATTCTCAACGACAAAAAAATAACAGAATTTAAAAGGAAAAATTATTTTTTATAAAAACTTGATCTTAAACCAAGAACATCATTTGAGCCTATTAGAATTTCTAATTTTTGGAAAATTGAGTTTTTTAAATTGCAAGTTGGGTTAAATAAAATGTAATAATGATTGCTACAAAATAGTGTTTTTTGGAAAGCAAGCTTTATTGTTGTACATTATTGTAACTGGTGTAAAAAACTAGAACGTCATTTGAGCCTATTAGCACTCGAATTTATGGAAAATTTCATTTTTTAAACAGCAAGTTGGTTTAAATAAAATGTTATAATTCTGATTGGCAAAAAATTAACTTTTTTGGAAAGGAAACATTCTTTTTATATAAACCTGGTTTCAAAAACTAGAACATCATTTGAGCCTATTAGCACTTGTAATTTATGAAAAATTTCTTTTTTGAAGCACGAATTTTTTATTAGTTAAAATGAACTTTTATAACTTAACACAGTGATGGAACAGTGGCGCAGCAGTTGAGCAATTGTCACCACTAAATTTTTATAGTATTCTTCGCCTTCAAAAATTTCAGAAATTCTGTCCTGAAGTTAGATGAAGAATACTAATAAAATTTTGCGGTGTCAATTCATTCTCTGCTACTACACTGTTCCATCACTGCTTAACAGTCTGTACAATTTCATTAGGAAACTATTAAAATCATTTACTTAAATGTTTTTTGAAAAATTTCTATTTTCTGCATTGAATAAAAGAAAATCGTTTATATGTTTTTTTTTATTATTAATTATGTTAAAACACTTTTTAATAAATTATATCAGTAAAGTGAAGTGATACTGTAAATTTGTCGACGCAGTCAATGTCGAAAAGTCGATTTCATTTACTGTAAACGCTTGTTTTCTACTGGGTTTGGAGTAATATATGGATATCCAAATATTCCTTATTCACATGACTTTGAAATCGAATGTTTTGCTGTTTATTAAAAAGAATCCATCAACTGATCAATCACGAAATGTATTTTGTCTAGTCTAAAACCATGCAAGTGTACGTGGCGCTTAATTCTAGTAAATGTTTCAAATTTGTAAAGAAGCCTCTTCGGGACAATAGGAAGATTGGTAACGTATGTAAAACACATTGCGGATGCTTCAGAGTGCTTTAACATGATTGACAACTAGGTATAATCTTCAGATTTCTGTAACTTTTGATTGTACTACTGAAGACTGTCAATAGCACAAGAATATATCTTTTACGGACTTCTAACTACAGCGCTTAGAATACCTAGTGTGGAAATATGCTATCCAAACAGTGCTAAAAATTTGTATCCCTTAAATGTGCGACGATACTGCTAAAATCCCAAGTGTCGCAGCGACATCTGCGGGATTTTCGTATTACTACTACTATATTGTATAGACTAGCAATTTCTTGCAGTTGTAGAAAATATCCTGCAAATGTCGCTGCAATCTGCAAATTGCAGCAGTATCATTGTACATTTAAGGGATACAATATTTTAGCGCTATTTAAGTATTACAGGGATAGCCGATTTCCACACTATATATTCTAGGCGCTATACTTCTAACTTTTACACATATTTTTTCAGAACAAAGATATTGAAATTCTGTGGACACTAACACATTTATTTCAATACATTGTATCCATAAAAATAGGTACCAGTTATAAATTTTAATAGTATCAACTTTAAGGGGGTCCGCGACACAAAAAACTTCAAATTTTCTAGAAAACTTTTATTGCATTTCTCTGTTTTTTTTTTTTTTTTTTTTTTTTTTTTTCCTGCTAAAAATGAAGTATAAATCATGTTACTATCTTTATTAGAATAGGAAATATTTTTTTTTTTCGTTTTGGTTTGGTTTCAAAATCTAGCTTTCAAGCAAGGGTTGTCGTGAAAAAAACTTTTTGTGAAAATGCGTTATTCTTCATGATGGGTTTTTTCACCATTTTTGAAATTTAAATTGCTATAAGTCCAGAACCGTTAAAGATAAATTGTACAAAATTGGATCATGTGTTTTTCAATTGGTTTACTGTAACTTTGATTCAAAAAGTTTGAAAAAAAAAATACTTTTGAAAATATTATTTAAAAAATAAGGTTACATCATTTTTTTTTAATTTTTAATTTTAATATTTTTTATTTTTATTTAAATTAATATTTCAAAAAATGCTGAATTGAAATTTAAACATTATACAATTCTGTTTATTTAAATGAAAACAAATTGAAATCCTAAGAATAATATTTCGAGTTAAGACGATTTTAAATTACCTACTTTTTATCATTTATAAAAATGGACGGATATGTACCTTTTTGAGACCGGGTATAAGTTCTAAAATTTATCTTAAAATATTCTATCCAAAATTGTCAAAATCATTTAGAAAATTCTACAAAAAGAAAATAGCATAAAATATAAAAAATAATGTTGCTAAATCGGTCATAAGTAATAAATTGTTTGGGGGGGGGGGGTCGAAACATGCTTTATTTATATTATCTTTTATGGATTTTCCCCCGTGTTATTTTAGAGGAATTTTCGGTATGTCTTAATTAAAATTCTCTGTAATGCAGTAAATTTTGTTCATTATGGAAGTATATCTATGTTTTTGTTTGTTGTTATTTGGTGTTAAGGGGTCTCAGAACTCTTAAAGCTCTAAAATGTTCGAAATTTTAATTTTTTTATATGTTAAACTTCTATATTTTCTGGACATTTTGATATAATTTTTATCTAGAAATTTCCATTAGAACAGAAGTTATGGCTTATACTTGATCTATAGCTGAAGCGGTGTTTCCAAAACTTTGAAGTAATTTTTCTCCAAATGACGTGTTTGGGCATAACGCGCACAATATCTCAAAAACATCTGAATATTTTTTCATGAAATTTTCAAAACATATGTTTCATGTTAGTCTGTATAAACTGAACCTAAAATTTACTTTTTATTGTAAAAAGAAAATATTTTTTAGGTGTTTATATTATTCAAATTTTCTAAATTTTGCATTAGCTAAAAATGCTTTAAGTACAAATTTATTTAGGTTCCGTGTAATTATTATAATCTGAGGTATAAGTAGGCACCAACATTTTCATTTTAGTTGCGAAATTTATTTTGTAATCATGCGCATAAGCTGTTATGCCGATTTTCTGCTCGTCAAATGTCTGACAGTTTTGAGCCCCCTGTAAATGCTAATTCTGCATCTTGCAATTTTTCAAATATTTTAAATGAAAGAACATACTTGTATCTTTCATTCCCATTTAAAATTGTGTCTTAATATCAAATATATTTTTAAATATTAAATGTTGAAATGGTCCTTTTTTTTTCTTTTTTTTCCAATTTTAAGAGTCCTGAGACCCCTTAACGGTTTATATTTTTATTTTGTTTAAACTTCCATTTGCAAACATTTTAGATCAAATTCATGTAAAATTAAAGAAAAAGTATAAGAGTTCATTTATGCTTTTTAATTTCAAAAATAGAATTTCGAAATGAACATTTCCTTTACACAGAAAAAATTCTTTAATTACAAAAATTAAAGAGGAATAAAAAAAAAAAAAATTATAACTTTAATTTCGTACTTTTGCGCAGCTTATAATTTTTTTGCAAAATGATAAATTGTGTTCATTGTTTTTATTTCTTTTCGGTTCTTTCTTTTTACTTTAAAAAAGAAGTAGGAAGGATGGTTTTATAAAATTATGTCTTTTAACACGGCACGCATGAACTTAGGTGTCAATTAATTTATCTGAAATGTCAAAAAATTCGAAAGTACAATAAAACACGTTTTATACTTGTGTTCACCATGTACCTTATAAGCCAGTTAGCGAAAAAAATCTCGATAGAATGCCCAAATGTTTAAGTTTTTTGGACATCGCTGCTGAAGAAAAATTAATTAAATCACGAGTGCACGTAGAGCTTTCGATAGTATTTCCGCGTGTTACCGTCGTTGAGGTAGATATGAGCGTAACCTATTCAACTGCAAGCGTTTGTAGAAATAGGATATATTATGGTTATATGAATTTGAATAGTAGACTTCAATTGAAATACTGAAGGGAATATAGAAAAAAATATGTATTCTAGAATAAAAGGAAAATATCTTAAATATTATATAGTCTGGAATATGAACAATAAATATATTATATTAAGATATATAATGTTATATTATATATAATATTAAGACTATATAATAGTGTTTCACATGACATGCGTTATTTGGAAATGTGTATTTTCGAACATGGGAAGTGCTTTTGTATTTCATTTGTTTACACTATGTCAGGAAATTGTACAAATTATTCGTATTTATGCGGTTAGTGTAAAGAAGTACAATTATTATATTCTTACATTTGCAGATAGACTTATTTACATATGCATTTACATTAGGTGTATTTCACATTTTTTTTTTTTTTTGAAATAAAGCTGCATGTAAGGGAAACAGCTATAAGCCCCCCTCTTAAATGACAAAAAACTTACTTTAACAATATATTTTGTAATTACTTGAGGTACAGATATCATTAATTTGCTATTATGTTTTTAAAATATTACAAAAGATGAAATATTACCAATGCATTTACCAATGATACTATCCATAAATTTGTGTTACAATAAAGATAAGAAGGGCTACTTTCAAACTACAAGCAAACATTGAAAACTTTTAAATATACCAAATTACTTTTGCTTCCTAAAAATATTCTCGTGTGTTTATTTAAATCCTATTTCTAACAATACAGGGTTGTAGAATTCTTTTGTATGAAATTTGTAATGTGTCCAAGTATATTTTGTGAAAGAATAAACATATTTTAAATTATTTTTCAGAAGGTCTCTTTCTGTTGTTTAAACGTCCTTTAGGATACAAAACTAATTGTTTTTCTCTCAGTTTTTTTTTCGTTATAGTACTTATATTTCTTAAAAATTTAATAGTCTTCCTGAATTTTGTATGGTATTAATTTACAGAATACTAATTTACGTTTTTAAAACAGTCGTCTTATTACGTATACTTTTTTAGGCACACGTTAAAAAACATAGATGATCGTCTACTGCGCGTGAAAATGAGCGATATTGAAAAAAAAATAATAAATGTGTAATAAATTCCTGAATCTGGTAAACAATTTTTACTCAATTCCAAAACGACACACCATTATTGATTTGCTCGGATTGGAGCAATATTTTTTTCGATGCAAATCGGGTTTGAGTAAAGCTGATTAATTGTTTCTGATTGGGTTTGAATCTTGTGCACCAGTTTTGTAATACGTTCGTTCAAAAGAAAGTATACAATATCTTTTCAGATGAAAAACCTATTCATTGTTATAAAACAATGAATATATCTATCTGTGTATATTTCAAGTGTTTTCTTTCTACGTAAAATACTAAAATAATATTACAGATATAAATATGTAGTATTTTCTTATAATTATTGTTCATCGTTTTGCGGTAACGAAAATCAATTTCAGACCGCCTTTATGTTTCACGTCGAATAGTACATTTCGGATCAACATGTTCATAATCAAAACATAGATAACAGTAATGGTATGTCAAAAAAGAACCGGAAAGGAAGCATATCTTTCTTGCGTTCAGTTTTTTTTTTTCATTACTTTCACTTCGAATAGTATATTTCGGACCAACATGTTCATAATCAAAACATAGATAACAATAAGGTATGCCAAAAAAAAAAAAAAAAAAAGAAAAAAAAAGAATGTATCTCTTCCTTGAGATCTGTTTTTTTTTATTATTATTATTATTATTACTTCACTTAGACTAGTATTTTTTGAGATCAACATGTGCATAATCAAAACATAGATAACAATAATAGTATGTCAAAAAAAAAAAAAAAAAAAAAAAAAAAAAAAAACAGGAAAGAAAGTATCCCTTCCTTGAGTTCAGTTTCCTTTTTAATTAAAATTATTTGTTTAATGCGAATATGCTACAGCGAATTCGGCGGGAAAGACTAAAAAAGTAATAAGTGAGTGTTTTTATCTAAAATGCATCTGAGTATAATATATATGCAGTTCCGAAATAAGATTTCGTATGGCTAAATCTATTTTAATACATTTTGATTACACAGAATTATTATATAACATGACAAATAACCCTCATTTCAATTATGTCCACACCAGAACACGAATGCTCTTGTAGAGTTGTCAAACTACCCATAGCTGATTACAAAGCATTCACAAAATATACATTAATAAAGTATGTCATATAATCTTGACGTACAAATGAATCAAAATCACACGCACGGTGGTTTAAGAGAATTTGTTTACATAATTTGCTTCTTATATAATATGCATTTTAGACATTCAGTAGAGTTAAATAAGCTGTTAACAATATTAATATATTATCTACATTTCAGCTATTGATATTGACTTCGACAATAAGATAAGTGAACCTAGACCTGAAAGTGTGCAATTCACACACACACAATAGGTAATGGTCATTTATGGATATTTATTTGTAAAAACTCAGTTTTAAATCATTGAGAGAAACAGTTTAATTTAATTGATTTTTTAGTTCAATATCACTCGTATTACTATATATATTTTATATATAATGTGGCGATTTATTTAAATACGAATAACATTAACAATAGGGAATACTTTTTTCAAACAATGGATAATGTACTTGTACAGATCGAATGATTTTGGGACACACGTTACTCAATATGTAATAAAACACGTAAGCTTAAAAATCTTAAAAGTTGAAAAATTCAATTTAATAAATTGAGTAACAGTGGAACAATTACTGATATTTTATATTCATGAAAGTCGTCCACATAATCTATTTCACTGTAAAAAAATCTGTAAAGTTAATAATTTTTTTCTAGGAAACTGTGATTCCTAGAACTTTTTATGTAACGGTAACAAGAAAAAATCCTGTAACAGCGTCTGTTACAGGAATTTTTCTTGTTACCGTTACATAAAAAGTTCTAGGAATCACAATTTACTAGAAAAGATTTAGTAACTTTACACACACACACACACACACACATATATATGAATATATATATATATATATATATATATCTTTACAGTGTATGAATACAAGTAATATATTTTCTAATATATATTTTTACGAGTTTTATTAAAATGTATTTTGTGGTTTTAAAGCATTAATATTTCGAGAAAAATGCATCACCGTTAAAATCATTTCATAAGCTTAAGGTATATGTATTCGCACCAAAAAAATTAGAAAAACGATTTTTCGAGTGTTACTTTTGTCTGTTTTTACGCTGTTTTATCCAATGTTTGATGCTGATAAATATTTTGAACTGAAAACAGTACTCTGTAATCTGCATGGATTAAAAATAATGTAGAAAATAGAAGAATAAAACAGTTCAGATATGGCAGTTTTGCTTTTTAAAAGACGACTACAACATTATCTCATACACTGTAAAAAGAAATCTATCTGTAATGTTACTAAAATTTTTCTAGGAAACTGGGATTCCTAGAACTTCTTATGTAATGGAAGCAACAAAAATTCATGTAACAGATACACTTTTTTATCGTAAATCCAAAAATCTGTTAGGTTACTAAAATTTTTTTAGAAAACTGGAAAGCCTAGAACTGTTTATGTAACTACAACCAGGGTTACAGTTAAATTTTTAGTAAGATTACTGTAATTTTAGCAGATTCTTTTGTACTTCAGACTATTTTTGTAGATTTGCATTTTTTTGCATAGTGTACAGATAAAACTTTAGTACGTTTACAGATTTCTGTAACTTTACTTCTGTATAATTACAGATTTTTTTGCACAATGTAGAAAACTAGTGAAAATGGTCCCGTTAAATTTTAAATATACATCGTTAGACATAAAAAAAATAGAAATCGCAATTAAATGCCGAATTAATTACAAATTCTCAACAGATAACCGTGCATTGCACTTTCCATAATGTCAGTCAAACTAATTAAGCGAGAATATATTTTAATTGGTGTAGAATTAATTAAAGTGAGAATAAAACATATAATATTTAAATAGTTAATCTTGAATGAAAGTATTAAATAAAATACTATTTTTATTATACAATTTATGCTACTTATAAGGGAAAAAATAAGCGTTTTAATAGATATAACCAACACATATTAAAATGTAAATAATAATACTTATACAATAAGACCATTTTATAATGCTCAATTTTTAAAATGAGACATTCTTCTTTTATTTAGATTATATAATGCCTTCTCATATGATAAATTTAGATTTAAAAAAATCACGATAAATATAAATATGAACATGAGTAACTTCACCAGAAAAATGATTTCTTTGAATGTGGAATAGAATAAAATATTTTCACAGTTGATTAGATTTAATGCTACACTGTAAAAAAAAATCTGTAGTTCTACAGATGTAAAGTTACATGCTTACTAAACTTTCACCTGTAACTGTACGAAAAAAGCTGCAAATCTACAAAACTAGTTTTTGTAAAGCTACAAAAATCTGTAACTTTACAAATGAATCTGCTAAAATTTCAGTAATCTTACTAAACTTTTATTTGTAACCCTGGCTGCAGTTACATGAAAAGTTCTCGGAATCCCAGTTTCCAAAAAAATTCTTAGTAACTTTACAGATTTTTTGATTTTCGGCACAAAAGTGTGTCTGTTACATGAAATTTTGCTATTGCCGTTACATGAAAGTTCTAGGAATCCCAGTTTCCTAGAAAAACTTTAGTAACTTCACAGATTTTTTTTTACAGTGTATGATAACTAAATGTTCTTAAAAAAAAATAGGTACATTTTTAATCAGATTATATTTAAAAATTTAGGCCGGTAAATAAATCTAATTTCTCGAAATTTAGTAAGTATAATAAAATATACGAATGTCTTTTTTTTTTTTTTTTTCATCTGTTGCTACTTTTTAAAAATAAAGGTCAGAATTTACAAAGTATAAAATTTAAATCACAGTAGAAAGACCGTTATGTAAAGACAGAGAGCAAGTTAAAATTTAGCTTATACAATTTATTTATTTTGTTTTTCATAAATTGTATGATTTTTATAATATTTTTAATTATTCTTATTTCAGCCAATACCGCAGCACGTGGTATTAACATGAAAAAAAAAAAAAATATATATATGCATCCGGATAAGCATAGCGAAATGGCCCCCCACTGCCGATGTTTGAAATAACATGTGTTGTAATAAAGCTCACCATGAGAATGCAATATAAAGTGTTTTTAGCCTTTGACCTTGAAGTGTCCTTGAGATAATCGGGGAAGTATGCGCCGGCGCTACTATTCTTCAAATACGTTTTTCTCAAAAAGTACAAAAGTTAAAAAAATGAAAGCAACGCCAATTATTAAAGAATATATTAGTTCACATTATATATTTTTTTCACATTTTTACATAAATTTTAACATAGAAAAATAAACAAAAATACTTTTAAAAATATATATTACTGTAGTAATTTTATATTTACAGCAACCAAAAAATTACAGAATAAAGCTCAAAATATGTTCTTTTAAGTAAAAAAATTTCGTTAAAATCGAAGATGCGCTTTTTGAGTTATAAAAAAATAATGCTAGCAACTTGCTAAAATATTCGTAACTTTCCCTGTGTGCATTTGCAGAAATACGCTACTATCAATGCGCTGGTCGATTCGTGACATTTCCACTCGGGCCGGATGCGCAGTGCGCCAAAATAAGAGAATGTTTCCATAGATACCACTTCCCTATAGGTTTGTTTCGTGTTTGTATACATTATGTCATTTTGGCGGACTGCGCATCCTTCTCGCGTAATAATATCAAGAACTGACAATCAAAATGGTTACTTTTTCCTACGATGATTTTCACAAGGAAGAAGGCTATGCGACTGTTCAGTGTACAAATATAAGGTATCACTTTAGGGGGAAGTGTGTGTGTGAGGGGGGAGCGTCTGGCACTTGACATCGGAAGGGGGACACTCATCTGTAGAGGGAGGTGTGGTTGACATTTGATATCGTTATCATTTTTGATCAAGCCAAAATTCACTTTTTTGGTATCTTTTTCTTTACATCTGTTATCTTAATTTTTTTTTAAGTCTGTTTTCTTCTTTTTATGAAAATACAAAGTTAATATTAAAATCATTGATTGATTATAAAACATTTCATTCCAAAATATGGAATAACCCATATGGAATAATATTCTCCTGCAACATGCGTATATAATTCGTTGATAGGGAAACCAGATTCGAAAGAATACCTGTTATTTTTGCTAGTAAAAGATGGGAAAGAATGTTGTCCGCCTGATTTGTTTACAAGAAGTTCTGTTTAGCCCCGTACAAGGGCGAAGTGCAAGAAGATAATATTACTGTTCAATGCATTCTGTAACAACGAGCTACTATTAAAAACTTTTAAATAATAAGTATTTCTTTAAAATGTTATTTGGTATAATGTTATTTCTTATATAGCAGTGATATTTTATGTTTTTCTTCTGTTCATTTAAATCAGTAAAATATGCGAATATAAAATGCCTCGAGAAAAATTAATATCAACAAACACTTTAAAAATACCATATCTGTATATCATTGCAAATGTATAAAAAGAAAAATAAGGAAGAAAAATGTAAAATTAAAAAGAACTTTTAGACACTGATAAGAAATTTATTAGGTGGATGGGGGTCCAAGGAATGATAACGTATGATATGGGAGGGACGGGAGGGTGTCCGAAATTACCAAAAAGTTGATAACCTAATATATTTACAGCCCCTATTCAGCTTCACCTGCACACGACTAGACCATCGACTAGACCCACGACTAGACCGACTAGATCATCGACTAGACCAGCACTTCCAAAACTTTTTTTCTTTCACGTACCCTTTTCTCGGGCTGTTTATTTCGGAGTACCTTCATTTCTTAAAAACACGCTCCCTTCATGTCCCTACACTCAGTTAGATAACGAAAACATGCTTTTTTTTTATTAGTAATATTCTTATCATAACCATTTAATAAATCGATACGAATTACTTTGTCATTCTAGCATTTTTGTGAATTTATTAACAATTTTTATGATTTCTGCCAATTCCGAAATTATTTTCACGTACCGCCAGCAGGCCCGCCACGTACCCCCAAGTTGGCAACCGCTGGACTAGACCGTCGAATTGATATTATTACGCGAGAAGGATGCACAGTCCGCCAAAATAACATAATGTTTACAAACACGAAACAAACCTATAGGGAAGTGGAATGTATGGAAACATTCTCTTATTTTGGCGCACTGCGAATCCTGCCCGAGTAGAAATGTCAAAAGCCGACCAATGCATTGATAGTAGCGTATTTCCGCAAATGCAAACAAGGAAATTTACGAATATTTTAGCAAGTTGCTAGAATTATTTTTTTATAACTCAAAAAGAGCATCTTCGATTTTAAAGAATTTTCTTCTTAAAAGTGCAGACTTTCAGCTTTATTCTGTAATTTTTTTGATGGTGTAAATATAAAATTGCTACATCAATATTTTTCTTTTTTTTAATTTTTGTTTATTTTTCTATGTTAAAATTTGTGTAAAAATGTGAAAAAAAAAAATATATAATTTGAACTAATATATTCTTCAATAATTGGCGTTGGTTTCATTTTTTTAACTTTTGTACTTTTTGAGAAAAACGTATTTGAAAAATAGTAGTTCCGGCGCATACTTCTCCGATTATCTCAAGGACAGTTCAAGGTCGGGGGCTAAAAACACTCTATATTGTATTGTCAGGGTGAGCTTTATTACCACACATGTTATTTCAAACATCGGCCGTGGGGACCATTTTTCTGTGCTTATCAGGCTAGACCCTTTGTATGAAATTACATTTTAAAATCAAAAATTCGCGAAATAATATTGATATAAATTAATTTAACTTTAACTTTATAAATATAACAGTTGTAAAATAACTTTATCTAAAGACTCTTTGAAAATAATCATATATAGTGGTGAAAATGAAAGCGGAAACAGCCCGCATTTTACGTTTTCATAGAAAATTTCTGAAATTTTATTATTTTTTGAATACTTCTACTGTCCGAAATTTCGAAGCTGTTGTAGGTGATGTAAATACGGTCTGTCAAGAAGGTCTAAGAAGATTGTGCCGAAATACAGATATTTTGTTACTTTTAGCTTAGAAAGAAGGTTCTCTTCGGGAGGTTCAATGTGACTGGAAGTCGTGAATTTTTTCGGAAGTGTTAAACTTCGTATTAAAAAATGATTTCACCGTCAAAAAGAAGAAGGTATCAGCTTTAAATACTTACTTTTGGGAATTGATACCTCTGAAATCGAGCCCTAAGGCAGCGTCGCTGATAGGTAGTAAGGTATAGTATACGCTGATAGGTTGTCAATCGTGAAATTGAATCGTTTTGACATTTTTTTCAAAAAGCTGTCAATCATATTTTTTCGAACTGTTTTCAGTGTTTAAGGCTTAAAAGTATGACATTAATGAGTATGTCTTCCTTTTATTGTATCTACCTTGGCCTACATTCATCCAAGTTTTCACACTTGTACGCGCAATAGATTTTGCTATCCAACTCCGGCAAATAAGCACACACACACGCATTGAAACAGGGCAAATTTTATTTTATTAGTTTATGTGGTACTACGTTGTTTCTGCAGTTTTTTGTCAAGATTCCTAAATGTGTGATTAAATCCGGTAGAAAATCCCACATGCTATCAACAAAAAAATCCGAAAATTTCATAATTTTTATAAAGAAGTCTTAACTTTTCCGTTAATATTCAAGTACATTAGAACACTAATGTACAAAATCCACATAGTCATGTGGTGGAGCTCAAAGTAATTTCGAGCATTTTCTTTTACATGGTCTTCCGAAACATTATTGTATTCTTCAACTTGTTATTAATTTCCTAATGCCTTCATGATCAAATCTTTGCTGAAAAAACCTGTCATCAAACTTTGTATTTTTATTCCAGAAGAATTCCTGATATATTTCTGTAAATATTCGCAAAAAGTCTAAAATAGAAAGTGTTCAGTGATTTTTGGCAATATTGTATATGTCCTCTGTCATGCCAAACAATGAAACTTTGTGCACTGCGAATCTGGGATTGAATCAGGACTATGGGTTACTTCCCTCTGGAACTGAATTTGCCTTCATCAAATTCTTGCTGAAGAGAATTGCTAAATATTCAAAGACCCATTTCAGTATTTGTGGAGAAATTGGCGCCATCTTTGCAGAAGAAAAAAAATCAAACACATCATTTGACTTGCAAGAAGTCATTTCTTCCCACCTTAAATAAAATGCGCCAATACCCATTTAAAAATATGTTAATTCGGTTCACGTATCCCCCTTTCGATCAGTAGAGCGATATTTTCAGTCTTCTAAGACCTGATCTGACCTTTCCGATCTCCATTACAAAAACTTTCCGAACGTCAATTTTGAAATAAATTAAATTGCCTTTTTTTTTTCCTATGCATGTTGTTCCTATATTATTCTGCATCCTAATGGTGAGAACATTTCAAGGATATAAAGTTTGATTAAATCTAAACCTAAGAACTGAATATACATACTAATTAGTGACCGTACCATTACCAAAAGGCTAGTTTTTTTTTTTTTCAATCATTTTGAAATGGTTGTTGTTTTCACTCGAGTATGGGGCCAAATGATGCTTGCATTTTATCTTTTTTAACAAAATTCAACGATGTTCTTTACTTTTAGAAGAATTTTTATTTGAATAGGTAATACAAAGGCATAAAATCGTCAAAAATTGTTTGAATAGATAATCGAAAGGCATAAAATCGTTAAAAATTGAAAAAGTTACAAAATGGGTAGGCGCAAATTATCAGATATGGAAAAATCCAAAGCCAAAGAGCGACGCCAAACTGAAAATCGACTTGCAAAGCAAAAATCGAGATCTTCAACTCATTATGTAGGCCATGAAAATCGAGGTCTTCAACTTATTGTGCAGGCCATGGAAATCGATTACAGAATAAAAGACGAACGCGAAAAAGGAAACAATCTAATGTTGAATTGATTGATAGTAAGAGGCCATGTCTCGAGGGGCTCCAATCCAGTAGCCACGCAGTTTTACAATCGGTCGATTCTAACCGGTAAAAATTGAGCTCAACGTAGGTAATTTGTCGCAAATTGTGAATGAATCGGTGGAACTGCTTTCGATTTGTAAACTGTTTTTCTTCTCGAAACGGGGCTTGGAGAGTTTATCGATGAAGGTTTTGGTCGGTTGAAGTTTGATTATTGCGATCTGTTGTTGAAGAGGATCCGACGGAATTTGGTGGGCGAAATAAATTCCAAATGGTCGTTGTAATCAATTAAACTACATTTTTTACTTTTACTTGTCTCACTCATCTAATTGAACTCACGTAGGTCAGTACCGCTAAGTTTTTGAATATAGTAAGTATTTTTAAAGAAAAGAAAACTGTAAAGTGAGCATGAATTCCGTTCGTATGTAGCCACTATCTTATATCGGCACTATAGTTTATACGGTTTGCAATAGTGCATCTCGTGAAACAGGATTGCGCTAATAAGCATTGCTCATTTTAAAATGAACTGTTGCTTATTAATTGGGATAATAATTCTTTTGCGTGATTGAAATAAAACATCTCGAATTGATCTTTATTATTATTTCACGGTGGTGTAGACATCAAATACAAATATTTTCCAACAGGTAGCATTGCATTCAAATAATAATATTATCCTGTGAAATATTGTTATATTTTACAAATCTTACTGATCATGTATATAAGCTAAAAAATTCAAAAGTTATAATTTATTTAATTTTAAACGTTATAATTTATTAAATTTTAAACTTTGTATACATTCCATTTAGTGGCCATGCCATTATGAAAAAAGTTTATGTTTTTTTTTTTTATATACTTGCGTCACTCATTTAATTGAACTCACGTAAATCAGTACTACAGAGTTCTCGAATATAGACTGCCGTCTGTAAAAAATAAATTAAACAGCAATCTGAGCATGAATTCTGTGCGTATTTTACCACTGTCTCACAAAGGCAGTCTAGTTTGAAGTATCACAATGGAGGATAATCCACAATGGGCGTTTTGATCACGTGATCAAGGTAAAAATGTCTAGCGTAAAGAAGTGAAGGCTCCGTAGACGTGTAATGTAAATCCCCGCTAGCCAATGAAACAGTTCATCAGGGAAAGCAGTGGCATCTTCCCTTCTTATCAGTTAGAAGTTCCTTGGGCAAATTACCGGTATCACGTGACTTTTTTCAGCCTCGAACCCATATTTGGAATATCCTCCATTAGTAAATGAGGATCGCGCTAAGTATTATGGATCTTAAACTTGAACTGCTGCCTATTAATTGGTCAAATAATTAGTATTCTACATTTTCTTAAGTAGGTTTTGCGTTGTCAAAATAGAACATCTGGAATCGATCTTTTTTTACACTTTCCAACAAAGTTGAAAAGTACTTATGCATTCGGTTTGTCTGACCGTCTGGTTACGCTCTAACTCCCATAAACATACTCGGATTTTCCTGCAATCGATAAACGTTATTTAGTGTCACCAAGCCATTTTTTGGTATTGTATATGAAGTATGTGGGATTATTAGTTCATTTACAGGGACACTCAAAAGTATTCCGTTACATTATAATCAGGGAGTAAAATCGTTTGCCGTGTATTTTAATGAAATTACGCTACTTCAAATGTTTTGAAATTAATATAAATCACCGAATTTCACTGCAACATGATTAAAATACAAAAGGGCAATACAATATATACAGGTCTGATCAAATAATTGGGATAATTTCCAATTGTAGGTGAGAACAGCAGAAATTGGGTTCTAAATATGTTGCGCGTTTCCATATGTTTGAATTAGACATAATATTTTAACTTATTAAACGGAGCAGTTTCGCATCATTATTCGGAATGTGTTGGAAATTTCTAAAAACCTATGCTTGACGCATGTTTTTATATTTCTTGTTAATATATCAGGTTGTTGTAGATGTTTAATAGACATATTTTCAATCTTGTAACATTGCATTCAAATAAAACTAATATTGAATGAAATATTGTTGAATTTTACAATTCTTGCTGCCCAGGTTTTTAATCTAAAAATGCTAAACATTCTTAAACCTCTGTACTAGGAAAATATAAGATAATGTTAACTGAAAATGATTCTTTTTCGTCAAAATTGTGAATATAATATGATAGATAAATTTAATGAGGCAAAAGTTACACAAGACTCGGAAGAAGAAATATTACATGAAATCGATCGTATTACCAAATTTTTGTACAGGTAAGTTGACTTTGAAGAAGAATACGAAATTCCTAACAATCCTTATTTCTGAGAATTAAACATCTGAAAAGTTTTGAAATTCCAGAGAATATGTGTCCTTAAAGAGTTCAAGGAATGTAAAAGAATAGTATTTCTATGAATTGGAAGAAACTCTTGTTACTCGAAACCGACTTTTCCTTCCTATAACTTTTTTTCCTTTGATTAATGATCAGTCAAATGAATATTTCCTGACACAATATATTACAATTAAAAGATACATAGGGTTATCTTGAAAGTATTTCTATGCAAAATAAATATTGTAATTCATTAATTGGTATTGTTCATTTTTTATTCCAATTTGAAAAATAATTCAATATAAATTATTGTTCTGCATATGAAAGTAAAGACACGGCAGTCATAATATATTTTGCTGTAAAAATATGTCGAAAGTTTTATATGGGAAAAATATGGACATTAGAGTGGCATTCTGAAAAAGGCTGTTATTGTAATTTTTTATTACTGTAATTATTATAATAGGTAATTGTTAAGAACATAATTGCGTATCTACATTTGTAAATTTTAATATGCCATTATTTTATCCTTAGTCAACTACATACAGACTTGAGGAATAAGGAAGATTTCCATTTTTCAGTGTGGTGGATATAAGGTAAATCGAGGAGAGTCTGCGCACATTTCAAAAGAATAATAATAAAAAATCTAAATACTAATATTTTTTTGCTAAACTATGCATGAATAATTTTGACTTCATTTGTTTTTTATGCATTTCCATTGTTATTTTGTTGTTATACTGTAATTTAATAGAACAGCAGTAATAAAACAAGAAAATTATTTTGAGCAATCTCTCCTTACAGGGTAGGAGAGAATGCGCACATGAGTAGGAGAGATTGCGCGCATAAGTAGAAGAGATTATTATTAATAATAACTACAATTAAATTGTTAACAATAATAATTACACTTAATCGACGTTGTTGAAAGGTTTTTGTGAGTAAATATTATTGTATCAGGAGTGAATATTTAAACAAATTGTTTAAATAATAAATAAAAGAAAGAATTTTAACAACAGTTAAAATTTTTAATTTAAGAAGATTAAAATATCAGAAAAAGCAAGCACTACTAAGATTACAAAATAACATTAATCTAGTTGATAACATATTTAACTTGAAAATTACTTCATTTCCATTTCCACAGTTTCATTGTATTTTGTTTGCTAACCAAGGATGTCGTCGTCCACAATCGATGCTCTTATTGTTGTAAATCGTGCATCTTTCGTGCAATCACCTGCGACAAGCAATACATTGAATCCAGTCAGTTGTCGAATATGTCTTCTGGTACAATTCCAGACATTCAGTGCACTCATCCTCATTGAACTTCGGGTTTTTTTCCTTGAGTTTTTTTTTCCAATTTTTGTGGCAGCACCTTATCTTCAGCTGTATTTTTTTTGTCGCGGCATCCTTCTTAAGTCTTTTTTCATGTATATTTTGTGGATCAGTAACATTAGTTGCACTCTGTTTCCTTTTGATTTGGATGACATTACACTACTTGGAATAGGTGAAAGCTTTTCCAAAACATTGTATTAGAAAATTTATTTTAGTTAACAAAACTAATTTATTAGCAAATTAATTGTTCATAAATAAAAAAAAATATATAAATATTTAATTAAATTATTAACAAATATACCATTAATTTATTAACAAAAATAATTACACAAAATTAATTTAATAACAATTGTATTATTAATTTATTAATAAAATTTTTATCTGCAAAAGTATTTTTTTTTGCAAATTAATTTGTTGCCAAATTTAGTTTTGATAGTTATGTGTTTTTCCGAAATTATTTCAAAATTGATTCATTCATATGTTTTACACGTAATTTTCAATTCATACAAATTTATCAATAAGCTGCGTAAAATCTCCTAGCACTTAAACTTTTGGGGAAATGCGCCGTCTCTCCTAAGTAGCAGTTGCGCAAACTCTCCTATTTTGGTAGGAGAGATTGCGCGGCCTTTTATTTAAATATGGCCACTTCTAAAATGAATTGTTGGTGTTCGCATACTTAGTCCAGGTTAGTAGTTTATAAGGAATCGTTTAAGTTCAAAATATTTTGTATTAGTGACGTTCTATAAAAGTTCTAAGAAACAGTTATGGAAATTCAAGCACTTACTTTAGAAAAACAAAACAAAATAGCACTGCTTTATGCAAGACAATCAATATGCACATTCATGTAGACACCGCACTAATGCTGCTGTACAACTACCTGGAGTCGCTGCGCGCGCACCCTAATCCTTCCCGTCTAATCTCTTTGTGCGCAATCTCTCCTACCGTGCGAAATCTCCTCGCTTTACTATAATATATAAAAAAAAGCCATATCATTTCAAAACATTATATGTTATGTCCTCGTTAGAATCTAAAAATTTGTTATTAATATTCTTTAAAATACGTTTGCGAGAATTCCTATATTTATACTTCCTTCTATCTTTACAAGAAGAAAGTATTGAATTCGTGAAAAAATTTGACTTGCGATTTTTGTCGGATTTAGTCGTTTTAGGGGTCAGAGGTTCGTTATTCAGAGAGAAAACGTGATTTTACAAAATGTCTGTCTGTGACTCTGTGACCCTGTCTCTCTATATGTGACACACATTTTCTTGGCGGTGTATCTTAGGAACTAATACACAGAATAAAAAAAATATATATCCAGTTATTCCCTGATATAAATTGGGGCTGACTAGGTTTTGGAGTAAATCGTCCAACAGGTGGTGCTGGTACGTTGCATTTTCACAATAGCGCAATAGCTCTATCTCAACTAATGCTCAGATATTCATCAAAATTCAGAATCAGTTAGCCCTTGATATGAATTGGTGATGATTTTGTTTTCGCGTAAATCGCTAAACAGGTGATGCTGCTATGCAGCATTTTTCACGATTTCCACAATAGCTCTAACGCTAGAAGTAATGAGCTAATTTTCATCTAACTTCACATTCCGTTAACACATGTTATTCCTGATAATGTTTTGGTATTAATCGCCCAATATGTGGTGCTGCTATGCTGGATTTTGCACGATTTGCGCAATAGCTCTATCTCAAAAACTAATACACGGATTTTCAACAGACTTTAGATTCAGTTAGACGTTGACATAAGTTGTTGCTGATTAGGTTTTAGTGTAAATCACACAACATGTGGCTCTGTTATACTTAATTTTGCAGGATTAACACGATTTTAGCAATTTTAGATATCTAAAGAACTCATGCAAGTAATTTCATATATTTAGAATCCTGAAGATGGGGATATATTGCCATTTATTTTTGGTACTGTGATAGCGAATACTGAAGTGTTAGGATGTATGATCTAGTGAATTTTGAAGCGGTAGCATGCATGAGATAGAAGAAAATTTTGGGATTGTCACATCCGACTACTTTTTAGTTGCCGTGTTTTTTTCAGATTTAAATAAAAATTTAAACGATTTTTTATCGGTTTTCAGTATTTTATTGAAAATGAAACTGGTGACACATTTATTTTTCGCGTGAATAATTTAAAGGAAGTGCTAATGCCAGCGATACACTTTCATAATTATTATGAAATAAAAAAATAATATTAAACTTTATTTTAGGCAAAATTCATACCAACATTAAAATTTTGACGGGATTCTGCTTAATCATTCATGTAATGGAATATTGATCTTATAAGAGGTTGGAAAATATATAGTGGTATTTTTTAAAATACTGTTTAACAAATAATAAGAAAAATATAATGAAAACAATATGCTAATAATAATTGTTTTCAGATTTTTTAAAGTATAATTCAGAAAGACTATTATTTTTTCTTTACGTATTCCTTTTCACTTAACTAAGGGTTGGAACCAGTGTTCCCTTGCTTACACAAGATAATGCATGGTATACAGAACTTAGGTGAAAATAATTTATGATTAAAAGTAATTTTTAAAAGGTCTTTTTTTTTATTACCCATAACAAAACGAAAAATCACTTTTATGCGTAAATCACCAATTGTATGTGAAGTAAAGTTCTAAAATATATTGAAAGTGGTACTCTCTTTTTAGCCGCATGTCGGTGGTTAGCAGTGAAAGAAATCGCTAAAAACTGCATTATTTATAGCATTCGTTTGCATTCTGATTATGTCAGTAATTAAGTGCTTAGTTGGATTAAATATATATTAAACTTGTATTTTATTAATTGATTTTTGATTTTTGTTGAAATTTTAAATTGTTACTGAATATTATCAAGAAACATTCGTTGCATTTATATATATATATATATATATATATATATATATATATATATATATACATATATATATATATATATATATATGTGTGTGTGTGTGTGTGTGTGTGTGTGTGTGTGTGTGTGTGTGTGTGTGTGTGTGATAATAAAAATTTTCTGCCTTTTATCTTAGTTGAATTATTCCAAATTATTATAACATCTACATTTTTTACTTAGCTTTAATAATATCTTAAAAATCTTTTATCTTTTTTCCATGCTTTAAATGCGTATTCTTTTATTATTCTAAAAATCTTAATTCCATTCGTAGCTTACTCTTAAAAAACCAGAGCTTTGTTTCAGGTATTTTCGTCAAGTGCTTCTAATATTCAACATCTCGCAGTTTATAGTTACGATTTAGAAACGACCTGACTATGGGTAGCATCATTGCTAGTAAAGTTGGTGCATTTACAGGGTGTCCCAGAAAGAAGTACCTGTTTTTAAAAATAAATAATTAACAAACGAATAGAGTTATTAAAAAATTCTTCCAGGAAACGGATGTGTGAAGCCTGGAATTTTGTTCAGAACACATTATTATGTTCAAAATAAGACCGACAGATGGCGCTACAGCTCATTTTGGTGGCTCTATGGCCAACGAATACACCATTTTGAAGAATTTACGCAACGACAACTACTGTTTTAAGAAAAATTCTATTCTATTCTAAAACTACTGTTTCCCTTGAAATGGTTACTACTGAACTTTCATTGGCCACGTCTACTTCTGTCTGGTCTTCACGCATGCTTCGTTTGTTCATATAGCCACCAAATGGGCTGTAGCGCCATCTGTCGGTCAGATTTTGAACTATTACGATAAAGCGTTCGAAACAAAATTCTAGACTTCACATGTTCGTTTCCTGCAAGATTTTTTTTATAACTCTATTCGTTTGTAAATTATTCATTTTAAAAATATGTACTCCGTTTTGGGACACAATATATGATCACTTAATAAATAATTGGTGCATCTATGGGCTTCAGTTGTTATTTTCGTTAAAACTACCAATGGACGTCGGCCTCATATTCCACTCTGAGCATGATTTCACGCCTGCAAAACTTTGATTCTCGGTTGGAGTTAGATAATGAGTGTATGGCTGCTGCTTAAGACCGATTTGGTTCTATCATACTAGTGAATACATTTTAATTAGTCGACAGGAACTTTACGTCTGTGGAAATATAATAATAATTGGGGCCGGTGACGTTCTCAAGGTCAAAATAAAACCAGAGAAATTCTGGCTGAAGGAAGTTACGCTGCGTTATTTTCGTCTACTATCTAACTACTATCTAATCTCGTCTACTAAGTGTCGTCTACTACATTGAGTCTCATATCCAATATCGCCTCTCTGTGGCAAATTTTAACACTTGACAGATATATCTACTAAATTACCCCTATCGCAAGTGAGAAATGTGGAAGTGTGTGCTCGAAAAAAAAATCTTTTCTTTTCATTTTGAACAAATAAAGTTTTAGGTCATCATGTCAACATTGCTCGGATTTTCATCTCTGTAAATTAAAATATATCCTATTATTTTTGTTACAATATGCAAATCAAATTTATGTACTGTTTTCTTACTGTGACAAGATTTCAAGTTCATGTTTTACAATATTGTTATTATTATAAATTGATAGCAATGAATTATTTTATGAATTATTTTATATTATTATTCTCATAGAAAGTATGCTTACATTTGTTTTTTATCTGTGTTAATTATGTTTGTACAATTAAAGTTTATTCTTTTAAACTCACAAATAAATGAGTTCTTACTGTTTTAAATTGTTAAGAAATAGATCTGTAAAACGCTGTAGACTAAAAATGAGTAAAAGCCAAGTAAATATAATATCCTTTGACTCAGAGTAGGGGATGCATATACAATAATGGATGACGCATTTTGATAAAGCGTGCATTTCTGATGAAAAATATGAAAAATGGAAAATGTAAAATATATCTTGATTTTGAAGGGAGAAGTTTTAAAACTTTTCATTAATGAGTGTCTAGATGTACTAATTTTAGTAAGATTGTTGAAATTCTTTCTGAAAAGTTTATTGTCTGAGCGAAGCGAAGGCTAGTACTCAGCGAAATATTACTGTCCGGACACATTACAGCTACGATGGATATTAACGCCATGTCCTACTAAAAAAAAGCCTAATAAAAACATTTCGTCAAGCATAACTCAAAAAATATTTGCCGGATTTCGTTTATGATTGCACCAGAAGGTACCTATGAGGGCCACCTACTGAATGCCCCGACTATGAAAAATAAGTTCCAAACCGTTTAAAAATTATATTAAAAAAACTGATAAAAAAGCACAATTTATCTGCATACGTCACAGAAATTTGGTGTGCGTCACTTTCACCGGTGGATGTTTTCGTAGGCAACTGGTTTGAACGCATGGAGCAAATAAAAAAAAAAAATACGCAGGCAGTAATATTGAATAGATCAGTTTCAACCACGTGATCACAAACCTTGCAACAACCCGTGGCAACCAGTTTTGGTGGGCAAACAAATAATAATGCAGTACTCCGTACCACGGTGACCGTTTTTAGCCTGTTGTATAAAATCTGGCCTGTTGTATGACATACAGTTGTGGATGATTAAAAATAAAGTGATGACAACATGAGTGTTTATTGCTCCGGGAGGTTATCTTTCTCTGGATGTCTGTCTGTCTATCATACAGCATGCAGTTTTCTTGTAAAGGATGATATTATTATGCAGTGAAACCTCCATAACGGACACACCCGATTAGTGGACACCTCTATTTAGCGGGCATTTTTTCGATTACCAACCCTTAAATAACTGTACATTTTTTACTCTCAGTAGCGGACACCTCCAAATGGAGGACAAATTCTGCCTTCCCGAGGTGATCGCAATTCAGAGGATTTACTGGTAAAACCTCCATAACGGACACACCCGATTAGCGGATACCTCTATTTAGCGGACATTTTTTCGATTACCAACACTTAAATAACTGTACATGTTTTACTCTCAGTAGCGGTCACCTCTAAATAAGGACAAATTCTGCATTCTCGGGGTGTCCGCTATTCAGAGGTTTTACTGTATATATTATTGATAGTTATTTTACAGGGCCGCACAAAAGAATAAGAATATATGAAACAAATATAAACTAAATTCGGGATTGGTAGATCGCTGATGGTAATGTAATTTTATGATGTTGTTACAGTCATCCGCAGCATGTTTTTAGAGTTTCGTTCATCTAACGAAACCCTACCTGTCTAACTCTTTTGTCTGTCTGTCTGTCCGTCTGTCACAGAGCCCGTTCTCCGAATCTATATATGTCGGAGACTTGAAAATTTGCATACATATAGCTAAACACCTCATATCAAACGACAAATAATGAAATTTTGAAAAAGGTCTAATATTTAACCCTCTGGTCTCTACCTTGTGTATTTTAAGCAATTTTTCTAACTCAGCCCCTAATTAAGTTGGAGACATGAAAGTTTGCATACTTATAGCTGAACACTTGCGATAACACGATAAATCATAAAATTTTGAAAAAGTCATATTTAACCCTCCGGTCTCTAACTTCCGTATTTTAAGCAATTTTTCTAAACCAGCCCCTAATTGAGTTCGAGACATGAAATTTTGCATGCTTATAGCTGAACACCTCCCATCAAACGACAAATAATAAAATTTTGAAAAAGTCCAATATTTAACCCTCTGGGCTCTAGCTTGTGTATTTTAAGCAATTTTTCTAACTCAGCCCCTAATTAAGTTGGAGACATGAAATTTTGCATGCTTATAGCTGAACACCTCCCATCAAACGACAAATAATAAAATTTTGAAAAAGTCATATTTAACCCTCCGGTCTCTAACTTCCGTATTTTAAGCAATTTTTCTAAATCAGCCCCTAATTGAGTTCGAGACATGAAATTTTGCATGCTTAAAGCTGAACACCTCCCATCAAACGACAAATAATAAAATTTTGAAAAAGTCCAATATTTAACCCTCTGGGCTCTAACTTGTGTATCTTAAACAATTTTTCTAACTCATCCCCTAATTAAGTTGGAGACATGAAATTTTGCATACTTATTGCTGAACACCTCGCATCAAACGACAAATAATAAAATTTTGAAAAAAATCTAATATTTAACCTCTAATATTTTGTCTCGCGCAATTTTTAAATTTAAACTGTTTTGCAATACTATTTTTTGTTCATTTTACATAATAAGTGTAATGTGACGTAATTTCTTCTATTTCAGACTTCTAACGCATGTTTATGAATTTATTTTACAATATCCTTTCTCTTTTAAAATTCACATATAAATATAGTTTTTATGGCGTAATATCCAATAAGTGCCTGCTTTTTATGCCTAATTATTTAATTCTAATTTGAAGGTTTTTTTCTGTTTATAATACTAACGTGCAAATATTTTTTTTATTTGAAGCAAACATTATTGTTTGCGCTGTTTATACAGTTGGCAACAGTTTAAATTCATACCATTTTCTAAAATATGTAAAAAATATCTGTCGAAATGCTGAATATTTGAATTTAAAATAGAAATAAAACCTCAAAAATGAGTCAAATTTAAAAAAAAAATAATGGAATCTGCACACCGGGATCTTCTATTAAGTAAAATGATCTAAAAATGATTAAATTCCTAATTTTTGCTCCTATAAAACTTTTTTAATGGAACTATTTTGTCCAACTTTAGCATTAAAAATCTCTTAAAATAATTCTTCGATTTGAAAAATGTATGCATCAGCGTGTTGATCAAACATTTCGCTATAATACCACCGATTTTCATATTTTTGTATGCATTAGTTTTCTTAATATTAACGAAGAAAACCTCCGGACACAAAAAATTCAAAACCGGCGGCGGCGGTGACAGCGTTAGTTATTTTTTTTAGAATAGAGAGAAATAAAAAAATGAAAACTTATCTATCTGTCTGTTTGCAATTCTATAAAAATCCACAATTTGGAAGCCAAAATTGTGAAAAGATACGTACATGTGTATTAAAACATGGCCGAGTTAACTAAAGTAATCCGGAATCGAAATAATTTATAGTTAATTTTTAATTAATAAAAAAACACCAATTTAACATCAATTTCTTATCAAATTTAAACATTTTTTGTTATAGCAGTTGCCAACAAATAAAAAAACACAATAAAATTAATACTACAACAATTAATTTTCTACTGCAAGATTTCCACGTGAAAAATGAAAATGAAATGAATAGTTTGCCGAATTTAAAAAAAGGGTGACTATTACGTCATAACTTTTCTATCGCAAGATATTCACGTGAAAAATGAAAATGAAACAAATAGTTGACGAATTTAAATGAAAATGAATATAACTTCATAACTTTTCTATTTCAAGGTTTCCACGTGAAAGAGGAAAATATTACTTCATATTGGAAATAGAAAGGACGTGGTGGATATAGTATAACGTCATATGAGTGTGAAAAATGTATTGAAGCATGATAAAAACCCGATTAGGGAAATATTGGCGTATTTTAACATTATTGCTCCAATTATAAATTGAAATAAGTTCATTTATAGCTGTATTCCTTTGCGTCTGTTATATACATTTATACATTTTAATGTAGCATTTTCATATGATTCATTCATACAACATTTCGACTGCTTTTTTTAATGTTTGTTTTGTGTTGCATGTTAAATTTTGAAATTGATTTTTCAGAACAAACATCCTTCAAATTCTGGGCAACGCCGGTCACTTTAGTTTGTAACAGATAAATGACTTTTGTATCTGTACATCTAATGCTAATATTATAAAGCGTTATCATATATATATTATAAAGCAGTAAGTTCTAAAAGTTCCGCCCGAATGTTTTCAAGAACTACCCGGTGGATTTTTTTGCAAATAGTGTCATTCGATAGAGAATATTCACGTGGTGGTTTATGAGTAAAATATACAGGGATAACTATGATTTTTGGTAATAAATTTCTGGTAATAAATTTCGTATTTTATTGCTATTTTTGTCTAAAGTGTTGCCAGTGGTCATTTTGGCGAAAATTAGAGTTGATAAATGAATTGAAATGACTGTATTCGTTTGAAAATAATATAAACATCTCGGGGGGAAAAACTGTTACTTATTTAATTTAAAATAAAGAAAGAAATGAGAAATAATATTGTGAAATGAAAATATTTAATTTAAACATGAAAGGAATATTCGTAATGTTTAAAAATTAATTAAGAAAGTTTTGAGTTGATACCATATTTGGCGATTTTATCTTTTGCGCGCCAAGTTAAAGTAAAAATGCATCTCAAAAATTTCATTAGATAAAATCTGAATAACTTTATTTTTCTTTTTTTAAATAATTTTATTTTGATTTTTATCTATTCTCCCATTATGTTTCTTACAAGAGAAATTAGCAGAATTATTTTTTAAAAAGGCTCTAACTGTGAATTATACGTTATTTAATTGAGAATTTGAATTTACTTTCGGTGCCAAAGAATGAGATTTTTAGCCAAAAAGGCATAAGCCGGAGCGATTTTCGCAATAATTATGTTTTTCTTTTAAGTGTACAAGAGCATTTTTAGGATAAATTTTTACATTTAAATGTAAATATATACATAACAGTTAATAGCATAAAAATTGAGTAAAAATTTAAATTTTAATTTAAATGCCTTCCACATACACACATGTTGTAAAATAATTTACTTGCAAGCATTTAAGAAAAAATTCACTATACTTTAATAGGAAAACCTGCCATATAAATACCGATTATTGTTTTCCCTAAACATGGGAGTTTTTTTTTTTTTTTTTTTTTTTTTTTTTTTTTTTTTTTTTTTTTTTTTTTTGCGAAATATGATACATTCAAATTTAAATTGTATAAATAATAGTTAATATTTTTAAAATGAAGTCAAATAATTGAATTTCAGTGCAAATGCACACACACATACAATAAAGAAATTAATTTCACACATTTAAAAAAAAAATAAAAATCACCTTAAATTTCTAAGTCAAACTGCCAGTTTGTTGTTTTTATCCCAAACAAGTGATTTTTGCGGGCTAGAAATTAAATTACCGAATATTGATCCTAGTATTTTTTTTTTTAATAATGCTATCGCCTTTATAATATAATATTATATAATTGCGTGTATAGAAATATTCACTGCTTCAAAAGTTTGGAACTAAAGTTTATTCCTAAGAATATTTGGAACAGATGCTATGATGCTATATATTCCCGCGGCCGAAATCTTGGATTTTTTCTTGGTGTGAAAACCCCTTTTCCGCCGAGTAGTAAATGTCGCCAAGCAGCGATTTATGCGCATGTCAGGCTTAACGAAAATAAAATGTAAATAATAAAATATAAACCTTGGGGTTTCCTTATCAATAAACGCCAACAAAAAATTGCCAAGAAATCCGAGATGGCGGCCGTGGGAATATACAGCATCTAAGCCGAATATTTATGCAATTGCAAAAATGCTTTATTATTATATATATGTATATACAAAAACATTCTGCAATAATAATTGCTTGCTGAAATAAATTTTGGGAAGTGTTCCATATACCTTTCTGGTTTTTATGGCGAGCTTCTTTTGGCGATAGATGTTTTAATGTGGATGTTGCGATCTTCAGCATTTGGGGTTGATATTTTTTATTACATGATGCCACTGGTGGATAAATAATAATTTTGCATACATATTCTGGCTATAAATATTTTTTTTCTTTCTCCGTGATTTTTTAAAAGTTTTAAACAATATTTTTCTGTAGATGTAATATTATAAACATATCTCAACCTTTGTTATATAACCTTATGTTTTAATTTCGCATGTATAATAAATATATAAAATATGAAATATAAAAGATTATAAAAACATGTATAAGTATATGGTATATTTATTTGATGCTACTTGGTTATCCCGTCAACCAAAAATCTATTGCCAAACTATAAGATTTAGCCAATAATGGTTAATCGTAAATGTCACATTCATCTGACTTTAAGCAAGTTACACGTGAATACGTCATCAGGCGATTTCTATTTCGCCGTTTGGGAAGAGTTCCATATCGTGTGCTGGTTGGCGTAATTGGCGAAGGAATCCAAAATGGCGCCGAAAAGCCTTTTTAGCATCTTATAATTTTTTTCAAGATGGCGGAAAACATGGTCTTTAAATATTTACAAACTTACATACATTTAATAAATAGGTACTACTTAGTTATCCCGTCGACCAATTTCGCCAAATTATACAAATCGCCAAACCATTCGCCAAATTATAACAAATTGCATAATTTTTATTTTAAATAACGAAAGAGCAAATAAATTAGTATAACATTAATAAAAATACAAATAAAACGTCGAAATAAAAATCACTTGATGACGTAAACACGTGTAACTTGCTTAAAGTCAAGTTAATGGGACATTTACGATCAAGTATATACAGCTATAAATAAATGTTGTTGACTTATATATAATTTTATATATTTATTATATTTATTATATATGTCAAATTAAAACAAAAGTCATAAATTTTTCCAAAAAAAAAAATTTGCTAAATGCAAAAAATTACGGAAAAAACATACGAATGAAGTCCGTTCCAGAAAAAAAAGCAACCCCGAAGGATAAAGATCGCAACCACATCGATTCATTTAATGCCAAAAAAGCTCGCCAAAAAAACGGCACAAGATATGCAACTCTTCCCCGCCGTTTTATTTGTATTTTTTATTAATGTTATGCTAAATCATTTGTTCTTTCCTTATTTTAAAAAAAAAATATGTCAATTGGTATAATTTGGCGAGTGGTTTCGCGATTTATATAATTTGGCGCAATTGGTCGACGGGATAACTAAGTAGTACCATTTATTTATATGCGTATATAATATGTATGTATATGTCTATCTCTTTCTCTCTATATATATAAAAAATTTAAAACCATGTTTTTCCGTCTCTTGAAAAAATTGCTAAAACGGTCTTTCGGTGCTATTTTGGATTTCTTCGCCAATTGCGCCAACCAGAACAGGATACGGATCTCTTCCCTAAACTTTTTATATTGTTTTTAATTCATCATTTCTTTTTAATTTTTTCTGCATATCTTCTGTTCTTTTAGGAAGGCATTTAAAATATATTGGACTAATTTTCTATAATCTTCTGGTCACCAGCCAATAGTGTTTTTTCTATATTAAGTTTTATTTGAATTTGAAGATTACAGAAGACAAAAACTATCAAATGAAAATGAATCACCTAAAAATTAATTAAACTCAATGGTTAATCACTGCAACCATTATATTATTCTCTATTTTAGTTGTAATTGGAGAATATTTAAACTCATATTGTCATAACTGCCTCATTTCTCCACCAAACTCCACTAAAAATGATCAAAGAAAAGATTTGTGTCAAAAAAACCCAAATTTTGCCCAACGCATAACATAATACAACAGCGCAATGCCATTCGTATCGTTTTCAGCAATGCAAAAGGGCATTCGAGGTGAAGGTCCATATTGCTTTAAAATTCAAATTTAAATTCAAGATTTCATGTTTGATTCATGTTTTGTTTTGAAAAATAGACCAGCGCAGCGGGCGTAGCCTGCTAGTAATATTATGAAGTGTATAATATTATTAATGATTGTACTTTTGTGAGGCGTTATCTCTGAAACTACATAGCCAACTTAAAAAGAATGTTGGTGGCCATCTCTGCTCCGAAAAAAAGACTATTTTATGTCAGTGCAAATCCTACATCGCTGCAGGAGCAAAAAAGTTCTAAAATTGCGAATTCTGCGATATTGATTGGGTTAGAAACTTTAAATTTGGTGCGGTAGTTACTTTTAAGGTGTAAATACTTGTAATGAACGCTCTCTAAAAGGTTCAATTTGACGGATAGACGTAAAAATTTCTAGAAAGGTTCTAAATTATGATTTATTTGGAATACTGAAATTTTTGGGATACTGTTGGGGTTACAAACTAGAACTTTGGAATGGTAGTAATTAATAAGATGTAAATGCTCTTTGTAGAACGAATTCTAAAAAATCGAAAGACTAAACAAAGCGGAAAAAGATCTAAAGATGATCTAAGTAACGAAGTACATGGAATTTTTAGGAATATAAACATGAAAATTGACATGGCTGTATATCATGACGTAATTTCTCGCAATAGAACAATTTCTAAAAATGTCGCTATATAAAACAGTGCAGAAACAAAAAACTTTCGAAAATTTTCTATTTCTGTGTTACTGCTGAGCCCAAAATCTTGAAATTTTGCTTCGGGTTAGTTTTAAAATATACAATTGTCTGTATGAATGGTTTCTAAAAAATTTAAAATTTAAAAAGATGAAATTAACGGAAAGCGATCTCAATTACCATTAATTTGGAATTATTAGGTACAGCAACTTTAAATATTTCATAATGTTGCATTTCCTCCGCAAAACATGCAATTTAAATGCAACAAAACTGATAGATACCCACCTAGCATTAAATAAATTGTGTAAATATTGAATAAAGACCTGTATGAAACAGTGAGTAGGTTGCCCGAAAGTACTTGTTAAAGTGTTCCTTCTCTAGGCTTTTCTCTCTCTCGCCAAGTCCACTAACAGAGGGAAGTGCCGTTTTAAATGTGATATGAATTTTTTATCCGATTCATTTTTCTAGACATTTTATCATAAGGTCATATTCTCAATTATCATTAGTAGATTTTTTATATATTATCTTATGTTGGTGAAATTTCATAATCGGGTTCATATTGGCGTATGTTATCTTGCATGATTTGCTGAATAAATATGTATGGATTTGTAAATTATTTCAAATGACACTTTGACAGCTCAAAGTTACGCAGACGATATATTCAGATCTTGTGTCATACTTTATGTTGTAATCATTGCCGATTTCTTTTATTTAATACATGCTAAATACAGCTCAACTTGTGCAGAATATATTTGAAAACAAAACAATACAGCGTATGTAGTGGACAGCATACACTGATCATTTCAATCCGATCCAGCATATCTAAAACACATTCTAACGAAGCATTGCATACCACTGTTGATGTATTCGGTACTTTGATACTATATCAGATTTTGAGGAGAGAATTCCTTAAATGTTATCGACAACCTCATTGCATCGGTGGAAAACAGGTATTGTACAATATTAACTATTCCGGTGGAGCACACACCATATAAAGTATAGTCCATTCTTTTTAAACATCATATATTTGTCATTTAAAGTTACTCAAATTGGTGCGGAGCGTCTGATTATGCTCTTGACATCATTTTATACAGTTAAAATTCCGATGTAAGTAATTTAGTGTTTCATTTTCTATTTTACTTTTAATATATTGCGTACTTTCAATTTTATATCCATGCATGGCTGTCTTGAATGTTTTGATTTCCCATTTTTTTAAACAGTGTATACGAATTTATATATAAGATTTTGTAATTCTACGATTCGTTTATTTTCATCATTTCAATTTATCACAGTATATCGACAATTAAAGATAACATCTCATTTTCTTTGCTTCCACATGTTATTATTAAATCTATGTTCTCAGCAATATCGCTCAGACTAATCCCTCTGAGGGAAGTCCTAGTTAAAGTAAATGTCCCCCGATTTTCTGATTTTGCTGCTATGAAGCTAAATGACCTAAATGAATTAGAGAGTTATTTCAGAAAAAAGATTGAGATAGGTACACAACTTCATTTGTGTGAAACCATCATAGACCAATGATTGACGAATGGTTTGAAGCCAGAGTATCAGAATTATATAACTATTAACACTCAAGAAAGCACCATAGATTGGTACAGAATGGCTAAACAACTAGTAGTAATTCCCAGATCTGATGTAAACAACCATAATGTTACAAATAATTCTCAAAGTTATGGATCTTTTCAGCAATATAACCAGCTTCCTAGACATTGGGTAGCCCAAATCAGAAATTTCAATGAACAAATCCTAATTTTCAGCCACAAAACCCTGTTAATGCTCAAAAATCTAGAATTGTTAGCCCTAAATTGCCTAATGCTCATTTTCAAAATAAGTATCTCAGTCGACCATGTCGAATGTGTATGAATAGGGGTATACAGGATGGTTTCCACTGGGTTTCCCTTTAGATGGTTTCCCTTTTATTTTTAATGTTGAACCTACGCAATCTTACATTGCTCCTCCTCGTCAACCCCAACAACCCAGTCATTATATTTGACATTTAATTGTATTTGGATGTGCAAAAACAAGGATTTACCTTGTGTAATCGACTCTGGCTCAACAATATAAATTTTATTTTAAGTTTGTTAAGTTAAATGCTAAAGTTATAAATATTCCACCTATCATTATTGGCCATGCCAGAAGAACTGTTGAAATAAATCAATCTTGAAATTTGTTGTTTAAAATAATTAATGTACAAAAATGTATTAAATTTCTGTTATGTAAAACTAATTTAAATTATGCCATAGTAGGATTGAGAGAGTGTTGTATGTTCAACTTGATTATAAATATTAATAAATGTGCACTATTACAAGGAAATCTTGTATTAAATCGATCTCAAAGCATATCCAATGATAAATTGAGGTTATTTCATTTTACTCTTAATGAAAAGTACCAGAGAGTACAACCTGATTATGGAAATGTCATAGCTCCTCGATATTTTGATCGAATTAATCCTAATAATTTAAAATTACTTTGGGAGGTAAATGCCATAAGAAATTACACGTTAAGGGATAATATAAGGGATTATTTAGACATTTCTTCCAAAGAAATATGATGTTGGAAAATGAATATTGAGCCGCAGCGCGTTTTTCTTAATTCTGACATATCCATATCTATGAGGCCTTATCGCACTTCTGCAGTGGATGAGAAATAAATTTCAGATCAAGTGCAATCTTTATTAGCTGCTGGTTTAATTAAAGAAAGTTATAGTCCTTAATTTGCCCCTGTTACTTTAGTTATGAAACGCAATGAGGGTAAAGAAAACTAGAATGCGTGTAGATTACCGTAAATTAAATGCAATAATGAAAAATGATGCTGAACCTTTACCACGTGTAGATAGAATTCTTGATAATTTAAGTCGTGATCAGTATTTTTCCACTTTGAACTTAGCCTCTGGCTACTGGCACATCACCATTCACCCCGCAGACACTGAAAATTTGGCTTTTGCAACCAATATTGGACTTTTTGAGTGGAATGTTCTTCCATTCCGTGCCAAAGTTGGTCCCCCAATTTTCAATAGAACTATTAGAAAAATTCTCACTAAACATAAAATTAATTTTGCTTGTTGTTATTTTGATGACATAATTGTTTTTTCCTCCTCCTTAGAAGAACACCTGCAACATCTAAACCAAATAGTTGAAGTATGTAGACTTGAAAATATTAAACTTAAATTATCTAAATGCAATTTTGTTCAAAATAAAATTAGTCTTAGGATATGAAATCAAAAATGGTACCTTAACACCAGTTAATGCTAATACTGATGTAATAAAAAATTTAAAACCTCCTTCTAATGTAAAGGAACTTCAAAGATTTTTGGAATCCGTTAATGTTTACCATAAATTTATAGATAATTATGCAAAAATCAGACACCCCTAAATAAATTGCTTAAGAAAAATACTATATGGGATTGGAATTCAAATTGCCAAAATTCTTTTCAAAAAATAAAGGATGTTTTAATTATTAAACCTGTCTTAAGAATTTATGATCCTGCACTACCCCTGATTATGTTTGTTGATGCCCCAGTGCTTTCAGCAGGTGCAGTGCTTAAACAACCAGATACTAATGGGTTTTTATATCCAATTATTCTAGAGGATTAAGAAGTTATGAACAGAATTATTTTATAACTGTATTACAGTGTCTTGCCATCATTGACACATTAGACAAATTTTATCACTACTTCCATGGTGTAAAATTCCCATTCACACTGATCATGCATCTCTTATTTGGTTGAAAAATGTAAAGCATTTGAGAGGTAGATTATTTAGGTGGTCGTTGAAGTTAAGCATGTTTGATTTGAATATAGTGTACGAAAAGGGATCCACAAATGTCGAAGCTGACATGTTGTCAAGAAACCCTGTTGCACACATTTTCAATCACTAACATTTCCTCTCGATGTAAAGGAAATTATAGAGATGTAGGAGAAAGATGCTGTCTGTGACAAAAACTATCTAAATGAAAATTGAATTATAATTGTTAGAAAGAAAGGATTTTAAAAATAGTAGTCCCAATGCCCTTAAGAAGGAAGTCTCTTGGTATTGCTCATGAGAAATTTGGCCACCCTGGTATCCAAAAAATGTTAAATTTAATCTCCCCTAATTATTATTGGCCTGATATGACCCAAGATATAACTAACTTTGTAACGCATTGCGATATTTGTCAGAAAAACAAAAAGCCAAGACAGAAAAAAATTAGCTTATTACAATCTATATCTACCACAGATAAACCTTCTGAATGTCTTTCTGTTGATACTGTGGGAGGATTCAACTACTATAATTCAAATAAAAAAAAATCATATTGTCATTAATCATGCTAGCCGATATGTGTGGGCATTTCCCTCAAAGAGTGTCACTACTGAAACCTATACGAATTGTTTAAAACAATTTTTTTATATTCAAATCCCACAACAGTTACTCTGTTTTAATCAAATTTCTAATTTTCGGAGTCCTCAAAAAAACTTAAGCGATAGGAATGCCGCCTTTACTTCTTCCAGGTTCAAAAATCTTTTGAGGAACCATAAAATTAAGCAGAGTTTAACCTCATCTCACCACCCACAAACGAATGGGAAGTACGTGCGAGCCAATCAAACGATAGTAACTAGACTAAAATGTAAGCTTAACTATACTACCTGTAAAATTCCTGGGACTAAACTTCTTGCTTAAGTCGTAAATGAATATAATAATAACCCCCATTCAATAACTAAATTTCCTCCTGCGTATTTACTCTTTGGCCAATTACTCTATGATTCCTCCATGCAACAAATTTATTACCCCCCCCCCCCCCTGTTAAGGAAGCCATTAAAAATGCAAATTCGCAAACTGGTGAATCCATTTAAAAAATAAGAAATTTTATGATCAAAATTATGTTGAGCCAAACTTTGAAGTAGGTGATCTTGTATTGATGAAGATTTCAATATCAAAATTCTAGAAATTAGTGTTGAATCTAAACTTAATCTATAAACTTAAAACTATAATTGTAGACAGAAAATCATTTTAAAATACTGTGAAGACTTAAAAAAAATAATTCAATCAATGAATAAATAAATAAAAACACAATTAATATTCATAAATATTCATTCTTAAATTATCTAGAATATAATGATTTCTCACGAGTTTCCTCTTTCATTCAGTAACTATATGTTTCTTGTTCGATCAAAAGCAAGAAATTACGTAACACGCTGATTTCATGGATAGTTGTTTCACAAACATTTTGTATCTTTTATTTATTATATTATCTTTTTTCATATTTCGTATTTCAACATAATTCCATACTTCATTCGCTCATATGGATGAGATGTTAAGTAGATGCTTGAAGAATTATGTTAAAATGATTTGTTCGGTATTTTTCAAATTTATAAATTGTTGATTTTGAATTTATTGTTGATAATTATTATTACTTATAATATTATTATGTCATATTTAGGAGAAATTTAGAATAAAAATGTTATTGATTACTCTGATAAATGCAATACATCAAATATTGACCTTGAACATTACTTGAGTTAGAGAACTCATAGCATAATGTTATGATATGCACTGTAAAAAATAGTGGGAACGTTTACTATTCTAACAGGAACATTTCTGACTGTATCGGATATGTGGGAGCTATTTCTATTTTCCGAAATAACCGGGAATGTTCCTGGGTGTTTCAGTTTACTTTCCCTGAAGCAGTGAAAGTGCCTGTACGCATGCGCTCCAAGTATTTCACCACTATTTCTCCTTACACTGAAACCGTAAGCAATCGCCTAAAGTGAAAGTAAACTCGTATGTAAGAGATGGCGACGTAGGGAACTTTACCGTTTACCACGTGTATTTGAATTCGTTTTATTTTGAAAAAAAAAAACCAATATTATAAAATTTTTGTTATATTTTGTGGGTATTTTTAATTGCGTTTTAAAATTATGCGAGAAATGTACCTTGTATATTATCAGTGGACTTTTTCAGAGCTTTGGAAATTTAGTATTATTCAACACGGAACGATCGTAATTCTGGGTAAGTGTTTTTTTTTTTTTTTCATCTACAGTATTACTTTTACTTATTATTATTTATTTTTACTTACTTCTTTATTAGTTTTCTTTGTTGCAATACACGAAAATAAATTAATAACCTATTTATTTTTTAATATATCAGACTTTGTTTTGTCTGTTTTTTTATTATAATATATATACATGTGTACATGCAAATAAGATAATATAGTTAAACTTGATGTTCATACTGATTGCGGTATCGTATTCTCCTTTTCACAGCGTGTTCTTAACAAATTATTATATGCGTTATAACTTAAAAGAATATTTACGTATTATATTTTAATCAAACAAGCTGAAGGTTCGTTGTCATTTTACTTCTTTATTATTGATTGCTTTTATGTAAAAAATACAGTATTGTGAGTAAAAATAAGCAGTAAACTATTCTTACAATTATAGGATTTATTTTTATAAATCCTTACAGTAAATAGAATTGATTCATTTGTTTTGCTGTTTCCTAAAATGCTTTCCAAAATTCATTTTTTATATTCACCTTTTTTCTCCTCCAATTTTGATAGAAAAATAAAAAGAACCGTTTTAAGATCATTAACTTGTTTAGTACTCGGGTTCAGATATGTAAATTCCTCCCCGCCCCTCCCCACACACACACATACTTTTTTTTTTTTTTTTTTTTTTTTGTTAATGCTTAAAATTAACCATTGCATTTTTTGCGATTTGAATTTTACTTTTTCATCTAAATGTTCTTGCTTGAAAAGAAAAATGTTTTCTTGTGATTTTGCAAGACTGAATTGTGAAAAAAAAAAGATACCATTGTTGTTATTTAACTTATGCACTTTACAGTAAACAAAATTGAAAATTTCTAGATTATTAACCATCAGATTATTTTATGAAAATATAGTACACAAAATTTCTTGCTTTAAGTTATAAGGCATTTTAATTTATTAATATTATGCTGTGATAAGCATAATACGATATTGAATCAACAATAACATAAATTGCAATCATATCTTATTTACATGCACTAATAATAATATAATGTTATGCATTAAAATGTCTGTGTAACAAAGAAACGCTAATAAAGAACTAAAATAATAAGTAAAAATAATGCTGTAAATGATTAAAAAAATAAATAAAACGCTTTTCGAAAGAATTTATCATTCCATTTTCAATAATAATACAATTCAGGAACTTTAATGTTACTTGTTAATCCGCATGGTTAAAAAAATATCACTGCAAGATGTTAAAACGCAATAAATTTTATCTAAATTATGAAAAAGGTATAATAATATTGACTTTTTTTTTCAGAATAAATCCAAGCAGATATATATATATATATATATATAAAACCTCAGAAAAAGATCATTGAGAAATGAACTTCCATATAAGACTCTTTCATAAAAATTCATTTAATAAAACTGGCTTCTTCACAAAATCCATTTTACTAAACTAAGCCCCTTTCACAAAATAGTCTTCAATAATTGAATGTTTAAATACTAGTGATCAATTCAACTTGAGTAAATAATTAAAATTCATATAAAAAAGCTCAAATAAATGCACTAAAACTACTTGCAGGTGCATTGCACATAATATAAAATTATTTAAAATATATTAGAAATATCTTAAAAATGCATTAAAATTTTTAAGGTACTTTTGAGATATCTTTAATGTATTTTAAATGATTTTATATTATATGTATGCACCTGCAAGTAATTTTAGTACAGTTATTTGTGCTTTTTTATGTAAATTTTAAAATAATCCTCGTCTTCAGAAAGGTTCCATATATATTCAGAAACCTTTCCGATTCGTAATAAAAGGTTTCCTATACATTCAGAAACATTTCTTAGTCTTCAGAAAGATTTCATATGTATTCAGAAACCTATTCGATCAGTAATGAAAGGTTTCCAATACATTCATAAACCTTTCATTGCGAATCCAAAATGTTCCGCATTATAAGCGGAACACTTTTCTGCTCGAATCCGAAACCTTTCCGTTAGTATCGTGCAGCACAGGTCTCCGTTACTTTCGGAAACGTTTCTGAAAATTTTTTACAGTGTGGCATAGAGTTTTTCTAGACCCACTTAAGGTAATAGGAGTATGGTTATGATTAGGTAATTGAAAGATAATTACAGATTAGCTAGCTAAATCCTCAAGTATAACATGACAAAAAAAAGAGAGAGAGGGGGTGGGGAAAGGAAACGTAGAATATAGAGATTAGTTTTAAGAATTTTATTAAATGATGAGTTACTAGTTTAAGAGTTAAAATTCTTTCAGAATTTTTCAGAGTTTCAGAAATCTTATGATTGCCATATGGTAAATAATACCATACCAACATTACTGTCTGACTATATGAAACATCATATCAAAGATTTTTCTGGCATTTCAGACATAAATGTCATAGCATTAAAAGTCATACAATAAAGTATGCTGTAAATAGGTTTGTTTAAATAATTGTTTTCTATTTTTATTGTTATTATTATTGTTAAATTTGATATTATTAATATTTTAATGTTATTGTGATATATTGAATTTATTTATATAAACTGAAAGGTAAAGAAGACTTAAAGATTGAACTGCTAATATAGGGATAAGTCTTTTTTTAGACGAACATTATATTTTTGAATCCCAATTTGAACTATAGTTTTGGAGACATTTGTCAGAAGTAATTTCACTAGCAAACTCCTACTGTAAAGCTCGATTCAACTGCTTCCTCATAGTGAGGTAGGTAAACTTTATTACTAAACTATTATAAACGAACTACAGTCAATGATCTAATCCTTGCTGGTGAATATGAGCATTCAATGTTCTATAAAAACCTTCCTCTGTAATAACGTAACGATTGTTAAGATTACTCTTAAATTTCATATTTACTTTATTCTATATTCATATTACTAAAACTATCTTTGTAAATTGTAACTAAGATTAAACTCTTGTCTTTGTATTATCATTGCCAATTCCACTAGTTCGCGTTATAATTTCAAAATGTAAATTTAATTGGCATTTATAATATTTTAGAAAGTTTATTTTAAGCCTACTCCAAGTGACAAAATTGTAATTCAAGTCCATGTAACAGTTCCCTTCTATGAACTTGTAGGTCGTAGGATCTATCAGTTCATCCAGTCTTTTTGAGTGGGAAGATATGTAATAATAAAAATTTTCGCCCTTTTATCTTATTTAAATTATTCCAAATTATTATGGTGTCTATCTTTCTTACTTAGCTTTAATAATATCTTAAATCTCTTTTATATTTTTTCCATGCTTTAAATGCGTATTCTTTTATTATTCTAAAAACCTTAATTCCATTTGTTGCTTACTCCTAAAAACCCATTAAATTATTTTCTTTCATTTTATTCTAAAACTAAATTCTTTTTGTTTCGAATGTATTTAATATCACTTGTTCTAATTGCTCGATATCCCATAATTCCTTCTGAACTCCCGCCAACGTTTTGATTGCATTATAAATCTACCGCTGAGAGTAAATAATTAGCTCATCCACGTCACGCTTTCCCCTCCTTCTGATCCGTTGTTGACCAATCGCTGACATTTGTTCCCCTCGCTTCACGACTTCCATTAAACTGGATTCACATTGTTTTGGATCGATATACGTACGCGTGTTTTTTCGCAAGTATTTAACCTCCCACACTACACAGATTCGTCCAATTTTCGCCTAAAGTACGTAATTTGGATGAATGGACGTGTCCAATTGAAGCCTAAAAGTCCTCCGGACTTCACCTAAATTTCGTCAAATTACGTCCAAATGTCACCCCCCTTTACATAAGAAGTACGTCTTTTTGGCCATGAAATGAGCATAAAATGAACATAAAATGAACGAAATTTGGATCGGCCAAAATTTGTCCGTATTACGTCCAAAAAATACCTCCATCAGGACGAAATACACACGAATTTTGGCTGTAATATAGGCGTCCAAAATTTGTCCATATTACATCCGAAAACACCACCCACATTTGGACGAAATATAGACCCCTTTTAGCCCTAATATGAATGTGTTTATTGATCCAAAATACGTAGTTTGGACCAAAATGAGACGAATCTGTTATCTCTCCTAGGCAAGGATGACGTTATATTAAAAACCTGAAATAACAAAAACTTTTAATATAAATAATTTTGATAGAAATTTACTTAGAATCCCCCCCCCCAAATCATATTAAATACTTAAATATTTTAAATTAATTCCCTGCCAGGACTCATTCATATAAATCAGTAAAAGCATATATATTTTATACATATTGCTAATAAACCTTTTTTTATGATACTTTTAATTTTCTAAGATCTTTAAAGAAAATACATTAATTCCTAAAGTATATGCTATAGCTTGGTTTGAGAAACAGAGGCTATACGAGACTTTAATCCGCTACATTCGGCCCAAACACAACTATGTTCTTTCACGAAAAAAGAAGAAAATTTTTAGTAATACAGTTTTTAATTCATAATACAATTAAATGCTACATCAGAATGCTTTAAAATAAGCCGTAAATTTTTTAAACTTAAATGAAAATTTTGCACTACGGGAAAGAAATGAATATAATGGATAATGAATACAAGGCTATTTAATCATTTGTTTTGACGTTAAGTACAGCCAAACATTTTCAAGCTTCCACATTTATAATATTATTAGGATTAGTATACTATCATTACTACATGGAGGTAATAACAAAACTAATCGTTAAGATAACAGTCTTTGAATTCAACAACACTCAATGAAAAGAATTATGTTTTGTGCATTGCTAGGTTCTAGAAATCTATGCATTTCTGCTATTCTTCACATTTTTATTTTATATACTATTTCTCCTGGAAAAAAAAATATATATTTCCTGGTTTTCGTTTATATTATCATTGGTGATGATAATGCTTCTAAAAAGGTCCTATATTTGCATATCTGCCAACTGCTACAATTTTTAGCTAGCACTAATTTTTAATGGAAATCTTCACTTAATAACATATATCTATAATTAAATCAGATGAAGATTTTTAAAAGAAATTAGTGATGGCTAGAACTCGTAGAATTTTGCCGTTGTATTTAGAAATTTTATTATATTATTCATTATCATACAATATCGTCAACTGCAAAGTTTTACATTTTGTGAACAATGGATTTTTTTCTTTTAAATTCTTTGTAAAATCAGTGTTATTCAACTACTCAACTTTTTTTTTTTCATTTGAATTAAAATAGCTCTAACAGGGAATACAATTTTCGTTTTAAGGATGGTTACACTTAAGAATGGAATGCATCAAAGAAATTGAAAATTTTGAGTTTTTCAAATGCTGCTAATTCATGGAAGAAAATGTGATATTCCCTAACAACTTTTATGTATTGTGAATAAAATTTTACACACTGAAATTTGCATTTGTTGCCAGGTGTGCAAAAAAAAAAAAAATATTTTACATTTTTAATAATAATAACAAACAATATTTTGAAATATAATTAAAGAAATTTAAAATGTAATACGAGCGCAAACTTTGTTTTTCATATGCAGACCTACTCCCTACTGCACCGTCATAATATGTAAAAAAAAAAAAAAAATCCATGGACTGAAAGATTAACCTTGCATTACTCATGCATGGATTATAATAGTTCCATTTCATTCATTTTAGTAATTCACTTTTCACTGATTAATGTAAAAATACATACTGTATATTCTGGTATGTAACAATAACTTTTGATAGAAGAAAAATTATCAAAATTTATAGGTGCACATTATGCATCAATTTTAAAAATAAATTATAAAAAATATGATCATAAGAAGTAAGACTTTTGATTTAATCAACATGCAATTTATATTTTAAAAATGTTGCTATTAGTGTATATGAAAAATAATAGTATTGTACTTTAAAATAATTTACATCTTATTTTTCACTATGTATCTCATGAAAGTTTTTGCAAACAATCAAACAACAATCTGCACAACATATGGCGATTATAATAAAAAATACAAAAATTAAATCTAAAAGTATACGTATGTGTTACATGCCAGAATACAATATCAGTAAAATGGTTTCATATACATGATAAATATCTTTCAAGAAATATTTTTTTTAAGTATATCAATCAGTTTAAGCTAACTTTGTGAAATAGTGTTAGGGAGTTAGTGTTTACAAGACTCACTAAAAGGAAAATTCTTTTGAAAAGCCATTGGGAGGGGGGGGGGTAATTTTAAAATATTATTGCATATTGTTATACACTATATATTATTGTAAAGCAAAGATAAGAGCACTAGTACAAAATTTAGTATATCACCAAAACTTATTCATTTAAATACTGATTTTTATTTATGTTATCACCAAACTAAGTCTTAAAAAATTAATCTGTGCTCTTAATTAAATATCATACTGTCAATTAAATATTGAATAATCATTTATAAATGAATTTACATTTTGTACAATTAAATATGTAAATTATCAAATGTATTTCAGATTAACCTGATTATTTGTAGTATATTATAATATAACAGAAACAATACATTCAGTGCATTTAAGTAATGTTTTGAAATCAAACTTTATTTAAACATTGCTTAAGCATTAAAAATGAAATTTATCAAATATTTTCATGCATAAAATATGGTTAAAAATTATGTACAAACTTTTAGTTTAAAATTATTCAAAATCTTTAGTGAACAGAGTACATATATTATTGTTATAAAGGAATATACAATAAAGATGCAAGAAATACTTTCAAAAATGAAGTTTTATTTATTTATTTTCCAATCTGGCTCATGTTGACAACAATATTTTCTTTTTACAATTCATATATAAAATATATTTTTCACTGAAAGGAAAAAGGGTGCTATATTTCATTACTATAAAGTAGGCAGGATGATCCTGCAGAATCTGTTTCGGTAAAACTCTGTTCTACGTTAATGCTTCTCAGATTTATTTTCATTATATTTAACAGACAGCAGCTTCAAAGCCTATAAATAACAAATAATAATAATTCATTAAAATGAAAAGATGAATTATATTTAATAGCACATATCAATAATTCATAACGTTAGATGCTAATTAAAAATAATTTAATTTTAGTTTTAATTTTTGCTTACAGATAGCATCATCAGACATCTTGTATTATTTCATAATAAAATGAAGTTTTTTCATCCAGCTTTGAATGATATATATATATATATATATATAATGTATTTTTAAAAATTACTAGCCGGTATTTAATTTAATTTATTTATCAAATTTTTATTTTATTTTTTTAAAACAAACAACTACTGATGCAATGTTTACAAAATACATAAAAGTCAAGTACTTTATAATATTCAACTGTGTCCTTTATTTTGAGTATTTAAAGATATATATTTATATAAAATAAGGATAAAAAAAGAAAAATCAAATAAAATTTGGTGCTTTCTCGTTATAGCAGCCTCCTCAATTACAATTAAGTTAAGGTAGCAGTTTCAAATTTGCTAAAGACATCACCAAGCTTATATATACATCATACAAACATCACGCACAATATGTATAAGCCAAATGTTCATATATGAGCCATATAAGTAATATTTATATCATATATCAGTCATATATATCGTTAAACAAAAACATAATTTGCATTAAAAATATATATATATTTTACACATTGTTTATGCTCGAGAAGGGATAGATACAGTAGATTCGCTCAAATCCGCGCATCTTGGGACCAGAGGTTGTGTAGATTTTAGAATTTTGTGGATTTCTGGTTTGTTAAAATTTTTTAGACAATTATTTGAATGTAATAATGCAATCAAATGTATAATGAATGTTTGCAATACAACAAAATATTAAAATAATTATGTAAAGTAATAAACTAAAATGATAAAAAGTAAGATAATTTAAAAAAATGATTAAATTATTAAAAGTAAAGGTCAAATAAATAATTAATAATGCATAATTAAATATGCATAATAAAAATGAGATACATTTTCCTTGAATCATTCAATGACACTTTCCTCATAAAGGTAAATCTATTAATTCACATCCAAATCAAAAAGTAATTGAAGTTTTATTTCAGGTTTGCTAGTGTTAATAACTATAAAAAAAAAAAATGATTAATACACATATATGGTTGGGATTACGGTGCCTCGCTCTACCGTATCTTGCGCTCGATCGTAGGATAGGCGTTCCTGCGATCAGTCGTAACTTCGTATTACGGTGCCTCAGCGTAAGTCCTCGTGCTTCGGCGTAAATCTTCCTGCAGTCAGCCAATCAGAGGCCGCAGTTACATTTGTTGTGGTTGCGTGCGCATCCACTTGCCTCTTAGCTTACGGCTGCTTCGAAGCTGTCGTAAGATCGCGAGGCACTGTAATGCCGTTTCGTTTTGTTTATATCGTAAGTCTCTAAGTTGATCTTAAGTGAGGCACCGTAATCCCAGCCTATACTTGGTAAAAAGGCTGATTAGCAGTGATATCAGCAATATCCTTTTTTTTTTCAGTAATAAATTTATATTTCCTTCATGAAAAACTACGAGTTTTGTCTCATCATATTATCGAGAATTACATATTAAAATACATATGAAATGATATAAAACTAAAAATCCTGTTACTTTGCCTCTACAGCTTAAATGAAATTTTTATTGTTTACATCTGCGATGATGTGCGGATTTTAGGCGGTTTCAGATTTTAGGGAGTCGTGTATTATAATTTTTCTTCAGCTGTTTCTACAGTTAATGTTAAAGTCTTGCAAAAAATATGTTTAAACCAAATCTATTTTAAAAAATAAAAATAAAATTCGAACAATACGATACTTAAACTACCCTAAAAACTTAAATTACAAAGATACATGGAAAATGCAAACCTTTAAAAAATTCTCAGCTTTATTTCCATTTCATTCGAATGGAATGTAAGTTTTTAGATTAGTTTAAGTATCACATTGTTCGAATTTTATTTTTATTTCTTTAAGTTCAATTGGTTTAAACATATTTGTGGCAAAACTTTAACATTTACTGTAGAAACCGCTGAAGAAAAACTCTAATATCTATCCCTTCTTGGGACTATACAATGCATGAAATAAACGTGTTTTTTTTGTTGTTGTTGTTGTTCTGCAAATTATGTTTTTTTTTAATATGTCAAGTTTTATAACTACTGCAATTCAGAGGAACTCATTACAAAATTAATAGACGATGTTATTATTACGGTTTGAAAAATTGGGTATTGCATCACAATTTGTGATGTAACTAAAATCCATAATAAAAACAAAAAATTCAAATTTACTTAAATTTAGTTATCCAATTTTCCACTGGTAGTGGTCTCTATGAATGCAAAGGTAAATTGTGTTGCATGTTTGCTGGTTATTTGTGCTACTATGAACGGCAATTCTGCAGCATTGAAACATTTCACCTCTGAACTGGGAAGGCCGGTAAGTGAATCAATTTCTTTTCACCAGTCTCCGACAGAGGAGTTAATGATTGGTAATATTAAAGAAAGTTGAAAACTTTTTGAACTGCTTAAAAAAAAATCATAATAAAATTATCTTGTAATCAACACCATTACATTTTAAGTTGTCGTATCAGAACCTAACACCATTTGTCAGTTTACAGGTCCATAAATGTCAGTTATTGAATACTTGCATTACTAATAATTTAAAACATGAAAAGAGAGACACATCTGTAGTATGATATAAGATATAAATAAGGTTTAAGTAATTTGTTTTTATAATAAATATTAAAGTATTTTTAAAGCATATATATATATATATATTTTTTTTTTCGTTGCAAGTAAAGTGCCAAACACTGGTTCATTTTGTGTCAATTATTGGTTTTCGAAAATGGGGTTGTGTCAGTTACTGAAGTTATTCACCATATTTATGAAAAACATTTATTTTTAATAATACAATATATAATTTTTCAAAATTTTGTCAACAGTAATTTTTAAACGTATCTCTACCACCATTAAAAAAAAAAAAATAAATAAATAAATAAAAAAGCGTAGAATGGATTTAAATTTTTGCAACAGTGATTTGAATAATAATTTTTAATGTGTCTGTTACTGTGTGTTTAACCCTAAATCAAGTAATAAAGAAATTTAAACAGATTATTAATAGAACATAAATTTGTTTTTAATTCTTTTTTTCCATTTTAAAATTTTAAACTATGTATGTATATATAATCAAAAGTTATTTTCTTTATTGGAAAAAAAACTTGGTATTAGGCAGCCGAATATTCGGTATTCGGTTATTTGGCCACATCACTATTTGTCCAATCCCTAATTACAAGTAACTTTGATCCATTACTGTTTATTGATTATTTTTTGATAAGGCGGGGTGGGGTGGGGGGGGGCACGTTACAGTTACATAAAATATATTTTTGGAAACCTTTGGCATGCGAATGTGAAAAGGTTTGCCATCCCTGACTGAACTATTCATTATTTATAATTGCATTACATTTAACTAATCACTCTCACAATTTTAAACAATTATTTTTAATATCAACATTTTTATTAGTTTGTGGGCTAAACCTTAAAATTCAGGCATGCGACACCTGCTGAAATAACAACACCGAGGCATGAAAAATTGTTTTATGTTTTTAAATTTACGTATCCAAGGACTACATAAAATATTGGCATTAAAATATTATTTAAAAATGGAAATGCTTGCATTTTTTTTTAAATATACTACCTTCCAATATATTTCAATTTAACCTTAAAAAAATATAATGTTTATTCTCCAAACAGAAATTTTTGTCAGTTATAAATATATGTTATCCGAAACTGAGATTATACACTGTGCTGTAAACAGGTGATGCTGCCCGCCACAAAATTGAATAATTTGAATTTAAATAGTTCTTTCTTTAAGTATCTCAATCAAAAAATTTAAACATAATATCACATTAGAATTGATAGCAGATAGATAGATAGACACATTCACACACAGATGGTGTTATATAGTAACAGAATATAAGAAAAGAGATTAAAGATATAAAAAAAATATTTAAACTGAGTTGTAAATAATAAATAAAATAAAACAAAAGATTTTTTTTTTCACTCATCATTACATTTGAAGTACAAAGGTTTAATAAGAAACAATACCACAAACCAAAATATTTTATTTTAATTTCTAATCGTTGTTTCTAATATTTACTATGTGGGAAAAAAGTTGCTACTGGCAAAGAAAAAAAAATTCTGTTAACGTAATTTGTACCTGGCTAACATAAAAGTACCACATTATTCATTTTTTATGCAAGCTGACAATTGTAAAATCAAATATCTACAGACATATAAATTGAAAATTGTATTTAATAACAGCATTTATGGACTTTAACTGAAAATTTACCTTATTCAAAGTTAAATCCTGTTTGAAAAGAGTTGAGTCCTGCTTGAGCCCATCTTTTATTCAATCAATACTGATATCTATCCACAAAACAGTCATTTTTCCAAAGACAAGAAGCTTCTACCTACTGGGTGAAAAAGAAAGAAAAAAAATTAGTGGATCCAGTATAATCTTATTTTAAAGCAATTTTAAAATGCATGAATTTTGCAAATATTACGATTACTTTAACTCATGCACACACACGTAAAAAATAACATTAGATTAATTTGTTTAATTCACCATTTTTTCTTCTCTGATCGAGAATCAATCATTCATCGATCGTTCACAAAACAAATTAGCACTTGATAAATGTGCTTTCCACAACCGATGTTTTATGTGCATTGTACTATAAAAGAACGTAAAACTACTCAGTAATATAAAAATCTGTAGCAAATGAGAAGTAAAGATAGGGTTGACTTCTAGGCCAATTTGGCAGGGGTCGGCAGCCCTTTATGCACCTAGTGGCCCATTTTAATTATTTTACACATCAGGTGGTGTTTGCTGCCATTTTTGGCATGCCCTTTTGATAATTTCTTTTTCTAGTTGCAGAAGAAAAAACTCACAAAATATATCTATGGATTATAAGAAATAACTCAATAATTTAATTATTCGGTTGCAGGGAAGTAACGTGAAATATATCAGATGCATGAAAAAAAATCAAGATATTTATCCATCGATCTATCGCATAAAAAAAAAAAAAAAAACCTTGAGCGTTTTGCCAGTAAGTCGAAGAGAAAAATTCAGAAATTTACCAACTGTTCATATAAAAGAAAATCATGAAATTTGTGGATTAGTCGCAAGAAAGATCTGCAAAATTCTGCAAAAATGAAAAGAAAAAAAAAAAAAAAAAAAAAAAAAAAAAAAAACCTGCGAATTTCACCAATCGGTCATAAGGAAATAAAAAACCAACAAAATTTGTCAACTGGTAGAAATAAAATATTGTGAAATTCATCAATTGGTTGAAAAAAAAAAAAAAAAAAAAGTGAAAATTGTCATTTACTGGTCAGAAAAAAAATCGTCAGATTTGCCAGTCGATCATCAGAAAAAAATTGAGAAATACTTCAGTTGGTTGCTTTAAAATATTGCGAAATTTGCCAATCTGTCACGGGAAAAAAATCATGAAATTCATCAGTTATTTGCAGGGGAAAAAAACTGAGAGATTGATCGATAGGTCCTGGGGAAAATCACAAAATTCATCAGTTGATTGGGAGGAGGAGGAGGGATAAAAAAAATTCAACTGATAAAAGGGAACTTTAAACTAACCAGTTCAATTTTGTTTTCTTTTTGACGAGCTACAAGAATGCCTTTTTGAAAACAGTATGCCCTTTTCTAAAAATTACCACCCGATGACCTTTTTTCACTAGAATCAACAACACCAACAGATGCCACCACTTGCTCTTGTTATATAATAACAATCATATGTAACTTGATTCATGAATTTAATACTCTTTAGAAAGGCGTTATGAAAATATTGAAATAAATTATCTGCAATAAAAAATGCATGAGTGCAATTCTTAATTTAATAAAAAATGCAATTCTTTAATTGTTCATTTAAAAAGATTGCGAAATAACAACTGGTCGCGTGAAACAAAATTTGCGTTTATTTTCGCGATCCTTTGACGATTTGTGCGTTTCTCGTGATCCTTTGACGAAATTTGTGTTTTTCTCGATTAATTGACGAAATGTGCGCTTTCTCGTGTTTCATTGTCGAAATGTGCGTCTTTCGTGATCTTTTGACGAAATTTGAGTTTTTTTTCGCGATCCTTTGACGAAATTTGAGTTTTTTTTTTTTTTCGCGATCCTTTGACGAAATTTGTGTTTTTTTTCTTTTTCGCGATCCATTGACGAAATTTGCATTTTTGTCAATCTTTTGACGAAATTTGTGTTTTTTCCTCTATCCTTTAACAAAATTTCTGTTTTTCACAATCTTTAGACGAAATTTGTGGTTTTTTTTTTGCAATCCTTTAACAAAATTTCCGTTTACATAACATATTTTTTCTTTTAAGACAGGATTTCGTCATAGGCAGGTTATTTTTTACATGTTATATTTAATTTTATTGCCTAGAAATTGTCATCGTTTATAACATTTATTGCCTAGAAAATGAAAATTCTTTGAAAAGAATAAATTGAAAATTTTAGTTGTAGAATGATAGAAATATAAAAATATATGCAACTTTTGCAAAAATTGTTGGGCCGGGGTGAAATTTTACTAATTTTTGCCCGGATATAATGTCAACTACATACTAAAATTCAGCACTGTTTGGACACGTATGATGATAAATTTCACCAATTCTCATGATATTGCTACATCTGACACAAAGCAATGTAAGTCGAATGAAAATTTTGCTGAAATTGTTTCATTAATTTTTAAGTTAGGAACAAGAATTCAGGATTGTCTTGGAGTGAAACCCTGTGTGTATTTTTGACTGAACAATGTATTCCTGATTTTCCGTACAAAAACTATTTGCTGTACTGCGCTCTTCCATCTCTTAAAGTTTGCCTCATTATTTTTTAAACACTTTATATAAATCTCACATGGTAGATATGTAAGTATTCAAGTAACCGGCAATCACCATTATGAACATCTCAACCTCCCCCCCACCCCCCCTACTTCCCAGAGCCAAATTCTGGCTGTGCCACTAATAACATAATATTACATTATTACACAACAATAGAAAAAAAAATTGTTATTCAAAAGTAAACATCTATTTATCTCAATTTAATCTTTTTATACTTTTGGGTCAAACATAGTGGCCCCCGAGAATGAATCACCAAGCAACCAGGATTTATCGCTACATTATAAAGCGTATACAGCAATAAAATAACATTAAGTTGTTCTTAACAATAACATTTTGTGGCACATATGGCCCAGTCATAGTTAAATGTGAGATGTGACATATAATATCAGGGCCAAAACTAGGTTTTTTTGCACCTGGGGCAAACATGGATTTTGGCGCCCTCCTCCTCATGCACAATAAAAATTATCGACCGCAGGTAGCCTATGCAAAAAAAAAAAAAAAAAAAAAAAAAAAAAAAAAAAAAAAATCATTTAATGATAATTAAAATGCTAGCAAGAAATATGTAAACAACGTTTTCATAGGATTAACATTAGCTCGAGCATTAAGAGCCTACACTAGTCATGCGAAGACATTGGAATGTTAATGTTAAACCTATAGGAACATTCTTTTAAAAAATTCTCACTTGCATACTAATAGTTTTAAATTATTTTTTTCTTGCTTAGAACAGCTGAGATTCAATTCTAACAAGGCTAGTGTTTACTTTTTCAATTTTGGTTGCAGAATTGTTTTTATAATATAAAGTTACTTTCACAAATTTGAAAATAAGGCTCCCATAGGTTTAACATCAGCTTGCAAGTTTCTTTTTATTTCATATACAGTAATGTCGCTGTACTTGAAAAATCCTGGGTCCCCAGGACCCAGGATTTCCAAAAATATGCAGGGATATGTTTAGGAAGAAATTGGATCCTTTAAAGGACCCTTCACAAAATTTTTCATTTCAAAAGAGGACCCTTCACAAAATCTTTCATCTCAAAACAGGACACTTCACAAAACTTTTCACCTTAAAAAAGGACTTCACAAAATTCTTTGTCTTAAAAATAGGCCTTTTACAAAATTTTTCGAGCTCTAAATTAAACCTTTCACAAATCTAATCATTTAAAATTAAAATCTGCTCCGTCACTTTTACATATATAAAGAAAATATAGGTATTTTACATCCGTATGTCTTCTTAAAAATATATTAAAAAGAACCTAAGTATAACGTTCATTTCAAATTCACAAAATTAGGACTAAATTTTTCACAAATGTAAAAAAATGTTTTTCACAATTTCACAAAAACAGGACCCCGAGGGATAAGTCTGGACAGACCCCTGATATGGGTCCTTTTTTTTACAAAAGTGGGTCTCCATCATTAATAATTCATATTTTAAAGGAATAAATGTAACTTGTTTATTTGGAAAAGATATGGTAAATGGCATCGCTGATATATATATATAATATATACCCCCAAAGCAGAATATACTTATAAATGTGACATACATCGCAGAACATTTCAAATTCACATTTTCAAGAAATTTCACTATTCATTTGTAGGGAAAATCGTGAAATTTGTCACTCAATGGCTGAAAAAAAAATCGCGAAATACTTTAATTGTTCGTTTAAAAAGATTGTAAAATTCGTCAACTGGTCACAAGAAAAACTCATCCGATTCGTCAGTCAATGTTGGAGAACAAATCATGAAAATTTTCAGCCTGTTGTGGAAATACATACAAAATTCAACGAACAGTTGCAGGAAAAAAATCCGTGATTTTCGCCAATCGGTTGCAGGTAAAAAACCGCAAAATTTTTCAGTGCACCGACGGAAGAAACTGCGAAAAAACCCACGATTTTCTCTAATCTGTCACAAGAAAAAGCCTCAAAATTTGCCTAAGGAAAAAAACGTGAAATTTGCAAATCAGTCATGGTAAAAAAAAAAAAAAATTCGTCAGTAGATTGCCGGAAGAAACTGTAAAATTCGTAGATCAGTAGCAGAAAAAAACTCACAATTTTCTCTAAGCGGTCTCAAGAAACAGCCGCAAAAATTTGCCTATTGGTCCATCTGTTCAAGAAAAATATTGTGAAATTTTAAAATTGGTCACAGGTAAAAAAAAAAAAAAAAAAAAAAAAAAAAAACCCACGAAATTCGTCAGTGGATTGCCATGAAAAATCAAAAATTCATCTATCAGTTGTGCAAAGCGGTATATTATATGCAGAAGCAGGGAAACATATAATTTTCCTCGTCACTGGTGAGTGGATTTTCTGACAGGGCAGGTGAATTTTTTGAAAAACTGCACGCTATAGAGATATGCAAAAAACTTTATTTTCTTTACTTGTCAGATATACTTTGCAACATTCCAAATTACAACAATGAAAACATGATACTAATTTGCATCCTATACTCAACATTATCCTGTTGTATGTATTTGTTAAATTTATAGAAAAAAATATAGAAATGCATTGAAGTAACAGTAATTAACTATTTATGCAGTCGCTTCCAGTTTGTCATAACAATTTTCAACTGTACATTGTACCTTGCTGGCTGATAAGATTTTCTTAAAATTCCCCACCCCTGTATATGTGTATATAATATAAGATTTGTTTATGATCTTGCCATAATAATAGTTGTAGGGGCTTCTATAACTCAAAAGTATACCGATTTTTCATGCACACAATAATATAACAATGCATGCTGTTCATCAAAATAATACAACTTTCTTTTAAAATTATTAGTATTACGTAAATAAGTTCACATTACAATATGGTAATGAATGAAGAACAGTTGAATTATGATCTTTCATTAGAGCACTAAAAAATTAAAAATATAAAAAGTCTAGTGTCCAAGTAAAAACTGGATATGACATAAATTTAAATCAGACAAAAATAGAAGTTGCTATCAAATGGGAAGTTTTTAGAAATTGCGTACTTGCAATACGTAATATATTAATTGTCAATTTTTTTGCCCCTAAATTATTTTAAAATTCGTTTCAACCCAATAAATGTTTGTTTGCTTATAAGATTGCATTATGATCGTGAAAAATCATGTAAACAAAACACTCTTATTTACGATCTCAGCTATCAAAAAATCGAGGAAACAATTGATAAATCAAATAAATAACAAAAGAAAGAAAAAAGAATCGTGACAAAAATATTTTATGTAAAGTATGCACACCAAAACAATAAATCTAGAAAACAAAGTCTTCAATTTACTTACCTATTTTCATCGTCCCTTTCACGCTTTCACACATTCACCATTTCCACTCCACGATACAAACAAATCTTCCAAAAGTTGATTGATTGATGCGGAGCTTCCACAAATTGGTATTCGGATAAAAATAAATAATACATCAAATTCATTACTTGTTTTTATAAAAAAGCTGTATAAAAATTAATAAAATGAACAAAAATAAATAATCCAAGTATCGGTCAATTAGGCGCAAGTCTGTATATGCCGCCATTTTAAGATGGCGGTTGATAAGTTTAGTTTTTGTCCAGATTATGTCCGTACATGGCGAGGTCAGGTTTTTGTTCGGGAATTGACGAAAGTTAGATTAGTACTGTTTTCATCCCGTTTAAGTTATTAAAACAGAAAATTGGACAAAGAGGTGAAGATTTAATTCGGGGATTGATGAAAATTGGATTAGTTGCGTTTTCATCCAATTTATGTTCTTAAATTGATGTCCATATTTTGTAGTTATTTCGTAGTTACGCCTATGTCAAACATGCAACAAATTCTGAACGTATTTTTGCTGGTTGTATGCGTCCAAAGTACATCTATGGACGGATTTCGGAAATGGTAGATCAAAACTGAATATAATATGTACGTATGTGTTGTGTGGGCTGTTGCATTGGCTGGGAGAGATAGAATTTTACGATTATTGTTTTTCTTCAAAAACCGCTGTCACATGGAGAACTTTGTTTCCTGTATTTTCGTCAAGTGGTTCTAATATTTAACATCTCGCAGTTTATAATTTACGATGTAGTACCTGACTATGGTAGGAAGATTGCTAGTGAAGTTGGTGCATTTATGGTCACTTAATAAATAATTGATGCATCTTTTGGCTTCAGTTGTTATTTTAGGGAAAACTGCCAATGGACGTCGGCCTGATCTTCCACTCTGACCATGATTTCACGACTGCAAAACTTTGATTCTCGGTTGGAGTTAGATAACGAGAGTATGGCTGCTGCTACCCCTTCACTGACAAGCCCGTGTTAATACATTCACTAAGCTCCAGGTTTCACTGCAATACAAGCAATATTTAAAGTAATATAATTCTATTGATTTAATGTATTTTTAATACATTGAACAATGATTAATACTTCTAAGGATTGCATTCATATTCGTTATTAACTTTTTTTTGTAAAATGTTCAAAGAATAATTTATTTTTAAGCATTTAAAACAAAATGCCGAAAAAACAAAATTACAAATTTGCCCTTTTCCAAGACAGTCGGAGGGTTAAGAACGATATGGTTCTATCATACTAGTGAATACATATCATATATATATATATATATATATAGGGTGATTCATATATATGGAAACAATAGGCTATCTCCTTAAATATTGCCCCTAGGCACATACTTCCAATTTCAAAGTTTCATAAAAAAAGGTGCAAAATTTGATGAGATAAGTTGCAACTCCATGGGGAGGGGGGGGGGGGATATTTGAGCAAATACAAAAATTAAATTTTTATTCGGCCCCGTAGAGTAAAATTTCCAATTAGGATTTTTTTCCTTATCCATTCCTGAATTAAACGCAAAAAAATTCATCTCAATACCTCCAAAATTCGCGGAGATACTGAAATCCAAAATTCGTGACTTACGCCATTTACCCATGCCTCTGGGCGACGAGTTACTGACTTACTTTGAATGCAAGATAGGGATCATTCACAAATTGTACGTTATTAAACGTTGATTTAAGACAGCGCCTCTCCTTTGGACATAAAATAGCAGCGTACATAATTTACTTTAAACTTGCTTTCAAAATATGCTGGATGTCTGTATTAGAGGTCTGCACGAGTCGAAATATCCAGGTCTGGGCTCGGCCAACCCATAGAAAAAAAAAGCCCTGCCCGGAAAAAAGTTAAAATCTCTGCCCCGAACTTGGACCGGCGTGACTAAATGTCTGCAAAACATAGTTATTTTTTACGTCGATATGGTTAAAAAATTGTTGCGCATGAGGAGTTCCAACCAAAAATACTTACTATAGCTTTTATTTTTCATGTTTGTAATGTTCATTTAAAAAGAAGCGCCGTAGGCTGTGATATTTATTTTTTTTTTTTATGAATCTCTATTTGTATGTAAATGTTTCACTTATCATTAATATCGTTAATCCATATTCCACGTATTGGAGACTTTGAAAAACGCTATACAGTAAAATCTTCTAAGACGGAATCACATAAGAAAGAAAATAATGCGTTAGAGACAAGTTCCCTTCTTAGCAGGTGCAAATGTATTCTATTCCTTTTTCAGGTATTATTTATCCCGGCAAAAAGTTTTCTAAAAAACGTTCTAATTTTCGATTTTTACGCAATCTCAAGAAGTACCAAACCGATTTCAAAAATAATGGTGTCAAAATGATGGGGACAACCCTTGCTCGAACATAGGCTACATTTTATGCCGGTGCCACTGTCCCTAAAGGGGGTGCAGGAGCAAACGAACGTTCGAAATTGTGATTTTTGTTTTACTGAAGGGACCAGATACATAAAATTAGGCATGGTAGTTACTTATTAGACATAAATTATCTCTAAGAACATTTCTTAAAAAATTCGAAATTAAAAAGGGGTGAAAATGCGCAAAAAGCGTTCTAAAAGAGTTCTAAATGGCGATTTTTACGCAATCTCAAGAAGTACCAAACCGATTTAAAAAATAATGGTGTCAAAAGGATGGTGACAACCCTTGCTCTAACATAGGCTACATTTTATGTCGGTGCCACTAACCCTAAAGGGAGTGCAGGAGCAAAAAAAGTGTTCGAAATTAAGATTTTCGTGTTACTGAAGGGCCCAGATACATGGAATCAGGCATGGTAGTTACTTGTTATATACAAATGAGCTCTAAGAACATTTCTTAAAAAATTCGAAATTAAAAAGTGGTGAAAATGCGCAAAAAGCGTTCTAAAAAACGTTCAAAATGGCGATTTTTACGCCATCTCAAGAAGTACCAAACTGTTTTCAAAAATAAAGGTGTCAAAATGATGTTGGCAACCCTTACTCCAATATAGGCTAATTTTATGTCGGTGCCATTACCCCCAAAGGGGGTGCAGGAGCAAAAAAAAAAAAAAAAAAACGTTCGAAAATGCGATTTTTGTGTTACTGAAAGGCCTAGAAACATGAAACTTGGAATGGTAGTTATTATAAGATATAAATGATCTCCAAGAACATTTATTAAAAAATTCGAAATTTAAAAGGGGTGAAAATGCGTGAAAAGAGTTCTAAAAAACGTTCTAAATGGCTATTTCTACGCAATCTCAGAAAGTACCGAACGTATTTCAAAAGTAATGGTTGGAAATTGATGATGACAGCCCTTGCTCCATCCCTACCACCTACGGGTTGCAGAAACAAAAAAAAAAACGTTCTAAATTGCGATTTTTGTGTTACTGAAGGGCCTAGAAACCTGAAATTAGGCAGGGTAGTTATTTAAACGATACAAATGATCTCTAAGAACATTTCCTAAAATATCGAAATTTAAAATGGGTGAAAATGAGCGAAAGGCGTTCTAAAAAACTTTCTAGATTGCGATTTCTACGGAATCTCAGGAAGTACCGAAACGATTTAAAAAATAATTGTGCGAAAACGAAGGTGACTGCCCTCACTCGAACACAGGCTGTATTTCATGTCGGTGCCGCTACCCCAAAGGGGGTGAAGAATCGATCTAAATTGCGTTTTTTGTAATACTTCGGGGGGTAGCAACTTGAAACTAGGCATGGCAGTTACTCATAAGATATAAATGATCTCTAAGGACATTTCCTAAATAATTCAAAACTTAAAAGGGGTGAAAATGGACGAAAAACGTTCTAAATTGCGATTTCTATGCAATCTAAGAAAGTACACAACCGATTTCAAAAGTTGTGGTTGGAAATGGATGATTACAGCCCTTGCTCCAATATAGGATCTATTTCATGTCGGCGTCACCACCTTGCGGTTGCATTTGAAAAAAAAAATACGTTTTATATTGTGATTTTTTGTGACACTGAAAGGGCTAGAAACTTGAAATTTGGCATGGTAATTACTTATGAGATGTAAATGCTCTCTGAGAAGAGTTCCTTAAAAATTTGAAATTTAAAAGGGGTGAAAATGAACGAAAAGCTTTATAAAAACGTCCTAAATAGCGATTTCTACGCAATCTCAGGAATTATAAACCGATTTCTGAAGTAATGGTTTCAAATTTACGGTGACAGTCCCCGCTCCAACATAGCCTATATTTTACGTTGTTGTCACTACCACTTGGGGGGTTACAGGAGCAAAAAATATTCTAAATTGCTTTTTTTGTGTTACTGAGGGGGCAAACATTTTAAATTTGGAATGGTAATTACTTCAAAGATGCAAATGCTTTCTAAGAATTGTCGAAAGAAAAATCCAAATTTAAAAGGATGAAGTGAGCGAAAAGCGTTTTTTAAGCGTTCTAAATTACGATTTTTATGCAATCGTATGAAATACGAAACCGATTTCAAACATAATGGCTGCAAATTGATGGTGATAGAACCTGCTTAAACATAAGCTATATTTTGACGGTGCCACAACCCCTAGAGGGTTGCGGGAGTAAACAACTTTCCAAATTGCGATTTCTGCTGTACTGAAGTGGCTAGAAACTTTAAATATAGCACGGTAGTTGCTTATAAAATATAAATGTCCTCTAAGAGCAGTCCAAAATAAATTCAAAATTAAAAAGGGGTGAAGAGAAGGGAAGGAGCGAAAAGCATTCTAAAAGAGTCCTAAATTACGATTTCTATGGAATTTCAGGAAATAATAAGCCGATTACTGAAGTTATTGGTTGCGAATCAAGAGTGATAGTCCCTGATCCTATACGGGCTATATTTTATGCCGGTGTCACTACCACCTGGTTGGCAGGAACAGCAAGAAAGCCTTTAAAAACATTTAAATTCCGCTTGCTATAGAATATTAGGAAATACAAAGCGATTTCAAGGTTAATGTTGGCAAATTAATGGTGACAGTCTCTGTTTCAACATTTTTCGAGACATTCTATTTGAACACTGTTTCGGCATTTTATGTTGGTGCCACTAACACAAAAGAGGTGTCAGACAAGAAGCTTGGAATATGACATGATGGTTAATATTAAGATGTAAATGTGTTAAGATGGTTTCTAAAAAATTCAAAACTTCAAATGAATACTAAAATGAGCGTATGAAATGAGCATAAAACACTCAAAATACTTTCTAAATTATCATTTATTTGGAATTAGTTTTAGTTCTTATTAATTAAAATCTCATTTCTGTCTACTGCACTTTTATAATGAAGTTTAGTTAAACTGTGGCTTAATTTGTAATTTTTGAATTATTCCAAAAAGTGTTCTTCTAATAAAATATAGCCATGCAAATATCACTTGGCATATTTCAACTATTACGCGAGCAAAGCCGCGGGGTTTGCCAGTCTATACTCCTATTATAAAGAGGAAAAAATTGTTTATTTGTCGGAGGTAAGCTCTGGAACTAACGGACCGATTCCAAAAGTAATGGTATCAAAACGATGGTGTTAGTCCAACTTAGAACATAGGCTATACCTTATGTCGGCGCCACTACCCCGAAGGGGGTGTAGGAGCAAAAAACGTTCTAAAAATGCGATTTTAGCGTTACTGAAGGGCCTAGAAATATGAAATTTGGAATATTAGTTACTTATAAGATATAAAGGATGTCTAAGAACAGTTCTTAAACAATTTGATATTTAAAAGGGGTGAAAATGCACAAAAAGCGTTCTAAAAAACGTTCTAAATGGTAGTTTCTACACAATCTCAGGAAATACCAAACTAATTTAAAAAATATTGGTATCAAAATGATGGTGACAACGCTTGCTCCAAGATAGGCTATGTTTTATGTCGGTGTCACCACCCCAAAGGGGTGCAGGAGCGAAAAGCATCCTAAAATGCGATTTTAGCGTTACTGAAAGGCCTAGAAATATGAAATTTTGAATATTAGTTAATTATAAGATATAAATTATGTCTAAGAACAGTTCTTAAAGAATTTAAAATTTAAAAGGTATGAAAATGCACAAAAAGCGTTCTAAAAACGTTCTAAATGGTAGTTTCTACACAATCTCATTAAATACCAAACCGATTTAAAAAATATTGGTGTCAAAATGATGGTGACAACGCTTGCTCCAAGATAGGCTATGTTTTATGTCGGTGTCACTACCCCAAAGGGGGTGCAGGAGCAAAAAAGTTCTAAAAATGCGATTTTAGCGTTACTGAAGGGCCTAGAAATATGAAAATTTGAATATTAGTTACTTATAAGGTATAAATGATGTCTAAAAACAGTTCTTAAACAATTCGAAATTTAAAAGGGGTGAAAATGCACAAAAAGCGTTCTAAAAACTTTCTAAATGGTAGTTTCTGCAATATCTCAGGAAATACCAAACCGATCTAAAAAATATTGGTGTCAAAATGATGGCGACAACGCTTGCTTCAAGATAGGCTATGTTTTATGTCGGTGTCACTACCTCAAAGGGGGTGCAGGAGCAAAAAACATTCTAAAAATGCGATTTACGTGTTACTGAAGGGCCTAGAAATATGAAATTTGAAATATTAGCTACTTATTAGATAAAAAGGATTTCTAAGAACAGTTCTTAAACAATTCGAAATTTGAAAGGGGTGAAAACGCGCGAAAATCGTTCTAAAAAACGTTCTAAATGGTGGTTTCTACACATACTCAGGAAATACCAAACCGATTTAAAAAATAATGGTGTCAAAATGACGGTGACAACGCTTGCTCCAAGATAGGCTATGTTTTATGTCGGTGCCACTACCCGAAAGGGGTGCAGGAGCAAAAAACGTTCTAAAAATGCGATTTTTGCGTTACCGAAGGGCCTAGAAATATGAAATTTGAAATATTAGCTACTTACTAGATATAAAGGATTCCTAAGAACAGTTCTTAAACAATTCGAAATTTAAAAGGGGTGAAAATGCGCGAAAAGCTTTCTAAAAAACGTTCTAATGGTGGTTTCTACACAATCTCAGGAAATACTAAACCGATCTAAAATATAATGACGTCAAAATGATTGTGACAACTCTTGCTCCAACATAGGCGATGTTTTATGTCGGTGCCACTACCCCAAAGGGGGTGCAGGAGAATAAAGTTCTAAATTGCGGCTTTTGCGTTACGGAAGGGCCTAGAATCGTGAAATTTGGAATGGTAGTTAGTTATAAGATATCAATGATCTCTAAGGACATTTCCTAAAAAAATCGAAGTTTAACAGGGGATCAAAATGCGGAAAAAGCGTTGTAAAAAACTTTCTAAATTGCGATTTCTATGCAATCTGAGGAAGCACTGAACCGATTTCAAATATAATGGTGTAAAAATGATGGTGACAGATCTTGCTCCAAGATAGGCTATATTTTATATCTGTTTCCACTACCCCAAAGGAGATGCAGGAGCAAAATGCGCGAAAAGCGTTCTAAAGCGTTCTAAATGCTGATTTGTCGCAATATCTCAGGAAGAATGAATCTGATTTCAAACGTAATGGTAGGAAATTGATGCTGACAGCCCCTGCTCTAACATAGACGCTATTTTATGTCGGTATCACTATCACCAAGACGTTGCAGGAGCAAAAAAGCGTTTTAAATTTCGATTTTTTTGATCGGTAGGGGCTAGCAACTTAAAATTAGGCAAGGTGCATATTTATTAGATATAAATGATCTTTAAGAACATTTTCTAAAAAAATGGAAATTTAAAAAGTGGTGAAAATGCGCGAAAAGTGTCCTAAAAACGTTCTAAATTGCGATTTCTATTCAACGGAAATACCAAAGCTATTTCAAAAGTAATGGTTGCAAATCAATGGTGAGAGTCCCTGCTATAACATAGGTTATATTTTATGTTGCTGTCACTACCATCTGAGGGTTGCAAAAGTAAAACATGTTCTAATTTGCGTTTTTTGCACAACTGAGGGGTCTAACACTTTGAAGTATGGCATGGTATTTACTTACAAGATGCAACTGCTTTCTAAGAACAGTCGAAAGAAAATTCCAAATTTAAAAAAATTAAGTGAGTGAAAAGCGTTATAAATTGCAATTTTTAAGCAAACTTATAAATTACCAAACCGATTAAAAAAATAATGATGACAAATTTTGGTGATAGAACCTGCTCGAACATAAGCTATATTTTATGTCTGTTCCACTAACACCAGAGGGTTGCAGGAGCTAAAAACTTTCTACATTGCGATTTCTGTGATACTGAAAAGCCTAGAAACTTTAAATATGACATGGTAGTTACTTATAAAGTATAAATTCCCTCGAAGGAACGTCGAAAATAAATTCGAATTAAAAAGGGGTGAAGAGACGGGGAGATGCGAAAAGCATTCTAAAAAAGTTCTAAATTACGATTCTATGCAATTTCAGGGAATATAAACCGGTTATAAAAGTAATCAATGCGAATCAATGGTAACAGTCTCTGATCCTACACAGGCTATATTTTATGCCGGTGATTCTGCCACCTGGGGCTCACAGGAACAACAAACGTTCTAAAAGAGGGCTTTAAAATCTTTTTAAATTACGTTTCTGTGGAGTATTGGGAAATAACAAACCGATTTCAAAATTAATGTTGGAAATTAATGGTGACAGTTCCTGTTTCAACATAGCCCTTTATGTTGAGAGAGGTGGTAGGACTTGGAATTTGACATGATGGTTAATTTTAAGATGTAAGAAGATGGTTTCTAAAAAATTCAAAACTTCAAATGAATACTGAAATGAGCGTATTAATTGAGCATAAAAGTTTCAAAATATTTTCTAAATTATCATTTATTTATTTTTATTTCATTTTATTAATTTAAGTCTCATTTCTGCCTAATGCAGTGTAATAAGGATGTTTAATCAAACTGTGTTTTAAAAAGTAATTTTTGAACTATTCCTAAAAGTAATAAGTACCTTTTAAAAAAATAAAATATTACTTTTTAATAAAATAAAAATTTAGTTAGTACCTTTTAATAAAAATTAGACATATAAATATCACTTGGCATATTTCAACTATTACGCGAGCAAAGCCGCGGGGTTTGCTAGTTTACTATAAAGAACGATTTTGAAATTGTGGGAAATTAGGAAGATGTTATATTACTTTTTCATAAACCTTCTTGCAACATAAACAAACATTTATCTATTTTTAATGTGCTTGTTAAATCTTTTACTTGTACATTGATATATATTCTTAGACCTTCAAATTATTTTGTTTGAAACTAATTATTTTCACATTATTGCATGAAGTATTTTACATGCCTGGCATAAAAAAAGGCATTAATACACGGATCGGGTTTTAGGAGCTAAGTGGACGTTGTTTATTTATTTTCATGACTCGTTAATCTATCTTATTTTTTAATTACTGTGTCAATCTTCTTATGGGTCTTGTTTTCTTTCACACATCTCCCATCATTACGTCTCCGACATCCCTAATGAACCTTTCGTTAATGATATGTAAATTCGGGTGGTTATTTTCTGAATAAAATAAAATTTTTAGTTTTCAGAAATTTAATACGAAACTTTTGCAAGAATCACCATGAGATTCATTCATTAACCAGAGAAAATAAAACTTCCAAACAATTTAAATGTTTCTATTACAACTGCAGAAATCTAATCAATCTTGTATATGAAATTCTTTAAGAATAAGACATTAATGTACGGTTTCTTAAAAATTTCACAATTAAACGTTAAGACAAAAAATTTCTTAGATATAGCTTATTTTAAAAAAATAACTGTCCATATATATTTTCATGTTTTAATAAATGCATAATGTTCCTTGAATTACCAGTATGTAATTATTAATCCTGTAATTTTATGTTATACTAGGGGGCTCTGCCCCCTGCAAGCTGCGCTCGCCAACCCCAGTTCAGACACTGTAGATTCCAAAAGCACGCTAATCTGATCGGTTTTAAAAAGATTAGAGAAGATTGAATTATACTGAAAAAACCTGTTGCGGTTTCCCTGTAAACGGGTTTCCATTCAATTCTCTTTGATTACAAAAATTTAATGTAGAATCAGTTGCTGTTGAGACATCCAATGGTTTTTTTAGTGTTTGGTTAAAGAAGAGCAGTTAAACATTTGAAAAGAAGCTGAAATAAAATGAATTAAGTAAACAGAGTCTTTGTCTCTCGGTATTTTTTAACAGCGTTATAAAACGATTGACATAATACAATTACTAAAATTTGCTGCTTTAATCCCTTCAAGGGCGGTGGTTCATTTTTGGACCACTTAATTTTAATTCTTAAATGCCACATTAGCATCAGAATATTGGGATGAAAATTTCCCTTTTATTAAGTACGTGAACAAAAGCATTTTTGTATTTCGAAATTCGTTTGTAAATTCTGGTGCCATTCACTGATTTCAAGATTTTACGAATAGAAGTGCCTTATCCGTGAAAGGGTTAAATGGGTGAAAGGCTATTTATTATTCCAAAGTTTCCTTTCCCTTTTAATATTCACATGAAAATACAGGACATTATTTTTCGGGACATATTTTTCGGGACAATCTTAAATTTTCAGGACATAATTTTCAATATTTTCCTGCCTTTAACACGTAATCATTTAATAGTAATTTTAAAGTTTTTTTTTCTGTTTTTAATAGTCACGTGAAAATAAATTTTTAATCGTTAGGAAATATTATTCTTTGCGCTGTTTTTTAAATTGAAAACAATCTCTATAATAATAGCCTAAGTCATGTGACTATCATCAACAGCTCCAGGCGGATCCCTTCGCTTTTTATATTCCAGGCGGCCATTTTGGTACTTTAATGTTAGCAAGCCACAGGATTGATAAGTCGCCGAATACTATTCTATCACCATTATTTCGTTTATATTATAATAGTTCGAGTCATGTAACTGCCATAAATAACGGGCTGATTCCTTCGCTTTTCATAAGAAAGGTTTCCATTTTGATTAAAGAATCAGAATTATTTTTTCGAACAAAACTACATAAAAGTTGCCATGATCACAAATAATTCCTGGTACTTTTATGTTAGTCGGGTGAAAATCTCGCCAATAGCTTTTTTTAACTCCCCAGTTAGCATTTTATAGCATTTGATAGCATTGCCAGTTAGCGAGTGATAAATTAAATCTCATGATTTGTTACATTGTCACATACGCACCGGGTTTGGCGTGATTTTTTTTTTTTTTACGACAATTTGGCGAAAACCTCGTTTTCAAATACCTGTTACATTTGTATTTTTAAATTATTTTCTGTTATTTTTAAAATGAAATAACAATAAATAAAAAAAATAATTAATAACCATAGAACAAAACAATTTATAACATATTTTGTAAATAAAAAGAAAATAAATTCAAATAAACATTTATTAATAAATAAGCAACAATAGCCGGGTTACCATGTCAGGCAAAATAACGCCATTTTGGCGCCAATTAGTCCGTTGCGTATATGACATCTGTGTATAATATGTTTCTTTTCGTTTCGTTTAAAAAAAAAGAATGAAGTAAAAGCCATTTATTTTAAAGGTCTCAATTTTAAATGAAAGTTTTGTATTAAATAAAATGATCTACTTATAATAAAAGCTGAGTGCAGGGGACCGGCGGAACGATGCCGGTGCGAACCACTCTGGTCTGCGAAACGACCGTAGCTAAACGCCATGTTAGGTTTAATGAAAAACATATCTTAACATATGACAGCTAAATGATAAATTTTTCTACTTAAAATCATGTCTGTTCAGCATATTTCCATATAAAACATGTGTATCATATCCATTTATAATGCATTAAGTTCTAAATTAAAATTAAGCTATTAGAAATCAAATCTAAACAAACGATACTGTTGCCATTCAGATTCAAATTCCAGCAAATTAAGAAACAAATGAATGACTCTTTGACGATTCATCAAAAAAAATACGACTAACATCTGATTCTGCTTTAAATATATTTTTTAAAGCATATTAAAGCCTTTAAGTTTTTTGAAATGCGTTTTTCATTATTGTTTACATTTATAAGCAGCAATTTTATTTACGACTGTTTACATTTACAAGCAGTCAGTTTACGACATACATATGAAATATTACGTAATTTATTGAATAAATATTAAAAAAAAACATTATTTAATGATTATTCATCATTATTCATATGAATCATTCATATGAATATTGATTCATATCAATGATTCATGTATTTCACTCTTTTGTAGTGGCAACAGTGAAACGCTCTTTCTTTAGGAAAAACCGAGGGATAAACGTGCTGATTTTACGCCACTACTCGCTTTGATCTGTCAATAGTTATTTTTGAATGTTTTAAAAGTTTTTTTAATTTTTATTATGGATTTTCCGAATGAATCGCTTTCGGAAAGAAGGCGCCAATTGACCAGGAAAAGAATTGCGCGATCGCGGCAATCAACGGATTTCTCAGTTTGCCTGATAAACTCAGCTGAGTTTACACCGAACAGAATTAAACACCCATACGCACAATTTTTTGTTTATTTTTTATCTAAACTATGCATATTTTAAGTTCATGTTCATAAAGTGTTTATCACTCACAGGAACGTTTCATTATAATAAAGATTTAAAAATCAAAATTACATTTTTTTTTAATTTTACTAAATTTTTGTACCATTAAAAAACATAGCTTTTTGTATGTGTATTACTTTCAATGATGCACATAATGGTGTTTTAGTTTTGGCCAAATATATGAATCAAATTTTAAAGTTTCATCTAAAATTAAAAATAAACATCTGATTTTTTAAAGAAATGCCATATGTTTTTTGTTTTATTCTTAAGTTTCTTATTTCACCTATGCTGCATTTTTTAAGCTGAATTTAATATATTTCTGTGAATTATTTTTTGCTGTTTGAAAAATGCAACAGCTTTATTTTTTTTCAACTATGCATATATTTTTAAAAACATTTACAGACATGCCACTTTCCAGCAAAAACAGGGAATTCCATTTTTTCGGCACAATTTATCATCACTGGGATTGATGCAAATCAGTATTAAAATTTGTTGACATTTTTAGGACGAGAAGGGGGGTGGAGGTGGTAGCAGAATTTGACAAAATAAAAATGCGAGTACAAGCAGCTGCAAATTGAGTTTATTTCTAATCCTTTCCCATGACCTACTGTGCATTTAGTCCATGTATAGAAACAAACAGCATGAAAAAAAACATATAGCCAGGAGCTTGCAACTATCATCTGTCTGCTTTCCCCAAAGGATTGCAAAAATCATCAAAATATCGTAGAAAAAGGGTGGTTTCATCAAACGAATATGAATTCCGTCAAAGGATTGCAGAAAAAAACACAATTTTTCCCAAAGGGTCCTTTAGAATGCATGTTTCGTCTAAGGATCATGGAATATGTGAATGTCGCCAAATAATCGTGGAAAAAACATGAATTTCATCAGATGACTGCAGAAAAAATGCATTATTTGATCAAAGTATCGCGAGAAACGTGAATTTCGTCAAATAATCACAGAAAAAATATGTTTTTTGATTAGAGGATCACAGAGAAAACGAGATTTTCATCGAAAGGTTGCAAAAGTGCAAGTTTCAACATAAGATCCTAAAAAAAAAAATTAAATTTTGAAATCGGGGGATCTTGAAGCTTATTGGTTCATCAGTATCAGGTGAAGTGTTAGTCAGCTAAATTTTCTGTTACATAACTAATTTGCTGCATACATTCGGATGCACCTGTGCTTCTGTCAACGTATTTTGATTGTAAGGTAAGTCTCGCTTGCTCTGCCGTTTACTTCTTTTTTTTAAATTAGGATTTTTGCATTAGCTGTTTAAAATGTACCCTTTATTGGTGAATATATCGATTTTTACATGGTTTACCGTTTTAGAGACAGACGATTCAACCAACGGCTGCCGAAAAAATTCCGAGTCTGAAAACATCGAGGGTATATTACCAAACATCCATCAAAATTTTAATTTAATTCAGTTAGAAGAGAAGTACCATACCTTGACGATGTTTCAGACCCTGACTAGGATCCCTTTTTCTAAACATTAAATTATTGATTTTTTTTTTTTTTTTAATTTTAACTGATTGTTTGTTTTTTGTGTAAATATTTGAAATTTTTTTTGTATGAAACTCCCCTTTTTTTATGAATCGCCGTCTCATTTATTGGTATTTCTTTATATTTATCCTTTTACTTTTATTTTATGTTTAATAAATTTTTTGGCAGTTGTGAGCGAGATTTTACCTGCATTTGTAACAAATTTTTCAAGATGGCAGTAAAACTTCGTTTTAAAATCTTTATGTTACTTATAAATCCATGTTTTTACATCATTTTTTTTTTTTTTTTTTTGTGCAAATCATTGATTTATAAATAACATAAAGATTTAAAAATTGAGTTTTTCCGTCACCTTGAAAAGATTTTTGGCACAATTTTTTTCGCCAAGCGACACAGGATGCGGAACTCTTCCCTGAATTTTGTCAAAGAACCGTGAGAGATGTAATTCGTCAAAAAGGCGCAGGAAAAACGTGAATTTTGCAACAAATCCCGATAAAAACACTCATTTCGTGAAAGGATTGTGGTAAAAACAGTCATTTTGTCAAAAGGCTGCGAAAAAAACATGAATTTCATCAAAGATGTGCAGAAAAAAACTAGAATTTCATCATAAACATTAAATTATTGATTTTTTTTGTAAATTTTAACTGATTGTTTGTTTTTTGTGTAAGTATAGTTTTTTTTATATATTTATTTTCTGCATGAAACTCCCCTTTTTTCTGAATCGCCGTCTCATTTATCGGTATTTATTTATATTTATCTTTTTATTTTATATTAGTAAGTTTTTTGGTAGTTGTGAGCGAGATTTTACCGGCATTCGTAACAAATTTTTCAAGATGGCTGAAAAACTTCGGTTTTAAATCTTTATGTTATTTATAAATCCATGTTTTTACATCATTTTCTATTTTTTGGGAAAAATCATTGATTTATAAATAACAAAGATTTAAAAATGATGTTTTTCCGCCATCTTTAAAAGATTTTTGGCAAGATTTTGAACAAGTTTTTTTTTTTTCCAAGTGGCACTCTTCCCTGAATTTTGTCAAAGAAACGTGAGAGGTGTAATTCGTCAAAAGAGCGCAGAAAAAAAGCAAATTTTTCAACAAATCCCGATAAAAACACTCATTTCGTCAAAAGGTTGCGAAAAAACACGAATTTCATCAAAGATGTGTAGAAAAAATGAGAATTTTGCCATAAGGTTGTTGGAAAAAGCTCTTTTTTTCCCCCCGCATGAGGTGGTTCATATTTTCTTCATTTGAAGGTTGACTTTTACAAACACTATATTTTTAATGCTTTTGAGGACTTGCCACTATCTGAATAATCATGCATATCAATCACCTGTTTAATTGAGTCTGACTTAATGTTGTAAACTTAAAATAACACTTTCCCGTCATTTTTGACGGGGCCATATGCTAGTAATGAAATACAAATTGAATTCTGAATAAAAGTAACATGATGCATTTCTTAGCATACATTGAAGGGAGGCCAAACTCGTCGCCAAATTAATTTAAAATAACCTTTTCTAAAATATGAAAAAAAAATATCTGTTATGATTAAAATTTGAGTTGCCATCATTATAAAAAAGTATTTAAAATGAGAAAAAAATTAATATTTCGAAAACTAATTCTAATTTTAAAATTCTAATACCAGTTTTGAGATCTGTGGATCAATACGGATTTTTGGTGTTCGTCGCAAAGTATTCCATATTTTAGGAGAAATCGCCGTGAAACGTAATCAGTTGTTTAATCAGTCGTTTCATAGAATCCTTACATAAATTCGTTTCAATTCGATTCATTAGGATTTCGATTCATAGGAATATCGACTTTACAGGTTTAATGATAAAACATCTTTATTAAACAAATGATCAATATTTTTAAAAAGTAATATATCATAAAATATTAAGTAATTAGCTTATGAAATTTTAACAAATTAACAGCAATAGAAAAGTGAAACTGAATTTATTAATATCAATATTTAAACCGTTAATTACTTTTCAAAGATGTGGTCTTATTATTTTCATTACAGATACTAGCGGATCCAATCTGGGTTTTCTGGGTTGTAGACAATTGAGAAACACACTTTTTACCCGACTGCCAAGAAGGGTTATGTGCTTCACGCGTATCTGGGAATGTGGATTTATTTATACCCTCGAAATATCCCTATGGCGAGATGGATTTTAATGAATGAGGTATTTACAGATTCTTCTTAACGGTCCGATGTTTATAGGCTAGTTTTTGTTTTCAAATGGAGGCCGTAAACTTCAAAATGGCGGTATAAACGAATTTTTTTACGCACCCTATTGAGTGGTATATTATCGGATAGGCTTTTCAAGATGAAGACGATGTTTCAGAGACTATTTTACAGTCAGAAGCACCGTTTAAATATTACACCACCTGAAAGTTATGTGGGCAGGATCTCTAACTTTACTGTAACTCTAACCTTCATAGGCATCTGTAGACCTCATTAAAACAATGTTTATAGATAGGAACTAGTAATTAAACACAACTTAAAAGTCATCAATCAGTCAAAAGTCATCATCATACAATTTAAAATCTAATAGAAGCATTAATTTGTAGTTAAATGTCAAGTGAATATTAAAGTGAATTAGTGAAATATTTATGTTCTTTTTAGACGCAGCATAGATTTTATTAACATATATTCTTTAAAAAAAAAAGCGTACATTTTTAAAAGTTAAAATTCGTATTTTAATCCACATGCAACCTCTTGTTTCACAAATGCCATATATCAGGATATATAGTTCTTATAAAGCTGTATTTGATTTTAATATTATATTATTAATGATTTATTTATAATGTAATTGTTTATTATATTTTATTTATTAATTATAAATTAAAATTTTATAAATGTAGATTTATTTTATTTTATTACTTTAATTTTACATGAATTGGATGTATGTTTCTATAATCAACCTTTTAAGGGATAATCGCTGCAACCTATAATACTTTTAATCATTTTGATTAATGCATGAGAAACCTTTGTGTTACTATCAACAGCTATTGAGTTTTATATCTTACAGAAAATTAATGTTTTCCGAAGGGTTTTATTTTTGTTTAAAATACGATTATCCCTAACGCAAATATTATTCAAGTAAAATTTTAATATATACATATAATTTTTCTAAATAATTTAATATAATTATTTACGAAGAGATATTTGACAATAAACTTCAACTGCACTTGCGCAGGAATACAACAAACGGCGATGTGCAGCTTGATGTGTCAAATGAACTAGTTACAACTCTATTTATAGTCCCCGAGCCAGGTGCAAATTTCGTCAGTTATTTCCTCTCTGTTGATATTTTGTAAAATGCTTCAGAGGGTTGTATCATGAAGCTCCGTGAACGTCAGCTGCGGTTCCGTGCGTGGGTTGAGCATCCCAAACACGTAAAAAAAAAAAAAAAAAAAAAAAAAAAATTAGTCATTTCCTCCCGGTTGAGAATTTGTTAAGTTATAGCTAACCTAATATCTTTAAGAAATAAAAAGTCAGATGATTATAAAGTGGTGGGTAATACGTCAGCTGGTCACACGGACATGATGAAAAAAATAAACACGGTGCAAAGGAAAGTCCCTTTAACTTGAAAATACTTGCGAACGGAGAGAGCTACAGCTATACAAGTAAGGTAACTGTAACGTAAAAATGACTACGTAAGTAAAGTGACTACGCCCGATTTAATACAAACGACGGAAGCGCCCCCTAGTGGCGAAATTTGCAAGATAGCTATTGAAAATCGTAAACGAAAAGAAATAGAGAAAAATTTCCAATTAGAGAGTTTTAGAGCATCAATTAATTAGTACGAAACGACATTTGGTTCACACGAATAAGATAAATCGTCGCCTGTATACCCAAACATGTCCGAAATCGATGAGCGACGATTCTACTTTGCATATTCACATTCTGTAAATGTAGCAGTGCACAATTTCAGATTGTGACGCTGTACTGTGCTGTAATGTCTGTAAAAATTTAATTCCCAATGCATTTAAAATTTTAGATTAAACCTTTCAGGGGCAGAAGAATTCTGTTCGTAAACTGATGAAGTAATTTACTGACACCAGAATATTCAAACAAATTTCTTAGAAAATAAAAACCCGCTAATTTTCACTTTCATTACAAAAGCAAAATTTTATTAAAATATTCTTGCTGCCATTTGTCAGTTTTGGAATTAAAATTAGGTTGCTAGACCGTCTAGCCACCGCTCTTGAAAGGGTTAAATCTATGTCGTCGTATTGAAGAGGCTAGCAAAAGACGTTGCATGCTGAGAAATATGGCATGTAGAATTACTCTCACGAATACAAACGTGTATCGTGAGCAATGGCGAACTTTTCGAACATACTAAATATTAACTTTTTATCACTGTGAGACAGATTGTCTTTTTTGTTTTTCGTGTGATGTAATCAAAATGTAGTGAGATAAGCACGTATTTATACCATAAATAGTGCGTATTTCTTCATAATTCTGGGTATTCCATTCAAACTTTTACACAAAATAGAATGCATCGATTTCAGACATTTTTGGGTATACGGGCGAAGATTTACCTTATCCATGTAAACCAAATGCCGTTTCGTACTAATTAATTGATGCTTTAAAACTTCCTAACTGGAAATTATGCTCTATCTCTTTTCGTTTTCGATTTGCAATGGCTATCCTCCAAATTTCGCCACTAGGGGCCTGCCGTCGTTTGTATTAAATCGGGCGTAGTCACTTTACTATACAGTTACCTCACTTATATAGCTGTAGCTCTTTTCGTTCGCAAGTATTTTCAGGTTAAAGTGACTTTCCTTTGCACCTTGTATATTTTTTTCATGTTCGCGTGACCAGCTGACATATTACCCACCACTTTATAATCAGCTGACTTTCTTTTTTTCTTCAAGATATTAGCTATAATTTGACAAATTTTCTACCGGGAAGAAATGACTATTTTTTTTTCTTTACGTGTTTGGGAGGCTACCGCGGCCCAACCCACCTACGGAACCGTACCTGACGTTCACGGAGCTACATGATGCATCTCTCTGAAGCATTTTACAAATTATCCGCAGAGAAGAGCTTGGTCATCAAAAACTGTTGCTGGGTCGCGGACTATTATGTTTAACTTTCCGTAACAGGTCAGAAAAAAGTCAGCATTAATTTGAAAATACTAGTATTCAATTTTTAAAAAAGGTAGTGATTATGTTAGTGGAACTTTTTTTATTTTTCTTAACCAAATTTTCTGATCAAACAAACTATGTTATGGGTCCTTATCCATTGTACGCTAAAATAAAACTTAAACGACCAAGAAAACATTAATACATTAAAGATATTACTCCTAATCGTTTTCACTATATTTTAAAAGATGTGATAAATATCTATTGTAATACCAATGCTAAAGCATTAATAATTTTCAGTGTTCATTTTTCTCTTCAAATATGTACATTCATGTTTTTATTTTTATTTCTATAACAAGCTTCACAGTTATAACAGTAATTATAAAACGTGTAATGTAGTATTTTATAATTAAGAAAGGTACTTTAGTCTTACAGTGATAGAGTGTTGACATAGTAGTTGTTAATGTAGCAAAGGCATTGTTAAAAACCAATGTAAAATAAGAGTTGTAATTTCTATTTTCGTCATTTTATATGAAATACAGAAGATTTTATAGACTCCTTTAATCTATCCAATGATTGAAATAAAATAACAGGTGAAATTGATAAAATGCACTTACCTGTAAGATTAAAAATGTTTAACTTCATGCAGATTCAGCAGAACACATATAAAACAGATAATATGTAGTAATATGTAAAAAATAATAAGACCTTAACTTTTAATTTAACACATAAATCGTTAAGGATTTCTAAACTTAACATGACACGGAAATTAAAATTATATAACCTAGTTCATATGGGATGCAGAATAAGAAATATTTTTCATTTGAGTGACCACAACAATTAAGAAACACATGCTTCGCTTGGTGAAAATAATAAAATCCAATAATTCTCTTCGATTATAATATGCAGAATTAAATATTTGCTATCTGTGTCAATATATGTCGCAAGATTAATCCCGTTACATAAATGTCGAGAAATGTAGTCAGATATTAACCTGAATTCTCTCTGATGCCCTTCAGCATTATGTAGTAATCTTATACCGAGGAAATGATAACATTTCAGTGTACTGGAATTTCTCCAATAATATCAAATGTTACGCATTTTTATATCCAAATATGATACAGTTAAATAGTAATATTTTTAAATCATCGTATTTAAAAAATAATTTCAAAGTCATCTTCTACAATGTTTAAAATGTATTGGCTAGTGAGAATAGTACATATCATATTAAATGGATTACCACACACGCTATATATATATACAGTGAACCAAAAAAAAAAAAGGTTCGACAACAGCTGATATTGATTTCATTGTTTAATTATTTTGCTTTATGGTGTTCTTTAAAAATAAAAGTTTATTTAAAATAATAACAATTTTTAAGATGAGTTACACAATTTTGTTTTACTTTAATAAAACTTATATCTAAATTATAAATTTATAAAACGTGATGATGATATAACATTCAACACCAAATAAAAACTTGGCCACTTACACAATGTGCCAATAAAATACTTTTAAATTTAAAATAAAACCATCTAATATTTCGTATGATGTCCTTTTGCTGTTATTACAGCTTGTAGCCCCTTGTTCATCCAAAGGACCAGTTTTTCGGTTAAATCTGATGGCACATTTTATCATATATTGAAAAGAGCAGTTTTTCGATCATTTTTATTCTTAATCTTCTTTTCTAGTAATTGTTTCTCCATTTAAGGCCACAAATGTTCTATGGAATTTAGATCCGGACTTTGAGGAGGATGGAGTAGCACTTTTTTCACTTTGTATCATAACCATTCCTTTATCATCCGAGCGTTATGCTTAGGATCATTGTCTTGGACCCAAGAATAATTTCAATTTAAATTTAATTCTAAAGCTGTTTCTGGAAAATTTTCTGTTAGAATGTTCATATACACGAAATTTAATTTGTTTGGATCCGATGGTCAGCGTTTCGTATGGCGAAGGGAAGGAACAGCACTAAAATCTGCAAATATAAAAGCGACTGTAAAACATGGTGGCGGATTCGATATGGTATGGTGCTCAATGGGAGCTAATGGTGTTCGAAATCTAGTGTTCACTGAAGGTGCAATAAACAAAATGGACTCATCTGTAAAAATAACAGACTTCTAGAATTCTTGTGGCTTTCCAACATATTTTTTAGTATATTCAAGCCTTTCTTTACATTTCCGAGAGACAAATATAGCTTTTTTGTGGTGTGTATGCACTATAGTCTTTGGAATGTAAAAAAGTTTTAATAGTCTGTGGATGCACATTCTCTATATATGCCTCCTTCAACTCTCTGCACTGTAAAAAAAATTCCGCAACGTTCCTGGGAAAAAATGGGCAGCTGAGTTGCCCATTATTTCCAAGAAACATTTCTTGAAAATGACTGGAACTTTACTGTATATGTTAAAAACTTTCTACAGAAATGCCAGTAAGATTCCTGTAAAATACCAGGAATATTTCTGTTGACAGCAAAACATTACTGACATTTCACAGCATGCGGGATCCGCAGACGATTTTTACATTTCCAGTTGACAATTTTCGCTTTATTATCATTATTTGTTAGAATGAAAAATATTTTGAAATTGACATCAAAATTATTATTTATAATTTACACGAAAAAATAAATTTTCAGTTAAAATTTAATAAAGTAAATATATATATGATATATTGTTTCTGAACTTTGCTTAAAATATAAAAATATATAAATGTAAATAATAATTAGAAAAAAAATCTAGACATAAAATATTTTGGATTTTCGTCAGTAATTATGTTAGTTTACAAGTTAGATAAAATACATATAAATTTTCATGAAAAAAAAAAAAAAAAAAAAAAAAAAAAACCTAAACCTAATTGTATATTTTTTCCGAAAAAAAAAAAAAAATTCAAATTTGCAGCAATTCAAAGTGTCAAATATATATCAAATTTAAATCAAATTGTAATAAAGTGTTAAAATATAAAAGAAAAAAAAAGCCAAGAGGTAGCATCGAACTCGGGCCGTACGAGTGGCGTGCGAGCTTTCTGCGTCCACACCACGAAAGACACGTTGAGAGCTGCAAACTAATGGGTATTTGAAACGTATGCTAAACCTCGGCATCTAATTTCTGAAAATCTAAGGCCCATTTGAAGAAATCCTTTCACTAGAATAATTAGAGATAAGAACTCTAAAACATACTTTAAATTAATCAAAATCGATGAGAATCATGTTTGATGGTCCCCTGGTTAATGGAGATCCAAATAATAAGGGTATTTTTTTTTACACGGTCTGCTCGTTAAACATTCTACAGACAAGAACGAGAGATAATCTCTTAGCGATGTCACACAGGTATTGTATTTTCATCTGAATTGTCTTGACAATAGAGACGTAAAGGATTATGACGTCTGTTGATTTATTTGCATTCCATATTGATTTTTTTACATTCATTTAAGGAGTTCGTTTTCGACACTCCCGCGCGAGCAACGGATTATAGCAAAAAAAAAAAAAAAAAAATGGCGGCCGCAGCGTTTTGCTGTTTCCAACCTTTGTTCAGGAACGTTTCAGATAAGAAAACCAGAATTTCACAGGAAAGAGCTAAATTATTCTGAAAACCCGAGAAAAGGCGAAACGTTCCTGGACTTTACATGGAACGTTACCATTTTTTTTTTATAGTGTGGTTATCTTTACTGCCGAAAGTTTGAGACGAGGAAATCTTTTTAGGCCTACCACTTCCACTAGGTTTGTCCAAAAATCTGTACTTTTTATGTATTTAATATGTAATGCACTATTGTACGTGGCTTTTTCACAGTTTCTGCAATGTAGCGTATACTTTTCTGCTCTTTCCATAATTTAACAATTAAGTTTTTCATATCAACAGAAGTTTGCTTTTTTTTTCCATTTTTGGAATTTTTAATCAAGCAAAGGAAATTTCAACACGTTTCAGTCTTATAGCTTTGACTTGGATTCGTTCCAGAAATCAAAACCCTGTTTAAAATTTACATAATAGCAATCCAAAGCAAAAGTGAAATAAGAGTCCAAGTTTTATTTTGGCAGGGAAAAACCTGCCATATATATATGTATATGAATATATATATATATATATATATATATATATTCGATACGTTAATATGTATAATGGTGTGTTATATTTATATATTTATCAATTCATATTAAATTTATTTTTATTCACTAATATTTAATTACGTTAACTATTAATTTGTATTGAAATTTTAACCTATTAAAGACAATATCATATTAATTTCTAATACAAAGTACACTATCTTAAATGAGAATAACATGTATGTTTTAATAATTTTATTATTTATTCTTCCCTGTCCCATTAAATTATGTGTATTTAATTTTTAACAAAGTTTGTAGACACATTAAATGTAACTAATTAATTTCAAAAATGAATTATTAATAATATTATTCCTTTGTGATAATGAAATGTGTCACAGGAATTTAAATTGTGATATATTGTAGCTAGGTACAAATATTTATGTGAAACATTAATAATCATCATTTTCAACATTTTACATATCATTCTGATTTAATATATCAATTACTATTTTTTTCGAATACAATTGTATATATTTACTAACATATTTTTAATTATTAATTAATTATCATATATCTATCTCTAAACGGTATTTGCTTTAAAACTTAATACATTAATAGTTAGAAATAGTATTTATTATATAATAGTTTTTATTTTACTAATAAGTCATAGATGGCAGCACCACCCTGATTCATTTGAATACATGGAGCAGTTGATTCTCAATTCTAAAATATCTATAGAGGGCGCTGGTTATGTATAATTGGAATGTGCGTGGCTATGCTGTATATTGTTGATTTTTGGCCCACCATCATATAAAAAACTTTTTTGGCGACATGTGCTGGTGATCTCCAATGATTGTATTATGTTTTGTCTCATGTTAAGACAGTATGGATTTCAATTTGGTAATTTGTTTTTTTTATTTTCCCTCTATCTTTTCAAATCTTGTTTTATTTTGCACTTTATTGTGTTCAATGAATTATTTTTCCGTTTTGTGCGGTTGTCCCAAATTCATATTCTTTAGCTAATTTATGGCTAATATGAAGATGAAACCACACATTTTATTTGCGGAAATTTAGACATTTGGGACCCGACGATTCTGTCTAAGTTCTATAAATTTCCATTATTCCATTTCTGTTATTCAATTTCTGCTGATTTTACTATTTTTTGGAATCTATGATAAGTGTGTTGGGGTGAACTGTATTTTTGTTAATTTGTTAATGTCATTTTCTTTCTGATTTCTCAGTTTTTGTTAGTGGTCGGTAATATTTATTTTATGGTTATATGTATACTATATAAATACATACATATATGTTACATTATTAGATCTAATTCCGCGATTTCCTTATCTTATTTTAAATTACTACTTTATATTCACAAAATCCCTATTCTTAAATAATATCTATCGTTAATTCTGTTCCCTTTAATTTAATGTCTCACTTGTCTAAATTACTTAAATATTACGCTTTTAGTATTCTTAATGTTCCATTTCCGCTCTTTTATCTTTTAGAATGTTTTTTTTAAGCAACCACTTTATTTTCCCTTCCATTTCATTTCCCCGCGCATATTCCGGGGTTATCCTTTTTACCTTCAAATTCATCCACTCGCTCTGTCCGCACTCTTTCCATGGCGTGGTTTTCTTAATTATTAATTGGTTGAGAGCGCGACATATGTCATACTTGCATTCCTACACTTGACGCACAAGAAGCCGCTGCTCTCTGTGTTTCAGCAGATTTTAGTCGTATTTCCATTTTTGATACCATCCCCTGGTCACCGTCAACGTATTTGATTATCTACAATTTTGTTCATCCCTAAATTACTGCTATGAAGCAATGGCTAATATTCTTGGTGGAAATTGCGCCGCCGAAAGATGTTTAAATAAAATGATGTGCTGACTTTACGTTTTGTCTCAATTATTTCTGGGAAACTTTCAAGGTAAAATGTATTCTATGCCTTCACTCGTCAACTGATACAACTTCCAATTCATCATATAACGTCAATGTCGTAGTCTTTAACATGGCAGGAATCCAGTTTCAGTTATACTAGTACAACATCATCGAATTAACCTGTTCTGACAAATTATACAACCCTATTACTGCTGGATGTGATCCACTACTGATATCATGACAGCCAGTTACTTCATTTCAACTAGAAAAATCTTCAAAAGTTGCAATAATGCAACATATATATGTGTATATATATACTATATACACACACACATATATATATATATATATATATATATATGCGCCTTCATAGAGGAAAGATCATCTTCTGCTTGAATAAATTTTCTTTCTACTAATAAATTAAAATTTCACAGAAGTCAAATATGTAAATTTAAGCAACAGACAGTAAATAAAGATTTCATACTTAAATTGTTTATTTTATAAGCCGTTCCTTCGCCAGAACAGAATTTAAAGTTTTAAGATATTTAACCCCTTCGGCCCTGATTTAATTTGGACTCAGATAAAAATTAAATTGCCGGTAAAATACGTTTGAGTAGACATAAATAACTATAATATGAAGTATTATATCATTTCGATAATTAGTAAACTAATTAAAAAGTACTCTAATAATAGGACACCAGGGCTTAAATTACGCAAAATGAACAATTTTATTTTCTGTGCATATTTACAATTATGTAAAATATAAAGGACATGAGAATGAATAAAATGTGTTTATTTCATAGGAAATCGTTTAAAACAATTTCTCTGTGCGTGAAAACATAAAAATACTTAATATTTTTCACAAAAATATATGTACTTTTATGTGTACAACCTTCCATTTTGCATCTCTGTTGCTTTTCACTCCTTTCAGTCACATGGTTCATTCCTTTAAATCTAATATCTTTAGAAGGCAGTATTCATTTTGTTCTTTGGCAAAACAGAGCTTCTTGATGACGGCCTTTCACGTTTGATACGGATTCGCGACTAGTCTTTGACTGATAGAGCTTCTGCTATTTCAAATGTCAAATCCAATAAATCCATTTGATCTTGCAAAGGAACTTCCAAGCATTTTGCATCATTTTTATACTCTAACCAAGAACTAATAATGGGCATACTAAAATAATGAGATATTACTCGAAGTGTCCATTTTTTACACTTTATAGCAGTTCGATACAATGACGGTAAGAAGCCATGTTTGTCGACTCCATGTTTGTGTACCGCGTCCATACATTTTTTAATTCGGCATCACTTTTTAATAGAAAGTTTACCAGCTTATTCCTGCCCGCAAAGCCGGCAGCAATAAAATAAAGACGCTGCACTATGAAAAAAACGGACTAAAATATTGTTACTGCAAATTCTACTGGCAATCAAGACGCAGTACTATTTCCGTATTTTAACGGAAAATGTCCCCGCAAATTCAAGACATTTTTCTGTAATTTACGGGGAAAATTTCCGTATTTTACTCTTTTTACAGAGCCCGTTTTTTTACAGTGTGGTGCTTGAAAAGCGTCGTATGTGTTTTAAAGAGAGTTGGCTCAAGATGTCTCACATATCTTTTAAGTAGGTTCCGATCATAAAGATATGGCCAATATTTTGCACTAAACGCATCGCCACGCGACTGATTTCGAAAGAGCTCAATTTTCTCTTATTGCTCTGCAAGAGTTTTTGTCCAAAAACGCCGAACACGCCTTGTGTGCCCACGTGTGACATTTTTCTGTTCATGAAGCTAAAATTATCCTTTCCAGGAAAATGTTTTGAGCCAATTGAGACCATAAGATAAAATTCGCAGAAGGGGCCAAAGGCCATATCCCAATTTACCTATCTTAAAAGTATGGAAGATTGGGACCTGTTCAGGCATCTATTGTATGTATTGAACTCAGTAGGGTCTACTTTGAAGATGGCAAAATAAATTTTGATGAACAAAATATTTTGTGCGTATTTTACATAGCAATTCTGGGTAATTTTTACACACACTTTGTTAGTCCTAAGGCCTCATGTCCTAATACTAGAACAAATGTTTTATTCTTAGTTATAATGTGATTTATCATTATTTTCTAAGTTAGATGACTAATTTAGGTAGAAAAGGCTTTAATTGATAAAATAAAATTAACAAAATGTCACTTAATTAAAATTAGTATTTTTATTGAGAAGGTTAAAAATGTGTGCTTACGTTTTGCCCGTAAATTGGTCGAAGCCTCCATTTTACTGCTTACTGAGGCATGTGCTGCCATGTGTGATCATAAATGAGATTAAATTGTTAATCTCCAATATATTATTAGTAGTACACTGTGTTTTAAACGTAAAATTCTTAAAAGCGAATAATTTAGAGCAATGTAAAGATGTGTTCTAATAATAGGACGCCAGGGCCGAAGGTGTTAAGAGAAAACGTCTAACGAAATTTGTAGTTGGTATTTAAAAAAAATATATAGATGAGAGTAGTACATAGTGAGACATGGTGCACAGTGAGCCAGCAGCCACTATGACATATAGTTGTAACTTTTTCTCCAAGCCGGTACACACACATAACGACCTCATCTGATGCATAATGTGGATGTAATTTCGGCACTTCAATTACTCGTCGAACAAAATAGCAAATAATTCTTTATTTTATAGTGGTTAAAGTTACATATACGTTTATTTTAGAGTTAATTTTCTTCAGTACGACATATATTTATTTAACCAAACCTAGCTATATCTAATAATAAACTATTTCGACAATACGGCATAAACTTATATGAAATTGTTATAACAGATGTGGCATCCATTTTGTTAAAACGTAACGAAAATACACAGTGAGACACACAGTTGTGGTACACAGTGAGACACACAGTTGTGGTACACAGTGAGACACACAGTTGTGGTACACAGTGAGACATGTCTCATTGTGTACTACTATGTGATTTTGATGTTAAAAAAGTTATTTAATAATAAAATTAAGTTTTTCTCTCTCTCTGTCTTTCTGTGCACTGCAAATCTTCGAAACACATTTTACTCGCAATACAACGCATTCATAAACGCCTGAGATGTCAAGAAGTGCTTCCAATCTGTTTAATGCGGTCCCAGGTGTTTGAAAATGTGTTTGAAAATGTGTTTCCTGAACATCGGCATCAACGTTGATAAAGATTGAACGGCAAGCGAAACACATGCTTATAACAGAACACAATCAGAACGCATTTCATTAACGCCATGTTCAGTGTTAAATTCGGAAATTTTTATCCGAGAGGAGGACTTTTTGCAGCTACGGACTGGGGGGAAAATAAATTTTCTGAAAATTAATTAATAAAAAACTTGAAAACTTCCGAGTGGTGATTTCTTTTAGGCATGTCTCCGCGGTGTGGAGTATGTGTGCATGGAAATGAGGGTGGGAGGGGGGTGGGGGTGGGGGGGAGGACTATGCAGAGCAACCTAGACCACCGGAAAACATTACAAGAACATTACAACTAATGACAGGGCCAAAACTAAGGGAGGGGCAGAGGGGGCATGCGCGCCGGTCGCCAGAATGAAGGGGCGCCAAATGAAGGATTATACCTTTGGAATGGATCATTTTCTTCTGATGGACTGATGGCTTCCACTATTACGAAACACCCATTATAAATGAAGTGTTAGGTGAAGATGAAAGAGCAGTCGTAAAAAGTTAGAACTCTGATTTTCTGGTCAGAATGGGAAAGACAAAATAGTCATATTTTTTTCTTTTCGTAAAAAGTTAGAACTCTGATTTTCTGGCCACTGTTTCATAATAATGGAAACCATCAGTCCATATGAAGAAAATAACTCGGTTAAAGCGGAAACTCGGTTAAGCGGGACTCAGATAATCGGGACTCTACTGTATATTTCATTTTAAAAATGATCTTTAGAATATGTTTATTGGTGTTCAGAGCGGATCATGAATCCTGTCCCCGTAACCTCCCCCTTGGATCCGCCATTGTAGATTACGTTTTAAATTTTAGAATAAGTCGGCTATTAGAAATTTAGTAAAATTTTCTTTGTAAATATACTTTGGGAAAGAGGGTGGGGGGGCAAAAGCCATGTTTGCCCCGGGTGCAAAAAAGGCTAGTTTCGGCCCTGACTAATGAATTGCATTCCATGGGCGGCGGTAAGGGGAAGGCCCTTGCTGGATTTTTACATTTAATTAACAGAAAAATTGCTTTTCTCTATAGATTTTGAAAAAAAAAAGGACAATAAAATATATTTTTTTCAAGTGATTAAACAAGAAGACCAAAATAAATTAAGATTTTTCGTCAGGCGAGCCCCCATCCCCACCCCTTTTCATAACCCCATAATTTATTTACCCCCCAAAAAGTACGTAAATTGCGAAAATTTTACGGGCGCAAAATGCTGTTGCATAAAAAAGAATACAGTGTACAATGTCAACTGTCCGATACATGGATATTTTTATTTGCGTCGCTCAAAATCTAAGAAGTTGGAACTAAATTTTGTATTCCTTCTTCCATGCTCAAAATCAACAAACGCGAGCTTTCTCTCCGCTGGCGCGCGTGCGCAGTGAGAAATTCAGAGCCCGGTGTGAAAGTAAACAACGAACGCCATGAAATTGCGCGATTACAAAATTTGAAACAACGTTCCTTTCTACCGATAATAAACTCTGAAGTAAGGGAAGTTCGCCCCGGAATATAAACCCTAAATAATTCCTCATATGTGGAATATGTGCAAAGGGAAGTGAAAGAACTGTTTGAAAGGCAATGAGAGGTATAGTACAAAGCCGAAGCGAAGTATAATCGAGCGTAGGCTCCGATATCAATAAGTGGAATGAATCCCAAGTACGGTGAGTGATTTTTCAGTTTCTTTATCTGTAAGTAAGTTTATTTTCTATTTATGATTATTGCTGTTGAAATTGTAGTTTTCAAACGTCAAATTGATGTAACTGAAAAAAATTAGTTGATTAAAATCGTTTTTATCCTTAATTGATAGTTTAGTGATTGTATATCATGCTTTAAAGGTCAAAATTAGCACTAGCCACCGGCCACGGGGCCAGTAAATGAGAAAAAGTGGCTAGTGAAAAATTGCCTATCAGCGGCCACTTTTTTACAAGGAGAGAACAAAATTTTCCTGTATTTAATCAAGGATTCTACTCTTTTTGGTTCCAATATATTTATATTAACAAATTTATTTGGGCTATTCAGTTTTAGATTAATACCTGCTTATAGAAATTTTACTGTTTAGTATTTTTAAATAAAAAAGTGGCCACTAGCTTAAATAAAGTGTCCACTTAAAAAACTAGTCCTGTCGGCCAGTGGCCACTAATGAAAATTCCCAGTTTTGACCTATATCATGCTTATGTATCAATTTTTCAACTATATTTATGAATTAATTTTTAAAAGCAATATAAATAGCAGTATAAATAGTACCACTACCAGTTTATGATATTTTGGTGACCGACTGTACTTTTTTTAACCCTGAACTCAATTATTACTCATTACTTTAAACTGTTGAGAGAAAGTTTTCAGTTAAAAATAGAAATTATTTAGTATTATTTAATAATTTGTAACATTTAAATTAAGAAATGTGTATATTTACCTATAAAATTAGAGTTGTCTTTAAGGAGAGGGGAAACTAATATATAGTAATACAGTATTACTCTTCAAATTTGCAAACGCCTAAAATCAGCACATATTGCAAATGTAAATAATGAAACTTTCAGTTTAGATGTAGGAACAAAATTACAGACTTTTTATATGATTCTGTAGGTATTTTAATACATAATTCTTGTTAATATATGACTGAATTCATGTTTTATCATGAAGGAAGTATAAATTAAATTCTGAAAAAAAAAATTAAGATATTGCTGATATAACTGGTACACACAATCTTTTTACCAAATTGATTATTAAGTTTGGCTAAATCTGAAATAAAATTTCCTTATTTTGTGATTTTGATTTGTATTAATAGTGAACTTCTATGAGGCAAGTTTGATTGAATAATTCAAGATAAATGTATTTCAACTTTATTGTGTATATTTAATTATATACATTATTATTTATTGATCTTTACTTTTAATAATTTCATCAGAGTTTACCCTAGGTTTAAAAAGAGGCAGGGTGCTGCTGGTGAGAAAATGCACTTTTTTAATTCTAAAGGGCATGTTTTGGATTCTTAAAGGCGCTTTTAAGATTCTTTAGGGCACTTTTTTTATTTTTAAATCCATTGTTTTGATTTTTAAGGCCTTTCAAGGCAACATTGAGCCAGTTTTTACTATGCAAGCAATTTTTTAATGTAAAAAGGAGAAAGGGCACTTTTTTTTTTACCAAGGGGCAACGAAGGTGCAAATTTTTTGGATGAGGGGCAAGAAGAGTGCTAATTTTTTGAATGAGGGGTAAGAGGGATGCTATTTTGTAAATCAAAGGACAGTTGGTGTGTAGCATCCCCCTGAAACTGCCAGGGGGAAACTGATTTAAATCATTTTTAAAATGATCTTAATGTTTGTTATTTTAGTTTATTACTTTAGTTACTTATTATATTTTAGTATTTTACTATATTAAGCATTCATTATAATTTTGATTGCATTATTACATTGAAATTACTGCTTAAAAACATAAACAAAGAAATGAACAGAAATCTGCATATTTCTAAAATCCTCACAACCTCTGGATTTGAGGGAGTGTACTGTATATAGTTTTTTTTATTTAATCAGGTTTTCAGTTTAACCCTACCTTATCTTCGATTAATCTAAAATAGCAATCCATTAACAGGACCAATTTTTTAATATAATAGCATAAAAATAAGTTTGGAATGTCAGAGAGAGAGAGAATATATTAAGGGCAGATATGTAAACGCAAACATCTCACAGATGTCACGTTTCCGGTTAAGGGTTAAAAAGAATTCTGAAATACTGTCAAATTTGGCAGTTTAAGCCAATTATCAAACCGTGGCAGTCTCGGAAAAGTCATCATCACGGAGCTGCTATTCCAAATGTATCCCATTTACAAGAAAATGAAAAACGCTATTCAATACTTAAGTATTGCAAATGTCTTGCATGCATGCTCCAAAATGAGTTCTAGAATTTGTTGAAGAAGGTATGTGTGTGTGTGTGTGGGGGGGGGGGTAGAATGAGAATGCTTTTAAATAATTTTAAATTTGCTGTTTACTTATGGTTTTATTTGCTATTTATTGAGATACTTTTTAGTAGACAATTTTCAGTATTCCGTTTTAAAAAATGTGGTAAAACCAATTCCATGGTTACTTACGTTACATTTAGAACAATTTACTTTAGTAATATAACACCTAGAATTCAAAATATAAAGTTGACATAAGGGCATTTCCATGAAAAAGTGGACATGAGGGTTGAAATTTCAAACTTCTTTTATTATTACAAGTAATATATCAAATTAAAGGTAAAAATATGACGCATATGAAATTACAGAGAACTAAGCTATAAAACTTATTCTTATAAGGTTTATCTAGGGTCAAAGTTAGAAAAATTTCAAAAACTTTCTAGAATGTAAAATAAGGTATTTTCATTCTGCCAAATGGAATATTTAAAACAGTCAGCATTTTCACTATGTGTGCATATATTGCTATTTGTGACCTTTGTTTACCTTTTGAAGCACTTAAGAGGCAGATTTTATAAGAATGAGGCAGAAATGGGGGTGTCACTATACACACCATTTTTGATTTTGCCGAAATTTTTATGGTGGTTTGTTCTAATGATTTTAGAAGATAACTATATTTTGTTTTTCCACAAAAAAATTTTTTGTGACCCATGAAAATTCCTAAAGTGGGCTGTGACCCAGAATTTTTCTGGAATCGACATCTTTCTGTATTCTTTTATCTCAGTGCATTGAGCATCAGCCAAAGTAATTCTTGTGATTATAACATGATCTTTAGTAGCTAAATTGAATTCTTTTGTAAATTTCATGGCTGACCTTCAGTGCAACCTGGCAGGGTTTGCCAAACTTTGTCAACGGAAAGTGAAAAAGTGCCATATTTGCAGGGTTGCAAAAAAGTCGGCTAAAATTAAAAAAAGCCAGGCCGGTGGCTTTTATTGGTTTTAACCGGCTTTTTTTTGGCCAAAATTGGCCTTTTTTGGCCATATTTGGCTTTTATAAAGTGAAGCATTGTAATTATAAACTACACATTTTAAAGTGTTTTTAATTAGTTTTAATGACATTTAATAGATCTAGAGTTTAATAAGTAACCCAATTTCTGAATAATGAAGACATTAATACTGGAATAAAACTTAGATGGTTTTGCTAGTGATTTGTAGTCAGAATTGCAAATATATCAGCTAAATTTTAAAAGGTTCATACAAACTGCTTTATCTGGTTTACACTGACCTTTAACTCCTCTCCCCCCTCCACCAATTTTTTTTATTTTTACTGCTTTATAAAATTGAAGAGGACAACGGTTACTTAGTTACATGTTTTATTACTTAATTCATTTTAAGAGCTATTAATATACGTCTTATTTTATTTCTAGTAAACATTCAAAATTATACATAGTCATGTAATAAAAACATTTCTCACTATTAAAAATATTATAAATACTAGCATATGCATGAAAATGCTTAGCAACAAGATTTTCAAAATTTTATTTAGAGATTTATTTATTTTTTTTTTTACCTGTTTAAATGCTCTATTTTTTTTATACACTTACGTACCAAACTCTCCTCAAAAATTATATCCTTTCTAATTTCTCTTTTAACATATGAATAACTTAAATCTCTCCATATGGGCACATAAGAATGTTTCCATTTTGATGTGATTACATTTTGCCATTGTTCAATTAAATATAATCTGTGAAGCTATGTAATATAGAATTTCAAAACACCAGTTTGGAGTCTAACTTATATGCTTTTCAATATTTATAACTTTTTTTTCAGACATAATTAGGGATGCACCGAATATTTGGTATTTTTTTGGTATTCGGCCATGTTACCGAATATTCGGTTTGGCCGAATATTTCCATATTCGGCCAACCAAATACATAAAAAAAACTTTTAAAACATATTTTTAAAAACCTTATACCACTTTTACGTTAAAACAGTCAACTTATAAAGATATTCAGAATAATTAGAAACAGAACCATATATTTAAATAAAAGAGAATGTTTTTACATTATTTATTTGCTGTTTATTAAGTATTATTTAAGGAAATTAACCAATCACGAGGATTTTCATAGGAATTAATTATGTACAAATGCAAGTTCCTGAACATTGTGTAGTAAGTAATCTGTTTCTTGCTAAGATTTTAAGAACAACATTTACAATCTCTGAAAATGATCACCCACTCCAGACACCGATCTAGGATGTATTTAAAAACTTCCTTGATTAATCAAAGGGAGTAGAACAGTTATTCATGCTGAGTTGCCACCCTATAAAATTTGAATAGATTGTATTATTTATTTACTTTTAGTCTCTTCCTGATAAATCATGATCCTGTACAATATTTTCACAATTTCTCTTTGATTTTAAAATGTTTGTTTTAGTATTTAAGAAAATTTTATTCATTTGTTTTAATTCACAGAATAAGCCATGAAATTTACAATTTTATTAATTAAAAAAGTTTTATAACTATCCCCTTCTTAAATAACTCAAAGCAGATTTTTTTCAGCATAAAGTTTACTTGAAAAAAGCTCTTGATTATCAAAATGGAAGTTTCTGTTTTAAATATTATGCAAATCTGTTTTAAAATTTAACATTTTAATGCCTTTAAACTTTGAAGTATAAAATTATTTGACAAGCCGAATATTCGGTATTCGGCCGAATAGTTACTATTCGGCTGGCCGAATATTCGGTATTCGGCCTAGCTGTTACTATTCGGCTAGCCGAATATTCGTTATTCGGTTCGCCTGTAGGCCGAATATTCGACATTTAGCCAAAATCACTATTCTGTGCATCCCTAGACATAATGCATTCAAAGTTGCCTCTTCTAACATTTATAAAGACTTATTTATTTGACAAAATTTAATAGAAATTTATAATTTTTTAGTAGAAAATATTTATAAGTGTACTAAAAATTAATTGATCTAAATTAAATTTAAAAGGAATTAGCTGTAAACCAACTTTTAAAAATAAAAACCGGCTTTTTTTAAGTGGCTAAAACCAAAAAAAGCCGGCCGGCTTTTTTTGGCCTGGCTAAAAGCCGGCAACCCTGCATATTTGGGACACTCCCGTCATTGGTGGCGACACTAAATTCTGAAAAAGCAGAATTCCTATATTAATACATGGAAAATATTCCAGAGAGAAACATTCGCCGTGCATACAATATTACAAATGAAATTTGAAACAATTACTTTGAAATTTGATTTTCATTTGTAATAGCATAATTCCTGCTTGTTTTTTCCCGTTCTCAGCCCAAGTTGTCAAAAACTATAAGAATAAATAAATAACCACCTTGATATTGCATCTTTGTTTAAAAATATAAAACTGAAATTGAAGTTTGCTTTGTAAAAGCATTCCAGGGTGTATGGCACGCTGCCAAAGGCAGTGGGGTCCACAACTCCAGGTTCGGATAGATTTTCACTGAAAAATACAAAATTTTATGAATTTAATGGTGTATGCTGCCAAAAGCAGTGGAACCTGGCCATTAGGTTCACTTAGATTGTTATAAAAATAAAACAGAGTGGAGTGTGTGTTGCACACCTAGTGTACACTGCTGGAGGCAGTGGAGACACGAGCTCCATGTGCGTTTGGATAGATTTCCATTTTAAAAATATAAAATCATACAAATTTGAGGTGTATACTGCAGTAGGCAATGAGTCACTGAATGTTAGAATTGTTTTAAAATGTAAAATCCTTCAACGTTGATTCTAGGTACTATATTTAAGATTATAATAACAGGCCCGGGCAACACTCGGCAGTGGAAATAAACTGCATAACATTTTTCTCTCTTTTACATGGCCACATAAAATAATTCTAATACAACATTGCCTATGGACAGAAGTTTTAATTCAGATTCAGTAAAACTTATATAGGTTATTGAGACACATAGCTGTCCTTACCCAATTAAAAATGTCATACAAAAGAAATCAGATATATATGAGCAGATTTTTCAAAATGCATTTTAATGCTATTAAAAGATTTTTTTAAAGCGTGGCCTTTTTTTAAAAATTAACATTTGCATACTATTGCAAATACAGTAGACTCCCTCAAATCCACATATCATCACAGATGTAAACAATGAAACTTTCAGTTTGTATGTAGGAGCAAAATTACAGAATTTTTTTTTGTTTTATATCATTTCGTATGTATTTTAATATGTAATTGGTCGATAATATGACCGAACTCATGGTTTTTCATGAAACAAGTATAAATTTGTGAAAAAATTAAGATATTACTGGGATCACTGGTAATCACAATCTTTTTACTAAATATATTTATGTATTAATCAAGCTTTTTTGGTTATTATAAGACTGGCTAAACCTTAAATAAAACTTCCTTACTTTATGATTTTGATGTAAATTAATAAGGTATCTTTATGAGGCAAATTTCATTGAATAATTGAAGGAAAATTGTATCTCATCTTTATTAGGCATACTTAATTGTACATTATTAATTATTTACTTGAACTTTACTTTAAATAATTTAATCATTTTTAAAATTAATATCTTACTTTATAACATTTGAGTTTATTACTTTACTTAAGTATTTCAATATTTTACTATGTTTCAAACATTCATTGTAATTTTAATTGCATTATAATTACATTCAAATTTCTGTTTAAAAAATGTAAACAAAGCCATGACCAGAAATCCGCGAAATTCTAAAATCTGCACAACCTCTGGTCCCAAGCTGTGCAGATTTGAGGGAGTCTATTGTACATGTATAAGAATTCAGTGTGAATTTGTTTTTTTTTTTATATATTAACATTGATTTAAAAGATTAATTGCTTGGTTTTTCTTTATAATTGATTTTATTTTCAATTCTATAAATGTCTAAAAAACCATCTTTCTTTTAAACAAATGCATTTTTAAAAGAATATATTTTTATAATATAAATTTACCATACCATATGAATGATTAATTAAATAAAATATTTTTATGTACTTTAAATTATAAAAAAAAAAATATTAAATTTGATACACAATAACATTACATCAGAAAAGAAAAATTGTCATTGGAAAATTACTTTTTAAGGATTTCTTTGTTAGCATTATATTATATATAGCTAGAGAGAGAGAGCATAGATTACAGGTCTTTGCAGAGTAGAGATACTGTACTTAGAGGTCTGCACGGGCCGGAATTTCCAGGCCCGGGCCCGGCCCGGCCCGTTTGCATTTTTACAGTTCTCGGCCCGGCCCGGCCCGGCCCGTACAAAAATTAGTGAAAACAGGCCCGGCCCGGGCCGGCCCGATGCAATTTCTACAAAAAAAATCCGTTTTTTCTCAACATACAATTAAGATTCTTTTAATGAATACTACGTACATATTTATTCGAAAATTTTACAGTATATTTTAGATTACTATGTGTTCGCAAAGCAGAAAACACACAATAGTAAACGTTAACGATTACACAGTGTTTCAGTCATCGTCTGTACAGACATTTCGAAATTCCAATAAGGATTCATTAAAAAGTTAATGCAGTTCAAAATAAAGGATTAAAAACATGATACCTTTTGAAGCTGTATGATAAAAAGTAGAATTGCGAAAATAGTTCTCTTATTTTTTTAAAGGCTTTTCCCAAATCGAAAGAAGTTACATTTCGACACATTTCAGAATTCATTTCTTTTCGGAAACGCGTAAGATTGGCAGGTATTCTTATTCAGAAACTATGTAAATGCCGTCTTTATCTTAGATAAAAGTAATATTACTTTCTCTGAAAATACTGCCAAAGTTAGCATTATGAATCGAATTTCCGGAAGCGGTAGCACAGGAAAGGAGAAAAACGTACAGTCACATGACAAGAATCTCTGTTATCTCTGTAAGTAATTTATCAAATATGGAGAAAGCTATTCGTTTCCAAATGCCTTCAATAGTCAGGCCTGGGAATTTTATGCCTTTATAGTTAAAAATGAGTCAGAAAATGTGTTTGAAAGTTTCGCATTGTTGAGCAGTGAATATGAGAACCCCTTAAGGTATATTTCCAAAAGATACTGTTAACAGAAGTTCATTATCACTATTAATACTTTTACAAAACATACTGCCTGTTCTACACATCCTGAGATCGATTAAGACCAGTTCCGCCCCGGCACGAGTCTGCTGAAAAAAAATTAAACCCGTAATCAGACATCTTGTAACTGTACAATGCCGATCTCTACGATGGACATGTTACATATCTGTATTGATGTTGTTAAACTCGCATCGGCTCGTGACGCACATTTATACTTCTCGAGAAAATCATATTCTTTGAAAATGGCTCGTATTTTATCTGCTTCGTTTGAATTCTTATATCGGGCCGATAGGCCCGATTAATTTTTTTTATCGGCCCGACCCGGCCCTGCAGGCCCGTTCAATTTTTTTGCCGGCCCGGCCCGTTTATTTTGTCTGTCGGCCCGGCCCGTTGAAAAAATTGTCCTAATTCTGCCGGGCCGGGTACGGGCCTCGGGCCAAGCCCGGGCCCGTGTAGACCTCTAACTGTACTGTATAAATACATGCAACGTATGTGTTATATGGTTACATACATTACATATACATATGCAGGATTTTTGCTGATCCATTTTTGTTAAATTTTTCATTGAGAAAAGAAAAAACTATCAAAATAGCAAGAGCTTTTTAGGGTTTCGTTCATCTCACGAAACCCTATTCGTCTCGCTCCTCTGTCTGTCTGTCTGTCTGTCCGTCTGTTCGTCACAGATCCCGTTCTCAGAAACTATACATGTTAGAGACTTGAAATTTTGGGTACTTATAGCTGAACACCTAACATCAAACAACAAATCATAAAATTTTGAAAAAGTTGGTAATTAACCGAATTACGGGCTAATTAACTTCTAAAATTAACCAATCCACCTTTTTAACGCAAATTCAAACTGACTTTCTCGAAATCATCCGTGTTTCTCCTAAGGGTTGCCAGTAAAATCAGCCGAATGCACGGTTACCACGGAGGAAATTAAGCCGAAAAATGAAGTGGAGATTTTAAAGCGAAATCGTATATCAGAAAATATTGGTCCGAGAAATTTGTAAATGGAATAGACAGACGCAGAAAAAAATCTACTTTCATTTGGTATAAAGTTCACATTTCTGCGATGTGTATAAGTTAAAATATCCACTAAAAATCGATCGATAAAAATTTAATTTCTTTAATTGGAAATACAAGGAAATAAAAAGATTTCAATTCGGCGGGAAAGCAGGTAGACATGACGACGCTGCGGTTTTCCATAATAGCATATTTTAATACGAAATTTTAACTTTTTAAATATTAAATTTTTTGATTAAATTTTTTGGCGATTTCCCGATGTCAAATTTCTCGCTGATTTCATTGATACCCATATCTAAGTCCTATCCTAATTACAAGCTGAAATATTAATTATTATTTAATTAATCGGTTTATTCCTATCAAATGCGTCGATTAAAATGAAGAGACGAGCTTATTTAACCACGAATTAACTTAAATTAGGAAATCTAATAATTTGCGTGGGCTTTTTGAACAGCGATATGAGATAAGTATAACTCATTCATCATCAGAAAGTTTACTTCATACCACTATTGTCTAATAGTAATTTCAGGAAATATTTTGAATTATTGGTTAAGTCCGCCACTCAGTCTGTTTGAAACTTTAAGATAGTTTATAACACATAGAAAAAAGTGTAAAAAAGAATGGAGTGTGATATTTCGAGGGGGGGGGGGGGGGCTAGAATTATTTTTAAAATCTTAGCGTTTGTTACCGCAGCAAATATTTTATATTTTAAATTCTTGTTTAAGACCGCCACCATTCCGACCCATCTATCTACGGAAAGATTGCGTAAAGGAGTTTCGTTCAGATATGCTTTTGTTAAGAATAGAGTGCATTCCCTGGTGGTGGAATGTGGAACTAACATAACGCGTTTTTGTTTTAATTAGGAAATCTAACAAGTCGATGGGTTTGAAACTTTAAGATATTTTATAACACATAAGATAAAGTGTAAGAAAGAATGACACGCGAAATTCCGGGGGGGGGGGGCGCTAGATTTCTATTTAAAAAATTAGCGTTTCTGACCGCTTTAGGTGACTTTTTGAGGGAGTCCTGAGATATATGCTACTTATTTAATATAAAATTGTCTAAAGTTTAGTTACCACTATTTCCTAATAGTAATTTCAGCAAACATCTTAATTTCTTATTAAGACCGCCACCACCTCAAGTAACATATCTACTTATAGATTGTTTAACGGAGTTTCCTTCCGATACAGTTTTGTTAAGAATAGAGTGCGCTCCGTGGTGGTGGGATCTGGAACTAACATTTTTGTTAAAATTAGGAAATATAACAAGGCGATCTGTTTGAAATTTTACGATAGTTTATAACACATTAGAAAAAGTTTATAAAAAATGGCGCGTGAAATTTCAGGAAGGTGGGGAGAGGGGGAGGGGCAAAATATTTCTTTTTTGTTTCATACCGTTTCAGGTGCGTTTTTTTTACGGAGTCCTCAGATACATGGTACTTATTAAATATAAATATGTCAAAAGTTAAATTACCACTATTTCCGAATAGTAATTTCAACAATTATCTTAAATTCTTGCTGAAGACCGCTACCCCCTCGAGTAACATATCTACTAATGGGTTGTGTAAAGGAGTTTCGTTCAGATACGCTTTTGTTAAGAATATGGTGCGCTCCCTGGTGGTGGAATGTGGAATTAACAGACCGCGATTTCATTTAAAGTAGGAAATCTAACAATTCAATCTGTTTTAAACTTTAAGATACTTTATAACACACGATAATAAATTATAAAGAAGAAGGGCGCGTCGCATTTTGAGGAGGGGGGTGTTGAGGGAGGTGTGCGAACAAAATTAGGAAATATAACTGGACGATCTGTTTGAAACTTTAATATGGCTTATAAAACATAACATAAATTTTTAAAATCAGGCCGCGTCAAAAATCATGGTGGCCATCTGCCCGCTCCCCCCCAAGGGGGGCACTTTTTTAAATTTGGCAGATGCCCGTCATGTGATATATCGTAGCATTGGTGGGGGGGGGGGACAAAATTAGGAAATATAACAAGGCGAATATGTTTGAAACTTTAACATAGTTTAGGATGCGTTTGCCAAAATTTAGAAGGTATTCCATTGCGATAAATGTACTGGACGTTTTGAAAGAAAGTGTTTTGAAAGGAATATTAAACGAAACCCTTTGTGCGATGTATAATCACACTTACCCACTTATTTTTATTATTCCGTGTACATATTGGGAGCATTTTCATTTGTATTATTGAATGCTTGATGTTGCTTATTACTTTCAGCTGTACTGTACCATTTAAATCCATTTTTTTTCTTTTAAAGGTTGAAAGTTGCTTCTGATTCAGGATACTGAATTTCTTTTCTTATCATCAAGATGGCCTTATTGTACTCAGAAATCTTACTGTTTTCAGTGATATCGCAGAAAGAGGTGCGCAGCTTATGGATGAATAAAAAAACTCAGACTGAAGAGTAAAAATAATATTTATTATAAAACTATGAAAACAGTAGCAGCCATTTTGTATGTTGCACACAAGTTATGGAAATCTTATTAATTTTTTTTGTTATTGTAATTTACTGTAATAAAAACTTATTTGGAGTGGTTAAGCAGTTTTAGGTCTTATTTTAGTTGCTCTAACTCCTAGTTATTTGTTTTGAGTTAAATTAAAGTAATAGAGTATTAAAGCTTATTAAATTGTAAAAGAAAAAAAGTTATTGTAAATATTTAGAACCTGCACTTTTATGACTTTATTGAATACATTAATGGGCAGTTTCACTAACATGAAAACACCCACTTGCTAATGTTAATGTTAATTATATGGGACATATATTTTAAACTATTTTGTTTGCATGTCAATATGTTGAAAGGATTTTGTTTCATTGGATAGCTAAAGTCAATCTCTACAAAGACCCCTTTTTAAATTTTTCGATTTTGGTTGCAGGTTTTCTTATTATTATGAGGATACTTTCTTTTCGGAATCTGTTTCGAAAGTTAAAGATATCATTGTAGAGACCGATTTCAGCTATTCAATGCAGTCATTTAAAACTATTGAAATACAAACAAGATATTTTTTTAAATATGTCCCATGGGATTAGCATTAGCGAGTGAGTTTAAAGTAGCCCCTTAAATTCTTTTTGTAGTAAAAATATTGTTCTTGGAAGTAGATCTGATAAAGAGAGGAAATTTAATACAAAATACATATGTTTTCTTGCTTTTATTTTAAAAAGTGAATTAATTTAAGATTTGGAAACTGTAAACAATTTTTTTCTGAATTGGTCAATTCTGTTTCAAAGTATGAGGCAAATTTTGGAGCTGAAGGAAGTAATTCATATTGAACTGTTTGATAAATTCATTTATGAAAACTTTTTGAGTTTTAATCATTGAATGAAGCATATGGTATGTCAATGATTCCTTTAATACGGTTTTTGTTTTAATCAAACAACAACAAAAGAATTATGATCACTTGAAAAAATGAAGAGGCATATATGGAACATGTAAATAACATAATTTTGTTATGTGTAAATTTAATTGATTATGCATCATTGTTGGAGCAATTAGCTTATAATTTAAGAGTCCATATTATAGACATTAGAATGCATAACATGTCTGAAAGGATTAAATGTAAAATTTACTGTGAATTGAAAAAAAAAATACGATCTCTAAATATTACTCAAGAAACAAAAAAATCAATCTCATATTTTTGATTAAATAAAAGTTATATTTGTGAGTCTTTCTATCATTTATATTTTGAGAATATATGTGAGAAAATTTCAATAATATTCCCAGTTTCTTTAAAAGTTTAAGCAGAAATTAAGTAAGGTATATTTTAAAAACTTTGATCAGAAGCAAATTTTAGTATTTTTAATGAAGTTTTATATTACATGTGTTAGTAGTAATAATTGAGTTTATTTAAAATTATTTTTTATCAGGATATGGAAAATATGCATTTTATAAATAAAAACTTTTAAAAATGCCTTTAATGGTAGTAAGTGTGAATATTTTGGATAAACTTTTAAGCACACTTAGTGTACAAAAAACTTCAAAGTTTGTGTTTATTACAAAATTTTAAGATGATATAAAGATGTAAATTGTTAACCTGTAGTCAATATTTGTCTAAAACTTCTGCATTTTCAATCTTCTTTCTCATTTTGTATTCCAAAAAATTGTATATATTTTTGATTTTTTATACTTTAAAAAAAAAAAAAACTAGTTGGATGTGCCAATCCCAAAACTTTCTTCTATCTTATACATCTTAATATTTCAAAACCTAGTTACACATGTTAATACTTCAATATTATTAGTTCAATACTATACCAACTTTGATTTTCATCTTAAATTTCTGCTCAAGTCAATTAAACGGACTAAAAACGAGTTAATCTATATCATGATATTTGTTAAAATTATTAATTTTTCCTTATTCTGTCGTCATCAGCTGTTTGCGAATAGTCGGCATAGCAGGAAGTGAGTTCCCGCCGCTGCATGAGCCGCCGATGCAGAATAGAACTACGAAAAATCAAGAAAAGTATACAAAAATCGCTAGCACGGAGCCCCTTACCGCGCAATATTTCCAAATTCAAGGAGAACCTGTTGGCCAAAGCCAAAAACAAGCACAAACATTTTGGTTCAATTGTATGCATAATTTTATACGCTGTTCGATGGTACAATAATGAAAATGGCACAGAGATCGGAATTATAGCGCCCCCTTCTTTCGGAATTTTTTTAAGTTCAGGGAGGACTTGTTTGCCATAGCCAGAAACATGCACAAAAAATTTGGTTCAATTATATGGATAACTTCATACACTTTTCGATGGTACAATAATGAAAATGGTACAGACATCGCAATTATAGTGCTCCCTTCCGGCAGAATTTTTCCAAATTCAGGGAGGACCTTCGTGACATGGCCAAAAATAAACACATAAAATTTGGTTCAATTCTATGCATAACTTCATACACTTTTCGGCGGTACAATATTCAAAATGGCACAAAAATTGTACAAAAATCGCTATTACAGCGCCCTCTACGAGCGATTTTTTTACAAATTAAGGGAGGACCTCCTTGCCATAGCCAAGAACTTAATTTTTTTTTTTGGTTCAATTCTATGCATAACTTCATACACTTTTCGATGGTGCAATATTCAAAATCGCACAAAAATCGCTATTACAGCGCCCCCTAACGGTGAATTTTTTGCAAATTCATGGAGGACCTGCTTGCCATATCCAAAAACTTAAAATAAAAATTTGGTTTAATTCTATGCATAACTTCATACACTTTTGGACGGTACAATATTCAAAATCGCACAAAAATCGCTATTACAGCGCCCCCTACCGGCGAATTTTTTCCAAATTCAGGGAGGACCTGCTTGCCACAGCCAAAAACTTAAAATAAAAATTTGGTTCAATTCTATGCATAACTTCATACACTTTTGGACGGTACAATATTCAAAATCGCACAAAAATCGCTATTACAGCGCCCCCTACCGGCGAATTTTTTCCAAATTCAGGGAGGACCTGCTTGCCACAGCCAAAAACTTAAAATGAAAATTTGGTTCAATTCTATGCATAACTTCATACACTTTTCGATGGTAAAATATTCAAAATCGCACAAAAAACGCATTTACAGCGCCCCCTACCGGCGATTTTTTTCCAAATTCAGGGAGGACCTGCTTGCCATAGCCAAAAACTTATAATAAAATTTTGGTTTAATTCTATATATAACTTCATACACTTTTTGATGGTACAATGGCGACAGACAGACGGACAGACGGACACACAGACAGACAGACATTTTCTATAAACATGTTTTTTGGAATCTCTGACCCCTAAAACATGCAAATCCGTCGAAAACCGGAAGTCGAAAAAAATTTCGATTACAATACTTTCTTCTATTGAAGATAGAAGAAAGTAAAAAAAAAAAAAAGTGTAAGTTTATTTGAGAGAAGACTAGTTATTCTGATTTGTGAATGTTTTCAAAGAGAAAGACAAAAATTCTTTAGAGATTTATTGTTTAATGATACTTTTGCAAAAAAATAAAAAAACCTATTAACCAAATTTTTTATTATGCAAGAAATAACTAAAAAATATCAATTATTTAATTTTCTGTTAATTGTGGTCAATTTGAACGTAGTGTTATTTTGTTATTACTGCTTTTAAATCAGAAAATTGCTATTGAGTAAAATGGGGAGCATCAAAATTTGTCAGTTAAGTTTCTTAAGAGTTCAGTTAATGCATCTAATAAGAAATGGGATATTAAAATAAGCTAAGCACAATTAGTCTGCTGCCAATGGATGAAAATAAAATTATTGCCACACTTTACAAAAACTAAATTTTTTATTTTTAAATTTGAAATGGAACCAAAATTTTAAATGCTCACTATCTCTTATTTAATTTTTGTAATACAGTACAGTAATGGGTGATCAATAAACAGAAATAACCACTTATTTTCCTATTTACTAGTTGCATTATTTTCAAAATAAATATTGTTACTACCAAATTAAGCATTTTATTTAGTTTATAGGAAGTATTGCAGATTTTTGCTATTAGAAGATGTTCATGTTCATTTACAGCTAGATTTTTTTTCTTTAAAGCGGTAATGATGAAACTTATCAGGTAAGTACTAAAGAGATATGGGAAAGTATATTAATGACATTACACAGCTTCTTTTATAAATGAGCTGGAAACATAGATGATGCGGTGTAGTATTGGGCAATTGATATGTTTTTATCGATTCATTTGACTGTGCCAAATATTTCTTAATGACTACAGCCTACCAATTGCTATTGTGTCTGATGTGATCGCATCAAGAATCATCCACAATGCATGAAACCAAACTATTTATGAACCATCAGAATTAGACACAACCGGTTTGTCATATTTCCCCATAGACTTTTGTTAGCACCCCCCCTCCTTATCTCTAGCTGCTTCTGGATTTTATCACAAGGGTTGCCCACGGTGAATTTATCTTACACTTGCATATTTATCCATTTTCTATAGGGGCATTTTAGGTTGCATTTGGAGCATATAACGGGATGTGTATGCATCAGGAGGCCTATTTTCAGCATGGATTTCAGGCTTACCACGTTTCTAACTTGAATCATAATTTCTCGATGAAATATATTGGCTTTTCCATTCTTTTTTGCTAGTAACTGATTTTTGTTAGGAGACAGTGGGTTATGTTATTCAGTTCTGCGGGATGTTTGGGGTACAGTTCCAATTTTGGAGTTTTATTTATTTTTTAATTTCTAGCTGCTTCTGGATTTATCACAAGGGTCACTGCCCACAGTGAATTTATCCTCCAGTTGCGTATTTATGCATTTTCTATAGGGGCCCTTTCCTTTTTCGGGAGTTATCCCATTTCTCCAAGCTGTCTTTCAATCGCTCCTACCCTTATAGATTTTCTCTTTTTCAATTCACTCCTCCCCCCCCCCCCTCCACTTCCATCTTTTTCATTATCATGACCCTAAGTCCCTCCTGGTCCCTCCCTACCCTTATAAATATTTTAACACAATGTTTACTCTTAATTACAATCTGCTTATAAGGTCTCTCAAATTTAGTACCTTTTGATCGTCATCTTTAAATTAGGCTTTTTCTTTTAGATATTTGTCCTTATTTTTGAAATATAAAAGGTTTTTACCCTTCTTTCCATCCTTTATATTGTTTTTCTATTCTGGGTTTTATGTTTTTAGGATACTGGACGCATGACCTATCTTTTCCTAAATTTCTGTTTCATTTGGAGAACTTTTGTAAGCTTTAGCAGATTTTTACCCCCACCACCATGTGGCGCTTTTGTTACTATACAAACAATATTTCTTAGTTTTCTCACACTCTAACTATCCGATTTTCGTGCAACTTTCACCTTTCTACCTGTCTCCATTTTGTTTTAGTCACTATGTTCTCCGTTAGGTGGCACTCTTTCTCTTTTTATTGTCTATCGTTTTGCATCTTACATCATTAACCTTGTTCTCCCCCACCATTTGTTTTACTTCTCATCTTCCCCGTTAGAAAATGCTCTCTTTTGCACTTTTTGGGGGGAAATTTGTTTTTGACATTTGACATCACAGTTGGTGCTTAGAACGTTAAGTAAACATTATTTAAATATTAGATAGTGAATATTTTAGATAATGTTTACTTAAGTTCTAATAAACAACTGTGATGTCAAATGTTTATACAAAAATGTGCAAAAAAGAAATAGAGCACCCTCTAGCGGGAAAGATGAGAACTAAAATAAAAGTGTGTTGTAAAATATGTATGGTGAATTATGTAAGATATGCAAGCCAAAAACTAGTAATATAATAAAAAGGGGAAGGAAGAGCCCCCTGATGGAAGAGACAGGAACTGAAATGAAGTAAAGGATGAAATAATTACAGGTACAAAGGTGAAAGTTGCATGAAAATCGGATAATTAGAGAGTGAGAAAACTAAGAAATACTGTTCGTATAGTAACAAAAGCGCCACATGGTGGTGGGGGTAAAAGTCTGCTAAAGCTTAGAAAAGTTGTCCAAATAAAACAGAAATTTAGGGAAAGATAGGTCATAGGTCCAGTATCCTTAAAAAATAAAACCCAGAATAGAAAAACAATATAAAGGATGGAAAGAATGTAAAAACCCTTTATATTTAAAAAATAGGGCAAATCTAAAAGAAAAAGCCTGATTTAAGGATCGCGATCTAAAGGTACTAATTTGAGAAATCTTATGAGAAGATTGCAATTAAGAGTAAGCATTGTGTTAAAATATTTATAAGGGTAGGGAAGGGCCAGGAGGGACTTAAGTAGAGACTGTCAGGGTCATGATAATTAAAAAGATGGAAGTGGGGGGGAGGGAGGAGTGAGAATTGAAAAAGAGAAAATACATAAGGGTAGGAGGGGAGGGGCAATTGAAAAAGAGCTTGGAGAAATGGAATAATTGCCGAAAAGGAAAGGGCCCCTATAGAAAATGCATAAATACACAACTGTAGGATAAATTCGCTGTGGGCAGTGACCCTTGTGGTAAATCCAGAAGCAGCTAGAAATTAAGAAATAAACTCCAAAACTGGAACTGTACCCCAAACATCCCGCAGAACTGAATAACATAAACCACTATGTCTCCTAACAAAAATCAGTTACTAAAAAAAAGATTTAAAAAGTCAATATATTTCACCGAGAAATTATAATTTAAATTGGAAACGTGGTAAGCCTGAAATCCCTGCCGAAAATATGCCTCCCTATTCATATTCATCATGTTATCGGCTTCAAATGCAATCCAAAATGTGTAACGTGATGTTTTAAAGGTGTATATAAACGTGTGCCTTGAATGTGTTTCAAAAAGCGATGCGTGTGAAATGCGTTTAAAAAAACGGCACACGAACACATTATTTAGCACCTGCAGCAAAACGCATTTTACTATGCTCGAAGCACCAGAAAACACATTATGAACGTATTTTTAGCATGCAAAAGTAGGACCCTTTTAGTGTTAGTTTTGCGTTCTGTAATGTGTTGTGGGGATTTGCTGTGTGTGTGTGCGTGGGCGTGCGATGGCTAGGGAAATCTACTAAACATAACAGGATGAAAATTCCATGTAGGTAGCCCAAGGTCTGCCATTGTCCTACCGAGGCCCATATTTTTAATATTTTGAAAATCTAGAAATATTAATTAAAAATTATGAATTCCATAAAATTATTGATAGAGTCTAAGTAAAATAATGCTATAAAGTGATAAAATATCATTTGTTAAGATTGACGATCGTTTCGTCGCACCAACGGCGACATTTTCAAAATCATACACGGTAGATTTTTCTATCGTGTATGATTTTGAAAATGTCGCCGTTGGTGCGACGAAACGATCTTTAATCTTAATAAATGATATTTTATCACTTTATAGCATTATTTTACTTAGTCTGTTTATAAGTGATCATTATACATGATTTTATTGATAGGGTGTAAAAATGTATGATTTAGGAAAATATATACATTGTCTCACTGTGTACCACTTGTGGTACACATTGAGACAAGTTCTAATACACCGTTATGCTTTTTAAAACCATTTATACATTAATGTGTAGTGTATTTGTGTAGATTAAAGATATAGCAAAATGCTTTTCAAAAGAATAAAAATAGTCGTCATTCGTTAAGTAATAATCATTTTTGTGTCACTGTGTACTACCCTCCTTTAATGTAAAAATATCCTTTTTACATTAAATGGAAAAGCAATATATTTATTAAGGTTCAGATGAAGGAGTACTTTCTGCCATAACTTTTATGGGGGTTTTACAACAAAACACTCCGGAATTTTATATTTTCACCCATTTTTCATTTTTATGGTACTGTTGTGTAAAAACTGAAAAATCTGAGTTTTTCTTAAACATCAATATTCATTTGGTAATGTAGAACAATTTTAAATAAATGTAGAAAACTAGTCGGAGGCAGGCATACTATGAAACATTTTACTAAATTTTCACAAACTTTTAATTATTCTTGATTACGTAAACACATTTAGATACAAGTACTACACAGAGGACAAGATTAGTAAAAAGAAAGCAAAATTAAGAATTTCTATAGATGTGGCACGGACATCGTCCCTTCATTAGGTATAATTTCCTATTTCAGAGAGACATCGCTCTCTCTCTGGCCTCGATCCAGATACATCTGCTCGTTCAAAAATTGTTCGTAAATGCTCCCTGATACTTCCTGCTATGGTTGCAACTTTACGCCTGAGCTTCAACTGCTCTTTGTTCCCATAGCTTGCATTTTCTGTGAGAGAACATTCCTCCAACATAAATTCAAATATAAAAACAAATTTTAAAAATGCCAAATAAACTAAAGAAACGTCAAATTGAACATATTTGACAACGAAATAACTTAGCGCAACAAGTAATGAATAGATGAAGCAAAGACTTTTAAAACACGAGTTTATATACTAAAGAAAGCATATTTTTGGCTTCAGATGTGATGTTTCTGTAGCTACTTACATGTATACTTATTTGCTACTTACATGTCTAGACATGAACCTCATGCACCTAATTGTCCACAAGATGCATTGCTTAATTTAATAATAGAGATATGTATTGCATAAATTTGTTGCACTTCACCTAGCTCAATGAGTTCCCAGAATAGTACAGAAGAGTGTTATGTCAGGACTTTTGTGTATATAAAAACAAACCGTGCTCACTTTATTCTTACATCAAAATTTTCTCAAAACGTAAAGATTTAAAGTTTTAATAGCATTATTAGTGAATTAAAAAAAAGGAGTTCGTTGAAAAAAAATCATATGATTTTAATTTCTTCTTGTTTGTGTTTCTTATTTATATCACATAACAATTTTACATATACCCAGCTAAAACTGTCCTTATTTCTGAAAAATAATTAAAAATAAGTGAAGGATAGCGGTCAATATACATAACATTTTGTAATAATTTTAATACCTTAATACATTTATATATTTAAATATTTGTGATGCATAGAATTTTTGAAGTTTTGAATTTTTAAAAGAAAAACAATAATTGTGATGAATAAATTTTAGGAAAAACGGTTTGAACAGCGATATTTATTCATAATGTATTTCCAATTTAACATAACTTATAGATTATTTTACGAATATTAAGCTAAAACTTTTATATAATAGACTAATTTTTTATATAGAAAACAGAGATTAATATGCAATTTTTAATGCTTCGCGTGCTTGCTATCTGATCACTGAAAATCATGGCTCTCACGGGGGTTGAAAAAAATAATTTATCTTTGGTTCATTTATCATGAAAGTAATATTTCCTTCTTAAGTGAAATTTATTATTTAGTGCGAACCGTAATGATAACGGTACATATTGGTGAATATAGAGATTCACATTTATAAAAAAATGTTTTAATTTTTAAAATATATTTATCAATTTTTGTTTGAGAAATATTTTTCATTATTTGGGGTACTTGTAAATACTTATAAGTACATATGTATTACAGTACATAAATTTTTAGACAATTTGTTTAATTTTTCCTCTGTCATAAATACATAGAAATTTCATAAAAACCGTCGTAGATTTACAAAAACATCAAAAACATTTGTTATGATGGTTAAGAGAATGATTTCTGTTTATTTTTGCAATTGTGGTGTTTTCGTTTATTATTATCATTTAATATGACCTTCTGTTATGCAAATGTGTTATTAAGCAAATGATTTTGTATCAGAGTAGTGAAATGGGATAAATATATAAAAAAACCAATTTTTGAAGATTTAACTAATTTAAAACATAAATCATATTATTTATTGTCATTAATCATTTTTATTTTGTGTACTTTGTGGTCTACTAAAGTTAAATTCTGAGTTTATATTAATTTCGTTTACGAGTACAACTAAATAATTTATGTTTTTAAGTTTTTGAACAATTTGAGTTGTTAGAGTAGACTTTTGATATTTTAAATTTTTATATGGTAATGAAAATCTTCCAGTACATGACCATGCATGTCAAAATGACAAGTAATTTTTTTTAACCACTTCCCTTATCATTTTTTTGATAACTGCTTGAACTAACTTTGAAAACTGTAAATAATCATCACATTTTTTTGCAATTACTCCATTGCATTTCATGATTTGAATTTCATATCACAAAATTTGAAAAACTGCCAATCAAATATTATATATAATTTAATTATATGTAATTTATTATATTATATAAGAATATATTCTTTATTTTTAAACTTCAGGCCAAGTAAAAATGCGATAAAACAAGTCGTAATGACAAATTATGCCATGCCTGAGATTTCTCGGAATATTACTTAATTGTCATATATGCGAACCCGTGATAACTCTGATTAATATGGGAAGGGCTTAAGTATATTTAATTGTTGATGATCGTAACTAAACGGAACAACGAATTATTCTTATAAATAAAAATGATGAATGCAATTAAAAATATTATTCGTCATTTTACAGAAACGTAATTTATCATACCGATATTTGAAAATTTATTAACCGTATAGTATTATAAATAAATTGGAAAATCGGTGTTGTGAAGATATATATCATGGAGAAATGGATATATATCAATCCTCTTCATCAAATTTATGCAGTAAAACATTAACAATTTTTAAAAACTATGCCGTCATTCGTAATGATGTAATATTAAGCAGAAATTTAAAAGTTATAAAATTTCTTAAAATGAAATTTAATATTCTCTTGGAAATAAAGCCATAAAAATCAAATCCAATTACAGAAATTATTTTACGCTTTAGACTCACCATAAACCTCGTTCAATTAAACTGAGTTAAAAATTCTTATTACAGATATTTCTACAAATGTCGCGAAGCATTTATTTTTTTGAAACTTTCTCAAAGTTTTGGGAATATTTAACTTTTAAATAGCTTTAAAAATCAAAAATATCTACAGAATACTTTTACCATAGGGAAATTTTAGAATATCTAAAAAGTGAAAATATTTACTCTTTGGAATTTATTCGGAAAGATATTACAAAGCAATGTACAATTTAATAACAAGTGCAAAAAGAAAAATCTAACGCAGTTTTTGATGTATTTAGTAATTAGCTTTTTGTTAAATAATGCCTTAAAACATATTTTAACGATTTCTAAAGAAATGTTTATATAAGAACGGTTTGTAAATGAATGTTTGTACAACAACATGGAGTTTTAATTCAATTTGTAAATAATATGTTATAGAAAAGAATAACTACTGGGAATTCTTTTAAGTAACCTTAAGCTAAAATATTTTCGGCTGTTAGGATTTTGTAGTCCTGTTTGAAATTGAAAAACATGAAATTGTAATGATATTATATAACAGAATGAAATATTTATTGCGATATTCTGATGATAATATTAAATTTTAAATATTTTAATTACATTGTTTTATTAGGAAAAATACTTTTTAGCCATAGATTTAAATAATGTTATCTTTAGTTGTGAAAGAGAAATGAGAATTTCTATGTGAGCGAAAATAACAGGACGAATACCTTTCTCATACTAATATTTTGGATCAAATTTATTATAATATTTAGACGTAAAAAGGTCTGTGTGTTATTTAAACGTTAACGTCTGATTTTAGCTTCAGAATTTATAATTTTATCCCAGTAATTGTGCTGTCAACTTCTATTTTTATAATATATGTGTAAATGACGGGAATTATCATATTATTTGCAATTGCAATACCACACGTTGTAAGTAAGTTTATTATTTGTTCATTATCACCCAGAAGTGAAATATATTTTATGTAAAATAATGCATAAAATATTTTTTAAAGGATAAATAAATGACATAATAATTGTCCATAAATATAAATGGGAATATGTACATATTTTGTAGCTTCATATTTTATGAACATATGTAGCAACTGTTATAAATGTAAAATAGTGGCATAGAAAAGTGGGTATGCGCTACATAAATGAAATCATTTGAAGCACCAGGAGATCCTAAATGTGGAAATTAGCGATTCTGTTACAAAAATTATTTACAATTATCTTTATTATTGTAATTATACATTGTATAATCATGACAAATAATGAAGCATGAAAGTATTCTAGTGAACTATCACAAGACGAATAACGAGACCTTAAGGCTATGTCTATGTTTATATTTCAGTTTCTGCATTATAAGCGACAGGCATGATTATCAGGGTAATTTAAATGACCATACACACTTATAGACAACTTTAATGCAATACATTGAAGATCACCAACGACCAACGTCATACTAAACCTTTCGTCATCTGTTGGAAACGCATTTCGTTGAGATTCCAGTTCTAAATATTTTCTAATTCCCTTTGTAAAATTCAATACGCAGATTAACCACAAAAAGTGAAATTAACACTTTAAAGTTGTTCATAGTCAAAAATGGTTACAAAAACTACAATCGCAGCGTTTATTAAATGCGTAATGTTTAATTCGTATATTTCAAACTCGGTTTTGTGATGTGTAACTTTATAACTACACTATGAAATCCATTTGATAAAATGTTGTCATTTGTAGCTTGTATAAAACGAAGGAAAACAACATCAAAAATGTTTTTCAACTTTTCATTTTTGAGCACATGAGGGTAATGATGAGAGTCAATATTTTTCTTTAGTTAAGTGTAATTCACAATTTACTCCTATGTTATTCGGTACTACTAGTTGGTGCTATTAATAACAGATCAAATCACTTTAAACAAGCCACTTTTGTAAGTTATACTGCTGTGAAACTGAAATGTGAAAAGCTGTAAAATCATCTGTACAGCAAGACGTATTAGTCAGTTGCCAAATGAAAAGACAAATCCGCGTGATCGGCTGTGAGTTTGCGGAAGATAAAGGTTACACATTATTAATTAAAATACATATTAAAAATATTTAATCTAAAGCACAAGTGCTACATTTCATTGTGGTATTCAACTATGTTTTCATTATATATTGTATGCTTTCATTATATATAAGTCATATATTGACAAATATAACTAAAATGAATTTAATATTAACAATTTGAAATATATTTGTTTAATTAAATATATACTGATTTGTTAAGCAAATTATTTTAATCGAAGTTTCCTTTTATTATTATTTTTAAGGAAACATAATGCATTATTTGATACCAAAAAAAGACTTCAAATGAAAAATATTGAAAAATTACTATTTTTTTTCCATAAATAAAGGATTTTATTTACTAAAAGATGAATAAGCTACAATCTAAGAGTAAGAACTACCAGACGATCTGGTCGCCGACTTGCCTAGTACAAGGCTGGTTAACAGATGACCAAATGCTCAAAATAGTCTTTGAATAAACTCTCAAAAATTAAAATGAATTTAAAACTCTTTCAAATGTGTTACGTCTACTTAAAATATTTTGTCACATCATCCAGAGAAATACCATGGCCGAATGTTCAAGTGTGCATTTTTAGCTTTTCACATATTTATTCAAATTTAAAGAATAACAGTTCTGCACCTGGCAAAAAGAAATAATTGCATGAATACACATACTAAAATTGTCTTCTTGTATACCTACTACATAGAAAATTATCTTTCGATGCGATGCTATTTAAATTTTAGTGCTGTTTTTCATTTAGGAACAAAATACCGATATATTGTAAACGAGTGTCGTTATTCGACATCAATTGCATGACAAATATTTCCATGAATAGAAAATCGACATAAAATCGGTAATTGGAAGTGCACATAGTTTCTTTGAATGCAATATGTGTGCATATCGGTTTTGTGTCGGTTAATCCTCTTAAGTTCTTAGGATTGATGGACATACGGATATGCACAAGGCAAACCAAGCTCGATGCAGAAATTGCTTATACTAAAATTTATTGTCACGGACATAGGAGAGAGCTAGAAAGCTAGCTTAAAGAACCAATTACAGTAAAACAAACAATATTGTATAAAAATGAAAACTGAATTGATAGCAATATAATGTAGTGCTATGATTACTATATTCTAACAATTATTTTGTCACTGTTTATAATACCATTTTATCAAATACTTTTTGCATTACTTGACGTGAAATATAATTTATTTATTAAGTAATAATGACAAAATGTAAAATTTAGTTACAACTAATGATACTGTATTTCCAAAATAAATATGATAATTTAAGTAGTTTAAAAATATATTCTAAAAATATAAATTAGCAGTTGGACTTCTGGTATAAATGCAAAATTCTCCTGTTTACGGAATCATTAACATTTGAATAACACACAGACATTTTCACGTCTACAGATTATAATGAAGTTGAGTCAAAATATTAGGTTGAGAAAGGAATTCTCCCGTTTTTTCTGCAGGTATACAAATTCTGCATTTTTATTCAATTCATAAAATGTATATGTATTGCGAGTTAAAACTATACACAGAAATATTTGAAGAAGGTTTCCAAAACATGAAAAGATAATATTCTTCCAAACTTTTGCAAAAATAGATTTTTTAAAATACAGTGAAATAAAAGTATTTTAAGCTTAATATTATTAACAGAATATACCCATAAATATTAAATTATGTTTCAAAATTTTACTTTAAGTTTCAAAATATTACCACAACTCCATATTTTTCAATTTCAATCCACACTAGAAAATCCTGATAACAGAACATTTTCTTCGTAGCTTAGTGTTTTTTTCTTAAAATAATACCTTGCATTTTTATAATTTATTAAAGATATTTTGTGTTATAACTTATTGCTGTTGTATAAGCATTCGTTTATAAACAGTTGTGACATAAACATTTATTTTTCTAAATCGTTAAAATATGTTTCTATGCATTCGTTAACAAAAAGATAATTACTAAACACACCAAACATTTTTATAAAATTTCTATTTACAGATATTATTAAATTGAACATTGCTTTGCGAAAACTTTCCTAATAAATTCCAAGTAAAGAGCAAATACCTTTTTTTTATTTTCTAAAATTCCCCCATGGCAAAAGTACTCGGCAAATATTTTGATTTTTAAAGCTCTTTAAAAGTGAAAAATTCAAAAAACATTTACAAAGTTTCACAGAAAAAATGCTTCACGACAAACGGTAGAATATCTATAATAAATATATCTTACAACAATTTAACAAGATTCAGGAGGAGATAGAAAACGTATAATAACTTCAGTAATTGTATGCAATGTTTAAAGCTTTATTTCCAAAATACAATAAAAGTTCATTCTATGAAATTGCCTGACTTCCAAACTCATGAGTACAATAATACATGTTTACGAATGACGGCATATTTTAAAGAAATGATAGATGCATTTCTGTATAAGATTGATGCAGAGGATATTAAAACATATTTTCGATATACGTATCATAAACTGATGTTATTATTTTAACACATCTATTTAAACATAATTTTTGGCATACTGAATCAAAACGGAATGTATACTTAATGAAGCAAGATGATATAAAAGCACCAAAAAGTGAAATAATGTTTTAGCCTTTTGATTAACTTATTAAAATGAAGCTGAATACAACTATTATTTTTCTGTATTACATAATCTTTTCAAATCATTCTAGTTTTATTAATGGATAAAGAAACTTTTATAACATAACTCATCCACAGATGAATTGAACCACTATCATAGAAATAAGTTTAACGAATTCTCTACGGGTGGTGAATTTTAGGCATTACATATTACTTATTCAGGACTATTTTATTAAGTAAATGTGATTTAGAGTTCTTTTCCACTTAACATGTTTCGCGTATTTAAACATAAAATAAAATTACGTTAATATTTGAATGTAAGTAAATTAAAGAAACTCAAACTCAATAAAATCATAATTAAGGGTATGTATGATTGAGTTAAAGATAATAAAGTGTATCGAAATAGATGAAAGCTTCAAAATACAAAAAAATGTAAATTTGTTTTATGTGATTTTGTTTTAAGAATGATGAGTATGAAATTACAAAGTGCTCTCTTACAAGCAGTAAAATAAATTGCCATGAAAACTTCTCACTAAAAGTAAACTTAAACTGTTTTATTTATCCCGAAATAAACATCTAAGTTATATGGAAAAGTAGAATAAAAACCTTTTACCTTATTATTAGTTGCTTGTTGACCAAGAATTTCCAGTAGAACTTAAAGCAATTTTGGATAAATACCCTGGAATTATCCTTGTACAAGATATAATTAGAATTATATGAATAGACTATGACTTTAAATTTAAAATTTTATTGTTTACAAATAGTCATATCATCCTCTTTTTCGCCCCGTCGTCTTGCAGGAAAGGAAAGTGTTTATATTTTCTTTTGAAAAGGAACAGCATAATTTTATACAGCAGTTTTTGGATATTCAGTAAGGAACTAATCTAACAATTTTTAAGTTATGATTCTAATGGTTTAATATTCAATGAAGGAATATTAGTCACCTGCAATACAACTACATAAATTACAAAATGAAAAATTTATCTTCTTATCAGCTTCATAAAAATTATAATAATGTCCATGTAATTTTTAATGCAATTTCATAAAGCGGCTTATATGACATAATCAAACATTGTTTTCGAATTACCCTTTTTAACCTGTTTAGGATATCAGGCTAGCAACAGATTAGTTATGGGGGGTGGGAAAATTAATAAGATAAATCTAATAATTAAAAAAATTCAGTAACTTTAATTATGTTCATATTTGTAAACTTTAAAACGTAGAAAAAAAAAACAAAAAACTTTGAAACACAGAAACTACATAAAAGTAAATATGAAGATATGACAATGACCATTTTACTTTCTGGAAAATATTGCAAAAGTTACCATATTAAATTATTAATTTTGAGTTTACCTTTTTACTTAATTTAGCGCCTAGTTATACAGAGTTTGGTCTCGTAATTTCATACGAAGCAGTGTAAAGTTTAACCTTTCACTAGTGCTTATTTTAAGAATTTCTGTTTTCTCACATTCTAGGAAATAAAATATAAAATAATTTATTTTTAATCTAAAATTCTACTTAATTCTTAAAACGCTATTTCGGCCTTTGGCCCATAGAGGTCGAGGGGGGAAATTTCCATACAGGTTTACCTATAATGGCTTCTTCTACAAAAGCCTTCGCTACGAGGTGACATTACTTAGACATTTTCAAATGATTAAACGAAAGTTAAATATTTCTCAACACTAAATGCTGTAATATTATTAAAGAAGTTTATTGGCATTAATGCTTTTAATGGATGTTCTTTTCGTAAAACAACAGTAGTTACATTAATGCAATTTAGTAACCAAAATACAGCAAAAGAAAAATATGGGTTAATTATCTCAAAACATCTATTTGCCCTAGAAACTTGCTACTGATAATAGTAGCATTTCAATAGAAATTTTAACGAATGTTTTATTATAATTAAGGTTATTTTAAGGAAAGATACTCCGATAATTTTTTTAATTAATTCCACGAAGTAGTGCTTTAACCTTCCACGTACAAGTGTTTCCTGTGCACAACACATAAAATATTTGTTATGGGTCCACCGATTCATCCTGGGAAAGGTCTTTCTTCACCTTGGATGTGTAAGTGTAATAAATATATCACTTGCTTATCAAAGTACTTAAATAAAAACATGGTACTGTAACTTTATGTACTGTAAAAATAAGGCAAATATACTGTCTGGCTCAGACAAGAAAACACCTAGAAGCGGTCTTGACTCGGTCCTGTTGCCAGGGTAACTGGTCAGTCGAATTTACTCCGGCATTTTCCTTTCTCCCGTTCAATCGGTCTATCCGAGAATTACCGTAAACTTTTCTGCCATTCCCCTCCTAGTGACGAAATTCCTACCTACAAGTTTTGGAACCTCCGAAAGCAGGAAATTTACTCAGGGTTTTTCTTGTCTCAGCCAGACAGTACCTTACTCTGTTAACTCTTTCGCGAGCAGTATCCTTAAAAAAGGACGCCTGATTAGGTGCGTTCGTAATTATATAAATGCATAGCACCTATAGTTGTCGTTCAGTCCGTCCGTCTGTCCGTCTGTTTGCCGGTCTGTCTGTCCGTCCGCATTTAACAGTGCAATAACTACCCAACCGAATGGTCTGAAATTTAAAATATATAATTGTTGCAAAGTTTTGTCCAGTCATTTTAAATCTTATGAAAATAAGATGTATAGTTTAATTACAGGGACAGTCAAAACATTTCCGTTACATTAAGAGCAATGGGAATAATTATTGCAAGTGCATTTTAATGATGTTACTGCCTTCCGAATGATCTGAAATTTTAAATATATAATTGTTGCAAAATTTTGTCGAGTTATTTCAAATTTTATGAAAATTGGATGTATAGTTTTATTACAGGTACAGTCAAAAGTTTTCAGTTACATTTAGGGCAATGGAAATAAAGTATTGCAAGTGCATTGCATTTTATTAATGTTGCAGCCTTTCGAACAGAATAAAATTGATATGCACTTTTGAAGTGCACTAAAATGTACATTGAGTACAATATGCGGTTCAAGAAATATTTATAAAACCAGTTGCAGCACGAACGCACCTCATTTGCCGCGTTTGAGGAGCAATTTACAACTTGTTTTTATTTTACTGGCACACAGAATATTTAATTTAAATTTTCTTTTTACAACCTACTTGAAAATATGCAATTTCGTAATTTCTAATAAATTCTATTATGAAATCTGGTGTCAATCTATTTTTCATCAGTTTATAAATGGAACTACACCGTGCCGGAAAGGGTTAAATGTAATATAACCACGTAACTACGAACGAAAATATACAATCACCTCTTCGGAGTTCAATAAGATTCCAAAAAGTGTTGTTTATGTTTTAAAAAAACCTTCAAAAACAAATATATTTTCAATATTTACACATTTATAATAAAAAATAAAAAACATTTTCCTGCCACTAATTATAGGAAATGTTTCCGATCATTTTTTATAGTCCATTCATCAGGTTTCTCAACTCAGAATCTAATTTTACCGATGCTATTAACTCTAAACTAAACATTTTTATGTTCAAAAAACATGTTTTAGAGACAATTATGATAGATTAACAGCTTTGACATCAAAATTAAAACTGATGTGATTTTGTTACACATGAGGTTATAAATCCCTTTTAGCAGCTGAGAGTTCTTAATTGGTAATTTGTAAAATCCTAAAAACTGATATTATGTCTTGGGAAAAGGGATTAAATTACTATAAAAACTACACATAAACAGTGCTGAAAATATGTGGCAGCAAGAGAAAATTTGTTTTTATAAATGCTTCTTTAATCATTGGAAATATCAGGTTGTAACGAAAGTTTCCCACCACAGCTAATACGGTCTGTGAAAACAATTCGCGTTGACGTGTTTACTCATATTTTGTCAAAGAAGTTATGGCATTTGAAATAAAGAGACTTGCTTTTTAGCACTGTGTTGTGAAATTTCTAAAAAAATATCGTTATCATCAAGTACAAGGTATCTGAAATGGAATTATTACGCTACCAGATTAGAACCATCATTTACATCCGGTTCTGTTGTAAAAAGTCAGCTACAGGATGTCACCGAATAAAGTGTACAGCTTTAGGTACTAGTGTTGTATCATAATGTAATGTGAAGGTTTGGCGGAATGGTAGTTATATATAAAATTACAGATAATTATATGTAGTATAATTAGTATTATGTAATGGTGATTTGGCGGAAAACTTTCGATACAACCTAATATATTGTTTCTGAAGTTCATAAAGATAAAGAACGTTTTTCGAAACAGTGGGCAACTCTGTAGAAACTATCATATATTTCTCTCGAAGTTATATTTTTTCATTATATTTTTTAAAGAAATATTAGTCTTTTTTTAAAGTGTGAGTTTTTTGCACACATTAATATTAATGTTTTTAAATGTGTGGGCATAGACCTTCTTAAAACCCTCAGCAGCGTTTGGAATATGTAATTATTTAAATCAAATATTATGCTGTAATAACATAATTTATTTAAAAAAAAACTATAAACAGTTTTTTTTTTTTTTTTTTTTTTTTTTTTTTTTTTTTTTTTTAAGTACACTGTAAGATATTTTGGCGCTTGAATAATGTGATTTACAGATAAATCAAAGAAATTTTAACGGACAAAAGTTATAAATTCACTGAGAAATTTTCGCCTTATATATATGTTTCCCTTTATATATATATGAATACATATGTAAAAACACATAAAAGTTCTTTATATTTGTTTTCATAGCTGTTCATATCATTTCGCCATAAATCTCACTTTCTGAATTGCGCCAAAATTAAAAAAAAAAAAAAAAAAAGAAAAAAAAAGGTTAAAGCCTCCATACTGGAAAAGAACCGCAAATTCTGTAATCAGGCGAACCCTTTAATGAAAATCTCAGATGAAGGCTTTGATATTTGACTAACTATCGTCGATTTTGTGGGAGATATTCGTAAAAGGGTTCAATTAAACAATTCCTGATGGATATTTGACACCAAACTTGGCTTTAAATCCCTAATATAGACGTCGAAGTAGTCTCTTTTTTCACTGTCACAAATTCCTTACAATTTTTTTCAGTTTAGATTACCCTTACAAAAATCGTAGAAACTAGTTACGCGAGGAGGTTTTTTTTTTTCTTTTTTTTAAACTTTTAAGTTAGCCGGGCGCAAATAGCAATTTTATGCACGGCACTAGAATATAATTTTTTTAACATGCGTAAATTACAAACAATACTTTTATGATTAAGTATAATGCTTTTGGTTCTAGTATTATATGTTATTTGTATTCTTTTGCATTTTTAATTAAATGGGTGAAAAGCGTATCTTTTAAATGCACGTAATATGTGTATTTTACATGTATGTATTTTAAATGAAATGAGGGAAAGATTTATATTTTAATTGAATGTCGGCTATACTTGATTATTTATCACATGCGGCAGTCTAACATAAAAGTACCGCTTTTCTTTCAAGTTGTAGAAGCAACCTTTTGCGGGAATAATTAAGAAATATATATTGCTGGACAAAATACCGCCACTCTCATGACTGCTAATATCACAAATATTGCTAATATCGAGTATTTTCGTATTTCGTATGTCAAACTAAATAATAAACTATGATTAAGACAGTGACAATCATATTTATATATAACTGTAACCAATGATTAAAAAATCAGGAGAATTGGAAAGTAGGTATTCTTTGTAATGTATGTATTAACTAGCAGGCTATGCCCGCTACGCTTGTCCTATTTTTCCATCTTGAATCAAAGAAATATGTATGTGGTAATGTATTTCCTGATTTAGAGAAACGATGTAAACGATGTATGATTGCAGTATTATATTTACTAATGTGTTGGGACAAAATTTCAGTTATTAAGCATCAACTACTATTTTAGTTGATCAACTACAGTTTGATTTAGCAGGAAAATGAAGCCGTTATGGCAACAGGAATCGCAATGTCCTTTAATATATACACTACTGAAATGAAGTTCATTACAATGATTGCAGAGAACGTCCGTCGCATGGAAATAATGTTCAGGTGATTCATTCTCATTTGTTATCTTTTAAATTCCGAGCTTCTCGGTTTTGCGGCAGGTGTGATTATGGTAGTTTAAATGTTATATTTCTCTATGTTCTGTTCTATTTCGGAAAACTTAATTCTGCCACAGTTTTTTATATTTCAATTTTTGCAGAAAAATATGCAGTTAAAACTGTAATAGTAGTAAATAATACTGTAGCTTCCATCACGAACACTCTTTTTGCAGCACTCTTTTTAATACGAAAAGCTCTCTCAAAAAGAAAAAAACCCCTTTTAATTCATGATATTCTTAAAAAGGGTAATCTTTAATAATCGGGTTCACAGAATTAAGAAATTTCTACGTAATTCTATAACTAAGCATTGTAGAACAATGCATTGTATACCTAACCCCAAAAACTAACATTGTAATTTCTATCAACATAATATGAAACATTCAGTTGAAATGCAAATGAATATGGTAAAAGATGATATAATTTTCTGTAATGGAATACATCATCAAGATTTTGCTTCAAACATAAACGATGCTTTCAAAATCATAATACGCCAATTTGCGAGATATCCAGCTACGAAATATTAGCTCGAAATGCTATGAATGGTAGTACTTGATTATCCCGTCGACCAAAACCTGTCGCTAAACTGTAAGATTAAATGCCAATAATGGATGACCGTAAATGCCACATTCACTTGACATTAAACACGATACACGTGTTTGTAACGTCATCAAGTCTTTTTAATTCGACGTTTTATATGCATTTTTATTGGTGATTTACCAATTTCTTTGTTCTTTCGTATTTAAAATTACTGCAAATTTTGAATTTTTTTCTTCAATTCTATATCTAATGTTTACCTGCATTTTTTAGCTATTCCGTCAACATTGTTTGACTACATAAAGGGCATCAGGTTTTTTACAATTTTCCGTTATCATTGATATTTATTTTGGTTTTTAACAAATTCGATTGTTACATTTATGTTACTTAAATTTTATTCACAAATACAAATCCTTAAAATTACCGTTTTATTGTTTATAGTTTAATTCAATAATTATGCATTTAAATAAGTAAATTTTTGGCATTCTTTTGTCAGAAATCATCTAAATAAATCAAATTTTACATTTGGTACGTTGCTATGCCATAAGTGAACGTCATTATTAAAGTAACACTCTTCTTTAGTATTTTTTAAATTTAAATTCATTAATTTTCCTATCTGAAAATTTTAGAATGACAGCGTTCTTCCATTTCTACAATTTGGCTAAATAGTTTGGCGATTTGTATAATTTGGCGAAATTGGTCGGCGGTATAATCAAGTAGTACCTAATAAACAGACAATCTAAACTTTCTTTTAGGAAGAATATTTTTTTTTCCAAAATAGCAATATTTATGCAAATGATATTAATACATTATTGCATAAATATCCTTAAGAATAATTTGAATTCCGAAATCCTGAAATGTTAATGCTAACATAAAACTAAAAAATTTTAAAGGAAAAAAAAAGCAAAGTAAATGGCATGAGAGATTTTAAATTTTGAGAAGAGTTACGTATCTTGTTCCGGTTGGCGCGATTGTCAAAGGAATCCAAAATGGCCCAATAGGCCGATTTGGCATCTTTGGCCAAAATTTTCAAGATGGTAGAAAAAATTGTTTTTTAAATATTTATAAATATTTATTTTTAAATTTTTAAAATTATATATATATATATATATATATATATTAGTTTTTTATGTATAGTTACATAATATTGCATATGCAGAAAAATACCGTTTAAAAAAATCTCCGGAAATTTATAAATTAAAATATATATAAATTAAAAAAATTAATTATAAAAAAGTATTCAAAATTGTTTCTTATCCACCAGTAGCATTCAAGTAATAAAAAAAGCAATCCCAAAGGCTAGAGATCGCAACAACCACATCGAAACATTCATTACCAAAAAATACTCGCCATAAAAACGGGAACATGATATGTAACTGTTCCCTATATTTATCTAACTGGTTTAGTAGTTTAAAATTTTTAACCAAGGACATTGAGGTATGTTGTCGCCAAGATGAAAGAAATTCATTTTTGGAAACATTTGCTCCCGCATAAGAGAAAAAAAAAAGCAAATTTTAATACATAAAATCGTAATTATATACATTCGAATCCACAAAAAACGGCCCAAGCTTCTCACTTTTTCACTCTCAGCCAGATTGTTCATTACTGCATTGAGTGTGCCAATGTGAAAACTGATTAAGTGGAAAACCACAAATTTCTAAATAATCACTAATTGTGAAATCGGTTCATCTTTTGTAATAGGATTCATCCTGAAGCATTCACTTCAAGCATGAAAAATGCTTCCAATATCATATCATAATTTATACGCCAATCTCAATTACGGAAATACTCAATTACGGAAGATTTTTCAAAAATCCTCTAATCACCTATCAGAAAAATGAAGGTGTATACGCAGTTATACTAAAAAGTAATGAAGCAATATATATATGCAGTAGCGCTCAAACGTATTTTGACAACCTTATATTCTCTCTTATTTTATTTAATATAAAAATGCAAAAGAAAATATATTCCCTATAATTGAGAACGCTATGACTGCAGTTATTCAAATGTATCAAGTTTCAACTTGTTTGCTTACATTCGGCGCCACCGAAGAAATATGACTCCTCCTTAGCTCAAAAGTATTTTGACAATTAGTTTGCATTTAATTGTTGAATCTGTCAGTGGCGCTATAGCTTCGAATAGTGTTTATATCGACTTATTGTGATTATTTTTAAATGCTAAAATGTAATAAATATTGAAGTGATTCTAGAAAAGCCGCTGTAAATGCACTTAAGAAAAGTAGACTAAAAGCAGAATTAGCTCGTTCTTTTAACGTGTCTCGGCAACTTGTTATTACATGGAATAAAGTTTTTAATAAACAGAAATACATCGAAAATAAGCCTCAAAGTGGCCATCCAAAAAAAAAAAAAAAAAAAAAAAAAAAAAAAAAAAAAAAAAAAAAAAAAACTTGCAATGTTGACTGTATTATAAAAATGATATCAACAAGTGATTGTCGTAAGTCCGCTGTAATAATAAAAAATTAATTGAAAAAAAAATACGGCATAGACACACACGTTTCATCAGTCAAACGACTCCTAAACCTCTATGGTTTACACGGCAGAAGACCCAAAAACACGTTTGTTATCTATTAAGAATAGGAAGGCTAGAGTTGGATTTGTAAAACGGCATAACCCTTTTAGGCACAAAGCAATTCCATTGTAAAAGTGTTGAAATTAATGATTGACACCAGAATTTTGGTTAAAAAATTTTTGGTTTATTATATGTGTGAAATATAACTTTTTCATATTTACAAATACATTTGATTTCGAATTCCGGTGTCAGTCATTAATTTCAACACTTTAGCAATGGAATTGCTTTGCCCCTGAAAGGGTTATGCCGTTTTACAAATGCGACTCTAGCCTTCCTATTCTTCGTAGATAACAAACGTGTTTTTGCTGATCTTCTGCCATGTAAACCATAGAGGTTTAGGCTTCGTTTGACTGATGAAACATGTATGTCTATGCCGTAATTTTCTTTCAATTCATTTTTTATTATTACAGCGGACTTACGACAATCACTTGTAGATATCATTTTTATAATACAGTCAACATTGCAAGTTTTTTTTTTTCGGATGGCCACTTTGAGGCTTATTTTCGATGTCTTTCTGTTTATTAAAATCTTTATTCCGTGTAATAACAAGTTGCCGAGACACGTTAAAAGAACAAGCTAATTCTGCTCGCAGTCTACCTTTCTTAAGTGCTACAGCGGCTTTTCTAAAATAACTTCAGTATTTTTTACATTTCGGCATTTAAAAATAATCATAATAAGTCGATATAAACACTAATCGAAGCTATAGTGCCACAGACACCTTCAACAATTAAATGCTAACTAATTGTCAAAATACTTTTGAGCTAAGGAGGAGTCATATTTCTTCGGTGGCGTCGAATGTAAACAAACAAATTTAACTTGATACATTTGAATAACTGCAGTCACAGTGTTCTCAATTATAAGGAATATATTTTCTTTTACATTTTTATATTAAATAAAAGAAGAGAGAATATAAAGTTGTCAAAATACTTTTGAGCGCTACTGTATATATATCTTCTATATACTTCATATTATAAAGAGGAAAAAATTGTTTATTTGTCGGAGATAAGCTCAGGAACTACCGAACCGATTCCAAAAGTAATGGTATCAAAATGATGGTGTTAGTCCAACTTAGAACATAGGCTATATTTTATGTCAGTGCCACTACCCCAAAGGGGGTGCAGGAGCAAAAAACGTTCTATAAATGCGATTTTTGCGTTACTGAAGGGCCTAGAAATATGAAATTTGGAATATTAGCTACTTATAAGATATAAATGATGTCTAAGAACAGTTCTTAAACAATTCGAAATTTAAAAGGGGTGAAAATGCACAAAAAGCGTTCTAAAAAACGGTCTAAATGGTAGTTTCTACATAACCTCAGGAAATACCGAACCGATTCCAAAAGTAATGTTATCAATATGATGGTGTTAGTCCAACTTAGAACATAGGCTATATTTTATGTCGGTGCCACTACCCCAAAGGGGGGTGCAGGAGCAAAAAACGTTCTAAAAATGCGATTTTTGCGTTACTAAAGGGCCTAGAAATATGAAATTTGGAATATTAGCTACTTATAAGATATAAATGATGTCTAAGAACAGTTCTTAAACAATTCGAAATTTAAAAGGGGTGAAGATGCACAAAAAGCGTTCTAAAAAACGTTCTAAATGGTAGTTTCTACATAATCTCAGGAAATACCAAACCGATTTAAAAAATATTGGTGTCAAAATAATAGTGACAACGTTTGCTCCAAGATAGGCTATGTTTTATGTCGGTGCCACTACCCCAAAGGGGGTGCAGGAGCAAAATAACGTTCTAAAAATGCGATTTTTGCGTTACTGAAAAGCCTAGAAATATGAAATTTGGAATATTAGTTACTTCTAAGATATAAATGATGTCTAAGAACAGTTCTTAAACAATTCGAATTTTAAAGGGGTGAAAATGCGCGAAAAGCGTCCTAAAAACGTTCTAAATGGTAGTTTCTACATAATCTCAGGAAATACCAAACCGATTTAAAAAATATTGGTGTCAAAATGATAGTGACAATGTTTGCCCCAAGATAGGCTATGTTTTATGTCGGTGCCACTACCCCAAAGGGGTTGCAGGAGCAAACAAACGTTCTAAAAATGCGATTTATGTGTTACTGAAGGGCCTAGAAATGTGAAATTTGAAGTATCAGCTACTTATTAGATATAAAGTATTTCTAAGAACAGTTCTTAAACAATTCGAAATTTAAAAGAGGTGAAAATGCGCCAAAAGCGTTCTAAAAAACGTTCTAAATGGTGATTTCTACACAATCTCAGGAAATACCAAACCGATTTAAAAAATAATGGCGTCAAAATGATGATGAAAATCCTTGCTCCAACATAGGCTATGTTTTATGTCGGTGTCACTACCCCAAAAGGGGTGCAGGAGAAAAAGTTCTAAATTGCGGTTTTTGCGTGAGGGAAGGGCCTTGAATCGTGAAATTTAGAATGGTAGTTAGTTATAAGATATCAATGATTTCTAAGGACATTTCCTAAAAAAAAATCGAAATTTAAAAGGGGGGTCAAAATGCGCAAAAAGCATTGTAAAAAACGTTCTAAATTGCAATTTCTATGCAATCTCAGGAAATACTGAACCTATTTCAAATATAATGGTGTTAAAATGATGGTGACAGATCTTGCTCCAAGATAGGCTATATTTTATATCTGTTTCTACTACCCAGAGGATATGCAGGAGCAAAATGAGCGAAAAGTATTCTAAAAACTTTCTAAATGCCGATTTGTCACCAATATCTCAGGAAGAATCAAACTGATTTCAAAAGTAATGGTAAGAAATTGATGCTGACAGCCTCTGCTCTAACATAGACGCTATTTTAAGTCGGTATCACTATCACCTAGACGTTGCAGGAGCAAAAAAGCGTTCCAAATTTCGATTTTTGTGATCGGTAGGGGCTAGCAACTTAAAATTAGACAAGGTAATATTTATTACATATAAATGATCTTTAAGAACAGTTTCGAAAAAATTGGAAATTTAAAAAGGGGTGAAAATGCGCGAAAAGCGTTCGAAAATCGTTCTAAATTGCGATTTCTACACAATCTCAGGAAATACCAAACCGATTTAAAAAATAATGGCGTCAAAATGAAGATGAAAATCCTTGCTCCAACATAGGCTATGTTTTATGTCGGTGTCACTACCCCAAAAGGGGTGCAGGAGAAAAACGTTCTAAATTGCGGTTTTTGCGTGAGGGAAGGGCCTTGAATCGTGAAATTTAGAATGGTAGTTAGTTATAAGATATCAATGATCTCTAAGGACATTTCCTAAAAAAATCGAAATTTAAAAGGGGGGTCAAAATGCGCAAAAAGCATTGTAAAAAACGTTCTAAATTGCAATTTCTATGCAATCTCAGGAAATACTGAACCGATTTCAAATATAATGGTGTTAAAATGATGGTGACAGATATTGCTCCAAGATAGGCTATATTTTATATCTGTTTCTACTACCCCAGAGGATATGCAGGAGCAAAATGAGCGAAAAGTATTCTAAAAACTTTCTAAATGCCGATTTGTCACCAATATCTCAGGAAGAATCAAACTGATTTCAAAAGTAATGGTAAGAAATTGATGCTGACAGCCTCTGCTCTAACATAGACGCTATTTTAAGTCGGTATCACTATCACCTAGACGTTGCAGGAGCAAAAAAGCGTTCCAAATTTCGATTTTTGTGATCGGTAGGGGCTAGCAACTTAAAATTAGGCAAGGTAATATTTATTACATATAAATGTTCTTTAAGAACAGTTTCGAAAAAATTGGAAATTTAAAAATGGGTGAAAATGCGCGAAAAGCGTTCGAAAAACGTTCTAAATTGCGATTTCTACTCAATCTCAGCCAATTCCATAGCTATTTCAAAAGTAATGGTTGCAAATCAATGGTGACAGTCCCTGCTATAACTTAGGTTATATTTTATGCTGCTGTCACTACCATCTGAGGGTTGCAAAAGCCAAACATGTTCCAATTTGCGTTTTTTGCATAACTGAAAGGTCTAACACTTTGAAGTATGGCATGTTATTTACTTACAAGATGCAAATGCTTTCTATGAACTGTCGAAAGAAAATTTCAAATTTAAAAAGATGAAGTGAGCGAAAAGCGTTATAATTTACAATTTTTATGTAATCTTATCAAGTACCAAACCGATTAAAAAAATAATGATAACAAATTTTTGGTGATAGAACCTGCTCAAACATAAGCTATATTTTATGTCTGCGATTATGTTTGCGATTTCTGTGATACTGAAAAGATTAGAAAATTTAAATATGGCATGGTAGTTACTTATAAAATATAAATGCCCTCGAAGGACTGTCGAAAATAAATTTCAATTAAAAAGGGGTAAAGTGAAGGGGAGGTGCGAAAAGCATTCTAAAAAAGTCCTAAATTACGATTTCTAGGTAATTTCAGAGAATATATACCAAATATAAAAGTAATAGTTGCGAATCAATCGTAACAGTCTCTGATCCTACACAGGCTGTATTTTATGCCGATGATTCTACCACCTGGGATTCACAGGAACAACAAACGCTCTAAAAAAGGCCTTTAAAAGCTTTCTAAATTACGTTTCTGTGGAATATTAGGAAAAAACAAATCAATTTCAAAATTAATGTTGGCAAATTAATGGTGACAGTTCCTATTTCAACATAGCCCTTTATGTTGAGAGAGGTGGTAGGACTTGGAATTTGACATGATGGTTAATTTTAAGATGTAAGAAGATGGTTTCTAAAAAATTCAAAACTTCAAATGAATACTAAAATGAGCGTATTAATTGAGCATAAAAGTTTCAAAATATTTTCTAAATTATTATTTATTTAGTTTTATTTCGTTTTATTAATTTAAGTCTCATTTCTGCCTTATGCAGTGTAACAATGATGTTTAATCAAACTGTGTTTTAAATAGTAATTTTTTTAATTATTCCTAAAAGTAATAAGTACCTTTTAATAAAATAAAATATTACCTTTTAATAAAATAAATATTTAGTTAGTACCTTTTAATAAAAATTAGACATATAAATATCACTTGGCATATTTCAAATATTACGCGAGCAAAGCCGCGGGGTTTGCTAGTATATATATATATATATTTCACCATGAATTTTTTTTTAATAATGCGTAATTGTACAAATCTCCATAAGAATAATTCTAAGTTCCCTTAAATTGTTTTTTTTTTAATTATATATTTCAAATAAAATTATAAATTGTTTTTTCCCATGCCTTTCGTATTTTTTGATAAATAATGTAGCCGCTTCAATTCCTCAATAATAGCATAATATACCGTTGCCAAGATGAGAAACAATGATCAACAGCAACCTTTGCGCCCGGAAAGAAAAACACCAAATTTTAATTGAATAATAATAATAATAATAATAGTTACATAGGTAAATCTTGCATACAAATGATTCCGAAAACTTATCCAATGGTGTAAATGATAAACAAAATGCATCCCGTACTTTTGAAATCAACCCTGACAAACTTAAAAAACAGGAAAAAACCGCTATCCAGGTGCCAAATATAAACCACAATGATGATAAATCGCCAAGCATAGTTTCCATGAATCGACTTTGAAAATGAATCTTCTTTTAAGCCGTACAAACACATTTCTTTCATATTTAAATTAAATATTTTCTTTTTATATTATTATTTCTCATTAAAACTGTATTTCTTTGTATTTTTAACAAAATCAGTAATAGTTTTTTTGGGCTGTTTGTATATTTTAATTTCTAAATCATATAGACGTTTCAATTCAAAAAGATTGCCTAATATGCCAATATGAAAATCATATGCCAATGACAACCTTTTCTTCCAAAATAACAGAACTTTTCGACATAATTCTATAACTAATCAACGTAGAACGATGTATTATAGCTTAAAACCTTCCCTGAAACGATATCTATCTAACAGTGTAAGTTTCGTCAAAATCCATGCAATAGAACTCGAAATCTAGACGTTCGGAACGAAATTTCCGTTTGGATTTTATATATATAATAGATATTTAGATAAATTACGTAATCGAATCTAGAGATTGTAATGTATTTAATATGTTTGCACCTGATGGCAGCACATACTATGTAGTACTACTACTTTAAATTCGTGCTCTCGTGTATTCCAATAAAATTTATTAGTAAGATATTTCATGGTGTCAGAAGTATGGTGGCCCATGTATTTTGTTAATAATTCAAAAAATCGAATCAATATGGCATGAAGTTTACCTAATATTGCAGCATTTGAACCGGGCTCAAATCCATCCGAGTCATGGCGGTATTGGAGGCAAGATTTTGAAGATTACATAGAAGCTTTGAAATATGCAGGTGAATCCGAAAAAACGAAAACAGCGCTCTTTCGGCATGTTGGCGGTGATGAGTTAAAAAAAAAAAAAAAACAATTCGTGCATTTGATCTGAAACCAGAAGGAGGCGCCACTGAAATAACATTGAAGCAAATTTTGGACGAATTTGATAAATATTTTCAGGACTATGTGAATGAGATATATGCTCCATTTAAACTTTTAGAAATCAAGCAAGAAAATGAAGAAAAATTTGCGAACTATTATTCACGTTTACGTAGAGCCGTTGTTGAATGCAATTACGCCAACTTTGCACATCGGATGCTTCGTGATAAAATCATTCAAGGGTTGGCTGGTAAATCGCTACAAGAGCGAGTAATTCGCGAAACTAGTAGTAAAAAGAAGACGTTTCATGAAATTGTTGCTGAATATAAAACGGCCGAGCATAATAAAGTGCTGGCCGCGAAAATGTGCGATAAAATCAGCAGATTGAATGAGGATGCAATGAAGTGGTAGGACGGCCGTGCGCGATATCAAGAGAAATATTTTATAAATACTGTGGCAGATCTCACGAGCCAAAGAAATGTCTAACCTTCGGTACAAAATTCAGAAACTGTGAAGGAAAAAATCATTGGTCTAAAGTATGTCGGAATAAAGTAAACAACAGTCAACAGGTGCGTCGACAAAATGCAGTGGAACAGAATAATGACAGTGATACAGAGTTTGTTTATTTTGGTGAACTGCAATATATAAATCAACTTGAGTGTAAAAAATCAAATTCTGTATGGCTACAAAAATTAAAAGTAAATAGAAATGATATTATAATTAAGCTAGATACAGGTTCTCAAGTCAATGTTATTCTAAAGAGTCAAATATTAAAATGGATTTAAAAGCCAATGGTGAGAAAATGCAAACAACCTATACTGGATTACTGTGACAACGTTGTGCCAATTCTAGGTGAGTGTTTTCTTAATTGCAAAACTTTAAAGAAAGATATGAAATGTAAATTTTAGTAACCTCTTTAAATGCTAGTCCAATATTAAGGCTCGAAGCCTGTGAGAAATTAGAACTTATCCAAAGACTTAATAATTTTATAAAGCCCATGTATAATTTTTACCTCAAACACCCGAAGATATTGTCCAGTAGTTTTCTGATGTATTTACAGGAATTGGTCGCTTGAACCATGTTGTAAAAATAAAATCAAAAGACCACTAAATTCCTCACATAGCGGCCACACGTAAGATACCACTAGCTCTACATGACAAAGTAAAGAATGTGCTGCAGAATATGGTAGAATCTGGAATAATTGCAAAAGTGGATGAACCAACAGAATGGGTAAATAATGTGGTTGTCATTAACTCGCCTAAAAAATTGTTTACATCCAAGGCCACTAAATGAAGTAATTTGTCAACCACACTACCCTATACCAACAGCTGATAATCTTATTGCACGACTTCAAGGATCTAAAATATTTACTATCCTAGATGCAAAAAATGGTTTTTGGCAATTGCCATTAGATACAGAATCTTCATATTTAACTACATTTACAACACCTTAGGGACTGTTCAGATATTTAGTTCAGCCGTTTGGGCTTAATAATACAGCAGAACAGTTTCAGATGGCTATGGAGGACACGTTTGAAGATATGCCTGAAGTAAACCGTTACTTTGATGATCTAGCCCTTGGAACATCCTCTATTGAAAATCACTGCCAGTTACTACATAAAGTTTTAACGCGTTTTAGAGAAGCAAATCTTAAATTTAACCTTACCAAGACCCAGTTGTCAAAATCTTCTGTAAATTACTTAGACCACATATTATCTGACAAAACAATTGAACCAGATCCTAAAAAGATAATGGCTATAACTGAAATTCCTGCGCCAAAGAATCGAGAGGACTTGCAAAGGTTTCTTGGCATGATAACATACTTAGCTAAGTTTACGCCTCATCTCTCAAATCTAACCCATTCATTAACCTTCCGTCTACCAGACGGGTCTATTGGACCCGACAGGTACATACAAAATATTCATTCAAACCAGAAATTTCTTTAAAATAAACTAAGTATATAAACCAGACAAAAATAAGGTAAATAAATAAGTTAAATAGTTTTAAATAAAAATTCTGGTGTAGAACGTTTTATTAAAACTTGAATAAAATTCCCGGTAGATCTAGGGTTAAGAGAGCTTTTACTTTGAACTAATAAAAGGAACTTTAGTACAACTCCATGTTTATAGTATTTTTATAAAGACAAAGCTGTAACCGTTTCAGTGGATGCCAGCCGTTATGGCTTGGGAGCTGTTTGGCTGCAAGATAATAAACCAGTTGCATATGGTTCTGTATCATTAACTGAAACACAGCAACGGTATGCTAAGATAAAAAAGAGTTACTCGCTGTAATTTTTGCTCTTCAACATTTCAATTATTATACATATGGAAGACCAGTTGAAGTGCAGTCAGACCACAAGCCATTGTTGGGATTAAGCAAAAAGCAGTATGATGCCATATCACCGAGACTTCAACGTATGCTTCTCAGGCTTAATAGGTATTATTAAAAGCTTGAATATGTCCCATGAAAACTTCTTCTGGTAGCCGATACACTTTCTCGTGCTCAGTTAGTCAAAGAATATTTTGTCTATGAGGAAGTATCAGACACAAGTGTTAAGATAAATCTACTATCTCATGCATCAGTAAACAAGTGGAAAGAATATGCAACATTTACGACCAACGGCAATAAATTGCAAAATATTGTATAGCACATACAAAATGGTTGGCCTGAAAGAAAAAATACACGAAATTTCGCTAAGCCTTATTGGGACTGCAAAGAATTTAACTGTATAGATGAATGTATAATTTGTAGCGGTAAAAGACTTGTTGTGCCAAAGGTCGCGAGAGCAGAAATACAACAAAAGTTGCATTTAACACATATGTGTATAATGGCTTGTAAACGAAAGCAAGAGAATATTTTTATTGGCCATCAGTGAACTGTGATATTGAAACTTTTATTGAGAAATGTAAAACTGGCCATCATCATCAGCGTAACAATCAAAAGGAAATTTTTTTTGATCAAGTTGTTCCAGAAAAGCCCTGGCAAAAGGTTGGTTGTGAATTTTTTTATCTAAAAGGCCAGCAATATCTGTTATTAATTGATTATTTCTCAAAATATGCTGAAGTCCGAATAGTTAAGAATAATAATGCACCAAATGCCATAATTGCCTTCAAATCTTTTTTTGTAAGACATGGAATTCCAGAGGAGTTGGTCGGCGATGGGGGACCACCATTCAATTCAGAGGATGTGAAAACTTTTTTCAAAGAATGGAATGTGGAACATAACCTCACATCACCATACTTTCCTAGAGCTAACGGTCATGCTGGAAGAGCAGTGCAAACAATAAAAAATCCCTCATTAAGGCATTACAGGATGGAAAAGATCTATATACGGTCTTATTAGACTATCGTATTCAACCATCTCAAGATCGCCCTTCTCCAGCTGAACTATTAATGGGCAGGCGACTGAGGTATCTTTTGCCATGTCATCCTGAAAAGCTTAAGCCAAATTTTTCGTTAGCTGTAGCAAATGAGTCTTTAGAGAAGCGACAGATGGTTCAAAATAAATATGCTAACAAGCATAGTACACTCAAATTTGAAAGATAAAGCAAGAGTTTGGTTTCGCCAAAAGATGAACGAAACATGGAAGCAAGGAACTCTAATTCAGGTTGGTCCTTAACCTCGATCCTACATTATTAAAGGCAGCACATACTATTTAGTACTAATACTTTAACCTCGTGCTCTCGTGTATTCCAATACGATTGATTAGTAAGATATTTCAGACACTATTGTCGTATTAGGTACCGATAAATTACATACTCGAGTCTACAGACAATTGGCATAGCGGGCCGGACTACCGGAAGTGGTTTGGTGTATAATTAAATTAAATATACATAAGTTAATTCTGTGTTTTTAAAGAGGACCTAATCCATGATCGAGTTTCAAGACAATTGGCGTAATTTGGAAAAAGTTTTTTGGAGACGTTTTTGTACGTTTACGTTACACCAACATCGTACCAAAATGTACAATTGTACCTATTGTACAATTTATTTATTTCCTGAAAGTGCATATATTTTTTGGTTCTTTTCCAGGATAGAGATCTTGGCGAAATCGAAAAAATAGCCATGACAGAGAAGGAAATTTCGCACCATATTTTCTAACAACTCATTCACGGTTTCATTTCACATACGCAAGCATTTTTTTTTCAATATTTATTTATTTAACACAAAGACGCCATTTATCTAAATTATGTTTATAACTTCATTTTTCGTTGATTCAAAAATGAAAATGATCTTGCAGTGTTAAGATACCCTTACAATTTTACATGTGTAGTATAAATTTTTTATAAAATATTTTATTGTATAATATTTATTTGTGCTTTTAATTTTAGTATATGTGTATTGATTTAATAAAATAGTTCTCAACACTGTAATTTTGTAATTTATATATTTTTTAATGATTACTTTCGGGCTAACAATGATTTTTTTTTTGATTATTTGCTTGGTATTAAGTAGTATCTACGTGACAATGGTGTTGGTATAATAAAAAAAAAAAACTGAACTTTTAGATGGCAGCATGGAGACTGTAATATAGAACAAATAATACACAATAAATTAACTGATATATAGTTTTAAACTAGTACTGAGATGATAAAATACTTTTTCCGTTAAATAATTTTAAAAAAAGAGAAGAGGAACTTTATGTGATCGAAACCCACACCAATTTGGCTCATTTTAACGAGAATATTTTAGTAAAAAATGAAATACAGTTGTAATCACGGACGTAAATCTCAATACTCGCCGACTGATGTGTTTTTCAAATTATTCCTCAGAGTCAACGAGAAATAAAACTTGCAGTTTCATAAATTATACGCATCATTATTATTATCTATCTCTCTACTTCTGTTTCTACAGTATATATAAAATGCAAATAGGATTTTCATTCTGGCTGCATATAACTTGCGTTCTACTGAATGGATCTTGATAAGACATAAGTGTTAGTTAGATAATTTTTCATTTAAGATTTTAGCATATATAACATATCGTTTTACGTTACTTAGACAAAGAATAATGTTGGATTATTTTTAATCCTTAAATGTCTGGTGTTGCTTTTTGGCAACATACCCAATTTAGGGTCTAAAATACTATTAGAATAATATTGAAGCTATAATATCTAATGTTGCCAATAAAATACATTCTGAAAATATTATTAAATCGATTTTCAATATGTAGATGGCAACACTTGTGCTGTTTAAGTATAAAGTTAAATTTATTTTTTCAATTGTTGCTACTTGTTCATTTTCTTTTGTTTGGAAGCTTGCGAAGTACCCTGTTTTGACTGCAGTGAGCACGTAAAATTTATTTCTTATTATAGTTCCTAAAATTGTTGTGTGTTTAATGTTATAGAATTTTATCAAGGGAAATTATTTTTTCAATTAAACACCAGTATTGCTGATTAGTAACAAACTGTTTTTTAGCCGTAAACTATACTTAAAACAAAATATGATTTTTAAAAGTATTTTTCCATGATTTATTTAAAAAATGAAAGCCGAAAAACATTATTATAATGATTTTTGAAAAATCAGGCATTTAAGGGTTAATCATATTATCAGACAAACAAGATTATGAAGAATTGACTTTTTTAGAAGATCCTCTCGAATGGATTTAGGTAGAAATTACACTGTTAGTTAGATAATGTTTCAGACAGAGTTTTCGTATATACTATACCTTTCTACCTTGCTTAATATTAGAGATATGATGGAAAGTTCTATCATTCTACACCAAATCCTACTGTGATTGATGAACTAAGGATTTGAACCTTAACAGCTGAAAATTTGTCTGCACATTATGAAACATTATGAAACATTATGCACATTATGAAATAGCACAATGGCGTTCATATCGTTTCAGCAATGTAGAAGCACATTCCATATAATGGTCCATATTGCATTAAATCACAAGGTCAAAATCACTGATGCATTTTGTTTGATTCAAGTTTCGTTTGGATAAACAGATCAGCGTAGTGGACGAAGTCTGCTAATTATGAATATAAAAATCACCGTGAAAATCTTTTCCCCAAAATTTAATCATCACGGTTATTCTTTTTAATTAAAATATGCAAATTTTCACAAATATTATGCATCACAATTTTTTTAATATGTGAATGTATTAAAGTATCAAAAATATTACAAAATATTATGTACATCGATAGATAAATTTCACTTAATTTTCACATATTTTTTGAGGAATAAGAAGTCTTATTTGGTTGTATGTAAACTTAATATATGAAGTAAATAGAAATGGACACAAGAAGAAACTACATTCATTTGCTGTTTCTTTTCAACGACTTTCTTTCTCCTACTACTAATAATTCTTTTAAAACTTGAAACCTTTACATTTTGAGGAAAATTTTATGTATGAATGAAGTGCTCATGGTTAATTTTTTATATACACAGAAGAGCCAAAAAGCCTGAGATAACACTCTAATGTACTATCCTAGGGACTTATCTATCAACGTGATGTGCATCAAATCTCGAGTGTCATTTACGCAACACATAAATATGTAGATAGATTAAGCAATGGATCTCGTTGACGGATAGCATAGGACTCATGCCTAAACATATAAGTGATCATACTGGACTCAATGCACGGAGGAATGTTATTCTGCTAATCGAATCGCCAGTTAGGTAGGTAAGACCAGAAATGACTGCAAATGATAGTCAAAGAGCATAGCAATGAAAAAGTTTGACAAATACGCCATGAAATACTATGTCACCACACCAACTTGCACAAACTCTCAGAAAAGTTTCAACCAAATCTTCATAGGATTTGCGCCGCATGTTGAATTCACAATTAGGTAACGCTGACTAGAAACTTCACCCATTGAAACACACTACTTTTTCTAATCATTTAGTATAATTTTCTAAAGTACAGTTAGGTTGCTAATAACAATGATCTGATGTGAATATATGCATTACTTTAATGCTTTATCCTACCAACAAAAAAATTCCGCTTCTCATCATAGTCCAAGAGCCGGCAGCACAAAAACGGAAGTGAAGTAGTTCATAAGCCAAAAATGAATACCACCTGTGGTTGAACCGAGGTTTATCATTGTGTTTTCCTGCTCCCAGTCCTGCACGTTTTCATATCTTTGTTTGTAGGACAAACACAATGATAAGCTTACGAGCCAACAACTAGTGGTATTCATTTTTGGCTTATACACCACTTCACTTCATAAGACGTGGATCATTAGATTCCCCTACTTCTACTTTTCCGCAAAATAAAGATTTTTTTCTTGCGCTTGATAACATAGTTTTTTGTACTGTCGGCTCTTGGACTATCAGTTTCGGATGGATTTCTTTTTTGATAAGTATTAAATTCTACCATCAGATAACGCAGTTCGGATCATCAGTTCGCTGAGACTCTTCTGTTCATAATCCCTTTACTCTGCTAAATTCAAATTCACCAATTCCGAATAATTAGTTTAATAATATTTAAAAGTCCATCAAGCTGCAATGACAAACAATCATCGTATTCTTTATAACTTAATTACAAGATACTAGTAAACCTCTTAATTCTTATATTGTTAACACGTGATATTAGACACGTCAGTTCTATTTAGCACAACGTCTTATTTTTGTGAAAACGCATTGATAACTGCATAACTTTTTTCCAAAAGCTATACAACTGAAAAAATATTGCGAAATGTGTAAACGCTGGTTGTCTTATATACATTGAAAATCTCTTCGATTAGTGCAAAATTCCACGTTAATTATGTACTGTGTACCCATGACTTGAGTTCTTTATATCCCTTTAAGACCCAGCTAGCACGATCATGCGGGTTAGACATTCATTTAAATTTTTGCTTCTGAAACAGTCATATGTAATAAAAACCCGAACCCAAAGTGCTATTACGCAAGGGGTCAAGTCGCTTCAAATTCCAAGCGTCCCCATGTTATCCTATGGCTCCATGGGTGTAACTTCGAAAGCAAGAAACTTTCTTCTTTCAAAGCGTCTTTGACGCCTGAAACGAAGCGAGTCGCCAGTAACAGCCAATCAAATGCTTGGCAATCTGACGATGGAAAAGCCTTTTCCGGAATAGCCAATGAAATGCTTGGAAAATACAATGAATGCAATGCAAAATGCAATGAAATGCTTGGAATAATTTCCAGGAAATCTGATGAGTCGCAGGCGATTTTTGTCGCTTGCAATTTTTACGTGCAATAACACTACAACGATCGCTTTTGCAGAAAGAGTCATATATCATTTTCTGTCAACAGATGGCGGTTGTAGTACATGTTTTACTTTAAGACTTTGTTTACAAGTTCAACGGATACAGCTCCTCATTTTATCTATCGTAAAAAGGTAATTGTCAGTATATTTCTAATTACTTTGATAAATATGTTTGCTTTAATGTCTAAATAAGTATAATATAATAAAAAAAACATTAATTATACACTTTTTATGTTCTTTGTAGAACTCCACATTTTGTTAACAGTGCGATCGTGCAAGTTGGGCGTTACGTTAGTCAGTGCTGCAGTAATGGTAAATGTTTTTCAATGTTCATTTTGTTTTCCGTTTTAATAATGTTGATGACAGCCATAATAAAAACGAAGTGTGTTGTTATATAATTAAGGCCATATTATTTTCTTGGATTTTGTCATGGATTAAACCCCTTTTCTTTTTTTAAATAAATTTTTACTTTTTTCAGCTTTATTAATAAAATTTTCTAATACATTTTATTATTTTTTATGGAATACCTTGATAAATTTTAACAAAGCACAATAAAATATTTTTCAGATGTCTAAACAAAAAAGAATTCTGAAAGAAGAAGAAGAAATAATTCAATTGATGAATAAATCCGACTCCGAGTTTAGTGATCTCTCGAATTTTGACGACGTTGCGGACAAAAAATTTTAAGCAGGTTTATTAAAATGACAGTCAAGCTCAGATAAGGACTATGAAGAAAGAAAATACAAATATTTCTAAGGAAATGACAATTTTGGATCATTCGTCCTGATCAAAGTTCCTGAACTCATTCCCCAATGTTCAATCTCCAAGCCAGTTTCGACAAATGCTAACAGAATTAAAAAAGAAAAAAAACAATACAAGTTGGATGCTAAGAAGTTCATTTCTGTACCTCATGCTGGTCCTTTAGTTTTCACGTAATTGCTGGTATATTTCTCATTTCTTAAATTTTAATTAAAAAAAATATAACAAAGCTAAAATTTATAGAAACTATATAGAATTATAGAAAAAATATAATTGATATCATAAGAAAAGTTTAAAAATATGGCAAACATTTTTAAATTAATTAAATTATGAATGTTCAGAAGTCGATAGCTTATCACCAATATAATTTTTTTTTCATTCTTTCTTAGGCTTTACGTTGGTGGTTCAATAATTATTGTTCCAAATGTACATAAAATAGTTTTACTGCGATGGTTGATGTGGAATATCGAAGCGTAATCTCTTAAATGCCTATATGTTCAATTTCAGAACCGTAGCTTCTATATTAACATAGTTTAAAGAGACCTATTTTTGGGGGAATTTTTAAGAAGGGGGGTGAGGGTGAAATACACTGCTCAAAACAATTAAAGGATATTTGAAGTTTTATATAAAATAAAGATATAAACGAAATTTTTTTTGCCGAAAATAGAAGAAGAGAATCACAAATGCAAATTTTTCTGGTTTTCAAACTGTGGAGTATGCAAATTTTGAGTTCGACGTCAAAAACGTCGCTTCAGCGGCAGCGAATGAAATTTGACTTTCAACTGGATAAAAGAGAATGAAGACAAGGATGATCGGCATTCAGTGATTGCTTTGTTTCGATGAGTACGATGTCTCAGCGAAGTCATTTGACAGATTCAGAAGCTTTGAGAATTGTTGGTAGGTTAGAAGGGGGCCAAACTCAAGCCGAAGTAGCGCAAGCCATTGGAGTGTCACAAAGTGTCATTTCCAGGATCTGGAACCGTTTTTTGGAGAGTGGATGTGCAGGCCGAAGACCAGGGCAAGGTCGTAGACGGGAAACAACGCCCAATGAAGATCGGTATTTAGCGTTAACAGCTCGGAGACACCGAACCATGAACGCTACTCTTCTCCAACAACACCTTCGCTCGGCTACAGGCACCACGATTTCAACTCAGACTGTCCGAAACCGGCTCCATGCTGTAGGTCTGTATGCTCGCCGACCGATGGTATGTGTTAGATTAACATCAAGGCATCGTCGCGACCGCAGGGAATGGGCAATCGAGCATGTCAACTGGAGTAGAAATGAATGGAGCAATATTCTGTTTTCTGACGAGTCCCATTTTTCTGTGCATCCGGATAATAGGCGTATTTTCATCTGGAGGGAACGTGGCAGTAGGAATAATCCTGCGTTCGTGCACGAAAGTGTCAGATTTGGCGGTGGAGGAGTGTTGGTGTATGGTGGCATCTCCATTGACGGGCGCACTGACCTCTACATCATTCGAGATGGAGCTCTGACTGGTCGCCGATATAGGGATGAGATTCTCAGACCTATTGTATTCCCTTACGCTGCAGCAATCGGAGATAACTTCATTTTAATGGACGATAACTGCAGGCCACATCGTGCAAACCTGGTGGAGGATTTCCTTTTCGAGGAAGGAATCGTTCGAATGGAATGGCCAGCGTGTTCTCCAAACATGAATCCAATCTAGCACGTTTGGGACGCTCTAGGAAGACGAGTTTCTGGCCTCCAACAACCCCCACAAACTCTCCAAGAACTGGAAAGAGCTCTTCTGGAAGAGTGGGGCAGAATACCCCAACTCGTCATTAATAGCCTCATTGAGTCCATGCCTCAAAGGTGTTCAACGTTGCTGGCCGCCCGTGGAAACCATACACCCTACTGAAAATGATTTTCTTTGAAGAAAACACCTTTTGTTATTCTTTTTTTCTCATATCTTAAATTGTGTTTTTTTCCTTTAGTACACAAATGCGCAATAAAATGCATTTTTTTCTGCCAAACATGTGTAATTTATTCTCATATAACCTACTATGTCTGTCGGCCATGTATCAATCAGCTAAACAGTTAACCAGATACAAAATCCACCTAAAACTGCAATATCCTTTAATTGTTTTGAGCAGTGTACTTGTTCGGAGCTTATGAGGCTACATTTGAACAGTGGAAGAGATGTGGCTACATCAGTATGATCCCGAGTCCAAACGACAGTAGTTACGTCTCATCCACTGTCACAAATCTAGCCCCATAATCTAAAAATAAGTCTTTCACCCCCACTCCCCCTTTCACTCCTACATCAAAACCTATGCGAATATAACAGTTATGGTTCTGAAATTGAGCATGTAGGCAACTAAGACATTAGGCTTCGATATTCCACAACAACCATCGCAGTAAAAATATTTTATATACACTAGGGATAATAATTATTGAACCACCCTCCTACAGCCAGTAAAGACTCTATTGTATTATTTCAGCCAATACTTGCCAAATCATTTTTGACTACGCTACTGTCTTTACTAATCATTCACGATGTCATTAAAAATGGAAAAATCCCTGAAAACTAATGGATTGGAATTAAAAACTTTTTCGGCTTCCAATTTGATTATGTGATATGCAACACTTCCAAAATTACGAATGTGTTGACAAACAGAAAATAAGTATCCACGAGGTGATTTAATTTCGCGAAACAGATTTTTAGAGCTGAGAAATGTTTTCGATGTTGTGGACATTAATAAACCTCCTGCAAACTTAAATGAAAATCATTTTTGGAATGTTCAATTCATTCTGCATGTCTTCAGAAAAGTATTTCAGTTTGTCTCTTCTATCCACTTAGAGCCATAAAATGTATAAATCTTAAAATTTTATAAGTAATGATTTCACAAGAGAAGCGCAAGCCTTACGATCTTGCAGATGTGACATTCACAGAAAAAGCCTAACTTGCACGTTTGTGCAGGTACTCTTCATGCTGCAGGAGGAGAAGGAATTTTTCTGTTGTTATTTTTTTAAGTGTCATTAGGATCAATATTGTGTTAATAAGCAGAAGAATGTAATATTTAAAGGTGAAAATGTTTCGGGTCATAAAGGATATGTCCGTTTACAACAGAAAAATCGCATGCGAAGCCACTCACAGTCATTGTTTATATATATATATATATATATATATATATATATATAGTGAGTTGCAATGCAATTAATAAGATATGTACTAGTAAAATTCCTACTAAACAATAAATTTTAAACATTGTACAAGATGACTTTAAATTTCTTCTTTCACAGAAAAAGCCCAACCCGCACGTTTGTGTGATTACTCTCCTCGCTCCTGGAGGTGGAGGACAGTTTTTGTTATTATTTTTTTAAGTGTCATTAGGATCTCAAATAGAGTTAATAAACAGGAGAATGTAATATTTAAAGGTGAAAATGTTTCGTGTCTTAGAGGGATATGTTCGTTTGCAACAGAAAAATCACATGCGAAGCTACTAACAGTCTTTGTTTATGTATACATATTTAGTGAGTGGCAAAGCAATTTATAAGATATATACGAGTACAATTCCCACTAAACAATAAATTGTAAACATTGTACAAGATGACTCTAAATTTCTTAGTTAAATGCAATGATTTATTAATAGAAAATATTATTACTTAACTGAGTCACATTTTGATATAAAAATCCAAAACTTTTCATATTATCGTATGTTTTCCAATATACTGAAATGTTACCATTTCCTTGGTATAAGATTATTACATAATGCTGAACTGCATCAGATAGAATTCCGGTTAATATCAGACGACATTTCTTGACATTTATGTAACAGGATTAATCTTGTGACATAAATTGACATAGAGAGCAAATATTTAATTATACATATTATAATCGAAGAGATTTATTGAATTGTACTCTATAACATGCGAAACATTTGTTTCTAAAATGCTGTGGATCCCTCCAAATGAAAAATATTCATTATTCTGTATTTTAGTTTAATTAGATTAAATAATTGTAATTTCCGTGTCATACTAAGTTTAGAAATCATTAACGATTTATGCGTTATATTAAAAATAAAGTTTCTGACTATTTTTTAAATATTACCACATACTATCTGCTTATTATGTTCAGGTGAATATTTCAGTTTACCTCCATTTGTTATTTAAATTTCTAAACATTGCACAATTTCAAGTTTTGCACCGTCGAGTGGGTAAAATTTGTTCTTTAAAATGCTATTTATTTCAAAATACTATCTAAATTTTTCATATTGTGTCTTCTTTAAAAAAAAATAAATCATGAATTTGTTTAATACAGTGAGTGGGCAAAATATTCCAAACACCATATAAACGAGTTCGTCCACCTTTAGCTCTGATCGCAGCCGATAATCCTTTTGGTAGGGACATAATAAGTTTCTCCTACCGTTGCTGGGGTGTGCTGGACCATGCAGACATAATGGTATTGCAGGTTGGGTCAGATTTAATGGTAGCGTTTTCAGACTTTGATGTGCTCTTTCGACTTCGTTCAGAGTTCTGTCCTCGTATATCAGGGACCCGGAGTACTCCAATAAAACAATTCGCACACCATAATTCCATAAACCACCAGCCTGGAGAGTTGTCATTTTGCAGGACATGAGCACGAATCCATAATGTTTGCACCATATTCTAAACCTTCCATTTGGGATATGCTTTATGATGCACCTGCATTGATTTCAGCTGTAATTTGTCGTGTTTTTTCTCTTCTGGTGCTTCGGACTATGCGTGTTACTCGCCGTTCACCTCTCTCGTTCACCACCCTTTTTCGTCCAAAATTGTCCTTAGCGCTTGAAGATTTATTTTCTCAACTGCCACTCTCTAAACACTAGAGATGCTATTGGGAGAGATAATCCTAAAAGAGCCATTGCTTTAGAGATACTGCCACCGGCTTTTCAAGCACCAACTATAAACCCTCGTTCAAAGTCACTTAAATCTTTCGTCTTACCCATTTTTACACTACCGGATAACTACGTCATACGATGCTGCGAGTTTCTTGTATAAACAACTCTTCGTTGTTAAGTTATTCTACGCCATTGACGGACTGATTTTCTTTCAAATATGTCTCTAATTTTTTGGCCACTCTGTGGATATTTCTTTCGCAAGTAACCCGATTTTAAAAGATTAATCCACTAGTATTTAAAACAATATTAACAGGTGATAATTTGTTTCTGGCTAATGTTCAATAATGAAGTTAAAACTGCACCATTAAATGAATAGAATAATATATATAACATACATTTAACAGATAAGCACTCTAATTACACCTTTAAATCGTTAAAATCCTAAGAATTTAAAAGACTAGCTTTATGTAACGATCTTTGGCAATTGTTTCAGCTAATAAATCCTGGCTTGCAAGGGATATAAAAATATCACTCTTAAAAATTAAAAACATATATTTTTTAATACATTAGAGATATTTTCCACACATTTGCTTCTTTATGTTATTACAGGATAATCTAAATTTATGTATATATTAGTTGTAAAAAAATCTTGAGTGCCAATTTCTGAGTGATCTTTTTTTTCGGGGGGGGGGGGGGGGGCTACTTAAATCCGATTTTTCGCGGCAACCGAATTAAAGAGATAAAAACTATATTTTTACTATAGTCTTGCAGGTTTTTAGCTTACAGGAAATTGCCTGAGAGCTTTTGCCCTACAGATTATGTATGTATGCATGTACGTACCTATGTAAGTACGTACATACGTACGCAACTCGATACATCATGATAGAAATATCAGATCGGCTTCCAATTGTAAATACTTATTTACTGAAAAAAGTTTCTCCAACTAGTTTTGGGGGCTCATAGGTAGACAAAAAGGAGAGAAAGGAGGGAATTAAAGAAGTCTGGAGTAGACGCAGATATGATTAAAAGGTTGTAAGTAATATAGGAAGCCATAACAAGTAGGCATCGCATTGACGAAAAGAAGTTCCAAACATCTGCTGATGAAACAGTATGTGAACTGCATGTGAACCTTTACAATTGGTACCCTATGATTCCGACAATGCTTAAGGTTTTCATTCATGGTGGCACTGCAATTAAGAAAGCAGTCGTACCCATTGGACAAAAGTCAGAAGAAGCTGCCGAGGCCAGGAACAAACACGTTAGACAGTATCTTATAAAGTACTCAAGAAAGTGCAATAGTGAAGCTCACAATAGAGAAGTTTGCAATAGAGATGTTCCAAATTAGCTTCTTTTAAGCAGTGGTCCTTTTATAAACTGTTGCAGACAAAGACCAAGGAAAAAGAGCAAGCCTTACAGTAGCGAGACCCTATAACTTCTTCCAGTTCAGTTAGGTCTGGTGGTAGTCCTGATAAAAGCCAAGAAGAGTGTGATGAAGAAGATGAAAAACAGAATTCTGAAGAATCAGATTGAAACTGGTAATTTATTAAATACATTGAAAAACCAGCATGGACTGCAAAGACTCCACTTTATTAGACATATTATTAAATGGAACTTTATCAAATGTAAATAATATTAATTAAATGTAAATTAAATGTAAATAGTAAATTTTATAGATAGTACAATTAAATACATTTAATTAAACATTACTAGTATATAAAAAATCTATCAACAATTAATTTCTCTTATAAACAGTAAACATTTAAGGCTGCTAGTCACTAAACTTCCAAACTCTCTTCGCTAATGTTAAGTCTACGGGCATGTGATGTATTCTTATTTTTAAAATATCTACTTAGTAAATTAATATTATAACTTCTTTTTTCTTTGTGCTCTTTTTAAATGATGTCTCTTTTTTTTTTCTTAGTTCTCAAAATATTTATAAAATGTATACTTATTATTTATGTGAAGTGTTAAAATATTACTTACACTTCGCCAGCTTTTAAGGTATAAAATATTAAACTAAGCTATGGATATGCATGTATACTACATAGTATGCTTAAAGTTAGTTCAGTGAAACGCAAAGCACAATTAAAAATTTCCATTCAGCCATTTCAGTGAATAAACGGAAACGTATTTGAGAACTTTTGTGCAGCCCTGTATATGATCTATAGAATGAATCCACACCAAGCAATATTAAAAAAATACATAGTTCAATTTAAGAACGCATATTACAACTACAAACGCACTTCCAGTGATTATTGGTCATAGACTTCAATAGTTAAATTTATTCTTCAGCCAAATTCTTTTGTGTGCCCCTGTAAATAAATGATATATTCTATGCACACTATACTCTACAATAAGTGTCTTAGTACACCTCAGTGATGTATATAAATTTCAGTACGTTTAAAATAGTGTGATACATTAAAATACAAAGCAAACGATTTTTCCCATAGACCATAATGTAAGGGAATTACTTTTGAGTGTCTCTGTAAATGAACTGTAAATACTATAGACTTCATTTACAACACCAAAGATGCCATAGTGATGATACCCAATAACATCTAACAATTTCAAGGCAATCGGACTATATTTACATAGAAAAATATTTTTGTCCATGATTTCGGGTCAAATACTCCCTGTGGGTTGCTTAAGATAAAAAAAAAAATTCCTCGGAATTCAACCTTTCAGTCCAAAAACTGCTAATATTCTCATTATTGTTCTTGAACTAACTGAAATACCCATTACATTCATTTCACATCTAACAGCATCTGATGAAATTCTTCTATATTTGAGGCATATCATTTTTATCCTTCTATCATCAGAAGCACTTGTGCATTTTTTTAGGCTTGATCTTGCCTTATTTATCACTCATTTAGTTTCTTCATAACGTAAGCAGAATATTCGTATGCCAGATAAAGTGACTAATCCACCAACCTTTCTTGCAACTTCAGCATAAGAGATACCGTTTTCTCGCAATATCACATATCTGCTTTTTTTGCACGTGTCCAATCAGTTCATGTTGTTTATGACATTGTTTTAAATTATTTGCATTAAAAAAATTAGAAATATTTAAAAAATAATAACATTATTCTATTTAGATACACTAGAATTCGCCCTTCTGCAAAATCCATTCCAGCAATATACCGCTTTTACAAATCAAAACAGACTAAAGTTTAGTTTCTGACATTTGATTGGTTCTCACAAGGGAACCACATTTGGTGCTGCTCGCACTGAACATCGAGACCTGGTGCATTTTGTAGCCCTATACATAAAAGTTAGGGAACCGATAAAATTTCTTTGTTAAAATAATATTTTATATAGTTTTTTATACTATTATTTTTTTTATTACACTATGACGCAAAAGTTTAGACAATGACGTCATTCAGCTTTAAAATGTAGAATTATGACGTCAGAATTACAAAAACCTGTAAATATATTCAAAAACTGATTTAAAATGCTATGTACAAAAGACAGTCGTTTTATTTGCTATAATACTAATTTTTTTCATAAAAATTCAAATGTGCTTGTCGCAAAAGTTTAGACACTATTCTAAATTTCTTTGAATATTCGCTGGCATATGCAAATTTAGAATAGATGATGTCACAAATTTGGACTACTTAAGTTCTGCAAACGATTGCGCTTCATAGTAGACATGCCGAAAGCTAAAGAAATTCAAGTGAATGAGGTTTCAAGGATTTGGCAGTTGAAAGGTGAAGGGAAGAGCGTTTCTGAAATTTCTGCTATTATTAATAGGTCAAAAAAATCTATTTATCGAGTTTTATCGAGTGGTTCCGAATATAAAGCAAAATGTCGGTCTGGGAGGCCACGTGTGACAAATATACGAGAGGATCGCCTGATACAAAGACTAGCGAGTACTCAACAAATGAGCGTACGTGGAGTTCAAAGCTCATCGGGACTCTCTGTATCAAAGGATACGATTCGTAGACGAATTTTGGAAAAAGGAACAATCTTTTATAGCAAAATGCAGAAGAAACCAGCTCTGAAACCATATCATAAGTTACAAAGACTTATGTGGGCTCGAAAGCATATGCCATATGGAGAGAAATGGCAGTCAGTCATATTTAGCGATGAAAAAAAGTGGAATCTGGATGGTCCAGATGGTTGTTTATCGTATTGGAATGACTTGCGGAAGGAACCTCGACGTTTTTTTAGTCGCAGACAAGGAGGGGGCTCGGTGATGGTTTGGGCAGCCTTTTGCTATAATGGACAAGTATCTCTGACCTTCACCAGTGGTCGTCAAACTTCACAGCATTATACACAGACATTAGAAGAAAACCTACTGCCATTTGCTGAGCTTCTAGGGGGTCCTCAGTGGGAATTTCAGCAAGACAATGCTTCAATTCACACTGCAAAACATTCAAAATCTTGGTTTAATTCCCATAATATAAGAGTTCTCGACTAGCCAGCATGTAGCCCAGATCTTAACCCTATAGAAAACCTTTGGAGCATCATGTGTCGCAAAGTTTATAGCAACGCTAGACAATACTCTTCTGAAAAGGAACTTAAGACATCTATTGAGAATGCATGGTACGATATCGATCCACAAACTATGCAAGATTTAGTTTCTTCCATGCAATCTCGTGTATATGACGTAATACATAAGCATGGATGCGCAACCAGGTTTTAAAAATTGTTTATTTCGATTTTATTTAATTTGTGTCTAAACTTTTGAGACAGCAGTTTATTTTTGTTACCATTTAATTTATTGCAATATGCACAATTCCACTTTTCTTTGTTATAAATATTGTTTATATGTACAGCACATTAATTTCAAGCAGTGATTTGAAAATTGAATAAATATTTTTCAAAGTATGTAAGAATTTCTTCATTGTCTAAACTTTTGCGTCATAGTGTATTACATTTTTAATTGTTTATTTCACTCCAAAAGTGATTTAAGTCGCCAAATATGGAGCAACAATTTTTTCCACCCGCTTTATCCTGGGAGTAAGTACAGTACGTTTTAGAATTATGTCAGATTGCGCTTTGTTTGATAATTGATAGTAGAAGTAACATGAGTCTTTTCTTTTTTTTTTCTACGCAGACGATAAATATATAAATAGTAAATACTAGCAGAACTACCCGGCTTCGCCCGTGTCAATTATTAGAGACAATCCATGTAAAATAATAAATTAAAATGAACTACTATAGTAATCACAATAACTGAGATTTGTGCATTCCCGTCCACTAATCATTAAAATGACAATTAGAAAACATACGTTATTGTCTCTCCGCCATAATAAAAATGTCTGAGCTTGAATATCACAATGCTCGTTTTCTTCGGCTGGTGTAACAGAAAAATTTGTAATTTTCTGACAATACGAAAAACAAATCCACCAAATGGCATATCATATAGTCAAATTCTCGTTTGTATGGCGTATATCTACATTATAAAGTAAAAATATGCCAGTGAGTAACGCTGACATCATACTGTTGATGGCAACGACCTAACAGACAATTTATTCCTCTAAAGCAATTTTTCTTAACTTCTAAACAGCACACAATTTAATTCTTTAAGCTGTCGAATAGAACAAAAAATTTTTTCAAATGAAATTTATTTGAAAATTGTAACTCAGATTTTTTTTTTATTTTAATGGGTTTGAAAGTAATTTTCAAACACGGATATTTTTTAATGTGCATGCAGCCCAACGTAACCATTACAAAAGATGAACCCGTTTGCTCTTAATGCAATATTATGAAGAAAAGGCTTGTCTATGTGTAACTTTGTCATCATATCATTGGTGACAACAACCTAATCTATTCACAAATTTCGATTTTACTACAATTTAACTTTTAAACATCGAACATTCGATTGTTCCAACGTCTAATAGAAAAAAAACCAATAATATCTGTTTGAAAAGTTTATGTCACGTTATAGATCTTTTTATAGATTTTAAAGTGATTCTCAAGCATGGATATTTTTTAAATGTGCGTGCAATTACAAAAGATTATTCAATTGCTCAAAAACGCTGCAAATAATTCAGTACTTGTTTGTTTTCGTGTAATATTTCATAACTAAATTGGTAAACGAAATTAAAACGGCAAAATAAAATAAAATAAAACACGAATTTAACAGATGTAAAATCGAACTACGTAAAATAATCTATTATGTATAGAAAATGCAAATGGGAATTTAGTTCCGGCTGCTTATAACTTGAGTTTTTCTGAATGGATTTCAATGCGACTATCAGTTTCTCAGGAAAGGTATTAGTGTATAACATATTGTTTTATGTTGCTTAGCCATAGAATTATAGGGAAAAGTTTTATAATCATGTGAACCCGATTATGAAAGATTAGTATTTTAAAAAATATTTTTATTAATGGACTTCCTTGAACTTTCATCGTTTCTTGGGTACTTTTACACGGATGGTTTCAGTATATTGCATTTACGTCAGCTAGTTATATATAAAACTTTGGAAGAAAGTTCAATAATCAGATGAGGCCGATTATAAAAGATTAGCCTTTTAAAAAGTTCTACTGGACAGATTTTGATGGAATTTGTGCTGTTACTATGCACGCATTTTTTATAATGGTTTTAGTATATCCATTTTACTCTACATGTTTTATTATAGAGTTAGCTGAAAAGTTACTAATCAGTTGAACCCCATTCTGAATGATTAGCCTTTTAAAATGTTAGATAATTTTTCAGGGATAGTTTTAGTATACTGCATATCGATCTATCATTCTTAAACCAAGTTCTACTGTAAATCATCAAGTAAAAAATTTGGGCCTTAACAACCGAACTTTTGTCTTAAACATTAGAAAGTTTAATAGCGCAGTGGCGTTAGTAACGTTTTCATCTACGCGGAAGAACGTTTCAAATAAAGACCCATATTGCATTAAAATGACGGATCAAATTCACCGATATATTTCATTTAATCCAAGATTCGTTTGGAGAAACCGACCAGCACAGCGAGCGAAATGTGCTACTCAGATTATAAGAAAATTATAGTGAAAATATTCACGATTAACTAATCGCTATAATACGAAAGTACCAAAAATGCTTTTTCGTGTAGTTTTCGAGAAATCTAAAAAATAAACTAAATATATTAGTGTTTCAAATTAAAAACCATTTTTATTTATGTTTTGTTAATGCACAGTGTATCAGGTACCTTTAAACACGGGTATCCTAAGATTCATTGAATATAATTTTTAAACGGTTGATGATTTGATGGTGGATTTTTTTTGACGGCCGATTATCTATGCTAGGGATATATGTCCGAGGGGGAGTGCCCTTCGTGGGGGTCTTTCTAACCTGGAACCTAAGGCAACCTAACCCGTATTTACGCATGGAAATCCATGGCTCGAAGAAAACCAAGAAAACTCCGAACGATTAGACCGACGGGCGCGATTGGGTTCGAACCCAGCACCTCCCGTCTACCAGCTTCGAGAGCAGAACCTCTCAGCCACTGGTGGGGCAATTTTTAAACGAAAACTCACACTAATCATAAAACACAAATCCACAGCGATTAACATGAAAATGACGTAATCTATGAAGCTTTGTTTAAAATGAGAAAACTAACTCTATAAAATAGTTGTTATGTTTTAATTTCAATTTAATATAAATCGTGTAAAAGTAGATTTTACATTATGGTATTTGATGTAAATCGTAGAATGTTATCACTGCATTTAAAATATTAAAACATTTACCTAAATGGTATAATTAAAGAAAAAACGTTATAAGGAAATATGAAATAAATCATAGCAAAACGGTATTTAGATCAAATTTGAGACCACATTTATCGAAATTGACGTCATAATTTATTGAAAGTGGCGCCGTATTTAATGATTTGTGTTTGTAATTTTAAATATATTAAATGCAGGTTTTAAGTTTTCTCAAAGCCTTGAAGTTTTTATTTAAAATATGTTAAATGCGCATTTTCTGCTTAGAGAGACATCAATTTAAAAAATGTTACAATATATCGACAGAGACTGAATTTGTATTGGTTTATGGAAAGAAACTACACGTGTTTGCCTTTTTTAAAAATTTTTTGTGCCGTTTTTTAAGGTGTGGCAACACAATAAAATAATTCAGATTCTCTCACTGTATTTTTGCATTTTTGAAATCGACGTTATTCTAAACAGAAAACGCACATTTTTCATATATATATGTGAAAACTTCAGAATAAAACATTATTAGAAAGCAGTGTCAGTTAATCAGAAATTGACGTCATATCTAGCAAACGATTTTTATTATTATTATCTTTTCCCTAAATTATTTTCTTGATATTGAAACGCCTGTATTAAAATAGAATTTTTAGCTTCAAAAACATTCAAATGAAGATATACTACGTAATCTGAACACACATTTAGTTAAAGTCTTTATTTTATATGGGAAAATGTGCATTTCTTGATTAGAATGACAGCAATTGCAAAAACATAGCGATTGAGTTTGAATTTTTATTAGCTTATAAAAAGAAAGTATGCGTGTTATCAATTTTTTTAATTATTGCACAGTTTTTTAAGCTGTTGCAACAGGAAAGAAATGATTGAATTATAAAATTAAATAAAAGAGATATTTCTATAATGTTAAATTATGAAAGGTAGAAGAAAAAAGGCATAAATATTGGTCTGATGAATTTTTAAAGTAGACAGTGATCTTTTTCACGGACTAAAATGCATGTACATGAAGTTTCGTGCAAATCGGCCAAAAATTGAAGATTTGTATAAAGGACATACACACAAAGAACGGCGTTTATACATATAGATATTTCTATAAACGCTTTCAAGATCACTGAAAACTATTTTTTAGTGAATTATGAAATAAGCAAACTACTTTCTTTTGAAATCCAATGGAATAAAGTTTCGAATGTTTAAAATGAAATGTTGCTGTATTAAACGGTCCTTTGGTAAAAGTAATCCTAATGTAAATTAATATTTTTACACAATTTAGAAAATTACTGTGACTGATTAGGTCGGACTTATAATTTCTACTGAAGTCCAAAGACCACTCCTTACTCAATACAAACAGCTATAATAACATTTGGTTAGGGTTGCCGAGAAGCTATTTTTTGAAAAAAAAAAAAAAAAAGCTAACGTTTTCCTCGCCAAAAAAAGATGAACATAATGTTGCAATTTTTCAAAATCAAATTCGTGGGTTCTTGAATGAATTTTTAAACTTTTTTCAATATTTTATACTTATTATTAACTAATTTGCATTTTTAAATGCTTTTCTTTAAAATTCTTCGATGCTAAAAGTCCGATAAGTGGTCTCGAAAATTGTATTTTCAGAAAGTTATGCTACTGTAAAATCAAGAAATATTATTTTAACAAAATTTTTTTATCGATTCTCAAACTTCGTAATTTAAGGCATTAAAATGCACCAGGTCTCAATGCTAGGTGCGAGCAGAACCAAAAGTTGTTCCTTTGTCAGAACAGTCATTGTTATTGGCTAGGAAGCTTTTATTACAATACACTTCAGCATTTATTATTGATTTTGCTTGTATTTTAGACTAAAGTAAGTGTACCTTTTTTTTGTAATAATATTTTAATTCTGATTTTTTTATTAAATTCTAGATTAAATTTCCTTGAATCTGATATATAAACTTTTGTATTTAAGTGAAAATTAATACATTCTATAAGCACACAAATTTATAAAACATGAAAATTTCCAAAAATGTCCACAATTTTGGCCACCACTGTATGTAATGAGCATAATGAGAGATATTCTTTAAAAAATAATTAATGGTTTAAATATAGACATTAATTAATTCAGTTTCATTATTATACCGCTATTAATTTGTTAATACTTCAGAAATTAATTAAATAAAATTTTATGATAAATTACTTTTTTAAATATTTATCTATTGTTTAATCATTATGTTTTATCAGTAAACATCTAAAGCGCATATTCAAAGAAAAATTAAATTACGTGATTATTATTTGCATATTGGTCTAAAGAAATATGCAACTATACTTTCTTCTTAAAGAATTTCGTATACAAGTATTGATTAGCATTATTCCATTGTAACCGAAATATTTTTTGTTGTATTAGAAACAGTTAAATTATTTGGAAGTTTTTTTTCTTGTTAATGATCGGACCTCCTGGTGATTCTTGTAAAAGTACTGTTTTAAGTTTATCTAAACTTCTTATTTTACTTAAATCAAAAAAAAAAAAAAACATTAATTTATACATCATTAACGAAAGGTTCATTAGGATGTCACGAAGTAATTATTGCAGATGCATGAAAGAAAACAACCCATAACAAGACTGAAACAGTAATTAAAAATAAGATTAATAAAGGAGTCGTGAAAATAAATAAACAAGGTCCAATTAACTCCTAATTTCCAATCCATGTATTAACGCCACATGTGAAATACTTCATGCGAAAACGTGAAAATAATTAGTTCAAAAAATATGTTGAATATCTTAGGATAGCTATCAATATCCGTGTAAGAGATCAATATCCAGGCACTTTTAAAACTTTAGAAGAACATTTGAAAAAATAAAGTATATTTTTCTGCGAATGATTTCCGAAAACGTTTCCAAGTAGTTTTATAGTGTATTCATCAATTCGCTGAATCTAGAATGTCCATTTTTTAGCTGCGTAACACAATTTATATCTGCCAAAAATTAATAACAAAGTGTAACAAAATAATGTTAAATTAATTGATAATGTTAAGGTTTTTAATGTAGTTTCATTGTATGTGTAACATGAAAATGCTTAATTGGGGACTGTTAGAATTTGAAACCTCGATATACTAGGTATATACAAATAGATTTCGAGACAGTTTCCAAATTTTTCTGTAAAAAAAAAAAACAAAAAAAAAACCTCATTTTAAAAATGATTGTTTAAATCTCTGAAAATTATATTACAAAAGTATAGATATTTTCATGATAGGGGAAAAGTTGTATTTCAGCGTCTTTAAACTCTTGCTTTAAATTATTTGAAAACAACGTTTAAACACACAATAAAATAAGTTGATTTGATCAGACGTATACGTTTCGTGAGTACTAGGACTCACATCCTCAATGTATAAACTTTAAAAACAATATCCCCCCAACTAAATGAACGGTGAAAAACCCAAATGTCAAAACATAATACCAAAAGACCATCAAGTTCCAACAGCCAATGAAATTAATGCGGAAGTGATGTGTCGGGACACAACAAATCCACCCAGAAAGTTAAGATGTATGGTGTACCAGATAAATCATTAACCATGGAGTCTTTAAATTTATGGATATGAACAGTCTCAAAAAAGTCTAAATCCAGAGGAGTAATGCATTTCTTGATAATGGTAGCTGAGTCAAAATTAAAATTATGTCCCCCCCCCCCCAGCAATGGAGGCGATACAGTATTTCTGCAATTCTTTTTTCTTTACATAGTTTCTGTGTTCATTGACTCTATAACGGAGTTTTTGTTAATTTGTCCAATGTAGGACAAACCACATTGGCATTGAATGTTGTAAATGCCCCAATAATTATGAAGAGGAATTTTATGCTTAAGTTTCGAAAAAATTAATTAATTAACTGGTTTAAAAACCATATTAAAAACATAATGTCTTAAGATATTAGCCATCTTAAAGCTAATGCTATTATAAAATGGTAAAATGATAAGGTTAGAAATGGGAACCCCAGTAACAGAAGAAAAGTCAAGATTATTAACATACTTATTAAGACTATGAAAAATTAAATTATTGATATAAGATAAACTAAAACCTCGATCAATAGCCACAGATTCTAATGTAATTTAATTCTGTAATAAGTGAATTATTATCTGATCATATTAAGCGAGCTCTAGTAATCAAATAAAGAAAAGCCGAAGCTTTTTGGGAAGGGGTGTGACATGAATTGAAATGGGGGGGTGGGGGGTGGGAGTGTGACAGCAAAAGGTTTACGGTAAACGCAAGTGTGAAATGTATTAGGCTGACGTGTAACCAACACATCCAGAAATGGCAATCTATTATCTATTTCAACTTCATAAGTGAATTGAATGACTGAATCTATTGAGTTTAAAATCGTTAATATATTGTCAACAGAAAATAGAGAAAGGTCCAAGAGTGCAAAAGAATCGTCTACATAGCTACAATAAAATGGGAAGTTGATAAGGTTAAACATTTTAACCTCAAAGAAATGCATATATAAACTGTTAAAAAAGGGCTAAGGGGATTACCCATTGCTAAACCATCCGTCATAGAATAATATTCATTAGAAATTTGAAATGAATTTTGTTTTAAACAAGTACTGAATAACTCAATAATGTGGTTGATTTAATAATCTGTGTAATGAAATTCTTTTAATCTAGCAGTGAGACTTTGTAGTGCACCTTGAACTGGAACATGTGTGAACAGAGAAGTAACATCAAATGAAACCATGCGTAAAGAGGGGGAGGGGGTGAAGTTTTTAATACGATTTACAAAAGAACTAGAATTCTTAAAGTGTAAATATTAGAGCTTGAAAGGAATGAAAATCGTTTCACTAAATATTTAGCAAGAGGGTATGAAGCAGAACCGAAATTGGATACGATAGACCGGAGAGGAACACCAATTTTATGAACTTTAGGCAGAGCGTAAAAGCGACCACAGTTAGCAATAGACGGAATTAATGACAATTTAAACCTGTCATCAATACAGGGAGAGGTTTTTATAAGTTTTCTGGTACTTATTAGATCACTGTCAGAAGGATCCCGATTTAATTTAATGTATGGGCTGGATTTTAAAAGATTCTGCAGTTTATCCAAATAAGCTGTTTTATCCTGTACCACTATTTGACCTCCCTTATCAGCTTTAGAGATAACAATGTCATCATTAGATTTTACAGAGGATAAAGCTTCTTTAAGATCCTTTGTTATGTTTGGTTTGAAATTCATATGATTGTTATCAACTGTGTTTTTAATGCGAACCCTAATGGAATCCTTTTGTGAACTAGATAGTTTGCTAAATTTGAAACTTCTTTCAACTGGAGCAATAAGATTAGGTAAGTCTGATCAAATCAACTTATATTATTGTGTGTTTAAACGTTGTTTTCAAATAATTTATATTTCCATACAAGTTCTGTACTTACTCTTGCTTTAAAGTCTATCTGAAAAACTAACATATTTATTTGCCTCAAGTTATTTTAGCAAGCGTAAATAATAATTTTTTTAATTAAAAATACTTTATTAAAAGAAATTTAAATTCTAATAAATGCATTAGATTAAAACAAGCTGGTAAGAGTAATCCCGGATAGCACAGTAGGTTTCATTTAAACATTTACAAAACCCTTTATACATTAATTAATATAGTTAAATTGTTAATTTATAATTATTAAGTCCTTACATAGATCCGGATTGCACAGAGGGGTGAGGATGGAGGTATGGGGAGTGTGAAGAATTAAATTATTGTGCACATGGCCTTTCATTTAAGATATTACATGACACATCGTAGATTAAATTTGAATTTTACGAATTCTTTTCAACAGCGCCCCCTGGCGACAAAATGACAAACATGGATGAGAAAACGGTAACTGTTGAGATTTATTATGCAGATTTTTTTTTTAAATTTTTGTCAATTTTGGGGGGGGGGTAGTAATGAACATAATAAAACAATAAAACACTCCCTAGTGGTGAAAAAAATGAGATAAGAGTGTATGGGGTATGTGATTAGTAATGTATAGGCCAAGAGCTTTAAAACGATGCGTCACGTGAAAAAAATAAAATTTCCCACAAACTCTCCCCCCCCCCCACGAGAGAATGTCCATAATTATCTGAGGTCGAGATAGACCCCAGAAAAATATCAGGCTCGAAAAGATATCCCTTAAGTCAAGCCTCCAAATTAGGGCAAATCTTGCTGTAGTTTAATTAGGGACTGAGTTAGAAAAATTGCTTAAAATACACAAGTCAGAGCAAGGAGAGGTAAAAAAGAAACTACGAAATTCAATCAACCCCCCCCCCCCCCACTTCTTAAATTTTTTAAGTGTAATAAAATATCTGATATTTTAAAATCGATGACTTCATAATTTAATTTATTATTTTTTTTTTTGCTAAAATTAATATTCGGAAATAGTGGTAACAACTATCACGCAAAAATAAAAGGTCAATATGTTCATTTTATATAGCGTATAATAAAAAATTAAACGTAAAAGTTATAATATGATAAAAGTGAAAAAAATATATTTCCAGGCACATAAATACCCTTTAATATACGCTTTAATAATTTAATCTACATGTTTTTTATGCACAATCGGCCACATTTTAAAGATAAATATTGATAAAAAGAAAACTGTTTCCAAAGAATTTTTAAAAATGAATTCGGTAAAATAAAACTTACGAGATTTCAAGTATAATGAAAGCACTTTCTATAACAAGAGGGTAAGTGTGATCACAGATCGCACACAGGGTTTAGTTTGATATTCCTTTCAAAACACTTTATCCTTTTGTGAATCTGTTAGTTCCACATTTCGACACCAGGGGGTGCAATATATTTTACACAAACCTCTATCGAACGAAACTCCGTTTTACAACCTATCCGTAGGTATATTAGTCGAGGGCATCGGATTTTTAGCACCCGAGATAGGTAGCCGCCCCCTGGCAGTAAAAAGTGGAACTGAAATATGTAAGGCTATGTGCATAATATGAAAGCTGGTCAAAGTGGTGTCGGCGAAAGTTGGAAAAGTACCCACCGGGTGCAATGGGGGGGAAGTTAGAAAAATTGCTTAAAATACACAAGTTAGTGCCCGGTGGGTAAATAATGTAAGACTTTTTGAAAATTTTATGATTTTTCGTGTGATTGCAAGTGTTCTGCTATACGTATGCAAAATTTCAAGTCTTCAACTTAAATAGGGGCTCAGTTAGAAAAAAAAGCTTTAAATACACAAGTTAGAGCCCAGAGGGTTAAATACAAGACTTTTTCAAAATTTTATGATTTGTCGTTTGGTGTGAGGTATTCAGCTATAAGCATGCAAAATTTCAAGTCTTAAACTTAATTAGAGGCTCATTTAGAACAAAAGATTAAAATACACAAGTTAGAGCCCAGAGGGTTAAATATAAGACTTTTTCAAAATTTTATGATTTGTCGTTTGATGTGATGTGTTCAGCTATAAGTATGCAAAATTTGAAGACTTAAACTTAATTAGGGGATCAGTTAGAACAAAAAGATTAAAATACACAAGTTAAAGCCCAGAGGGTTAAATATAAGACTTTTTCAAAATTTTATGATTTGTCGTTTGATGCGATGCGTTCAGCTATAATTATGCAAAATTTTAAGCCTTCAAATTAATTAGGGGCTCAGTTAGAACAAAAAGATTAAAATACACAAGTTGGAGCCCAGATGGTTAAATATAAGACTTTTTCAAAATTTTATCATTTGTCGTTTGATGTGATGTGTTCAGCTATAAGTATGCAAAATTTCACGCCTCCAACTTAAGTAAGGGCTCAGTTAGAACAAAAAGATTAAAATACACAAGTTAGAGCCCAGAGGGTTAAATATAAGACTTTTTCAAAATTTTATGATCTGTCGTTTGATGTGATGTGCTCAGCTATAAGTATGCAAAATTTTAAGCCTTCAAATTAATTAGGGGCTCAGTTAGATCAAAAAGATTAAAATACACATGTTGGAGCCCAGAGGGTTAAATATAAGACTTTTTCAAAGTTTTAGGATTTGTTGTTTGAGGTGAGGTGTTCAGCTATAAGTGTGCAAAATTTCAAGTCTCCAACATATCTAGATTTTGAGAACGGGCTCTGTGACGGATAGACAGACAGAGGAGCGAGACGAATAGGGTTTCGTCAGATGAACGAAACCCTAATAAAAAAGATCATCAGTGAGCGTGAATTATTTTATTCTATTGATTTGAATTTTGCAAAGTATTGCTTCTCATATTCATATATCAGTTTATTAGAAAACATTTATATGCCTTTAAGTGTATTTCTTTTCAATTTAGTTTAAATACATTCTAATAACTCGACAGCAATGACGTACAAAAATCACCAAGTATAGGCATATTTGGAGACTTCTAAGTCTACTGGATAATCATTCACCATCCTGCCCACTGCAGATTGCCTAAATCGCATCGATTTGTCGCTATAAAAATTTTCTTTTTGATAGCATTTTAATAATATCAACACTAAATTTAACAAAAACGAAAAATCATGCTCCCGAAATAGATTATGTAGCTAAACACTTTCCAACACATTAAGAATACATAAACATAATTTCACAGTTTATGGATGTGAAATATGATGTTAAATAAGCAATTTGAAAACTCATAATGCATTTCAAACCCAATTTCTGTAATTACAATCAATAATCGGAAAAATACCCGTTTTTTCATAGTATGCATTTAGCAATTTCCGTGAATAAAAGGAAATGCACTTGAAAAGTTTTTTGCAGCCCTGTATATGATCTATAGAATTTATCTACGCCAAGTAATATTTTAAATAAAGAAAAAATATTTCAATTTAAAAACGCGTACCATACATAACTGAAAACGCGCTTCAGGCAATTATTGTTCATAGGCTTCAATAGTTCTATTTCTTCTGAAGCCAAATACTTTTGTATGTCCCTGTAAATGAATGATATATTCTAGGCACACTCTATTCTACAGTAAGTGGTATTTCACCTCTGTGATATATATATAAATTTCAGCATGTTTAAAATAATGTAATATTATTAAAATACACCGCAAACGATTTTCTCCCATGGACTGTAATGTAACGGAATTCTTTTGATTGTCTATGTAAATGAACCGTAAATGCTATACATTTCATCTGCAATATCGAACATGCCACGAACATAGTGATACCCAATAATATCTACCAATTTTATGACAATCGAACTTTATTTACGCGAGCTAGAGTACGGAAGGATAGACGGAGAGACATATTATCCGAAATCATAAACACTATTCAACTTTGTTGGAAAGTGTTAAAAATGTAACGTTACTAACATTCTATGCAAAGCTATATTGCAGACTAAATTATTAAAAATTAAGAAACTTTTATTGCCCTCAGCCTGATTTTCTGCTTAATTTTCCGTAATCGGGATTATTCAAATGATTTTTGTTTAAAGGATAAAATATGCAGTTCTACGTAATTGACAAAAGAAAAAAAAAATATGTATCATGTCAAATAAGTTAAATGATAGAACAAACTGTTTTATATTATTGGAAAACATGTATAAAGTTCCACCAAAATTCATAAACCTAATTTTAAAAATCTGTCAAATATATTGACAAAATCCCAAAATAACGGGAATAATTTAAAACCCTTACTTGCTAATTTTCACATCCATAATTTTCTATACATTAATCAAATGCACCATTTTTTTTCAACAAATGGAAATTTTAAAAACGTATGAACTGCCATAGAAAAGTATTATGGCGGAAAATAAAATGTTCTATATATTTCGAACGAATGAACCAAATTTAACCGAAAACATTACAGCTAAATCCGGGGACCTCAGCAACATGCTTGCTTAATTACAAGCTAATCGGATTCTTTTTACGGCAGTTATCGACAGACACGCAGAGTAACAAACAAAAGCCAAAAATTTTTTGGATCTCCTCAGTAAGCATTCACTAGCGTTTCGGCAATAATCATACAAAAGCATTTCTTTTTCTTTTTAAAAAGCGATTTTTGGAGAAAATAAAATGTTCTTAATCGATTTTACGAAAAATACATATTTGAAATTAGCGTCGGAAAATTGGCATATATTCACAAGTTTAAAATCTGTAAATGCAGTATTTGTAAAAATTTATACCCCAAAACACAACCCTACTCAAAATTTAACTGTAGTTTTACCAGATGTCTCACTTTTTGCGTTTTCGAGGAGAGGATGTGAAATTGGAAGTGAATCCTTTCATTAAAGAAGATTTTAATTGATAATTAGAGTTCTACCTGTGATATTTTAACGAAAATTACATATTCGGAATCAGCGTCAAACATTACACATAGATGCTTAAAAATTAAATCGGTAAATATTTGTAAAAGAAAATTATAGCCAGGCAATAAGTTCCAGTGCACTAGGCGACAACCTTCTGCCGTGAAATCTTTCCCCAAAACCCGTTTTCTACTGCTTCTCTTTAAAAAGAAATAAAATGAGTTTATATAAGTAGATTTTTAATGAATTATTCTGCTTATTAATGGAATTTTCGAAAAAAAGAAATTTTGAATGAGAAAATGTTCTGGCGTCTGTGTCTGCCATTTTCAAGTTTTTAGTTCCTGTAGATTTTATGTTACGTGTAAGTCTGTAATCACCCAGTGCATTTATCGCTCTAGTGGCTAGGCGAAATTATGACAACTGTTCCTTTTTTTGCTTTTAAACCGTTGCGGTTTCATTAAAATCAGTGATTTAGTTGATTTATGAATAATTTCCTTTGTTTTAATTGGGGATTTTAATTAATAACTTGCGTTAATAAAGACTTTTTCAAAGTTTTATGATTTTGGCAAGATCAGGGGGTTTCTCAACTCTATGTAAAACGAATGTCAAGTCTGGAATTTCATAGTTTCCGAGAACGAGCCTGTGACAGACGGACGGACAGACGAAGAAGCGAAACTATTGGGGTTTCGTGAGATGAACGAAATCTTAAAAAAATATATTTTTTGTTCTTGTTAATTTTAACGAAATATTTGTTTATATTGGGTCTCTCTTCCTTTATTTGACCAATAGCTAATTCCTAAACCGTATTATTTAGAGATAAATTTGCTTTTGCAAAAATGTTTAAAATGTTAATCTTAATCATATCAGTTGCAATTTAAGTAAAAATAATTTTTTTAGAGTATATAATTTAAACTGTTGTATTGTCTATGTAATGTATGCCTATGTAACTATAATGAGATCCAATTCTCCGTCCAGTGACAGTAAAACGTCCATTTTTGTGCAGCCGCAGCTTACTAAGTTAATATGCTTTTTGGGTAGATTTCGTATCAAATACTACCAACGGTGTCCAACGGCAAATTCTTAAACCGTTCAGCCATAGACATATAGTTCCAATTTCAAAAAGGTTTTAAACGAGGTAAAGAAATATTTTAAAAGCGATTTGGGTCAATAAAAATATTTCTTAAAAATTGCGAAATTTAAATTTTTATACGGGGTCCTGTAAGTTATATTGAGTAAAATTTTCCTTTTATACTGTCAAGTAATACAAAAAAAAGTCCTGTTATTGTACGATTAAAATTGACCGAGTAATAGCTATTTAAATTTGGAGCATATTTTTTGCTGCAAATTTGGGGGCATTCACAAATTGAGTCGAAATATAATTTCGTCAGATATATTAAAAAAAAATATTTGAGAGTAAAATTAACATTGCAATATAAATTTGAAATATTTAATCATTCTGACGTATTAATGCAAAATATACAATTTGTACTAAATATTTAAGAAGAAAAAAAATACAGAATTTTTGTTAATAAAATAATGAAAACTAACATTCTCAGTCTTTAAAAATTGATACGTATTAGAAATATTATTAGATTGCATTAGCCTTCAAAAGTTGGATTGTGTCATGTTTTTTAAATTTTGATAATTGATTCTTATGTATTCTGTACCGCTGAATCCGAAATTGACCTTCATTTTTTACCATCATGTAAAGATTTTCACGTAAATTTTAAACTTAAAAAAAGAAAAATTGCGAAAACTTGATACTATAAAAATATGTGTTTGTTTTGTTTTTAACTTTTGATGATTGGTTTTTATGTATTTTTTGCTGCTGAATCCGAAAATGACCTTCAGTTTTACCCATCATATCAGATTTTTTTGCAAATTGTATACTTCAAAGTTAAAAATTTCAAAGTTAAAATTGAATCTCCTCCCCATCTCATCGGACCACTCATCTGTTTAGCTGTAAGAATCCCAGCATAAGCAAAAATATTGAATAAATTATTGAATAAAAAAGTAAATAAATAAATAAAATAAAGTAAAGTAAAATAAAATAAAATAAAATAAAACAAAATAAAATTAAGTTTTACATTTGTTTTATAGTACCAGATTTTCGCTATATTTTAACTTACAAAATTACGATTTGCAAAAAAAATTCTAACGTGATGGTTAAAAATGAAGATCATTTCCAGATTCAGTGCTAAAAAGTACGTAAATATCAATTATCAAAAGTTAAAAAACGCAGCCATCTCCTATACTTTATAGTATGCGATTTTTGTTAATCCTTAATTTTGACAATTTATGATTTGCGAAATATCCTGACATGATGGCTAAAAATTAACGTAATTTTCAGATTCAGTGCTAAAAAATACATAAAAGTTCAAAAACACAACCATCGCAGTCTTGTGTTATCTAATCTAGGACTTTTTCTTAAACTTCTTGGCGGTAATCTATTCGAAATTTTTTGTGTTATCATGAAAAATAAGTATAAATGGTAACCACCGAAAATCGTAATAATATTAGATTGTTATCGGATTTGCGCCAGAATGTAAAATGTAATCTCGATCGGATATTTGAAAATGGGTTAAACTTCGAGTACAAATTTTCAACTAGAAAAACATACATACGATCGTTGAAGTAACACAAAAACTAATAAAAATAACATAATTTTTGTTAAAAGAAATCGCAAGAAAAGAAACAGTCTCAAATCCTGACAAAATAAAACAAGTTATTTTAGCCAATCTGAAACTTAATAAAAGTTAACATAATCGTATAACTTCAACGGTTATTTTCAAAGCGAGAGATGCACATGAAATAAGATCTTCGAGTACTTTAAGCACTTGGTATATGACCCCTCAAAGCCCAGCCGAACTCATCGGTGTTCAGAGCAGAAAAGTGGCATAAATCATATATTTTTAAAGTTTCATAACTCGATCAATTTTAGAATTATATGAACGACACTTTTTTTTGTCTTAAGTGTCAGTGTAACAGGAAAATTTTACAAATTATAACTTACAGGACCGGGGCATCGTATAAAAATTTAAATTTCGTAATTTTTCAAGAAATGTTTTTATCGACCCAAATCGCTTTTAAAATATTTCTTGACCAGATTTAAAACATTTTTGTAAGTGGAACTATATGTCGGAACTATACTAACGGTTTAGGCCATTGGACACCGATGAGAATGGACAATCTGTATACAAGGTGTTTCACTACCAGACTGATAAACTTTGAGGGATTATAGTAGACATGAAGACAAACATTATTAAATGGGAAACCATGGGGCGCAAACGTCTTCTCTAGGAGCTAGGGGCCGTTAAAAGATCAAAAACTTCAAACTATGATAAAAAACGGAAATACGGGTCGATTCGTTTGCTGTTTTCGCTACAATCATTCTTTATATCACGATTTTCTTAAAAACGTTTTTAAAGGTTACGTTCAAAATTTGTCGATAGAGGGCGCTTTAGACTTTAGAGTAAGGAACAACTACTTTTTACCATTATTTTTTGTATGGGGTTAAAATTATTCTAAAGTTTAGACTTTAACTTAAATGTTAAGCCCAAAATTGAAAGCACTGGGATCGGGTAACCAGCGGAAATTGAACTGTGAACAGAGGGGGAGGATTTTAAACGCTCATAAACACTGAACAAAGTAATCCATTTTGTTGCAGTTTGTGTGTAGGTCATTCCCTTGGTAATTATTTTATTCATAATGACGCACAGCTTTGGTTTCCACTTTTTTGAAAGAGGGCGCTTCCGACACATCTCCGACATTGCAATGATTTTACTCCTGGGTGTTTTACTACCAGAACAACATACTTCCAGGATGTGTTAGAGATGCAAAAACGACTCGGAATCACATAGGAATGTAACGTTGGAAATGCCTTTTTTGCGAATTATGGTTAAAAGAAGTAGAGAAAAAGCAACAGAAAGAAGCAGAGAAACAGCAACAGGTTAATGTGACAGAAAACAGTTTATTTAAAGGTTTTTAGAAAACGTGTTCATAATTACCACCAGAAGTAGTCCGGCAAGCTTGACAGAGGAGTCGCATGGAATTTCTCATGCTCTGGAAGATTTCTGTCATCTCTCATAGCTTTCTGGCAGCTACAGAAATACGAGCCACGAGGTCTTCAACTGAAGGTACGGGAGTCTCTTATACCCAACTTTCCATTTGACCTTTTGTAATAAAACCTTTAAATAAGCTGTTTTCTGTCACATTAACGTGTTTATGATTCTCTGCTTCTTTCTGTTGCTTTTTTTCTCTGCATCCTTTAACCATAACTCGCAAAAAAGGCATTTCCAACGTTAAATTACTATGTGATTCCGAGTCGTCTTTGCATCCCTAACACTTCCTGTAAGTATGTTGGTCTAGTAGTAAAACACTCAGGAGTAATGTCATTGAAATTTTGGAGATGTGTCGGAAGCGCCCTCTATCAAAAAATAAGGACACCAAAGCTGTAAGTCATTTTGAACAAAATAATTACCAAGTGAAGGACCTACACGCAAACCACAACAATATCGATTAGTATTTTCAATGTTTATGAGCGTTTAAGATCCTCCCCCTCAGTTCACAGTTCAATTTTCGCTAGTTACCCGATCCCAGTGTTTTCGATATTGGGCTTAAAATTTAAGTTAAAGTCTAAACTTTAGAGTAATTTTAACCCCATGCAAAAAATAACGGTAAAATGTAGTTGTTCGTTACTCTAAAGTCTAAAGCGCCCTCTATCGACAAATTTTGAAAGTAACCTTTAAAAAAAGTTTTTAAGAAAATGGTGATATAAAGAATAATTTTAGCGGAAACTGGAAACGAATCGACGATTTTTTTTCTTTTTTTTATCTTCGTTTGAAGTTTTGGACCTTAAACTTTAACTACCACTAGCTCCTACAGAAGACGTTTGCGCCCTATGGTTTCATATTTAATAATGTTTGTCTTAATGTCTACTATCACCCTTCAAAGTTTGTCGGCCTGGTAGTAAAACACCCTGCATGTATATATATATATATATATATATATATATATATACCTTTTTTATGGACACGATAACTTCCACAATTCTGCACAAATCTTTTCCAAACTGATATATAAAATCAAGGGGAATAAAATCTCGGTCAAGTTCGCTAATGGGCAAAATCGGACTAAGGGAGTGGAAATAGCAAGGCGTTTTGTGAAAAACGAAAAAAAAAACCCATAACTTCCTAATAATAGTACATATCGACGCAGTTTAAAGTTATTATTACTTCTAAAAAATGGGCCAAAAATTTATGTATGACAGATATTTGATAAAAAACAAAAATGGGATCAAAGGATGAAAAAAGTAGGGTTTTGGGGAGAAAAAAATTCATGACTTCGTCAATTCTCAAGATGTCAATTGCAATTACATTTATTATAAATTGTCTTATTATTATCTACAACTTTTATATTGTGAAGTATTTGATAGCACTAATTCTTACTGCAAAAATATAAATAAAAAACGAAAAAAAAAGTGGAGGTTGAAGAAGAAAAAAAAACAGAACTTCGTCAATTTACAAGATATCAAATTCGCATGCATTTATTATGTATCTTCTTAATATTATCTACAACTTTTATATTGACAAGTCTTTGATAGGACCAATTCTTACAGCAAAAACAAATTAAAAATACATATAGTTTGGAGAAAAACATATCGTATTAAGGATGTACTCAAATACAAACTGCTTATTTTCTGATTCTTTTTAAAATTCATTTTCGCTTTCAATCGCACCCAATTAGTAGATTATCGTATTCAGAAACTGCATAATGTGCCGCAATGGTATTTTTTTTTTATAGAGGCCGAATATATTTTTAAAAAATGATGTCAAAGTGTGCATTTTGAACCGAATTTCTCGAAGCGATTGTATTTTAAATGAAAAATATGGTTCTACTGAGAAAATAATTGTTTATAAATCAAGTTCTAATTAATTAAATGAAAAAAAAGTTCGCTTATAGATCTCTTTAAAAATCACGTAGCAAGTTTCAAGTTTTTCCTTTTAAAAATTTATCTGAAAATGTGTCAGAAAATTTCGAGTTGTTTTGCATAAATTTCTTGGATATTGACTTAACATCATTCTGATAAAACCAGCTCTTATATAAAAATGAAATTAAAAACTCGTCAAAAGCGGCCAGATAAAATTGTTAAAGTGGGTTTATCTCTAATCTTGATTTAGGTTTTTTCTGGTGAAATTAGTACTTAGCCTTGAAATCTACCTGCGCCTGTAGGCCGAGCTGGCGGGGATTTTTTTTCACTAAAATTAAACAAAAACGCTTTTAAGAGCCAGAAACACTCTAAAGGCATAAAATTCAGTATATCATAAGTCGCTATGTTTTGGATGTACAAAAACAATTGCTCACATTTTTATTTTTTACAGCATGGAGATATTTATTTTAAAATTATAGGTCTCGGAGATGTAATAAAAATTTAATCTTCATGAAATTATAAAGAATAACATTGACGCAAATTAGGGGTTTTCACCTTTTTTATGCCCGAGTATCACAGTAGTAAATTCTTAAGGGTTCTTAGGACTCTTAAATTTGGAAAAAAGAAAAAAAAGACCATTTTCAACATTTAACATCTTAAAAAGTATAAGATTTTAAAACATTTTTTTTTTTTGGGGGGGGGGGTGAAAGATATAAGTATGTTCTTTCATTTCATGTGTTTGAAAAATTCCAAGATACAAAATTAGTATTTATATGAGGCTCCAAATTATCAGGCATTTGTCGAGCAGAAAAGTGATACAACAGCTTACGCACAGGATTACAAAATAAATTTTAGAGCTAGAATGAAGTTTATTGTGACTAATTATATTATAGATTATAATAATTACTCTGAAACTAAATAAATTTGTACTTAAATCATTTTTATATTTTTTAAAACAAAGTTGTACTTAGCTAATGCGAAATTTTGAAAATTTTAACAGTATAATTACCTAAAAAATATTTTCTGATCAATAAAGATGACATTTTAGGTTCAGTTTATACAGATTAATATGAAACATATATCTTGAAAATTTCATGTAAAAATATTCAGAAGTTTTTGAGATATCCTGCGCATTATACTTAATAACGTCATTTGGAGAAAAATGACTTATGGTATTATTCTAAAGCCATAAATTCTGTTTTAATGGGAATTTCAAGGAAGAAATTATATCAAAATGTTCAGAAAAGATAGAAGTTTAACATGTAAAAAAAAAAACCATAATTTTGAAACTTTTGAAGCTTTAAAAATTCTGAAACCCCTTAATATCCCTTGGGCCACCCATACTACAGATAAATAGCGTATACAAAAACGTTTGTACATACCTGGATTGAAAGACAATATGTAGTTTTGTATATAGGCATTTGAGGCTTGCTGAATATAGGCTTCTATCTCTATTTATATAAAAACATATTTCTTTATTCTAAATAGTATATTTATTCACACAAGAGAACCACTTTTGATGAAGATGGAACCAAGTCTTGAAAACGGGTGAATTTCGTATCCCTATAGTACAATGTTAGAAAACCAATAAATTTGGTTGCAAAAATCTTATTATATATATTTTGTGCGTATTTTGTTGTAAAGTAATTAATTTTTAGGCTAAAAGTAAGTTAAGTCACCATGTACTACAAATCAAAATAAGTAACTAAGCACAGCAGACGATTATGACATTTGCCATGGTTGCCAGGAAATTTTTACGGTAATGCATAAAGCCAAAAATTCAATTATAATCTTGTTTTTTCAAAAGGTAATTCGCAGTCGCTTAAAGGAATTTTAAAACTTTTCTCAAAAACTTATTGTTATTCTTAATTAATTTGTATTTTAATTATTTTTAAAATTTACATCTTAAAAATTCTATAAGAGGATAATTTCAATAACTTTAAGAAAACTGGAAGAACTTCTGGCACTTAGATATACAGGGTGTCCGGTCTCAACGGTGTCCAATGGCTAATTCCTAAACCATTAGTCATAGACATATAGTTCCAATTACAAAAATGTTTTAAATCAGGTAAAGAAATATTTTAAAAGCGATTTGGGTCAATAAAAACATTTCTTAAAAAATTACGAAATTTAAATTTTTATACGGTCCCCCGGTCCTATAAGTTATATTTAGTGAAATCTTCCTTTTACACTGACAAGTAATACAAAAAAAGTCCCGTTATTCTACGAGTAAAATTGACCGAGTAATAGATGTTTAAAGTTGGAGCATATTTTTTGCTGCAAATTGGGGGTCATTCACAAATTTAGTCGAAATATAATTTCGTCAGATATAAAAAAAAGTTTGTGAGTAAAATTAACATTGCAATATTAATTTGAAATCTTTAATCATTCTGGCATATTAGTGGAAAATATAGAATTTGTAATAAACATTTAAGAAGAAAGAAAAAACAGAATATTTGTTAAATAAAATTATTCTAAATTAACAGCCTCAATTCTTTACAAAATGATGCGTATTTAAAAATATTATTAGATTGCACAAGCCTGCAAAAGTTAGGTTATGTCATGTTTTTTAGCTTTTAATAATTGTTTCTTATATATTCTGTACCGATGAATCCGAAATTGATCTTCATTTTTAACTATCATACCAGGATTTTTCGCAAATTGCAAATTTCAAAGTTAAGAAGTTTAATGTTAAAATTGAATTTCCTCCCCATCTCATCAGACCACTCAGCTGTTTAGCTGTAAGAATCCCAGGATAAGCAAAAATATCGAATAATTTTTTTAATAAAATAAAAAATGTTTTACATATGTTTTATAGTATGAGATTTTTGCTATATTTTAACTTGCACATTTGCGATTCGCAAAAAAATTCTAACGTGATGATTAAAGATGAAGGTCATTTTCAGATTCAGTGCTAAAAAGTGCGTAAAAATCAATTATCAAAAGTTAAAAAACACAACCTTCTCCTCTACTTTATAGTATTCGATTTTTGTTATTCTTTAAATTTAAAAATTTATGATTTGCGAAATATCCTGACATGATGGTGAAAAATTAAGGTAATTTTCGGATTCAGTGCTAAAAAGTACATAAAGTTTAAAAAGCCCAACAATCGCAGTCTTGTATTCTCTAATCTAAAACTTTTTCTTAAACTCCTTGGCAGAAATCTATCCGAAAATTTTTTTTTTTGTTATCCTGTAAAATAAGTATAAATAGTAACCACCGAAAATCTTAATAATATTAGATTGTTATCGGATTTGCGCCAGTATGTAAAATGCAATCTCGATCGAATATTTAAAAGTGGGTTAAAGTTCGAGTACAAATTTTGAACTGGAAAAACATACATACGATTATTGAAGTAACATAAAACTTATAAGAAAACATAATTTTTGTTAAAAGAAATCATAAGAGAAACAGTCTCAAATCCTGACAAAATAAAACATATGTTATTTTAGCCAATTTGAGACTTAATCATAATACTTGTAGGATTTTTTTTTCAAAGCGCAGATACACATGAAGAAAGATCTTCGAATACTTTAAACACTTGGTATATGATCCCTCAAAGCCAAGCCGAACTCATTTGTTTTCAGAGTAGAAAAGTGGCGTAAGTCATGCATTTTTAAAGTTTCATAACTCGCTCAATTTTAGAGTTATATGAATGGGACTTTTTTTGTCTTACTTGTCAGTGTAATAGGAAAAAATTACTAAATGTAACTTATAGGACCGGGGGACCGTATAAAAATTTAAATATCGTAATTTTTTAAGAAATGTTTTTATTGACCGAAATCGCTTTTAAAATGTTTCTTTATCTGATTTAAAACATTTTTGTAATTGGAACTATATATCTATGACTAACGGTTTAGGAATTAGCCATTGGACACCGTTGAGACCGGACACCCTGTATAGTTGTTGCATTACATTTAAATTTAGCTATAGTACATCTAATACACGTTTCAGCTGTATGTAATATCATTTTCTAAAAAAAAAAAAAACTAAGTAATCGCTTTAAATCTTATATTAAAAAAATAAATAAATAAAAGATGGGTCGTTTCCTAAATTAAAGACGATACATAAATATTTTTTCTTGTTATCAGCTTCTGCGTTCTTCTTTTCCTACTTTAAATATTTGTTCTGACACTTTCGATGTGCATTAATCGATGTAAAGTTCGCTTTTATAATAAAAACTCTTCCGAGAAAAAAAAAATAATTTTCCTTCGGAAAGAGTTGAGTAATTATCTCAAGTCGTTGTTTATAATCGGATTAATAAAATATTTTCTTAAAAGAGTTTGTTTTGTTGTGTGTCTGTTTGGCGGAAAATAAAGTTATACAAAACAGATAATATCAATGATGATTTATAATAACATTAACACACTAATGAAGATAAAAGATGGAAATAAGATGTATTTTTATTTACTTAAATATTAAAAAAAATATTTCCTTTTCAATTTATCGGAGAGAATCTTTTTAAATGGAATTCGATTTATAACTAATTTGCAGATAGTATTGCGTACTTAGTTCAAGACAATTTAATGCTTGGAATATATGAATAATAAACAAAATATTTTTAATATGAGTTCCGGTATTACGGAATGTCTTGAGGCGCATTTATTTAAACTAAACATTCAATTGAATATCGTACTTACTTTGAACTACTCACTATTTTATTAAACTCCTAATTTTCATATTTTGAAAAAAATACCCTAACGCTAAAAAATATTGTATGTAAAATTGTCTTTAAATAGTATCACATTATTTAAAAATTATTGTTTAAAAAGTGTGAAAACTTCTTTTAAATTGTCCTGAACCTCTGAATGATAATAATTTGGTAACAGAACGTTAATTATTTCTGTAATATATTTTACATACTTTAAATAATGCTCGAATTATTTAATTATTTTAGTATTAATTAAAATTGTAATATTGTGTATAAATCAATGTTGATTAATAAACACGCGAAATCTATATTTTTATACGTGTTATTTAAAGATGTATGTAGTTTCTATTTTACAGTCCGAAAATATAGCTTTTCAAGTATTTCAGCAAATAAAAATGTATTGTAAATTAAATTTTTGTAAACTTTTCTTCACTTGTTACTCAAATTTGTATCCATGTTAAATAACATTTCCATTTGACAAATACACATACAAAATAAAGTGTATTTCTAAAAGCTATTTTTACACAGTTTCATCTCTGCATTGACCACGGAAATGGCTTATTCAACATCCATATTATAAAGAAAAACGTGTTCGTTAGCAACGAGGATGTCATACTTTTGATGGTATCTGCATAAAAGTTTAATAACTTCCAAACATTGCACAATTTCAATTTGTATACCATGAATTAGGAGAAATAGAGAAATAAATAAAATTCAACTGTTTAAAAACAATATCTCAATTTACGGATTTTTATGGCTTTTTAAATTTGTTTTCAACTTATTAAAAACAAAACAACAAAAAGAACGTATACTGTGATTATTGAATATTCACACGTTAGCAAGTAAAAAAATATATATATATATAAATGCAGCAATTGTTTCTCAATAATATTCAATAACAATTTAAAACTCCATAAAAAATCAAAAATATATTAATAAAGCACACATTTAATAGATATGAAATCCAGCTATGCATTTAATTAATGAATCAATCAGAATCAAAACGATTGCTATAAATAATGAAAACTTTAGTGAATTCTTTGGCTATTACCCACCGATATTTGGCTAATAAGTGAGTGTCATTTTCAGTATATTTCAGATTTTTACTTAGACATATACTAGATACTTTTCACATAAAAGTGCTTTCCAGTCTCGTTAATGGGCAATAAAGAAACACATTTCTTTAAAATAAATTAGAATCTTTTTCGAGTTTTTAATTATAAATTTATTCTCACCTATGTTCTGTATACCATGTATTTTGTTGTGTTGCACTTTATTGCAACCCCTAGTTCAGTAAAAAGCAAAACGCGAAGAAAAAATAGAATCATTTCTGAATTAGTTTTGAAATAATCTCAGAAATATTGTATATTGCTTTTGTTATATTTTTCTACTTATTTAAGAAAAATAAAAAAATGTACGTATTTTCCCATCTTCCATAAGATAAATATCCCGGAACATAAATAATTATATAGGATCCTGTGAAAATTTTAATGTTGATATGTATTAAATTTTGAATACAAAGAAGATAAATATTATTATTTTATTATTTTATGACAATTTTCAAAATTTACCAACGTAAAAAAAGGCATTCGTGCTTTTTTCAAATAATTCAAATTATTTTTTCTGCCGAAAAACGAATGTGTCACCAATTTCATTTGTAATAAACAATTGTTAATCTGTAAAAAAAAAATTCAAAATCCCATGAAATCATAGCAACTAAGACAAAAGTTTCGTTTTAGTAGCGAATGTGATGATAGGTTGTGTCGTAGAGACGTCAGTTGTGTAGTAGTCACCGTTATCGTTAAAAGTGTAGTGAGAAGCATAATACATGACTCGTCATCCAACATGAATGCTGTTTCAGAGGAAGAAGTGATCACAGTTTGGTTTCACTACAACCATTTGCTTTTCTGTACGCATTGGTATGAAACTTTTCTTGTGATATTTGATAGTACACCGAAATTGGCAGCCGTGGAAATGATTAATACTCGGTCGTTTATGCCAAATAGTCATTTCAACTGCTGTAATTTTGTGAGTTTTTGGGCTTTCCTACGCGATCCTGGTTATGTTTTAGCCGGGAGTACCTTCAAGTAACTTTTAGAACATCGTATATAGTTCGTTTGGGGTTATTTTCGGCGAAACAAGTTCACGATGGAAGTGTTCTCATGATGAATATTGCCTTCGTGAAACGTGTACACACGAGTACGCAGACGCTTTCTTTTAGACTCCATTCTCGGAAAACACAGATTACTTACTGAACTCTCGGCTAACAGACGTGTCCTTATATACGATAACATAGCAATTCATGCACATCTTTCGACTCATTCGTGTTCCTTTGCTATTTTTTCATAACTACAAAGTTTGTTCGGATTTCAAGGAAACAGTCCTTATTTTGAAATGATACAGCTTTTTAAAAATATTATACTGACCACATTGAAAGGGAAATTTTCCTTATTGTTCAATACTAGGGGTAGATAACTAAGGAGGATAAAATAATATTATATTAAAAATTTACACATGTTCATATGTAAGAATGGCCTTAACAAATAATTATCTGTTACTATAATTACAGTAATAACATAAATTATATTATCAGCCTTTTTTCAACAAGCCATTATAAAGTTGAAACATATTCTATATTAAAAAATTCCAAATATTTTTACAGTAAAATTGATTATTATTGGCGCGGCGTGCCTTTATTTTCATGTACACAAAAAATAATATATATTAAGTTACTTTTCAAAATTCACTTGGGCCAAAAATAATGAACATCAAAAGTAATTTATGCACTATTTTTTCCCTTGTAAATATTGTAGTAAACAACAATTAGGTAAGCCTTTTACATCTCATTAAAGAATTCAGAAATATTTCCAACTAATGCATAAGTTTCATACATATGCCTTTAATTTAAGGCATGAAAAATTGAATTTGTTATCAAGTTAATTCGAATATTTGTAGTTTATAAATATACTTTCAACAAATCCCTACGTCTTTAATAATTTTAATATATTCTGTCATAATACATTCATCTGAACATTAATCAAAGAAAAAAAAATCTTAACGAGTAAAAGTTGGTTTAAGTAACAATTGTTTCGTCGAATTCGTGGAAACGCAATTCTTTTATATTCCTTGAACTCGTTAAGCACGTATATTCCATTGAATTTCAAAACCTTTCGCATCTTACATTCTCAGAAATAAAGATTGGTTGAAATTTTGTACTCTCCTTGAAAGTCAACTTACATTTGCACAGATTTTTGTAATACTTTCGTTTTTTATGCAATATGTCTTGCCTAACTTTTGCTCTCATTAAATATATTTATCATATTATGTTTACAATTTAGACAAAAAGAAGCATTCCCAGCTAACATTATCTTATGTTTCAGCTAATACAGAGAGTTAAGAAAGTCTAACTTTTTGTAGATTAAATACCTGATTAGCAAAATTTGTAGAATACAAATATATTTCATTGAATAATATTTTATTTGAGTGCAACATTACTTGATTGAAAATATGATTTTTTAAAGTGTACATCACCGTAATATAATAAAAAGATTCAATCCAGATATTTTATTCGACCACGAAAAATGTACTTAAAATACTGTAAAATAATAAGAATCATTTTCGGAATTCAAGAGACAGCAGTTTATGATTAAGATGCGCAATGCTTATTAGCGCATTGCTTATTAGCCAATTATCTTTAAGTAAATGAGCTGTGTTAAGTAAATGACTTGGTGCCTCTATAACAAAGTGGCAACATACGCAGAGAATTCATGTTCAGTTTGGTGTTTTCTTTTTCTCAGACTACAGCACCTTATATTAGAGAACTTAATGGTACTGACCTAAGTGAGTTCAATTAGATGAGTGAGACAAGTAAAAAAAGTGCCCATTACTGAAAGTTACTGATTGCATTGCGTTCACAGGATTTTCACACTAATTCTATACTAGTAAATCTACAGATCAGGAGCCTCAACGTCAGCTCTACAACTCATTGTCTTTTAATTTCTCTTGTCATAATATTCAACAACCTTCAATCCGCACTTTCTTATTTTTTTTAATTACATAAATATTTATAAGTATATAAAATTCTTGGAAATTAGAAGCGGTAAATTATACACGGTGGGTCAATGATATTCTGAAATTCTGGTGAAGGGCTTAGCCTGGTAATTTTTTAGATGAAAAAGTATGTTTCACCTCATTTTCTCATTAAATTTAAATTTGTAATTTCCTAATTATGGTGCGAATGGTTATTGTATAGCTTGAAATTCGTTTTAACTGAGGTTTTATTAGGATAAGTAATAGTTTAAACAAGGATTTTATGTTATCCTAATATACAAAAAAAAAAAAAAAAAAAAAAAAAAAAAATCTGATTCCATTATATATAGTTTAAAAATCTAATTAAAAAAATGTTTCAGGAAAACTTTTTGATGGTCATAGATACAAGGTCTTATCTAAATAGATTAGATAAAATTGCGTAAAAAAACACTTATCACCAGTAAACTAAAATTATAACATGCTAAACGTGAATAAACTTGCATTTAAAGGCATATAAAAACACTTTTAACCCTTAATCCTCGCGCTCGATACATTCACGGGCAAATAATTGGATGCGACGATTAAGGATGTAATAAATTAACGTGTATGTTATTTACCCACAATCAGCGACTTTATCAATATAAACAATGATAAAAAAATATTTCGGCATTTTTTTTTAAAACTTGAACATAAAAAGCAAAAATCATTAGATCTCAGGTTTAGTGAAATGAGGTGCTCTGATAAAAAGGGACATCTGTGAACCTGAATTATTTTATACCATTGTTTTTAATTTTTGAAAACATCTCTTTCCATATATAGTTTGTTAAGAAGAAAGAAAATTCATGCGTTAAGCACAGATTATGAAAGCTTTCCCACTATTCCTGAATACGCAAACAAAATTTCACCGTCCCAATATTTTGAGCAGCTCTGTATATGATCTATATGTTTGTATATATTCTACATAGTATATAAGAAATTAGTTTAGTTAAAATAAGCATGACGGACATTAAAATTCACCTTTAGTAATTTCTACCAATGGACGAAAACATACTTGAATTCTTTTCTACAGTCCTGTATAGTACATAAAGATATTAAATCGCGCCACATATTAAACTTAAATTTAATGCAGTCAAAAACCCGCTTTGAACTACTGAAATCACATTTCCAGGAAAATACTATGCATAGGTGACTATATATCCAGGTTTTTATTAACCCTGAATATGATTTTTACAAACATGTGCTATTATGTACTAAACGTAACTGAACTTTAAAATGCACATGCACAACTCAAAATAAAAACACTTTGAAGCAATTCATGCTCATTCTCAGTAATGCTTACGAATTCTTTTGTGTAGTCCTGTATATGATCTATATAATTTATATACACCACACAGTAAGCAAACATTTAGTTTACCTAAAAACACATACCATGACCGAAAACGCTCTTCAGCAATCAACCCTATAGACAATGCTTCGGATAGAGTATTATACATTAAATCTTTTATGTGACCTTGTAAATGAACGCTAAATGAAAATCATATTCAACTGCAAGCTTCTTTCAGTAAACCTCAGTAATGTATATTCATTTCATAATGTTTGAAATAATGCAATACAATTGAAATACGCTGCGAATACTTTTTTCTCGTAGATTATTATATAACCGACCTCTTTAGTATGACGCTGTAGAAAAGAATATATGCTTTACACCCCGTATGCTACAGAAAGGATGATTTAATAGATCTCAGAAATTCATATCAATTTTATTATGTTTAATAGAATAATATCGTTAAAATACACCGCAAAAGAATATTCTTCATAGACCTGAAATCTAATGTATATTGTTGAGTTCCCTGTACGGCTGCTGTAAGTGCTCCACATAACATATTTTACAGTAAACATTTTCTTGTGCACTTTAATAATGTATACAAATTTCATTATATTTGAAATTGTGTAACGCTATTAAAATACTCTGCAAATGATTTTTCCATAGACCATAGTGTAACGGAACACTTTTGATTGAACTATTAATGCTACGCACTTCATTTTCAATACCGGACATACTTTGGCAAACCTCAATAACTTACATCAATTGCATGTAATTCCAATTATATTTAACCGTATTAGAGTACGGAAAGACAGATGGCAGGCGGCAGACAGACAAACCGAAATCATAAACAATTTTCAACTGTGTTGGAAAGTTTTATTAAGCAATTATAAGCCTTTAAATGTACTTTTTAAATACTTTTAATGTGTTAATAAGTTTAATTTAAATACATCCGAATCTACCCGATACCAATAACATACTAAAATCACCCAAAAATAGGTATATTGGGATACCTTTAAATCTAGTGAATAATCATTCCTTATCATATCCACTATTAATTGCATAAATCGTATCGATTTGAAGCTATAAAATAATTTTGTGTTAGCCTTTTGATAGTATGTACATTCAAATTAAAACCGTAATTTACTAACTCGTTTATATTTGACGCAAAGCTGGATTCAAGACCATATGTATTAGTACTAAAGATTAACTAGCATTTATTTCCTTCAGCCAGACTTAATATTTCGTAATGTTGATTATTTGAATGATTTTGCTTTATAGGCTACAGTTCCCACGTAACGGTAAAAGAAAAAGAAAAACATGAAATGCGTATCATGTCAAATATATAAATAGATGAAACGAAATATTTTATGTTATTTGAAAACATGTATGAAGTTCCACGAAAAAATTATACATGTAATTGCCGAAACGTCAGTGAAGGCATACTGTGGAGATCGGAAATTTTTGTTTTCCGTTTGTTTGTTTGCTTGTTAGTCTGTTTGTTCCGCGATAACTGCCGCAAAAAAATCCGATCAGCTTGAAATTAAGTAAGCATGTTGATGAGGTACACGGAATTAGCTGTATAGTTTTTGGTTAAATTTCGTTCATTCGTTTGTGAAAGATGGAACATTTTCTTTTGCTCCGTAATGCTTTTCTATCGCAATTCAGACGATTTTCAAATTTCTATTTTTGAAAGAAAATGGCTCATTTGACTAATGTATTTAAATGGTAAATTATGAATTCTAAAATTTACAAATAAGGGTTTTAAATTATTTTAATTAGTTTGAAATTTTGTCAATATATTTCCCAGATTTTTTAAAATTACGTTTATAATTTTTGGTGGAACTGAATGCATGTTTTCCAATAATGTAAAGCATTTTCTTTTATCAATTTACTTATTTGACATAATACATATTTTATTTTTTCCATTTTCCTTCATCAGTTGCCTATAGCAACGTATTTGATCCTAATAATATTATTATAAATGTGTGTATAATGTTTGAGTAAAGCCATCATCAAAACGGATGAATGCAATTGTATCTTTGTATATAGATGGATTTTAGCCCAGAAATAAAGTAGGCAATATTTTATTTATTTTATTCAAATATTTTGCTTAAAAATACAAAAGTTCATTACTTTCACAGAGAATAAATTGACATTTTCCATAAAATTTACCAATATTTCTTTAATCGTTTCACAATAAATCAAAACCCGGAATAATGTTTTCTGTTAAACAATTTTCAATTGAAAGATTTTCACGTGAAAAAGGAAAATGAAAAAAAAAAAAAAAAAAATAAAATAAAATGAATATGGCGTCATACTGGAAATGAAAAGGAAACTCTCAAGTATTTCTTAATATAACAATCAGAAATGTTTTAAGTAAGTACGAATAGCAGGTGAATTAGACGTCTTTTATCGGAAACAAAGATGTTGGAATAAAATGGGCTTGTGTAAAATAAAATTAACTATTATTCACGGAGGAAAGAGGTTGATAGAGATGCAGTTAAAACAACTTGCAATATGATGCGCGTTATCGCTCAGATTTAAATGCTCTCATTTGGCCTAAACAAAACAAGCACTTGGAACAAGGACCGAATTCTTTGACTTCATCTGTGCATATTTTCTCTAAATGAAAATGATCTGCTTATATTTAAGCATTCTAAAGTAGCAGTTCATTGTATTATGAATTAAAATAACTGTATTACTAAAAGTATTTTTTTTTTCAAATGCATGTCATTGTGTTTGCGCCGAATGTAGCGGATTTTAGGGTTACATTTTTTGCGTCACTTCAAGATTTTTCGTCTGCGTACAGTTAACACGAAGATTTTATTTTTTATGTTTAATTTATTAATTGTTTTAAAACTTTTGCTTATCCTTGTAAATTACAGCGTAAAAAAATCTAATATATACTATAACCATCCGCACAATCAATAAAAAATTACAAATGTAAATCTAAGTAGACTACGGGGATTCAGGGGGGCAGATCCCCCCACCCCCCCTGAAGAAATGCAATTTTTAATTAAAAAAGTTACAAGAACAAGCAAATGAAATTTAAGAATATCATTGAATAACAACTTGTTTGACACTTTTAATTTCTGAAACTTTATGAAGTATTTTTTATTCTCATAAATATATATGCCAATTGAATATTACGCAAAGAGTGTTAAAAAACAATGACTTGCAAATATGACGTTGAGGCTCCTGATCTGCAGATTTACTAGTTGAAAAAATATGACACATATATTAAATTTTTTTTTAATAATACGAAATAAAAAAAAAAAAAAACCTTATTTGGAAATTTCAGCATCCATAATTGCCTAAAAATCAATGAAGACTTACTGTGGAGACACGAGAGGTTTTTGGTTCTCATCTCTTAGTTAGTTAATTAGTCTCTCCGTTCCGCGATAACTTCTGAAAGAAGCATCCGATTACCTTGAATTTAAGCGGGCATATTCCTGAGGTACCCGGATTAAGCTCTATAGTTTTCTGTTACATTTCGTTCATTATTTCGGAAAATATGGAACATTTTATTTTTCTCCATAATGCTTTTCTAAGGCAAGTAGTAACTTCTAAATAATTTTCAAATTTCCATTCCCGGAAACAAAATGGCAAATTTGATTAATGGATTTAAATGTTAAATTATGGATGCTAAAATGTCTAAATAGGGGTTTTAAATTATTCCTACCATTTTGAATTCTTCTCAATATAATATAAGATTTTTTTAACACGAGTATAATTTTTAGTTGAATTTTATGCATATTTTCCAATAATATAAAATATTTTGTTTCATCAATTTACATATTTGATATGATACATATTTCATTTTTTTTCTTTCGTCCGTAACCTAGCAACTGCATTTCGTAGCCTATAAAAAATCATTAAAATTATCCCGATTACAAAATAAGAAGAACGTCTGGATGAGGAAAGGTTTACTTAATATTTAGTACTAACACTTATGATCTTCAATCTAGCTTTGAGTCATTCCATGTCAAATCAACACAGTTTGAGACCAAAATCTCCCTTGACCCCTCGGATTTTGATGAAACTTGGTTTATCAAGTGTCTTTACATAGTTATGAAAGAAAACACTAAAATTATTTTTTTAATAAATTTAGTTTAAATTTTATTAACAATTAAATACAGCATTTTTCATTAAAATTTGCTACATCTTGAATCAGTTTATTGCCATTTTCTTAAAAACTAAATGTTATACAAACTTTGTTTATGTACCATTTTAAAGCTCTTTTTATGACCTTTAATTTGATAGGCAATATGGTAAAAAAATCTAAAATTTAATTTTTTTTAAAATTCAAATTTATATTTAAATTTTAAATTTCTCAAAATTGACATTTTTAAAATTCTAAAAAAATTCTCAAATTTGCTTCATATTGTGTTCTTACATTTCCCCAAGTTTCACAATGGGATCTTTATGCGATTAATAGATATAGGAATTTTTTTTTTTATATATGTACAGTGATAATTTTAAATTACTTTTCAATACCATGTTAGTTTTTTAGAAAATATTTTCTATAATTTGTTAGATACAATATAGTATCCAATTATACATATATATATTTTAAATAAACTTTTGGAATTGTAAATTATCATATAAATTAACATATTGATTCCTTATTTGGTTTTAATAATGCAGAACAAATTATTTCTGTTACAATTAGCACAATAAATGTCCAAGAAGGTATTTCAAAAGAGTGTTTGTGGGTGTATACTATGCTTGTGGGTGGATCCTTTAGATTGATTGTGTAAAATGCGTATAGGGCAGATCTTAGTAGGTATTACTTAGCCATATCTACTAGGGTGGGTCGAAAAAACCGAAATATTTATAATCGAAATGTAATAGAGCGGAAAAGCTGCCTTTTGTAAAGAAGAATAAATTCGTAAAATATTATACCGATTGGTTAATATCTTTTACCGCCGCAAGGGGGCCAAAGTCTCCAAAAATCTCAAAAAACATGTTTTTTTTTTTTCAATATTTTTTTTTTTAAATCATCCAAACGTACGAATACAATTTCTAATAGGACACAATAGCTACATGAAGATATAAGAAATGTCCCTGTAAATGTTCATTATGATAAAGTCATATCTTTCATTGCCGCAAAGAGACCATATTTTTTAAAACAAATTGTAAAAATTTCAAAATTTCATTTTTTCTAAATATTTATAATTTCTATAATATGTCTAGATGTAAACAAATTTACTTCATATCTATTAATGTGTCATAAAATTTGTTAACTATTTGTTATAGACTGGAAAACAAAAACGGTAATCATCCATTTTTCTTGACGATCGCTTCATCTACTGCATTTTGCTGTATATCAGCAATTCATATACCACAAATCACAAAAATGATATAAAATGAACAAAATATTTTAGCATTTTATTAATTAAAATACAGCGATGTTTAACCGAAACAGATTACATAAACTTAAAATGAAGAAGTATTTAGAGTAATTGAATTTTATAATATGACGTGCTTCCAAATAAAGCCATTGTTCCTCGAGAGGCCGAAATTGATCATATGTATACTCTTTTTGTTCTGGTCTACAAACTTTACCAGCACTTTAGAGACTAATTTCACCCATCTTTCTACGGATTGAGTGGGACAAGGAAAATTATAATAGCTGGTATCTTTAATCGAACATTCTAAACTCAACAGCTTCTTTACATCGCTAGTCGATAGACAAAACCGTAACAAGTGGTTTCGTTAGTTTACAGTTTTGCCACTCGATTAAATCCATACAATTTTACGCTTCAAAGTTTAAGTCTGGAATGACTAAGTGTCGGATGGCACTATCCGTGTCCACAAAACTTCGTGCTTTGAAAATTGTCTTTATGGCTGGGGTCCTGATATCCTCTCCTTCATATTACAGAGTCTAGAATACCTTGTGTGGAAATATGCTATCCAAACAGTGCTAAAAATTTGTATCCCTTAAATGTGCGACGATACTGCTAAAATCCCAAGTGTCGATCGCAGCGACATCTGCGGGGTTTTCGTATTACTAGCAATACATTGTATAGACTAGCAATATCGTACAGTTGTAGAAATTATCCTGCAGATGTCGCTGAGATCTTCATATTTCAGCTGCATCGTTGCACATTTAAGGGATACAATATTTTATCGCTTTTTTAAGTATTACAGGGATAGCCGATTTCCACACTATATATTCTAGGCGCTATACTTCATATGCTATCATTCCAATGAGGCTATTTTCATGATTTGCGAAACGGGCATTTCGTGAAATTACAGGAACAATAATCTTTCGTAGATGATATGGTAAGTAACGGGGGTTACTAAATATAGTCTACAGAATCTGAAAAACATGATGAATTCATTTTAATTTTGAACCAACTGATGCAGTACATTTTCAGGATGCACTCATTGAGTACATTCTGAAAGTGCACTGCATCAGCCGATTGCCAAAATTGAAAATTGCCAAAGCACGAAGCTCTGTGGACACAAATAGTGCCATCCGTCATTTCGTCATTCCAGACTTAAATTCTGAAGATTAAAATTGTATGGCTTTAGTCGAAACGCAAAACTGTAAACTAACGAAACCGCCTGTTACGGTTTGTCTATCGACTGACGATCTAACGACGCTGGTAAGTTTAGAATGCTCGATTAAAGATACCAGCTACTATAACTTTCCTTGTCCCACTCAATCAGTAGAAAGATGCGTGAAATTAGCCACCGAAGTGCTGGTAAAGTTCGTGGATCAGAACAGAGTGAGGATTACATATGATTAATTTCGGTCTATCGAGGAACAATGGCTTTATTTGAAAGCAAGTCATATTATAAAATTCATTTACTATAAATACTTCTCATTTTAAGTTTATTCAATCCGTTCAGGTTAAACATATCTGTATTTTAATTAGTAAAATGCTAAAATATTTTTTTTCATTTTATGTCATTTTTGTGATTTGTGGAATATGAACTGCGATATGTAGTAAAACAGCAGTAGATGAAGCGATCGTCAAGAACAATGAATGATTACCGTTTTTATTTTCCAGTCTATGACAAATAGTTAACAAAATTTATGACATACTAATAGATATAAAGTAAATTTATTTACTTCTAGACATATTATAAAAATTATAAAAACTTAGAAAAACTGAAAATTTGAAATGTTTACATTTTTTTTTAAAATATGGTCCCTTTGCGGCGGTAAAATATATGATTTTATCATAATGAACAGTTACCGGGACATTTCTTATATCTTCATGTAGTTATTTCGTACTATTAGAAATTGTATTCGTACGTTTGGATAATTAAAAAAAAATATTGAAAACAACATGTTTTTTGGCAATTTTTTGAAATGTTGGCCCCCTTGCGGCGGTAAAAGATATTAACCGATAGCTATAATATTTTACGAATTTATTCTTTATTACAAAAGGCAACTTTTCTGCTCTATGACATTTCGATTGTAAATATTTCGGTTTTTTCGACCCACCCTAATATCTACATCTTTGTATTGTAAGAGTTCATTGTCACATATTTTTGTTGTTGTTCTTGTACTTAAATATTCATAATAGTAATTTTGTCTGAACAATCTGCAAATTGTATTTTTTAATGCAGTAGAAGTTTCTTAATTACAAAACTTATTTGTTGTTAGCATAGTATTTAATAATCACAATGGGTGCTAGAGAAGTTGGGACTGAATGGGCCATGAACAAAATATGAAAAAGTATTTGCATAAAATTATTTTAGATTCCACCAATAGATGTAGCTATTTTTTCTACCAAATTTTCATTGTTTGGGAGAAGCCATTATCCCACTACAGTAGGATGGTCATGAATCTAATTGAAAAGTAAATTTTTTCCCCTTTTCAGTAAAATAAATTAGCGAAAAATTATCTATTATTTCATTGCAGATATGTGTATTAACAAGTCTTTGCATATCTGTAAACTAATTTTAGGATGTATTTAGATGTTATTTGAATTTAATGTACTAAAAAAACCTGAATATATTACAGAAGTATAGGTGGAGCTGAATGGGCCACTATATCATGGTCATGAATTGACCACCTATGCCCTGATCATGGTTTTTCTTTTTTTCTGATTTTCTCTTTAATATGAAACATAACTGGCTGTCACGGATTTAGATTAAATTACTGTCTAGTTATAATAGGTTTATAGTGATGTCTAAAAAACAATTTGCACATTTTCACCCTAAGAAATATTAGTTATTTATTAGAAACATAAGTTAAATCGTACAAATGATTAATAATAATGATGTAGAATTGATGTTTGTAAACTTAATTTAGGTTTAAACAAAAAGTTACAAAGTTACGCTTAGAAAAATACATTTAATGCAGTATATATTTCGTAAACCATATACTATTTTATTAAAATCAACAAATTTCATTCATTGTATTGTGTGTTAGTTTCATGTAACCTGAGATCGGTATTCTAACATTTTTTCAAGATAGGAATATTTTTATTATGCCAGTTTTTAAATAACAATGTAGTACTTGATGAAGAATACATAATATATTTCTTACACTATTTATTATTTTTAAGTTGAAAAATACTTTTATAATTTATTAAGTAATAAATGATTTTAAACATTATTCTTTAGAATCTTTTCTTGCAATTTATTATCGAAAAACTAATATTTCATAATTCTTAATAAACTGAAATCTGTATTTTAATAAAATAATTTTATAATTGTATTTTACATTTTATATATTCTGAAATTAATTTTTTTATATGGAAATTTCAATAAATAATTTGCTTAAATACCTGTGATTTTCTGACTAAATCTAATTTACTGTCAAAATAAGAAATGAACATTTAATTAATTTACTTTCATTTTTCAGAAATAAAGCAACTATTTTAAAGCTTTGAAGGAAAATAATACATTTTAGAATAGAAATGCAATGTGATCAAATTAATTTAGCTTATTACTTTACTTATTTGTAGAATTTTTGTCTTGACACAGAACTGATTAATTTATTTTTATTTTAGGAGAAATAAAGAAATTTGTTTAATCCTTTACAGATAAATAATGCAGTACCTTATGGGCATATTAGTGAATCCTAAATTTAATGTACTGGAATTATATTAGCTTAGTACTTTAATTACTTATTCGTAAATTTTATGCTCTTACAAGTATAGATCATACACATTCCGAAAAAGTACTTTCTAAATTAAATTAGATTTTTAATAATCTTTTAATTCAGTTCATTTTCTTCTTTGGTGGAAATAAGTTTTATTCCATTACAGATTAATATATTAGTAATGATCTTTCATAAACTATCACATTTTGTATTCAATCAGTGTCACTGAAATTAATGAGCAATGGCAGATAATAATAAATATAATTTTCCAAAAATAATTAATATCTTGATGGGAAAAATTTAATTATATTTATAGTAGATTAATATAGTAAATATTCCTTCGTAGTTTACATACATGAACATCGTTGAAAGGAACAGTTTTAGCTGGAATATAACTGCGGTACATAATTCGTATAATCTAAATTTCTATACATTGTTAAAGTCTAATATTTGCTTTAAAATGCTATTATTTTCTACATACATTTATTTATATTCATTCAATAGCAGCTCGACAAAATTCATCCATTATTTTCGTTGTTTTTAAAAATATTCCTTTTTATATTTTTTATTAGTTATTTGCGTAACTCACATTGTCTCCTTTGTACTTTAGCGATGCAAAGTATAACAATTAATAAAATGTAATCGAATAAAAATCTAAATGTAATTTAAAGTATGCATTTATACAGCACCAAAAATCTCATGAAACAGTAGATGATAAGGTAACGTATATATGTTTTTTATTTTACAGTATATCGATAGTATTGTATAGTGATTTGAATTTTAATTGTGTGTGGATTATCGGACTTTGAAATTTGAATTCATTCGTGGTATTATCTAAAGGTCTGGAGTTTGAAAAATGCTGTAGAAAAATTTATGGTTAAACCTATGCAGGTGGTTAGTGGCTCGGGTAAAGTACATGCGGTAAAAATTCCAACTCTAAATACAAGAACCAATATTTTTATTTAAAACAACATTTTTGAAAAAGGATTACCAAAGTGACACTTTATTTCTATGTGCCTACATTGAGAGAGAGATAGCCCCTCATACAGAATGCTCCATAAGACGCAATTATTACATGTTTACATCAACGCAGTCAGAATCCAAGTAGCCGATCTCACAAGAAGTTTAGATCATTTGGCATTACAATTCATCGCCAATTTCAAACATTAGCACTGTGAACGAAGGGCAGAAAAAGGTTTTTTTTTTACGAGCCAAATGATTACCTCACATAATTTAGCAACCCGATGAAAACGCGTGATGCAAAACGGTTGGCAGAACAACGTTTCTTCATATGTACAAATTAGCGACACCAGAAAAACTGGCAATGTTTATCTAAAACAAGTGATTACGTTAAATGATTGCTACTTATAACTGCGCAATGCCGATAAAGGCATATGTTTTTATACAACCTACAAATAAATTTAACGTACATTAAAGTGATTTAAAGACTGCGTCCAAATGACTATCTTTTTAAATTTTTGATATTTTATTGCAACGGCTCTCAATTAAGCAGAGAATGAGACTGAATTATTTTCTGCATGGACGACGCGAATGAGAAAAAAACCCAAATAATATTCGTTCTAATATTAAAGGCAGGTGCATTTACCTCTTCTGTTTTATATAACGACTCAATTGTTATTGGAATCAAATTGCATCAGCGAGTAAAGGTTACAAATCATAAACTGAAAATTACTTCATTAAATTCAAGAGATTAGTGAAAGAGAAAGAAAAAAAACGAACAGACAAAATTCCATGTGGATTTTAAGCATAGAATTAAATTACAAATTTTAGTTTATTGAGGGAGGGTGGGAACAACACTTTTCAAAAGAAAAAAAAAATGATTTAAATTAATTTTGAAGTAAAACGTGATATATGACAGAACTCTGTCATAAAACCTATTGCGCATCTTTTGTTTTAACCTTTAAATGACTGATTTTTCACAAATCATTGTAATAATGTTGTTCGGCTTTCATTTTAGGTAGCTTTCATTACAAAAAAGCGACCTATTGCAGCCGTTCGGAGGAAAGCGATTTAAAAAAATTTGGTATATTTTCATCGATCATGACCCCCAGACCCCGAAACCATCCTCCGTTCATAAGTTGAGTAATATATATATATATATATATATTAGAGCGGAGCGTAAAAATCGTTTTTTCGAAATTCTTTTCGCGCTAGCGCGGAAAAGTTGTGGAATGGCCTCAGAAGCATACTCACAAAATTTCTAAATAATCAATAAATAGCTTCCGGTTCCAGTTTAGGGTCTATATATGCAATTTTAGCCGAAAATATTGTACTTTTTCAGATGTCGGTAATATTTTTTAACTTCCGACTTTTTCTTCGCGCTAGCGCGGAAAAGTTGAAAGAATATGTAAAGAACATAAGTCCATAATTTAAGAGCAATTAATAAATATCTTCCAGTTCCATTTTGGGGTCTAAATATGGAAAACTAGCCGAAAATGATGTAAATTTTCACATTTTAGTGACTTTTTTAATTTTTCGATTTTCTATTCCCGCTAGCACGGAAAAGTTGGGAAAAATACAAGAATGATAAGTGCAAAATTTTAGAATATTCAATAAATATCTTCCGGTTCCCCTTTGGTGGTCTAAATTAGAAAAATTATGCGAAAGAAAAGAAAATTTAGGGGTCGAAATATAGAAAAAAAATGGAAAACATTTGCATACAAATTTACTTACGGAAGCTTTAAACATTTCTTCATGTGTTCGTTCGACAAGTGAGTGGTAATCGGGGGTTCCGTTAGTTGGTAATACTGGCAATCTGTGAAATCCACGTAAGATTTAGCTTTAAAGTTAAGGGCATGAATTTGGAACACACGAACTCCTGCTCTCGTTTTTTCCCTTGCTTTCAAAATCCTACTTAGTTAGCTTCTCACACATTCTGGTTTGGGTTGACAAGCATTGCATGGATTATTATTGATTCAGGATGAAAAAAGGAAACATTTCTCTGGATGACGCGATCCAAAACTAGATCCAGATCATCTGCAAGTTAACGTGAAGCTTAAATTATTTTCCAAAGATTTCGTGCTTCAACTGTGCAATTGACATGCGATTTGATTATGAGTTTATCATTGACTGAGTTTATCATAAAAGTTTACGCACCTGCTTGGTTCACAATCAAATCACCAAATCCACAGATGGAGCATGAAATTTTTGGAAAACAATTCAAACTTCACGTTATCTTACAGATGATCTGAAGCTAGTTGTGGATCGCGTCATCCAGAAGAATGATTATTTTGGTCATAGTGAAGCAATAATTCTTGCAATGCTTGTTGACCCAAACCAGAATCTGCGAGAACTTAGGATTTTGAAAGCAAGGGGAAAATTGAGAGCAGGAGTTCGTATGTTCCAAATTCCTGCACTTAACTTTAAAGATAAATGTTACGTGGATCTGATAGACTGGCAAAATTGCCAACTACCGGAACCTCCAAATACGACTCACTTGTCGAACGAACACATATTGCAACTAATAAAATCTGGCAAATATCTGGTATCGCCATTGGGAAACATAAACTTTCCGTGCCACACTCAATGTGTTGAAAGGGGAGTAAGACTGACAGCAGAAGCTTCTTTTGAAGTCATGTGAGAGAAAAACCGTGATGGCTACATCATATCCAGAATGGAGTCAAGGCGTGCCATACCGTCATTTAAAACCAAAAGCCAGTATAAAGTGAATAATATAGAAACAAGTGAATGAACTGCATTTAATGTATATTTGCAACTTTTATTCTGGAACCCAAAATACACCTAGTTATACAAAGTCATTGTATTTCGTGAATAATATGATTTGTTGTTTAATATTCCTAATTATTTTTTACGAATCTCTAACTTTGTAAAAAGAAATGTTTAAAGCTTCCATAAATACATTTTTATGCAAAAGTTTTCCATTTTTTTCTATATTTTGACCCCTAAATTTTCTTCACTTTTGCATTATTTCTCATATTTAGACTCCAAAGGGGAATTGGAAGATATTTATTGATTATTCTAAAATTTTGCACTTACCTTTCTTACATATTTTTCCCAATTTTTCCGTGCTAGCGTGAATAGAAAATGGAAAATTAGAAAAATCACTAAAATGTGAAAATCTACATCATTTTCGGCTAATTTACCATATTCTGACCCCAAACTGGAACCGGAAGATATTTATTAATTGCTCTAAAATTTTGGACTTACGTTCTTTATATATTCTTTCAACTTTTCCGTGCTAGCGCGAAGAAAAAGTTGGGAGTTAAAAATATTACTGAAATGTGAAAATTTACAAAATTTTCGGCTAAATTTGCATATTTAGACCCTAAACTGGAACCGGAAGATATTTATTGATTATTTTAAAATTTTGTGAGTATATTTCTGAGACCATTCCACAACTATTCCGCGCTAGCAGGAAAAAAATTTCGAAAAAAAAAATATACACACATATATATATATATATATATATATATATATATATGACTTTGTCACATTGTAACTGTCGTATTTATGAACAGATTTTGATGAAATTTCGTGTATGCATAGCGCATACCAATGTCTCGACCGAGTTCGTTGGCCAGCTTCATCCGCCATCTTGTTTCAAAATGGCGGCCATTTAAATTTTTGTTAATTTAAAATTTGAAATGTGGTAACAAAAAATTGACAATTGAAAAATATTTTTTCTTATGTGTTTGAACTTGATACAAAGATTCCGGAGCATTTTTTGTTTCGTCTATATCTTAAAAAATGGCTGAGTTATAGCACTTTGAATTTCTAGCTTGGCTGATATTTTGAAACGCCCTGATATTTGTCACGCGATAACAGGCGTATTGATGAACCGATTTGGATGCACCTAGTTGTATACATAATACGTACCAATGTCTCGACCGAGTTCGTTTGCCAGCTTCATCCGCCATTTTGTTTCAAAATGGCGGCCATTTAAAAAATTTAAAAAAAAAATAAAATTTAAAATAAGGTACCAAAAAATTGGAAAATGAAAAATATTTTTTTATATGTGTTTGACCTTAATACAAAGATTCTGGAACAGTTTTTGTTTCGTCTATATCTAAAAAAATGACTGAGTTATAGCATTTTGAATTTCTATTGTGGCTGAAATTTTGAAACGACCTGATTTTTGTCACGCGATAACAGGCTTATTTATGAACCGATTTCGATGTAACTTGGTGTGTACATAGTACATACCATTGTCTCAACCGAGTTCGTTGTCCAGCTTCATTCACCATCTTCTTTCAAAAGGGCAGCCATTTAAAAAAACTAATTTAAAAGAAGTTATCAAAAAATTGAAAAATGAAAAAGATTTTTTTTGTGTTTGACCTTGAAACAAAGATTTCGGACCAGTTTTTGTTTCATATATATCTTAGAAAATGGTTGAATTATAGCACTTTAATTTCTAGCATGGCTGACATTTTGAAACGATCTGATATTTGTCACGTGATAACACGCGTATTTATTAACCTATTTCGATGTAAGAAGGCATGTGGATAGTATATCTTAATATCTCGACCAAGTTCGCTGGGCAGCTTCATCAGCCATCTTGTTTCAAAATGGAGGCCATAAAATTAAAAATATATATATATTTAAAGTGAGGGGGAAAAAATTAGAAATTGAAAAAGATTTCTTTCTTCAGTGTTTGACCATGATTTAAGGATTCCGGAGCATTTTTTGTTTTGACTTTATCTTAAAAAATGGCTCAGATGTAGCAGTTTGAATTTCTAATGTGGTTGACGTTTTGAAAAATCTGATTTTTTGCCTGCGACAGCACTTGTATATATCAACGAATTCCGATATGAGTGAGCATGTGCACAGGAATTACTAAGGCCTCGACGAAGTTCACTCGTTAGCCTCATCCACCATGTTGTCTTAAAATGGCAGGAACTTCACGATATCGCCGAATTTGGCAACCAAATATAAGTTACTTTAAATAAAAGCAGCTTGGATAAAGCTGACTAATTTCGAGAAATTCTCATCCATAATGATTTAGTATTGATAAAAAATTATTGAATCTCCTATAATCGGTTTCCACTAAATTGAGCTTCGTGTGTTTGAATAATATAAGCTTGCTTTTTAAAAATAAGGAATTTGAAAGCTATCTCTTCCTCCCGGCTCTGCCCGGAATGACTTTTTTAAATTAATCATAGGAAAAATATTTTAAAAAAACATATTTTGTTTTAAGTATGGTTTACGGCTAAAAAACAATTTGTTATTAATTGGCAATACTGCTCTGTAATTGAAAAAATATTTTTCCTTGATAAAATTATATACTGTTAAACACACAAGAATTTTAGGAACTATAATAAGAAATAAATTTTACTTGCTCACTGCAGAACAAAATAGGGTATTTCGCAAGCTTCCAAACAAAACAAAAAGAACAAGTAGCAACAATTGAAAAAATAAATCTATCTTTATTCTTAAACAGCGCAAGTGCTGCCATTAACATGTTGAAAATCGGTTTAATAATATTTTCAGGATGTATTTTATTGGCAACATTAGGCATTATAGCTTCAATATTAATCTAATAGTATTTTAGAGCCTAAATTGGATATGTTGCAAAAAAGTAACCCCCGCATTTAATTGTTAAGTCTATGACGATTAAAGAATACACACATATAAAACATTTTCCGGGCTGGCTTGACCGAAGGAATTAAAAACAAAAATTAAATAAATGTGTGCTACAACTCGAGAAATGAATGTTATTGAACATTTCTAATATGTAAATAACCCTTGTTTGAAAACTCATAACCATTGTCAGAGAATAGGGTCAATCTCTCGTCCAAAGCAAATCTCGCTCTCAGACGAATTTGGGAAGCATTTTTGATGAAATACCATAGGATGTTGCTCTTTTCAGACTGTAATGTTTTCAGACACATGTGTAACTTGTGGATATGTGTTTGTATGTCATGAATATTGTTTTATCACGACTGTATATTGATGCATACGTATATTTGTGCTTATGGTGTTACGAATGCTGTTTTATTGAAGTGTATTTTGTTACCTTAATACATATTGTCAATTTAGTATTACGTTAGTTAAACATTTCTATAATATTTCCAAATGATAAACTTATTAGAGAATGATTTGGAAGCTATTTGATATTTTTGAATTACATTGAAAATATTAGTCTAAAATGCATTTGAATCATGTTCAAAATCTATTTATAGGTGCGAATATTACCTGTTTGTGTGAAAATGAAATTGTTTTTTATCTCTCATAAAAACTTTAACTCAATTTGTTATTTTGTATAGTTATTCCAACTCAGAAACATGTAACAATGCATATTTTGAAAATGATACATTTCAATTTGTATATAATGCAGGGTGCCAAAATAATATAAAATGCGATTTCGTGCTGTATAAAGGTCAGATTGATTATCATTTTTTGGACAGTCATTTATTTTCATTTTAAATCCAAAATAGCACATTTGTATTTTTAAAATGAAATATCTGAAAATAATAAACATTTCTTCGTTAATTTTACTCGCTTTAATTCGTTTTAAATAAATATTATTTATTTAAAATTAGTTGCAATTTAACATTTAAAATTTCAAAGTATTTAAAATTTTAATATAATAGCACATTTCAGATTACACCTAGGAACTCAGAAGTAGCATATTACACATGCATTATTTACGAAACCAATATATGTCGATTCACACCCCTATGTTAAAGAAAATATTTTCAGACACTAAGAAATATGTGAATTAAACTGACAACGAAATTGAAAGCACTTACTATTCACAGCGTTTCTAATTTTATTTAAATGCTTTTTTTTTTTTTTTTTTTTTTTTTTTAAGATTAGAATAGTAATTTTTTTCATGTGAATAGTATTTAGCTCAAAACGGTATTTTGCTCAAAAAAGTACAACTTAAAACATCATAGAAATCATAATAAATTATGAAAACCCCAAGTTTATAAGCTGCATTTTATTTTACTCTATGTCTCTTTATAATAGTATTTTCACAGTTATTTAAATCGGAAACTTAATAAATTCTTACCTTTATTTTTTGAAGTACTCATAATTGTATTTGTTTCACGAAATTAAAAATAAATCAACTCATGACGATGATTTATTGTATTTTGTATTGTAAATTTCATTTGCTCAGGAAATTTTTATCTGGCGATGTCGCTCATGTTCATATTTATATTTATAGTATTTTTTTTTTCTAATTTAAGTGTGGAATTTACGTAAAAGAAGCTATTATATAAATAAAGAAAAGTGCATTGCATTTATAAAATTTAGCTTTACAAAAGCATCACATAGTATGAGTATTATTATTTAAAATTTAATAAGTTTTATTTCTGTTTATTTAAACCCTTGTTTACACTCTTATCAATAGCATAAAATTCTATAATAACAGGAGTATTATATTTTTATATTTTTATTCAAAATCATCTATTTAAAAATGATATATTTCATTTAAACTTTAATTAATTGTGCAACAATTAAAATCTATTCTTAATTAAATAGTCATATTTTTATTGTGACATTATTAAAAGCAAAATCTGGTTCAAATGGTTATCTATAGAGCATTTGCAATTAATCTGTATTTAAATGAGATTGCACTTTTTTTAACGATCTACGTTTAAATTTTAATATGATAATTTGATCTTGGATTTTTTTTTTTTTTATGAGATAATAAATGAAGGCCTCTTTAAAAAAGTAACACTTCTTAATATTAAGCGATTTTTTCTTTTATGTTCCATATTATTACTTATCCTCGCAGATTACCAAGCAATATTTTATAACCAAAATATTTATGAGCACAGACCTTTGAATACATCAGCCTAAAAATAGGTAAAAGAAACTCTCAAAAAATAGTTTTATGCTTTTGTTTCGACGTCCATAAGAATATCAACCTCATCTCAAATTCATACGTTAAGAGAAGAGGTTTATTTATTTATTTTTTTTTACGAAAGAGGATTTTTCCGAAAATATTAACGCTTAAAAAATCGCAATATTCATTTTAATAAATCTCGCAAAAATATATATTAGAAAATATATTATTTGTATTAATAATAGATTAAATTTCAATAATTGTTAAAAAGTTACAGGAAGTTTAAAATGTTTCGGCTTACATTTTGGGAACGCGTGTTTCCAAATATTTTGTTGCCACAAATGTATATAATATCAAGTGATTTGAAGTATTAGTCACCAGTTCTATTTTTTTATATTTAAATAAATCATCTTAATATATATAAATAAATAAATAAATAAATATATATATATATATATCAATACAACTGGTATTGAACTAGAAAAATCATTTCTATTCAACTGTTGTTGACTGTATTTTAAGAATTTATTTTTTAACAATAAAGGTTCAGTTACCAATTTTGTGAGTGTGTGTGTGAATTGTACACTTTCAGTTGTTCGTTCTCTAACTATCCTATTACCGATTTTAATTTCTAAATCGGAAACGAAGTTAATACATTAATATTGTTAACAGCTTACTTAATTTTATTGTATGTCTGAGTTGCTTATTGTGCATGAAGCATATGATGTAAACAAATTATGTTAAACACTGTGCGTGTGATTTTGATTCAGTCGTACGTCATGCTTATATGATATACTTTATTAATGTACACTTTGTGAATGCTTTGTAATCAGCTATGGTTAGTTTGACGACCCTTCACGAGCATTCGTATTCTGCTGTGGACATAATCGAAATGGGGGTTATTTGCCGCATTATGTAATAATTCAGTTTAATCAAAATGTCTTAAAATAGGTTTTGCCTCTAATTTAATATATATATTCGGTATTGGATATATATATATTATACTCATAAGCGCTTCATTTAAAACACATATTTATTATTTTTTAGTATTTTTCATCGGGTTTCCTCGTAATATAATATTATACAAATAAATTGAAATAAAAGTATCGAACTCAAGAAAGGGTTTTTTCTTTCTTTTTCCATTTTTTTGCCACCAGGTATTGTTATCGGTGTTTTAAATATGCATGTGTTAAACATAAAAATACTATTCGATTACAATTCGAAACGGTTTGCGATAGAGATTTTCGTTATTGCAAGACGAAGAGAAAATATTAAAGGAAAATACACCATAATTATATCTCTAATATCATTTTTATATTTTATGTAGAAAGATTAACACATGCATATTTATACATAGATATATTCAAATGTATATTATAATGAATAGATTTTATATCTGAAATTCTATACATAATACTATGACTATTTTAAACACTTAAAGTAGTATTGTTTAAACTAATACCATAGTCAACATTCAGGGTGAATCGTAAAATTTAAGAAACTTAAATTTTACACAAAAAAAAAAAAAAAAAAGACAAGAAAACAGAAAGGAAAAAATATATATATATATAATTTTTACATCCTAAACGAAATTGAAGCAGCATAAAGATACCTTCAGAAAAATAAACTAAAATTTGAGCTTCCGTTCAAAACGATGCTTGGAAACTTTGCAAATTCCTACAAAAGGGCTGTATAAATTCCCTTTGCTGGAAATTTGATTCTATTAAAGATATGGGAATTTTTTTTTAAGAAATAAAAGAAACATTCTATAATTAAATGCTTGTACTTATACTTTTTTGTACTTATACTGCAAATCATTGTATATAATAATTGTACTGTGTATTATGCATGTATATATCACTAACTGCATAAGTACGAATAATGTGTATATATTGTAGACATAGTGGAAGCACATAAAATGCAAAGCGCCATAGGAGAAAATACACATACAAATGACAATAATTAACTTCAGCCGTCAGTAATGTGTTTAGCAGTTTCCTATTTTTCTGAATATATAGAATTATTTTAATATATATGGAAAGTATTCCAGAAAGAAACATTCTCCTTGGATACAATATTTCAAATGAAAATCAAATTTCAAAGTAATTTCTTAAAAGGCGCAAATGCCAACGTAGTGAAAAAGATTCCATGCCGGGACTCGAACACGGGCCATCAGTATAGCGCACTGACGTTCTACCGACTAAACCACATGGAACAATACCCAGTCTCGAAAATTTCCTACTATTATATGTTGGCAAAGCTACAAACGCAACACAAGATGGAATATTTATCGTGAGCCACCGACCTGGGGCGAACACGAAACTTAATTAACTCCAGCATCGATCGAAGCTATACGAAGCTAACGATTTCGTGTTCGCCCCAGGTCGGTGGCTCACGATAAATATTCCAACTTGTGCTGCGTATGTAGCCTTGCCAACATATAATAGTGAGAAATTATCCTGGTTGGGTATCGTTCCATGTGGTTTAGTCGGTAGAACGTCAGTGCGCTATACTGAAGGCTCGGGTTCGAGTCCCGGCATGTCATCTTTTTCACTATGTTGGCCTTTGCGCCTTGTGAGCAATTACTTTGAAATTTGATTTTCATTTGAAATATATAGAGTTATTTTACTATTTTTCCTTAAGTATTTTTATTCCTATCTACTATTCTACTATTAGTAAATATAATATATCATAAGTTTTTCAAAGACTTTCAATGATCGGTAATAAGTTTCTAATTAACTTACGGTCGTATTCACATGTGCCAAAATGACGGTTACAAGCGAAAACCTTATCCTGAGCTCAAATGAAATTCATGGTTTAATTGATTTGCCTTCAGCCGTTACAATTTCCAAACAAATTAGCGGGAGATACCATTAGGGTTCTACCGAGATTGTACCGCTAACCGACATTTGAAGCAGATGGTAAATACAGGATTTAAACACGTTTTATTGAACTTTTGAATTTTTTTGACATTTCAGATAAATGTATTGATACGAAAGTTCATAAATTTCGTATTTATTTACTTAATTTTGTAAAATTATGACTCTTATTTATTTTTAAAATAAAAAGGCGAAAAAATAAATAATAACAATAATCATAATTTATGATATTATAAAAACAAATGCATTTACAAATATATAACAATTTAACACCTTGTAATAATATATTATTTCTAATTGCTCAGAAGTGTAAGATTAAAACATTAAAAACAGTAAAATAGTTTTATTTGACTGTTCATATGTTTCAACTCATCCAGAGTCATTTTCAAAATAAATCAAGAATGATATTTTGAAATTGCACGTTCTAGTCCAAGAGCTGTTAAACATTTTAGGGAAGGTATTTGAGGCACCCTGAAAATTTGTGCAACACCTCTTTTGTATTGGCCGAATACAAAATCGAATGTCTGGATGAAGGATCGTGGCCCAAAAACTGTGCCAGACACGTGTCAAGTGCCATTTTTTGACTACCCCCCAAAAAAGTATTTCAGGCACGTTGAGATTGAGACAGAATAATATTTATACTTAGAAAAAAATATTTTGAAAACAACAGACACTTTAGTCGACCCAAAAACTGTGCCAGACACGTGTCAAGTGCCATTTTTTGACTACCCAAAAAATGTATTTGAGGCACGCAGAGATTGAGGCAGAACAATATTTATGCTTAGAAAAAAATATTTTGAAAATGACAGACACTTTAGTCGGCACAAAAACTGTGCCAGACACGTGTCAAGTGCCATTTGGCACTTGACACGTGTCTGGCACAGTTTTGAGGCCACGATCCTTCAGCCAGACATTCGATTTTGTATTCAGGCATTACAAAAAATGTGTTGCACAAATTTTCAGGGTGCCTCAAATACCTACTCAAAAATGTTCAACAGCTCTCCTACTATTCTATGATGCACTGAACTGAAGCGCCAACATTCAGTTTTTCAACTACGCACGTTACTTTTTTTCTTTTTACTTGGATGTTTATCTCTATTTTCTAAACAGGGGTCGCAGCATATAGGATAAATTTTATTGTACTTAACAGTAACTTTTATCAATAATCTTCATGTTATTGCGCTATTGCATATCTTATAAAATGTCTATTGGCGATTATTGATAAAATATACTGGTAAGAACAATAAAATATGTCCTATATGGGGCATTCTCACAATCTTTCGACTTTTGGGAGAAAAAAATCTGACAAAATTAAACTTTCTAAAATAACATTTTAATATGATAGACGAATGCCTTAATGATTCAAAATAAAGAAAAAATGGTCAGCAGCGAAATTTTTTTTATTTAATTGGGGTTTAAGTTAAACTTGCGAGTTTAATTTTCCTTACCATTTTACCCCTATAACTTTTTATTTCTTCTAAACTTTTACTTATAATGAATTTGCATACCACGCAGAGGACATTCAAATAAGAAATAATAACAATTTAGTACTTTTAATACAGAATTTTTGTATAACATTGTCTTAAAGGGGTGTTAAAGAAGAGACGGTAAGGTAAAAAAAAAGGGACGGTAAGGATGGAACAGTAAGGCAAATTACCAACTATTTTAAGGAAAATCATGTTAAGGCTAAGTGATAGCCACAATCTTTATTGATTTTTAAAAATAGTTGTTAAAATTGGATTAAATTATTATTATTATTTTTTTAATTTACCTTAAAACGTGCAAGAATAAATCTTGTGGACGGTGAGACTACCAATAAAGCCACGATGCTTGAAATTGATATTTAAATGCTGATTTAAATTTTACAGTAAAATTCCTGCCAAAGAATTCTAGACATTATTTTTTAGCATACTTCTGCATGAAAAAAAACTTGAAAAAAATTCTGTGGCTGCATCTGAAATGATTTTCTGTATAATTTTAGAAGAGGGATGGTAAGAAATCTAAAACCCAGGGACAGGGTTTAAAAAATAATAACAACCCTAAAAATGTGTGCAGGTTAATTTTTAGCTACATATTTATATAAAACAATAGTTCCAGTTTCAGAAAAAAATTACATTTAATTATTTTTTTTGAAACAATTTTATCCAGACAGCTCCAAACTTAAAAATCAGCAGCAGGGACACGGGACGGTATAGGAATTTTCCAGGTGTTTGGACCCCCAACATCACCCAAAACATATTTATCTCGTTAATATTGTTGTGCAATCATGCAATGGGATGTTCCCCAGTATATGAAATAAAAATAAACAGTCAAGTGCGAGAATTACTTGCGGTCATAGGGTTCCGTACAATAAGTATATGAATTTTGAGTTGTATTATTAAAACATTCGTTTTTAAAGAAAAATAAGGCTTCGTAAAAACTATACAACGTATGGTTTGGTCTAGCTATATATATACTAGAAAAGAATGAATGGGTATACCGCAAAAGTTCAAAGAGATATGAAGCCTAAATAATATCAAATATTGCTATTCTGTATAAATCTTATTTAAATCTTATTCTAATCAGTTCATGATGAATTTAATTCGGCACTGACAAGAAAAGTAGTGCATATTTATACTTCATTTGGCATTTCATTAAACTAAATTCAGCGTCGTAATAATATTTTCTTTTTATAGTGTATCTAAAACAAAACCCTTGTTCAAAGTTTAAACTTGGCATTTTGCTAAGCTTCGAAAGGAGGTAGAAAATTAGCAACGCCGCTTTGGTCTGTGCCGCGTTTTTCCATACAGGTTTTTAGTTAACCTTTAAAGACACAGTAGGTGTATTGAGAGAGCTACTCAATGCAAACTAGTCGCGAATTCCATAGTATTTATGTGATTAATACTCATTAAATTAATCTGTTTTTAACAATTTGACGTTTATTGCTTTTATACTGCTACTGGGCATTGCATTACACAAATATATCCTTAAAATTTGTTATCAAGGCTTTAAAAGTGATGGAGCATAGAATACGCTATCCCCGTCATTATGTATGTCCAAATCGTCCGTGTCTTTAACGGTTAATATCTCGCCTAATTACCGACGATTTTTTATGAAATTCATGATCAACAATGCTTTTATACTTCTGCTACGATAGGTACTGCTAGCGTTGCTCAACACTTTTGCTGAATGCCCGTAAATTGAAGTTTGTGTGTAACGGAAAAGCGTGATTTTCTCAAAAATCAAGTGACCTATGGCAATTGCTATAATTTTCCTGCAAGGTTTAAACTAACGTCTACTACCTCTAAATTTTTTAGAATTTTAGTTTCAGTAGATTCGGAATTAGATGGGGGGGGGGGGGGGATCATATTTTTGCACTACATTTTCCACCATAACTTTGAGAATATAATACCGAAAATTAAAATAAATGTATTTTTGAGTTCAGCGTTACGAGAGCTTTTACACGATACCCCACACGATATACAAAGAAAAGATTTCTTTTTTTAAGTAACTTATTTAGTCCCTATACATTTTCCCTAAATATGTTTATGAATATTTATTAATCTGTAAATAGTCTATATTATTTCCCCCAATTTGAACTTTCCACTTTCCATAGTTTACAAGTAAAGTGGCTGTGACAGACAGACAGACAGACACAGGAGTGATCTTATAATGGTTCCGTGTTCACTTTTTAAGTACGGAACCCTAAAAATACAAAAAAGTGTATTAAAATAAAAATTATTATTCAGAGGCACGAAAGTCAAAAGTTAGTCAGAATGCCCCATATGCTGCGACCCCTGTCTATACCCTTGAGTACTTAGAGCCAAAGTTTTGATAAGATGAATGATGATGTATCGTTACATATGTTATTTTTAGGTGTTAGAATCTCTATTGTTTCTATTATAACGTATGGATAATATTGGTGATTGTAATTTTTGGCGAAAAAACAACCTAAATTGCAGACATGAATTTCAGTGCTATTTTTAAGACAATATTGAATGCTTATAAAATATTATTCTTATTTTTATACTTATATTTTATATTCTTACCACGGATAAACTTTGCAAATTATCACAATTTTTCTGGTTTGATATTTCAATAGAAATCAGGGAAAAAAATCGAAATCTAATTCAGTTTTACTTGATAAATCTCCCTTTTTAGGGTTCCGTACTTAAAAAGTAAAAATGAATCCATTATAAGATCACTCCTAAATCAGTTTGTCTGTCTGTCGCAGCCATTTTGCTCATAAATTTTGGAAAGACGAAAGTTCAAATTGGCTGAAGTATATTGACCCACATATTTATAGATTATTAACCATTCCCAAATATAATTTGCAAAAAATGTAGAGAGGCTAGTTAAATAACTTGAAAAAAAAATCTTTTCTTTGGGTTCCGTGTGGGGTATAGTGTCAAAAATTTCGTAACACCGAACTCAGAAATATATTTCTTGTAATTTTAGGTACTATATTTTCGATGATATAGTCGAATATCTAACGCAAAAATATCCCCCCCTCTACTTTCAAATCTACTGAAACTAAAATTGTGAAACAATTAGGGGTAGTAGAAATTAATTTAAATCTTGCAGGAAACCTATACCGATGAAAATCTTAGGTCACATGGTTTTAGGAAAAAGCTCATTTTCCCGTTACATACAAACTGCAGGCATTCAGCTAAAGAGTTGAGGAGCACTGGAGGTGCCTATCGTAGCATAAGTATAAAAGGATTGTTGACAATGTATTTCTAAAAAAATGTCAGTAATTAACCGTGATGTTAACCCTTAAATACACTGAGGGTTTGGACATACGTAAAGACACTGAGTACTCTAAGCGCCATCGGCTTTTGTAGCCTAGATAGCAGTTATTTCATTAAAAATTATTTGCCCCTAGAAGTTACCGGTTTGCAAATAAAAATGTATCAACATTTATGTAAAAAAAAACCCTGGTGATTTATTTCATTTGTGTTAAATATACTATTGTTTACGTTACTATTGTGTTAATACTATTGTTTAAGAGGACTGCATAATACATCCTTTTTGGAAAATTATTAAAAAATATTAAATGCTTCCTAAAAGTACTATTGTCGATTTTTAAATTAGCGTGTTAGTATTTAATCGTAAAGAAAAGACTTCTACATTCTTTCACAAGATCATATGATAAAAATTACAGCATTCCTTTCTCGAGAGAAAAAAACAGAAAAGTACAACATTTTTATTTTTCAAAAGTAAATTTCGTTTTTATTAAAGTCTGTCTTGATTATCAAAGGGTGAGAAATATATATCATGCCTACAATTTGGAAAAATAAATAGCATAGATAAAAAAGTTCTCCGAAAGTTTATGCTTGAAGTTAAAATTAGATGATTAATGGGCAGCAGATGCCCACGATGTTAAATTCTTTTCGAATACCGGTTGGACTCCATCGCACAAAAGAAATTCCCAAGAAAATAGACTTCCTAATGGAAACTGTTTAGGAGACGGAATAAAAGATTCGTTTTTTATACCGGAGAGGTTTCTCTGTTTCAATATATTTCATTCGAGAAAGCTTTTTTTAAAAAAATGAAATTATATTTCTACAGAATATAGTGTTAGAATCAAAATTTAAAATTACATTTCAAAAGTTGTTACATAAAAAAAAAACGTTTTTAGTTATTCAAATCAAGCAAAATTAAAAATAGCATTTGCTAAATTTGAATTTCTATTTCAACGACTGAATTTTCGTTTATCGATATAGTTTTAAAAGAAATATATTACTGGTATGCATCCATTCACTACAAATGGTAAATTTTCTACTTTTATAGTTAATAGTGTTGACATGTTTCTATAAAAGTAATTCGTATTCTAATTAGATTCAGAGATGCACTTTTTAAATATTGGTGCGGATTAACACTAGAAGCAGCAGCGCAGTAATTTTGACTGTTTTCATCATTTCAGCTTCGATTCCTTAAAAAAAAAAAAAAAAAAAAAAAAAAAAAGTGTCTTAGGAAGTCAGACGTTTTTTTTTAATTTCCTAAAATTCTCGAATATTTTTACTATCAAATATGAATCGAATGAAATTAAAATTAACGAAGCTATTTTTAGTTATACCTAGAAGCGACATGAGCAGTTAAATTGACTGCTAGTAAAATTGAGAGGATTAATCTTGTATTTTCGCTCAGAAAACACTTTTTATTTTAAAAACATATTCCCTACACATTCTTTTTCTTCACTGTTTCCAAAAACAGAAAATACTTACAATCCCCCACCTCCTTTTCTACTGTCCACCCCTTTTTTGCTAACTGTAAGGCAGGCCTCACAGTTAGCACAGTTAGCCTCTGAGGCGACATATGGATAATGTTGCTCAATTTCGGAGAAAAACAAGTTTAAAACAGGTTTAAAACAGCTTTCTTCTTTGTTTTGTACTGTTTAAGTCGCACTTCATTTTCCTCCCGTCGCCTCAGTGTGCGACCTGTCTAATAAAACGCATTCTCCCTACAAATTCCTTCCATTCACCGTTTCGTTCATACATACATTTCTTTAGACCCACACCTCTTACATGACTTTTTTTGCGAAAGGTAACAACTGAGAAATATGCAGCACATAATGTGCTAAAATAAATATCAGGTTCAACGCGATATGCAAAAACAAATGTCGGGGACAATGTGTCCAGTTATTGGAACCTGTTTATGGATGAATCCATGTTGCTCCATATAAAAATATGCACATAAGCAGAGGCAGTATTGAACAATGAATAAAACTATGAAATATCTTTGGAAGAGCTTGATGCTTTTTTGTTATTATTTATGCAAGTGAAGCATGTTGTTCCAATGATATGGGTAACGATTTTGTGTGGAATACTACATGGTGGTCTTGATTTTCATCGAGAAAAAATGTGGCGCAATCGATCTTGAGATATAATGAAAAATCAAAGTTCTGACTTGAAGTCAAGTATCATACAGAGATACTAGGATACAGGATTTATTTAGGATACAGAGTGCACTTGTGAATTTTAAATAAGATATTTCATAATTTTTATACTAAAAATTATACATTTTTGTTTTTATGTCTCTGTATTCAGTATCAAACATAATTCATGAATAACGCTTAATAAAGCCACAATTATTGCTTTCAGATGATAAACTTATTACTAATTATATGAAATTAAAAATATAACAACATACTATTTAATACGTGATTTATCGCATTGCTAATAGAACCAACATAGAACCAACAGAGTGAAAATGTACAGTCTGGAATCGAACTCGGAACCCTTGGAATAGCGCTCCAAGTGCTGCATTAAGCCACGAGGACGATACCCAGTATAACACATCTCACTCAGATATGTTGGTGAGGTTGCAACTACAGCACAAGATTGAATAGTGTTCATGAGCACACAATCATGTGGCGGAACATGAAGCACAGATAATCCCAGCAATAAATGTTATTAAGCAAAAGCATATCCGTGAGTAACGCTGACATTATATAGATTCTGGCAACGAAGTAACCAGAAAATTTCGCCATAAATACAATTTTTGAAACTTCTAAAAATTGCATAATTTGAATTTTGACATCGCTGATTAGAAAAAATGTGTATTTTTAAATACGATACGTTTGAAAACTATCTCTCAGTGAAACAGTTTCCCTTAAAAGAATTTAAATAATTTATCGTATGCTTATTTCCGTGTAATATATTCCATAACTAAATTGCCAAACGAATTTTCAACTTCAAAAAAGAGTTATAAATAATAAAACATGAATACAGTAGATATGCCATATAACTACTTACTTAAACACTGAAAAAAAAAAAAAAATGTGTTGCTATGAAATACTGAATTTGTTTGCGAATGATCGCTGACATGCGGCTAATATATACTAGAGATACAAATATATACAGGGTGTATCTAAACTCTTGGGCAAAACTTTAAGGGGTGATAGTACACATCAAGACAAACAATATTAAATAGGAAACTAAGGGTCCCAAACGTCTTCCGAAGGAGATAGGTGCCTTTAAAGTTTAGGAACCAAAATTTCAAATGATTATAAAAAACGGAAAAATTGGTCGATTGCGCTGTTCACTAAAACTATTCTTTATGACGGTATTTTCTTGAAAATAAATTTTAAAGATACAGTTCAAAAATGCCGGTAGAGGGCGCTTTAGACTTTGGGGTAAACAACAACTATTTTTTACCGTTACTTTTTGTATCTCATTACATGCTTTCAAAAGCTTAGACTTAAACTTAAATTTTGAGCTCAAAATCTCAATCGTTGGGAGTGGTTAAGTAGCGCAAACTGAGCTGTGTTCAGGAGTTAAAATTTCAAATGATGATAAAAAACGGAAAAATTGGTCGATTCGTTTGCGGTTTTGACTTAAATTATTCTTTATGTCAGTATTGTCTTGAAAATAAATTTTAAAGATAAAGTTAAAAAAATACCGATAGAGGGCGCTTTAGACTTTGGAGTAACGAAAAACTGTTTTTTACCGATATTTTTTGTATCTCATTACATGCTTTCAAAAGCTTAGACTTAAACTTAAATTTTTAGCTCAAAATCTGAATCGTTGGGAGTGGTTAATTAGCGCAAACTGAACTGTGTGCAGGAGGGGGGGGGGGTTCAAATTTCAACTCATGCACACAGTTCAGTTTGCGCTACTTAACCACTTCCACCGATTCAGATTTTGAGCTCAAAATTTAATTTTAAGCTTTTAAAAGAATGTAATGAGGTACAAAAAATAACGGTAAAAAATAGTTGTTCGTTACTCCAAAGTCTAAAGCGCCCTCTATCGGTATGTTTTAACCTTATCTTTAAAATTTATTTTCAAGAAAATACTGACATAAAGAATAGTTTGATGAATCGACCAATTTTTCCGTTTTTTATAATCATTTGAAATTTTGCACCCTAAACTTTAAAGGCGCCTATCTCCTTCGGAAGACGTTTGGGACCCTTAGTTTCCTATTTAATATTGTTTGTCTTGATGTGTACTATCACCCCTTAAAGTTTTGCCCAAGAGTTTAGATACACCCTGTATATATTAAAGTAAAATATAATATACTATACATATAAAATATACTACTGTAAAAATCTTATCGCTTTTTATCTACTTTTGTACATATTATAGATGTCCTCTATTTATCGTAGATGTCCGAAAGATGTACATATCAGAGATCATCCGTGTAACACGGCTTAAAATGACAAATAAAGGTAAAATAAAATAAACTTTTAATTTAAATTTATAAAAGTTAATTTTTAAAAATATATATAAATTAAGGTATATGAAATGTGTTTTAATGTAAACTCGTCTTATACAAATTCTAATAACTTTTATTTAATAAAGATAAGTAAATAATACATATAAAATGACCTGACAGTCAAAGTTCTCTGATACATTTGAACCAATATTAAATGGGAAGATGGTAGCGTATCTAAATTAAGGGACAATATGCTATGCTGATTTTAGAAAAATTAGAAATACATTAGAACCTCTTTTATCCGAAACTCTTTTAACCGAAACTCTCGGTTAACCGAAATAATTTTTTTTTAGATTTTTTTCTACTATCACATTCCTTGTGTGCAAATCCATTTTGAAAGTTCTTTTTTTTTTAACTATCATATTCCTTGTGTGCAAGCGGTCCTTTCCGAACAACGAGTAATAAAAATTTTCTATCACTCTTCTTAGAGTTCCTTCCTTTGAATTTAACTTGGATTCCCGTAAGCTGAGGAGTGAAATGAAGGAAACAATAAAAAGTAACAATTCTGAAGCTTTTGAATGTTTTGCAAAAGGTTTGGCATGCCTGGAGCAGCAGAAAGACGGTGATACTGGTAAACTAATAATATTAAAAAATTTCGTGATAGAGTCTCGAAGCAATGGCAATCGAAACTGCGCAAACAAAACATTCTTTCAAACCATTGTGATACATGTAACAAGTACTTAATTTCAAAATAAAAATTCAGATAATTTATTCTTGTTTCTATTTTGCTATTGCTTTATTTTTATTAAGCACTTGTCACCATAATAATGCAATATATGCAATATAAAATATTGCATATATTCCACCTTAATTTTCAAATGGAAGCATTCTCGATTATTCGAAAATTTCGATTTTCCGAAGGAGAGTCGGTCCCAATTACTTCGGATAATCGAGGTTCTACTGTATTAACACAATTAGACAAAGTCAAATAATTCACCTGGTTGATATTTCTAAAGTTTGACGTTATAATGTGCTCTTCTTGTTAATTGTGCTGGATGATGAAAATATTTCTGAAGAATCTATTTTAAATTTTCAAGAAGTTGTTTAAGAACTAGGGTATAGAAACTCTCTTCGCGAATTTTTTTACCGTAAATTTGATGTTTGACTTTGAAATATTCATAAATAAAACTAAGTGATGTTTTACTGTTAATGCGCTCCTACCCTATACAGTGCACCAAAAGTTTTTTTTTTTTTTTTTTTTTTTTTCGATATTGGCTAATGCATTGAGAGTGTCTTTTACTGAAATATGACCATATGAAAAATTTAAGTCTGTTATACAGTAAAATGTTGAAAATAGAAGTACATTTATATATTTCTTCCGTTTATCTCGACAGTGAGCTTCATTTTTGTTCTACATCCTTGTAGTGTCGCCTTTTTGTTGCCCCCGTAATTTCATTTTGAAATCAAAGAAAAATATCAAAATGTTTCGAATCGTCTATTGGAAAAAGTTCACATTGAAACGATGAAATGTTGTCGAATGTTTATATTGGAATTTTCGAAACTATTGTGCCTAAGCTTATGGAACCGCTTTATGCTTTTCTGTGCGTTATGCTATGAGACTTTCGGGACGTGAACAAACTCTCGTGTAATGTGATAATAATGTAAAAACATGTAATGCGTTCATCGCATTTCGCTTACAGACCTTTATAAAAAGTTTAATCATCCTGTTATTGTGAAATCAAGAGTTTAAGTTAAACGCAGTGATAAAATTTAAGTGGTAAGTTTTAGGAGTGTGTTTGTATTACAATTTTAAGTTTGTCAGGAATGCTGAAGATTAATTTCTTCACGTACAGATATGCGCATAGTACTGGATCTCATTTTAAGACTTTAAATTTAATTTAACCTGTAATATGTCATTTTGTGAAAATACTCATATTTTTCTAAATGATTTTTGACTTTAATTATGAAAAAATAATAAATTAAATGTGAAATTGAGATTAATAGGGACAATTGCTGAAATTCGATATAGGTGTTATTTATAAGAAAAAAACGGCTAATAATAAAAGTGCTAAATTTAGTCAAATATTAGAAATATGATTATAAACAGTTTCCCTTGAAGTTTGATTACTGATATTAAACATTCTTATTTATATAAATATGTGCAGCAATAAATATAGACATTTAAAAAATATCACAATATTCAGTTTATTTTTGAATTTGGGTAGGAGTGAATTTTAGAAACGTTACATATAAAACGGAGATTTCTTAGGAAAAGAAGTTTGTTACTATTTTTTTTTTTTTTTAAATGAAGAAAACATTTTATGATATGGCTTTAAACAGAGTAGTAAAACTGCAATGGATGAATATCTATATCGGTATTACGCTATCGTACGTGGCACAGAAATCGCGATTATTTGTTAATTGTTTAATGGCAACGCCTGAATGAAACGCATCTCATTGCTTATTCAACAGCATTATTTCATCTCCATACCTACATTTAGGCTTACCATAGGGAGGACCCTGTTCTGTTGCCAAATGCCACCAAGTTTGTCTCCAACGTGGTAATATTTCTAATATTTCGCCAAATACTCATAGACTTCCATTGTAAACCAATAGGGTTTACTTGCTTACAGAAAATCAACAAATTGAGATATTTTAATGCTACAAAAACTAATATTAGCTTAAGGAATTATATTAATTATTGAAAAACATAGAACTCAAATGAGCTCAGAGGGAATGACAAATTCACCTTGCGTTAAAATAACTACAAATAAATTGTTTACTAAAAAGGTGCATAAAAATTTATTAAAATATACCGTTACAAAATGAATGAACTGGTCTTTAAAACTTAAAAACCATTGATGTTAAAATCATAATGAAACAGAAAAAGATGATTCCTGAGATCTTTCGATCGCTAACGCGATCATTTTCAAAGGATACTTTCGCTGGAATGTCGCATTCACTGAGCTATTTATACACCAGTCTGGGAAAAGGGGTCAGTCTATTATTTGTTGGGGGTGTCTATGAAGTTGTTTCGTTCCAATGCTGAAGTGTTAGATATTTTCAAAATGTTAAACCAGATTTGAGGTATATCATAAGACAAAACATCGTTACATACATTATTTTCTTTACTTAAAATTTCCAACGATTCCCTAATTCTTAAAGTATAATGATCAGATGTAAGTAAAATAACTCTTGCTTTTTCGAAATCTATTTTTAAATTTTGGCGTTGATTCAAAACCCAGAAAATTGATCCCATACCTAATAAGGAAATTGCAGGTGTTTGTTCTATCCCATTTCAAACGGAAAATCAGAAGCAATTAAACTACATAGGTATGACAACTCGAAAATTTAAAGAAAGATTGGGGGAGCACATGAGAGATATCAAGTTTAACCGACCGTCTACAGCACTTTCCAGATTGAATCAACGCCAAAATTTAAAAATAGATTTCGAAAAAGCAAGAGTTATTTTACCTACATATGATCATTATACTTTAAGAATTAGTGAATCGTTGGAAATTTTAAGTAAAGAAAATAATGTATGTAACGATGTTTTGTCTTATGATATACCTCAAATCTGGTTTAACATTTTGAAAATATCTAACACTTCAGCATTGGAACGAAACAACTTCATAGACACCCCCAACAAATAATAGACTGGCCCATTTTCCCAGACTGGTGTATAAATAGCTCAGTGAATGCGACATTCCAGTGAAAGTATCCTTTGAAAATGATCGCGTTAGCGATCGAAAGATCTCAGGAATCATCTTTTTATGTTTCATTATGATTTTAACATCAATGGTTTTTAAATTTTAAAGACCAGTTCATTCATTTTGTAACGGTATATTTTAATAAATTTTTATGCACCTTTTTAGTAAACAATTTATTTGTAGTTATATATTAATTATATTTAAGATATTCCAAGTAAATTAAATTATGAATAAAAGTAATATGATACAGTGCTTAGCATGCTTTTCCAAGCATAAATTTTAAAGGAAACGAAACTGGTTGCTAAATGCGGCTAGTTTATAATATTTGTTATCCTTTAGTGAATTTTAATATGATTTTTTAAATTCTTGAAAGTATTTTTATTTCAACGCATGGCTTCGACATGTGCACATAGTTTAAAAGCATTCAACACAAAACATTAAATTTAAAATTTATAAAAAAAATATATATATATGTTTGAATGTCTGTGTGTCGAAGAGAAACTATGAAAAAATGATATTTTGAAGTTTTTTCATACATTAACAGCATATATCCATATATCGAAAAAAATTGAAAATAATAATGTTAAAACAATTTAAAGGCATTTACAAATGTTTTAACAAAAATGTAAAAACAATTTTAATTAACCTATAAAATAAACAAATTACTTCCTAAAAGATATTTTAAAGTATAAAAAAATTCTTGGCAGCTGAAAAAGAAAAGAAATATCTCAAGAAAATATAACATGACACTCAGCTAGATAATTAATCTTCATGCTAATGAGGAAAAACATCTCATTACTGCTTTTAAAACATAATACCGGTGTTATGTAACACTCATCTTGGAACTGACAAATGAATACAAGTTGAGTTGTGAAATTTTATTAAAACAAAAAAGTTGTTTTCGAATGCTTATAAAAAATACGTCCCCTTTAAGAAAAATTAGGTAAAATGATAAAGCTTAAAAATCCATTCAGACACAAGTATTTTTTCAAATAATTTTCAAATACTGATAAGTCCACGATTCATATCCTATGTATTTACATCCATAGCAAGAAAAAAAAATAATAAATAAAAAATCTGATCTCGGTTGCAACATTTTTTTTTATTGACGCAAAAAAATAGGAATGGGGTATTTTTTCAACTCGTGAATGAATTTATATAGTTTTCGTATCCATACATCTCTTATTATTTTGTTATAGATCTAAACTGCACATGGATATAAATACAGACTCTTTCAAATTAATTCGCCTAACCAGTATTTTAATATATCTTTTGTTTAGCTTTAAGAAAAATGAAAAATAAAATACATCAATTTCTAATATCTGGTTAGTAAAATATTAATAACAATAATAATAATAATAATAATAATCTCTAAAATTGTAATAGTTGCAAAAATCGTAACAAAATCTCCTTTATTCTTTACTTCTTTTTATCGTAGAATAATTTATAATTGTACTAGATTAAACAACAACATTTTTTATTAGAAGCATATTTTAAGTTTCGACATTATTTCAAATGGAAAGACAATAAGAATTCATTAATAGTATGTTAACAAGCATGTTGTGCTATGGAATATCAACGTAGATTCTAAATAATATAGGGTAAAATCGCCTATTATGGCCCATATACCATTAATGGTACATTTAATATTCCTACGACGCTAGACGCGAAACGCCCAATATTTGAACTTAGCGCAATTGAAAAGTGATAAAATGGTCTTTTGACTGTCACATTATGCCTTTGTTTTGACAAATCAACGCACGTCACGTAAACAGTGGCTGCTCCTACCGAAGCTTCCTTTTTTTTTCCTGTTTCAGCTGTGGTTTCTTAGCAAGATATTTAGTGAGCAAAGTTGGATTTCGTGCTGTGTTCGAAATATACAAGTAGGATAAACGAAAAGAAGTAAGTCATAATAATTTATATAAAGATTAAGGAATAGGTAAACATAGTGGTGTTATCAAAATAAACTTATTAAGCCAGCTATTGGGGTGGGCCACTACTGATGCTGTTTTTTCATGATCGCAGTAGTGATGGCCCACACTTACTTTTTATATTTTATATCAATTTGTTGTCATTAATTAAAATTTTTAATACATCTATTTCTTTCAAACATTTAACGCAAAGTGTTTGATAACAAATTTATATTAGCATATTCCTCTTATTTATGTCCATTTTATTCTATACTTTTTTGTACTCGCGACATTCCTTTGTAAATGCCATAATTCACTAATCATTTAGGCTAGAATCTACACTCTAACTGCCTAACTTAGGTATTACAACTAGCCTATATATCCAGCAATGAATATTTAAAATTTAGCTTTAAGATTTCTATAGTGCAAGGTTGTTCAATGTATGACGTTTGTTAAAGCGGGATTCATATCTAGACCGGTCTTCGTATCTAGTGAGCAAAAATCTTGGAAAAGAAAATTTATATTTTTCAGTATGTTTAATTAAGTTATAAAAATAATTCAAAACAATTTTAACTTTAGATATTTTAAAATATTATTTCTATACTAATATTATAATGAAGAAACGTTTGTTTGTAGCCGTTAATCTATGGGACTAATAATGCATTTCAAAAGTAATGTTGGCAAATTGATGGTGACAGTCTGTACTTTACCATAGGCTACATTCTATGTTGGTATCGTTTGTTTGTAGCCGTTAATCTATGGGACTAATAATGCATTTCAAAAGTAATGTTGGCAAATTGATGGTGACAGTCTGTACTTTACCATAGGCTACATTCTATGTTGGTATCCTAGTCCCAACGGAATGCAGGAACATAATCTTTCTAAAATGCAAATTTTTGTGAATTTCAAGGATATAAAAATTAGAATTTTGACTTGGTGGTAACTTGCAAGTTGTAAATACTCTCTAAAAATAGTTTCTAAAACATTCAAAATTCAAAAATTATTTAAATGCGCAGAAAACGTTTTCTATAGAATTACGATTTCTATAGAATTGTTAAGGATATATTGGGTCGTTCGGAAAGGATTAAAGGATTACCAATTCGTACTGGAAAATTCTGCCCAGTAATTATTGGACATTAGATATCGGAATCAATGTCTAATAATTAAATGAAAGAATTTTCCGGTATGGTGTGATTTTCCTAAACGGGCACGACTTTGCGAACGACCCAATAAAATTTAAACTTGACATGACTGTTATTTTTAAATCGCAAATGTACGCGCAAAATAGGTTTTTTTAAGAGAAGAGTGTGCTGAAATAGTTCTAAAATTCCGTTTCGTGATACTGAAGAGGCTAGAAACTTCACATGTGTTATAGTGGTTAAGATGCAAATTCTCGTCAATAATGTTTTGTAAAAAAATTTTAATTTAAAAGGGTCAAATGTGCAGCAAACGTTCTAAATTAAGATTTCTATGGTCTTGTTTGTAATATAAAACTAGAAATTTCACGTGGCTGTTACATTTAAGACTCAACTCGTTTTAACAAGAAGAATAATCGAGAGAATAACAAGAATTATTCTCGCACAAAACTGTTTTTTAAAAATCGTAATTTAAAAAAGGGCAGGAGAAAAAGAAGTTTTAAAGTTTCAATTTGTTTGATGTTGGTGGGGCTAGAAACTAAAAATTCTCATGGTGGTTATATATAAGATATAAATGCTCATTAAGAACGGTTTCTAAAATATATCGAAATTTAAAAATCTTAAATTAGCTGAAAAGACTCTAAATTACGAATAACAGGGAATTGTTTAATGAAATTGAAATTTTTATTTACATGCTACTTTTACTATGGACACGATAGTGTTTAGGTATCTAATAACTAATTCGTGGCATGGGATGATACAGTTTCAATTATTTTTCCTTTTGGCATCAAGCTAAGCAAAGAATAAAATTTTAATTCTGCGGTTTTAATGTGTCAGTACAGCTATCTGTTTTTTTTTTTAATTTTAGAATACAGATAAGAAAAATAGCTGCAAAAGAACTGAGTAAAGAACAGACAGATCGTTGATGCTGTTAAAAGGGGCCAAAGAGTTTCGACGAAGACAGTTTTTCAGAGCCAGAAAATAACGACAATACTACTTCCACAGCTGAATAACTCAACGGTTAAAAGAAATCCTGGAACGGCCGCACAGTCCAGAAAGGAAAGGGAAGAGGAGATAAGAGAGAATGCCTTTCAACCTGACATTGCAAAAATGGAACAAGCTGCAAGAAGATAAGGTACGGAAAAAACAAGAAGAATTGTAACAAAAGAAGTAGAACAGAGAGAAATAGCTCTAAATCGAAAAAAAGGAGCTGAGATGGCCAACAAAAGAGTTACGATGACCAACAAAGAAACCACCAAAATATCAGGGCCAAATCCTGCCAAAATAATCAGAAAAAAAACTATCGACTTCGGTGGACCATAACTAATACACTGATGGGCCATTACGGATGCAAAGCGGGTCATTACAGATGTTTTTGTACTTTTTAGTAAAACAAGTCTTGTAAAGGAATAAATTTATATTTTGTAGATTTTCTTGACACGAAAGCCTTCTTCTATCCTTTCTTCTTAATTTGACCATCGGCATGAAACAAATTCGAACAGTATAGTAATTATTAGCTAAAAGCCGAAAAATTCGTCCTTAACCTGGCCAACACTGGTTGTTTTACCCTATTTCTTCCTAAATGTTGATAGTTTATTTTTACATTATGAGTGACAAAGAAAAATCGACAATTTTGGGAAGCCAAATAATAAACTTAATTTAAAATTTCATTACGTGATTTTGTAAACATTATCATGTAATAGAAGTAGTTATGGAATTCCAGTTATGTAATATGTAAATCAACCAAGAACCGCGATATTAGTTCTTACATTTTAGATATATGATAACATATATATATAAACATAAAGCAGTTTTTTATATTTATTTTAAAATCCCTTTAATTATCAATAATATAAAGAATCGAAAAATGATCAAAGCTTAAAATTAAAGTACCAATAACAATGTTTTGAAATATGTTTTGTAGTCTATCGTATTACAAAAATGCACATGTTTAGTTTTACATAATTTCCTTGCTTACTTATTTGTTTTTATTAATAGCGTGGTTTACAAGCTTTTGTATTTTTGTGTAAATTCCGATGATAAAGATAGTTTTTAAATATTTCTCGAGATTTCGTTTGAAAATGAATTTTATAGAATGAATTTAAAATAATCAAAGCCCGTTTTTTTTTTACATTTAGATTATAATTTTTTAGAGTTTTTAATTTAACTTAATAATTGTATATAAGGATAAAATTTTGTAATCGATTTTTTACTCAAATCCTGATATGGAAGAAATATAAAAGTTAAATTCACAGGTGTGAGACCAATGGCAACAAAATATTTTTATCACTTAATAATAAAATAATAACTTAATTACTGAAAAATTAAAAGAGGAAATAATTATAAAATTAAACTTATAAAAAAACCGTGCTCTTTTAAAAGAATTCAAAGTGTAATTTAAAAAATCACGCATAACTTCACTACCGCAATTAATGTTATTCTAAAGCATATCCATTACAATAAGTAAAATTTCAGTTGGTCCCGATTTTGAAAAATCACCGCTGTTATTTATGTTTGGTAAAAGAGCGAACAAGTTTTTTTAAAGTTCAGTTTTTTAAATTTGTGGCTAACAGATATTTAAATTAGCTATTAAGGAGTTAAAAATTTTTTCATAATGTGTAATCATAATATTTTTAATATCAAATTATAAATTAATAATTATGTGTTGAAGACATGGGAATATTGCATTACCATTGGAAACACATAACTACACTAGATCTCTAGAATACCAGGGAATGTGGGTAAAAATTATTTGAAAAATTCCATCCGCACATAGATGAAAAAACTTAAATAAAAACGTGTAAAAAATTTAAACGACGTGTTGCATATTTGAAAAACGAATTTCAATATAAAATAAAATTCTATAAAGTTTTTAACAAAAATTTTTTATAATACATATATTAAGAGTTTGTAGTTATTCCAAAAGCTAATTAGACTCGGCGAGAGAATTCCTTACAATATTTACATGTTACACCATCACCATATAAATTAAAAAAATTATTAACGGTCATATTACACCGATCAAACGATAGAATTCTATCGTGCTACTACCTAACCATTCAACAGTTGGAATTTATATGACAACATTCATAAGATAATAAATTTACCCATATATTTGCATTTAATAAATATGTGATTTAATTTAATTTAATTTAATTATGAGTGTCTCGACTAAAAGTCAGCTTAATAATCATTAACGACACCATGTAGTCATTAAAAACAAAGCCATTTCTAATTAAATTAATTATTATCCATAAACATGTTTATCTGACTTCTCAGATCAGAAGTAGTATATTTATTATAATTATTAAAAGTAGTACACCGATAGAATTAATGGTATTTCTTTCTGAAAAGAGAAAAAGAAATTTATATTTCAAACGATAAAGTATTTCATTTCAAGATTTAATTTCAAAAGTGATTAGCAAAATCTTGTAATATATATATATATTTATTTACGCTATTGGAAAATTGCTAAATTATTCAGTAAGAAATATGGATTAATTTTCAACTTAAAATAGTCAATTTTCAGTCAGTTTTAAACGACTTCAAAAAGGGATCCTTTGACTTAGTTGATGTGTGTACGTATTTATGGCTCAAGTTTCTTAAAAATCACTGAACGATTTTAAATTTAACTTTTTCACTGCAAATCTAGTACACAAGAAAAGCTTTTTAGGTTAAAATATGCGTTGTGTCAATTAGTTATAGTTAAAATGATATGTTAAATAAATTAATGTAGCATTCTTTGAAAAAAATCTTTCTAAGCCTACAATTAACGAGAAGGGAATGAATATTGAGTTATTTTGCACATATTACCGAACTTTTCCAAGGCAGCATAGTCAGGCTCTGAAATTTGCAGTGCCACAGCTTGGAAAGAAGCTTTCAATCTGTAGCAAGCAACCTGTGCATACGTCGTCATATATTTAAAAACATTTTACGGTGAAGATGAAATGGGATGTATATGATAAAGTTGGATTTTCACAAAAAAATGCTCTGTATTGATAAACCATTATTTCTAAAACAAACCACCTGACTTAATATATAAATGAAATAAATAGGAAGTGAAGTTTTATTAACATGTTGGTATTTATGCACAATTAGAATTAAGTACTGTATTACAGAGCAGTCTGACTTTGTCGTTTTTATATTTTGTTTAAACGCTACATGTTTTTAGACAATATCTTAAATGTAGTATTTAAAATGATAAAATGTCATTTTTTCTAGGAATATTCACATCATCAGATTCACCATTACATGGAGCATTTAGGACAGTGTTGCCTGATTGGGGACTTTTTTGTCCACAGAATGTTGATTGTCACCGTTTCTTTTTTTTTTCTTAAATAGTCCTATTTAAATATTCGGCCTATTTAAAAAAAAATAAAAATTCTGAAAAATAAGGCGAATTATACAATTATAAAAAAGTGGTGAAATTGAAATAATTTGAATTAAAAAAGTCTCCAGTCTGGTAACATTGATTTAGGAGTAAACATTTTTTAAGCATTTCTCCTACTTCCAAATAAAAGAGTAAAAATAAGTTTGTAGACTGACACATCAAGTGCCTAACTATCTTCTGAGCATGAAAATTTAACAAAACAAATAATGAATGCATCCATTGCGTGATATTTTGTTTAGACTTCATTTTTGTTTACAACTACACAACTGTTTTCATATGTAAGTAATAGAAATATAAATCTAATTATATTTATGTAAATTTAAAAATAAAATTGCGTATATTTTTACAGTTTTAGATTACTACAAAGATGCATAATTGTGCTGCCTCCTTCTTCCAGTTATAGGGTGTGCATATAATCTATGTGAAGAAAGAAACTTGATCCATCTAATCACTTGATAACTTGTATGATGCTGTTTCATATGTTATAAATCACAATATGTAGGTAAGAGTAATTCTAACATTTGAAGAGGTTTAAAGAAGCCATCTAACAATGCAAACAAACTAACAAAATGCATTACAAGATCAGTTTTAAAGGTTAATCTTTCATAATTGTATTCACCTGATTATAGAACATTCCGTATAATTCTTTAACAAAACAACGTAGAGCATAATACTAATGCATAATACTAATGTGCGTAATAATAAAAGCATTCCTAAAAATTATCTACCTAACAATTCAAGTCTAATCAAAATCCGTCAATTAGATTATGTTTAAAGAATAATATTCTACAATATAATTAGCCTAATAATAGAACTATCCCCATAACTTTATAGCTTGGAAGCATAAAACGATATGTTATATATTAAAAACTTACCTGAAAAATTTCTAATTAACAGAGCATGTTCCATCAAAATATGTTTAGCAGAACTCCAGTTATCAGCAGACGGAACTAAATTCCCATTTGCATTTTACATACATAGTAGATAAAATATATATGCAATATATGCGATATGTTATCTATCGCCGACCTTTAATTTCTCCACCGTTGATAGTAGACATATAGTTTCAATTGCAAAAACGTTTCAAATGAAGTAAATATTCATGCTGTGGCTTTATTTAAAGTAAAAATATCAATTTTATAAAAATTACGAAATCTAACTTTTTATACTGTCCCCCAGTGCCTATAGTTGAATTTAGTAAAAGTTTACACATATCATAACAGATATAACTCAAAAAGATTGACATCTGTACTACAAAAATTGACACAGTTATTAGATTTTCAAAGCTTGAGATTTTTGCACATGATTTTGTCTTTCATTGAGGGATCAGTTAAAAGATGAATTAAATTAATTCGAGATCAAAATCATGGTGCTATGTCCTTTTTACGGCAAAACCATCTTTAGCCAGTATCGCCAAATCGGGGTATCGCCAAAGAGGGTTATTTCATCTAAAAATTTGAGCTGAATTTTAGGGGTCATATACAAAGCGGAGAATGAAATATTGAAATTAAACTGAAAAATAAATATTAATGTATTATAATATCAGAAAACGGTCTACTATAAAAAATGAATACATAAAACGCCAGAAACTATTAGAGATACTGCTCAAAGTGTTCTCCATTGGTGGCAATGCACAATTGAATGCGTGACAGTACTAAGTCCTGGACATGGACACGTTAGAGCATAGCAGGTGTGTAAATTTTGCAACAATCAAAGATGATGCGCTGCTTCAGATAAACCGTAGAATTATCCTCAGTCACATAGACTTATGTCTCGATGTAATCCCAGAGGTAAACGTTCATGGGAATCAAGTCAGTTGAACGCGGCGTCCACACTACGGACCTCCATATCCAAGAATCTATTGACCGAATTCAGTGGCCTAATGCGCCCGGACGTTTGATGTTTTATGAGCAGAGGTCCCCATCATGTTGATACCACACCCGGCATGCATGTCGGAGTGGCTGCTCTTCATACCAGCCACGTACCGTGTTTTGTAGCAGATTCAGGTAACGATCGCCCGTTAAGGTCCCATCGTAGAAGATGAGTCTAAACAATCTAGTTCCTCATATACCGCACCATACGTGTCGTACTGTCGGAGCGATGTATAGGTTTTCAGGTCGCATCATCCTTTTGATTGTCGCACAGTTTTCACTGCTGCTATGCTGTAACGTGTCCAAGATTGTGTAACGTCACGCATTCAATTGTGCATTGCTACCAATGGAGAACATTTTGAGTGGTATCTTCAGTATATTCCGGCGTTTTATGGATTCATTTTTTTATACTAGACATTTTTCTAACATTATAATAAATTGATATTTATTTTTCAGTTTTATTTCAATATTTCATTCTTCGCTTCTATACGACCCCTAAAAATAAGCTCAAATTTTTAGATGAAATAACCTTCTTTGGTGATACCTGATTTGGCGATACCAGCTAAAGGTGGTTTTGCCGTAAAAAGGACACAGCACCCTGATTTTGATCTCGAATTACTTTTATTCATCTTTTATCTGATCCCTCAATGAAAGACAAAATCATGTTCAAGAATCTCAAATTCTGAAATTTATTAGCTATGTCAATTTTTGTAGCACAGATTTCAATTTTTTTGTGTTATATGTGTAAATTTATGTGTAAGCTTTGATGTGTGTAAACTTTTACTAAATATAACTATAGGGATTGGGAGACCGTATAAAAAGTTAAATTTAGTAATTTTTATAAAATTGATTTTTTACTTTAAATAATGCCACAACATAAATATTTACCTCATTTGAAACGTTTCTGTAACTGGAACTCTATGTCTACGACCAACAGTTGAGAAATTAAAGGTCGGCGATAGATAAAATATTGAACTCTGTATAATTAGTAGTATTTAAAAAATCTGTAATATGTGAAATCGGAGGGAGCTGTTCCATATTTGGATTTTTCACTCTGGTGACGGAAAAGTAGAACCACCCCCTAAACCCCACCTATAAATTATCTTGCCAATCTTTGAAATAGATTTCATTACAAAAAGCTACCTATTGCAGCCGTTTGGAGGAAAGCAATTTCAAGGAAAGTATTTTCATCGACCATGAACCATAGACCCCGAAACCACCCTCCGTTCAAAAGTTGATATATGTATGTATATATATATATGATCTTTTTCACACTGTAACTCTCGTATTTATGAACCGATTTGGATGTAACTTCGTGTATACATAGTGAAAACCAATGCCTCAACCGAGTTCGTTGGCCATCTTCATCCGCCATCTTGTTTCAAAATGGAGGCCATTTAATTTTTTTTAATTTAAAATTTGAAATGTGGTACCAAAAAACTGAAAATTGAAAAATATTTCTTTCTTGTGTGTTTAACCTTGATACAAAGGTTCCAGAGCACTTTTTGTTTCGTCTATATCTTAAAAAAATGGCTGAGTTATAGCACTTTGAATTTCTAGCTTGGCTGACATTTTGAAACGACCTGATATTTGTCACGCGATAACAGGGGTATTCATGAATCGATTTGGATGTACCTTGTTGTATATATAATACGTACCAATGTCTCGACAGAGTTCGTTGGTCAGCTACATCCGCCATCTTGTTTCAAAATGGTGGCCATTTAATTTTTTTTTTAATTTTAAAATTTAAAATGTGGTAAAAAAAAAAAAAAAAAAAAAAAAAAAAATTGAAAATCGAAAAATATTTTTTCTTATGTGTTTGACCTTGATACAAAAATTCCGGAGCAATTTTTGTTTCTTCTATATCTTTAAAAAATGGCTGAGTTATAACACTTTTGAATTTCTAGCGTGGCTGACATTTTGAAACGAACTGATTTTTGTCACGCGATAACAGGCGTATTTATGAACCGATATGAATGTACATTGGTGATATATAATGCGTACCAATGTCTCGACCGAGTTCGTTCGCCAGCTTCATCCGCCATCTTGTTTCAAAATGGCGGTTCAAAATTTAAAATAAGGTATCAAAAAATTGATAAAGATTTTTTTGTATGTCTTTGACCATAATACAAAGATTCCGGAACAGTTTTTGTTTTGTCTATATTTGAAAATGTGGCTGAGTTATAGCATTTTGAATTTCTATTGTCGCTGACATTTTGAAACGGCCTTATTTTTGTCACGCGATAACAGGCGTATTTATGAACCTATTTTCATGTAACTTGGTGTGTACATAGTACATACCAATGTCTCGACCAAGTTCGTTGGCCAGCTTCTTTCGCCATCTTGTTTCAAAAGGGCTGCCTTTAAAAAAAATTAAATCTTAAATTTTAAATTTTAAATGAGTTATCAAAAAATTGAAAAATGAAAAAGATTTTTTTTTTTTTATGTGGTTGACCTTGATACAAAGATTCCGCAGCAGTTTTTGTTTCGTATATATCTTAAAAAATGATTGAATTATAGCACTTTGAATTTCTAGCATAGCTGACATTTTGAAACGATCTGACATTCGTCACGTGATAACACACATGTTTATTAACGTATTTCGATGTAAGAAGGCATGTGGACAGTATATCGTAATATATCAACCAAGTTCGCTGGCCAGCTTCATCATCTATCTTGTTTCAAAATGGCAGCCATTAAATTACATAAAAAATTATATTTAAAGTGAGATGCAAAAAATTAGAAATTGAAAAATGTTTCTCTCTTAAGTATTTGACCATGATATAAAGAATCCGGAGAATTTCTTGCTTTGTCTTTCTCTTAAAAAATGGCTCAGATATAGTAGTTTCAATTTGTAATGTGGGTGACATTTTGAAAAATCTGATTTTTGCCTGCGACAGCACTTGTATATATCAACCGATTCCGATGTGAGTGAACATGTGCACATGAATTACTAAGGTCTCGACCAAGTTCACTCGTTAGCCTCATCCACCATGTTGTCTTAAAATTGCAAGAACTTCAAGATACCGCCGAATTTGGCAACCAAATATAAGTTGCTTTAAATAAAATCAGCTTGGATAAAGCTGACTAATTTCGCGAAATTCTCATTCATAATGTTTTAGTATTGATAAAAATTAGTATTGAATCTCCTATAATCGGTTACGACTAAATTAAGCTTCGTGTGTTTTAATAATATACGCTTGCTTTTTAAAAATTAGGAATGTGAAATCTACCTCTTCCACCCGGCACTGGCCGGAAGGACTTTTTTCCCTGTAACTTTTATATTGTGAAGAAAAGGTGGAAAAAGTTGACTCTGCGGCAGCTCTTTCACGAACACAATTAAAATCTTCAATAAAAAATGTGTTTATACAACCCGTTTATAATTAATCTTACGCAACATCCACACACTAACGTTAATTTATTCGAGTTTGGTAGAGAAAACAATGAAAATACCTACATTGATACATTATTCCCACATTTAAATTTTTATGTAATTCACTATGCAACAAAATCTATATTTGCATAGCTGGTCTTTAAATTTACAAATCACTCATTATATTTTAACATGCACTAAATTCATCTCGAAAGGATTTAGCATAAGTGAATGGCTTAACGAAAATTGAACTGTACATGTGTGGATAATGTGTATAGATGTAGCAAATAATTTTGACGGCGTCTAAGCACTTACGGTCCTCTGAAACATCACATCTTGAAATATTCGTATTTGGAGAGGTGATTTCTCGACTTTGATTACCGAGCGACCGTAAGTTAAATTAAATGTTGTGTATAATAAGTGAAAACTATTGAAATTGCTTTCGGATTACTATTTCTAAGATAAATGCTTTAAGATCAAAGTGTTAAATTACTGCAAATACTTGGAGTATAAGTAGACATATAATTACATTAATGTATTAATGCTGTAATAAACGTTTTAATGTTTTTGTCCCTCTAAATAAGATAATAATGTAATTAAAACTATTTTATTTGAATAATTCTTTCATTTTAAAAACATGGATAACTTAAATTGAAACATTTATTAAATTATGTGAATCTTATTTACAGAAACAATTTAAAAAAATTATATCGTTTATAGATTTAATATTTAGACATGAAGATTCTTCGCTTATATATATATGTATTATATTCCCGCTATATTATTAATCCTCATATCGCGTGACTATCCAAAACGCAGACTTGGTGACTGCATCACATTTAAGAAACAAGTCGGCCAGTTTTCACCTAACTTCTTTTTTGAAAATACATAAATATTACACTTTGAGAAATTATTAAAAATATAATTTTCTAGAGATGAATTACATATGTAAATATGTTAATATTTAGAAATATTTTGCCTGAAGGAATTCGCCTGTCAGACCAATTTTCCATTCCATTGAAGTAATGAAAACAGATGCATTCTCCATTGAAAGACAAATATTAAACCACGAATTTAATCATTCCCAAAGCAAATTACCCAGCAATAGATAGACATTACAACACTCCCTACTGTCGGAAAATAATTCGAGCAGTAAGCCAATTATTGTTTACTATACTTCTGACTAAATTCTATACAATACAGTCCGATAACTCGCTTCACGATTTGTTCAAACCAACTAATTTTAAAAGTTGCTAGTAAATAATTTTTCTTATAGTCTCAGATTATTTATTATCACGTTATTTTTTTTATCTAGGTTAAATTTTTTACCATATTGAAATAAGAAAAAATTTAAAAATTTAAACTACTTTCTTTTCTTTAAAGCATTTCGTGACTTTTGTTTTAACAAACTGATGCATTTTTTAATGCCTAGATTAATTATTATGTATAAAAATATTGTTTAAAAATAAAAAATTCATTCAAATAATACATTCTAAGAAATTTTTAGATTAGCATGAAGAAACTTTTGTATTTCCTACCACATTCAAAACACATTCATGAAAACGAAACAGAAAATAAGCAACAAATTAAAGGATCAAATTACAGTTAATTGAACAATATAAGCATTATGTTTGGATCCATAAGAAAAAAAAGGAATTTTGTAAATTTTATATTATTGTTATATATATTTATTATCACTTTCTTCTCTAATGCACAATCTAATAGAGCAGCAATGTTTATGGCAAAAATGGAAGAAATGGACGTTTTATGCGGACCTGATTTTCTTGATGATATTTCTTTTTATAATTTATACATAAATACATTTTGAACGTGCCTCTGATAACATCCTACTCCTTTTAATTATTTTAATTAGTGATTAAAATTTCAAGCCCGCCCACAGGAAAATTGCCAGGGAGTTTATAATTAACATCTATTTTATTTCAGCGCGAAATTTTAACTACATGTTTTTTTTTTAAATATTTTTCATTAGATATTTCCGCGTAATTCAGAATGAAGTATTATAGTTATTTATTCTCTGTTTACATACCAGATGTACTACTTTTGGGGAAAACAAAACGACCGCCTGGACGTGCCAAGCTTGGCTAGGCATATAAATAATAATTTCATGTTCTTTGAAATATGCACTCCTATTCATTTCTAACGATAGTAAGATGTAAACCCAGTGTGCAGTGTACAGTGTATATTATTCTACATCTTATATTTCAGGACGGCAAGAAAGAAAATTTTTGTAAATATGTGACCTAAATTATAAACCCTTTAAGAAAAAGGACAATAGCAAAAAGTCTAATTTAATGAATTGATATTTGTTTGCATGATGTTAATATAAATTATGATTTTATAAGTTTCAATATTTAATCTTGAGAGCAGTCTTAGCAATCTTATAGCGCATCCAACTTCATTTGAAAAGCAAATATCGAATTCTCCTTCTGTAAAAATCGACTAAAAAATGCGCAAATATGCTTCCGAAGAAAACTTATATCTTAATTTATACAGTATAAATTAGTACAAATATAATACATCTGACACATTGAATATTAACATTTATTTTCTTTCAAGATATTTGTTTAAAGTTAATATTTTGATTTCGAAAATTTAAAAAAAATCGAAATTCCTTTTTACTAAATAAAACTGTAGCAAATACTATCATAAGACGGAACGCAATGTTTCACTTTGATTCAAGCATAAAATGTATGATATGAACTTTTAAAATTTCACTGTTTTACGTAAAAGTACACTGTTTTACTGTTTTACGTACAATGATAAAAGATGCTTAATAAAAGATTAACAAGGAGAAAAACATAAGATAAAAATAAATAATAGAAAGCTAATAATAATAGATATTTTCTCTAATTAAGTTCAATCCAAGGAACTGCTACTTCTACTTTGAACTCTAATAATTATTGACTCTCACATTTTCAAAATGAAGTAACGTATTTGTATAAATAAAAAGCGATTAGTTATTAAAATATTCTCCTATAAAGAACTTGGCTTGAAAGAACTAAAAAGATTGAAATAAAATGTAGGGGAAAGGGGGGTTACTTTTGAACAGTGGGCACCTATGAACACTGTAAATATTTTCTTTTAAATAAATTATATAGTTTTTAAATATATATATCAGCACAATACTGCTGCGTCGATGTAACAAGAATACAAAGCTTTACTATTTTGCATGCACACTAGGGTGTATCGATTTTTAACTTTTTTTTTTTTGCTTACAAATTCCAAGTTGATAAAAAGTTGCTTCTAGACACCACAACTTACCACAAAAAATTTTGGATTTTTACAAAAACTGTTTAGGTCTCCCGCACAAGACCTAAAGTTTAGAAATTTTACTTAAAAAGTAAATTTTTACAAAAAAAAAAAAAAAAAAAAAAAAAAAAAAAAAAAAAAAAACCTAAAACACTTTTTTTCTAAATTGCAAGTTAAAATCCCACTAACAATAAGCACAAAAAAAGATAGAAAATGTATTTCAAAAACTTAGCACAACATTTAGGTCTCCCGCACAAGGCTTAAAGTCGTAAATTTCAGCAAATTTTTGAACATTTTTCAGTGCTTTGGTATTTGTGTTGTTGCTGGTTTAAAAATTAAATGTAACTAAAGCCTCGTTAGGCTTGATTGGAATTGTTGAAATAGGTGAAATAATAAATCACATTTCAATACGTCAAGCGTCAACTTGAAGCGATGGGGTGGAGGAAGGCCAGACTGTCGCGCCGCGGTGACGCGACACTTATGAATCACCGCATCGACTTGTCAGTAGTCGTCTGCCCGCGAGCGAGCATACGGTTGTGTTTTAGTGCGATAGTCTTGTTGTAAGAATCAATTGAGTGAGTGTTTTTGTTGTTCATTATGAGTAGAAAACCGCATCTAACTAGACAAACTACCGACAGGATGGTTATCGGGCAACCTATTGATGTAAGTGAGTTTAATGTTCTGCGAACCCAGATGGATGTTTTGAAGTATTTTGAGAGGGTACGCATAGAAATGAAACAAGAGGGAATACATCAGCCTGCAAAGAAAGTAATTGCGTTAAGAGTTCCTTTAAAACTTGAGGAAATACGGAAAAGAACTTCAATTCCTGTTTGTGGCACCAAAAACACAATATTTATGGTTTTAAAACTGCATGAGCAGCTTGAGAAAAGTAAAACGTGTCCAGGGCCTAAAAGGAAGTACCCTAACTCCTACAAAGATGCAGTAACTAGCTTTCAGTCAAAAAACTGAAACTGCATTGTTTGATGCATTGTACTTGCAAATGTGACCTCAGCAACTGTATTTGCTCTATTGACAAAAACGTCCCGGCACTAGAACACGAGTTTTTGCTCGACCAACGTGGTCCTAGATTGATGTCAATTGCAGAGTGTGACAAAAACGAGACTAAAAAGCTTAAAAAGCGATTAGAAAGAAAATCTAGGTCACAAGCTTTAATGCAGGTAGTTGTAAAAAAGACTGAGGATGAAAACTTAAAATCTGTTGATAACGTTGATTCTGGTGATAGTACAGATGATTCAATGTCTCACGCAGCATGTCAAGACCGTAATTTTGAAATAAATGTACTTGATACGAGTCAAAAAAGTGTTTCAAGTGTAGAAGTAAAACTAGAACTGCCACAACGCTTGTCTTTGTTTTCACGATCTTGTGACCGCAGGGACATTTCTAGTAGAGCTGTAGAGCTGGAGCTTAGTTAGCTACTGCACTTTTACGAGACTTATGCCGTTACTGTGGAGAACCAAGAAGCAGTAATCGACAAATCAAAAGTAGCACGTGATGGACTTAAGTCTTGTAAAGAAGTAAGCTTAACTCAAATCTCCGATCTGTTGTCCATTTACTTTGATGGTCGTAAAGATGAAACCATAACAAAAGAAATTGTAGCTGGTAAAAGTGTCCGAAAATCTTTAACGGAAGAACACATATCTATTGTTGAAGAGCCTGGATCCAAGTATTTCGGTCATGTAACTCCCATAAATGGAACAGGAAAGGAAATAGTTACATCACTTGTAAAGTATTGTGAAGAAAAAACTGTCGATCTTAAAAAACTAAAAGCTATTGGTTGTGATGGTACGGCAGCAAACACAGGCACTTCAAATAGAGTTATCACCTTATTTGAAAATAAAATACAACAACCACTGCAGGCAGTTGTGTGTCTACTACATTTGAATGAATTACCATTTAGAAAAATTATGGTTGCTCTTGATGGGCCAACTTCTGGACCAAACACATTTAGCGGGCCTATTGGTAAACAACTTCTAAGCTGCCAAAATCTGGATGTTGTAAATTTTTTTGCAATTGAAAGCGATATACCAGAAATTGATCTTAAAGAATTGAGCACAGACCAAAAGTATCTGTACGAAATATCCAAAGCCGTATCAACAGGTACATGTACAGAAGAGTTGGCCAGACGAAACCCCGAAAACATCTCGACAAACTTCAGAACAATTTCTTCTCACACTCAAGCTGTGGAACCGATTGTGAAAGAAGTCACAGAAGCTTCAAAGCGAGTGTGTGGGATGATCGAAAGAGATGGTTTCATTCGTGCCAGACTGGAAGACCGTAAAGAGCTACCTACGTTCGAGACCAAGAGCCAGTACAAAACCTCAGTGGAGGATTAAAATGTAAGTAAGTGTTTTTTGTACTACTTTGATTTTTAATGTTTTTAATTAACATCTTTATCTTACTGTCTTCCATATAATATTTGAAATTCATTAGGGATCATTTCTATAATTTTGTAAAAATCTGTAGGCTAGGGTGGGTCGGAAAAACCGAAATATTTATAATCGAAATGAAATAGCGCGGAAAAGTTGCCTTTTGTAAAAAAGATAAAATGCGTAAAATATTACACCGATTGGTTAATATCTTTTACCGTCGCAAAGGGTCCAAATTTCGAAAAAATCGCAAAAAACATACTTTTAGCAATTTTTTTTTTTTTAATTATCCAAACATACTTATTCAATTTCTAATAGAACGCAATAGCCACTCCAAGATATTAGTAATGTAACATTAACATTTCATTTTTGTGACATCGTTGCTTTTACCACCACAACAGGGCCAAAATTTCTAAAAAATGTTAAAAATTAAAGTTTTTCATTTTTTTAAATTTTCATAACTTTTGTAATGTTTTCAGATTTTTTACATTTCTAATAGGCTGAGAAAGGCATTTTATGTTGTTAATTTTATTCACATTGTTAACCATGATCACTGTAATTCTATTAAAAAAAAATTGCTCAATGATAGAAACACCTGCAGCTGCCTGCACGTAAAATTAATTTCTCGCTGCTAGAGGGCCACGTTTCACTTTGTTCGTTTTTCTTTCTTTTTTTTTTTTTTTTTTTTTTTTTTTTTTTTTTTTTTGTAATGTACTCCTTTTACTCTATATTTTGATGGCCCTAAAGATAGAAATATCTTCCAGGTTAAAGAGGTGGCAAAGTTTCATCTTTGCGAAGTCAAGGAGGAATTTATCTCTTTGTACTAGAACCAGGTCTGAATTATTTACATCATTTGACCCCATCGTCTGGCAAGGCAACTTCTATATGCAATGACATTATAGATTTTTTGAAGAAAAATGAAATCCCGACTGGAATAATAATTGCAGTTGAATTTCGCGGAACTGTCTTCAAAACAGGATGCAAAGGTGGTGTTATAGTAGGATTAGTTGAGAACAACTTTTAAAAAACCTCTTTATTGGCTTCCTTGACCTCACTTCAATGAGCTTCCACTGATACATCTTTTCAAACATCTTGATGACAAAAAACAGGTTCTCTATCATATTGTGGCCCAATTGGTTGATCTCTTGCGATTTGCGAATTATTACCAATTTCAAAATTTAAGCCAATTTAATCTGATCACCTAGCTATTGATAAAGATGATTTGTCTACTGACCAGAAGTATATGTCTGAAATATTGCAAGCTCTTTCAACACGCGTGTATACAATTGACCTTTTTTGCTGAGTCCCTGGACAAATATTTCACGCAAGGTGGATCATTACTGCTATTCGAATTTTGAGACTCTACGTTGGAACAAAGAAACCCTCTTCTTAACTTGTCATACTCTTTGAGTACATCCTGAAAATGTACTGCATCAGTTGGTTCACAATTAAAATGAATCACTCATGTTTTCCAGAATCTGTGCACTATAGTTAGTAACTTACGTTACTTCACAGATAATCTACGAAAGATTATAGTTCCTGTATTTTCACAAAATGACTATTTCGCAAATCATACAAATAGCCTCTTTGGAATGATAGCATATGAAGAGGAGAACATCAAGGCCCCAGCAATGAAGAAAACTGCAAAAGCTGGAAGATCTCTGGGCTAGAATAGTGCCATCCGTCACTTTATCATAGCAGACTTCAACACTGAAGCTTAAAATTGTATGGTTTTAGTCTACTGACAAAACTGAAAACTAACGGAATCACCTGTTATGGTTTCTTTATCGACTAAAAACGCTGGTGAATTTAAAATGTTCGATTAAAGATACCAGCTATTATAACTTTCCTTGTCCCACTCAATCACCAGAAAGATGCGTGAAATTATTCATTGAAGCACTGATAAAGTTTGTTTACTAGAACAGAGGGAGGATCACATCTGATCAGTTTTGGCCTCTCGAGAAATAATGGCTTCATCTGAAAGCAAGTTATATTATAAAATTCATTTACATTAAATTCTTCTTAATTTTAAGTTTATTTAACCCGTTTCGGTTAAACATCTCTATATTTTAATTAATAAAATACTAAAACATTTTGCTCATTTTATATAATTTTTGTGGCATGAATTGGCTGTTATGAAGTAAAACATCAGTAGATGAAGCGATCGTCAAGAAAAATGAATGATTAACTTTATTTTCAAGTCTATTACAAATAGTTATAAAAAAATATGATATATTAATAGATATAAAGTAAAATTATTTATTTCTAGACATATTATAGAAATTATAAAAATTTAGAAAAAAAATGAAAAATTGAAATTTTTGAAATCTTTACAAAAAAATCCCTGCCGGCTCGGGCCTACAGGCGGAGGTAGACTTCGAAGTTAAGTACTGAATTCACCAACAAAACTTAAATCAAGATTAAAAATAAATCCAGTTCCTTCGCTAAGAATGAGCTCTAGGGAGCTAAACATTTTGTGAAAATTCTAATAACACACACGCATGTATATGGAACAGATTTTAAAATGGCTAAATCAAATTCAGAGAACCTCAAAGTGTTAAAATATGTTAATATTTCCATACTCGGGTTTTTATCATGTTTTAATACGTTTCTTCAAACTCAATGACGTTACATATTCACCTGCTGTGGTCCATTACATTTTCAATATGACGCAATATTTTGTTGTTTTTTTAATTCGTCAAACTATTTATTTCATTTTGAATTTTCATGCAGAAATCTTGCTCTAGAAAACTTATGACGTAATATTCAATTTGTTTTCAATTCGTAAAACTGTTTATCTAATTTAATTTTTCACATGAAAACATTGCATTAGAAAATCAATTGTTGTGGTGAGAATTTTATTGCTTTTTTTTAATTGTTGGCAACAAGTACAGCGAAAAATATTTATTTTTTCCTGCCGTTGTTGTGTAAAAGCTGGTTTTATCAGAATCATGTTAAGACGGTATTCAAAATTTTAAACCTTCCCCATTCCCATTCCCTTGGACCGATTTTGCTCATTTTCAATCCCCGCCGAGAAATTAGCCATCTTAAAGTTGTTGGCGAGTTTGAAGACGTTCCGTGCATAATTGCGACTTTTATCGTGCGGACAAAATTTAGTACATACATACATACATATATATATATATATATATATATATATATATATATATATATATAAACTTTTTAGGTGGGGGTGGTTTTGGGTTCCTGGGGTCATTTAATGAAAAGTTATGAAGGAATTTTTCAAAAGTCGCACCATGGTAACGACTGCAATAGGTAGTATTTCTTACGAAATCTACCTAAAATATGGTCTTTTGGCGGCAAATAAAGATATGATTTCATCATAATGAACATTTACCGGGACATTTCTCATATCTTCATGTAGCTATTGCGTTCTATTAAAAATTGTATTGGTCTGTTTCGATAATTTAAAAAAAATAATAATAATAAAACATGTTTTTTGCGATTTTTTGAAACTCTGGCCCCCTTGCGGCGGTAAAAGATGTTAACCGATCGATGTAATACTTTAGAAATTTATTTTGTATTACAAAAGGCAACTTTTCCGCGCTATTACATTTCGATTATAAAAATTTCGGTTTTTTCGACCCACCCTACTGTAGGCCTAAGTAAATACTGTATATAACTTTCGTTTCAGGTTTTGAAGACAAGATGAAAGGAATGAAAGACACGATCAAATTATATTTAAAACAAGTCAGTTAATTTGAAATAGAACAAGAAAACTGCGCTAATGTTCTATGAAAATACATCAGCAACATTTTGTACTTATATACTACATTTTATTCCACGTTATAATATTTTATACATTTGTAATAAACAATTGTAATCACAAATAACGATAGAGTTTATTTCAACACCTTTATCAAACAATTTACATCGTTAAACTATCTTTTTTAAGGTAGACAACATTTATATATTATTTATGTAGTAGGTATATATATATATATAGTGTCATTTTATGCCTCCTGTAACAAAAATACATTTAAGTCTGGTGTTTTTAACGAAAAAAAAATGGTTCATTTACACTAAAAATTACGAAAGTTTCGTCAAAATTAACAAATTTTAGGTCTTGTGCGGGAGACCTAAATGTTGTGCTAAGTTTCTGAAATGCATTTTCTATCGTTTTTCATGCTTATTATTAGTGGAATTTTAACTTGCAATTAAAAAAAAGTGTTTTAGGTTTTTATCTTTAATTTTGTAAAAATTTACTTTTTAAGTAAAATTTCTAAACTTTAGTCCTTGTGCGGGAGACCTAAACATTTTTTTTTTTTAAATCCAAAATTTTTTGTGGTAAGTTGTGGTGTCTAGTAGCAACTTTTTATCAACTTGGAATTTGGAAACAGAAAAAAAAAAGTTAAAAATCGATACACCCTAATGCACGCTACTGTGTAAGCAAGATATGTATATTTTGCTTTCTTCAATCTAAACTTAACAAAATCAAGTTGTAAGCTTTTTGTTGATAATCTTGTATCCCTAAAATTATAATTTAGTGTTTAGTACCTAAATAAAGATGTTAGCTTTAACTTATAAGGTTAGTTTTATTCAGTTGTAGTATTAGTTTATGGCGTCAAAAGTAGAAAAAGGAGATAAGTGTAGAAATCGGGATTTTGCTGAAACGCCTGTTTCACTGTCTCATTTGTAAAATTCAATTGCACAGCTTGTGTTTAAAAAAAAAGTGACTTGAAAATGTCACAGCAATGTGATTTAACGAAATCCATGGCTTGGTGTGTTATCGGGACAGTTGAATTTGAAGAAACACAACGAAGTGTAGTGGACGCTGTTGGGGTCGCAAGAAGTGTCAATGCAAGACTGTGGAACCGATACCAAGACACATGAAGTGGTAGATATTGACAAGGGCAAGGTCGGGCATGTGCTACAATAGAAACTGATGACCGACATATCCTGTTAACAGCTCGTCGAGACAGAACGGGCAATGCTACTCTGCTGCAAACACAGTTGTTCTTGGCCAGAGGACGAAGGGTGTCCAGTCAAACAGTCCTAAATAGGCTTTATTAGAGTGTCCTCTATGCACGTAAGCCAATGGTCTGCATTTCATTTATCTCAAGCAACTCTGCGGCCCAAAGAAGTTGGGCAAGTGAACATCGAGTTTGGAGGCAACGTTGTTGGAGTCAAATTCTGTTTACAGACGAGTCCCGATTCAGCCTGAATATGACATCTGATGTGTTTTGGCATGGAAAGAAAGAGGCACTAAAAATATTCCCACATTCGTTCGTGTAAGATTACATTACAGACGAGGTGTGTTGATGCTATGGGCTGGAATCAGCATAGGTGGACGTGCGGGAATCCATATCATTCAGATTGGCACTTTGAAGGTCCGAAGTTATGTACAGACGAGATACTGAGACCTCATGTATTTTATGATGCAGCAATTAGTGATTTCTATTTTTCCATCCATGATAATGCCAGACCTCATACAGTTCGTCTTGTGGAAAACATGTTTGAAGCTAAAACAATACAGCATATGGAATGACCAGCATGATTTCCTGACCTAAATCCGATCTTGCATGTTTGGGACATAGTCAGACGACGCATTGCTGCGAGACCAAGGCCTCCTTTTCTGTCCAGGACTTCGAGATTGCAATTCTTGAGCAGTGGTACAATATTCCCCAAAAGTCTTATCGATAACCCCATCGCATCCATAGAAATTAGATGTGCAGCAGTCTTAGCTATTCGAGGAGATCACTCGCCATATTAAAAATCTTGCATAATTTCTAAACAATACTTTTATTATCATTTACATGAAACCGAATTGTTGCCTTAAACCATCTTTTCGTGTTCTTCCCATATTTTCAAAGAATAAAAGGTCCCTTATATTTTTTTTTTTTTTTTGCGTCTTATTTTCTGTATTGCGCATTGGTACACGTGTACTATCCAATTTATGGCCATACATGGCTGTCTTGCACTGTTCTCTTCACTTTTTCGCTTCCTTCCCTATTTTTTTGAGCAGTGTATATATATATATATATATATTACTTTGTGATAAAATGTCCAAAGTTAAATTTTTTACAAAATCTTCTCAGTAACTCTTAGTAACACATTTTAGTACTTGCAAATGTCACACCAGGTCGTTTTAAAATTTTGTAATAAATTTATTTCTTAAAAAATCCAATATTATCGTAATAACTCGTGTATATCAACCCTTTTGCCCTCCAAAAGTTTAGGTCTAAAAGGTGAGGGTGCTCATTATACACGGAATATTTCCAAAAACTATGAGAAACTACACTTTAAAAGAAATAATATACGCAAACATAATACAATCACGTACAAAAATCCAACTGATCTTCTGAAACAATTCCGAGTATTCTTTATAGAATATTAATCAGTTTTCGCAAATCAAAATTTCAGTTTTTAGAATACTATCTATTCACAATTAAACATTTCCGCTGCTTAGCTGAATTTACACATGCAAGTGTAACAAAATAATATTAACAATGTTAATTCTGTTAATTTATAATGTTTATCTGTAAAATATGTATGTTGAATATAAAAATTTTCCCATGCGAATACATATCATCTTAAACTTTTCGAAAATCACTGGTATCAAAAGAATCTTTGTTTTAATGATCCTTTATTAAATAACAGAATTACATAAGTTCCGAGCATTTTTAAAGATTAAAAATGTCTTTTGAATTCCAAACGTGAAACTGGTTATTGCATTTTTTCATTTGCAGCTATATTATACTGTCCCTGATTATGAAGCGTTTGTCTTCTTTTACAGAATGCACATACTTTCATAAATTAATGAATACATTACGTAAATATGATAGATGTCAACGATTATAGGGTAACAGTTTCTGGTGCGATAGTTATTTGAAAACAAAGCTACTAATGTGTGAAACGTATTGCACAGTATTTATTTATTATCATTGTTATTATTATTATTATTATTATTATTATTATTACTATTTTGGTATTTTAATAAAGGTAGAAATAAACGAATGAACGGATGAACACAGTAATTTAGATTCGAAGAGAAAACAGAGTGAATCAGGATTTCCACTAATTTCTAGATACTTCGACATTACAATAGCATCTCGCGCATTATACACGAAGCCAAATTTTTGTTTTGTTATTTTCTTTTATAAAAAAACCGGTTGCGCTCGTGCTATTGGATTTGATTGTGATATTTGTTGCACAGGAAAAATGATGAAAACCCAGGTAAAAATACGTAATAAAAAACTCCAATATACTTTAAAGGTGAAAACACCTTTTATTAAAATTGTTCAAGACCCATGACGTAGAAAAGGGGGAGAAGTGCCCTGAAAATCCAAGCAGAGATAATTTCGGCCTTGCGATCGCAAAGTAGAGCAGGTAGGAGAAGAGTGACGTATTCAGTCCTCATAAGAAGCAGCCAAATTGGCGGGTGAATAGAATAAACATACAAAACTTGGCCATAATAAGCGTAATTAGAAAAGCACTTGTGTATCGAGAAATCCATCAATGTGTCAGAGTGTCTACAAACGCAGCTCCTATCTAAGGCAGCCATCCAAAAGAATTTTTATGCAAGTGAGTGCGTTTTGAGAAAATATTCGTAAGTTACAAAATATAACTAAAAAGACGACTGGCTGACAGCTGGAAAAATTAAAGAAAGAAAGTGACCGTTAAAAAATGTGTGGGCTGATAAAGCAATGCAGGTGTTATACTTGCAATTAAGCATTACATCTAGTGAAAGGATTGGGAAATGCAGGAAATAAATGCTTCAATTTATTTTGTTTTTATTCTTGTGTAAAGGAGAGCAGTTTTAGTGGTTAAATATAAGAGAGAGTATAAAGAGTATTTTAGATGCGAGGCCAAGAATGATTCAACGTGGTAAGTATCGTACATTTAGTCATGATAGAAAAAACAGATGTGAGAAAAATATATTTAGGAACTAAAATTTTGCAAGCAGTGGAGGAGGGAGTGGAAGACATGAAACAAGGTAGCATTTTGGATTCAATTTGATTTTATAAATTTTCATTCCGGGAAGAGGCGGAGAATCCAGAAATGCGAATACATTCTTATTTTTTTAAGATAAATATTAAATTATCAGTGAAAGGAAATTAAAAAGTGTGATATGAAACAGAACTGTGTTATAGCGCATAGTACAGGAGTGCACGTTTAATTCGAGTAAATGCGGCATTTCTTCTCGATAATTCCTTTTAATTATATTTTAACTATAAAATATGTTTTATATCTAATTATAAATAACTCAGTTTTAGAGTGTAGTTACAAAGAATGAAATTTTATACAGTGTAACCAAGAAAATTTGTCACATTTTAAATATATGAAAAGGGTTATTAGAAGTTCACAGTAATTTATCAAAACATCATTTTTCTCCGAAAGAATTCTGTCATAAATCGAATTGAATTAATGCACAAATACTTATTTTAAACCTTCGAATTTTGATTAGAAAAATTTGGATTTACATCTAGTGAGTGAATATATGAATAAATGTACTAGACGAGATCAATAAATCGGTCTACTAGAGGAGAATGTAAATGTCACATGTAAATCACATCAAACTAACTATTGCATATCCATAACTAAATTCAAGGAAATATGAAACAAGAAAGAAAATCATGCGTTAGGCATAGATTATGAAACACTTTCCAACACTTCCTGCATACTTTAATAAAAAGTTTTTATTTATGGAAAAAGGATAAATAAGATATTTAAGTAGACAGTTTAGAAAACGCATAAAAAAATTGAAAAACTTATTTCAGTAGTTACCGTCCATAGCCAAATACGTATTCTAATTCTTTTGAACAGCCCTGCATTTGATCTGCACTTTGATATATATACTATATAATAGGAAAATTTAGTTTAGCAAGAAAACGCATAACAGGTTGAAATTTTCCTTTCAGTAATTTATACTAATAGAGAGAAACATACTTTACTACTTTTGTACAGCCCTGCAGTTTACATAGTACCCTTATTCCACGCCACTATTTAGCTAAAATTTAATTCAAACTAAAACACTCTTAAAACTACTCAAATCACATTTCCAGAAATTATCATCCATAAACGGCCATGTATCCGATTCTTTACGGACCCTGTATATCATTTTATCTATACTAGCCGCCCTTGGCGATCAGTTTGGTCTCCCTTAAAATTTATGTTTGGGAAAGCATGCTAAGCATTGTATCATTTTACTTTTATGCATAATTTAATTTACATTGGCTCCCTAAAATATAATAATTATAATACTTTAAGCAAATATTAGTTTTTGTTGCATTAAAATATCTTAATTTGTTGATTTTCTGTAAGAAAGTGATCCCTATTGGTTTACAATGGAAATCTGTGGGAATTTGGCGAAATATTAGAGATATCGCCAAGTTGGCGTCACTTTTGGCGATTAATTGTGATCGCCAAATCTGGAGATATATCGCCAAGTTGGCGACAAACTTGGCGGCATTTCACGACAGAACAGGGTTCCGCCATGGTAACCGTCCTTATAGGTATGACGACGCATTAAATGCTGTTTAATAACCAATGAGATGCGTTTCATTCTGGCGTTGCCATTAAACAGTTAACAAATAATCGCGATTTCTGTGCCACGTATGATAGCGAAATATATGTATATCTATATTCTACAAACATTTCTTAGTATACTAAATGCAGTTCAGCGTAAAAATGCATGACTCATTTAAAAGCCATCTTTAAGAAATTTACGCTCATACTCAGTAACCTTACAAATTCTTTTCTGTAGCCCTGTATACGAACTTTAACATTTATACACACTATATATTTTGCATAAATATACTGAAACTAAAAGCGCATATCATAATTAAAAATACATTTTAAGCAATCATTGCTAATATACAGTAATTCGGAAACTATATAGTAACTGAAATCTTTCGTGTAACCCTCTAAATGCTTCCCTGTAAATGCTGCGCACTTCGTATTAGACATGAAATATAGCAAACCTCAGCAACGTATATCAATTTCTTTTTAGATGTAGTAGTTTAACATAATTTAAATACGCAGCAAACAATTCCCCCTATACCATTATGTAACGGAATTCTATTGTGTTGTCCTGTAAATGAATAATAACTATTCGTTACTCGTATATTCTACCGAATGAATATTTTAGTGGACTTCATGAGTCCATATCAATTTTATTATGTTTGAAAGGATGTAACACCAGAAAAAATCATTTGAAACAATTTTTGCCATTATGCCGTAATGTAACTGAATACTTATGACTATCCCTGATGAACTAAACATGCTACACACTTCATTTGAAATAGGGAACGTGCTATGGTAGAGGTAAGTAACATCCAAAATTTTCATGGCAATCTGAGTATATTTACGACAGTTAGAGAGTGGCCAGACGGACAGACTAACCGAAGTCATAAACACTTTTCAACTTTTGTTGGGAAGTGTTAAAAAAGAAACCTCATATATATTTGGGTTTCATAGTTTATTATATTTACCACATTGATTCTGAATTCAATGAACTGTATCAACATAATAATGTACCTTTTTAAATTTTTGTATCAATTTAGATATATGTTTTTTTATAATTATTTGTTTTGATATTTTTTTAAAATATCACATGTATTTAAATTGTTTTTATTGTTATTACTTTTTTCAAAATCAAAAACAAATTTAAGTAATGTTTATAACATAGAGATATATATATTTTTAATTAAAAATTTAATTTACAGAATTTATGAATTATATTTAAATATAAATGGGATTTATTTAATAACTATATTCTCGCCGAAAATTTTAATATTCCCGTCTCTTTTTTTTTTTTTTTTTTGGTTTTTTATTTATTCTAATAAATAGATTTTAATTAGTATGTTAATAAAAGGATGTATATATATATACTAGCAGGCTACACCCGCTACGCTGGTCCTATTTCTTCAATTTGAATCAAAGAAAATATATCTGTGGTAATGTATTTCCTGATTTAGAGAAAAGATGTATACGATGTATGATTGCAGTATTATATTTACTAATGTGTTGGGACAAAATTTGAGTTATTAAGCACGACTACTATTTTATTTGATCAATTACAATTTGATTTAGAAGGAAAATGAAGCCGTTATGGTAATAGGAATCAAAATGTCCTTTATTAGCTACACTACTGGAATGAAGTGCATTACAGTGATTGCAGAGATTGCCCGTCGCATCGAAATAATGTTGAGATGATTCATTCTCATTTGTTATATTTTAAATTCCGAGTTTCTCGATTTTGTGCCATGTGCGATTCTGGTAGTTTAAATGCTATATAGCTCTATGTTCTGTTATATTTCGTAAAAGGCAATTCTGCTACCGTTTTTCATATTTCCATTTTAGCAGAAAAAATGCTCTTCAAACTGTAATAGCAGTAAATAATACTGTAGCTGCCATCAGCCGTTAAAATGCAGCACTCAATTTAATACGTCACGAAAAGCTTTCTCTAAAAAAACCTTATTATAATTCATGAAATTCTTTAAAAAGGTAACCTTTAATAATCGGGTTCACAGAATTAGGAAAATTCCCCGTACAATGTATTGTATACCTAACCCCAAAAACTAACATTGTAATTTCTATCCACATAATATAAACAGTTCAGTTGAAATTCAAATGAATATGGTAAAAGATGATATAATTTTCTGTAATGCAATACATTATGAAGGTTTTGCTTCAAACAAAAAAGGTTGCTTTCAAAATCATATTTAATACGTCAATTTGTGAGATATCCAGCTACAAAATATTAGTCCGGAATTCTATGAACGGTATTATTTGATAATCCCGTCGATCAAAAACTATCGTACACCGTGAGATTAAATGCTAACAATGAATGATCGTAAATGCCACATTCACTTGACATTAAACACTATACACGTGTTTGTTTCGTCATCAAGTCTTTTTAATTCGACGTTTTATTTGAATTTTTATTAATGTTTTACCAATTTATTTGTTCTTTCCTTATTTAAAATTACGTCAAATTTTGATTTTTTTTCTTCAATACTATATATAATGTTTACATGCATTTTTTAGCTATATCCATCAACAATTTTTTTCTAAATAAAAAGCATTAATTTTGTTACAATATTCCGTTATCATTGATATTTATTGTGGTTTTTAATACATCCGATTTTTGCGTCATTATTAAAGTAACTCTATTCTTTAGTAATTTTTTTAAAATTTAAATTGATTAATTTTCCTATCTTAAAATTTTAGAATGGCAGAATTCTTCCATTTGTATAATTTGGCTAAATAGTTTGGCGATTTGTACAATTTGGCGAAATTGGTCGGCGGGATAATCCAGTTGTACCTAAAAAACAGATGATCTAAGCCTTCTTTTAGGAAGCATATTTTTTTTTTCCAAAATAGCAATATTTATGCAAGTCATATTAATACATAAATACAATAATTGCATAAATATCTGTAAGAATAATCTTGAATTCCGAATTCCTGAGATGTTAGTACTAACATAAAACTAAAAAATTTTAATGAATAGAAAAAATCCCTGCCGGCCCGGCCTACAGGCAGAGGTAGATTTCGAAGTTAAGTATACTAATTTCACCAACAAAAACTAAATCATTATTAGATATAAATCCACTTTAACAGTTTTATCTGTCTGCTTTTGACGAGTTTTTCTTTCCTTTTTATAAAATAGCTGGTTTTATCAGAATCATGTTAAGGCGATATTAAAAAAATATTTTTCCATACTCAACAACTCGAAATTTTCTGGCACATTTTCAGATTAATTTTTAATAAAAAAAAAATATGAAACATGCCTGACGTGATTTTTTAAAAGATTTATAAGCGACCTGTGTTTTTATTTTTCTTTCAACTAATTAAAACTTGATTAATAAACAATTATTTTCTCAGTAGGGCAATATTTTTACTTTCTCACACAATCGCTTCGGGAAATTCTGTTCAAAATGCCCACTTTGACATCATTTCTTGAAATATATTCTGCCTCTATGAAAAAATCGATCCTTACTGTACATTATGTAGTTTCTGACATGAGAATCTAGCAATTGGATGCGTTTGAGAGCAAAAATGAACGTAAAAATGAGTAAGAAAATAGACAGTTTGGATTTGAATGCACCCATAATAAGATGATTTTTTTCTTCAACCGCTATGTACTTTTAATTTGTTTTTGCTTTAAGAATTGGCCCTATCAAAAACTTGTCTATAGAAATGTTGAAGACAATATTAAGAAGATATATGATAAATTCATGGAGATTTTATATCTTGTGAATTGACGGAGTTATGAAAATTTTTCTTCTTCAACCCCCTTTTTTGTTTTCGTTTTTAATTTTTTTGCGGTACGAATTGGTCCTATGAAAAACTTGTGAATATAAAAGTTGTAGATAACATTAAAGAGATGTATAATAAAATTATTGGATCTGATATCTTGAGAATTGACGAAGTAAGGAATTTTTTTCTCCCAAAAACCCTATTTTTTGCGCCCTTTGAGCCTATTTTAAATTTTATCAAAAATCTGTGATGCATGAATTTTTGGCGCTATTTTTAAAAGTAATAAAAACATAAAACTGATTTGATATGTACAAAAATTAAGAAGTTATGGGTTTTTTTTCGGTTTTCACAAAACCGCTTCCTATTTCCATCCCCTTTGTCTGCTTTTGTCCATTAACGAACTTGACCGAGATTTTATGTCCCTTGATTTTATGTATCAGTTTGGAATAGATTTGTGCAGAATTGCGGGAGTTATCGTGTCCAGAAGAAAGTGAAACATAATTGATTCGGGAAATTCCGTTCAAAATGCCCACTTTGGCATAATTTTTTGAAATATAAATCTGCCTCTATCAAAAAATCGATCATTGCGGTACATTATATAGTTTCTGAATAAGCGAATCTACCAATTAAATGCGTTTGAGAGCAAAAATGAATTTAAAAATGAGTCAGAAAATAGGCCGTTTGGATTTGAGTGCATCCTTAATGCAATGATTTTTCCAACACAATCCACTTCGGGAAATTCGGTTCAAAATGCCCACTTTAACTGCATTTTTTTAAATATATTCTGTCTCTATCAAAAAATCGACCATTACGGTACATTATATAGTTTCTGAGTAAGAAAACGTACCAATTGGAAGCCTTTGAGAGCAAAAATGAATCGTAAAATGAGTCAGAAAATACGCAGTTTGGATTTGAATACACCCTTACTTAGATGATTTTTTTCTTCAACCGCTATGTACTTTTAATTTGTTTTTGCTGTAAGAATTGGTCCTATCCAAATCTTGTCTATATAGATGTTGTAGACAATATTAAGAAGATATATGATAAATACATGGGGATTTTATATCTTTTGAATTGACGGAGTTATGGATTTTTTACTGCTTCAAACCCCCTTTTTGTTTTCGTTTTTAATTTTTTTTTTGCGGTACGAATTGGTCCTATCAAAAATTTGTGAATATAATAGTTGTAGATAATATTAAGTAGATTTATAATAAAATTAATTGGAATTGATATCTTGAGAATTGACGAAGTTATGAATTTTTTTCTCCTTTAAAACCCTATTTTTGCGCCCCTTGAGCCCATTTTTAATTTTATCAAAAATCTGTGATACATAAAATTTTGGCATTATTTTTAGAAGTAATAAAAACTTTAAACTGATTTGATATGTACAAAAATTAAGATGTTATGGGGGGTTTTCGGTTTTCACAAAACCCCTCCCTATTTCCATTCCCTCGGTCCGATTTTGCCCCATTAACGAACTTGACCGAGATTTTATGTCCCTTGATTTTATGTATCAGTTTGGAAGAGATTTGTGCAGAATTGCGGAAGTTATCGTGTCCAGAAGAAAGTGATAACACAATTGCTTCGGGAATCCCGTTCAAAATGCCCACTTTGACATAATTTTTTGAAATATATTCTGCCTCTATCAAAAAATCGATCATTGCGGTACATTATATAGTTTCTGAGTAAGCGAATCTACCAATTAAATGCGTTTGAGAGCAAAAATGAATTTAAAAATGAGTCAGAAAATAAGCAGTTTGGATTTAAGTGCATCCTTAATGCAATGATTTTTCCAACACAATCCGCTTCGGGAAATTCGGTTCAAAATGCCCACTTTAACAGCATTTTTAAAAATATATTCTGCCTCTATCAAAAAATCGACCATTACGGTACATTATATAGTTTCTGAGTAAGAAAACGTACCAATTGGAAGCCTTTGAGAGCAAAAATGAATTGTAAAATGAGTCAGAAAATACGCAGTTTGGATTTGAATACACCCTTACTTAAAGGATTTTTTTCTTCAACCGCTATGTATTTTTAATTTGTTTTTGCTGTAAGAATTGGTCCTATCCAAAACTTGTCTATATAGAAGTTGTAGACAATATTAAGAAGATATATGATAAATTCATGGGGATTTTATATCTTTTGAATTGAAGGAGTTATGGATTTTTTACTTCTTCAAACCCCCTTTTTGTTTTCGTTTTTAATTTTTTTTGCGGTACGAATTGGTCCTATGAAAAACTTGTGAATATAAAAGTTGTAGATAATATTAAGGAGATTTATAATAAAATTAATTGGAATTGATATCTTGAGAATTGACGAAGTTATGAATTTTTTTCTCCAAAAAACCCTGTTTTTTGCGCCCCTTGAGCCCATTTTTAACTTTATCAAATATCTGTGATACATAAATTTTTGGCCCTATTTTTAGAAGTAATAAAAACTTTAAACTGATTTGATATGTACAAAAATTAAGAAGTTATGGGGGGTTTTCGGTTTTCACAAAACCCCTCCCTATTTCCATCCCCCTGGTCCGATTTTGCCCATTAACGAACTTGACCGAGACTTTATGCCCTTTGATTTTATGTATCACTTTGGAAGAGATTGGTGCAGAATTACGAAAGTTATCGTGTCCAGAAGAAAGTGATATATATATATACAACCATTTTGCTTATATCATTGAATTCTGTGCCCTCGATAACGTAATTCAATGTATAAGCTTTTCAATTTTTGTCGGTGTCCACTTTTTTCTTTTTTCGTCCATAATAATTCTTATAATATTTTTTTTTAATACTTACAGCTTTAATTCATAATAATTGACGGTGGCAGGTTATGTTTAATTAATGGTAATATATATATATATATAGATAGATAGATAGATAAAGTTTTTTACTGAGGGTGGTTTTGGGTTCTAGGAGTCATGATCGGTGTAGATCTGCAAAATGTTTTCAGAAATTCCAACATAGGAACGATCCCAATAGGTAGTATTTCATACGAAATCTACCTAAAAGCTAAATAGGGCAGGAGGAGAGAGTGTATATTTTTAGAAGTGTTCCGCTTTTTGTCCCCGTTGGCAAAGGAATCCAAAATGGCACCAATAGGCCGATTTGGCATCTTACTAAAATTTTCAAGATGGCGGAAAACCATGTTTTATAAATATTTATAAATATTTATTTTTAAATTGAAAATAATATATATACGTATTAGTTTTTTGTATATTTACATAATATTGCATATACTGAAAAAAATATATTGTTTAAAAAATCTCCAGATAATTATAAATTGAAATATATGTGTATTTTAAAAAAAATTATTATAAAAAAGTATTCAAAATTGTTACTTAACCACCAGTAGCATTCAAGTAATAAAAAAGTAATCCCAAATGCTGAAGATCGCCACAACCACATCGAAAAATTCATCGGCAAAAAAAGCTCGCCTTGAAAACAGGATATGGAACTGTTTCCTATATGTATCTAACTGGTTTAGAAGTTTAAAATTTTTAACCAAGCACATTGAGATATGTTGTCGCCAAGATGAAAGAAATTCGTCTTTGGAAACATTTGCTCCCGCATAAGAGAAAAAAAAAAGAAAATTTTATAACCTAAAATCATAATTATATAAATTCGAACCTGCGAATAACTGCTCAAGCTTCTCAATTTTTCACTCTCAGACAGAATGTGCATTACTGCATTGAGTGTGCTAGTGTGAAAACTGATTAATTGAAAAACCAAAAATTTCTAAATAATCACTAATTGTGAAATCGGTTCATCTTTTTTAATAGGATTAATCCTGTATAATTATCTTAACCATGAAAAATGCGTCTATTAACATAATTTATACGCCAATTGAGTGCGATAGTCTATTACAGAAGAGATCGCAACAACCACATCGAAAAATTTATCGCCAAAAAAAGCTCGCCATAAAAACAGTATATGGAACTGTTCCCTATATTTATCAAACTGGTTTAGAAGTTTAAAATTTTTAACCAAGGACATTGAGATATGTTGTCGCCAAGATGAAAGAAATTCATCTTTGGAAACATTTGCTCCCGCATAAGAGAAAAAAGAGAAATAATAGGATTAATCCTGTATAATTCTCTTCAAATATGAAAAATGCATCCAATAACATAATTTATAAGCCAGTTGGGTTCAATTACGAAAGATTTTTCAAAAATCCTGTAATCGCCTATGAGAAAAATGGGGGTATATACGCAGTTATACTAAAAAAAAAAACAGAAAAAAAAAAAAAACAGACAAACAATTATTTTATCATGATATTTTTTTTTAACAATGCGTAATTACGCAAATCTCCGTAAAAATAATTCTAGGTTCCCTTAATTTCGTTTATTTAATTATATTTGAAATAAAATTACAAACCGTTTAACACATGCTGTTCGTATTTTTTTGCCAAATAATATAGCCGTTTCAATTCCTCAATAATAGCATAATATATCGTCGCAAGGATGAGAAACAATGACCAACAGCAACCTCTACGCCCGAAAAAAAGAAACACCAAATTTTAATTGAATAATAATAATAATAATAATAGTTATATAGGTAAATCATGCATACAAATGATTCCGAAAACTTATCCAATGGTCTAAATGATAAACAAAATGCATTCTGTACTTTTGAAATCAACCCTGTCAAACTTAAATAAAGAAAAAAGCCCGCTATTTAGTTTAAATAAAAGTTCAAAAAATATTTTCTGGCACATATGTCATATACGCCGGATATTGGCGCGATTTTTATCCTACGCCAAAGTCATATACGCAACGGGTACTTAACTGGTGCCAAAGTATCGTTATTTTGCTTGATATGGTAACCCGGATGTTGTTGTTTATGCTGTTGATATTTCGCCAAATTGGCGTCGAAAAAAAATCGCGCCCGGGCGTATTGACATATGTGCTTATTTTCTTATCCCGGTGCCAAATATAAACCACAAAGATGATAAATCGCCAAGTATTGTTTCAATGGATTATTTTTGAAAATGAATCTTCTTTTAAGCTGTACAAACACATTTATTTCATATTTAAATTAAATTAAATATTTCCTTTTTATACTATTATTTCACATAAAAACTGTATTTTTTTCTATTTTTAATAAAATCAGTAATAGTTTTTTTTGTGCCGTTTGTATGTTTTATTTTCGAAATTAAATAGACGTTTCAATTCTTTAACAAAAAGATATCTTAATATGCCAAGATGAAAATCATATGCCAATGGCAACCTTTTCGCCCAAAATAACAGAACTTTCCATCATAATTCTATAACTAATATACGTAGAACGATGTGTTATAGCTTAAAAACTTCCCTGAAATGATATCTATCTAACAGTGTAAGTTTCATCAAAATCGATGCAGTAGAACACGAAATATAGATGTTCGGAACGAAATTTCCGTTTGGATTTTATATATACGAGGTGGAACCCGCCGAATTTCGACGAAAAAAATATGTTTACAAAGGAACTGTTGCATCAAATTTATAATACATCAACAACAATAATTAGAAAAAAATTCCATCTTACACTTGTTAATTTAACTCTCCAAAGACATATTTTAACCTAAGATTAACAAAATACTTTTTTCATAAACTTCAACTGCTAAAATTATTGAAAAAATTAAACTTAATTCGGAACAGATGTCATATTCGCCCCATATTGGCGCGATTTTTTTCGGTTGCCAATTTGGCGAAAACATCAACAGCATAAACAACGTAATCCGGGTTACCACATCAAGCCCTTTAGCGCAAGTTAAGTACCCGTTGCCTATATGATATTGGCGACAGAAAAAAATCGCGCCAATATGGGGCGAATATGACATCTGTACCCTTAATTCATATAAATCATCAGTAAAATAAAATCAAGATAATTAATTTTGATTAAGTTATTAACTGATGCTTGGTATTACGGAACGAAAAATCCGCAAAAAGGATTTCACCTTGACATAATCATAGAATTTTTCTACCTTTACATCTAAACCAAATCAAGTCATTTTCCACGTTTCACATCCATAATAACCATTTAAAAACATTTTAATGCGCAATAGGTTAATAATAAATATATTTTCAAGCTTGAAGTCACGTTTGTCAACTATCACAACTTTTCATGTTAAAATTCCCACTCGTAATTTGAGGTCTTAGTATAATCTCTGTACCTGCGCGTAAAAATTCCAGAAATTTATAACTTTTCGACGTATTCAAGGGGATATATCTCGTTTTATCAAATAAAATTATCGTTTACTTTTAAATATGACGTCATTTTCAGTCGCTAAAATATTTTGCCTATTGACTCAAACTCAATATCAGGGAAATGAAAAAATAGTGAAATATAACAGCATCATCAGGGAGATTGTATCTTTTTTAAAGCGTAACGTCATTTTCTGTTCAAATTTTTAAAAATATATTTTTAATTGTAATGAGAAAATGGCATCAGTAAGAATATAATCAATAAAGATAACTAATCCACTTTTAATTGAAATGAAGTACTTCAGTTACCACGATTAGAAAATTGGTATTAAAAACTATAAAAAAATTAATATCTCAAAAACAAATTGAGATACAGCTTTCAAACAAATTGCATTTAAAAGTGCATTTTTTCTGCATACGACGGTGTAAACATTTAAAATGTGGAATGTTTAGAAGTTTAAAAATTTGCAGTAGCAAAAATTGTAAAAACGAAATTTCATTTCAAATTTCAAAGTGTTGCCATTCGCAGAATGACGTATGCGTTACGCACAGATATGTTTGTCCTTTATAATATAGATAATAGATATACATAATTTTGTTTTGTCAAACAGGGAATTTATTAACATTAAATATATTTTTATTATTTTTAATTGCTAAAAAGGAGTAAAATTAAAATTATAAAACAGTAAAATAGTTTCATTTGACTGTTGACATTTTTCAACTCATCCAGAGTCATTTTCAAAACAAATAAATAATGATATTCTGAAATTCCACGCTCTACGATGCAATGAACTGAAACGCCATTATTCAGTTTTTCATGTAACACACGTTACTTTTTAAATTTTACTAAGATGTTTATTTCTATTTTCGAAAATCTTGAGTTCCTCGAGCCACAGTTTTGGTAAGTTGAATGATTCTGTACCATTACACATGTCATTTTAACGTATTAGAATCTATGTTGTTTCACTTATAATGGGTGTATAATACTGGTTGGAAGGGAAATTTATCTTACTTTCGTTGAAATATATATGGAAAATTTATTCTTGATATAATCTTGCCAAGGTTGTGGTTTTCCTATTATATTTAATATCAGCTACATGCTCCTTTTTTCTGTAGTTAGATTTCCTGCCATTCATTCCAATATAGTAATTCGTTGATGATCCGTCTGCTCTAATTAATGGTATTTCGCATACTCCTGAATAATTCTCAAAAACAATTGGATAAACTTTATTGCAAAAAATCTTCTTGGATTTCGGAAATCGTTTGGCTACTAAGCAGATTAAACAAAAGCATAATTTGAAGAACAAATTAAAAAAACAAAATTTATTTCCTACGTTGTTTAAGCCCGAGAAGGGACAGGTATTAAGATACTTCATTCAATTAGTTTTATATTTAACGTTAAATTTTTGTAACAAATTAGTTAAGCCAATTGAAGATTAAAAAATAAAAATAAAATTCATACAATATGATACTTAAAACACCCTAAAAAATTAGATTCCGTTCAAATGAAATCGAAATAAATCTTAGACTTCTTCTATTTCTAATTGAAAATATTTGTATTGCAGATTTTGCATTATGTTTATGACAATTGTGCATAAAATGAAAAGATGCATGCAAAATACAAAACTTAAAAAAAAGTCTAAGATTTATTTCGATTTCATTTGAAAGGAATCTAATTTTTTAGGGTGTTTTAAGTATCATATTGTAGGAATTTTATTTTTATTTTTTTATCTTCAATTGGCTTAACTAATTTGTTACAAAAATTTAACATTAAATGTAAAACTAATTGAATTAAATATCTTAATATCTGTCCCTTCTCAGGCTTATACAACGTAGGAAATAAATTTTGTTTTTTAACAATTTGGAAAAATGGTTATTGTTCTCGTCAGTGTAGGAAATCAAAAGCATATCTGAAAGTTTTTATTGGTTTAATCCACATTTTATTCGTTTTGTGATTGGTCTTTACAGTAATATGTATTTCCCTTTACTTTTAACAGAGATGAATATCTTCTGTTGCCACTATGACAAAAAAGTAATAAAAACTATTTAAAAAAATTAATAACTCAGAAACAAATTGAGATACAGCTTTCAAATAAATTGCATTTAAAAGTACATTTTTTCCTCTATCCGACGGTGTAAAAAGTAATATCATCGAATGTTTAGGAGTTTAAGAACGAAATTTCATTTAAAATTGGTAGTCAGATTTCTTGGAAATCTGACGATGGAAATGCCTTTTCCCGAACAGCCAATAAAATGCTTGGATAATACGCAAGTTTCAGGTGGATAATAACTAACGAAAATGAAAGAAAACGAATAACAATTTCTGCCAAAGAGTTAATTTTAATTTGTAAGATTTTCATGTGCAAAAGAAAAATGGAATAAGCCAATTTAAAATTTAAAAAAAGATAAATAGGAAAGGAATGAATACATATAAATATTTCATACCAAATACGAGTCGCAGGCGATTTTTGTCACTTGCAATTTTTACGTGTAATAACGCTATTAATGTTTAATTCATGGCGTACGTAATGTATGATCAACTCCGTGCTATTTTTTATGTCTTAAATTTTAGTCTTTGAAAAAATCATTTTCCAAATGGTCGTTGTAATTCGTTAAATTGCTTTTTTTTATATTAATCTGTTCTTCAAATTATGTTTTTGTTTAATATGTCAAGTTTTTTAATAACTACTGCACTCAGACGAACGCATTTCAAAATTAATGAAGAGTATCATCATCAGACGTTGATGTATGCGGTATTGCATCACAATGTGGGATGCAGTTTACCAATGTGTAATTCAAAATGTTTCTCAACTGTAGTAATGCAGGTTGCGGTAGTTTGGACAAAAACTTAAAATCTGAACAAAAAAATCTATAATCAAAACATAAAAAATTAAATTAATTTAAATTTAGATACCATATTTCCCACTCAGGAACGCTATGAATGAAAAAACCAAAGCAAAAACTTATTCTGAAAATATCCTTTTTATTACCACTATGACGCCATATTCACCTTTTTAATTTAAAAAAAAAAAAAAAAAAAAAAAAAAAAAAAAAAAAAACTAGCTCAATTTAATATTTCACGTGAAAATCTTTCAACTAAAAAGAAATAAATTATAATTACGGCTTTTGAAATTTTTGCAACAATGAATAAAAATGTTACATTTTCTATGAAAAATGTCCGTTGATTTTCAATGAAAAAAGCGAAAAGTGGAATTATTAAGAAAAATATTTGAATAATGTAAAAATAAATTGGCCCATGTTTCTCACTGGGTTATAATTCACCCATATACAAAGGCATTTTACCATTCGTTTCGACCCTGACGTCAGGCAATCGTTTTTACACTTTAAATTTATAATATCATTAAAATTAATAAAGAATAAAAAATGAGTGACATCAGGGACAAAAAGGTGGGAAGAAAAAATAAAAAGTTATGATCTCCATAGGCTTTTCCATGTTGAATTAACATTGAGAAGTGACACTGGAAATAAATAAGTAATGCGCTGCCGCGCAATACTTAAATATCGAACCGCTTAAGACTATATTTTAATTTCTGCAAAAAGTTTAGATAATATTAGGATAAAGTTTGTATTTTTGTGAGTCAAATTATTTTCAGGCTTCTTATAATCGGTAATAATCACGATTAATTTATTAATATATTGAACTTTAAAACCATTATTACAAGCAATCCTACGAATATTATCTAATTCACCATTCAGATTATTTTCAGTACATACTAGAAAAGCCCGTCTTATGAAAAATCTGTAGGTAGAAATTTTATAGCTAAATGGAGAACATGCATTATTTGGTATGGTAGCCTGATTAGAAAATCTATTTCTGTAAACAGACCTGTCGGTAGATTGATTTGTTGTTGTTAACATTATATCAAGGAATGGAAGGCTATTATAGTGGAAGTTAATTTCAATAGTGAATTTAATGTTATTATCTGCGGAATTTGGATTATTTGGAAATATTTTGAGTTCTTCAAGACTGTTTTCCCGAATTTTAAAAATATCGTCAACATATATAAGCCAAGTTTGAGGCTTTAATTGAAACGTGCTTTTATTTTCCAATGCACGAAGAGTAAATTCAGCTAATAAATCCGAAATAGGAGAATAAACTTTCTGCTTGTCTTTTGAACAAACTAATAAAACCAAAATTTAAAACAGGATTAGAATATAACTATAATACAGACAGTCAAATCTAACAAATTAGCTATTCTTAATGGAGATGATTACATAGATAAAATGGAAAATCGTATTAACCATATGTTATGTGAGGAAATTAAGAACGATCCAACAATTTAAATGATCTATAATGTCAATAATAGCATTATAAATTGAACTTGGACTCGATATATGAAGAACATTTTGAAGGTGCATAAACTCACTGTTATTCCTAGGATTATTGATAGATTAAAGGAAAAAAAAAATGTCACTACGTCTTATCGTTTCCAAGTTCTCCGGACCATCATATTTTTTGGAAAAGTCTTATGTTCCTTTCTTAAAGCAATTATTATCAGGTTCCAGATTCACTATTAAGTCAACTGAAGATTTTATTCAGAAAATCAAACAGACACAATTATTAAATAATTATATAATGGCTAGTATTGATATTGTATCGTTATATCTGTCAATTGACACGCAGGAAGATTGCAATAAGATTTGTAATGACATTGAACAAATAGAAGATTTTGAAGATGATATGAAATTAACAATAAAAAGAGGAATTAATCATCCATAATAAATGTTTCATAACTAATGAGAAATATTATAAACAAAATTGTGGAGCCCGGCTGGGTTCCCCTATTTCTGGTTTATAAGCTGAATTTACTCTACGTCCATTGCAAATTAAAGTTTTTAGCACGTTTCAGTTGAAGCCTCACAACTGGCTTAGATATTCTGATCGTATTTTCGTAATTCGGGAGTACAGTCTTGAAGAACTCAAGATATTCTGAAATAATCTAAATTCCATAAAGGATAACATTCAATTCACTATTGAAATTGAACATAATAATAGTCTACCATCCATTGATGTAACATTACCAAGAAAAAATCAATGTATCGACAGGTCTGTTTACAGAAAAAGCATGGCTAACCAGGCTACCATACCAAATAATGCATGTTCTCCATTTACCTGTAATATTTCTACCTACAGATTTTTCATAGGATATTCTAGTGTACACTGAAAATAATTTGAATAATTCATTACATAATATTCGTAGGATTCCTGATAATAGTAGTTTTATAGTTCAATATATTAATAAATTAATCGTGAATATTACCAATAATAAGAAGCCTGAGCTTAAATTTGACTAAAAAAATACAAAGTTTGTCCTATTCAACAATATCCAAGCTTTTATGTGAAATTAAAATACAATCTTAAGCGGTTCAGTATTTGCTTAGCAGCGAAACTACTCCAAATTTGAAGAATATTATTTGCACTAAAATTGATCCAATAAATTTTGAGAATTATTCAGGTGTATACGAAATACGATTAATTAGAGCAGATGGATGAAAGAATTACTATATTGGAATGACTAGCAGGAAATATAAATACAGAAAAAGGAGCATGCTGCTGATATTAAATATAATAGGAAAACTACAGCCTTTGTAAATTATATCAAGAAGAAATTATTCATAATTTTCAACGAAAGTAAGGTAATTTTTTCCTCCAACCAATATTATCCATCTGGACGATCAGTACGATTGTCGAGGGAAAAAACTGGTTACCTTGGCAACCGAGCAACTGACGTAAGAACGTGACGTCAGCCTTTACAGGTACAATATTTAAAAACAAACATTCGGAATTCGAACGGTGAAAAGGAAGTATGCTAAGGCGTGTATTATTCTTTGAGTCTAATATTTATTATTCGATGCGGAGTAAACAAGTTATTCACCTATATTCATTTACTATGCAATTCGTCGTTTTTAAATGACAAGTCAAGAATTCAATCGAAGGTGTTACTAATTTGACCAGCTCAACGGGATTCGAACATTTATAAGTGTATTCAACTAGAATCTACAATATACTTGCGGCTATATCAGTTCTTTGTATTATAATAAATGTGTGTCGTGTTATATATCCTGCTGCTCCTTTATTGTAAGTTGTCTGCCTGAATTTCTGGGAAAATGGGGTAAGTAACGAAAATTTAAATTTAATTCTAACTTCTAACTAAAATCACAGTTTTTGTTTTAAAATCGAATCGTGAATTGAATTCTGTTAAGTCATATTCTTTCGTCAGATTATTCATATTTCTTTTCCCTAATTTAAATTCGAGCTATTCAAAATTAATCCGTAACCTCTCTATCCATAAATTTTGGTCCGTACCGAGCCTGAGCTACGATGGAATCTGTTCTCAAGTCGTAGCTGTCAATTAATTTATCTGTGCTAGATGTAACGTAAAAAAAAAAAAAAAGTAAAAACGGTTGTGTTTATTTATTCAATTCTTGTTTTTTTTATATTTTGTATATTATGGTGCATTTTGTATGAGATTGTGTAATTTTCGTATTTTTATGTTATTCATTTCTTATATTGTTTATTTGTAATTATTAAAAATGACTAAACAAACTAAACAGGAGCTGTATTTTGAGCGAATTTGTAAGGAAATAGATGTAATTAAGGATAAAGTTCAAAATGCGAATTCAGATGAGCATGCAAAAATTAAAGTTTTGAAATCGAAAATATCTTCTTATGAAAATACTCTTGCGCAAGCATTTGATAAACTTTCGCCGAAAGAAAATAATGAGAATTTGGATATTTTTTTGAAGTATCAGGGAATTATTTGTGATTTGTTAGTCGATTTAGAAGAGAAAACCACAGTTGATTCTCCGACGGAAATTCGTGTAGAAACTCAAAATAAACAGAATTATTCGCAAGTTAAATTGCCCAAATTCGATCTTCCCCATTTTTACGGCGATTCGGAACAATGGATTTCGTTTAAAGAATTATTTCAGTCTACGATTTTGGGGAATGAAAAGTTATCTGATATTGAGAAATTACAATATTTACATTCATCTGTTCGCGGAAATGCCGCAAAATTAATTCGAGGATTTTCTTTAAAAGCAGAAAATTTAGTTCAGTGTTGGGATTTGTTAAATCAAAGATATGAAAATAAAAGACAGTTGGCATTAAGTCAAATAAATAAAATATTTTCGATAAAGATTATTAAAGCTAGTAATTCAAAATCCTTGTTAGAATTGCTAGATACAAGTAATGAAGCAATTCGGAATTTGAAAATTTTGGGATTAGAATCTAATGCTTTGAGTGATTTAATGTTAATAAATTTTATGTTGAATAAATTAGATCAGCCTCTCAAACAAAGATGGGAATTGTTGTTAGACAATGATAAAATACCGGATATGGATTTATTTCGAAAATTTGTTGAGCGGGAAGCTAGAAGTGTAGAGGAGTCAAAATGCACTAAAGTAGAGTCTAAATTCAATTTCGCAAAAAAGCCTCTAGATGCTAGTCGAGTCAAAACCAACGTAATGAACAGCGCGTTTGTTAGGAATGGTAATAACTGCCTATTATGTAATGAAAGCCATGCGTTATTCAAATGTCCGTTATTTAATTCAAAACCAGTGAAGGAGAGGTGGAAAATCGTTCATTTAAACAAATTATGTGAAAATTGTCTTAGACAAAACCATCAAGTAGGGCAGTGTAGAATTAATGTTAAATGCAAAAATTGTTCCCAAATGCATCATACATTATTACATGTGTATACGACTAGTCAAACTAATAGAGAGTTTGTTAATGATAATGCACCAGAAATTTCTGTTTCTAATAGTGCGCAGTGTCATTCATCTTTGCAGAATTATAATGTTCTATTATCTACCGCTCTTATTAATGTAAAATCTAGCACAGGTAATGTTATTCAGTGCAGAGCACTTATTGACAATGCTTCTCAAAATTCTTTAATCTCAAAAAATTGTGTAGAAAGGTTGAATTTGCCTGTTGGCAGAACGAACCATAGGCTTGTAGGTATAAATGGCATTTCGGCTGAAACCTGCCTAAATTTCACTGAATTTAATTACTCGACATATTTTGAAAATAATTACAATTCTTTAAAAGCCCTTGTAGTCAATCAGGTTACTACCCCGCTCCCTAACTTCAGGCTTGAAAGGCATTCATGGCCGCACATGGCAAACTTACAGCTGGCGGATCCTGAGTTTTATATCTCCAAGTCAATCGACATTCTGCTAGGAGCAGATGTTTTTGCCCATCTGTTATTAGGGTCACCCATTTTTGGACAATCTGGTGAACCCGTTGCAATCCCAACTCAACTAGGATATATTCTAAGTGGTCCAGTACCCTATTCGTCTAAACCGGCCACGACCGTGGTCTGCCATTCAGTAGACATGACTGATTTTTTCAACTCGGAGTCTGTTCCTCAAGCTAACGAGTTTATTAAATCGGATGCAGCTAAAGAACTGTATCACAATTCAATTCGGCAAAATAAACAAGTTTGTGATGAGGAAAAAATTAATTTTCCTGTCGCTGCCAGTATAGCAAAAGATGATAGTTTGCCACATTCTTTAAAGGCAAATAACTTAACCCATTCTTTCAATCCGAATTCATCTCAAAGTTTTCTAGGGTTAGAGTGGAACCAGGAAACAGATTTCCTGCGAGTACAAGTTGTAGAAAAACCTACAGTAAAGACTAAAAGACAATTATTATCAATAATCGCTGGCATTTTTTATCCTTTGGGTCTTTTGTCACCTTCCACTGTTATTTTGAAAATGTTATTGCAAGAAGTGTGGAAGGCAGACTTGAAGTGGGATGATCCTCTTCCCTCAGATATTCTAGAAACGTGGAATAGATTCTATTCTGAAATAAATGCTTTTAATTCTATGCACATTCCCCGATTTATGAATTTCAGCACATCATCACCTTTCGAACTCCATGGGTTCTGTGATGCCTCTATACGTGCATACGCTGCGGTTGTCTATATAAAAACCTTTAATCCTGTCACGGTAATGCTAGTTGCTGCTAAAACAAGAATAGCGCACACCAGTGCAATAACATTGCCAAGGTTAGAGTTATCTTCAGCTCTTTTGCTAGCAAACCTTATTCAAGTTGTGCAAGATGCATTACCTAACGCTATCCACAAAACATTCTTGTGGACCGATTCGACCATTACATTAAGCTGGATTGTGAAACCTCCAACCAAAGGCAACCAATTCGTGCTTCACCGTGCCAATAAAATCAGAGATTTGACCTCAATTGAACATTGGCATCATATTCCTGGTAAACATAATCCAGCCGATTGTGCAACACGGGGTCTATATCCCTATCAGTTAAAAGATTGCGAATGTTGGTGGTCTGGGCCTACTTGGCTCTACAAGTCTTCTAATCCTTTCGTTGATGATCTATCTCCAACTTCAAACTTTGCAGTTGAGTCTTTACCCACCGAAAGTTCTTGTTTAATAAATCAACTAGACAACGATATAGACATTCTTACCAGATTTTCTTCATATACAAAAGTAATCCGAGTAGTTTCTTGGATTCAAAGATTCGCCTACAACACAAAATTCCATTTAAAAAGGAAAGGGCCATTAAATGCAGTTGAACTTAACAACGCTTGTAAAACTGTCGTCAAGTGCTTACAACAGTCAGCCTTTTCTGATGAAATTAATCTACTTAAACAACACAAACCACTACCAACATCCAGTAAATTGCTTTCTTTAAACATCTTTCTCGACGCAGATAATATTTTGAGAGTTGGTGGACGCCTCAGCAAACACAACACCATGTCATTCGATTCCAAACATCCAATGCTTATCCCTAAAACCCATCCCTTAACAGAAGCTATTATCAGGTACTTCCATCTCTATAGTCTGCATGCGGGTCCTGATCAAGTTCTTTCCTTAATTCGTCAAAAATTTTGGATTCCAGATGGCAGATCAACAGTTAAGAAAGAATTAAGAAAGTGTATCCGTTGCATTCGAATATCTGCCCAACCGCTTACTCAAATCATGGGTGACTTGCCCTCTTCACGAATTAATCCTTGTAGAGCGTTCCAGCGCACAGGGATTGATTTTGCAGGACCAATCAATACAAAATGCCAACACAAACGAAAGTCAACTATTTTTAAATCCTATATCTGTCTTTTTATATGCATGTGCACCAAAGCAGTACACATTGAATTAGTTTCAGAACTTACCACCGAAGCATTTATATGCACTTTACAGCGTTTCATATCACGCCGAGGACATCCAACAGACATTTATTCTGATAACGGTAAAACATTCGTTGGTGCAGCCTCATATCTTAAAAAACTGTTCCTAATTCTCAACGAATCAAAAGTCCAAGACTTTTGCGCACAACGCCAAATTATTTGGCATTTCATACCTCCTTATGGTCCAAACTTTGGAGGACTATGGGAGTCTTCCATAAAGCTAGCCAAACGTCATCTAACCAAAGCATGCCAAGGTACTCTTATGACTTTTGAGGAACTATCCACAACCCTATGCCTTATTGAAGCATGTATAAATTCTCGTCCACTTATTCCTTTATCAACTGACCCTAATGACTTATCCGTTTTAACTCCAGGACATTTCCTCATTGGTGATCCATTACTTGCTTTGCCTGACATGTCATCTCATAATAATCCATGTATTAGTCTCTCTTCCAGGTGGAAACAGTGTATCAAGATTCGAGATAATTTCTGGCAACGCTGGACTAAAGATTATCTCCAAACATTGTCCTTAAGGCATAAATGGAAAAAGGGCAATCATATTATCAAGATTGGTCAACTAGTCTTGGTAAAAGAATCTTCAATTCATCCAACTCATTGGAAATTAGCCGTGGTCGAAAACATCCACCCTGGTGCTGATGGTGTTGTCAGAGTTGTGACTATCCGTACAGGTGAAGGCACATTCAAGCGTCCGATTCAGCAGATTGCTGCTTTACCTGAAGTCCACGCCGGCCCCCCGGAGGTTATGGACGATCAGTACGATTGTCGAGGGAAAAAACTGGTTACCTTGGCAACCGAGCAACTGACGTAAGAACGTGACGTCAGCCTTTACAGGTACAATCTTTAAAAACAAACATTCGGAATTCGAACGGTGAAAAGGAAGTATGCTAAGGCGTGTATTATTCTTTGAGCCTAATATTTATTATTCGATGCGGAGTAAACAAGTTATTCACCTATATTCATTTACTATGCAATTCGTCGTTTTTAAATGACAAGTCAAGAATTCAATCGAAGGTGTTACTAATTTGACCAGCTCAACGGGATTCGAACATTTATAAGTGTATTCAACTAGAATCTACAATATACTTGCGGCTATATCAGTTCTTTGTATTATAATAAATGTGTGTCGTGTTATATATCCTGCTGCTCCTTTATTGTAAGTTGTCTGCCTGAATTTCTGGGAAAATGGGGTAAGTAACGAAAATTTAAATTTAATTCTAACTTCTAACTAAAATCACAGTTTTTGTTTTAAAATCGAATCGTGAATTGAATTCTGTTAAGTCATATTCTTTCGTCAGATTATTCATATTTCTTTTCCCTAATTTAAATTCGAGCTATTCAAAATTAATCCGTAACCTCTCTATCCACCATCCATTACAAGAGAAACAATGGAGATTCTAACCCGTTAAAACAACATAAAACAACATCTGTAACGGTACAGCATCATGCAACTTACCAAAACTGTGGCTCGAGGTACTCAAGGGTTTAGAAAATAGAAGTAAACATCCAAGTAAAATAAAATTAAACAAAAAGTAACGTGCGCATTGTTGCCAGACGGGCTACTTTTTAAAATTCAGATTTCTTGACTGGTACCACTTTTAGGTAGATTTCGTAAGAAATACTACCTATTGCAGTCGTTACCATGGTGCGACTTTTGAAAAATTCCTTCATAACTTTTCATTATATGACCCCAGGAACCCAAAACCACCCCCACCTAAAAAGTTTATATATATATATATATATATATATATATATATATATATATGTATGTATGTATGTACTAAATTTTTTACGCACGATAAAAGTCGCAATTATGCACAGATCGTCTTCAAACTCGCCAACAACGTTGAGATGGTTAATGTCTCGGCGGGGGTTGAAAATGAGCAAAATCGGCCCAAGGGAATGGAAATGGGGAGGTCTCAAAATTTGGAATATGCCGTCTTAACACGATTCTGATAAATCCAGCTCTTACTCACCGCCCTCTGAATACTAGGCCTGAGCGCTCACACAAAAATGACACAAAAATGGCGGCTGCCGAAGGCGGATTTCTTTTAGCGTAGATACGGTCCCTTAAATGTAGACACCAGTATTTTATAAAAGATTTCTCTACCTTGTTTATTCTGAGAAAAACGAAGCGGGAAAAACTTCAAAAAATTATTGGTAGGAATATTTAAGGGACCGTTCACACGCTGAAAAAAATCCGCCTTCGGCAGCCGCCATTTTTGGTCCAGCGCTCAGGCCTAGTACTCAGAAGGCGGTGTCTTACACAACAATGACAGGAAAAAAATAAATATTTTTCGTTATAGCAGATGCCAACAATAAAAAAAAAATTCCTGCCGGCTCGGGCCTACAGGCGGAGGTAGATTTCGAAGTTAAGTACTAAATTAACCAACAAAATTTAAATCAAGATTAGAGATGAACCCAGTTCCTCCACTAAGAATAAGCTCTAGGGAGCTAAACATTTTGTGAAAATTCTAATATACACGAATACACACACGCATGCATATGGAATAGGTTTAAAAAATAGCTAAAGCAAATTCAGAGAAACTCAAAGTGATAAATAAGTTAATATTTCCATAGTCGAGTTTTTATCATGTTTTAATACGTTTCTTCAAACTCACATGACGTTACATATTCACCTGCTTAGGTCCATTTTATTTCCGATATGACGCAATATTTTGTTGTTGTTTTTTAATTCGTCAAACTATTTATTTCATTTTTAGTTTTCATGCGGAAATCATGCTCTAGGAAACTTATGACGTAATATTCAATTGGTTTTCAATTCGTCAAACTATTTATTTTATTTAATTTTTCACGTGAAATTCTCGCAAAAGAAAAGCAATTGTTGTGGTGAGAATTTTATTGCTTTTTTTTTAATTGTTGGCAAATGCAATAACGAAAAATATTTATTTTTTTCAGTTATTGTTGTGTAAGAGCTGATTTTATCGGAATCATGTTAAGATGGTATTCAAATTTTTGAACCCTCCCCATTTCCATTCCCTTGGTCCGATTTTACCCATTTTCAATCCCCGCCGAGATATTAACCATCTCAAAGTTGTTGGCGAGTTTGAAAACGATCCGTGCATAATTGCGACTTTTATCGTGCGGACAAAATTTAGTACATACATACATACATATATATATATATAAACTTTTTAGGTGGTGGTGGTTTTGGGTTCCTGGGGTCCTATAATGAAAAGTTATGAAGGAATTTTTCAAAAGTCGCACCATGGTAACGACTGCAATAGGTAGTATTTCTTACGAAATCTACATAAAAAAAGCAATAAAATTCTCACCACAACAATTGCTTTTATATTGCAAGATTTCACGTGAAAAACTAAATTAAATAAACAGTTTGACGAATTGAAAACAATTGAATATTACGTCAGAACTTTTCTAGAGCAAGATTTCCGCATGAAAAATCAAAATGAAATAAATAGTTTGACAAATAATATATATATATATATATATATATATATATATATTGCGTCATATTGGAAATATAATGGACCTCAGCAGGTGAATATGTAACGTCATGTGAGTTTGAAAAAACTTATTAAAACATGATAAAAACCCGACTATGGAAATATTAACATATTTTAACACTTTGAGGTTCTCTAAATTTGCTTTAGCCATTTTTAAACCTATTCCATATACATGCGTGTGTGTATTCGTGTATATTAGAATTTTCCCAAAATGTTTAGCTCTCTTAGAGCTCATTCTTAGTGAAGGAACTGGGTTTATCTCTAATCTTGATTTAAGGTTTGTTGGTGAATTTCGTACTTAACTTCGAAATCTACCTCCGCCTGTAGACCCGGCAGGGATTTTTTTGAAATGGTAAATTGCGCCTTATTTAATGGCATATTAATGAGGGTAAAAACAAAGAGAACTTTGCCGTTTCAAAAAAGTGGTGCCAATCAAGAAATATGAATTAAAAACAAGTAGCCACTGGCAACACTGAACGTTCGTTACATTACAAAACTGAATGATGGCGTTCCAGTTCATTGCATTATAGACCGTGCGATTTCAGAATATCATTATTTATTTGTTTTGAAAATAACTCTGAATGAGTTAAGATATGTTAACAGTTAAATAAAACTATTTTACTGTTTTTAAAGTTTTAATCTTACGCCTTTTTAGCAATTTGAAATAATAGGGTAACTCTAGGACAGAAGGCCATAGAGGAGAAATGGCCAGTCTAAATATTTCTAAATCTTGATCATAGATTGTAACGTAACTTTGTTTTTATGAAATAGTTCAAGGAGATTATTTATTGTGATGTGCAGTTGTGTTTTTCGATTATAAAAAGTAAGTGTAATTTTAATGTTTATTTAATTTAGTGGTGGAATATTTTATTTGACTTAGGTATCTGAATGTTTTGCAGTACGTAAGTTATATATATTTATTACTATATGGACTTTTAAAGCACGTATATAATCTAATCTTTACTTCTAAGCCTAAAGTAAAGACGTACAATAGCTATTGATTCTTTAAATTAGGTGATCATCAGTCCTTCAATTTCAGGAGAGATGGCCACATGAAATCTAGGAGAGGTGGCCACTTTTAATCAATATTTCAAAATTATACGTAGTGATGATATTAACTAAATATAATTAAATTTAAAATAAATATATAACGTTTATGTTTATAAATATATTAATTAATATAATTATTTAAATTTTAACTGATGAAAATATTTTAATAGTAATAATAATAATCCGAAATATTTGAGTATTTTCTGAAATAAATAAATCATTAGGTCTTATTACATTATTATAATGTAATAAGACCTAAAGATTTTTTTTTCAGAAAATACGGAAAAATTTCGGAAACTTTCATAACAGAAACTCATAAAGTTGATAAATAAACAAAATTAACCTAATAAGCCTAAAATTAACGCGAGAAAAAAACACATTTCCAGTAGTGAAGAAATCAAATACATATAAATTGTCAGATTCTACAGATTCCGGGTAAATAGAATTGGATTATGATCACTGTGTTGATTGTGCAAAACAATATGATACCACATCCAAAAAGGATGTCTGGATACAATGCATAAGGTACTTGAGGTGGTTCCATGAAACGTGTACAGCAGTGGCGTGGCGTCCGGTCATCGCTGGATGCGGCGATGACCAAGCAATATTTTAAAACTCTTAATAAGCTTTTAAAACTCTACGATCCAGTTTTAGCAGAACATTTGGAGTTCATGTATAAGTGAAGGTAAGATTTAAAGTTTCTTTTTTGAACATTCAACCATTGAATTTTAGAGTTAATAATTTTTCACCACAAACTTAAATAATTGCGATGACCACCGAAAATTTTCACGCCACGCCACTGGTGTACAGATTGCCAAGACCTTTACCAAACATGTGGTAAGATATTACGAAAAATGAAGTATTGAAATTATACTCCAAATTTTGTTTATTCGAGTTTTATTCACCCATTTTCGTTCACATAACTAACTATTTACAAATTGCTATATGTTTTTCACGATTAACTATATGAAATGTGTTATTTTTTTGCTATTAACTTCACTTTTTCTTTCTTGTATTGAATTGCCATCTCTCCTCGGCTTAAGGAGAGATGGCCATTTGCCATTTTAATTTCAATGTTGTTTAACACTTTTTGTTTTCAATATTTAATTATTTTTTTCATAAAATATTATGAGTATAAGTTAAGAATTTTAAATATGCATACATTTTTCTTGTATTTGCATTCTAAGAATTTTTTTTTTTTCAATCTTTAAAAACTGTGGCCATCTATCCTAGAGTTACGCTATATTATTACGTGGTGTTAAATTGTTAAATATTTATATATTTTTTAAATTTAAGATTACGGCTATATAAAAAATGATTTGTTTTGTTGCAACTAAAACCTTGTGAGGAGACATTCTCGGTTGTTTAGTGCATGCTTTATAAAATGTTTCGTAATTAAATTTACTTTAACATATAAAAAATATATAGAAATTTTTTGTTCCCTTTATTATTACGGAATTCATTTTTATAAGCTATTTCCGTGTGAAAAGAGGTGATAAATGCATTTATTAATTAAAGGACAAAAATTTACAACAGAAAAGAAAAACAATTTCTACAGACCAAAAAAAAAAAAAAAAAAACCAGCTAAAATTTATTTTATGTAATTAAAAGATTAAATATATATATATATATATATATATATATATATATATATATACACCACAGGCACTTAATTTTCCATTAGTTGAAATAATAATAAATGGCTCCATTAATAAACAGGAGGAAAAGAGATGTGGTTCGCAATCTATAAATTAATTTTCTTGTTGTAAGAACTATATTTTTTATTAGCAAACTTTAAATAATTTTTCATGTTTCCTTAATAGTAGAATATATTTACGTTTAGCACTTTTATTCATATTTTATAATACTGTATGTCTAATTTTTATAAATTGATTCATAAATAGTGGGAAATTATATGTTATGTTTTTAGTGTGAATAATTTTAATATTATCAATAAGTCCGTGTTCGCCATAGCATTAAAGCTTAAATTTAATGAATATACTCTAAATACCCTTAAGACAGCAAATATTCCGTTAAGAACAGATTTTCCTATATGTGGTAAACTACCCTTTACTTGTATATTGTGCCTTGATTTATATCTACCATTAAAATTTTATATGTTAATCAGGATTTTAATTTAAACTTATCCAGATTTCGTAGGTTTTACTGTATTTTATTTTATGTATTTTAAGCTTTAAAAAAATTCCGTATATATATATATATGTATGTATGTATATGTATATATCTATACCGGGTGGTAAGAAATACTTGAACACACATGATACATTATAACTTTAATACTAATGAAAATATTACGCCCAAGCTTCAAAATAAATATGAATACATTACACTTAGGTGACTAAAGTCATGGGATATCCTGCTAATAGTCCTCCGCTGCTGTCCTCCGTTTGCCCGGCGCAGTGCAGCAACACGACATTGCGTGGACACCAAGAGTCGTTATAAGTTCTCTGGAGAAATATTGAGCCGTGCAGCCTCTATACACGTCCATAATTCCGAAAGAGTTGACGGTAGAGGATTTTGACCACGAACTGATCTCTCGATTATGACCCTTAAATGTTCGATGGGATTTATGTCGAGCGATCGCGATGGACAAATAGTCCTCTGAAATTATCCTGAATGTTCTTCAAACCAATTGCGAACAGCTATGACCCGGTGACATGGCGCATTGTCATCCTGGAAAACTCCATCGATGTTTGGGTACACGAAGTGTATGAATGGTTGCAAGTGGTTTCCCAGTAGCTGAACGTAATCATTTCCACTTAACGATCGGTTCCGTTTGACCAACGGACACAGTCCATTCCATGTAAACACAGCCCGCACCAATATGGAGCCACCACTAGCTTGCGGAATGCCTTGTTGACAACTTGGATCCATGGCTTCATGGGGTTTGCGCCACACTCGAATCCGTCCATCAGCTCTTACCAATTGAAATCGTGTCTCATCTGACCAAGCCACTTTGCTCCAGTCGTGTACGGTCCAACTGATATGGTCACGACCGCAGGAGCGCCGCTGTTGGTGATGTCGTGCTATTAGTAATGGTACCCGAGTCGGTCTTCTGCTGCCACGGCCCATTAAATCCACATTTCGCTGAACTGTCCTAACGGACACGACCGTCAGACGTCCCACATTCAGTCCTGCGGTTATTTCACGCAGTGTTGTTAGTCTGTTCACACTGACAAGCCTACGCAGACGTCGTTGGCCGCGGTCATTAAGTGCCGGAGATCAACCATTGCGTTGTCCATGATGGAAGGTTATGCCTGAATTTAGGTATTTTCGGCACATTCTTGACACTGTGGATCTCGGAATGTTGAATTCCTAACGTTTTCCGGAATGGAATGTCCCGTGCGTCTAGTTCCAACTAGCATACCGCGTTCGAAATCCGTTAATTCTCGTCGTGTGGCAATAATCACATAATCAACCGTCTCACATGAAGCATTTGAACACAAATGAATGTCCTGCCTAAGAACTAAACATTTATACAATTTGTAAGCGACACTAGTGCCATCTATATATTTGCATATTGCTATCCCATGTCTTTTGTCACCTCAGTGTATTTAGTCTAATATATTTACAAATTTTCAAATTGGCTACCTTTAGCCTTAATACTGGGCTTTAAACGTATCACAAAATTTTCGGCAATGGAACGCAACTCACTTACTGATACTTTATCTCATTGCTTGCATAAGGATTTCTTTAGGGATGCCAAAGATTTATGAGGTTTAGCACACACCCAAGATGGACCAAACAGAATAATCCATTGGGTTCAAATCGGGGGAATACGGTGGCCATTCTTGAGCTCCAATGAAGTCGGGAGAATGCGTCTTACACCAAACTTGAGTGCCTTTAGCTCTGTGTGAAGGTGCGGAATTCTGTTGGAATGTCCATCTTTTGTTTCCAAAGAACTTTTGCGAGCAAGGTAAGACAACATCTTCCGAAATGAGTTTGCGATATGTTTGTTGATTAATCTTTATCCCTTGATCAACAAAAAGAAGTGGTGTTTTCTCACTAGCACGTATCCCACCCCAAACCATTCCAGATTGGGGTCGTTGACGCCGTTCAACAATGCAAGAAGGTCCAGGTGCTTCTGCTATTCAAACTCCGCCATTATGGCTATTTTGAGCTTGTTCAATCGAAAACAGTTTCTGGTCTGGGAAGACAAATGTTTGCCATCGATCACCTGCGGCCCGCTTTCACAGTTGACCTTTGATGTCTTGTGCGTTTGTTCTCTGCTGTTAGCTTTTGAGCCTCTTTCATTTTGTTAAGGTGAAGACCAAGCTCTACTCAGGTCATCCAACGGGAGGTTTCTCTGTTGATCTTCATCTCTCTAGCAACCTTTTCCATTGAAATCCAAGGATTTCGTTGAACTACCCGGTTTCAAGATGTGTTAACTGTGCGCTTTCTTCCTCTTCCTGGCCTATCACCATCATACTCGAGTTCTTTAAACTTTTTGATTGTGCATTGATCGAAACTGTCTGCTTAGGCACTTTCAATCGTTGAACAATTTCACATTGTTTCATTCCTTGCTTATGTAATTCAAGTATGGCAGATCATTTCTTAACCATAATAGTTATCACAACTAACTTACACCTGTTTAGTAGCTTTCTAGAATCCATTCCCTACGACAATAACTTTATAACTTTAGTGGTAGTCACAGATTTTTGGTTTGAAACTTTGTCCGAATTAATTTCTTGTCACCATGTATATAAGAAACAGCATTATAATGGAGTTCCTACTCTGTAAATATACCCTCTTAATTCAAAAGAATGAATTATTAACATAATAAAACAATATATTTTTGGAAGCGTATTTGTTCCTTTTGAGAATTGGTTTTATCAAAAAGAAACATTTTGCACAAAAAACTGGTTTGATAAATTACTTCTTTTAGGAGAAGAATGCAAAAGCAAGTCAGGTCAACGCGGGTGTTTAAGGAGCTTTTACAGTGGGTCGTAATTTCTGTTAAACCTCCATTAACTCCGTTTTCAAATGGAAATAGAAAGATATCTTTAAAAGGGTGATTCAAGAGCCTTCACACTGGCAGTAATCATGTCGCGTGATATTTTGTTTGGCGGCGCGGGATGCGGTTTGAAAAGAGAGTGACTTGTTTTTTATTTCAGGCTTGTCACTGTCAAAAGTCAAAGCTTAGCGGTGCTGTATTAAAACACGTTTTAGTAATAAAATGTAAATGATTAAAAAATAAGCTACACATTTTATGTCCACGAAAGCAGGGGGGGGGGGGGGATCATTATACAAAATAGAAGATATTCTGGCTTTTTTTTCTCTGCACAAACCAAGGTGGCTACTAACATTTCCAGGATAAGGTTTTACTCTTTTTTGAAAATTCTAAGGTAACGTGCACAGTTTTACTTAAGTTTTATTTTAATGATATTCCTTGCCGTAGTTTTACATAGTATGTATAAATTGGCGATATTTAACGTTCTTACTTTTAAACCGGAAACATTTCTTAGATTATCTTTTCTTTTAATATAAATAAAATGTATTCACAAGTGTTTCCTTATTTTTTACAATGAATAAAACGTGCTTGTACATGTTGTAGCTTCCTACTATTCAAACTGTGTAAAATTACGATAATTGATATTTACTTTGTTAAACAAACATCATTTGGTACTTATATTATTGATTAATAATATATGTTGTTCATGAAACACAAAAATGTTTGTGAAACACAGAACCCATGAAATTAAAAACATTATTTTCATGGATGATTATTTTCAAGTGTTTTAATAGAGTAACGCTAAGCTTTGACTCTTAACAGTGAGAATTCAGAAACAACAAGGAAGTCACTCTCTTTTCAAAACCGCATCTCGTACCGCCAAACGAAATGTCACGTGACAGGATTATTGCCAATCTGAAGACTCTTAAATCACCCTTTTAAAGATATCTTTCTAGTTCGATGAATTTTAAACCCCTAATATTATTAAATAGAATCATTATTAGAAAGTTAATGTAAAAACATCTTAGTTCAGGATATGGGCCATGAGAAAGATATTGCCTTGGTATAGAGCTAATCATCTTTTTTTTATTGCTAATATTTTTTAATTGATTTTTATTTTAAAATATGATGTGTTCTATTTTTTTTTAAATTTCAGTAAGTACAATTATTTAATTATGTCCCCTTAGATAATAGTACACATCTACACTTTATTTATAAATTTATTAACACTACAGTACTATGTAAATTGTATGGAATGCAAAAGATAATTAAAAAGAATATAAACAAAAAATAGATTAGTAAACAATACTATTAATTTATTTTATGACAAAACTAGATTTGACTTTTCTTTAAAAATATGATTTCGTAAATTCTTATTTTTGTGTTATACTTCGCTATGCGCATATTCAAAAGTTTAACTAAAAAAGGTCGCAGTTATGTAACACATGAAGCCTTTATTCTACAATTATTTTTATGTGTCAAAAGAAAAATATGTTAAGGTATAATGGTTAAAAAATCCACATTTCCGGATAAAAATTAATAACATTAAAATTATATGTACTGATTAGTAATTTAAAATTACTGGTAAAATTACTGGAAAATATCACTATTAGAAAGATAAAGTAAAAACAACTTACTTCAGGATATGGACTATGAGAAAAATATTGTCTTGGTATGGAGCTAATCATCTTTTTATTATTACTATTTCTTTTTAGTTTATCTTTTGGAAATGAAAAACTACATTTATTTTGCATCTGATTTAAATTCAAACAAAATAGAAATTTACAAAGAACACATTTTTCAAACTGAGGAATTATATACGTTGAAAAAAAATAAAGAAAATAATTACTCAAAATAAGAGGGAAATAACTTGTTTTGCTTATTAATTTGCCAAAAAGGGTGTAAAATGACCTGTCAATTAGGAGTGCAGTCACTCATTTTGCCTTGGTAATCTAGTCCCAAAAAGATTCAAAATGACTTATCAAAAAGGAATGAAATTAACCACTCCGCATGATGAATGAAATTAACTTCTATAGGAAAAGTGCTTTTTGAATACTAGAAATGAATGAAAAATCCCTTTATTTGAGCTAAAATCGTCCATTTTTTTAGAGAGTATATATCTTTGAAAGTTATCATGTGAACGTTTTCTAGCGATTTCTCTTTTTAAGGAAAAGTTAATGCAATAACTTTTTTAAAAGTTTTTTTTTTTTAAATTATTTTCCGACATAGTTGAAAAGCGTTTATGAATTCGATTTTACTGTCTGCCTGCATTCTGCCACTTTACTGTGCTCTGAGTCCCGTACGTATGCTAAAATTGCGTAGAAAAATATATATAAATATTTGAAAGCTTAAGTATTATCATAGTTTCTTTTCAAAATAATATATTCAACACGTATTAACCAAAAGCAGAAACGATTGCTTAAAAATTTTTCTAAAAAATTATATTGGTTTCCGAAAATACAGATTATTTAAAACCATATATTTTGCAATATTAAAAACACTTTTTCATTTGACAGTCAGAAAAATCGTTGAAAACTAATTTTATTGCTCTCCATTCTGTTATTCCAAACGCACCCACATATACTGTTAAATTTTTTGTGCTATGTTGAACTATCTATTGGTGCTGCAATAGCTGCAAACATGAGATGGTGAAACTTCATACTAATATTTGGAGATATGATTTAACCGGAACTCCAAATGTTGGAATGAGATTTTACCATTTCATGGTTGCAGAGACTTCAGCATCAAAATATGGTTTAACCTAGCACAAAATTTTTAACAGTGTAAGGGTAGCGTTAGAAAGTAGGATAAATTTAACAATAGCGCATGATAATGCTTGACATAAGAATATTGCGTAAGCACTGGCTAATGCCCTTCGTTTGTATTTTCGATCAAAAGAGTAACTTTATATCATGATGCGTTATCGCACTAAATCTGAGAGTACAGCGATAATTAGAACGCGAGTTGTTTGAAAATTCAAGCCCTACATCGTTTTGGTTTTCGATTGTCACACGTAACTTTGTCTCAGGATGTTTATTTATAAAACATCCAGGCTGGTTATGACAATTATAACGCGGGTTATTTGTGTTTCAGTGTTCTGATACCTGGCGGATGTACGATGATAAATTGTAAATTAGTCTCATCCTGTTTTACCATATAAAATTTGGATGTTCTACGACAATAAAAACCCGAATTTTTGGCCTTTTAACATTTTCGATCCTTATCAAGCAGAATTCATCCAATGCATCCATGAGTAGCTTTGACCACGCACACAAAATTTGGGAGCGCTAACACAATTTAGTCACAGTTCAAATAAGCTCTAGTTGTCGGGCTCCTGTATTCAGCTTCTGTTAGACAGGCTTCCATAAAATACTTACAGAGACTCGTGTATAACGGTTTCTCGTGACATTCAACAATATAAAGTTATGTCGGCATACGCAAATTAGAGTTCGAGTCCCGAGTTAAAGTCGTTTTTAGTTTCGGGATATTATATACATATTATTGGGGCACCTTGATAAAAAAACCAACAGAGTACCACTTGTAAAAATTACCACTACCAAACAAGATTCAAGTTCACTGCGTCAATTAGGATAAGAAATTATAGTGATTTAACTTATTGTTCCTTTATATCCGTTTACAAATTTATTTAGAGACGCTTCGATTAAAAAAAAACAAAACTGGGAGAGTGCCCCCTTTATAATGATTACGTTTACCACACAGAAAATCTGACTGTATTACACAATTAGAGAGTGCGTTAAAAGTTTTCAAGATATTATATTTAAGTTATACTAAAATATGGAGGTTTTCAATATAAAATCAACGAAACCCCTTTTTATAACGATTACTTTTACTATACAAAATTTGAATAGACTGCGAGAATTAGGATCCCAGTTGTAATGCTTAACTGTTTTTCCCTCCCTAGGTTCTATAGCCGATTAAGGATCCGAGTTTAAATCTCTCATCAATCGATCCCCTTGTCATAACCCATTTCACAACCAAATGTGACAGATAATTTTTATTCTCGTACCATGGAAATTTGTGCACGTCATGTCTATAATTTTAAGGGGTCAGGTAACCTTTGAACCAATAAAGCACATGGAAAAGCGACCTCTGTAAGAATTGCAGTCATTCTTTAACGAATTAACTTTTAATTATAAAATTGAAAACACGTGTTAGGAACGATTTATTTTATTAATCAAAGTTGTTAGAAAAGGTATACACATATATAGTTTTTTTTTAATTTATTTTTAAAGATAATACAATTTTTACGAAAGAATTATTCTTGCATGCATTGCACGCATGATTTTTCCCATATCAATGGCTGAAACAAGCCAAGATTTTTTTAATGAGTACAGATATAAAATGTTTTCAAAATGACCTACAACGAAAAAAATAAAACTTGTAGATCTCGAGAAAAAAAAAAAAATTAGAGAAATTCGAAATATCGAGATTTTTTTTATACAAAAGTAGCCGTGAATTCTAAACTTCTTACTTGAGAAACATAATAATAAGTCATTTTGGGCTTCTGTACGTTTAATACATCCACCAAAAATTTCGTGAAATTCTAGGCAACCGTTTTTCAGAAATCGTGCGCGCAATGATCAAAATCGCTGTTTTGAGAAAATTGGCTTTAAAGATTGAAAAACCCGTTGATCATATAGCAAAAGCTCAAAGTGTTTTTGACATAACTTCTCTTCTAATGCGAATTTTTGTATGGGTTTGATTTTAAATGTTCCTAAAGAATCATATGTAATTACAAGCTATTTAAAAAAAAAAATCGATTTTTGGACGCTTCAAAGGTTACCTGACCCCTTAATTTAGTAGAAAATAAGTACATATAGAAATGTATATTGTTATTATTTTTTTTCACAAAACCTTTGGGAAAAGAACATTTTAATTTAGTATATCCCCCCGCATAAAATTTTTATGTATACGAGGTGGAACCCGGCGAAAGAAAATGCTTAAAGAGTTACATTGAATAATGATAAACCTTCAAAATTAATTGCAATAAAAAATACATCGAACATTGAATAGTCTGACTCTTAAAAGAAATATTACTTTATTCTAAAGTTACCAAAATACTATTTCCTTAAACTTCAAATGTTTCAAATTATTAAATAATTAAACTTTATTCGTATACGTAATTAATATTATATAATCAAGATAAGTAAATATGATGAAATTATCAATTAAGGCTCATATGTAACGTATTTTTGAACGGAAAATCATCACAAATTATTTCACTCTGACACAATCGTAGAATTTTTTTTTCTGCGAGAAATCTTTACATTACGTCCTTTTTACCCTATAAAAATTCCCATACGCACCCCTCATACCTCTATTCACCATAATAATATTTTGACTTGGAATAGTATAGTTTACCAAACTTGAAGTCTCGTTTGTCAGCTACAATTTGCATATGAACATTCGCTCTCTTGACTTGAGGTTCTAATCTCATGTATCGGCGAGTAAAAAGTTCGGAAATTTATATGTCTTTTTAGACGCATTTGTGGTAATATATTAGTTTTATCAAAGAAAATGCTACTTTCGTTTTAAATATGACGACATTTTCTGTCGTACTTCTCTCATTTCAATGAAGCGTTTCGCTTAGTGATTATAATAAGCTCGACGTAGCAGCGGTTGGTCTGTAGCTTCAGGGCTCCAAACCCTCCCTTACCGCTTATTGGTGTCTTTAATTTGTGGAATTTCCCTTTTAAATTTTTCCGATTTCAATTTTCGATAGTTTTTTTTTTTTTTTTTTTTTTTTTTTTTTAATCTGGCTTCCGCAAAAGTGTCAGAATAAGAGGTAGAATAAAGGGCTGCGGACGGATATAAGCAGCTCGCCGGTTGACCCGCCCGCCCAACCGCCGACCGTGAGTAAGATTGAGCTCGACGCTGCAGGAGTCTTTTGGTGGCTTCGGGGAACGAGACCTCCCTTCCCTCTTTTCGGTGTATTTAATTTGTGCGATTTCACTTTTAAATTTGTCCGGATTTAATTTTTGATTTATTATTTTCAACCTGGCTTTCGCTAGAATATATTTTACTCGGGACGTGGCTGGGGACCTACGAACATTGCTTCCGCACTAGAGTCGGAATAAGTAGAAGAATAAAGGGCTGCAGACGAAAAGAGACAGTATCAGTAGAACGGATCGAAAAAATATTAAAATGTAGTAGTATGAGGTAAATGATGGTTTTTTAAAGCATGATGTTATTTTCTGTTCAAATTTTTTAAGTCATTTTTTTTTATTATAATGAGAAAATGGCATCAATAAAGATATAATTAATAAACATAAACTAAACCCACTTTCTCTTTTCTCTACAACAATGGAAGTAATCCGGTTGCCATAATTTTACAGAAATTTCACAGAAAACTTTAAAATTAAAAATAAAATATACAAATTGAAATAAATTAAAGAATAGCGGGCACGGGCAAATCTACAAATGAACAGCTTTCATTTAAAAAAAGAATTATGGAAATTGGTTCAGTAGAAAGCTCATTGCTGATGACCAAAAAATATCCTGGTCTTTTAAATATACTAGGGGATCGTACCCGGGCTTCCCGGGTTAAAGAATATAAGAGAAAACATTTTTCTTTTTATTGAAAACTAACAATTGTTTTATATGCAAGAAATTTTTTAGATTGACCACTTACATTAAAAAAGCATTTTTCATATGGAAAATACGAATTACACAATCAAATACATTTTTGAAATTTATCAAAAGCGATATTTTCTTATTAGCCGCATGCTAAGAGTTATTTGCCAAGATTTTACTACTTATGGCATTCCTTTTATATTCTGATAATTTCAGAGCTTATACATGTCTGGTAAATTTGTGCTTTATTTGTGTTATTTTATTTATTTATTCATAGGGAAGTTTTTTTAAAAATGGAAATTAGCCATAAGAAAATTATGAACACTTTATTTTGTTTTAAAGGCAAACGGATTAATCTTTCGTAATCGAGCTCCGCGCGATATAGATAAATTAAAATATTTCATGCTTTAAAATTGTTTTTAAATCCATAGACAATCAGTAAACTGAGATGAACTTTGCAAACAAATTCCATTTGAAAAAAAAAATCCTATTTGGTTATCTAAAAATTTAAATTGTACGATTACAAATATGTTAGATTTGTATTTTTTCAATATTATTCTTTTATTTGTTTATAAAAGAAGTATTAATTTTGTTAATATGTCTTTCAGAAATATGTTAGTTTGGTGTTTTTTTTAAATATTATTCTTTTATTTGCTTATAAAGGAAGTATTAATTTCATTATGCAAAATTAGTCAGAAACAAATGCTGAAAAATGTTTAATGCTTTATGTGCAAAATGTTTATTATTTTATGTATTAAAACAGGCACATGATAAGATAAACGTTTTAAAAAACCATGCTTAAAAATTATTTTCGAAAATATAATACATCAGTCAATGAATACAGTTTTTAAACAAATTGCATTTGAAAGTACATTTATTTCCCTATGCGACAAAAATTGAAAATGTATGATGGTCAGAAGATTGAAAGAATGCAGTAGCGAAAATTTCAAGACCTAAATTTGATCGTGAAGTATTGCCATTCGCAAAATGACGTCAGCGTTACACACAGATACGTTTGTTCTTTATAATATAGATACATAATCAGTAAAATATAATAAAGATCTGTTATTAGGATGTGGTTATCAATTGAGACTCTTATGCTTGGATTTCCGGAATGAAAACAGCAATTTTCACCTTATCAAAATTTGCATACGCACTTCTCATATCCATATTCATCATTTAAAAAAAATTTTTATTTTGTTTGATCATTTAAAAATCATTTTAACTCAAAACTTGAAGTCAAGATTGCCAGCAACATCTTTTATGTGAACAGACGCACTCTTTATTTGAGATTCTAATCTCAATTTTGGAGAGTAAAAATTTCCGTAATTTATGGTTTTAAACGCATTTGTGTTAAAAGGCTTAGTTTTATCTAACAAAATGATCGTTTTCTTTTAAATATGACTTCATTTTCACTTAAATAAGCATTTTGCCTAGTGTCTGAAACTTAGTATAAGTACACATGCAGAAGGAAAATCATTATAGAAAATTTATGAGGAAAAATACGTGTTTTCAAAAGCAGTATGTCATTTTCCGTTATTATGCCCCTAATATAATATTCTGCTCCTAATGGGATTTTGCGCCACTAAACCCTATACAACAATTTTTATCAACAATTTTGAATTTTTATCAGAAAATAGCATGAATAAAGTTTAAAATACCTCATTATTTCTCTCTTGTCTGCAGCAATGAAAGCTATCTAATTTTCATGATTTTGAAGAAATTTTATAAAATGCTTTTAAAATTAAAATATAAAAGTGGGATATTTAAAAAACAAAACAGATAGTGCGACCACATCTACAAAGGAAGAGCTTTAAAAATATATATATTTGTAAAATTGATTCAGCAGAAAGATCAAGACAGATGACTAAAAAACACACTTGTGTTTTAAATATATATATTATATAAAATTAGGAAAAATTAAATTAAGCAAATTATGTTATTTTGATAAAATTATAGTAGAATGTCCTAAAGAATAGCATTAAAATTTTATTATTCGAGAGAATTTTCGACAAAAACTTCAGGAACACGATATTATTTTAAACCACGAATTATTTGTTTGCTTGTCTATCTCGGCGAAGCAAATCCATCCAGGCGAGAATCACCAATTTCTGTAATATAAATCGCTATTATTTGCATGTCACCTCTGTTTTATAAAGACACTCTACATTTTTGTAAAACATTGCGTTTATCTGTGTGTGCTTTCCATTACATTATTTTCAAAAGTGAAACATTTTCACCTGTGAAAAATTTCAAAGCAGCTGGGCTGTGAAAATAACGCACTTCTACAAAACATAATTCAGGTTCAAGAATTAAAATACACCCTTTTTTATAAAATGACGCGAATCTCACGGAATGAATCGCAATCTCACCGTGACGCGAATATCACGGAATAACAAACAATATTCTTGACATAACCCGTATTTTAATTTCAACTTTTTTTTTCAGGTTTTATGAGAAAATGGCAACAAAATGATACAGTATCTCCTATTTTTGACTATTTTCCGTTTACTTTCAATAGAAATGGGATACTTTTGTTGCCACGATTAGAAAAATGGTATTAAAAACTACAAAAAGAATAATATCTCAAAAATAAATTGAGATGCAGCTTTCAAACAAATTGCATTAAAAAGAACATTTTTTTCCTCATACAGCGGTGTAAAAATTTAAAATGTGCGATGTTTAGAAGTTTAAAAATTTGCAGTAGAGAAAAGCGTTACGCACAGATATGTTTGTCCTTTATAATATAGATAGATAAAAATTAAATATAAATAAACCCCAATTCCCCTTTTCTGTACAATAAGGGAAGCAATCTGGTTGTCACCATTTTAAAGAAATTTCACAAAATACTTTTTAAATTAAAAATAAAGTATACAAATAGAAATAAATAAATAAAAAATCTGGTACGGGCAAATCTACAAATGAACAGCTTATATTTTAAAAATACTAATAATTATTAAAATTGGTTCAGTAAATAGCTCAGGGCTGATGACTAAAAAAACATCCTTGTATTTTAAATATATAGGTAATTGTAGCATATAGATTCAGCAGTATTTTAGTATTTCAAAGGATTAAATGATTAAAAGTATTACTCCATATAACGCAAGACTATCATAAACACATTTAAAAAAAAATAAAAATATCAATAAAATTACATTTTACATCTACCTTTATTTAATCATTTATTTTTTTTCAATGCGTAAGTACAATGTAACATATTACAATGTTTATTAATCTTTAAACATTCTAGAATATATAATTTGAATATACATTTTTTTTTATTAAAAGGTCAATAGAACACCATTTTATGTTTACATTTAATTAATCTTTTCATTTTCTTATTTTAAATGTATAAATAGGAACTTACATAAAAAAGCGTTTATTAATCTTTAAACATTCTTGAATACATGTTTATATGTGGAAAACTAGAATTATTATCCTCCAAACGAAATAAAAATATATATTAAAGGTTTCGTATTGTATATATTGAAGTATTTGTACATCGTTTTATAGTATTCCAATTTTGTAGTTAAAGTAGCCTTGAAAAAGCTTTATTCTCATGTGTTTATTACATATAATTTCAATTCTTTATGGGTGGCGTTTTTCCTTATCAATGAAAATGAAAAATATGCATGTTGTGAATGAAGTTTTATTGAAATAAAAAATTTAACTGCTTCGATCTGTCATCAATATGTCGTGGAATCCGACATTTTTAAAAATATTTCCATCATTATGAATGTTGTTACTATTAGAGTATTTAAGTATCATTTTAAAAATTTCATAATTAGTTGACAAGTTAAGTATCGTAAATATTTCATCGATAGTTTCAGAAGTAAAAATATAAAAGAAACATAGCTTCATATCATCTTCAATTTTTTTTATCACTTCATGTTATTTGAATAAGAAGTTTTAATACAAATTTATCGCAGCAATTATTTGAAATAATGCAATAAAACGATTTTAAATATAAAGATAATAAAAACTTATAACAAAGATTTAATAATTTAAATAATAGAAATGTCTTTAGAAAAACATCAGTAGGTACGTGGAATGTGTTTCAGATTTATTTTTATTTTTTAAATGTATACGTATTTACTAGGGTGGGGTGAAAAAGGCGATTTTTTTTAGATCAACTTCTAATAGCGCTAGAAAGTTCCCTTTTGTAATTTGAAGAATAGCGCAAAAAGACTTTTTAAAATCAGTTAATATCTTTAGGTCGTACATCGCACTTGAATTTTGGAAAATATGAAGAATATTTACGATTTTTGAAATTAATGATAAAAATTAAAAAAAATAAAATATTCTGGCCTACATCTAATAGTACGTAAATGTCACCTTTTGTAATAAAAAAGAATAACGAAAAAACTTTTTTAATTGTTACATACCTTTAGGTCGTGCATTGCACTTGTATTTTTGAAAATATGATCAAAATTGTTGAATTTTTATATTAAATGATTAATATTATTAAAATATTCAGACCTGCTTCTACTGGTGCATAAAAGTCACCTTTTGTAATTAGTAGAATAACGCAAAAATGAATAAAAATCGGTTAATATCTTCAAGTTTCTATTAGCGCATGAGATTTAGAAAATACTGTCAAAATAGCACGAATTCAGAAGCCAGGTTCAAAACATATTGGTTATATTACAACTACAATTGGAACCAGAAGAGGTAGCTTTGGAAGCGTTGCTTTACATCTAGCTGAAAAAAACGTCTTCTTTTAAGAAGTTTTTCCAGTTGGATATGACGGCACAGTCAGTACAGGATTTTTAAAAAAAAGTCCTCCCGGCCAGTGTCGGGAGGAAGAGGTAGCTTTCATACTCCTTATTTTTAAAAAGCAAGCTTATATTATTCAAACACACGAAGCTCAATTTAGTGGAAACCGATTATAGGAGATTCAATCCTAATCTTTATCAGTACTAAATCATTATGAATGAGGATTTCGCGAAATTAGTCAGTTTTATCAAAGCTGCTTTTATTTAAAGTAACTTATATATGGTTATCAAATTCGTCGATATCGTGAAGTTCCTGCCATTTTAAGACAATTTGGTGGACGAGGCTAACGAGTGAACTTGGTCGAGACCTTAGTAATTCCTGTGCACATGCTCACTCACATCGGAATCGGTTGATATATACAAGTTCTGTCGCAAGCAAAAAATCAGATTTTTCAAAATGTCACCCACATTACAAATTCAAACTACTATATCTGAGCCATTTTCTAAGATAAAGACAAAACAAAAAATGCTCCGGAATCCTTATATCATGGTCAAATACTTAAGAAAGAAACCTTTTCTAATTTCTAATTTTTTTGCACCTCCTTTAAATAGAATTTTTTTATTTAATTTAATGGCCTCCATTTTGAAACAAGATGGTTGATGAAGCTGGCCAGCAAACTTGGTCGAGACATTACGATGTACTATCCACATGCCTTCTTACATCGAAATAGGTTAATAAATACGCGTGTTATCACGTGACAAATATCAGATCGTTCCAAAATGTCAGCCATGATAGAAATTCAAAGTGCTATAATTCAACCATTTTTTAAGATATATACGAAAGAAAAACTGCTCCCGAATCTTTGTATCAAGGTCAAACACATAAAAATCTTTTTCTTTTTCAATTTTTGATAACTCATTTTAAATTTAAAATTTACTTTTTTTAAATGGCAGCCCTTTTGAAACAAGATGGCGAATGAAGCTGACCAACGAACTCGGTCGAGACATTATTATGTACTATGTACACACCAAGTTACATCCAAATCGGTTCATAAATACGCCTGTTATCGCGTGACAAAAATCAGGCTGTTTCAAAATATTAGCCACAATAGAAATTCAAAATACTATAACTCAGCCATTTTTTTAGATATAGCAGAAAAAAAACTGTTCCGGAATCTTGGTATTAAGGTCAAACACATACAGAAAAATATTTTTCATTTTCCAATTTTTTGGTACCTCATTTTAAATTTTTAATAAAAAAAAATATTTAAATTACCGAAATTTTGAAACAAAATGGCGGATGAAGCTGGCGTACGAACTCGGTCGAGAAATTAGTACGTATTATGTATACACCAAGGTACATCCAAATCGGTTCATAAATACGCCTGTTATCGCGTGACAAAAATCAGGTCGTTTCAAAATGTCAGCCCCGTTAGAAATTCAAAGTGCTATAACTCAGCCATTTTTTAAGATATAGACGAAACAAAAACTGCTCCGGAATCTATGTATCAGGGTCAAACACATAAGAAAAAAATATTTTTCAATTTTCAATTTTCTGGTACCACATTTCAAATTTAATTTTTTTTTTACATTTAAATGGCCGCCATTTTGAAACAAGATGGCGGATGAAGCTGGCCAACGAACTCGGTCGAGACATTGGTACGTATTATGTATACACCAAGATGCATCCAAATCGATTCATAAATACGCCTGTTATCGTATGACAAAAATCATGTCGTTTCAAAATGTCTGCCAAGCTAGAAATTCAAAGTGCTATAACTCAGCCATTTTTTAAGATATAGACGAAACAAAAAATGCTCCTAAATCTTTGTATCAAGGTCAAACACATAAGAAAAAAATATTTTTCAATTTTAAATTTTTTGGTACCACATTTCAACTTTTAAATTTTTTTTTAATTTTTAAATTGCCGCCATTTTGAAACAATATGGCGGATGAAGCTGGCCAACGAACTCTGTCGAGACATTTGTTTGTACTATGTACACACTGAGTTTCATCGAAATCGGTTCATAAATACGAGAGTTACAGTGTGACAAAGATCGGATATATATATACATATCAACTTTTGAACGGAGGGTGGTTTCGGGGTCTGGGGGTCATGATCGATGAAAATATACCAAAATTTTTTGAAATCGCTTTCCTCCGAAAGGCTGCAATAGGTAGCGTTTTGTAATGAAAGCTACCTAAAATAGGTTATTCGAAATTAAGAAATGCCGTTGAGGCCCTTGTAACGGTGTATTTGCCTTTTGCATTCCATTGTATTGCCTTTTAGACACTTGTTTCAGCATATTGATGGAACAAGAACAGGGCCGGTATTATTTTCAGGTTCTGTACGTACACTGGTAAAAATTTTCAGCAAAATTTCCTGTCATTCGAACGTTTTCACTGATAATTTTTATTAACCATTTTTTTTTTTTATACTGACAATAATATGGTCAAAAAAACCTTCAAAATATGGTCAAGTAGCCATTATTTATAAAAAAGGTCAAATTATTAAACCATTTGCTCCCACTTTTAATAGTGTAAGAAACCACCTGCTTGCGTATCCCTTTCTGTTGTTGCCCAATTTCAATTAATCAATTGCAAAATTTCAACAATGATTTTAAAAAACCAAATTACATATTTAAGACTAAAAAAAATATATTTTTTTAATACCGGGTGAGCAAAAAGTCCGTATAAACTTTAAAAATTTATAAAAACCGAAAAAATAACCGAAATGAAAAACTGTTTTCAGGATTAGCATTTATAGGTCACGGGAATTTTTAAAGATAATAAAATAAAAATTAGCTCAAAAAACAGCCGACAGATGGCGCTGGTTCCTGCGATTTCGTTGGAAATATGCAAATGAAATGGATATAAGAACTTGCGCTCTTAATTCAGAACTAGTTCACCCTTGTGAGCCGTGTACTTGATCAAGGATGTTGAGTATGAAGGATAAAAGCTTTCTTTCTGAAGTTATTTTACGTGAACTAGTTCTGGATTAGGAGCGCAAGTTCTTATATCCGTTTCATTTGCATATTTCCACAAAAATCGCACGAACCAGCGCCATCTGTCGACTGTTTTTGGAGTTATTTTTTATTTTTGTCTTTAAAAAATTCCCGTGATCTATAGATGTTAATCCTGCAAACAGTTTTTCATTTCGGTTATTTTTTTCGGTTTTTACGAATTTTTAAAGTTTATACGGACTTTTTGCTCACCCGGTATATGCAACGTTGTGCGATCGTTTTCTGTCCTGGGGATAGTATTGTCTGCAATCAAAGGTTGATATCTTATTAACGACCGCATTCAGACTACTCGGACTAGATGCATTCATTGAAAACCCTACTACTGAATTGATACAGCTCGTGTTTTCGTCATGAAGACATAAGCGTCTGTATAGTTTGTCATTAAGAGGAATCATTCTATTTTTGCAAATCCAATGCTTGTGTATTCCAGACAATAACAACATCGCATCACTCATTTAAAAAATGCAGGAGGTGACGTCTTCTTTGCTCATCCCGAAAACTTGATATTCTCAATCAAAAGAGATGAGAGAGAACATATAAAAAATTGTGATTCAGACGGAGTTGGAAAGCAACAAAAACTATGACCGAAAGAATGAGAATTGCGAAATTTTGTTACACCAAGTTCAATTTTATTCTAACGATTACTCAGAACTTAAATTATTGGTGTACTTGCAAAGTTACTACAACTTTTATATTGAATTGGATATGTTCAGAGCGCATACTGTATGTTATTGATTTAAAAACTCTTTCAGTATTAGAACTGAAAATCATAAAGGCGTTTCCGTGCTACACATAGACTATGGAACCATGTGTGAAACGCATGACTGAAGCTTCCGAAAAACTATGTGGTGGATATAACACAGACGGCTATGTTAGATTAGATTTTCTTCGGCAATCATCAATGCTACAGTTTGATAATAAAGAAAGAATTTCAGTACAAGTTCTTGCATATAGTACAAAGTGTGGGTAAGAGAGAACTACTAACAATTAATTTAAAATTCCTTTAATGGACATTTTCAAAGATTGATTCAACTAATACTGTTCAAAAATGCTGTAATAAGCAGCGTTTTAATATGTTTTCACTATAATTATTTAAATTTAAATAAATAAAATAATTGAAAAATATTCTTTTTATGAAAGCTTTTATAATTTAAAAACAATGCACAGCCATAGGTTATTAACTTAATTTAAATTTAGTTTTATGTTACGTGTTTCTGCACATATTTTTACATTATGTTTATTTTTATGACATATTTTTACATTATTAGACGTTGATGTGAAAAAAATAATAATTTTCATCATTTATATGAAACTTTGACAATTTTGATAATATTTTTCTAAATTCAATGGTGATGCGCGACCTAAAGTTTTTAACTGATTTCAATTTTTCTTTTTGCTTTATTCTTCAGTTTCCGAGAGGTAAATATTACACATTATTAGAAGTGCACATGAACCTTTTTTTATTTTCATCATTTATTTCACATATTGTAATTTTTTATCATATTTACCAAAATTCGAGTGCGATGTGCGACCTAAAGATTTTAACCGATTTCGAAAAAAAAATTGTGCTAGTGTTCTAATTACAAAAGGCAGGTTTTCCTTACTATCAGAAGTTGACCTGAGAAATTTCGATTTTTTCGAACCACCCTAATAACTACTTCTGGATAAAAATTAATTATACATAAATTGTATGACTACAGGCATACATAGATAAAAATATTAAAAATATTTAAAACAAAATTAAAAGTAGATGTTTCGGATATTTCCATAACACTTATCAGTACTCTAACATAGTCGAAAAAACATGCTATAACCACAACAATTGAAAACAGTTAAAATTACTATTTAACTAGGTTAGCATAATCCGCAGGAACCTGAGTAGCTTCGTTAATTGGCGATTCAGCCAAAACAGTCATCCAATCCGTCAACACCAGTCTCAATTGTCTTCCTTCAGGGTTGGATGATTGTTTTGGCTGAATCGCCAATTAAGGAAGCTACACAGCTTCCGGTCGATTATGCTATCCTGGTTAAATCGTAATTTTAACAATTATCAGTCTCAAGGAAAAATGTGAATGGATTTTTTGTTTTGAAAATTTAAAAAAGAAATCAACAAATTTCAATTGCATAATTTAACTGAATTTCTCAATGTGCTACAAATAAACTTCTTTCTGAAGGGAAATAAACCTGATACGTACTTGATACATTAAATGTACGAAAAAATATATACCTACGCATAAAAATTCATATAACTTAGGAAGATAATGCAACTGATAATACTTTTGAACAAATTACAGACATTTACATGTTTTAAATTAAGGGAGTAAGAAAGGAAAAATATTTTAAAAAATCATTGATAAATATAGTTACTATTATTTTTTTATTCTTTGAGTGTTGCAAAATATTTTGTCAGGTTAAATTTTTAACACATTGTTGAAAATTGTTTATGACTTCTGTTTGACTGGCATTCGAATCGTACATATTTTAAGGCCATAGAATTGGAATATGGTGTTACGGATTCTTGTAGTATGCTAGTATGCTTGCTATACTTTTCAGTACCTTTTACAGGAGCAATCAGAATAGTACTTTATATTATGGTCTTTAGAGAAAATTCACTTGCAGTTTATATTAATGACGTTACAATATAAAAAAAAAATAGAATTGACCTGTACTTCAGCGGTACAATAAAAAAAAAATCCTGGGGATTACGAGTTGCAAAATATCGTCATTCATTTACAGGGTGAAGTAAAATAGATCTGTTTCTAATGGTTTACAGGAAAAAATAGTTTACAGCGTATGTAAATGATATCACACTATTTCAATCATAATGAAATTAATATACATTACTTAGGTTCACTACAAGATGCTCTATTATATGATGTGAAAGCATTACACTCACCTTTTATTTAAGGGAAAACACAATATGATGCTTTTACAATATTCTGTACGTGCGAAAAGGGCAGGAAGTGCTTTTATAGTTGTGATTTTTTTAAAAAAACTAAACATTTGCATATTACGTTATGTGTATAAATTGTAAGTACTTTATATACATTAGCATACAAATAACATTTTTGACGTTCCAATGCACGTGAATTTGTTTAAGATATTTTAATTGTGTTGTACGTATTTTAGATGAACTATATTTGGTATGCTAACATATGTTTTTAGAATAAATTGGTACTCAAGGAACTTAATAGATTTCCGTCTATTAATGATAATTGGTGGAAATGCGCTTTTATTTGTGTTGGGAGTTTTGTTTTTTCCCCTTAAATGTAATGTATATCAAAATATGTAGGTAATATATAGGGATATATAAAAGAATTCGAATACATTTCTGTTGGAAAATACTCAAAGTGAAATTTTAACTGGTTTAGGAATTTTCGAACTGATATAATGTTAGAAACTATGCAGCATATAGAACAATTTATAAGTTATAAATAAAACCGCATAAAACGATATGTCTACCTTTTTATCTCATCATGATCGATCATGTTAATTGAGTTTTCAAATGTATTGCCTGTTAAATTGTTTATTTCGATATTTGCTTTCACTGTAATTAAAGGACAAAATTCAATTACAGTACTTTTAAATGTTGAAGGTGTTTCATGGAGAATATTTACGCAAGTACGGACAGATAGACGGGCAGGCAGACGGCCAGAAAGGTGGCCAGACAGATGGACAAGCAGGTGACGAGACAGACAAAACCAATTCATAATCAAATTTCAACAATGTGGGAAAGAGTTAAAAATTATAAAACGAATGTTAAAAAACTGAAACTATAACAGATAGTGTGGTGATTTAGTAATGACAGTTAAATTCTATCAACAAAAAAACTCATTATTTCAAGGATTAACCTCTAGAAGGCTGTTAAAATTCAGGGGAAACTGATATCAATCGACTAAGTTGATTTATCATAATTTTTCCAAAGTACGATTTTTGGCAATGAAATTTAGAAATAAAAAATGGAAACCTCGCCCAAACACCGTTATACTGAGATGCTTTTTTCTTAAAATATTCCTAACTTCAACAATTTACACAAAAAATATTTTAAAACGCATAATGTTACATTTCGAAAAGCTATATGATAAATAATGCTTGATGATAAACAACTTAAACGTAATATATCTGCAAAAAATAATGAAGTATACATAAATGTTGTTCACTTTCTTAGTATTAAAAAAGTTAGAAATATTTTATGAACTCATGGAGAATCCTAAATTCTTTCCTAACTGATATCTTCAACAAAATAAAGCTTTCGTAATCAAGATTTTTCTTCTCCCGTTATCCGTATTAAAATAAAATGGGGGAAATTCAGAGACAAAGAATTATATTAAAATTTCAGACGTTCTACTTCAATGAGCATTTTTTAAAAAATATATTATATTACGAGTTACATTACCAGAATATTATTTCCCTTTTTCAATTTGCTTGAGAAATAAAGATTTCTAAATAATATGTTTATGTTTAAACAGCAGTTTCTTTCTAAAATATAATATTACATAAAAAAAAAAGTTTTATTAGAATTTTTTTATAATTCAAAATAAGTAAGCTATGTTTCTTTAAGTTATTTAAAGGTATATTTGCAATTAATAAATGTTTAAATGTTAGCAAATATTTAAAATTCTGAAGAAAATATAATTATATTGCTTTTAAATTTTAGTGAACATTTAGAATGCTTAAGAAAATGTATAACATGGATTTTTAAAAGTAATTAATTGGTTTGTATATTGTACTTTTGACAGAAAATATAATAAACTACAACCTGTTTCACTCCAAACATTACAAATACTCTCAAGGTAATTAAACGATAATGACATTATCTACAGCATATACATACGAGCTTTAATAGATATTCATTACTTAAATCTAGGAGAGTTCAAAAGTCTCTTCATTTATTTTACAGTAGTAATTTTTATTGCAAGAACCTTTGTCATGCAGTATTCTTAAACATAATAAAGATAATGTATACATCAGAGAAATTTCTCGGAAAAGTTAAATTTATAAAGAACTGATATTTTAGTATTAAAGTATTTTTTTCTGCTAACAAGAAAAGCTTACAAAAAGACGTTATTGTTTCTTATTAGATTTTAAGAATTTAAATAAATTAAAGATACAAAAAATCAAAAATATTTCTATTAAAAAAATTATTGTAATTTCTGTATTCATTGTTTTAAGAGAAATGTCATATACTTCAGCATATTTCAAAGATTTTTTTAATTATTTAAAACTAGATATTAAACAAATAAACGAGAAAAAATATTTTTCATGTGATGCAATCAGTTCATTAGCTTACACATTGCAATAGCTAATATTTCAGAATGTATAATTTCTCTCCAAATAATTTATTATTCTTCGATACCAATTTTAAAATATAATTATGGATTTCTCTGTAGTATCAAACAGTTTTAAATGACTATTAAGCTTGTATGTCCCAATCTTTAATCCTACTGTAGAATCGTCACGTAAAAAAAAAAAGAAAAAAAATAATATTGGACTTAAAATATTGTTTTAACGCAATGGGCGCTTTTAACAGTTTCTTTTTTTTCACGCGGGGGGGGGGGGGCAGTGAAATAAGATTTAAAAAAGTGTCCAGTTAAACTGATTGTTTTGAGATCACAGGCTGTTATATATTACTCTTATTTCAAAGTAATGTCCTATGAAAAATAAAGAAATCATAAAAAAATGAACATCCCAAGCTAATCAGGGAATCTTATTAGAATTAATCGTTATACTAAATTTGAAGCAAATCGGAAAATTCTGCATGAAAAACCCATTTATCACAATTAAGGAGAATTAGTCCCCGTTCCCCCTTTACACTTAACCAATGAACCCCAAAACTAATCAGGGAAGCACTTTTTATAATGAACCTATATCTAAAATTTGAAGCAAATCGGATAATTCTGCACGAAAAGCCCATTTACCTAAATTAAGAAGGGAACTATCCCGTTCCCCCTTTATACTTAACCAATGAACCCCCAAAACTAATCAGAAAACGCCTTATGAGAATGAACCTATATCCAAAATTTGAAGCAAATCATATATTTTTATCAAGAGTTATCGCGTTGCGCACATACATACATACTTACATATAGACGTTCGTATATACACCAGCTCTCAGGCTTTGATAGGCTGTGAGCTAAAAAGGCACAGAATACCATTGTTTCTGTAGCAAAATATTTGCCATATATAATAGAAATATGTCTGCAATTTAAAATAAAACGAAGATTACAGTTTAAAATTAGTGGTGTCGTTAAACATTTAGTAACGAAGCAAGGAAGCCATTCAATCACGTACGATGTACATGCAAAACTGTTAAGCGGTTAAAATAAGAAATATTGATGTTAAATTATTCTGGGTACGTTTTTATTCTTAAAATATATTCCAATGATATAATTATCAAATATTTTTTTTTCACATTTTAAGGAACATAATCCACGTAATCTAAGTATAATATGACTAGCAAACCGTCTTTGCTCGCATAATAGTTGAAATATGCCAAGTGATATTTATATGTATAATTTTTATTAAAAGAAATTATACTTTTAGGTATAATTAAAAATTACTATTTAAAACACAGTTTGATTAAACTTTATTATTGCACTCCATTAGGCAGAAAATAGACTTAAATTAAGAAAAAGAACTAAAACCAAATAAATGATAATTTAGAAAATATTTTGAAACATTTATGCTCAATTAATACACTCGTTTCAGTATTAATTTGAAGTTTTGAAATTTTTAGAAACCATCTTCTTACATCTTAAAATCAACCATCATATCAAATTCAAATCTTCTAGTATAGCGGTCTACAATCTCTCTCAACATAAAATGCTACTGCAGTTTGCTATTTCCTAATATTCCACAAAAATGTAATTTAGAAATATTTTAAAGACCTTTTTTAGAACGTTTATTGTTCCTGCCAAACCCAGATGGTAGAGTCACCGGCATAAAATATAGATTGTGCAGTATCAGAGATGTTCACCACTGATTCACAGCTATTACTTATATAATCGCTTTATTTTTCCTGAATGAATAATTTCCCGTATTATGGAAATCGTAATTTAGGACTTTTTTAGAACGCTTTTCGCTCCTCCCCTTTGCTTCACTAGTTTTAATTCGAATTTATCTTCTACAGTCCATAGAGGGCATTTATATTTTATAAGTCACTACCATGCCACATTTAAATTTTCTAGCCTCTTCAGTATCACAGTAATCGCAATTTAGAAAGTTTTTTGCTTCTGCAACCCTCTGGTGGTAGAGGCACAGTATAAAATGTAGCTTATGTTTAAGTAGGTTTTGTCACCAACCATTTGTCACCATTATATTTTATATCGGTTTGGTATTTGATAAGACTGTATAAAAATTGTAATTTAGAACGTTTTTAGAACGCTTTTCGCTTTCTTTCTCCCTTTAAATTTGGAATTTTCTTTCGACGGTTCTTAGAAAGCATTTGCATCTTGTAAGTAATTACCATGCCGAATTTCAAAATGTTAGTCCTCTCAGTTATGCAAAAAACGCAAATTAAAACATGTGTTGCTCGTGCAACCCTCAGATGATAGTGACCGCAACATAAAATATAGCCTATGTTAGATCAGGGACTGTCACCATCAATTTGCAACCATTACTTTTGAAATTGGTTTGATATATGCTGAGATTGTGTAAAAATCACAATTTAGAACGTTTTTAGAACGCTTTTCGCGCATTTTCCCACCTTTAAAATTTCCAATTCTTTCGAAATTATTATTAAAGATAATTCATAGCTAATAAATATGTACCATGCCTAATTTCAAGTTCGTAGCCCCTACCAATACAAAATTTGCAATTTGGAAAGTTTTTTTACATCCTGCATCGCCTAGGTACAATAACATCGACATGAAATAGCATCTATGTTAGAGCAGAGACTGTCAACTTCAATTCCCTAACATAACTTTTGAAATCAGTTTGATTTTTCCAGAAATTGCTCACATATCGGCATTTAGAACGTTTTTAGAACGCCTTTCGCGCATTTTCACCCCTTTTAAATTTCCAATTTTTAGAGAAATGTACTTGGAGATCATTTATATCCAATAGATATATAGCATGCCAAATTTCATTGAACTAGGTCAATAACATAACACAAAAATCGCATTTTTAGAACGTATTTTACTCCCACCATACACCCCCAATGGAAACATATATAATATAAATCCTATCTTGGAATAAGAACTTCTGCCATACCTTTTACACCATTATGTTTGAAATCGGTTGCGTACTTCCTGAGATTGCATAGAAATCTTGATTTAGAACGTTTTTCGGAAGGCTTTTCGCGCATTTTCACCCCATTTAAATTTAAATATTTTTCTGAAATGTTCTTAGTGATCATTGATATCCTTTAAGTAACTACCATTCCCAATTTCATGATTCTAGGACCAACCATAACGCAAAAACCACAATTTAGAACGTTTTATGCTCCTGAACCCCCTTTGGCATCGAGGTAAAATATCGCCTTGAAGCAAGTGTTGTCACCACCATTTTGACAAGATTATTTTTTAAATCGGTTTGGTATTTCCTGAGATTGTGTTGAAACCACCATTTAGAACATTTTTTAGAACGCCTTTTGCGCATTTTCACCCCTTTTAAATTTCGAATTGTTTAGGAAACAGTCTTGGAGTTCATTTATAGCTTATAAGTAACTAATATTCCAAACTTCATATTTCTTGACCCTTCAGTAACACAAATATCGCCTTTTTAGAAGGTTTTTGATCCTACATCCCCTTTGGGATAGTGGCATCGACATAAGATATGGCCTATATTCGATCCTGGAAAAACACAATCATTTTGTTACCATTACCTTTGAAATCGGTTCGATAGTCCCAGAGATTATCTCCTACAAACAAACAAATTTTACATCTTTACTAGCAAAATCCGCGGCCTTGCTCGCGTAATAGTTCAAATATGCTAAGTATATTTGTATGTCTAAATTTTTTAGAAGATACACTTTTAGGAATAATTCAAAAGTTATTAATAAAGACACAGTTTGAAAGCTCCATTATTACACTGCATTAGACAGAAATGAGGCTTAAATTAATAAAAGGAATTAAAACTAATTCTGAATAGTAGTCCAGTCAAATTGTCAAAAATAGATGCAAAAATTCTGCTAGAAGATTTTATGTTTTTAAAATGTTTATTGGGATTCTAATAACAGGAATTGATTATTTTCCAACAAAATATCACGAGGTCAAACTTTTTGGAGCCAAAAAACCGGAAAATTTTCGAACTTATTACAGATTTTTGCCTATAACTTGAAAATTATAAAATTTTCGTACCATACTTAATAACAAAAAGAAAGAGCATTAAATTCTCTACAAATTGTATAATAAAAACGTTTTTCTAAATTCATTACTAAGTGCGCTATGGCTTTCTGAAAAATACATTTATTTTTCTAACTTTATAGAAAATCTCAAATAACAACATTTGACATCATTTTTTCATTCATTTTATACTCTTTAATGTAATTTGTTTATATTACAGGTTTTTGCATGATAGCAATAACGTTTAATTACAACGGTAACATTGTAAGAGGAAATTTACAACATCGTTTTTTTTTTTTTTTTTTTTTTTTTTTTTGTATTTAGAACTTAAGTGGAGAACATTAATAGTAGGTATTTACATGAATGTAATTAAGATTTACAGTAAGATTTTTAATGTATTTAGTAACTTCTGTATGTAGTGCTTGCGAGTTTATGGGTTTGGTCGGTCAACCTCAATCTGAGGAGAAAACGAGCAGTTTGCTTGTTTCTCAACAGCTTTAATCTTCTTTGAGCTTGTTGCGACATCATCAACATGGTTGTCAAAGTCATCGTCGTTGCTGGTTTGATCCATGGTTTCGGAGGCATCAGCTTCATCATATTCTTCTTCTGGGTAAATAATGTCGTCCACATTTTCGCAGTTCACCCCGTTATAGTTTTTTCAAATTGCTGAATATTTGAGTCCTGATTTTTGGCACGAACATGCTTTACTGCACCCTTTTATACAGGCACATGAGACAACATGCAGCAATGATTCAGGTGCTGGGTTTAGCACATTTAAACTGGCTGAAAGACACCGTCAGACCTGCGAACCCAACCCCATTTTTCAGGAGGATGTTGTTTCCTAGTCAAGCTTGCATCTGATAATAGCGTCGGAGGAAATAATGCTACTCAGAATCTTGCGTCGGTGGTAGCCTTGCAAGATGAAGTTTGCTTTTAGTGGCAGATTTAGCAAATAACGGGAACATCAAGGTGTTCAATGCCTGTGTGGTGTCTATACATCCGCTGTACAGTGCAGTATTGAATTTTTCTTCAGCCTTGATGATTTCATGAGAGGTTGACTCTAGTTTATTCAAAATACAGGCTACTTCCTTAAGCTGATCATGTTTTTTAAAAGTGTTACAAAACTTTGAATTTCCTAGCCGAAAAAGAGCATATGGTGCATTGCATCCTCTGATTGCATGAGTGAAAAGAACATTGGTCTAATTGTATTTGTATGACATGGTTAAAAACCACTTGGTTTCGATGTTAACTCTGCCTGGATTTTGGAAAAAGAGATTTTTGTGTTGATATCCAAGCTCGTCAGGATCACGAGAAAATCAATGTCTTCTCCGACAATATTACACTTTCAAAAGTATCGGCTCTTGAAACAGCTGAGGTAACAATCATGACATCAGCGTCTTCTTCTGCCAGGTCAGCTTGAATTCTGTTATTTTGAAACTGTTTTAAGAATTTAAATAAAGCGATTCCTGTTTCTTTCTTTAGCTAGAAATTTGTCATAACGGAAGATTTTGATTGATGCTAGTTTTTGTTTTATTGTGCTATCGTCCTTTTTCGTACTATGCTTAACTATGTTGAACATGTCAGTAATGTTTTCGTTAACGATTTTTTTTTAAATGTGGTTACTATTAATTAATCGATTTAATCATTATTATCCAACTATATTTTTATTACATTTTCTGTTAACATTTTTTAACTAATTTTGCAGTCATATCCCATTAAGAAAGAAAAATTTATTGAATTATAAGAATAAAGATAAATCAGACGATCCTACAATTCAATGATGATCATGAAAATTTTAGCAATGGGCACCCTACAAAAATAAATATTTTTATTTAACCCTGTGATCGTTGCGCCCGATGCATTCACAGAGAAATTGCCCTGGGATCGACGTTTAGGTGTTAAGCATAAAGGGTGATAATACATCAAATAACTTAAGATACAGTTATACTAAATTAAAAATTTTATAATGTATATATTTATAATCTATAAGAAGGTCAATTTCACATGATCTAATGCTACAGCAAATGGGCCGTTAATATTACACAACTTTTCCGAGATTTTTTTATTGCCGATCTGAAACAGGCCGTTTTTACTTTTGATGCACGTGTGTATAACTTATTTTTGGCAAAAGGTGAAACTTTAAAGCAAACTAGAAAAGATTTCTTTTTTAAAAGTAAAAGTTTCTTTTCAAAAGTAAGATGTGGTAGTAAAACGGAAGAAATCGTCATACGGACAAAATTAAAAGTACACCTAATACTAAAAAGCACTATACACCTAAAAAGCACTAAAAATCGTACAACTTACGAATAAAACGTACAATTTGGCAACACCACCTTATACCCACCTTTCTTGAAAATTTTCCTCCTTAATTATCTCGTCATTCCTTACTCATAAATAGGTACTATTCACTTCCACAGTTAGTGATGAAAAGAAATTTTTTTGTGATGGGAGGCGAAAAATAAGTCATTTTCTGTGAAGTTGAAAAAAAAGTGTTGTTTTCAAAAAGCCGTAGCGCGCTTAGTATTGGGTATAGTAAAACATTTTTATTATGAAATTTGTAGAAAATTTAATTATCTTTCTTTTTTGAATTAAGTATGGTACACAAAAATTTTATAATTTTCGAGTTATAGGCCAAAAACTGAAAAACATCCGAAAATTTCGTGGTTTTTTTGGCTCTACAAAGTTTAGCCTCGAGATATTTTGTTGAAAAACAATTAATTCCCGTTATTAGTATCCCCATAAACACTATAAAAACATGAAATCTTCTAGCAGAATTTTTGCATCTATCGGCCCTATTTTCTGACAATTTGACTGGACTATAAATTATAATTTAGAAAATATTTTGAAGCTTTTATGCTTATTTCAGTATTCATTTGAAGATGAGAATTTTTCAGAAACCTTTCTTAGTATGCATTTATATCTTAAAATTAGCCCCAGGCTTCTTGTCTAACGGTTTACCACCTCTCTTGTTGTAGTGGCACTAACATAAAATGTCTATGTTGAAACAGAGACTGTCATCATTAATTTGCGAAAATTAATTTTTAAATCGGTTTGATATATTTTAATAATCTATAGAAAACGTAATTTAGAAAGATTTTAAAGGATATTTTAGAAAGTGTGTTGTTCCTGTCTACCCCAGGTGGTAGTGGCACTTGCATAAAATATAGCCCGTATAGCATCAGAAACTGTCACGATTGATTCGCAACCATTATGTGTTTGTAAACAGATTATTATTTCACTGAGATTGCATAGAAATCGTAATTTCGGACTTTTTTAGAACGCTTTTCACTCCTTGCCTTCGCTTCATCCCTTTCACATTTCGAGTTTATTTTCGACTATTCTTAGAGGGAATTTATATTTTATACCTAACATGGTATACTTAAATATTCTAGCCTCTTCAGTATCACAGTAATCGCAATTTAGAAAGTTTTTTGCTCCTGCGACCCTCTGGTTGTAGTGACACCGACATAAATTATACCTTATGTTTGAGCAAGTTCTATCACCAGCAATTTGCAACCATTATTTTTTAATCGGTTATGTTTTTCATAAGATTGCATAAAAAGCGTTGTTTAGAACGCTTTTAGAACACTTTCCGCTCACCTCATCCTTTTAAATTTGGAATTTTCTTCCGACGGTTCGTAGAAAGCATTTACAACTGTTAAGTAATTTCCATGCCAAATATCAAAATGTTAGTCCCTGAATATCGCAAAAAACGCAATTGAGACAATTTTTTGCTCATGCAATCCCAAAATGGTAGTGACAACAACATAAAATATAGGCTATGTTGGAGCAGGTACTGTCACCATCAATTTGCAACCATTTTCTTAAAAAAAAATCGGTTTGATATTACCTGAGATTGCGTAGAAATCGCAATTTAAAACGTTTCTAGAACGTTTTCGCGCATTTTCACACCTTTTATATATTGAATTCTTTAGAAACTGCTCTTAGAAGCATCTACATCTTATAAGTAAGTACCACGCCTAATTTCATGTTGCTAGCTACTGGCAGTACCACAGAAATTGAAATTCGGAATGTTCTTTGCTCCTGCAATCACAGATGGTAGCGACACCAACATAAAATAGAGCCTATGTTAGAGAAAAGGCGAATATCATCAATTTTAAACCATTACTTTTGAAATCGGTTTGATACTTCCTGAAATAGCGTAGAAACTGCCATTTAAAACGTTTTTTAGAACGCTTTTCGCTCATTTTAACCCCTTTTACATTTCGAATTTTTTTAGGAAATGTTCTTAGGGACATGTTTTATCTAATACGAATCTACCATACCAAATTTAATGTATCTAGATCCTTCAATAACACGAGAATCATATTTTTAGTACGTTTTTTGCTCCCGCACCCCTTTTGGGGTAGTGGCACCGACATATCTTGGAACAAAGTCTGTCATCATAAATTTCCAAACATTTCTTTCGAAATCAATTTGATACTTCTTGAGATAGCATCGAAATCTCAATTTAGAGCGTTTGTTAGAACGCTTTTCTCTCATTTTCACCCCTTTTAAATTTCGAATTTTTTAGGAAATGTTTACAGAGATCATTTATATGTTATAAGTTACTACCATGCCAAATTTCATGTTTCTAGGTTCTTCAGTATTTTAAAAGCGCAATTTAGAACGTTTTTTTTGCTCCTGCAACCCCAAGTTGGTAGTGACACCGATATAAAATAGAGCCTATGTTAGAGCAAAGCCTAACCCCATCAATTTCCAACCATTACTTTTGAATCGGTTTGATACTTTCTGAGATTGCGTAGAAATCGCCATTTAGACCGTTTTTTAGAACGCTTTTCGCGCATTATCACACCTTTTAAATTTCGAATTTTTTAAGAAATGTTCTTAAAGATCATTTATATGTAATTGTTAACTACCATGTCAAACTTCATGTATCTAGCCCCTTCAATAACATAAAAATTGCATTTTTAGAAAGTTCTCTGCCCCTGCTCTGCCTTTGGGACAGTGGCACCGACATAAAATATAGCCTATGTTGAAGCAAGGGCTAATCATCATCATTTTGAAGCCAGTATTTTTAAAATCGGTTCGGTACTTCTTGAGATTTCGTAGAAATTGCCATTTAGAACGTTTTTTTGAACGCTTTTCGCGCATTTTCACCCCTTTTATATTTCGAATGTTTTAAGAAATGTTTTTAGAGGTCATTTATATCATACTAGCAACCTTCGCCCGCTATGCTGGTCAGTTTCTCCAAACGAACCTTTAACCAAACGGAATATATCCATGTATCTGATCTTGTGTTTTATAGCAATATATACATTTACATCCAACGTTCTTCCGCATTGCTGAAAAGAATATAAACGCCATTACGATTTAATATCTTTTAATGAGTCAGACAAAATTTGGAATGTTAAAGAGCAAATCTTTTAGTTGATCATTTACAATAGAATATGGAAATGAACTGTAGAACAATATGTAATATACTAAAATTGTGTCTGATAATATAAAAATGCAAATCGCATCAGACGAAATCAAACCGGTAAAACCTGCAAAAAGGTAATCTTTCATAATAGGGTTCACTGATTAAAGAACTTTTGCACATAATTCTGTAACTAAGCAACGTGTAATGATATGTGTTATATACTAAAACCTTCTTTCAAAATTTATCTAACTTTGCAAGCTTTCTCAAAATCCATTCAGATGAACAGAAGTTACAAGTGGTCGGACTGAAATATCTCTCTGTATTTCATATATGTAGTAGATAATTAAGTATATTTTTCATACTTGCGTCAACGCGTGATTGTAGGACTTTCGGGGAGACAGAGGCTATACGCTGTATACCTTCCGGATTTTTTCAGAAACTTTGCACACCCTCCATAGCTGTAACATGTATACTCTCTAGCATTTATCCTCTGCCTATAGCGTTTATACTCTTATTTTTTACCTTTACACAAGTGAGAACTTTCCCCATAGCTTCATAACTAAAAATGTAGAATGATATGCTAAATATTGAAACAATCCCTGAAATATTATCTAACTGTGAGATTCCAATAAAAATATGTTCAGCATAACTTAAATTAGAAGGCAATCTGTCATAATCGGGTTCATCTATTTTGTAAATTTCTCTTGTAGATCTATAACTACTCAACGTAAAAGCATGCATTCCATCTACATTGAAACATTTCTAAAACAAATTACTAACTAACACCACACAGTAATTTCCACAAAAGTATATTAAAAGAATTTCAGGTATAATCAAACGGAATGAAATATGAATTTGCGTTTTATGTTTTATAGCTGATGGTAATGGGATTTTCTGCAGACTGATTTATTGTCAAGATTTTGCTTCAGAAAAGACAACCCAGAAGAAAGCTTCGTTAATGAGAAGTACTAAACATGTAAGAAGTATCAACCATCCACAAAAAATTATCTAACTAACAGTGTAAGTCCCATCAAAATACATCCAGCAGACTTCAAATTATAAACGGCCGAAAGTAAATACAGATGTACATTTTACATAATTATAGTAGATGTATCTTTCATAAATGCGTTCATCTTTCTCTATCACTTTTTCAATAGTGAACTCTATAACTAAGCAATATATAGTGAAATGTTATATACTTAAGCCATTCCTAAAACGTTATGTAACAGTGTCACCCCTCAATATCTGTTCAGTAGAATTAAAAAAAAGCTAAAATTTAATAATCAGGTTAGCTTATTTCTTTTCCTGTCGCTCTATAACTAACCAACGTAGTGTTAACTAACCAACCAATGTGTATACGCTAAAAACTTTTCAAAAACATTATCTAACTAAAAGTGCTATATCCTATTGAAATATTGTAAACGGTCGGAATGAAATGTAAATTTCCATTTTAAATGTGTAGTATATAATGATGATACCATTTTCTGTAATAAAACTCACCGTAAACTTTTCGCTTCAGACGTGCTTTCAACATTATAGGTAATACACCGAAGGGCGAGATATCCGATTACGGAAGATTAGCCCTAAATCCCATGAACAATTATCCAAAAAAGGTGAATATGTGACTTTTGTGATACTTTTATATTAGCCGGATGCATCTAATAAATAAACAAAGGTTGTTTGTTCCCACACCATATTCTAATTTTATTATTCCATTTAAAATATAACCCTTCCACACATTTAAAAATACATGCCTCGCACTAATTTTATTTTAAAAACCTGAAAAGGTAAACAATAAGAGGAAATAACGTCATAACTCAAAACAAAGAATTATTTTAATGGTACTACTTGATTATCGACCAAAAAACTATCACCAAACTATAAGAGTAAATGCTAATAATGCCTGATTAGAAATATCACATTCACTTCACATTCAAGACGTTACACGTGTTTGTTACGTCATCAAGTGATTTTTTATTTCAACCTTTTATTTGTATTTTTATTAATGTTATACTAATTTATTTGTTCTTTCGTTATTTAAAATATAAATTATGTAAATTTGTATAATTTGGAAAAATTGGTCGACGGAATAATCAAGTAGTACCGTTTTAATTTACATACGCGAAATGTAACTACATCTATTGGCAATTTAAAAACTGCTATTCGCGAGATTTGTACACGGTTCGCTTAAAAGTTCCCATTTTTAACACTTTCCAACAAAGTTGAAAAGTGTTTATGCATTCGGTTTGTCTGGCCGTCAGTCCGTCTGGCCGTTTGTCTGTCTGGCAATCTGTCCGTCTATCCACGCTCTAATTCCCGTAAATATACTCGGATTTTCATGAAATTCGTAAAGGTTATTTAGGGTCCCCAAAGCATGTTTGGTATTGTATATGAAGTATGTAGGCTTAATTGTTCATTTACAGGGCACTCAAAAGTATTCAATTACATTATGGTATATGGGGATTAACTCCCGTAAATATACTCGGATTTTCATGAAATTGATAAAGGTTATTTAGGATCACCAATGCATGTTTGGTATTGTATATGAAGTATGTAGGATTAATCGTTCATTTACAGGGGCGCTAAAACGTATTCCATTACATTATGGTATATGGGGAATAACTCCCGTAAATATATTCGGATTTTCATGAAATTGATAAATGTTATTTAGGGTCACCAAAGCATGTTGGGTATTGTATATGAAATATGTAGGATTAATTGTTCATTTACAGGGGCACACAAAATTATTCCATTGCATTATGGTATATGGGGGAAAATCATTTGCAGAGTATTTTAATGACATTACGCTATTTCAAATGTATTGAAACTGATATAAATCACTGATTGTCACTACGATCACGTTAGAACAAGACATTCATAGCATTTTTTATTCATTTACAGGGACAAACAAAATAAATCGGTTACAGTACAGTATTGTCTTTGAGTAATAATTGCTGCAGTACACGGTTTAAAATTCGGTATGCGCTTTTAAATTTAATTAATTTTTTTGCATCTTACCCGTTACATATAAATTCTATACCTCAAATACTGGGCTGCGCAAAAGTATTCACGCACCGTTCTCCTTATTAGAAGAAATTGCTGAAGGTAAATTTTCAACTTAAGTATATGTAGCTATAAGTAGAAGTATATGTGAACAAAATTTTGGCTTGCATGTAGCTCATAGATTCAAATCTATAAATCATATACAGGGGTGCAATTCGCATAATTTTCCGATTGTGGATAGAAACAGCTAAAATTGGATTCTGAAACGTATTATGCTTTTCCATATGGGCGAATTAGACGTAATATTTTAATTTTTTAAACTGTGCAGTTTTGTAACATTATTCTGAATGTGTTGGAAAGTGTTTCATAATCTATGCTTGACGCATGATTTTTTTCTTACTTGTTTATTCTTATCCAGGGTAAAAAAGTGAAATATTACTTCATTTCCAATTTCTTCCTTTGAAAAAATGTTGAGTCGTACAACATTGCTTTCATAATTAAACATTTTCGTTTTATAATGTTAATTTCTCAGTGAATCCTTTTTCTTAAGTTTTAAATAAAATCAGTAGCATTTTTTTTTCTATTTTCAAGGAGTTTATATTTTTGTTCAAACTCATATGGCCGTTTTAGATTTTTAACTAACATAATTAACAAAAACATATAATTTCAATTTCTTCCGTTGCTATAGCAACAGATGCACTATGTAAATGAATGTAGATGAATTATCACTTGTAATGTTAGATATTTTGAGATTTTTGAGCCAAAGTCACCGTCAAATTAGAAAAAAATATTAAATATCTCGCGAACTATTGGACTTAAAAGAATTTTGATAATGCCATTCGATTCAGCATACAAAAATACACTAAAATATGTTACCAGTGGAAAAATAACTATAAAATCAGATTTTTAAAGAATTTATTTATTTTTTATTTATTTATTTTTTTTACCACCCTTAGGGGTGGAATTTTAAAAGATCCTTTCTTAGCGGCACTCTATGTCATAAAAAGTATTTTTACACCAATTTTCAAGATTTTAGGTTCAGTAGTTTGGGCTGCGCTTTGATTAATACAAAATCCAGACTTTTTTATATATATATATATAGATAGGTAACTACCATGCCAAATTTCATGTTTCTAGGCCCTTCAATAACACAAAAATTGCATTTTTAGAACGTTTTTTTCTCCTACACTCCCTTTGGGTTTGTGGCATGACAAATAATATAGAATATGTTCTAACAGGGACTAACAGAATCATTTTGATACCATTACTTATGAAATCGGTTCAGTAGTTCCAGATATTATCTCCTACAAACAAACAAACATTACTTCTTTATAATATTAAGTGTAGATAATATCAGTATAGATTAACATTAGAAATTGTGGATTTACTTTTTTTCCTGATTAAAATTTCTTATTTGAATATTGGACTTTTAACGATTGGACATAGGAATGTGTGTAAAAAATTTTCTTGAAAGGGTAATGTATATATATATAGAAGGTCTTTGTGTCTTAATGTGACGTCCCAAAAAGGCGAAAATGTATATGTACTTATATGTTAACGCAAAAAAAAATGTATAAATGCTATATAAGGAAACATCCTGGGTACAAAACACGAAATATTTCACTGCATTTAAAGCATTTTGTTAAAAGAAATTCCCATTATAGAACATATCGTTCATTATCAAGCTCTACCGGAACTCCTTAAATATGACAGGTAACCCCGAAACCGTTTTCACTTAATAATCCATTACAGTGCTGCCACAGGCGACTATTTACCCGGCTGCCATAAAGGGTTATGTATATTACGCGTATCTGGGTATGTGGATTTCTTTATACCCTCGAAACATCCCAACGCCAGGATGGATTTTAATGAAGGTCTATATCTACTCATCTTAACTTTCCGATAGTTACAGGCTAGGTTTTGTTTTTATAAATTCGGTAAAAAAATGGCGGTAGAGACGGAAAAAAAAATTACGCACCCTATTGAGTGGCATATCATTGGATAGGTCTTTCAAAATGAAGACGATGTTTCATTGATTTTTTTACAGTCAGAAGCTCTATTTAAATATTACACAATCTGGAAGTTGTGTACGTAGGATCTCTAGCTTTACTGCAACTCTAACCTTCATAGACATCTATAGGTCTGATCAAAACAATTTTTATAGATAGGAATTAAAAATTAAATACAACTTAAAAGTCATCCATACAAGTAAATAAAAAATAGGTAAGTAATATAAAAAATAGTTTCACATTGATGAGAAATAATTAATTATTTCGCTTTTTACACAGTCGGGATTTTTGATTTTCTAAATTTAATTATTTATTATATATTATTTTTGCACCACTATTTTAAGAAAAATTTTTAGTATGTTTCTCTTGCAGTTGTTGTAAAAGTGTATGTGGAAAATGTTTGTTTAAAAAAATGGTGCAAGATAGAATTAAATATAGTCGCAGTAGCATCCGTGCCATTAAAATAAAATAGCCCAAGTGATTTTAAGGCTTCAAACGTGTGTTTCTTGTACATGAAGTTAAAGCAGAAAAAGACTGTACTTTTTTAAATTAATGTTGTTCTAGAATATTCTACATATTTGAATGATTTTTTAGATATCTGTTAGTGACGAATCGGAATCTTCGAATGGTTAGAGTCTTTACTGAGGAAACATTATGTGATACATTTATACATTGTACTAAAATTATGTTTATGGTAGAAATTGTGATAAATTAATCTTTGTTTAAATATTAAATTAAGAATTTCCAAATGATCATGAGGTAGTTGCCGGGTATTTAAATGTGTGTTTCAAACAATTAAATAAGAAAAATACACGTTTTTAACTGTTCTAACAAAAAATATGGCGTATAACGGCGCCGTATATTTAAGCAAATAATAAAGATATATGATCGCTAGATTACTCATTTATCTTATATGATTGATGATCCGAAATTTCTCGTGTAGATTGCATTTGCAATAGACATAAAAATTCTGACATTTTTTAAAATTGGTCTGTCGTTCCAAAATCATTTTTAGATCCTAATTCCCATCAGTGTTACAAAAAAATTGCAAATCCAAAAAGATGAATTATATAACATGATTACTTCCAGACGTCACACAGAGGCTGTTCGCATATTTTTTAGACGATTTTGGTTAGCGGTAATAAAGAATCGTTTGCTGTAAAAGGAATGATTGCAATTGTACGATGTTTGTAAATGTCAAAATTATCGTTTGCGGCTTGAGATTTTTCTTTTCATTCAAAATGGCGTTTTTAACGAAGCAGTTGTTTGAAGGTTATATTTACGCTCTTCCAGAAGAAAACTATTCATATTCCGTTATACAAAAACGATGATAATGAAATGAAATGGAAAACAATTGTCACAATAGATGAATCATGGTTGTATTGAAATGATTGTAGCAAAAAAAGAGCCATTTATTATCATAAAAGGGGAGAAAAAATTTAAGTACATGGTTCAAAAAATCGAAAGAAGGTTTTTCTAAGGCATTCATGATTGTTGCTGATTTTTCATATAATGGCAAGTTAAAAATAAAAAGAGTGGAAAAAAATGTCACCCCAAATACTATTAGCTCCAAATGCTATCAGAAACATATTTTATTGTCAATTTATCTGAAAGAAATGCCATCGCTTTACCCACAGTGCCGTCAATCTCTGAAACTCCATCACGACAAAGCTAGCAGTCAAACATCAAAATCCACAGTAAATTTCCTAAAAGAAATGGAACAAAAAATCCGTATCAAGGCCATACCCTTCACTAATATCCCTACTAAATCTCCCGATGTATCACATATGGACTCGTGTGCTTTCAAACTTTTAAAATCTGCATTATCCAAACGTCAACCCTTACAGGACTCTGGAAAGCTGTTCAGGAGGAATGGGATAGAAAACCTCTTCTCACACTTCAAAAGGCATTATTATCCTGGAAATTGCGGGGTCGAAAGACAGTTCATAATAAGGGTCGTAAAATAGAACATTTAAAACACAAGAATTTTATGTAATTTAGTTTTGTGAATACAATATACATCGTCTAAAAAATGTGTGAACAGCCTGTGTACTCACAGTTGACTGACTGGAGTTTATGTGTAACACATGATCTGTGCATAGACACATTTCCTGCGAATATAATTTTTTAAATGACGATGTTCATGTTAATTATATAACTACTGATAATGATCATCCTAGCTAAGGACGACAATGTTTCTCCTGACGTTTACGTTTCCGTTGATTTTACAAGAAAATCTAATGAAGCGTTAAAAACTACTACTGATTGTTCAACGAGCACAAGTTTTCAAATTAAGTTCATATAGGTATAAACACAACTATTAATTATATTATTTAGGTATTAATGTGCAAACAAAGTGCAGTATGTCTGTGCAAACAATTTTAACATTTGAAAGTAATATAATTGATGAAAATATTAATATTTTGAAAACAATGAATATATACTTAAAAAAAAGCCCAGCAAAAAGAAATTAGATTCCATAAAGTTATCTGGATCCATATCGTCAAAGAAACAAAAAGAAATCATTCAGTCCTACGCGTAAAATGAAAGTAGAAATGAGGTAAAGGCTAAATTAAATGCAAAATATTTCCTCAATGTATACCAAAATAATAAACATTAATTTGGTGAAAATTATTTTCTACTGTTCCTTAATTAGTTATTTATTGTTTTTTACAAGGCTAAATTTAAAAATGTTTAAAATATGAATTTTGATGTATCATTACTTAATTATTATGCATTTCACAATATGTATCTCTAAGTTAATTAATTTTTATTTATGTTATTAGTACATTAATTTATTAGTAGATTACGTAGTTCCATAATGATTCAACTTTAAATTTTATGTATTTCATTTCTTTATAATTTTGAAAATTGATAGGAATTAAACGAATATTTTAAAAGGTATAGATATGCAAAAAATGCATTTTCACTTTTAGGTGCCTTGGGGGTCTCATTTCGATTTTTACTAGTGAAATTGAATTAAACGCGACAATCATAAAATTGTTTCCTTCATGTATATCTATTGATTCAATTTCTGCAAATCGAGTTATTTTAAATAAAAAGAACAGGAATGTAGCTTTTTCTGCCTTATAGAATATACATATATATATATATATATATATATATATCTTAATAAAATGCCAAATATACCATAAGTATGACAAAATTATGAAGCATCATGTTCCATTTAGGCATTATTACCTTGTATATGACATTACGTTAGTTGCTTTAGAAATTAATATTTTAATTGCTTTCACTATTTTGGAAATTGAAAGTGATGACAGAATATATAATTAGTGGATGCTTCAATTATCTGAGGCAAACGCTTATAATTTTAAATTAATTTACATGAAAGAGAAAATGCCAAGGGTATCAAATGCTTACCAAAATAACTTTTAATAATTATACCGAAAATAATTCATCTAGCTAATGTCATTTGAAATAGTTTATTAGAGCATTATGCAGTTAAGTAGACTTTTCGAAATTTAATGCGTACACAGAGTAACGCCAAGTTGAGAAGTAGATTAAAATATCTAATGGATATCAATATTCTCCTTGAAAAGAGCTCTTATTTTAATGCCATGGAATTATTTTATTATAAAGTTAAACTTATCATTGAGTAAGTAAGAATATAATGATTTATTTTACAATTATTTTTGCTCAATTCATAGTCGATGAAAAAAGAATTTCTCGAAGTATTAATTATATATATATATATATATCGGATGTTTCAAAAGTTCGATGCGAAAGTAAAACGCAAAACAAAAGATCCATGGGTTAGAGAGACATGCTGTTTGCAGATAAATATTCAGCGTGGTACGGAATATTGTATGACACCAACAAAAATTAGTTCAAAATCTCGTCAACAGAGAACGCTAATGCAGATAATTCCTTGGAATAATTCCTTATTGTTCACAGAAAGCCAGATTTGGATAGAAAATATTAGAGAATTCTGCATGTACACGTTTTGTATCCAAATATTATGAGCAATATGGAACTATTTCAGGGAAGTATCTGAAGTAGCGCCCTCTATTGACATTAAAGAAGATAATATTCATTATGATTTACTCCTGTTTTATTTATAATGAAAATAGTTAATGTGTTAATAAGTAAATACTATAAACAATATAAAAATATCAATAATGATCAAATATTTCAGCAAACAATTTAATGATTAAAATAAATAAATATATGTATTTAATTACTACATAACAGCTTCTTTTTACAAAATACTTTAAAAATTTATTCAACGGTTAATGAAAAAAATTATAATTATGTAATAATTCATAAAATAGTATTTTAATATTTTATAGTATGCATTATAAAATATCTCTCTATAACATATATTGTAATATTATAAATTTATTATAAATATATTTATTACAAATAATATCTCTTTTTTATTTGCATTGATACAACAACACTAATATTAATATCTGGTAATATTTAATTACAATATGTTAATAGTGATAAAAGAGAAATATTATAAAATGTAACATACTGACAGTAATGATAAAATATTTCAATAAATTATTTATGTATCTTAATATAAATAAACCAGAAAACAGATTTACAATATACTATAAATTAATATTGGAGATTTAAGCGACTAGATTCACAAAAAAGTAAAATATCATAAGAAAATCTCAAGTCCTAAAAGTGCCCATTGCACTCTAAATTAAAATGTCTGAAATTCAGACACTTAAGTGTCTGAAATGGAGTGTTCAATTTTCAGACATTTTAAAATGTCTGAATTTTTTCAGACACTTTTTGCGTCTGAATTTCAGACACTTCAAACGTCTGAATCGCATCCATTTTTTTGTAAGCATCATACGTAGCCATGTTTGACCACGTTGAATCCTGGAAAAATATTTGGCTGTGGTCCTGCCCCCCCCCCCCAATACAGCCTGATTTTTTTGGTGCTCTCAGTTTTGGTATACAATTTTCGTTACGTTGATAATTTAAATCTTTTACGACATTGTACTGATTATAATCAATATCGTGAACTTCAGGAGTAGAACAAGATTAAAAAACAAAAAGTATTTATCTAAATATTAGATTTTTTAAAATTTATTTTGTTTTTAACCTTATTTTACTTTAAAAGTTCAAAATATTGATTATAATCAGTACAATTTCGAAACAGATTTAAAATATAAGCTTTACAAATATTGCACATCAAATTTGGGGGCACTACAGTCGTAGGGGGACGGGGCACTTCCCAGTTTGCCCTTCCTTTAATCAAGAAGTACTTTTGCAAAAAACGCAACCCTGCATTATAGTTGTCTAAATTGAGATGTCCGGTATTCGGGAGTATCCGTTGTGGAGGTTAATGGAGATTCTCGAATAGCGAACACCTCTATTTAACGAATACTTTTTTAATCAGCAGACATACATATTTGTATATTTTTACCTCAAAAAAGTAGACATCTCCAATTATCGGACAAATTCCGCGGTCCCGAAGTGTTCGCTATTAAGGGCTTTTAAGGTACATAGATAAATATATATATATATTTTATAATCTTGTCCTACTCTAAAAGTTCAAAATATTTATTATACTCGGTTGAATGTGGAAAAAGATTTAAAATATCAGATGTACGAAAATTGCAAAAATCCCACCCCCCACCCCCCCCCCCAAAAAAAAAATTAAAATATAAAAAAATATATTGCCACATAGGCAATTTTACATATACATCACTTGATAATCACAACAGCCATTTAACTATGAATAATGAAAATAAATAAATAAATATTCTACTTTAATAACATTGGGGAAAAAATGACTTTGGTATTTTGTTAAATATATTTGCGTTTTTAAACTTGTCCTACTCTAAAAGTTCAAAACTTTCATTATAATCAGTGCAAGATTTAAGATATCAGCTTTACAAAAATTCATCCAAAATCCCCCCCCTCCCCCCCCCCCAAAAAAAAAATGAAAATACTTATTTAAAAATTATGTTTTTAAAAAATTTATATTTCCACATGGACAAGTTTTTATGTAGATCAGAGGGTACTCACAAAAGCTATTCAACTATCAATAAAAACAAATAAGTACATATTCTATATTAAAAACATGAGGAAAAAATAACTTATGATTTCCAAACTTCTTTCGTCTTAAATATATACAGTAACATCTGTCATTTTTGTATTTTTCGTATAAGTGCATATAAATAAAGTTACCACAATTTTAAATACGAAATCTAGTTAGAGGTTTTTACTTTTTCCCATTATAAATTTCAAATTACTTTTTTATTAAAAATAATAAAAAAATCAGTATTAGAGTTGATTGCAAATCAAATACATATGTATATTTTTACAGGCAGGTTCATATAATAGACCAGTCTCATTTACTTTATTTATCTTTTTTTAATCTGCGGTTTTATGCCAGGAAGTAGGTCATCTTTCAAAGTTTTTTTTTTCTTTACTTCCTTGTGGCCGTCATTTACTGCGAGATAAAAATTATCCATTGAAATTGAAACTAAGAACTGACATTGAATATATAATTCGTAATAAAAAAGAACGTCATAAGTTTAAAAATATATACTTCTAGAATTAGTGGGGTTTTTTGCGAACAGATTCAAAACTAATTAAATTTCATGCAGGATTTTGTTTAGTACAATAAATAAAATCATAAAATACACTAATTTTACTACTATAAAGAAACTTACTTGAGTTGCTGCAAGAGGTAAGAAATATTCCTCGATTTGAAATTTTAAAAACTACCACAACCACAGTGAGGGAGAAAGACTTTCATCAGTTTAAAAGGTAATCCCATAATACATCCGACTAGCCATATTTAAAGAATGAGATGTTTCATCCTAAAAACAGGACCCGCCAGACAAAAGTTTCTTTTTTTTGCCAGTTTCGACAGGACGAAGATGAATAACACAATATTATTGATATAAATTGATACGAGTTAACACTAAGCCCATTGCACACGCTTTGTAGAATTTCCGGGTGTAATCTTCAACCGCCGTCTACTTCTGTTCTGTGTCTATTTTGCCCTTGTATCGACGACAGCTTCTAAGAGACATTTGATGTCGAGCACACACGTCAGATGTATGTATTCAATAAATAAATACTCCAAGTTAATACGAATTAAAATCACAGTACTTCACATTTCGCAAAAAACGAATTAAAATACACGCGTACATAAAAACAAACTTTGTTTGAATTACAACGTATACCACTTCGAACGAAGACATCTAAAACGCATGCGCAACTGGGAGTTCTAGTGCCCCCTGGTGGTTATTGCGTCGGAAGAATCAAAACATCTTAAATTAAGACACGTTTAAAGCAATGAAGTGTCTTAAAATAAGACGTTTGCGGATATTTTAGACATTATTCTCAGTTCGTTTACACCATGGTCATAGTAAGACGCTTATGTATCTTAAATTAAGACATCTATAGTGTCTTAATTTTCAGATTAAGACACTTAAGTGTCTAAAATTCTTTTTCAGTCACATATGTGTCTAAATTTAAGACGCTTCTATTTGCAGTGTGTAAATCGAATAATAATAATAATAATAAATCTAATAATAATAATATTTTTGTTGTTGTTTCTGTTAATTACCAGTTTAAATTATCTGTAAATTATATCAATAATCTGATTTGATAGAAGTAGTTGCGATATTGAGACAAATGTTAAATTATCAAACATAACAATTTATTATCTAATATAGGTAGAGGAGAAGGTCCAAATACCGGCTAAGGAGTTCTGAGAACAGAGCGCAGCGCAGCCTAGCAGCGATAGGTAGAGTTTGTAACTTTAATTGAGAGAAGAAAATTACGAAATGTACGTTGTTGAAGTCTGTCTCATTTACAAACAGTAAAAGCAAAAGTGTCGAAACGACGTAATCTGGTACATCAAATGTTTTTCAGATATGTGTTTCTCTTTTTTTTTTATTACTGATCGTATATTGGCTTGAATTAATGATTAAGTTATTTTCTAGACATATTTAGTTCTCAATTTACGCACGCACATTATTAGTATTTTATTACGAATGAATTATACCGGTTTTAAATCAACTATAGCAGTGGTCCGAATACCGGCTACCTAGAGTGGTCTAAATACTGGCTACCCGGTATTTGGACCTCTCTCAGTTGCTCTGCTTGAAGGGGAGGAAAAATAAATTAATTTAAATAGTTCCATAATTAATAAATTAATTTAAATGGTTCAGAAATAGTTCAAGTCGCATTTCACAATATGAAAGAAAAGCAACCGTGGCCGTAATTCTTCAGAAGCGACACTGGTTACAGGACCACTTCACAAAAAAGCGCAGAAAGACATTCCAAAATTGCCTGCAATAAATGTGAAGAGACAAAAAAGGAAGGAGGAAAAACAGGTGAAAAGGGCAGAAACTGGATTTTTAACCCCTTGAAAGGCGGTGATGCCGTCACGGCATCACATAATTTTAACCCCCAAATTGCCACATTGGCACTGGAATTTTATGATGAAAATATCATCTTTATTAAATACGTGAAAATTTACTTTTACTTATTTAGAAATAAAATCGCTTGTTAATACTGGTGTCTTAAATTATTTGAACATTTTACGAATACAAGTACCTTGCCCCTGAAAGTGTTAAAAAGTGAAAAAGGAAGCTATATAACAGAGGAAGATGTTGCAATTTGTGTCTTATGCATGGGTTCTTTCTTTGCGGACAATAATGGGGGATGGTATTCTGGGTTCAATGTTAAGAATGCGATACGTGGGCCTATAGCGACTGCACAGACGCAGAGAGTGATATTGTTTGTGATTTTTTTCAGATAAAATAATTCTGATTTCGATCAGCAAGCTTTATTTTGTTTTACACAATAAAAAACAAAACTAGAAACATAATGGAAAGAAATTGTGAGAGATGGTCGTTAACTTCTTATAAATCTGACAAAAATGCTTGTTTACTAAAAATTACATATGTTTTCTGTGCATAAGAAATATTATTAATCAATAAAATTTATTAAAATAATGTTCTTATTGCTTAATAATTGTAATTAGCTCTATTTCAATAATCTTTTGGAAAAAAAAATTAGGTAACCGGTATTTAGACCCCATTTTCAAAACTCAAAATTTGAAGACTTTCAGAATTTTGCTTTTTATAAACAGAAAACGCCTTTTAAACTGATTTTTTTTTCTAAACAGGTATAAAACATGTCCAGGTATCCTGCTGTTACTTTTTCTTTTACTAATTTTGAAAATTGTATGATCTAGATTGAAAACAAAAGTAGTAGCCGGTATTTGGACCTTTTCCTCTATTATTGTTATTTATTTATAAATCACATTAAAGTTGATGACAGAAGAAAAAGAGTCAAAACTGTTTAAAAAAATATTTTTATCATTTTTGACAGGAATATACGTATATTGTTCAGGTAAATTCATTATAAATATCAAATCAAATAAGTTTACATAAGATTTATACTGTATCACCGTTTCACAATAACAAGAAATTGAAATATTTGTTCGAAAGCCAAAAAGTAATCGACAATTTAGCATGCTGGTATATAGCAACCTCAATAACCCTGTACAAGTTTTCTAGTAAGAGAATTTCAATGTAAGTCCCCACGCATGCGCAGTTTCTTAATTTTGCTATAACGGATGGGTTCAGCGAAAATGCATACGGTGTAATTAGCTGAATTACAGAGAATTTCAACACTTCTGTTCATGACAAATCACAAAATGTAAAGCAGCTATCTTGAAGATCTCACTAGAGGACCTTCATTATTTTTTTCAATTGTTAACGAAATTGTAAATTCCACTTAATGTAAGACATCCTGTATTTACTATTGAATGTGTGAATTGCGATGCCCGTTTCTGATACATGTGTTTTTTGCACTGCCACGCCTTTGACAGTGCGTACGGTGTCACTAGCAGGGTTACAGGGGAATTTCAGCACTTCTGTTCATGGCAAATCACATAAAGTAAAGTAATTATCTTGAAGATGTCACAAAATATCTTTATTACTGTTACAATTATCAAGGAAATTGTAAATTCGATTTAATGTAATGTATTTTCTATTGAATGAGTGAATTGCGATGCCGATTTCTGATGCATGTCTTCATTGTCCTGAAATGCAATATCAAACTGTCCTGCTCTGGTCACTAGATTAGAAACACTATGCACACACACACATATATATATATGGTATATACCGAGTGATCCAGAAGTTCCGGGAGATTTGAAACGTTAATAATTAGAAAACTGTGTACAATAGAAAGGTGCGGTTTTCACATATATGCTCAGAAACATGTGGGATTTTTGTTTATAATGATTTTTTTTTTGTTAAATTAATAGTTACAAATCTTGGAAACAGATGGCGCTGCTGTACAACATCAAAAATAGCTGTGCTGATGAGTTTATTGTGCAACATCCTTCCTAAGATATTGGTCAGATTTTGCTTTAAGGGTCGTTTATGTTCAAACGCTTTTTCAAAGATTAAGAAAATTGCATTTAAAAGGAATTTTGATACAAAACTTGATGCGTAACTGCTATGTTTTCTTTGCGTGACAAAGCTTTGTTAGTTAAGCTGTTTTGCAAAAAGGATGTATCGGCAAGTTTAGGTTTGCTTTCTTATCGTACAATAAGTGGAGTTAAAACTGGAAAAGCTCCGAAGACCGTTACAAATCTGAAGGCTATGATAAAAAGATTTGAGGAATCGGATTCACTGGAATATCATCAGACCCCCAAACTTTTGTTGTAACCGTTAAGGAGGTAGAACATGATGTCAATACTCAAGCCGCTTTATTATACCATAGCAAAACTATATTATCAATTTCAGCGCAACTTGTTGGCAAGAACTGTAACAAATTGGCATATTCTTTTTTCATTAAAAAACCAAATCCCACATGTTTCCAAACATTTCTGTGAAAATCGCATCTTTCTATTGTTTATAGTTTACTAGTTATTAACATTTCAAAAGTCACGGAAATTCTGGATCACGCGGTATATATATATATATATATGTGTGTATGTATGTATATATAGTCCTCGATATGTGTGAGAACACAAAACGTAAAATATTAAAAAGCAGGCGCTTATAAATAACTAAACTATAAAATATTATATAACAGAATATAAAACTAAAATGGTTATATCATAAATTTATAACAATAAATAAACATTTCAATGCACTGCCTTATTCCCATAATTAGTTAGAAAATCTAAAAAAACTCCTCACCCATTACATATATATAAATAGATAGCTAGATATACACACACTTATCATGGAAGACGATAGTATTCCAGTGACGCAGTCTTAAGCCTAAAATCGTATCGTATCGTATTGTAGAATTCGTAGATGGCGGAACTTATATATACACCTAACTCGACTTCAAAGAAAACGTAAAAAGCCGCCTTTCAATAACTCAGCAAATATAGCTCTTATTATACTGATTTTTTTAGAACAGTGTTATTTCTGCAGTCTAATCCTATCTTGAAATTTTTACATTTCTACGTGCAGTATATTTTGAGATCTAAATATCCATTTTTAAAGTAAAAGCTATGTTACAATTCCTAATGTCGAAAACTTGAAAATGGCCCGGGCGAGTTTCCTTAAATTGATATATAATAGAAATCTGTTTTATGTGAAGGGAATAAGATAACTGTTGTTTCCGGGAAAACTCTAGTTTTCTGTTTAATTCACATTTTTTTTCCTCCGAAAATGATCTTATTAAAATCAATATATAATATGAATTTATTTTAGATGAACCGAATAAGGCCATGTTTGTTTGCAGGAAGACTCTTATTCGTTATATAATAAGCATGAAAAATCGGACTATAATTTCCCACCATTTCTGGGAATTTCACTGAAAATGCGCCTACTGTATTCATTCGCTTTATTTCTTCTTATCAATTTTTAGCGGGAAGTTTACGAACTTTCTGTAGCTCAGTCGTTTAAGTGCGGGCTTCGCAACATATAGGTTGCGAGGTCTGTTCTACTTTGAAGCAGTAAGCTTTTTTTATCCTTTTTAAGTCAGTTAATAAAGTAAATTTGATTTTATGTTTCTATAAAAATGCATTTATTTATTTTGATTATTTTCTTTAAGATTTTCACATATCACTATTTCGTGACAATTTTTCAGACAATAAAAATATTGTAAAATCTGTCTAAGGCGGACTCTGTGCAAGCCAGAAATATGCGAAAAGACTTTCAAGTCCCGGCGAATCTATCAATATTTATATGAATATATTTATAACATATGAAATATATTTATATGAATAAGTTGATTTATATTTTGTGCCACGCTAACCAAAATCAAAAGTAAAATTTATGTAAATGATTTCTTTGCGTCATTGTATCCAAACTAAGCGAAATGTATGCAAATGGATATTATGAGGCAAAGACATCATTTACATAAATTTTACTTTTGATTTTGGATAGCGTGGCACAAAAGATAAATCAATTTATTCATATAAATACATTACAGTGCATTGTATAGCTTCAGTGAGAGTGATATTTTTAACTGTGTATTGGAAAATTAAAAGTTTTGGTTAGATGTGTAAATATATTTAGGCAAACCAAAAACAATTAAAATTGAATTTTAAAACAAATTGCTTAAAGCTACATCAAGGCGTCACATAAATTTTGATATCATATCTTTTAAAATTCATATTTTGAATTTATGAAAGATGTGAATGATAAAGCATCAATGAAAAAATTTTTATACATCCTTTTAAATTTAACATAATTCTTACACATACAATTATAAATAAAACAAAAATAAAATGATGAAATAAATAATATAAATTTATGTATATATACATTAATTAATAGCATAGTGTCACTTAAAATTTGATATCATTATTTTAAAGTTCCATATTTAAAATTCTTATAGCAATAAGACAAAGTGCTGCGTCACAAACATTTAACCCGTTAAGGGTTTTTTGTATTGATATATATATATACACATATACATATATATATATATAACACTGTGCGCTTAACGTGATTTTTCTAAAAATAAAAGTAGAAAAAAAGTACTTTGCAAAACACTTTATGATAAATGCATAATTAAATTAAAAGAAAAAATAATTAAAAATCCAAAATTATTGGAGCGGCACTTCCAGATTAAGAAAAAAAAAACCCATTAAAACAATTAACTCATCAAACGTATTAAAATAATTTTATCGCAACGTACTTTGTGAGGTTTATATTAAATATATTACCGATATGTAAAAGTGACGTAATACTCTATATTATTTCTTTTTTCAATTTGCAATTCAAAACGAGGATAAAAAAATAAAAAAAATAGAATGAAAAATGTGCAACGCTTGAAAATCAAATAGCATTGCAGGAATAGAAATAAGTTACTGGGAGACGTAGATAAATGTATTTTTGCATTTTCCTATTTCGATTTTAGCAAATCAGAGAATGAAAACGATAGTGAATTTATTTTGATTATATCATTTTATTTTATACAAATGCTATATTACAGACAATAAATTATAGATTTGAACATAAAAGGCGTCCTTCACCACGTTTAATATAAAGTTTTCTATAAATATGTATGGGGTATTTTCAGCAGTTATTTTTTTTATTATTCTTATTTTAAACATTGCAAAAAATAGACATTATACCTTATGTATTACAGTATGGTTTTCTTGGTACAATTTATATTATGGAATTTCTTAACCGTCGTTTTAGATTTAAATATTTACTATGATATATTTTCAATAATATAACATTTCTAATCACAAATTTTGTTAAATATTTTAACGTAATTGAAGAAATGTGGAAAAGGAAGGTTTTCAGACAGTTGTATACGTTAAATCTATATATATAAAAGAAAGTCTGGATTTTGTATTAATCAACGCGCAGCCAAAACTACTGAACCTAAAATCTTGAAAGTCGGGGTAAAAATACTTCTTATGACAAAGAGTGCCGCTAAGAAAGGATTTTCTAAAATTCCACCCCTAAGGGGGGTAAAAAAGAGAACGAACATTTAAAAAATTCCTTAAAAATCTGATTTTATAGGTAGTTTTCAACTAATGACTTATTTTGGTGTATTTTTGTAAGCAGAATCGAATGGTACTAATCAAACTCTTTTAAGTCCAATAGTTCGTGTGATATTTCATATTTTTCTAATTTGGCAATGTCTTTGGCGCCAAAACCTCAAAATATAGAACATTACAAGTGATATTTCATCCATATTCATTCATATTGTATATCCGTTACTGTAGCAGTGGAAGAAATTCAAATTAAATCTTTTTGTTAAATCTTTTGGTTAAAGAATTTAACCGGCTATATGAGTTTGAAAAAAATAAATAAATACAAACGCCTTGAAAAAAAGAAAAATAAAATATTGAATTTATTTAAAATACAGGGAAGCGATCCACTTAGAAATTAACATTATAAAACGAAAATATTTAAAAAATGAAAACAATGTTTGTACGACTTTAAAAATTTTGTGGTACTTACATCCGGGCCATGTCAGATACAACTGCGCCAAGCATGGCAATTACATTAATTACAGCAACCCTTATTTTTGTCCATTTGATAGTTTATTTAGTATAGTTTTAAATTAATTTTATTATTATATTTTTTTTAATTATAGTTCATAGTATGTAGTTTTATGTTATATATTTTATTTATTTATTTACTTAAAACAATTTGGATTTTTAACAATGTTATGCATTTAAGAATGTTAAATTACTTTTTTGAACGTAATTGGCAAACGATAAACAAGATTGGCAATTGCCAACCATTTTTGGCGATCTATCGCATTGTCCGAATAATGCTTAAGTATTACTTTTTTTCAATGGAAGAAATTAGAATTGAAATAATACATCGCGATTTATCACTTGCTCCAGGATAAGAAGAAAAAATGGGTACTTTTATATCAGCCGTATCCATATGTAAATATAGCCATTAGCATTTTTAAAATTGTCAATAGCAGTAGTTACATTTCGCGTATATAAATTAAAAACAGTTCTTTGTTTTAAGTTATGGCATTATTTCATATTGTTTTACTTTTCATCTTTTTCAATAACATTAGTGTAAAGCATGTATTATAAATGAAATGAGTGAAATGTTTTTATTTTGAATGAAAATAATAAAACTAGAAAATAGGAATTCTTCTTTTTCAGAATTTAGTGTTGCCGCGATGAAAAAAAAATGCATATATAAATAGTACAAAACATAATTCAATTTTAAGACTTAAAGCACACACTTTTATTTTATGTAAAATGACGTCATTCACATCCGCTTAAGAATTTCACATTTACGATCCACTCTTAACCATCTACAGTAAAGCATGCATAGGATGTCACTATCGCAAAATAATACACAAATGCAGCAAAAACATGCCGTCATTAAAGAAACTCGGCTGAAAAAAAACGGCTACCTAATGATTCATAGGCCTTCATTTGTTTGTAACATTAATATAGACGATTTTAGTCGTGACGTCAGTCCTGACATTTTGGTTCGAAACTGACACCAAACAAACGGTTGCTATGTTGTATTTTCTATTTTGTTTGTGTGTTGCAGCTATATCTTATATCTATATCTCACATCTAAATGTTTTAATAATTGATATGTATTAGTAACATTTTCCCCGATTTATATTTAAAAAGAAATGACGCAAAGCAACCGTTTGTTTGGAGTCACTTTCCAACCAAAACGTCATGAATGACGTCAAACTGAAAGCGTCTATAGATACTTCAAATTAAATATAGTTTATAATAGCTCCAAGTTTTAACACAAATTTTTCGTTTATATTTTTTTCAAAATAGCACGTATTTTAATTACATTTTCTTTTGGTTGTTGTGAAAAAATGGCAACAAAAAGATATAATTGCTATTTTTCAGCTACTTTTCCTTTACTTTCTACATAAATGGAGTACTTGAGTTGCCAAAATTAGACAAATGGTGCTGAAAACTACAAAAAAAATTAATATTTGAAAAATAAATGGAGATACAGTTTTCAAACAAATTGCATTTAAAAGTACTTTTTTTTTTCACAATACGACGGTATAAAAATTGAAAATGTGCGATGTTTAGAAATTTAAAAAATTGCTATAGCGTATTTAATGGCATTTACGCCAGGCTTCTGTAAGGTAACGTTATAGCATAAAATATCACAAAAGCCATATATTCACCTTTCTTTGGGTAGCTGCTCAGGGAATTTTAGGTTAATCTTCCGTAATCGGATACGTCTTCAATCGGTGTATTAATTACAATGTTGAAAGCATCGTTTATGTATGAAGCGAAAACATCATGATGAATTCTACTACAGAAAATCGTATCATCATCATCTACTACATATTTAAAACGGAAATTTGCATTTTATTGCTATTCTTTATAATATTTTGATAAGCTATGCCACTATTAGTTAGGTAATGTTTTTGGAACGGTTTTTATGTATACACACAGTGTTCTAAGTTGCTTAGTTTTAGTTATAGAGCTATTGGAAAAGCTATGCAGAAAGGTGAACGCAATTATGAAAGATACATCTACTGTAATTATATAAAATGCAAATTTGCTTTTCCTTACACCCGTTTATAATTTGAGTTTTGCTGGATGTATTTTGATGGGACTTATACTGTTAGTTAGAATATTTTTTGTGGATGTTTGGTACTTCTTGCATGGATGGTACTTCTCTATAGCGAAGTTTTCTTCTGGGTTATTGTTTTTCTGAAGCACAAACTTGGCAACAAATCAGATTGCAGAAAATTAGAATACAAGAGAAATTTCCAAAATTAGGTGAACCCGAATATGACAAAACATAATGTTCTACGTTGCTTAATTAAATAATTATGGGTAAAGATCTAAATCGGATGAACCCAATTTCGAAATATAGATTTTTTTAAGGTTCCGCTAAATGAATTTTCACGGTATTAAAACTGTTAATTAGATTATTTTTATGAAATGTTTCGGTACGTTTTCCAGTTTAAAAGATCCTGCTAAGTTGATTTCGATGAAAATTGCTCTGTTAGTTAATTTTTCAGTGAATGTTTTATTATAAAGCACATATCATTGGCTTAGTAATGCTTGGTCGTCAGGTTGCTTGATTATAGAATTAAGGCTGAATGTTTTAGAATCAGGCGAACCAAATTATGAACGATTAGCCTTTTCAGTATGTCCAATTAACAGATTCTGATGAGACTTGCATTGATAATTTTTCATGAACCCTTTTAATATATTACATATTGTTCTATCGTTCTTCACCGAATACTACACTAAATGATCAACGAAAGAACAGCCTAAATTTTGTATAGCTCAAAAGATATAATAGCGTAATAACGTTCATATTGTTTTCACCAATTAGATTGGGCATTCCAGGTAAATGTCCATATTGCTTTAAAACACATGATCAAATTCACAGATATATTTTGTTTGATTTAAGATTTCTTTAGAAAAATTGACCAGCGTAGCGGGCGTTAGGCTGCTAGTACTTCATAAAGCAATGTTTTTGTTTTTTGTTTTTTGTTTAGAAATTTTGATGTATCATTCACTGAAAAAAAAAATGTTTTTAAAATTGAAACAATTTTTACAGAAGTAAACCCATGTATGCGACGAGAGGTTCGGTGTAAAATATGCTTGATAAATAGTAGAAAAATTGTAACCTACTCGCCAATAGATATCCGTAGTTTGAAATTTGGGTGAACTGCAAACATAGAAAAATTCGAAATCTTCCGGGAGACTAGTTTCTTATTAACCACTGGGCTAATACATATAAAGCGAAAAAAAAACATGCTTGAAAATGAATTTAAAAAAAGGAGTAAATTGCGATACAGTTTTTAAACAAATTGCATTTTAAAGGAATTTTTTCGACTAATGGACGGTGTATAAATTGAAAATATTCGGTATTTAGAAGTTTAAAACTTTCAATAATAATAATAATAAAAGTAAACTTTAATTGTCTGTTGTTCCCACCATCAAAAGACATAAGCGTTAAGATCGGAAACGTTTGTCCTTTATAATACAGATATACTCTCCAAGAAAAAGTCACAGTGTTATCAAATATTGTCCGATTAAAAAAAAAAAAAAAAAAAAAAAAAAAAAAAAAAAAAAAAAAGTCAGTGTCTTGAATAGTACATTGTAAAGGTAAAAAAAGTGCACGAGCGTTATTACCCTAAAACATACGATTATGATGTGGCAGTAGATACAAAACGTGGCACTAAATTAAACCCTTTCACTCTTTCTTTAGAAAAAGATAGTTATTTAATATTTTAGTTTAAAGAAATTAAACACCAAAATACGCCGTCTTACCTTACTTCATTAAGACTTTGTTTCACGAGTTCAGATTTTTTAGCATCATTTTCTATATTTAGTGGGAAAAAAAAAAACCCCACATTTGAAAACTTCAAAGAATATCAGACGCACCTGTGTATTTTACAAATGCTATCAATATTATCAAATATAATCAAATATTAATAATAAAAAATACAATGCACTATTTTCTTCTCCTTGTCGTTTTACATACATTAAAACTTGATTTTATTTTAAGGATTATTTCTGTTTCAATTTATTTACATTGTTTGAAAACATCAATATTTTTTTTAAAGCAGGGTTTTATTTTCTTTTTCGAAACACAATGCGACTTTATATTTCATCTTTATATTTGACAGCATCCATTTCTCTTTTTCATGATAAAAAATGTAGAAGTTTGAAATGATAAATACTTAAAAAAAAAAAAAGTAATATTTCATAGTTCTCACACATTTATTTTACTAAACAAAAGTGTCGTTCTTAATGGCATCAGTAAATGTTTACTTTTAAGTTGAACGGTTCTTTGTTAGAAGATGCTAGTATATTTTTTTATTAGTGATAAAAAGAATTTTGCAGTTTCAAAGTAAATAAGTTAATTAATAAAATAATAGTACAGGAAAACAAAGGCATGCGTCATGCACGGATTATTAAATGCTTTTCAACTCTTCCGGAATTCTTTAACAAACTTGGCTGTTTAATAAGTAATATAGTCGGATGGGCAAATCACAAAACTTTCTTCTTTCTCATACATGTTAATATTTCAAACATTATTTCACATATTATTATTTCAGTGTTATTATTTTAATACTACACCAACTTTGATTTTAATCCTAAGTTTCTGCTTCATTTTACTAATCTGAATAAAAAAGATTTAAGGTAAACGGACCGGTAGTGGGCCACTTAAGGACATTTATCTTTTTATAATTAAAGTATTAACGAATTCTAAATGATATATCATTTTTAACATAGTCCTATCCTTCATGTATCGGAATAAACATTCAAAGTTTCAAAATATATTATTTGGAAAAAATGAGAAATAAAAAAAGTTACCTTCTTCGATGCTCCAGTAGTGGGCATAGTAAATTTTTGATGCAACAGTTGTGAGCCCCCCAGAAGTGGCCCACTATGGTTTTGAGTTTAGTGTCAAAATACTGAAGTTATACTTTTTTTACAGTTCTAGAATTGAATATTCACAATAATGAAACCACACATAGAAGTTTAGATGATTACGTAAAATAATCTCACTACAAAATCTGCATATCAGGGCCCTCAACTTCAGTTCAGTAAATCAATTTTAATTTTATCTCATTTTACATAAAAGCTAATGTCCTATAAGCTGCAAAGTATTTTTTTTTAATTATATACTGGGTGTCCTTTCTTATCGTTTAAATATAGCTTATTCCCAAGAAACATAGTTTTAGAAGTTTAAATTTAATTGCTGAACTATTTTTCATGTTTTTCATCATGTGAAAATCCATTTCCATCAAAATAGTTGCATTTTCTTAATGTTGCGAAATTTAATTTTTGTAGAGTTTTTGTAATATATAAGTTATATTTAGAAAATCTGCTTATATGCTTCCACTTGTTACACTGTAAATATTCCATGTTCTGTGATCAAGACTTTTTGAATTATGCTACAATGAGTTTAATGAATTTTCAGCGATTTCTGACATTAAAATTGCATTTTCTGTGTTTTGTATCAGAATGATACAAATGGTAGAAAAAATATATCAGTTTTTATCCACAATAATAGTAGACAATTTAGCAACTTTTTAAAAAATCGAAATGCATAGTTTTTGTTTTCTCTAAATAACAGTCTGTTGTATTTTGTAACTTAAAAAAAATCCGCCCAATTTGTTATTTCGCAATGGCGATAAATATTAAGACAAATATGATAAACAGGATAATTAAAAGCTGAAAGGACTGCAAAACAAAATGATTTATCCGAAAACGAAAAAAATCTCAAAATGTGAGAGGAGATTTACAGCCAATTTATTACAAAGAGTACTTTAGTTTGAAACTTACAATGAAAGAGAGGCATCAGACTGGGTCGATAATTTCCTGATTCTCCTTTTTTCCATCGGCTACTTTTTTAACTCTTCCTTTTGAATTTTTCTTTTTTTAATTCAGTTATTTTTTTTTTATTTTTCCGCATCTTTAGAATTTTTAAGACCTTCTGTTTTCTTATAATATTGAAGCATTTGGGGAGAAGCCACAAGTACAGGAAATTTCTCTCTTTTTCTCTTTTTGTTTTGTGTTATCTCCCCCTTCTGACCAAAATAGAACTCTTTTGAAGGGAAATGGTACATTTTTAGATGGCCCACCATTTAAAAGCAGTGAATGGCTGTCAGTCTCAGTTGATCCTTCTTGAATGAAAAAATCCACCTCAAAATCTTCAACAATTGCTCTTTGCTCCTGATCAATAGTTTCACTATCAGCAGTTTCAATAGGCTATTCAGTGTATGCCGCCTCAACAGATGTGACTGGTGTACCCTTTAACAAGTAAAATGTAAAAATGGAATAAATGATAGTATAAAATATATACTCAAGTGTTCTATACCAAATTGTTTTGCGATAGATTACCTGGGAAAATGGTTCCATGTTCAAAGTCTCCTTCATCTCCAACCAAAAGTAGTAAAGATCTGTTTGCTCCACAGGACCTTTCAATTGCCTTTATTTTCTGAGGAGAAATATTTTCTTTTTTCTTCTCCAATTTTATATTCCATGGAACTAGTTCACTTGCTTTGAATCCATTCACAATGATTGCAGGAGTTAAACGATCTATTGCTGATTTTAGAGCTTTTGGAAACTCATGTTTCTGCATCTTTTTGCCTTCATGAGTTATTCTGAAGTTTACTACTTCCTGTTGCCAAGCACTTTTAAGACTGTGGTAAGCAGAAATGTTCATTGGTTGCATTAGGTATGTGGAATTTGGAGGCAAAGCTACATTTACAACTCCATGAGCCGAACAGAAGATTCTTAGATTCAAAGATATATGTGAAGTATGTCCATCCATAAATAACACTATAGGTTTCTCTATACAATGCTTATTGAAATATGGCTCAAAAATCTGAACCTTTATTAAGTATTGAACTTTTGAAGTATAAACTATTTTAAATATTAATTTCTTTTAATAATCATATGTATGGTAGCTAAGTGAAGTTGCATTTTCGCTGTTCTAGATGTGGGCCACTTGTGCACTAGTAGTGGGCTCCTGGCCCACTACTGGTTCTGATGAACAAAAAACTAAATGAATTATATACAAATCTTAGAACCTCTAAAAATACTTAAGATAATTTAAACATATTTTTTTTTTGGCATATGCTGTAGTAGTTGGCCACAATGCCCACCACTGGTACAATTTAAGAAATTATGATCCAGAAGTGGGCCATCCCTTAAAATCAATATAATATTCAATGTTAAAGTTTTTAGCTAATCTAACAAATTATTTACAATGTAATCGAGTATATCAATGGCAGTTTAATTTAAAATAAAACATAATATTAAAGAAACAACGCTTTAAATAAAACCTTATCTCTTAATGAAATCACTAAAAATTTACCAAAAAATCTGCGTTTGAAGACATTCCAGAAGATAAAAATATATCTCCAGGAAAATAACAATTATTCCGAACTGTTTATGGAAAGTTAACATTTAAGGTGGATTGTGAGCTTGTTTTTAAACGTTGAAAGTTAGTGGCCCACTACAGGTGCGTTTACCTTAATCTCCGGGTGGGAAACTATCTGGCGTTTTATGAGTACGTGAACTCTAGCTTTCAAGAGATCTATTAGCGGATTTGGTAGTGCATAGACCCTCTTACGGTTCGCCTTTCACTTTACGTGATAACCGTAAAGGTCACAAAGAGCAAGTTGAGAAGTGTGTAAAAATTCACTACTTTCATTTTTTTATTTTTTTGTAGATCTCATTCCTGTGTTAAAGGTTTCGAACTCTGTTCGAAACTTTTATTTTTTTTAACTTAGAAATTTTCTAAGTTTTACACGTACCATAAAATAGGACGAGTTGCGGCGCCTTGGCGTGGCCACCCGGCTCCTCGACGTAGGAGAAGCGTTGAGGCTAAGTCCGTCTCGTCGTCCCGGTCTTTTTTAAATTCCGGGAAGCCAGAGTAGCCAGTAGTGGTAGTGCGACCTGTCAAGGAGCTTAAAGGATTTGAGTCAAAGAAGTTGGGATATTGTTAAAATGGCTACTAATGAAAGTAGCCAAATAGTGGACCTGGATGAGTCCACATTGAGTTCGGACCGAAGGCTGGCCGCCAAAGATTTAATTGGTAAACTAAAAGTGCAGATAATGGCGGTCGTGCCAGGCGGAACTCAAAAAGCTAGAACGCAGCTGGCGGCGATTAATGCAGATCTAGACGACGTCTACGAGCTGTTCGTTGAGCATGCTCTGGAGTTGGCTAAGGCCAAGCATGAAATAGAGGGCTTAAAAGTACAAGTGGCTGAGCGGGACCAGCGAACCTCATTCGCGGACGTCACTCGGACGTCGGTTCCGGAAGAAACAGTGTGTGGACACATGAAAAGTAAGCGTTCGGTTGGGAGTGGTAGGAAGACCCGTGCCGCAGGTCCGTCCACAGACCATGTCCTTCTGATCTATCCACGGGATGGAAAGGAGGGATGCAAGTCTGTTGAGAAGAGAGTGGTGGAGGCCATAAAGCCTGTCGAGCTTGGAGTAGAAGTCCTCGGGAAAAGGCCGACCCGCTCAGGAGGCCTGTTGGTACGCCTCGGCTCCCATAGTGACGCTGAAATTCTGGAGAAGGCTGTGAAGGAGGCGGAGGGGCTGAGGAAGACAGTGCAATGCTCTGTTCCGAAGCTCCGACGCCCCCGGATTGTTATTTTTGATGTTCCTAGTGACATCAAGGGGAGTGAAGTGATCGCAGCTGCTGCAGAGCAGGCTGGTGTGGAGGCGGATACCATGTCAGTTAAGTTCTCGATGAAAGGACGAGAGCTGAATAATTGGGTGCTGGAATGTGCCCCTTCTGCCTTCCACCGGCTATTAGATTTACGCCGGCTTGTCATTGGATGGTCGAGGTCGAAGATAAGCGAGCACCTACGTGCTACGCAATGTTATAAATGTGGTCGATACGGCCACATCAGTTCGTCTTGCAAAAATAAGGAGGTCTGCCTGGAATGTGGGAGCGCCAGGCATAAGGCGGGCAAGTGTAAAACCTTGTCCTGCCTTAATTGTAAAGTGGTAAACAAGTTTTACCCGGAACATCAAAGAGCAAATCTAGACCATTCTGCTCTCGACCCCCTTTGTCCTACACGTGCCTTGGAATTGAGCCGTTTACAACGGAGAGTAGACTATGGTTAAGTTAACCATTGGGCAACAGAATGTGAGCAAATCCATAACGACTATGAACACTTTACAGAAGGATCTCGATGACTATGACATATTGTGCCTTCAGGAGCCGTACATCCTGGGGAACGGGAAGTTGGGTGGACTTCCCGATGATGTAGTAGCCCATTACTCGTTGAAGCGGTGCAGAGCCGCCATAGCTGTCATAAACAAATCTCTCCCGGTCATGGAGGTTATGACGGCAAGTAATGTGGTTGCAGTGTCAGTGGACCTCGGCCCTGAAGTTTCTATTCTGATTGTATCAGTTTATATTCCGCCCAGGGGCGAGATCTCTGTGGAGTTGGACGTAGTCAAGGATTTGCTCGATAGAAACACAAGTAAGTCAGTACTTGTAGTTGGGGACTTTAACTCTAAGAGCACGGTGTGGGGCAATTCGTTGCAGACGTCTGATGCCCGTGGAGACCAGGTTGTGGAGTTTTGTTTGGAGAACGACCTGCTTATAATGAATGATCCTCTCAGTGAAGAGACATTCAGGAATGCCAATGGCTCGAGCTGGATTGATCTAGCTCTTGGGCGGTTTATTGATCCCACGAGAGTGCTTGCTTGGCAATTGGAGCCTCGTGAGTCGAGCACCCAACATAGGCGTATAAGGACGGTTCTTTCTACGAAGATGCCGTCTCCCCGGCCCAAATACCGGATGAAAGTGAAGGATCTGAACCTGCGAGACTTTCGAGTGGCCCTGTCTCATGAGATAGGGAGCATGTCAATCGACTGGCTAAATGGGAAGTCTGTCGACGAATGTGTCGATTCCCTGACTGAGATCCTTCAGGGACTCAGTGACTCATGCAGTAAGAAAAGGAGTGTTAAGAGAAGAGCTGTTCCGTGGTGGAACTCCAATTTGACCGTTGAACGTAAGATGGTCCAGGCGGCACGCCGCAGGTACCAAAGATGTGGGGATGTGGAATTAAAAAAGGAGTATGACATCTTGTATCGTAAACTCCAAGGAAGATTTCGGCGGTCGGTCCGAAGGGCTAAATGGGTCCATTATCGTACGATACTTGAAGATATCGATCAAAGCAACCCGTTTGGCCCGCATTTTGACTGGTCACGGGGTCGATCTTCTAATCGACTCAAACTTTGTGGAGTCGAAACACGGTCCGGGAGTAAAACTGCGGATTACAGCTCGACAGTTGAGGAGTTACTGCAATACCATTTTCCTAGAGAAAATGGAGTAAACCGCCTTGTTCGAAACATCACTGGGGAGTCGGCACATAGCCTCGGAGACGACGACCCGGAATTCACTCAAAAGGAGGTCGAGTCAGTGTTCAGGGTTTTGAACAAAGGAAAGGCTCCGGGCCTGGATGGTTTGCCTCTCGAAGTGATAGAAATGCTCTTCAGGGCCAATCAACCCCTATTCATAGGACTACTGAATAAATGCCTCAGAGAAGGCGTCTTTCCATCATCTTGGAAAAAGGCAGATTTAGTCCTTTTCAACAAAGTGGGCAAGGATCGTTCGGCCCCTAGTTCAAATCGTCCGATATGTTTATTGCCGGCTTGGTCAAAAGTGTTGGATAAATTGGTGACCAATAGGCTCACTTTTCATGCCAGGTCCCATAACTTCCTTCACAGAAACCAATTTGGTTTCATGGCTGGTGTCGGAACGGAGAACGCACTCCATGAAATGCGTACGACAGTAAGAGACTGTCATAATCGGGACAAAGATTGTTGTCTCGTCATGTTGGACGTAAAAGGGGCTTTTAACAACTTGTGGTGGCCGTCGATCTTTAATGCCCTAATAAGAATGGGGTGCCCGCGAAACTTATTCAATCTAGTGAGGAGCTTTCTGTCTGCGAGGAGGGTTATATTTCGAACCGATATTCGGGCCTACGAGCATGAGTACAATGTTGGGTGTCCGCAGGGCTCTAATTCCGGGCCCTTCTTTTGGAACTTGGTCGCCAACGCACTCCTTGAGCTGGATTTGGGGCGTTTTGTGAAGTTGATAGCCTACGCTGACGACTTTGGGCTTCTGATTGAAGCCCCAAACGCTTACCAGTGTGGTAGGCGCGCTGATGTGGCACTTGCAAGAATAGCGCAGTGGGCAAGGGATCACAGGCTCATTTTCTCTCCGGAGAAAACAACCTCCATTTATTTTCGTAAGATGAGACGTAGAGGGAGGAGGGCAAACCCGCGGGCCCCTCCTCGTATCCACTTTCTTGGAAAGTCGATACAGCCAGTGAAGCAGGCCCGATACTTAGGTGTCGTGGTCGATGAAAAGTTGAATGGCTTGGGACACGTTGCGTACATTAAGGAATCGATCGCTAACTATGTTAGGTCACTACACTCGCTCAGTCGGCGGGACTGGGGTCTAAGAGGAGAAGTTCTGAAAAAACTTTATAAGTTGGGAATTGAGAGACTTGCAACATACGCCTGTAGTTTCTGGTGGACGGGTACGAAGTGCATGCGTGATAGACTGGTCTCGGCTCAGAGACCGGCACTTCTTTCCATTACCCGGTGTTTCCGTACGACAAGTACGGCATCGGTGCAGGTACTGGCGGGTGCTCTTCCACTGGACTTGCAGGTCGAGAAGGAGAGTCTTCTCGCGCGGTCTCTCAGGCTAAATGAGGATCTTAATTATGGTCCGATTCATTTTAGTGCAGATGAAATACAAAGAGATGTTGTCAGGTTCAGAACGCATCCCTCGAGGGCTCTGGCCATTGACTGGGTTGAGGCTCCTCAGAACATCGAGGAGTTTGACCTTTCAAGAGTGACGGTCTACACAGACGGCTCTAAAACAGACCAAGGTGTCGGGTCTGGTGTAGCGATATTCGATCATGGTGTCTTGGTTGCGGAAAGGTCATACGGCCTCCCGCCGTACGCAACGGTGTTTCAGGCGGAGTTGACTGCAATTTTGCGGGGGTTGGAGCTGTGCGGTTCGCTGTATGAGAAATTCTCGGTGCTCAGCGATTCAATGTCGTCGCCTGTGGCGCTGTCTAATCCAAATAGTAGAGATCCGCTCATTGCGGAGATCCACGAGGCGGGGGAGGATCTTGAGATTGATTGGTTTTGGGTCAAGGCTCACGTGGGAGTCCGAGGCAACGAGGCTGCCGATACACTCGCAAAGGCGGGTGCGGAGCTTGACGTTGTGAGTGCCCATGTTGATCTCGCACCTAGTGTAGTGAAGCACTTCCTGTCCAGGGAAATAGTGAGGACCTGGCAGGAGAGGTGGGAGAGGGAGACTCTAAGCCGGAGCGTCTACCGAATAATACCAAGGGTTTCGGAAGGACGAGCTTGGACTTCTCCATTACTCAACTGGGCGGTAACCGGACATGGCCCGTTCCCATATTACTACCGGAGATTTCGAGTGAAGCCTCTGCCTCGTGCGTGCCCATTTTGCACGTCCCCACGCCCAGCTACTAGTGAACACCTCATTTTGGAGTGTGTAGGTACTCGGCCACTTAGAGACAAATACTGTCCGAGGCTCTCTCGAGCCTCAATTCGGAACTATTTCACGGTTCCGAAATTGAGACGGTCTCTCGAGGCCCTTCTCAAGGTAATGGAACCTCACTTGTGGTAACATTACGACAGTGGTCTCTTCATGTTTCATGGGATGTGTGAGATGTCGTTTGGTGGTGTTGATCGCTCAGCTGTGGCTAAATGAAAAAGTTGATGTTGGGGAAAGAAGAAGGAAGAAAGAAGAAAGAAGGTTGAAGAAGATGTTGGCGATGTAAATAAACTCATTAATTTTATCCTTGATAGTCTAACATGTGTTTTGGCTGAAAGGCCGTGTATATATGTATATAGTGTGTAAATCCGCACTCGTGCGGATCCCACCCATATCAAATGTGCTCTGTATGAAGAATAATAAAGTGGTGAAAATTTGGTAGTTGAGTTTTTTTTCACAGTTCACTAGCCCAATTTGAGGGTGGGGTCGACGAGCTAGGCAGGCCCTCCTTCAGGAGTCTCGGCTCTTGCTATGTGTTGATGAGTACCATGGATGCAGGCCCGTTGCAGGGTTAGAATGTGCCAATGTTCGTAATCTGTCGTGACGGTGAGAGGTCAAAGTAAAAATAATTTAGTGAAGTGAAGTTGACCCACGCGGACGTGTGGGTCCGATGCTCCCCAAAATTGTGCAATACCGGAAGGAAGCCTAAGGGGGGTCCCTACCTTGGCGATCTCATATCCGGGTTTTGACCCGCCTACTGGGTGGGCCGTGACACTCATGTCACGTGTCCTAAGGGAGTTAGCGACCCTTTGTGGGCGGGTCCGAACGCATATGAAAGATGGTCCCCTCGGTAGCGTGGACGCCGTGGTGGCCCTTTCCTGGTGCACCGTGTGATGATCAGCAGTGATCACGTACACGTACGTAGTTTGCTTTACCTTAATCTAGATCATAATACTCAATAATATCAATATGATTTGTTATTCTCTTGTACTTCAGCTGCTTGTGAATCGTCGGCTTAGCCGGATGCAAAGTTCTCGTTCCTGCACTAGCCGTCGATGTACAACACAACTACGAAAAATCGAGAAAATTACGCAAAAATTTCTATTACAGTGCACCCGTCCAACAGAATATTTTGAAATTCAAGCAAGACCTGTTTGACATGACCAAAAACACATACATTAAATTTGGTTCAATCTTATTCCTGACATCATACACTTTTTGATTGCACAACAATTTAAATCGCAGAAAAAATCGCTATTACACTGCATCCTAGCCAGCAGAATATTTCCAAATTCAAAGAGGATCTGCTTGCTATAGCGAAAAACATATACATTAAATTTGGTTTAATTATATTCATAATATCATACACTTTTCGATGATACAGTAATTTATATCGCATAAAAATCGTTTTTACAGTGCACCCATTTCAGCAGAATTCCAAATTCAAAGAGGACGTGCTTGTCATAGCCAAAAAGATATAGATTAAATTTGATTTAATTCTGTTCATAATATCATACACTTTTCGATGGTACAGTAATTTAAATCGCATAATAATCGCTATACAGTGCACTCTTTCCAGCAGAATATTTCCAAATTAAAAGAGGACCTGTTTACCATAGCCAAAAACATATGCATTAAATTTGGTTTAACTCTATTCATAATATCATACTCTTTTCGATGGTACAGTAATTTAAAGCGTATAATAATCTCTATTACAGTGTACTCTTTTCTGCAGAATATTTCCAAATTCAAAGGGGACCTGTTTACCATAGCCAAAAACATATACATTAAATTTGGTTCAATTCTATTCATAATATCATACTCTTTTCGATGGTACAGTAATTTAAATCGCATAATAATCGCTATTACAGTGTACTCTTTCCAGCAGAATATTTCCAAATTCTAAGGGGACCTGCTTGCCATAGCCAAAAACATATACATTATATATAATGTATATGTAAATCAAGCCCCCCCCCCCCCAAAAAAAAAAAAAAAAAAAAAAAAAAAAAATCAAGCCATTTTTTGTGAAAATCCCCCCATTTACAAAAAATAAATATTTAATCACGGCAGAATTTTGCATCCATTATCGCAGCTATACGAACAGAATGAGCGAGATACGTTTTATAACGACAAGTTAGTTCCATGGTAATTTTATGCTTGTAATTTTTGATTTTGCTGGCCTATCATTACACTCACTCAAATGCACGTTTATGCCAATAAGTTTTTCATGATCTAATCTGTTGAGATTTGAATGAATTTGAGATGGTGTTGGTATAACCTGCTTCTATTTGACTTAAAATATAAAACGTTTTTTTTTAAATCTTTTGTCAACCCTACTGAAATACCTATACGTAATTCAAAGCACCTTCGTTCTATCGATCGCTGTGCAGTCGTCAATAATAAAAGAAAAATAGATGTTTCTCACATCTTTAATTAAATCTTTTAAAAAGTTCGGTAAAAGAACATATTGGATAAGTACTGCAGATTTAGCAATGTGAAGGTTTACGCCGCTTAACACTACAGAGTTCTCATTCAAGTTTCTTATAAGGAGAACTAGGCAGTTTGCTGCATTCTTTGAGCAATTTCAGTTATAAATTCTAATGCTGCAGTTTGATTATAGTATACATTTGTATGTCTTACAAAAAGCTTTTCCATCATTCCATGAAGCACAAATTAACTAGCCTTAAACAACAACAAAAAAAAGTTCTAAAATTGTTTACATTTCTGTTTGTTGTATTTCTATAATAATAAAATAAATGTGTATATGTGTCTGTCCGAGAAATGGAAAATCTTGCCGAACTTATATAGTGGTCTGGAAATTCATGCGGGGATAGTCCAATGTAGATCGGGATGCACCTGTCATGTTGTAAACGACGAACATGACCATGAGATTACTGATTGATATATCTTATTTCTGTATTTTATTTTTGTTTTCCAAATCAAAATATAGTTAGATCTAGTGTTACCAAATGACTAAAAGTAAACTTTAAGTTAAATAGTGAAAAAAATTCGCAAAGTTTTTCCCCTAAAATGTCGATGGTCCCCAAAAAAATTCCCCACGAACTACTTGTCCCCAAAAAATTTCCATGGAGGTTGAAAAATCCACAAAATGGGTACAAAATCCCCAATCTGGCAACACTAACTGAAAGATTAACTGAAAAAAAACGAATAATATAGTTAATTTTTTCTGGTGACAGCAATTAAAAAAAAATACGTTAAAAATAATTTTTTAAAACAAATTTTATGTTGCAAGAGATGTGAAAATAAATTTAATCTATATATCTCATTTGTAATAACTGATGTTGAAATGGATGTTTGGAATTTATAATCGCATTTCATCGAGATACAGTGCGATTCCATATTGAAAAAAAATGTATGGATGTGTGGTTTTCCAAACTCTGTAAATATTTATCAACTCACCTGCAATTTCCCAAACTGCACCCCCAATTAGGTATATTTAACTGTTTTTTATGTAACTCTTTTTTAGCTCACAGGCTTTTATAGCTAATGTGCCCGCCGGTTCTGTATGTACGTAAGTGTGTACGTACGTACGTACATAACACGAAAACTCTTGATTGGTGTATTTCTTCAAAATTTTATTCTAGTTTCATCCTGATAAGGTGCTTCCCTGATTAGTTTTGGGGGTTCATTGGTTAAGTATAAAGGGATTACGGGGGGCCTAATCCCCCACTTAAAATAGATAAATGGGTTTTTTCAAGCAGAATTATCAGATTTGCTTCAAATTTAGCATACCCGTTAGTTCTGATAAGGAGCTTCCCTGATTAGTTTTGTGTTTTATCGTTAATTATAAAGGGGGCTACGGGGGCTAACCCCTCCCTCCTTAAATGGGTTTTTCATGCAGAATTATCAGATCTGCTTCAAAATTTGTTATATCGGTAAATTCTGATAAGGCGCTTCCCTGATTAGTCTTGGTGGTTCATTGGTTGAGTATAAAGGGAGGTACGGGAGCTAATCCCCCCTTAACTTATATAAATGGATTTTTCATTCAGAAATATCAAATTTGCTTCAAGTTTGGTATACCGGTTAATTCTGATAAAGCGCTAGCCTTATTAGATTTGAATGTTCATTGTTTAAGTTTAGAGGGGAAATGGGTGGCTAATACCTTCCCTTAATTTAGATAAATGTTTTTTTTATCCGATTTGGTCAGATTTGCTTCAAATATGGTATACCTGTTAATTCCCATAAGGTACTTCCCTGATTAGATTTGGAGGTTCATTGTTTAAGTATAAAGGGGGGGGGGACGTGGGTATAATTCCCCATATTAATTTATTTTTCAAAATATATAATTAATATGAATAGCCTGTGCGCTTAACTCTATCAGTTTAATTGTGCAATTTTCTTTTTATTGGGATATCTTTGCTAATTTGAAACTTATAGAGTAAAAACCTGCGGAAAAATCGAGATTAACATAACATAAACCAAAGTAATAACTTTAACATATAAAAAAATTGCAGAATTGCCAGATGAAAAATATTGTTACAACACTGAAATTGAGAAATTGTTTTTAACATGTTTGTGCTTTATATGCACAATTTTTATTCTTCGCTATGGTAATAGCACAAATTTGTAGTTAAATATATATATATATATATATATATATATATCTTTTATTTCTGTTCTCTGAAATAACTCTCGCTGCTTTGACTTGACTGCTTAATTCGACACTAGATCATAAATGAGTTTGGCATGTCTGTCTTAATCGCCTTAGCGATAAGCTTCTTTTACAAAAATTTTAATCTTAATGCCTAATTGAATCGGAAAAATGTCCTGATTTAATAAGGTAAAATTCACAATAAAAAAATACTGTTAGGGATAATGGTTTCTCAATACCTCAAGCGTCACGCATACATGACGATCGTCCCGAAGGGGTTAACCCGAGAAGAGGCGCGCCAGGCCTGATAGACCCGGAGTGTGTACGGTTTTTACAATTGTGGCCACTGTCTTTTTACCCGACTGCCATGAAGGGTTATGTGTTTCCCAAGTATCTGTGATTTCTTCATACCCTCGAAACATCCCAACTGCTGCATGAATTTTAATGAATGAGGTCTCTATCGATTCGTCTTAACCGTCCGATGGTTATAGGCTATGTTCTGTTTTTATAAATTCAAAATGGCGATCGTAAAATACAAAATGGCGGTAGAGACGAAAACAAAATTACGCACCGTATTGCGTGGCGTATCATTGGATAGGTCTTTCAAAATTAAGGCGATGTTTTATTGACTACTTTATAGTCAGAAGCTCCGTTTAAATATTACACAACCTGGAAGTTGCGTAGGTGAGATCTTTAGCTTTACTTCAACTCCAACCATCATAGACATCTATAGCCCTCATCAAAACAGTGTTTATAGATAGGAACTAACAATTAAACACAACTTAAAAGTCTTCAATACAAGTAAATAAAAAAAGGTAAGTAATATAAAAAATAGTTGCACATTGATGAGAAATAACTAATTAGTTCACTTTTACGCATTCGGGTTTCTTAATTTTTTAAATTTAATTTTTACTTGTTACACTATATAATTTAAATCAACCTGGTTTGAAGATGTGTACTTGTTAAAAGTAATCTTGTTTTATCGCAAAAATGTCTCCGATTAAATAAGGTCACGATTATTATTTGTATTTGTTGGTGATAAAGTAAAAACCATTTATACCCTGGGGATGCCCGCGTTCTCCCGGGTTAAAGGTGATTAACCCGGTTATGATTAAGTTAACTGTGAATTTTGGAAACCAAATGGATAGTTCAAATTCATTTAAGTATTATTGTATACAAAATGAAATGGCATAAGGAACGCGTCAAGATGATTTTACGCGTGATAGAAACAATGCCAATCCCAATTTGAAGAAAATTGCTGACTAATAAATATTCAGAGAAAATGGGTAATAAGTTTAAGTAACTTCGTGCAGCTGAGAAAGGTATTTCAAGTTAGTGGATATTAATTTAGGTAGTAGAGCAGTGTCCGAGCAAATGGTTAACCATAGGGAAGATATTTTGTAATGTATGAAAACAAAAAAATAAACTGATAATTGTAATTTTTTTTGTTAGGTTTATTTCATCGTATACATCACAACTGTTTCCAGAGATTTATCATATGTTACTAGATAATCCTAAAGCCTGTCAAATATTCTATATTGAGCTCTGAGACTAAGGATAAAGTACGACGTTATCAATAGTGTTTGAATGACTGACATGCGACTAATGGACTACAAACTCCAGTTTATCAACATTTTTATTAGAAAACAAAATATTCCGATTTATTTTTTAGAAAGATAAATATCAATGTCATATTAGGAAATTTATACAGATTATCATTAGTCTTCTTCTTATGATAATGAAGTAATAACTGAACTATAACTGATAAATTAATGACGCAATATATATATATATATATATATTATGACGAATCTCTGAAATTTATTCCAATCAAGGTTTTTCAAATTGTATTACTAGACCGAAAAATAAAAATATTCAGAAAAAATAAATACTTGCCCAAAATTTACGCAAAATAAGTAAAATACAACTTGTTAAATAAAAATGATTCAATATTGACAACGGGGTTCATCAACTACTGTGCAGTAAAATTGTTCAATTTATCCTTATGTAATTTAAGAAAAACATGTATTGTAAATTATCCTGCATTTTATTACCTAGAGCTTTCGAAACATTCTTGAAATCTTTGTGTGCTTGAGGGCATTAGAAAAAAAACCATCACAACATGTATGCTAGAAAAATCTTTGGGAAAATAAATATTTATTGTTTTAAGAAATATCTGTTAAGAGAAATTATTACGTAAATAAATTAATCCACACAAATAATTTATACAATAAGCTATATTCTACATGATACGCTTAATCTTATCCGATTGAGAATTTAGTAATCAATGGGATTTAAACATATATCAACAAATCAAGATATTTGAAATTTAATTGCAGATTATATAGTTCACGTCTCCAAACTGAATTGACTGTCATTAAGTCTATTATGTAATAATTGATATATTCTAATATAGATGTATCAGAGATTACAAGACACAGTATATATTTTCTGAAAATAATGTTGGAGTAAATAGAAATTAATTTTTGTATTTTTAGGGAAGCAGAAATAACTCATGCGATGATAACGACATAAATTTTTCTTTGGGAGTTGCTTTGAAGAGTAAATATTACCTGTCGCTGTAATTTGAGTATAAATAGCATTATATTTATACCATATTTCTTATAGTTTCTGAGTCCAAATTGTCAGGAAACCAGTGTTACTCTTTAAAAAAACTAAGAAAACTGCAAGTGGTATTGTGTAAAAAAAAAATGCATGTGCATAATCAGCAATTTCAAAACCATATTGTTAGAAATTTACCCGATTTACATATTTCTCAATAATTTATGTGCACATTACGCTTGTATATAATAATTTGATTTCTACTCGAGTTCTATGTTGAATGACAGTGCTCATGATATATTTATTATTTTTACGATTGCGTACTTATTAAGTAAAAACAGAACCATTAGAAGATCACTCTTGTGTCTGTCTCTGACATTTAACTCGTAACTTATGGAACGTGGAAAGTTAAAATTGGTGGAAGTAATAAAGATTATTGACCCATATATTTATTGATTATTAACCATTCAAAAATATATTGAGGAAAAATGTAGAAGGGCTAAATAACTTATTAAAAAAAATCTTTTCTTTGGATATCGTGTGGGGTGTCGTGTGACAGCTTTCGTACTGCGAACTCAAAAATACATTTCTTTTAATTTTAAGTAATATATATTCAGGGATATCGCCGAAAATGTAGTGCATAAATATGGCCACCGGTGTCTTTGAAGATTAATTAGACCAAGGCGGTGTTGCATCTTTGCGACCTCATTTCGAAGCACGCGTAGCACAATGCCAAGTTTAAACTTTGAACAATAATTTTGTTTTAGATACACTGTAAAAAGAAAAGATTATTACTACGCTGAATTTAGGTTTATGAAATGCTAAATGATGTTTAAATATGCGCTAATTTTATTGTCGGCACCGAATGAAGTTCATCATAAACTGATTAGAATAAGATTTAGAAGAAATAGCTACATAGATTAGCAATATTTGTTACTATTTGTGCTTCATATCTCTTTGAACTTTCATGGTATATCCATTCATACGTTTCTAGTATATATACAGCTGTATCCAACCCCGCATTGTATAGTTTTTTAAAATGTCTTATTTTTCTTTTAGCAATGACTTTTTTTGTAATAATACAGTTACTAATTAATATATTTATTGTAAGGAGCCCTCTGTGCGAGAGAAATACTCGCACTTGACCTTTTATTTAAATATGGAGTAATTTGGATGTATGATCTAATATTAGGATGAAACGAATAATCATTTCTTCACGCGTCTTCCACGTATTTAAGAAGCTGAGTCATTAATTAAAATATTACAGTAACGATTTCAATATCGCTGTAAATATGAAGTCAGGAAGGGTTTATCAGTACGCTACCTAGTCTAGATCTAATCGTAATATTTTTTTTTAATAAGAAACCCTCAAACATGTTGATTTTTCTTTAGATACCTATAGTTACTTATTGAAATTTATGGTTAAGATATGAATGAAAGTATCGGTAAAATGTAAAAACACATATTTTTTTCTAATAAACATTACACCTGAATTCTTCGGGTAAGTTTCATTATCGTTAATCTATTATTATTATTTGAGATAATAAAAGGGGTAATAAATATAATATTTACATAGTTTCTTTTTCGGAGAACTCGTTATTAAAAAAATGGGAAAATAAGAAATCCATTTGTGGTATCTAAAAGATTTGACAGTTAGGAACATGTGAATTTAAACTAAATTATCCACAACGTTGATAAACGTTTAAATTTTAGAGTGGAGATTATATGAATCGTTTACTCAGGCCGGACGATATATGACCAATACATAAAAGCATAAATGAAAATTTATGATTTAAATTTTGATTAAATTGGAATTTGTTTAGTATGTTAAAGACAATTGTAAAAAAAAAGATTGTATATTGTTTGTAATTTTTTGGTATAAATTTCGAAAATTCTATTTATATAGGAAAAATATTTGGAAATACTTTTGAACACATTTTGAAAATAAAATATTTCTTTATTTGAAAAAGAAAATTAAAATTTCAAAACGTATAGTAAAATTTCGGTACACATTTGGAATGAATAATCCAAAATTAAGACAACTAAAAGAAAACCCGTTCAGAAACGCGTAATAAAAAATTTATAGTTCTCTTTTCTGTTAAAAATAGATATATTCACATATCTTTAAAATGCACTTTAACATATTTATATCATTTAGCTAATAAATGCGTGAGTACACTCAAATTGTTCGCTTTATTAGATAAAAATATTTTGGATTACACATGTTATCAATCTTCATAATATTAAAATTAAGAACAAATGAGATGGAAACGAAAAGGAACAATTTATTATTCTATGCGAAATGGGCTTTATATAAGAGTGAACACTCCAAATATTATTTATTTATTGTAACATGAATAATTTATTGAGAATCACATAAGTAAGTTATAAGGAAGAAAAATTAAACGATATGAAGCACATACAATTAAAAAATAACATACTTTATCTTTTTTCAAAAGAAAAAAAAACTATAAATCATATACACCAAAATTTATGTAGAAATTACACGTGGAAAAAATATTAGCTAGTTATTTTTTATGTTGAATTTCTATTATTGGTTCATTGTCATAAGGGCATAATTGTCATTTTCTTCATTTTTATTTAAATTGAATTTTTAGGTAGATTTCATAAGAAATACTACCAATTGCAGTCTTTACCATGTACGACTTTTGAAATATTAATTCCTTTATATGATTCCAAGAACCCCAAGCCATCCCTTCCTAAAAAATTATACATATATATATACAGGGTGGTTATAATTAAACTTCCCCTATAAACAGCATCTTACCGCGCAAACGGGTGAACGGAATGCAATGAAATTTGGTATATAGACTATACACGAAATGCGCTCACGGAATTTCGAAAAAAATAAAATAGTTCCAAAATGTCCACCAGATGGCGCTTTTACGGAAAAAAAAACATGAAATTTAACACAATAAACGGCCAAAACAGCCGGTTTTACATTTTATTACTGATAATTCTTGTTCTGGATTGTTAATATTGTTTTTGTATTCCGTTTTGGTCGTTTATTGTGTTAAATTTAATGTTTTTTTTCGAAAAAAGCGCCATCTGGTGGACATTTTGAAATAATTTTCTTTTTTAAATTCCGTGAGCGCATCTCGTGTATAGTCTATATACCAAATTTCATTGCATTCCGCTCACCCGTTTGCGCTGTAGGATGCTGTTTATAGGGGAAGTTTAATTATAACCACTCTGTAGTATGGTTCAAGTGGTGTTGACGACGTTTATTATTAAGAAGAATCTGCTAACTATTAATAAAGAAATTGATACAATGCATAAAACACGAATGTTTTCCCCAACTCAATTTTTTCCGGAGTAATGACTATCGCTCTTGACCATTGCGAAAATAAGAAGTAGATGGTTAATTTACGCCCTTTCATTACTAACGCCTTGAAATTAATCTCCAAGCAGCTACATGGTATTTAAGCAATCAAAAATATGTAAACATTGCGCTGCAAACTGCTGAAAACCTATTTAACTAAGGTCTGAGAGGAGAGTTATAAACGCATTGGCGTATGTTCAGCACTTATCAGAAGCTTGTGCCAATCTAAGGATCCAATCAGAGAGTTGGACTCCTTACTTGCTAGCGGTCTAAATTTGGCGGAAAGGGCCGTGCCGATGGAAAGGGTGCGAAGCGAAAACTTTAGAATAAAATAAGAAATAAAAATGAAAATGGTATAAAAGAATATTCTAAATGAACTGTCGTCTAGTGTTTTCAGCATTGCGACACAGCTTTGAGAAAGATGTTTATGAAAGGAAAGTGCTTTTTAGAATAGAATTTTGAATACGCAGACTGGAGAGGGTTGACCATATGGGGCGGGGGGCTACAACCACCCTTCAGTTTTCATATTTAAAAGAATTTCAGAGTTATGCAAATAGGTGGTAACCAATGCTACTGAAATGTTCAAACAATAGTCTTTGTTTCATGAAGATAAATGAAGCAGGTCTGGAAAAAATCAATTGTGAAGTGTTTTCAGCTTAAAATCTGTATGTTTCAGAAAAATATTGTAAGATTTTCTCAGGTAAAATACATCATAGAAATTTAAGTAAGTATGTTTTAAGTAATATACAAATATGGAGAATTTATTCCAGTGACAAAGAATGTGCAGTAAATTAGGATAAACGTAACCATGTGCAATACTTTAAAAAGTGTCTATGTGGGGAGGCTTGATCCAGTCTATGTGGGAAGGGTTCGGCAGATGGTCAAAGCTCCTTAATTAAGAGTTTTTGGAAATGCATTTAATACACACTGTACATAATGTAGGGATATGTTTCTAAAATAATGCAAATTTATTCTGTAAAACTACGGTTTTAGGTGATTGATAGAAAGGAAAATATTTAAAACTGATTAAATGAAGATGAGAAAATTCGCTATTGAAGCAAGAAAAAAAATTAATAAAATATAACTTGGAAAGTTTACGGGAACTTTTATTTCATTTAAATGGTATCCATATTAGGCAAACAGAAAAAATGGAAAAGAATTAAAATGATGAAATCAGCAGCCTTATGAAAGATTAGGTATTCATCAATCTGCTAAAGAACACAACATTGATCAAAAAACTTTAGGAAAGTGTTTAGGCAAATTTCACCAAAAGATATGAAGTCAAACTATATGTGGCAACTAGAGTTGCTAGGTTGAGTGTAAAAAAAAAAAAAAAAAAAAAAAAAAAAAAAAAATGGGTGTTCTAGTTTTTCTTCTGTGCCTTGAATTCCATCTAAGCAGATTTGTTTACACTTCCCGAATATTTTTTAAATAATAATTAAACATTGTAGCATAAAGTTATTCCGCATTATTTTTAAACTCATTTTATGTCCATTAACTAGTATTTCGATATAAAATAATGTGGGTCAATCCTCCCATATGTGGGGAGTCTTGACACATTATTTTCTTATGTTTTAAAGCAATCATTTTTCAAGTTTCTTCTACAGTACACTTTGTCACAATTTTATTTTGATAACACAATGTATAACGAATGAAATGATATATTAAACTTTATTCTAGGTTCAATATTTTAAGCGTAAAATATCATTTTGTAAAAAATGGGTCAATACTCCCTAGTCTCTCCTATATATATATATATATATATATATATATATATATATAATTCCCGACCCAACTCGGAATAAAATCCGTAAAAAGTTAGGAAATAGTCAGTAAAACGGTATTTTACGGATTGTATTCCAAGCTGGGTTGGAAATTATTCCGGTACAATAAGGGCAACTATTTTTCCGATTCCTAATGGAAAACTGACATTATTTCTTTTACAGTGTACGTAGAAAATTTACTAATAAAGCTAGACAAAATTTTTACGATTTAAAATATTTCTTACTAAGGACTTAATACCCAAATACCTGCAGATTATTTCAATCTCTCTTTCAGTACCAAAAATTGCAATTAAAAATTCTGTAACTGACGTAGCATAAAATATACAAACATTTTTTTTGCCTTCATTGAAGTGTAAAAATTATCAAAAACATCCCGTTAAAAAAAAAAGTGATTTAATGTTCTCAACAACACTAAATAATGCCAAATTATAGCAGTAACTTGTTTAATTAATTTCTGAATAATAAAAAAGAAAGAAATGGCATTTACTCGTGTAACTGACGTAACTTTTATTGTGCAACTGACGTAACATCATGACTTTAAATAGACAATAATGGTACTTAACTTAGTTTGTGATCACTCATTTACAATGCCTTTTTATTAGGATTTCATTATAGAATATAAAAATATCCAGTTTTCCAATCATACCCTTAAATTAAACATATTATAAATTTTATTCCCCCCCCCCCCAAAAAAAAAATGATGATTTTCTGTGGAATTGCCCTATATATATATCTGTGTGTGTGTGTGTGTGTATGTACGTATGTATATATGTACGTATGTATGTATGTACGTATGTATGTATGTACTAAATTTTGTCCGCACGATAAAAGTCGCAGTTATGCAACGGTCGACTTTAAACTCACCAAAAAGATTCAGATGGTTAATATCTTGGAAGGAATAGACACTTTCAGTCGTGACGTTAAATATTACGTTTTGCTTGGATACTGGCTCCAAACAAACGATTACTGTGCTGTATTTTCCATTTCTCTTATATATGATAGCTACACCTTACAGCTATATCTCATAGGTATAGTTATACTTTATATGCAATGGTAGCATTATCTACGATTCATATTTAATAAGAAATGAAACATAGCAACCGTTTGTTTGCAGTCAGTTTCCAAGCAAAACGTCATGACTGATGTCACACTGAAAGCGTCTATTGCAAATAAACAAAATCGGCTGAAGGAAGTGGAAAATGGGGGTGGGGGTGAAAACCGTAAAAAAGCCACAACTTTTTAATTATTATGCATATCAAATCAGTTTAAAGTTATTTTGACTTTTAGGAAAAGGGCCAAAAATGTACGCATCACAGATCTGTGATAAAATTAAAAATAAGCACAAAGTGCAAAAAATTAGGGCTTTAGGGAGAACAAAATTCATAATTTTGCCAATTCTCAAGATATTAAATTCACTAAAACTTATTATAAATCTATTTATTACTATCTACGACTTTTATACTAACAAGTTTTTGATAGAACCAACTATTGGGTCAAAAAAAGAGAAAAAAATGACAAATAAAAACGAAAAAAAAGAGGGATTGAAGAAGAAATAAATTCATAATTTTGTCAATTCACTAGATATCAAATCCGCTTACGTTTATTATAAAACTTCTTAATCATATCTACAACTTTTATACTGACAGAACCCACTCTCACAGAAAAAAACAAATTAAACAAAAATAGGAGTAGAAAAACAAAATATCGCATTAACATGATTCTGCTAAAAATAGCTCTTACAGGAAAATAAAATTAAAAACTCGTCAAAAGCGGCCAGATAAAATTGTTAAACGAGGTTTATCTCAAATCTTGTTGATGAAATTAGTACTTAACTTTGAAAATTTCCTCCGCCTGCAGGCCGAGCCTGGAAGAGTATTTTTCCTATTGCCGATTTTTTACTAATAACTAATAGATTACTCTACAAAGTATGAAGTCAGTTTTCTGACCTTTTCATCAAATTGAAGAGCGTGCTGTCAATTGTAATATATTTGCTAATTTACCTTTATGGTTTTAGAGACATCTTCTTATCCAGACTATTAGTAGAAAACGTTCAGAGGTTCTGATGCTAATGGAGTAGATTGTTTACTTTCATGTATATTATATCGAAATTAGACTTCAGTACTTACAAATGTCTGCCTTTAAACAAACCATGTTGAAATCTAAGTAGGTTTACACGCAACCAGAAAAGATAAAGAAGTAATCAAAATTATATCAAAATATGTCTGAGCATTCAATAGATCATACAAATGCACGAAAGATGGTGGGATTTAAAGTTTAACCCATTAATTCTCGTCCTGTCAATATCACGGGCTGAGGTGTCGTTCATTATTTCTCGTCCCGTCAATATCACGGGTTGAGGTGTCGTTCGTTATTTCTCGTGCCCGTCATATTTTCGGGCTGGAGATTTATTGCTGGAAAAAACTTCTGAAACCACAAAAATTTAACTGCCATTTCCGTGTGAAGTCTTTGAATATTAGCGTTTGGGTTTGGTTTCTGGCGCTGATTGTCATGTTGGACTTTGTATTGCATGTTTCGAAATTTATCACACTAAAAAAATATTAATAATCAAAATTTAATTTATATTATATTATTTCAATTATTATTTGTTAAAACTCGTTTCATGATGATAAATAAAGGCCTAAGATGCGAAAAATAAAGGTCTAATTCGCATTAATTTGTATGGTGTAAAAACACAGAATTCTAGCATGATGGCTTTTCCACAAATGGAATTTGTTCTATAACATATTTTTTTTTCGCCAAAAAAAACAAACAAACAAAAAAAAAAACTAATTGAATATTTTATATAGAAACCTTATAATTATTCGATTTCTGTAATAAAAATATAGGTACTGTCCCGGCTAATTCTCAAAACAGCTAATTGCAAGCTCTCTTTGAACTGTCTACTTTTGAACTGAAACGAATTAATTTTTTTGTTGATGTTAGAATTCTTTAGATGTGATGTGTGAAATGTAACTTCATATATTTTTATGTTCCGTTTTGTAATTAAATGTTTGTTTTGTGCCTTAAAGAATGTTGATTATTCGTAAAAATAAGTTACACTGAACCACCTTGATGCTAGATTTATTTTGAAATGAATGTTTAGATTAAATAGAAAAGAAAAGTGATTATTTGTGGTGCATCGGCCGGGAAGTCTAGATGTGAAAAGAATTACTGCGTAATATTTTTGTTTTGTTTTGATTTGGAGCTGGTGAGTGCTGATTTTTGTTATTATATTTTATTTTTTGAAAATGAACGAAAGATGCGTGATGCGCATCGAAATTTATTAAATAAGTTATTTGAAGAAATTGAACAGTATTTAGCTAGTAATGAATATTCTTTAAAACATTTAGAAGAATTAGTCGATAAGTTAAACGTTAAATGTAAGACTATTAAGGATCATGATAACAACATTTTAAGCCTAATAAATGCTAAAAATGTCGAAAACGAAATATTGAATATTGATGAATATGACCAGAAAAAAATAAGTTGCAGAAATAAATTAAACTTTAAAATTAAAAGTTTATCTTCTAATGCAGATATTAAACATAGTAATAACATTGATTCAGTGCGAACATGTCATGCTGCTACTGAACTAAAAAGAGTAAAATTACCAAAGCTACAAATAAACCGATTTTTTGGGGAACAAGACAAATTTTTAGAAATTTGGAACCAGTTTGAGTTAGCGATAGTTAAAAACCCAACTCTAACAGAAATCGAAAAAATTACGTATTTGAAAAGTTTGGTTGCAGGAGCAGCTGCAAACACGATTAATGGTTTTGGATTAACTGAAAATAATTATGCAGCAGCCGTATCGCTTTTGAAGCAAAGTTATGGTAGACATGACATACTCGTACACGCTCACTTAAACAATTTATTAAATATGAAAGGTTTGAAAAGTTCTTCTGACACTGATGGATTAAGAAATTTATACGATAAATGTCTAATACAAATTCGAAACTTAGAGTCGTTAGGTGTAAAACCTGATACATACAGTGGGTTACTTTGCCCAATTTTACTGAAGTTAATACCCCCAGATTTGATCTTAGAATTTAATAGAAATCTAAAAGACGTAGAAATGTGGGATATAGATAAACTTATGAATTTTCTTTAAAATGAAGTTGAAAGTAGTGAACGGGTATCAACTATCCATGACTTAGATGGTAAGAAATCATTTTCTAATGATAATAAATTTGAATATAGACCAAAATTTACAGATAAACAATTGAAATGTAAGCCGCGATATCAATATAATACTAAAGGATATAAACAAAATAGTGTTCCAGCTACTGAATTAATAACTTCAGTAAATAAGAATTCGTGTTTGTTTTGTAATAGTGTTGATCATAATAGTGAAATGTGAAAGTCTTTAACCATTGATCAGAAGAAAGAAATACTAAAAAAGCAGGGAAGATTATTTTTATGTTTACAATGTAAGCACAGAATTAAAGACTGTGAGAATACCAAAATGTGCGATATTTGCGGTCAGAAACATAATAGGGCTATTTGTTTTCAATTTGGAAATGATTCCAAAATAAACGTTGATAAAAGTGCCGTATCTATTTCCCATTGTGGTAACAATTCCACTAGTAATGTACAGAATGAAAATATGCATTGCAACATATTTTTACAGACTTGTTCTGTTATAATAAAAGATCCTAAAAATGATAATGATGAATCAGTTCGTGTCTTATTAGATAATGGTAGCATGAGAACATTTATAGTTCGAGACATTTCACAAAAATTACAATTGCCGGTTATTAGAAAAGAAACTTTATCTGTTTATGCGTTTGGAGCCGAAAGGGCAACTGAGAAAACTTATAATGTAGTAAAGGTAAAACTTGTAAATAGAGAACATCCCTCTTTACACATTGAAGTTGAAGCTCTGGAAACAGATCAAATTTCCGCTGCTTGTTTACCCACTCCTGATAAATACATTAGGAAAACTTATAATAAAAGGTTTACAACTTGCTGATAGTTATGAATGTACTAGTAAACAAATTGCAGTTTTAATCGGCACTGATAATTATTATAATATTGTAACTGGCAGAATCAAAAGACTAAAGAATAATCTCGTAGCTAACGAAACCCTTTTTGGCTGGTGCTTACAGGGTTACACAGGGTCAGCCAATGAATTGTTCAGTATGAAAAATTATCGTTGAAGAAAAGGATATATCCGATCAAATCAGAAATTTTTGGCAATTGGAAAGTCTAGGGATTGAATCCGAAACTCAAGATTTTAGTAATGTGGACGATGACATTATGGCTCATTTTCAGTCTAATATGGTTTTTAAGGATAACCGGTATAAAGTAAAATTTCCATGGAAGGCAAATTTGAAAATATCTCTCAATAACAATCGCGAAGTCGCATACAGAAGATTTTTGAAACTGAGAACAACTTTTAGAAATGACCCTTTGTTATTCTCAGAATATAAGGCTATTTTAGATAGTTATATAGAAGACAATATTATAGAATTTGCTGACAATACATCTGATGTAAACTCATTTTACTTACCACATAGAGCAATAATTAGTGAAGATAAGTCCACCACTAAAGTTCGCATCGTCTTTGACGGAAGTGCCCATGCTAAGGGTGAACTGTCACTTAATGATTGTTTATATACCGGATTTAATCTCTTTCCCGAATTGTTCAGCCTTTTAATCAAATTCAGAAACTTTCCCATAGCAATTACTGCAGACATTCAACAAGCTTTTTTGAAGATCGAGATTGATGAACCAGATAGGGACTTCACCAGATTTGTTTGGGACCATGAACCATGGATTGATGATCCGGGTAAGGAATTTAAAATATTCAGACTAAAGAGAGTGCTTTTCGGTGTGAAATCAAGTTTTTTCTTCTAGCTGCTACCATCAAGCATAATCTACAAAAGTATGTAGAAACATTTCCTGAATCTTTTGAAATTTTAAATTCATCGTTGTATGTTGATGATTTTATAACTAGTCAACCGAATCTTGTTTACGCATTTAAAATTAGTAAGGAAGCCTATGAAATATTTCAAGAGGATAATATGACTTTTAGAAAATGGAAAACCAACTCGCATGAACTGCGTGAGAAATGGAAAGAATATGGTTTACATATTGATGAAATTTCTGATAAATTAAATATCACTAATCAGAATTTGATACCTTCCAAGGTTTTAGGGGTTACTTGGGACCCAAATAGTGACATGTTTTCATTTACGACTCAAAATCTAGAAAATTTCCTCTCGAATAAACTTAGCATTAAACGTTATTTATTGCAAACTGGTGGCCAAATTTTTGACCCAATTGGATTTATAAGTCCTTATACTATTAGATTTAAATGTTTAATTCAAGAAATTTGGTGTTTAGGACTTGATTGGGATGAAAACCTACCCAAACATTTAGACAATTTATGGAATGAATGGTTTGAAGAAATAAAAGAACTAAATTGTATTAGCATTCCCAGATATTATTTAGCTGATATTGCCCTTGATGAAGTTGATTATTTTGAATTACATAGTTTTTCAGATGCTTCAAAGAAGGCATATGGTACGGTAGTGTACCTTAGAGCAGTATTAAATAATAAGAACATTGTTACTAGTTTTGTGGCAGCAAAAAGTCGAGTCGCCCCTTTAAAAACTGTTTCTATACCTCGTCTGGAACTTTTAGGAGCCCTTTTGTCTGCTAGGCTTTGTAATAAAATTGCTAAAGAATTAGATTTTCCTGCAACTTGCTACTTTTGGACCGACTCTGCTATTACTTTCTTTTGGATTAGATGTGAACTAGAAAAATTTAAAATGTTTGTCAGAAACCGGATAAAGGAAATCAGAAATCTTAGTGATCCATTAAATTGGTTCCACTGTCCTGGAAAAGATAATCCTGCCGAACAAGTTACTAGGGGTTTGAAAGTTTCAGAGTTGAAAAATAACCATCTTTGGTGGGAAGGTCCCCAGTGGTTAAAGCAAGATAGATCTCTTTGGCCAAAATTCGATAATACATTCGATAAATTAGATATTTCTAAAGTTAAAGATCAGTTAGAACTAAAGAAAAACATTGTTTTAAAATCAACTATTGAAAATGAAAATCAGTTAAACATTGATTTGATTAATCGATATTCTTCTTTTATGAAGTTAATAAGAATTGCTGCATGGTGTTTAAGATTTCTGAAAAACTGTAAATTGAACTCAGAAATTAGAAAATATGATTATTTAGATACTTCTGAGTTACAGAATGCGACCAAGAAGCTGATAAAGATTGTTCAAAATTCCGCATTCCAAACTGAAAATCGATGTTTAAAGGGAAAACGTCCTCTCCCAAATAACAGTAAGATCTTAAACTTAAATGTATTTCTAGATGCAGATGAACTGTTAAGAGTCGGTGGAAGACTGAAATTTTCTAATTTATCAGAATCGCAGAAACATCAAATACTTTTACCAAAGTCTCACTATTTTACTGAACTTTTAATTGATTATTACCATAAACAATTCCTACATTCAGGTACTCAGACAACTCTACCTTTATTGAGACAATTTTATTGGATACCATCTGGTCAAAGTCAAGTAAAGAAAATTATAAATAGGTGTGTGACTTGTCATCGAACAAAACAGCAAACTCTTCAACAATTGATGGGTGACTTGCCCCGTGATAGAATCGTACCATCTAGACCGTTTGAGAAAACAGGCGTTGATCCAGCAGGTCCTATTATAACAAAATCTAATTTAAAACGTTCAAAGACAACCCTAAAATCATATATTGCTATATTCATTTGTTTTTCTACCAAAGCAGTTCATCTAGAAGTTGTTTCGGACTTGACCACAGAAGCATTTTTAGCCTGTTTGAGAAGTTTCATTGCTCGAAGATCTAAACCCTGTGTCATATGGAGTGATAATGCCACAAATTTTAAGTGTACTTGTGCTCTTTTGAAATCCTTCTATCAGATTTGTGCTTCAGAAGAAATTCAGCGATTTAGTGCTGAAGAACGAATTCAATGGAATTTCATAGCCCCTGCATACCCACATTTCTGCGGATTATGGGAATCAAACATAAAAACCATGAAGCGAATTCTCTTGAAGATAACTAAATCATCTATCTTAAATTTTGAAGAGCTGTCAGAAATTGTGACGCAAATTGAAGCAGTTATGAATTCACGTCCGTTGACTCCCTTGTCTGCAGATGTTAATGATCTACAACCACTAACACCTGGACATTTCCTCATTGGAGGTCCTCTTTTGAATGTTCCTGAAAATAATGCCATTTTAGACTCTTTAGTTTTTTCTTCTAGGTAGACACTAGTTCAGAGATTAAAAATGCAATTTTGGCACCGCTGGAGCCGAGAATACTTGAATGAGCTGCAAGTCCGCAGTAAATGGAAAAAGTCCTCGCAAAATGTGAAAGTCGGACAGCTTATGTTATTGAAGGAAGGAAATGATAAATTTATCGACTGGAAACTAGCTAGGATTGTGAAAAGTTATAAAGGTGATGATGGACATGTCCGTGTAATTGATCTCAAGACCTCTACAGGTATGTTACGTCGAAATATCACCAAAGTAGTACCTTTGCCATTTTATGATGATGTTGGACAACCGTCCAACGCCGGGCGGGATGTTCCGGGTAATTCTTAAAACAGCTAATTGCAAGCTCTCTTTTAACTGTCTACTTTTGAACTGAAACGAATTATTTTTTTTGTTGATGTTAGAATTCTTTAGACGTGATATGTGAAATGTAACTTCATATATTTTTATGTTCCGTTTTGTAATTAAAGGTTTGTTTTGTGCCTTAAAGAATGTTGATTATTCGTAAAAATAGGTTACACTGAACCACCTTGATGCTAGATTTATTTTGAAATGAATGTTTAGATTAAATAGAAAAGAAAATTGATTAGGTACTTTTTTGATGTTTTTTCCAAATATCAAGCGACCGTTAAGGGGTTAAGAAAGAACATTATCAGGAGTTAAAAAACTTATTCGTTTCTCAAATAATTCATTTTCAATCTTGAGTCGATTGACTATTTTATTGTATAGTGAAAAAAATATCTGATAATGTTCTTTAAATTCTTCTACTTTTAATAGTATACTAATCTTTAGTCTCAAGAAACATCTGTTATTTTCTTATATCATCAACCGTTTATTTTTCTTTATTATGAATAATAAATGATTAAGCAATTTACATTATGAAGCATTACGAATGGTCTGAAATACAGATAGAACATTTTTCGCGAAACATGGCTTCTCTAATTATTCGTGCATGAGAACACGATCCAGATAATTCCAGAAATATGGCAAGTTCGGAAGTTAAAACAATCACATTAGTTAAAGTATTTATATTTATCCAAAAAAATTTCAAAAGATTTTCTCAAAATTTGGATCTTTTACAAATTCAAAAAATAGCCGGATGTGCCAGTTCCAAAATTTTCTTCTTTCTCATTCATGTTAATATTAAAAAAAAAAAAAATACTCAAGTTAATCGTGCCGTGTTATTACTTCTATACTACATCAACTTTATTTTACATCTAAAGTTATTATACTAAAGTCGTTGTACTAATCGGAGTAAAACTGAGTTAATCTCAATCATAATATTTAATAAAATTAATATTTTTCGTTATTCTATTGTACATGAGCTGCTTGCGAATCTCTGCACTAATCGCCCATCGCTGCATGAATGAACAACGGAATCATGAAATAAACGTTCAAGCGCTAGTATTACGCGTTCTCAAAGGGCTCCATACAACAAATATATGAATTATTAAAAAAAATATTTTATAAAATAATAATAAGACCTTGTAAAAAATTATACAATGTAGGATTGGGTATACCTGTATATACTTAGAAAAGTATATATGGGTATAAGATAAAAGTTCAAAAAGACATGATAATATCAAATATTGCTATTCTGTATAACTTTTTTTTTTTTTTTTTTTTATCCTAATCTGTTTAGGTGAACTTTTAATTCGGTACTGACAATAAAAGTAGCGCGTATTTAAAATTCATTTGGTATTTGATAAATTTAAATTTAGCGAAGTAATATATATTTTTTTTCATTTTACAGTGTAGCTAAAACAAAACACTTGCTCAAAGTTTAGCATGGAATTGTACTAATCGCGCTTCGAAAGGGGGTCGCAAATTTGCAACGCCTCTTTGGTCAGTGCTGCGTTTTTCCTGATAGGTTTTTAATTAACTTTTAAAGACACGTGAGACGTATTGAGAGATCCACTCACTGCAAACTAGTTGCGAATTTCATAGCATTTATGTGATTAATTTTAATTAAGTTAATCTGTTTTTAATAATTTGACATTTATTGCCTTTATACTGCTACTAGGTATTGAACTACACAGATATAGAATTAAAATTTAGTTTCTAGGCTTTAAAAGCCGATGGTTCATAAAGTACGCCGCCTCTGCCATTATATATGTCCAAACCGTCCGTAAAGATTAATATTACGGCTAATTAACAACTATTGTTTTTCGAAAATCATTAACAACAATGCTTTTATACATCTGCTACGATAGGTACCTCCAGCGCGCCTCAAAGCATTTGTTGACTGCCCGTAAATCGAAATTTGTGTGTAACAGAAAAATGCGCTTTTCTCAAAATTTATGTCACCTAGGGTAATCGCTACAGTTTTCCTGCAAGGTTTAAAGTAGCGTCTGCTACCTCTATTTATTTCATAATTTTAGTTTCAGTAGATCGGAAAATATATGTGTGTTGAACATACTTTTGGGCTACATTTTCGTGATATCTCTGAAAATCTCTCCCTTAAATAAAAAGAAATGCTATTTTGAGTTGAGCGTTACGAAAGCTTTCACGCGATACCCCACACGATATACAAAGAAAAGATTATTTTTTCAAGTAACTGAATTAGCCCCTCTACATTTTTCTTAAATATAATTGTGGATTCTTAATAATCGGTAAATATATGGTCAATAGTTTTTATTACTTCCACCAATGTGATTTTTTTCACGCTTCATAGTTTACGAGTAATATGGTTGTGATAGACCGACAGACAGACACAGGTGTGATCTTATAATGGTTCCGTTTCTACTTTTTCAGTACGGAACACTAAGAACGAGAAAAATCGCTATTACAGCGCCTGTTTCCGACGGAATATTTCCAAATTCAAGGAGGAGCTGCTTGCCATAGCCAAAAACATCTGAATGAAATTTGGTTTAATTCTGTGCACAACTCCATACACTTGTCGATGGTACAATAGTGAAAATAGCACAAAAATCGTTATTGCACCGCACGCTGCTGGCAGAATATTCGCTCATTGAGGACCGGATGGCCATTGCTAAAACCGGCTACAAAACATATTGTTCAATTCTATGCAAAACCTTGTACACTTTACGTTGAAAAAATTCCGATTGTAATACTTTATTCTTTAGAAAGAAAAAAATAACAATTAAACGATCTAGTTTGGTACCAAATTCAGCGAAATTCTTTTTAACTGGATAAAACAAACTTGATACTCAAAGGGATGCTATAAATAAAAAATAATTTGGACGATTTCAATGAATTAGGCCTTATATGAATATAGAAAAGTTGTCCTACAAATTCTCTACCTCGGAAAATCCGTTTTATAGGTTTAACCAATTTCTTTATAAATAATATCCCGCAATCGCAATTCTCATCGATGCTGTTTGTTATCGATCATCAACGTGATTACAGATAATTTCTTTGCGGGTCTAACGATTAACCTTCTGTAATAATTAGAGCACAAGAAAAGCTCTAGCTGGATCCCAAATGAGACAAAATTCATTTTAACAGGCTAGAACCGGCTCAAAACTAAAATTGCTTTTATAAATCGAATTGTTTTGGCCACTTACACGGCACAAAAAACGGTATCAGTTTCGAATTTATTAGAAAACTAGCCGCCTCCAACGACCAGTTTAGTGTGCTATAAATGTATGCTAAGAATTACAACACGTTACTTTTATTGGTAATTTAATTTACTTGTTTAATCCTTCGCCAAATTGGAGGATTCTGACAGATAGATCAAGTACTCGTTAATTTTAAGTTAGCCGAATGCAAGTAATTAATCTCTCAATATTATTTCCGTCACTTGTAATCGTATTGTAATAATTTTATTTAAAGTATATTATTTTCATTCATTTTATTTAAAATACATACATTTTATTTATTTCGTTTTTTAAAAAAGGACAGGAAAAGATGAGAAAAAAAAATAGAAGGTACTATAATAAATAATACAATAAACATTTAATTTCATCCTCAATTTTTTTTTTTTTTTTTTTTTTTTTTTTTTTTTTTTTACCACGCGAAAAATAAATTCTGTCGAGGTTGAAAATGATATTGCCGAGATTTGCGCCCGGGTAACATAAATGTAACAAGAACTCATTGCAATCATGTCAGCATTTTGTATACTTTTTGTTGGAGCAATAATTCGAGTAAGGAAAAAAAAATTAGCAACATCCCAGTTTCGAGAACCTGCGCTTTGATAATTTTACAGAATTCTTTTAATTGTTAATCTTCAGTAACGCAAATACTTTTTGTCATCGATCAGAACTACGTTTACAGAAGATTTCTACTCTAAAGAAATAAAATGTAAATCCGAATTCTGGATACTGTGTGGTAAATTTAGGCGACCAGACAGATTGCATATTTATATTTCCCATAGCTGGCGAATTGTTTAGATGATTGATATATGATCAACAGACATGCTTGGCTATGTGAAGAGAAAATAATACACACATGTATGGCAAACATATATTCAGCCAAAAAATAAAAATTCGTTGTATCGAGCATTTGGTTACGAAAGGAAAAAAACGCAATTTGTGCATTCGAGAAAAAACGAATAAGCAAAATATGTTTCCTTCAAACAAAATAGTTTATAGCAGGGAGTATGATTTCTCCGAACGTTCAGCAACGTCTTTGAACGTCTTTGGACGTTGAACATCTTTGAGGCATTTAGTCAATGAGGCTATTAATGGGGAGCTACGGTATTCTGTCCCACTCCTCCTGATGACTTCTTTCTAGTTCTTGGAGAGTTCTTGGCGGTGGTAGGCGACTAGAAACTAGTCTACCTAGAATGTCCCAAGAATGTCCGGATATGGCGCCCAGGCATCCAAAGGTTCATGTCCGGAAAACACGAAGGACATTATATTCGTAAGATTCTATCCGCGTAAAAGAAATCATCCACCAACTGAGTACGGTGTGGCTTACAGTTTTCGTCCATTAACATAAAGTCATCGCCAATTGCTTCAACGCAAAAGACTACAACAGGTCTCAGGATCTTATCTCTATATCGTTGACCGGTCAGACCTAAATTTCGAATGATGTGGAGGTCAGTGCACCCATCAATGAAGATGCCAGCGTAGACTATCACTCCCCCACCAATGAACAGAAAAAGGGGGCTCATCAGAGAAAAGAATAATGCACCATTCATTACTCATCCAGTTCACATGCTATATTGCCCGCTCCCTGCGATCGCCGCGGTGCCTTGCTGTTAACGTAACACATACTATTGGTCTTGGAACTACAGTCCCACCAAGAGAAGCCGAAACTGTGGTGTGGTGGTTTGAGTCGAAACTGTGGTGTTCGAAGCCGAGCGAAGGTGTTGTTGAAGAAGAGTGGGATTTATATTACGGTGTCTCCGAGACGTTAGCGTTAATTGTCGATCTTCATTGGGCGTTTTTGCACGTCTACGACCTTGCCTTTGTCTTCGTCCTGCATTTTCAGTCTAAAAAAACTGTTCTAGATCCTGGAAATCACACTTTGTGAAACATCAGTGGCTTTTTCTACTTTTGCTACTGTTTGTCCCTCTAACCGACCAAGAACTCTCCAAGCTATTGATTCTGTTAAATGACATCGTTGAGACATCGCACTTGTCGAAACAAAGCACTTACTGAATTCCGGTCATTGTTTTACGCTTTATGTTTAAGTAAGTTGAAAGTCAAATTTCATTCGCTTCCGCTGAAGTTTTTTTTTTTTTTATATATATCTAATTCAAAATTTAAACTCTCAAATTCAGAAAATGAGAAAAAAAATGCATTATTGACTATCTTCTCCCTTTTTTTGCAAGACAAATTTCGCTTATAACTTTTTTTTTATATAAGACTTGCAATATCGTTTATTGATTCTGGGCAGTATTTTAAGGAAAGAATATTTTGAATAATATTTATTTATTATTTCCTTATTCTACACAAATTTGTTTTTAAAAAATCTTTTTTGGAAAGCAATTTAGAAAAAATTCCCTTCATCAACAGAACAAATCTATCATTTAAAACAATTTAATGGACAGATAAGCGTTTAGGATTGTAGCCAATTTGATTTCTTTCATATATTTTTTAAAAATATGCTACTATTTTGTTATCAACTTTAAAAAATTGTTGTTCTTTACTGGCACGTTACATTTATCTTAAAAGAGTTACGCCTCTAAAACGTTTTACCTCTAAAACTTTTTATAAACCTTAAAGAGGGAAGCTTGTTGAAAAATCTTTAGAGATCTTTTATTTTTTAGCAAAACTGCAATAACTGCAATTCCAATAATTACAAAATTTATGTAAAACAAAGAAACTGCTTTTATAACATAAATATTATGCCACTTTTCAAATAGAAGTTGTTAATGCAATTTAATTTGGTCAACTATTGCGTATCTATCCTTTCTCAATTTGACATTTATAATTCATTTCTTTGTTTATATAATACTCTGTTTTCCTGTTATTCTGCGAAACGAAGAACTCTAAAAGGCCATTGGATGAAAAATAGACAAAATCTCTTGTGCGTGACACTTGCATAAATACTATAGGTGCAGATTCCGAAAATTTTTTAGGAGCCAATGGCTCCTAAACTCCAAAAATCAAGTCGCCACTTTGACTCCTAACCAAAATATAGTGGCCACATTGTGAAACAAACTCATAAAACAATAGTGTTTATATGGAACAAACTTAACAAAAACTCTCATGAATTCAAAATGTAAAATAGTTTAATTAATAAATACCCATGTACAACAAACTGCTAGGGTATTTTTTAGAAATAATTCTTTATTTATATAAAGAAATTTATTTTTAATCGTACATGAGTCTATAGAAGGATACCTGTAAAAATGATAAATCAATTCTAAGAACAAAAACATATACACATCCATAAAATGTATTTTTAATTTTAAATTTATAATAATATTTTAAATAAATAATTAATGATAGATATATAACAAATGTGATCATTTATCTTATTCTATCTTTGGGGTACAATTAATTTTTTCTTCTTTCATAATATGGGAAATATTACCAGCATTTCGTTTGTAATACAGATATAATCAGATGTATCGTACTTCTGATAGTTTTTGAACACATGCACGTTACGTGTGTTTAAATTGCATAGTGCCATAATTCCGACTTATAAGCTTACAAATATATAATTGTTAAGAATTGAAAAAGTGTTCGCTAAATAGAGGTATTTTCTGGAATCTCCATTATGGAGGTCTCATTGTATATGGATTTTTAACTTGAACACATATATTGAAAAATCTGGTCAACCGGAACCCGACCTAACCTGAATCCGAAATAGTGAAAGTCAACAGACCAGAAACAAAAAAGTAGAAGTCAACCCGATCCGAAACGAAAGTTGCAGCATGAGCGCGACCCAATGCAGCACTCTACATTCTAGTTCTAGATGGAATAAGATAAGTGATAAGGGAAATTATAGAGGGGCTAAATTCACTAAACCTGTGATAAAAATTCCTTCTATGAAAATCCCGCACTTGCAGAATTATTTTTCTTTTTGTTCTTTTTTTCTTCAGAGTTCGGAATCCTCACCTCTATCCTCGCGACTCCTCACCTCTATCCTTGTGACTGCTCACCTCTATCCTCGCGACTCCATGATCCAAAGCATTTAAATAATCTACATCGCATCGGGAACTTTGAACTATCTCGTGAGCCGATCTGCAGTAAAGTAGTATTTATTTCAACTCTGGATATCGGACGAAACCTTCAAAGAAATTATTTTACCATTAGCGCGCTCATGTGCCGAGCGTCGCAACTGCCAAGCTTTGTAGTGGAGCGGACATGCGCAGAATTACATTCGAACATAATGTTCGGCTAGAAAGCAGTACACCAAAGGGGCAGCGTTCACGACGGTAACTGAGATCTCAAAAATTCCCTGACTTTTTATCAAGGTCATACTTGATCTCGGCCACCGAAAAGAGCAGGTGCTTTTCTATTTGCAAAAGAAAAAACACTATCAAAATTCCGCGACGGGGATTGGAAACATTGGAAATTGATCTCTGGCGACTAAGACACTGAATGTTAGTCAGCACATCAAAAAATTTAGCCGCCACGTGGCGACTGGTCACCGTAAATCTGCACCTATAATAAATAGCTGTATCTATTAACTTATAAGTTAACAAATTATAAACTATACACTAAAATAATAAAATTTCTATATTTTCTTATTAGCATAGTTGTTTTTGAAGATACAATAGCATTTTTGAAACAGCAGTAATATTTATAAAATCTATCCAACATGCCATACGGAGTTACCTTTTAATAGGTTTTAAAATATCCACATATTTACACTAGATCCTAGACATAAGTATTATGCTAGTTCATTAAAGGTTTAAAAATCTCCATATTTTAAGCCCCGGGCCTAAGTAAACTGCTCGTTTAATCCAATCATGCAAAACAGAAAAAAATAACCTGCGCATGACACTTATTTAAATATCAATATTTATTAACGTTTAAATTCTTAAAATATAAACTCACATGTAGTTCTTACTATATAACCAGTGGTATTTTACAGAAGCGCGTTGCATTTTAATCCATATTTACATATGTATTTTAATTTTATAAAATTTATACATTTGAAAAGTATTTTAATATGTGAACTGGGTCTCAGTAGTAAAATTTTAAAATGTTTCGTGTGCACAAAATTTTATACTATATTAATACTTGAATGGCATTTTTAATTTAAACTATTTCTAAGACCATTTTTTATTCATCAATATCTATCCCTATATATGAGTAACATCCACTTTATAGTTTTCAAGAACATTTTACATAAATTACTTTTTGAAATTAAATTTTATGCAGCTTGTAAAAGAGAATGATTTGAAGCGGAGATCTATCTTGTTGTAAAGTATTCGCTTAAATCACCTTTGCCTGGAAGAATGGAGAAGCCTTTTAAAATGTAATGCGACATTTTCTAGATGCAAATTACCGCTATTAATTTAAAATGTCCCGAGTTTTAATATTGCTAGCTTGAATTCAAAATGAATTATTGCAGTTTTAAATAAAACTGCATATAGAAAACTGATAGATTTATTGCGGAAATTAACATTTTAGATCCTTACAGATATGTAGCTAGAATTAATTTATCAGGTTGAATCAGTCGATATTTTGCCAATGATTTTTATTTTATTTCCATTGTTTTTTATTTAGCATAAAAATTTGTTTAAAAAGTGATAATATTAGTGTTAATAACAATAATTATAAATTAAATTTTTCATATATATATATATATACATATATATATATTCTTCATTCATTTTATAATTTCACATACTACATTTTAAATTAGGTATCTAATTAATTTACTTGAAACGGATAAAGTTATTGTGCCTTAAAAAATCGGAGAAAAACAAAATTTAGTCTATTAACTTACAAACTCTGGGCAGTGAGAATTCCGAGCCAGGCCATCTACATCTGAATTCAAAATTGACTTGAATAAGCCATTTGAGATAAATTTTTAACGCATAATCATAAAAAAGAACTAAAACAGAATTGCCATTGGGTATTTTGGGGAAAAATGAAACTTGGACGAAAATTCTTCCCAGTATTTTATCTGTGTTTTTAATTACTTTAAGTTACTGTAAAAGAATAAATTTTCTGTGATTTTCAAATTAGGTCAAAAAAAAAATCAGTCTGTTAATTTATAAATTCAAGGAGCTCTTTTTCATTAAAGAAATATTATCATAATAAACGAATTCAAAACATGTATAATTGATTTCTACCCCTATAAATAGTACAGTGTAAAAATCATAACCTCCATTTGAAACTGGCAAATTTCCCTCAAATCCATTTCCATTTATTTAAATTCTCAGGAACAGATTAATCAGATCACATTCTAACCATTTATTAAGTAAAAAAATCATCCTTTAATAAATTGTATTAATCAAGGTATATTATAATTTTTCACTAACCGTAGAAAACCGCTAATAATATATTAATTCCATTAATTAAAGGTTGGAAAAATTCTAATAGCACTGATTACCATCTTCCTAATAAAGATAATAAAACACAACGGAATCAAATCCAATATATATTATTTACATCTCAAATGATATTCAAGCACGAACCCACTGTCAAGACAAGTAGAGCGGTGGATTCACAAAATCTAGTTCCCAAATTTAATACCACATAAAAAAAAAAAAAAAAAAAAAAAAAAAAAAAAAGATAATTCTGTCTTATCAACAAATAAAAATGCTTCTGAAAAACTCCGTAGAAGGAAGAACTGTCGCTTTTTTTGCACTTTTTTACAACAATTCTGTTAGTTGTATATAATACAGATTATGCGTTTATTCTGCAAAACTCAGTTTCTATTGCTTATGCATAATCAGATGTGCCAAATACTTTCAGATTTTGAGCCCTTTTTTATTACACTTCTTTTGCAAACATTTTTAGAAGGGATATAGAAATAAAAATTATATATTTGTTAAATTGTAACAGCGAAAACAAAAAAAAAATAATTGATGTACAACAAAATTTATTTGGTAAAGTTAGTTTTGTCAAAAATTTGAAATCCAGTCACGTATTTTTGAAACGTCTTTTCTTTACTGCTTAAAGCATTGTGTCTGTATTATACCTGAAACAAAAATAAATATACAAAAATTCAAAATTCTAATATAAAATAAAAATCCATGCAAGACATATTTTGCCTTATAACTTTAAAAAACTGTTTGTTTCTCAGATATGGTTTGTAGTGAATTCAATTCCGAATATTTAAAAATAACACATGCAAATCCATTAACTTTTTCAAAATTAATCTTCTCAAAACACTGTTGCGGCAATATTGAATTTAAGGATTTTAACAACATTATTCACAGTTGAACGCCATTTACAAAAGTTTTTTACCTTAAGGTATCTTATGAGTTAGGCCACAGATCCCCCTCTCTAATGTTAAAACTATGGGCTTAGAATGCAATTGTATTTTTAAATTTTCTATTTGGGAAATTAAAATTTTCATCTATTTCTGTATGCTTTTTTTGAAAGATGTTTCTTTCCTTTTTGTTCAACAAATATTTCTAAAATTCACTGTTATTTTATTCAATGTACAAATCTAATTTTCAACTCATCTCCTTGACATAGATTTATATTAAGACACGTTACATTTAAAATTAATTTGTTATGTATTTTAGAACTTTTTGTCAAATAAAAAAGAAATAAACATCTTTTAGAAAGAGCGCATACGAAAAAGAATGTAAAAAATTTAAATTTATATGTAGAAAAAATTTGATGCATTTCAGTCTCACATGTGTACGTTAGAGAGGGATTTTGTTGTCCGATTGATAACGAGATTTAATTACCATAAACCACAACAGTTACTACAACCGTAATTTTAGGAATCTACCTTTCAGAACAAATGTACGACATTCTAAATATTTAAAGAAACGGACAGTTTACTGTGCTAGGCACTCAGAGTATCTCAGATTTCCTTCATTTTTCAATAAATATTTAAAGTTATTTTATTCTGATCTCATTCCCTATTTTTATTATTATGACACTACTTGTGTACGGAATACGCCATCCGTGTATTTGATTAATTTATTCTATTTATTATCTTAATTAAAATATTTTTTTCTATAAATGTGATTATATTGTATTAATACTATTGGTAGACATTAGACGTACCTTTCTTTAGCGTCAAAAGATGATATTTAGGCTTTAAAAGTATTTGGCGCATGGAATACTCTGATTCGGTCATTATGTTACCAAAAACCATCCGTATTTCATTAATTCTGTTAAGTAGTTCTTTTTCAAAAATTCAATATTTGTTACTTTTTCAGTACTACTGAACATTACGTTCAATAATTATAACACTAAAAGTAGTTATTTGTGCTTCAAAATGCCTTAGTGCATAGTGCGTCTTACATGTCTTTATGTTACTACAACTCGTTCGATCCTCTAAATGTTGAATGATCAGTTATTATAAAAATAATAAGAAAAGTCACATTTTCGTCATTTAAAAACTTCTTAGTCTCTTTAAGGGATTGTTTACTTTTTATGGTAATAAAGAAATAAAGAAATAACTAAATAAGTAAAACTTTTTTTTAAATAATTTAATAGGATAAAGATATTAAATTAGGAGATCATTTAATATATTTCTTGATGTTTAATTGATCGGCAAGATTTTTTTCTCTCGAAAGTCTCTGAAATTTCGGTTTGTATGACAAAGGGTTCGAAGATTAACCAAGTGCTTTCAAGCTGGAACTAACTTTTCTACCGAACTACTGAGTTATGTTTTTTGAAGATTTTAGAAGTGAAACAATTATGTTCACTAAAAAATATTTGAAAATTTGCTATATTTGACGGAGGATTTCTAGGAAATCGCGTTTTTTAAGCTCAGATTAATTTTCTACAGGACTACTCAGTCGATCAATTTTTTTTTCCCTTTGGTTAATGAATAAAATGTAACTTTGGCTGTAGATCATAACAGTAACATCTATCATTTTTTAATAATTAACTATTTTTATAGTGTCCTAAACTTCAAAATGAACCTTAAATAATAACTATTTTTTTGTCAGACTTTGACGTTAATGGACGTTTGATACTCATATATTAGAATCTAATGAAAAATTCTTTAAGAAAACTAATTCATGATAAAAACGGATGTCCAATTAAAGGACGCTTCGACTTAAACTATGTTTTGTAAAGCAGAGTTTTAAATATTTCTGACTGAAAAAGTATAGTTTCTATAAATGTAAATAAAAAAAAATAATGAATAAACTCCTGGCTTGTTACATTTATCCTAGTTCAAGCAACAAATATAATCCAAAATATGCATATTTTGACCAAAGATTGAACCCTTGATAACAGCTCTTATAAAATTCTTGACAAAATTTTTGTTACTCGCTTTAGATTTTTAAAAATTTTATTTCATACTATAAGTTTTTAATTTAGATTCATAAAAAAGATAAATACTAGTATCAATAATGTGAAATTCCACTCGACTTTCCGAACATTTTGAAAAATGCCGTGGATTCACAGCAGTATCAGCAGTATTCAGACAATGGACCTCGATTTGTTATTTGAGAGCTATTAATGCTTGATTCCATCTCTGCAATAACTCATAATCTACCACATTACCTAGATTATTTTATCTATACACTCTAAAAAATTATGTAATGTTACTCCAAAAAATTGGTGTTAGTCTTGCTGCCTCTATTTTACAGGGCAATTTAACCGATGTAACGGACGTTATGTTACTCTAATGTGTAAAATGACACCAGTTATATCAGTTTAAATTTCATCATTATGTAAGTTAAATTACTCCATAAATTTGAAGGCACCATACTGCAAACAAATTTTATGGATGAACGTTACATAGAGTCTAGGATTGGTAGCAAAATTCTCAGAAAATGATTTAAAAATTATCCAAATACATAATTCGTCTTCCGAATTGTACGAAAATGTATGCAGTTCTTTCAACAGTCGTATATGTCATATTTCCAAATGGAAACTAAATATAAAGTAGTGTTCGTGATTTATCATGTTTACTTACACGCTGTACACAATACATCCTTTAATCTATGTATTAGGAAAGTAAATACTTTTTTTATATTTTTCTAAATATTAATATTTTCCCTGCTGCAATGAAAATAGTTTAAACAAATTATATTTCAAAACATTCAAATTCCATGTTAAATATAATTAAATTTGACAAAGAATGTATTTTTATATTTTAAATTCTTTTCAAATACTAATAATAGATTCTATTTACTTGTATTAAAAGAATCTTTGCACTCACGAAGATTCTAATTCAATTTGTATTTCAAAAACATTTTTCGCTGAGCAAGACAAAAGTAAAAGAAATTTGTTTACTTAACTCATTTTCCACTTTCTTTATATTGCTACTGTTATTGTTTAATTCTATTTTCAATGTTCAGATTTGATTATTTACTCTCTAGAGATGAAATGTCATGTAAAGGTCCTACGACCTTTAAATACAATCTTTGTAATGAATTTAACTGCTAATTTTTATTTTGTATTTTATGTAGATGGAAAATAATTTAATTTTAAATTATGACAGTTTGACTTACAAAATTAGCTAGAAAGCGTAGAAATGAATTTTTTTGTACTATCTGAGAAAGTAAATCGCTTAAGGTACCAGAAAAAAATAAAAGTAACTTGAAGTGTACACATTTTCGGACAATACACACATCATCTTTTCTTCTGTTCGGTCACCTGAATTAGTTATCATCTTGAGCAAATAATTGAGGATAATTTTAGCTTATATTCTTAAAAACAAGTCCAAATACCGTTTATTCGTAAGGTATTTATGCTTTCAAATAAGTAAATTAAAAATAGATGGCATTTTTCATCATTTGAAATACCATGTGCATTCTATTATAAAAAATTAAGCACTTCTTTAAACAGCGTGGCCAATCCTTCCTCTTAAAAGCCTTGAAAAAGTTTATTTTAAAACAATAATAATGTAAATTGACAGCGGAGAGCGAAAAAACAGAGCTCAAAATGCTAAAACCTACAATGGGAAATTCTTTCTTAAACACTCATTAAACTAACACGTTTAAATTGTATCAAAATGGATTCGCTGATAGCTTTCCAGAATTAATGAAACAGTTACTAAATCTCACTATACAACGCAACAAGTTGTTTGCGATGCAAAGCCCAGCACTTCTCACTCTTTATGTGTTGGCAAGACTGCAACTGCATCAGACGCTGGAATAACGTTCATGTAATAGGTTGGTGGCTCACGAACATTATTCCATCGTATGTTGCAGTTGCATCCTTGCTAACAGATAAAAGTGAGAAGTGTTAGGCTAGGCATCGTCCAGGTAGCTTAGTGGCAAACCATTGGCACTTACAGTCAATGACCCTGGTTCGATACGAGACATGAACACTTTTTCTCTCTGTTGGCTCTACGCCTTTTAAGCAATTAAAGAATTATTTTTTTCTTTTATTTTTTTGTCTATTATTACCCAAACCTCCCTACCTTATTTACTTTCCTGCTGTCAGACATTCTTCTTAGGTAAAATTTAAGTTCTGAAATACTGTGTCAAAGTATAGTATACTCATTTCAAAATGTAATAGTAGGTCAGTTCAATTAGTGTCAAGTCACTACTTAAACTTCCAGATAGACTAATTGAATTTCCTTTAAAAAAAGTTTAAGCATAACTGCAAAAACAAAACTCTAAGAAAACATTAGTTAAAAAATTATATAAACATATCAACTTCTTGAAATCCTTAAATTTACCTTACAATAAAAAGTTTAAAGATTTGCATAAACAAAATACTATCCAAGTTACTCAAAGGTATTTCTTATTCACAATAAGGAAAATTTTAAACCTGATACTTTCAAGCATATCATGCTTACCGTCAGGGTTAAAAACGATAAAAGACAGAAGATGAGTCCTTTATATCATAAGGGTTTATCCAATATTCATGAATAATTTAGAAGACGCTAAAATAATAAAGAAATTATCAAATTACCAAAAATTTGTAACTACGGAGTCAATAGAAATTCTACGTCGTGCTAATTATACTTGTAAAGAAACTTTAAGATACACCATTTCAATTTTTTTATAGCATACTGATAATAACCTGAGCATCTCCCCCCCCCCCTTTCACAATTCTGTAGAACTTAACAATAGTCCGACAACATAATCTCACTTCGGTTTTCACTTTGAAGTTTGGACCAAGTATAAAAGACTCAGCCTTTGGCTTTTATTGATTTCAACAGTGATGATGAGCATGTTATGCTTGGAAGTATCAGGTTTTAAATATATCTTATTGTGAATAAGAATCACCTTTGAGTAACTTGAATAGTGTTTTGTATTTTCAAATTTTTCAGCATATTTATCAGCCTATTTTATTAATTTTCTACTTACCTTAATTCTCTATTCATTATCAAAATTTGATTATTTGCTTTTTGGGTACGGAAAATCTGATTAAGGTTTATACATGTGACTTTTATACTAAAGAGCTCAACTTACAAAAGTTGTTGCATATTCTAATTCCACTGACCACCGAGCAAAAGGGCAAAATTGTAATGTTGTTTTATCCTTAACTTTTAAAAAATGTAACAAAAGGTGCTTTTTCCAACATGATATAAAAAAAGTTATTACGTATAGGTATATAAACCTTGACAGTAGGAATCTTAACTTTTTTTTAAACTGGATTATATGTGTAGAACTATATTAATTTTTAAAATGTTTCTATCTCAATAAAGACTGCAGCTTAGTGAACGGATATAGGAGTTCGGGGCGCTGAATAGAATGAAATTAATTTAATTCTTAAATTTTGCATACAGATTTTCATTCTTTCTTAAAAATTATATTTCTTTAGTATCTCAAAATGACATTAACTACTGTATTCTGAGATTTATACGACGAGAAATGTAGAATTATTTTGTTTTATAATTTTTATTTTAGAAATCTTAAATGAAAAACAACTTTAATAAATGAATTTTTTAATATTGTATTTTTATCAAAGGTGAAATTTAATTTGTAAAAAGGAATATTGTAATTATTTAAACTGGTTCTGAATGAAACTCTTTTCTAATCGTAGTTACCTATGCTAGCATTAAAAGATTGTTTCAACTCTCAGAGAAACTAATTTAATTTGTTTATGAAAAAGATTTTTCGCAGAACTGGAATAGAAATTTCAAAGAAAGAAATACATTTAAACTCATTTTCTACTTTCTTTAGTTTTCTTTTCTGTGCGATTATTTGATCTTTATGCGATTATTTGATCTTTAGGGCTGAAAAGCCTTATAACTTTCTGTACACATGACCTTTATTATAAAGAAACTAGCATATAAGATGTTGTTATACTTTCTTGTTGGAGTGAAAATATTTTAATTTGTGAAAATACTTTAATATTTATATATTTTATTAAAATTTGTGAAATTGTTTTTACTTTAAAGTCTTAGAAATTAATTTACTATTGAACTTTGATAATCAAAACGAAAGAAAAAATAACTTTGTTTAAGAATCTGTTAACTTTTTTTTTATTTTCAATATTTAGGTTAAAAGAATTCTTTAACATTACATTATCATCTTTGGTGAAATCAAATTTCTGGAAGAATGTATTTAAACATTTTAAACTATTTTCAACTGCTTATATTAGAATATTATTGGTGGTATAAAAATATTGTTTTAACTCTCGGGCACATTAATTTGATTTAATTTTTAAAAATATTTTTCACAGAACTAAACCCGAAAGTAGAATACTTAACTCATTTTCCACTTCACTTTTTATTGTATGCTCTTTTCCGGTTCCATATTTGATTTTTTTTTTATATAAGGAAGGGGAATGTCACATAAATTTAATTATATATAACCTTTATAATAATCAACCTCACAATTTCTTGAAAACAATTTCCAGTAAATTAGTTATTTATCAACCTACAGGAAAGGGATCTTTAAATAAATTAATATTAAATTCGAAATTATGATACAAACCATTTAGATTATTTGGAATAAAATAAAAAATGGTATTTGAACACCAATTTTTGTTTGTTAATATAATTTAATATAACACAAATCGTTGTTCAAATACCATATTAGAACTAAAATGCTATATGAAAAAGAGATGCGATTTGCGATGAAATTGCTTATTTTTATTAGAAAAAAAAGTTTTTCTCTGTTGTCTAGTATGCATATAAATAACAAATACAATTTACTTTTTTCTGAGCAAGATAATTGCTTAAAATACATTTTGGTGAACAAAATACTTAAATGACAGACAAATGGTACCTTGTCGATCGATGTACAGTTTTCAATGTCTAAAGTAACTCTTTCTACATACGACTGCTTTGCAAATGTTTTTACTTGAAACATTTTCCCGCAAAAAATAGTTTTTATTTTGAGAACTTGAAATGCGGCAGTTGAGGATACGCAAAATCAAGTTGTTTGACTCTTGCTGTAATGTACATGTTGGAATTATTGCAGAAAAACATAAATAAATAGGAAAATGGCTTACATTACACAATCATTAAATTGACTGAAGTTTTAACAATAGGCAGTGTAATAGATAACATCATGGGTCACCTTTGGTCTCCCGTTTTGATCAACTTATTAACAACTTATGAAAACGAGTAGAGGCTAAGCTTTTTGTCTACTCATTCGAAGACATAAGACGGCACCACTATCATTCTGATTTCATATTCTATAGAATGCAAACTGTACTGAACCGGATTAATGCATAATAGTTTCTTTAAAATCCAGTAAAGCATTTCAGTAAATGTAGTATTGTAAAACCATTTAAATAGAAAGCAAAATGGCTTACATTAGACTTTCAGTAAATTGATTGGTGTTTTAACGATTAGGCAGTGCACTACATAACATTATAGGTCACATTTGGTCCCGCATTTTGATTTGGACGCCAGCAGTTTGTGCTGTAAAAAAATGCGTCCAAATTGCCAGCACATTGTGCTGTTAATTTTATGCAACTACTGTATTTTCCATGTTAATATAGTCAGGAAACTAAAGAAAGATACAGCACATTCACTGTGATCGAGTTTGTTCTGGCAAATCTACAGTGGTTTTTTTACAGTGTGGAAAGTTCTTAAAAAAGCACTGTAAACATAAAAGATTACGAACATGCAGAAAAGTGCTGTCCACTTTAGTTTACGATGATATTGCCAGAATTGTACACACTTAAGAAACGTTTTAGTTCATGCAAAATTCAAAAATAAGCACAATTATATTTATTTATTCTTCTTCCTAATTTTAGCCACTGGAAAACAAAAAAGACACGAGAAAATTGCTTAAACGTATGCGCAAATAATAACAACAAAAACCTATATTTTCGTATTCAAAACCGTAAGAAATCACCATACAATAACACCACTGCCGCATTTTATGACATGAACAGGCCATGATCTTGAACAGATGACTTGAATTGACTGTAGTTCGAAGACATACAGGTTCTAGCGGAAAACCGGCATAGTATTTGAATACCTGCATGACTTTGAAAGTCTATTTTCTAAGTTCAGAGTTTAAAGCGCCGCATACTGATACAGTACCTGCCTCTGTTACAGTTTCCGTAATTAAAAGGTTAACTATCGTAATTTGTTAAAAAAAATATTTTAAAGTATTTTGAAGGAGATATAGTTTGGAGTAATTTCAGACATAATCCAATAATATCTCAGATAATTATATTTATTAATATTAAAATTTGATTACACGTTGTAAAAATCGATGAAGTTTAATTGTAGTGATGAAAATACTAGAAACTATGATTTCATTTTTCCAGATTAAAGAATTTTCTCCTTTCAAAAAATAAGGTCCAGAAACGCCGAACAGCGAAAAGAAAAATATATATCTGGTGTCACCAAAGCATTCAGAAAAATGATGATACCCAACGTGTTTACTTTAATTGCACACTGATATTTTAAATCTGCAAAAGTTAGATTGTGTGTTGTACTTTGCTAATTTTATGATATTTCGAATAACACCTATTAATGTATTTTATCTTCTGAATGAATTATTTTGCACTTACAGATTAAATATTTCTCTTACTTGATATAAAATTATTTTTAATGAATTGATAACTGAAAATATAAGCATAAACGTAAGATAAAATTTTCCTAGAAAAATTGTATTCCGTCATTTTGTAGCATCCGAAGATAAATAGTTTTCTTTAACACGTTCGCGTTTGATGTTTTTAAAAGTGACACTTATGAAAAAGAAATGTAATTTTAAGACAAAAATTTTGCATTTTTCACCCTTTAATTTGTTTCGTCCCTTTCCACTAGGAACACTCTAAATGCTTGTTATGTTTAAAGAAATGTATGTTTTTTTGTTAAAACCTGGCTTTTATTCTTAAATTGAAATTTAAAATGATATGTAACTTAATATTATGCTATTCAATAAATTTTCAATTTATTTTATAAGCCCAAAAGTTTTTCAAAAAAGCACTTGCATTAACATGTAGTATATTTATGTTATGTTGCAGTATATTATGTATTAATTTCCTTTACGAATATTGCATCATTTTTAACGTTATGTACCATTTTTTAAATTAATCATTAGATTTGTTAAATTTCTATTTCTTATATAAGATTTTTAAATTAACAGAATGTGACTTTTAATCAATATTCTAACTTCAGAAAATTTTAAGCAATATATAAAGGTGGCACAAATTATAATGCCCAGAACATATATTTTTCAATAAATTTTATCCATATTTAAATATGAAATGTATTTATTTTTCATTTACTAATGCTAAATATATCTTAAATTTACATTTACGTTATACACACAATAATCATTATAACTAAATAATCCACTTTAAATATACGACAGAAATACTATAACCTGGATAAATTAAAGAATGATTTGAGACGATGGAGTTTAAAACTATGAGATGTTGGATACGTTAATGCAGCTTCATCATTCGGTAAATTTCTGAATTTTAGAAACTCGCGTTTATAAAATTCACAAATAATGTGCAAAAAATACTATTCATTAAAACAAATTTTTTTTTTAAAAGTATTTAATGTTTTTTTAACTATAAAATAAAAAAACTCCATTATAAAGGATGATTCAAAACTTTTCGTTCAAATTTCGTGGGGAGGTAGGGAATACGTCAGGAAACCGATTTTACATAGGAAAGTGCGTCCGCAAATGTATGCATGCGCATGTAGAGGGCGCCGTGTGTACTGAACCTTCCACTGCATCCCAATCATTGTTTTGACTTTCCTAAAGCTATTATTATTTCGTCTCCTACTTCCACTTCTCATTTGGACACCCAGGAAGCCTTTTACATGTTTAAAAAATTCAAAAATCGCATTAATGACCTTTATCCAACGCCTTCATTATCTGAAGCCTTGAAACTTGTCTTTGTGTTCTTTCCGGTACTTTTAATCCTTATGTATTTATTTTTTAAATTGATTAGTTTTTTACTTTTTGTTTTCATTTCAATATTATTTATTTTTGTTAGTTTATTTTATTCTTTGTTTTTAACTTTCTTTGTTCATGAATTCGACGTTCGATAATGAAGGTGTTGAATAAAGATTTTTTTAGAACGAGATTTTTGGAGTTTTTAAAGATGTAAAAGTCTTCGGGGAAGTCCAAATGAGAAGTGGAAATAGGAGAAGGAATAAAACTAGCTTTAGGAAAGTCAAAACAATGACTGGGACACAATGGAAGGTTCTGTACAGACAGCGCCCTCTACATACACATGCGTACATTTGCGGACATACTTTCCCATATAAAACCGATTTCCTGCCGTATTCCCTGCCTCCCACGAAATTTGAAGGGTAAGTTTTTAATCACCCTTTATAAAAATAAATTACTTCATATCTTTTTTATAATTACAACTGATTTCCATACATATTATATAAGTGTTTTACCATAGGGATTCACATGTTTCCATTGATACATTTAAATGCGACCTCATTTTAAAATTTTCGGATATATGGGATAAAATAATATTTCAAAATACATCAATGTTTGCCATTTTTTTTATTTATATTTTCAAAGTTTTCCCCTATTTCCCAGTGATACTGCATGGTGTTTGTCTTAATTTTTTTTATATAAATATAGGTTATATTAAATAATTAAACTTTTCCAAATAAGTATATAATAATACATACTGGACAATTGCACCATAAAATATAATAAATAAAGAAACAAAATTACTTAATGGTACACAAAATACGAACTTTAATAAGCTAAAAGTTGATTTCTACGTTTCGAGCTGTTTCTACAGCCGTATTCAGGAAAATATGATGGTAAAAAGCATCAAATTTCACAGTTATCAGTAAGGATTATGGAACATCGCAGATACATTAAACAGCGTAAACAGAATACAGCTCTTTCTAGATTCTACTTGGCTAATGAAGTCTGCCATATTAACTTTGCTGAATCAAAAATTATAGTTCCGTGCAATAACCCCTTTGAAATTAAATTTAGAGAATCAGTCGAAATCATTGCACGTGAAGATAACCCTGTAACGATAATTTATCCTATAATATCCCAAAAATCTGGCATAATATCATAAAGTCATAGCTCTCCATCCATTTACAATATTTTAGCTTAAACTTGTATTTTGTTGCCAAAACTTGAATGAAAACTCAGTTGAACGTCGTTTTGTCCCTCATGTCTAGATAGCGGCACGCGTGGTTTCTTTAATCGACCTTTTGGATTCATTTGATGTCAGTTCATTTATAATTATTTATTTTCACTAGATGGCAACACTACATTTTTGTTATTCAAATCATTGGTCGAGTTTCGACTAATTATTTCTTGCACAGGAAGCTTTCGTCTCTGAACTTTGAGGCTTTTTACCATCATATTTTCCTGAAGACGGCTGTAGAAACAGCTCGAAACGTAGAAATCAACTTTTAGCTTATTAAATTTCGTATTTTGTGTACCATTAAGCAATTTTGTGACTTTATTTAAGTATATAATATTTAACCGCTGATATACGAATTTAAGTTACTTAAAATATTTTTGTTATCGTTCTGGTTACCTAAAAAACTAGATATTTTGTGAATAAAACTGTATGTTTTTATCAATTTCGGTAAATATTTAGAAAAATGTACAAAATATTTTTAGTATCACAAAGTCGTAAAAAATAAATTGGGTTTCTAAATAACACATAGAAAAAAAGCTGAATTATATGCGCACAATGAAAGTAACTAAATACATCCAGATAAACGGAAATACTTATTACTGTTATCCATTTAATTTTCTTTTCTTTCCGCTTCTTTGTTCAGAAGTCATTTTTGTACAAAGAAAAGTAATTTTTCTTAGATGATAATAACATCTGACTCTTTCACAAGCCAAAAAGTTAGTCAGCTGGAGATACCCGGAGATAAAGAGAAAAAAGCAGTTGCCTTTTCTATAAAATTGTTTATTTACTTACGTTTTGTATTGCATCATTTATCTTTCGAAAATGATTTAATGTTTCGCTAAACAAACACACACACACATATATATATACTCATACATGTGTGTGTGTGTGTGTGTGAATAGATTTATTTAATTCGAACGTAAATTAACTTAATAAGGACTTTTTTATGGAAAAAGGGGATATGAAATATTTTTTCATGTATTAAATTAATTTTATTTAAACGAATTTCATTTAACATTTTGCAAATTGACGATCCCTTAACACTAGTTCTATAATTGCCAAATGTTACCTTGTGAAATATATCGATTTTTGAATTATTATTTGTTATTTAAAAAATGTAAAAGAACGCACACATCTTTTTAAATGCATTGAAGACATATTCAAATACTTAGTATTACTACCTTTATAAAATTACAAGTTAAAGAAAATAATTGAAAACTTTAATAAGTCTCATTTAGTATAAGACATTTGTAAAGTCTTTTTAATATGATGAAAACTTATTCTTATTTTTATTAACTTTAAAAATTAATAAGAAAAATGATCATAAATTAAGCCTTCGAGATGTGTCATTTAACATCGGTAAAAATTGTGTTAAAGTCTTTATACTGATAATGGACTTGTCTTGATACTGGCTGAATAGCTCGTAATTTTGGTTTTACCATTTGGCAACAGTTAATTGTCTTTAATTGGTTCTATATAAGCGATTTGTGCGAGCCATCGTGTATTCGCTGTATTCCCCAATTTCAAACAATGAATCCAGAGTATGAATATCAACCTGTTTAATGTATTTCACGTACGTAACGAATTTTTTAAATAAGAGTTCGTCTTTAATTACTATGGAATCAGCTATTATTTCATATTCGCAAGTTGGATTCGGTCTGCTCTAGGTAACTATCTGTTTTCATTCGTTGGTGGTATTGTTGTAGTAAGGGAAGACTAAATATGATAAAATGGTAATTGCAAGAACATCGGAAAGATACTACTAATGTTGATTTATTTTCACTGTCAATTATGCAGCAGTTGGAGAAGAATGGAAAGCAGTTCCAGAAGATCAACACATGAAAAAGATTGAAAACTCACTGCTCGAATTGGAAGAACACATGGAAGAGGTAGAGATAATTTTTAATCAATTATCAAATTTTTATATAATACATTTATTTATTATGACACAAATATGGCTCAGTTAAAATTAAATAATTGCAAGATAAAATTGACGAAAATTCCACTTCTTCAATTTAACGGAAAGTGTATAATATATAATATTAAACAAAATTGTATTTTATAATATAGTGCTACAGATAATAAACACCTGTCGCAAGTTCAGAAATTACAACACCTTCTCTTCACAGTAAAAACTGTAGGTAAAAGAAACTCAAGAAGATACGTCTGATACATTCTACAGCATAGTAGAGTCAATTTTAAAATTATTCATGAATCATCTAAAGAATTAAGGCGACTAGTAAAAGCTATAAACAAAAATAATAAAGTTATAACAACTTAGGATCTTAAAAAATCAGTATTTGCTCTAATTTTGTTTACTACTATAATTGTAGAAAAACTTGGCGCATACACATGGAATTAATTCCAACTGTCTATACACGCTTCAACGCTCCCGAGCTTTGATATTTTAATAACGTTCCTAGAAAAAAGAAGAAAAACTTTCGAAACCATAAATAGACAGTACCTGATGGGAAATTTCGAAACGATCTTCTTCATAGCGAAATTTCATTTGTTCATAATAATGAACCTCGACAACAAAAGACAAAATCGGACGAGATTATGATCCAGGGCTATGTATGCGAAATTGTACGTTTTATCCGTAATTCTTACGCTTTTCAGATTTATTGTACGGTCTACGCTTAAAACTTCCGCATTCGGTGTTCTCTCCCGTTTTTAATACAACATATTTTTTATTATTTGAAGACTTTTTGTCATTTGTCTTTTCATTTTCCTTCAAAAATTTGACTTTTGGTGCACTTTTTATAAAAACTATTTGACAGAAAAATTAAAGAATTTTATTAGAATACTAGCAGGCTATGCCCGCTACGCTGGTCTGTTTATCCAAACGAATCTTGAATCAAACAAAATGTATCAGTGAATTTGACATTGTGATTTAAAGCAATATGGAACCTTACCTGGAATGTCCTTTCGCACTGCGGAAAACGATATGAACACAATTGTGCTATTATATTTTCTAATGTGTAGACAAATTTTCCGCTATTAAGGTTTTAACCCTATTAGTTGATCAATCACAGTAGGATTTGGTAAAGAATGATAGTACATGATGCAATATAATAAAATAAAACCTGAAAAATTATTTAACTAATAATGCCAACAAACAAACTGGCAAAATCCATCCCGTAAAACTTTTTTTAAAGGCTGATCTTTCATATTGGGATCCTTCTAATTATAGAACTTTCTCCCCATATTTCTATAACTAAGTAACGTAGAATGATACGCAATAAACTAAAGCCTCCCCAAACATTGTCTAATCAACAAAGCAAGTATTATCAATATCCGCCATTTAGAACTTTTTGAAAAGTCTAAACACTCATAATCGGTTTCACATGATTATGGAACTTTCCGCCTTTATTTTATGACTAAGCAACGTAGAACAATATTCAAAATACTAAAACGATATCTGGATAGGTATGTAACTAACAATGGAATTCCTATCAAGGCTGAATTCACTGTAGATATTCACTGTAGAACTTTTTAAAAATTATAAACTTTCATAATTGGGTTGAACTGATTTTAGAACTTTCCACCACATCTCTATTATTAAGAAATGCAGAAGGGTATTGTATATAGGGTAAGGTACCCTATTATTGTCCCCCAGTCACTTTTAGGCCCTTGGAAGTTGTAATTTTCAGTGAAAATCTACCAAATTTGGATTTTAGATACACTAATTACCCACGCACATAGAAACATAGGCAAATATCGTACAAAAAAAAAATTAACAATGCAAACAATTGTTTTTTCAAAAGTATCTAAAAATTGCAAAGGAAAGAAAATGGCCCCAATTTCGTCCCCCCAAAAAATCCAATACGCCGAGGCTTAAATTATATCTAAATCAAAATTTATTTCTAAATAAGTAAGTAATTTAATTTACATTAAAGTAAGGCACAAAGAAATGTACTAATTATCAGTGGAAGAATAACATAACGAAACATTAACTATCCAAGCATGAGGAAAAATATTTTAAAAAATGTCATGAAAAAGCATTCCTAATTTCGTCCCCGGGGCGAAAATAAGAACTGCAAGGGGTACGAAATTGGGACCACGCTCTTTCTCAATATGACGGAGCTTTAGTTCCCTTTAGATGAACTGAGCGTCTTAAAACTCACTGTATGCTACTGTCAGCATCTAACCAACGTAAAATATATGCAATGAATGAGAAATAAATACTTACAGTACAGTAAATAACGTTCTACAAATGACGTAATAAAAACTCAGGTCTTCTAAAAATAGGAGATTTGCCTCCTTTAATTTATGTATGCGTCTTGGAGAAAAACACTTTCAATCCTGACCCCTTTTACCTTCCGTCCCCTGTGCCTTGCGTCATAAGTGTCGCCACTTTCGCAGAAGCGGAGAAATAATGGGGACGAAATTAGGAGAGAGGACAAAAATATGGGCACTTTACCCTACTAAAACCCTGCCTGAAAAATGATCTAACTAACAGTGCAAATTCAATCGAAATCCATACTGCTGAATCTTTTAAAAAGGCTAATCTTTTATAATCGGGTTCATATGATTATTTAACTTTAAAACATAATTATATGTATAAGCAACGTGCAACGATATGTTATATGCTAAAATCTTCCCTGAAAAATTATCTTATCATTTCGATTCTCATCAAAATCCACTCAGGTGAGCTCAAGTTACATGCAGCCGGGACGAATTTCCCATTTGCATTTTACTCTCGTATATATAGTAGAAGTAGAAGTAAATAGATCGATAAGAATATTAAATCTTAAAATTTATGAAACTAAGTTATTTCTCGTTGTCTGTGATGTATAATTTTAAATACTTTTCAATCGACGAGTATTGAGATTTACGACCATGTCTACAACAAATGCATTTTGTACCAAAACATTTTTGGTAAAATGAGCCAATTTGGTATGGGTTCAGATACTATAAAATATTTTTCTTTTCAAAATCGTTATTTAAACTACAGACATGAAATTCTAAGTGCCTCTTAGCATAGCAGTAAACATTTAAATTTTTTAATCATCGAAAAATGAAGTTATAACTAAATTTTACTTAATAATAAAAAATACTTTCAATTAAAAAAAAATAAATTAAAATTTTTTGCGTGGTTACGATTGAATAATAATTAAAACCAAAAGAAATTCTCGTTCAATAAATAGCAAGCCACATTGTTTTTGGCACAGTTTGCACAAAGAATTTGGTACTTTTCCACTATTGGCGCCTTGGCGTTTTTTTTTAACAGCTTCGCGCAATTCGGGCAGCAGAAAGTGAGATTTGTTGCCAATTGATATAAATAGTTAAGAAAACAAACTTGAGGAAATTTTTTATTTGTTTATATATGTATATTATTAATGTTTTTTACATAAAATTACTGTACTACTTAGTTATCCCGTCGACCAAAAATCTATTGTCAAACTATAAGATTAAATGCCAATAATGGTTGATCGTAAATGTCACATACACTTGACTTTAAGCAAGTTACACGTGTTTACGTCATCAATGGATTTTTATTTGACGTTTTAGTTGTATTTTTATTAATTTTATACTAATTTATTTGTTCTTTCGTTATTTAAAATAAAAATTATATCAATTTGTATACTTTGGCGATTTGTATAATTTAGCGAAATTCTTCGACTGGATAACTAAGTAGTACCAAATTACTTCTGTTTCTATATAAAATTAGATAAATAGCATCTTTATGTTAAATAAATTATATAAACATAGAAAAAAATGCTTGTATATATGAAATGAAACAGCGAATTGGTTGTCAGAAAATATGCGAAATTTCCTTCTCCGCCAATGCTATTTTCTCTATTTCGCCACGATCCCTATACTGGAAAAGTACCAAAATATGCTTGCACGTTTAGGATTGAAATAAATGGCGCAATAGACTACATTTTAGTATGGTGTTGGTATAAAGTAAATGTAGCAAAAGGTCTCCAAAAAACTTTCTCTCAAATTTCGCCAATTCTCGTAAATTCAGTTATAGAATTGGTCTACTTTAAAAACACAGTATCAATTTTAAACTTTTACTAAGTTAATTGTGCGCCAAACCACGCCCGGTAACATACGACAATTGTCTGTAGACTCAATTATGTAACTTATCAGTACCAAATATGCCAATTGTCTGTGAACTCGATTACGTAATTTATCTCCTTAATTAAGGCATACTTTACAAACTACATCTACTTTCCAATTTTCCTGATTTTAAGATCAGTGGGCACTGTTAGATGTTAAAAAGCCTTGGCCAAATTCGGACTTCAGAAAGTGAGAGTTGTGACAAAATGACATGAACAGCTGTGAAAACAAATAAAATGAATGTTTATGCTTTTTAAAATATGCACTCCTATATATAAACTTTTTATTTATGAATAGTAATATTTTTCTTATTTATATACAATTTACTTCTGATTTTATATAAAAAGAGATAAATGGTATTTTTATAGGAAATAAATTCTTTAATTATTGAACAGAAAATATGCATGAAAACTTTCTTTTTCTCGCCAAGCCCATTTCTTCCACCTCGCAAAGCGCCCTATATTGGAAAATTACAGAATTTACCCCCTTGCTCTAGCACTAAACAGTGTCGAACAATATATTATATACTAAAACTATATCTGAAAAATTGCCAAACTAACAAGGCAAATTCTATCAAAAATCGTTTATTAAAACTTTTTTAAAAGGCTAAATTGTGATAATTGAGTTCAACAGATCACAGAATTCCCCCCAAAACTGTATGGGTAAGCAACGTAAAAGGACATGGTTTATACTGAAACCTTACCAAGAAAATTATCTAATTAACAGTCCAAGTTCCATCGAAATACATTCGGCAAAATCTTTCAAAAAGGCTAATTTTTCATTATCAGGTTCATCTCGTTAAAGAACTTTAAACCATAATTCGATTCCAAACAACGTAGAACGACGTGTTATATATTAAAACCTTCCCCGAAAAATTACCTACCTAACAGTGTAAGTTCAGCAAAACCCGAGTTCTAAGCAGCCGGAATGAAATTTCCATTTGAATTATGTATATTTTGTGAATTATGTAAGAAGTTATATATATGTATATTTATGTGAATTATGTAAGAAGAATTATATTTTTCAAAAAAGGGGTCGTTTACTTGAAAAATAACCAATATTCTGAATGTCGCTCAAACCGATGCTGAACGTATGCATTTTTGGCTTAAAGTTAAATTGTTTGGCGATAAAATGAAATCGTAAATAAACAGACAGTATGTAACTCACAACTCGTAAGGCATGGTGACGTCACGGCGACGTCGTTGTGAAGTCACACTGTGATTTTGTGACCGTCGATGTGACGTCACGTGACGCCGATGTGACGTCATGTTGACTAGAATGCGAGGTCGTTATGGCCGTTTTAGAGGTCGTTTGTGACGTCACATTGTGACCACTCTGTGAAGTCACGGTGTGACAAATTTGTGAAAAGTGTGTCATTTGTGACTATTTTGGCATTAACTTTGTGACGAACCTGTGACGAAAGTGACAATGCTTTGAAGTCACACTGTGACCAATTTGTGAAATATGTGTCATTTGTGACGAACTTGTCATAAACACTGTGATTTCAAATGAAAATCAAATTTCAAATTAATTGCTTAAAAGACGCAAATAGTGAAAAAGATTCCATGCTGGGGCTCGAACCCGGGCCATTAGTACAGCGCACTGACATTCTACCGACTAAATCACATGAAACGATACCCAGGCTGGAAAATTTCACACTATTACATGATGGCGAGGCTACAAACTCAGCACAAGATGGAATATTTAGCGTGAGCTACCAACATGATGCAAACACGAAACTTAATTAAATCCAGCATCGATTAAAATTATATTAATACTTGGAAATTTTTCCAGAGAGAACCATTCGCCTTGCATACAATATTTCAAATGAAAATCAAATTTCAAATTAATTGCTTAAAAGGCAATTTTAATTTGAAATGTTGTATGCAAGGCGAATGTTTCTCCCTGGAAAATTTTCCAATTATGAATATAGTTTCAAACGATGCTGGATTTCATTAAGTTTCGTATTTACCCCATGTCGGTGGCTCACGATAAATATTCCATCTTGTGCTGCGTTTGTAGCCTTGCCAACCTGTAATAGTGAGAAATTTTACAGGCTGGGCGTCGTTCCATGTGGTTTAGTCGGTAGAATGTCAGTGTGCTATACTGATGGCCCTGGTTCGATTCCCGGTATGGAATCTTTTTCACAATATTTGCCTTTGCGCCTCTTAAGCAATTAATTTGATATTTGATTTTCATTTGAAATATTGTATATATAAGGCGAAGGATTCTCTCTGGAAAAATTTCTAAGTATTAATACAGCGATGAATTTTGAAGTAACCTTTTGCTGTAAATATAAAATCTTATCTTTTTACCGTACTTTTTAGCAAAATATCGCTATTTTGGAGTCATATTCTTCTACAACATTTTAAATTTTTCCACTTAAAAAACAATGCTTATCAACTGACATTTTTTTTATTCAGTTCTATGCTTGATATTAAGTTCTATGCTTGATATCGAGTTCAAGCTTGATATTTAGAATGTGTAAATTTTTTAATTTGTTGTGATTTGTCATTGCTTTATTAAATACGAACATGGAGACTAACGGATATTAATACAACTATTATTTGTAGAGCGGCATGATAAGCGATATTTATTTAAATTTTTTATTCCCGTGTATATTGTATTTTGTGAATATGAGCTAAATAGATTTGGTATGTTTTATAGGAAGAGACTGATCTGGGAAATAGAAAAAAAACGAGTAAGAAAAATCATGCGTTAATCATAGATTATAAAATACTTTCCAACACTTTCTGAATGCTTTAACAAGACATCGTAATTTAGGGAAATGACGTAAATGAGATAACTAAGTAAACATTTTAGAAAATTCATAAAACATTTGAAAAATTGATTTCAGCAGTTACCGTCCATAGCCAAATATGTTTTCCAATTCTTTTGAACAGCCCTGTATTTGATATTAGGTTGATACACTGAAAAAAATGAAGTACTCAAAAATAAGTAAACCGACGTACTCATATCGAATTGAATATTTTTGGTTCAAAAATGAACCCATGCTTTCTCTATTTTGAAACATCACATGTTATCAAACCCAAACAAACAAATAGTTTTGTACCCTGTAAAGGTTCATTTCATTTATGGCGGCATAAATGATGTTTATTAATGTAAATATTAAATTATGCACAGCATTTTAAAAATAATTTAAAAGTGCTTGGAAATAATGCTCTTGTCATAAAAATATTCGATTTGAGTATCTTGTTAAGAATTTTGCTATTTTTCTTAATAAATAATCAATTAAACATTTCTTGTTAAAAACTTTGAACTGGAAATAAATGTCAGTACATTTTTACTTTAAATTTTAGGTTTTTCATTTATTTTGGGGAGGGGGGGGGGCAGTACATAACGATTCATATTTGATCACAACCAATGAATAAAAAATGAGTACATGTGTTTCTCAACTTTGAGTACATTTGGATCGGAGCTATTTTGAGTATGTGACGCATTTAAAATTGAGTACTTTTTACTCAATTTTGACTTCCCATTTTTTTTAAGTGTATATATACTATACAATGGGAAAATTTAGTTTAGCAAGAAAACGCCTAACAGGTTGAAATTCTTTTTCAGAAATTTATACTAATGTATGGAAACATACTTGAATACTTTTGTACAACCCTGTAGTTTACCTAGAATCTTTACTGCACGCCACTATTTAGTTAAAATTTAATTCAAACTAAGACACTCTTAAAACTGCTGAAATCACATTTCCAGAAATTATAATTTATAGACGGCCATGTATCCAATTCTTTACGTGACCCTGTATATCATTTTATCTATATTCTACAAACATTTCTTGGTAAATTAAATGCAGTTCAGCAAAAAAAAGCATAACTCATTTAAAAACCACCTTTAAGCAATTTGCGCCCATACCCAGTAATCCTTACGAATACTTTTGTGTAGCCTTGTATAGGAATTATAGCATTTATATACACCATATACTATGCATAAATATAGTGAATCATAAAAGCGCATATCATAATTAAAAATACATTTCCAGCAATCATCGCTAATGAACAGTACTTCGGATACAATATAGTATCTGAAATATTTTGTGTGTCCTTGTAAATGTATTATTCGTATTATACATGAAATAATTTATAGTATGTAAACCTCAGCGACATATATCAGTTTCATTATATATGAAATAGATTAACATAATTAAAGTATGCCGCAAACAATTCCCTCCACCCCTATATCATTATGTATTTGAATTCCTTTTTTAGACCCTGTAAATGAACAATAACTATTCTTTGCATCGCATAGTCAACAGAATGCATATTTTAGTGCACTTCATAAATGCATATAAATTTTATTCTGTTTGAAAGCGTGCGTAAAATCATAAAAAATCATTTGAAACGATTTTTTCCCATAGGCTGTAATGTAACGGAAAACTTTTGGCTGTCCCTGTAAATGAACAAAGCATGCTACAAACTTCATTAGAAATAGGTACCGTGCTATGGTAAACGTCAATAACATCCAAAAATTTCAGGGCAATCCGAGTATATTTTCGAGAGTTAGAGTGCGGACAGACTGCTAGACGGACAGACGGTGAGACAAACCGAAGTCATAAGCACTTTTCAACTTGTGTCTTATATTATGTATCCTGTATTATATGAACTTTTAAAAAATATATTCTAAAGCAGTTTAATCTATAACTTCCCATCAGGCATGAAAAACACTTTGTTTCAATGCTTAAATATCATATTTTACTTTTTAGTGCCAATAATTACGCGTATCATAAACGTAGAAAATGAATTTACAATAGACGAAAATTTAATAACCGATTCAGAATGTCTATAATTAAATGTTTGATTAAAATCACAAACAGAAAAAATGCTTACATACAATTAAAAAAAATAAATATACCAATTTGAAAAACACTAAAAATAATAATTAGTATTTATAATTGTACTATTAAACAACAGCAAACTCAATAGATAAATTAAATGCATTATTAGATTTAACAATATCTCAAAAATATTTCCATATGGTATAAGGAATTCCTATTATTTTATAATTTCGGTAAATGTTAAATCTGAAAACTTTGGTTTGAAGATTTAGGATTTTGAAAGATAATTTAAAATATTATTAGCACTAAAAGAAAATTCTTTCAAATGTTTCACTACTGTAATATGTAAAATACTTCTGACAGTTAAAGATCAGTCTCTTACAAATATAACATAAAACTATTTAACTCATATGTACAAATCAGGAATAAAATATTTAAATTAAACAAAACTTACATATACGTTCTATTAATATCCGTGTATCCTAAAATGGTCATTTCCTTATCTTAAAGTGTTGTAGACGTGGTGAAGGTGATGTTCTAAAAACAGTGAACTATTTATTTCCCGCGTCTTCTCATGTTTATTTTTTTGTGGACAGACGATTTTCAAGCAGATGGTCTGGCACAGATTATTTGTTTTTGCATGCAAGAGATATGAAACTTGAATGCGCAGGCAGTAATTTTCTGAAAGTATGGTTAATTAAAATTTTGTATTTGAAGAAATGTCCAATGTATTTAACCTTTTCTTTTTGTCCGTACCAAATATTTCAAGTTAAAATGTATTGTAAAGTTCCTTATTTCTAAATAATTATAATAATAATATTCATAATTAGAGTTTCTTAGATATACCATTGTTTAAATTTTCAAAAGGTGTAAAAAATAAATTTAATGGTAATAACGAGCCCCCCTTTTTTTTCTTTTTTTTTTTTTAAAGTAAAGTTTGTTTTGCACAAATTTTGTATATTTCTTTTATTTTCGGAAAATGCTAATTTTATTTAAAAAATCTGAAAGAAGTAGAATTTATGACTTGAATACAAATTATAAAAATATTCTAAAGCAAGAAATGCATAGATGACTAAACTCTGAAGACTCTTTCTACGTGCTCATTAAAAAGTGCAGATTTAACTGTAATAGAAATTTTTTATTTTGAAACCACAGAAGTGTTTCGAATAATCCTGGTTGGTAAAAAAAAAATAAATAAATTTCCTCCCAGCAAACTAAATATGTAAAGTGTATAAATTTAATATTCCTAATTCTAAATATATTATCCAAATGCTGGATAAAATTGAAATCATAAAAAAGTATACATTCACTATCTTAGATATCAAATTGATAAAATATAGCCCGAAAATTTAGTTTATTAATGCTTGTATCGTGCACTTTATTTATTATGCCCCCCACCCCCCTCCCCTTTGGTGACAGAATTTACCATTTGCTATCCACTAATATATTTTATTCCTTATGCCATGTAACTCGTGACTGTTTAAAATATTTCTCTTCATTTTCAAAGATTTTTGAAGTTCATATTTTTGTCACACTGTGACTTACAATATGGTGGTTTTTTTGTCACATATGTGACGTGACATACGTTACATAGCAGTGACATAACAGTGACCTCACATTTTTTTTTAATTGCCAGAAAAAAACTTAATTTTACAGTAAATAACATGTTTTGAAGAATTTTCGTAATTTTTTAAAGTTTTCTAAGAAGTTCACATCTCAGTCACAATGTGACATCACTGAGTGGTGGCATTTTGGTCACAGATGTGACGTGACCACAGTGACTTACAGTGACGTCACAACGACGTCACCGTGACCATGCATGCTATGAGGGAAGTACCGTCATTTTTATAATTATATCTGCTAATTTCTTCTGAAAGTCACATGATGGATGAGTTAAATAAAATGAAAAGTAAATTTAAAAAAAATCAAAAACAAAAACAAAATTGTCACCCAGATATTATCTTCAGATTTTCTGATGCATTTTTCTTAACCTGACGCAAGCGATAAATTGTCAAATATAGTTTAAAACTGCAATCTATCATACTGAATAATTTTTTAAGCATTACAAACATTACCTTTCATTTTTTAAATTCGATATTGTAGTTTTATAATATTACCACTCGTCAAAACTGTTTTTTATTTTCCCTTTTCTTTTCTTTTAAATAAAATTTGTAAAAGTTTTCTTTCGAGATATACAGCCGTTTTAATTCGTTTATCAACGAAATTTATCGCCAATAAAATAATAGTGACCCTTTCGCCCAAAATAACAAAACTTTCCGTCATAAATCTATAACTAATATATGTAGAATGATGTGTTATAGGTTAAAACCTTCCCTGAAACGATACCTATCTAATGGTAAAAGTTCCGTAAAAATCCATGCGGTAGAACTCGAAATCTAGGCGTTCGGAACGAAATTTCCGTTTGGATTTTATATATATGTAGATTGCAATACGCATATTTTATTAGAACAGACGCTTTTTTAAGACTTTGTGTTTGTTTTCTTGCTTCAAACAAAAGTTTTACTGTTATAAACAGCCAATACTTGATTTTAAAACTAGCATGGGGAATTTTATTCAAAGAAGAAGTCTCTTGGATTTTGCTTAACTTAATACTCTGGAAAATAATTAGGTTAAAAAATGTTTTTTATCATGTATCTGTGATGATGTGTATGACAACAAATAGGAAAAGAGAGTTGACAAAGTAAATGGAACCTTTTGTAGATACAAAATAACAAAAATAACTCCTCTTACACCCTGTCACTTGTGAAAATTGTTCATATACCCATACATACCTTGTATAGGTAAAGATGTACGGTCGCCAGTCGCCCCGTGGCGACTAAATTTTTTGCTTTCCTTTCGTGACTAATTTTTGGCGTCTTAGTCGCCATCTTTTGCCGAAAACCACGTTTTTTCACCGCGTTTCTTTGACGAAAATTAATTTTTTTTTCGTGATTTTCTGACAAAAATTATGTTTTTTTCCTTCGATCCTTCGACAAAAATCAGATTTTTTTAGCGATCATATGACGAAAATCGCGGTTTTTTCGCGATGCTTTGACAAAATTCACTTTTTTTAATCTTTGACGAAATTTGCAGGGTTTTTGCGAACCTGTGATAAAATTCGCATTTTTTTCTGCAATCTGTTGACAAACACATTTTTTTTGCAAACTTTTGTTGAAATTCCTGTTCTTTTTGCGATCTTTTGACAAAATTAGTGGAGGTTTTTTTTCGAGATCCTTTGATAAATCCTTTGATCCTTTTTATAGTGCAAAAGAACACCACACATTCAAAATTCCTTTTTATATGTAATTTCGTATGACAAAATTTAAATAAGAATTACTGCTTTCCTAATATCCCCCACTACCACGATTGCTCAGCTGATAGATATTTTTTTAACGTTTATCTAGTTCAACTTTATCTTCTGACTGTAGATAGCTTAAGATTTATATTGTACTTAATTCATATCGGAGTTAAAAGAACTGTGTGATTAAATGAACACATTTGACAAATATAATTTTTTTTTTTTTGTAAATGTGTAGATTATTTTTCACTTTGAATTCCCAAGTTTTTTTTTCATCTAAGCGTTATTGCTGTTATGCGTTATTTTCACAATGTGGCGACAGGATTATTTCCGATTAGGCGCCACTGGCGCCTTAGACATTGTGAGAATCTGCACCTATGATACCTTGTTAACGAAATTTATTGTACAATAATATTAATTACGAAACTTAATCTACAAGGTAAAATAGACTTGTAGTTAGTTCCAGAAAGTGTTTTTTTTATATAAATGTATTAAGATCTTTTCAAATTCACTGCTTTTCGCAAAACTTATTACTTAAAAAAATCAGTTATATAACTAACAATCGGTGTTATAAATAATACCTCAATAGGTAGCTAATATCGTGGTCTACTAACTCAAAATGTAAAAATTATTATATGTCGGGCTGTAATACATTTTCTACCCTACGTCTGAAAAAACTCAGACACCTCAACCACCTTGCTTTCCTTCTGACCTGTAAACGCAATAGAATAATTCAGAATTTTATTTCTGTCAATTGTTCTTGTTCAAACAAAAATTGACTTATTCAAACAAAATCGGAAAAATTACTTTCCGTACGAAACTCGCACTTCTAAGATCAATAATGCAGGAGACTCATCGTAAAATTGCCAAAGTTGAACAAGAGCTGTATGATTTACATCTTAACCTATTTGATTCCCATGATAGTTTTACTTCCATTAACAAAAGGTGTTGATTTAGTGCACTGAACATGCCTACGAAACATATTGCTATTTTGAAAGCTAAATTTAATTCACTCTCTAGTAAACATAACAATAATTCACCCAATACCTTACCGTTGGTTAACCAGAATGCTGTAGTAAATCTTTCAAGTGCTAACCTTAATCTGGATAATATAAATTATCTTAAATTAAATAACAATTTTGCACTTACTAGTAAACCGTCTTTTCCTAATCTTATTGCCCCCATCTAAAGACCTTTCAAGTTGTGTGCTTTAAACCCTTCTCAGAAGGAATCAGTTAGACACTTAATTACCAACAATGTGAATTTCAATAATTACCTGCCAAAACCTAATATTAGCAAAGCTGCATTGAGTTGTATAAAAAATCTTAAATGCAATACTGACATAGTTATCAGCAAAGCAAATAAGGGTGACCAGTTTGTCGTTATGGACAAGTCTGATTACCTGACCAAAACACAGGATTTGATTGATGAGGGTCCTTATAAAAAGATTAAATGATCCTTCTCAAAAAGAATTGAAAACTATTAAATTTGCTATTGAGGACTCCCCCCCCCCCCTGCTCATTTCCAACAATACTAAATCCGCCCTCATTCCTTCAGTATCACCTACAAGAATTTCATTATACATATTATGAAATTGATGAGCTTATACATCTTACTAGCATTTGTTTATCGCAAAACACATTCATTTTTAATGTTAATTTTTATTGCATGACTGATGTTTCGTCCACGGACTCCCCCCTCAGCCCCAACCTCAGTGACATTTATATGCAATATTCCGAATCAAACCTTTTCAAGAAATTATCTTTTCCCTTTTACATCGGCTATGTCGACGACTGCTTTGCATTATTGAACTCTGATGGTCTTAATCTTACAAATATGAACTCTATAGATGAACATATTCAGTTCACTTCCGAACTCGAAAATAACAGTCGTTTTTCCTTTCTTGATGTCATGGTTTTCCGCGAAAATAACTTATTTCACGCTACAGTTTACCATAAACCATTCGCAGTATCTTTACCCCCTCACCGTTTATCATCCCATCCACTTAACCAAAAGTTGTCTGCCTGGTTAAGACACCACGCTGCTAATCGCTTGAGAGCGTAGGAGGCTTGTCGTGTTCGTCTCCCGCTGGCTCCGTTGCACACGCTTTCCGGAGCTCCCGGATGTAATTTCTCTGTGTTGTAAATTTCGTTGTGCTATCTCGTCCCTGTATATCGACGATGACTTATAAACAGGCCTTGGTATCAAGCACACAAGTCTGATGTATGTGTCCAATAAGACAAACAAACAAACAAACTCCAAAGTTAACACTCTCGGCAATGAAAATTCAAAAAAAAAATTAACGTTACTTCCATATTTTCCGAAAATAAGCCATCAAATTTCTAAAATCTTGTTAAGATTTGATTTTAAGGTAGTTTATACTCCTTTTAACAAAATTCAATTTACAAATCTGAAACATCCAATAGGCAGTTTATCACATTGGAGTATTTGCAAGATATCTTGCGAATGCAATAAAATATACATTGGTCAAACGAACATACCGTTTAAGGCCCGCTTAGGGGAGCATAAAATTTGTGTTAAAAAATGTGACATCAAGCGTTCCGCTATTGCTCATCCCTGCTGGTCCAACAATCATAATTTTAAATTTTCCGAAGCCTCAATATTACAGAAATGCTGATCAATTTACGATCTTGACTTTTGGGAAGCCTACCACATATGGAAAAATTCAATCTACTTAGTAAACGATTTGCCCAGAATGCCCAGTTTTTCAAAGATATGGTTTAATTTTCTTTAATTCGTTCTCTTCCCTCCCCCTCCTTTTATTCTCCGCATTGTTTGAACTCTTCCGGAGCATGTGGGCGGTTTTTGATTGGTCTCCCTGTGCGAGCGTGAGACCGACTCTGTGGCTGTTTGTCAACAGTCATTTTCACTTCGCCGTTGACGGTAGGAATGTGAGGCGCGCCTCTCTGGCACTGTCTCTCCCCTCTTTTATTCCACAGTTTTATTTTAATTTTATCTTTATTTTATAAGCACTGATGATGGGGCCTTAGAGGTTTCGAAATAGCTATATGCTTTTTAAAATTACCTACATTTGTGTTTTGTAAACGTTGTTTCTCTTTTTTAATACAATAAATAGGCTTTGTAATAAATATATGTCTTTTTATTTAAGTGAAAGTCTCTTGCCGTGTGCTGCAATTTATCTGTTCAAAGATTGCTATTAAAATTAAAGGTCGCACTTCTGAACAATTAATGTCGTTATTTAAAAGGTAACGTAATCAATGAACACCACGCGAATATTTAAACATACAGATTTTAATTTCTTCTATTTTTAGAACTTGTTTATTATTTTTAATATTTAAAACTTCAGTATGCAGTTTTTATGTCTAGCTTTAACGACGGAGGTAATTTAATCCATCGTTATTTTTCTTTTATGGGAAAAATTATTAAATTTAGTGTCCTGGTTTGTAACGTTTAAAAAAATAGAAATGTCATTAATATATTACAATAAATAGACTTTGTAATAAACATATGCAATTTTTTAAATGGAGATCTCTTGCCGTGTACTGCAGTTTAACTGCCCAAATGTTGCTTTTAAATCGAAAGGTCATATTTCTGAAATAGTTAAAAATTAATGCAATCAATGCACAACATGAAATATTTGAACTTGTAGAACATGTAGCATGTTTTTTTATTTCTTCCATTTTTAAAGCTGTTTGTCCAGGCAATAAGGGATTTTATATGGCAAAATTAATGGTAGTTATGGAAATGGCTTACTTTATGTTTTTTGGGTTGCTGAAACCGAATTTGTAACTTCCCACCAAAATTTCCCCCGGCAACCTCTCACCCCTCCAAATTTTGGTAAAATGCCCCCCAAAAAAGGTTTTAAAAAATCAATTTTTTTATTGTTTTAGTGAAAAAGAACTAGAAATTCAGAAAGAAGACAAAATTTGCAACAAATTAGATATATGACATTATGACGTAGAATGAAGGGGGGGGGGATCTGCCTCGGAACATGCGCCGCGGTGCTGCGTGGACTAAGTTGCGCAATTTTACTTAACCACTCACATCGTTTACATTCGCTCTCCCACCTTCCCTCCGAACTTTTCCTTTAAGATTTACTTTAAGCTTTTTGGGTCGCTGAATCCTAATTTTTAACTTCCCGCCAAAATTTCCCACCTGCAACCCCCCCCCCCCCAAAATACTTGTTTTTTAATTAAATTTTTTATTGTTTTAGGGGAAAAGTATGTAAAAATTCAGAAAGTAGACAAAATTTGCAACAAATAGGATATATGACACTACGACGTAAGAGGAACGGGGAGGGAGTGGTCTACCTCGGAACATACACAGCGGCTCTTTGTGCACTAAGTTATGCAAGTCCAGGCAATAGGGGATTTTACCTGGCAAAATTAATGTTACTTCTGGATTTTGACTCACTTTATGTTTTTTGGGTCGCGAATCCGAATTTGTAGCTTTCCACCAAAATTTCCCCCCGGAAAATCTCCCAAAAATTGATTTTTGAGAACAGCGCGCGGGGAATGTTCCGAGGCAGCCTCCCCTTTCCCCGTTTATCTTACGTCATAATGTCATATATCCTATTTGTTGCAAATTTTGTCTACTTTCTGAATTTCTACATACTTTCCCCCTAAGACAATAAAAAATTCAATTTAAAAACAACTATTTTTTTGGGGGGGGGGTGTGGGGGGTTGGAGTTAAAAATTCGGATTCAGAGACCCAAAAAACTTGAAGTAAACCTTATAGGGAAAGTTCGGAGGAGAGATGGGAGGGCGAATGTAAACGATGTGAGTGGTTGTTGAGGCGCAACTTCGTACACGAAGCACCACGGCGCATGTTCCGAGGCAGATCCTCCCTTCCCCCTTCATCTTTCGTCATAATATCATATATCTAATTTATTGCAAATTTTTTCTACTTTCTGGATTTCTGGGTACTTTTTCCCTAAAACAATAAAAAAATTGATTTTTTTAATAAAAACCTTTTTGGGGGGCATTTTACCGAAATTTGCAAGGGGGGCGGTTGCCAGGGAAATTTTGGTGGGAAGTTAAATATTCGGATTCAGCGACTCAAAAAACATATAGTAAGCCTTTTTCCAGAACTACTACGAATTTTGCTAGGTAGAGCCCTTATAAGGTCTCTATTGCTTGAACTATATTTTAAAATTTAAAACTTCTTAAAACAAATTTTATGTCTAGACTTAACGATGGAGGTAATTTATTCCATTGTTATTTTTCTTTTATTTGAAAAATTATTAAATTTGGCGTTCTGGTATGTAATGTTTTAAAAAAAGAATTTTGATTTATAGATTACAATAAATAGACTTTATAATAAACAGATGCATTTTTTAAAGGGGAAAGTTTCTTGCCGTGTACTTCAATTTATCGGTCCAAAGGTGGTTATTAAATCTAACGACCATATTTCTGAAAAATTAATGTCGTATTTCACGTGCACATGTAATGAATAAAAGTTACTTGATATTTTCTAAACACAGATTGCCTCCATTAATTCAATATGTCTTCTAAACATTAAATTAAATATCATTTGGCTTCTACAGATGAAACAGACTATTATAATTATTGTTCTACATCAATATAAAAGATATTTAAAATTAAGTTTTACAATTTATATTTTCCACTGATAGATACATATTAAGTTCCTTTTGAACTTACTATTTAAATTTTCTGCATTCTATTTTAGAGTTAAATCTTGTTAAATCAATAACCAAATTACATAATAAAAGTAAACTAAACTATAAATAAATTCTATTTTTATGCAAAATCGTATGCAAAATATATAGCGAAATATCCCAGTCCTTCAATTTTTTAGGTTCCAAAATTTTTAAATTGTTCTTTTTAGATTTATCTTACAAACATTGTAGAAACATAACCCGCAAATTAATTTTATTCCAAACCTCATAAAAATCTACCATAAAAATATTTTTCTCTGAAAATAATAGTATTTAGAAAATTAACTACTGAAAAACAGTGTATATGTAAAAAAAAATTTTTGGAATTTTTTTTGCGTTACAAAATTTCTTGCATGATGTATTTTAATTATTTAAGCACGAAAAACCATTTTCTTTGTTTACATTCACTTTAATAAATCACATGTAATCACTTACAAATCTGCTAGTTTTTATTATTTTTTTATTATATTATTTTGTAATACAATAAATATATTAATCATGCTGATATTGATTTGTGTGTGTGTGTGTCGGGGATTTGGACGTGTATCTTGTGATAACATTTTGATTTTAGATCGGTTTCAATTAAATCTCATACATCTATAATTCCTAATTTCATTGATTCTGATTAAGAAAAATGATATATGTATTTTTATCTTTCATTTTTTATTTTTAATGTTTTGAAAACTTTTACTGAATTTTTATACAAGATAAATACAGAAATTAAATTAATTGGTAGTGCTTAGTTATCCCGTCGACCAAATTCGCCAAATTATATAAATCGCCAAACCACTCGCCAAATTAAACAAATTAACATAATTTTTATTTTAAATAACGAAAGAATATAATTAAAACTATTGAGTATATTAAATATTTATATTAGTAGTAATTTTATATTAGTAGTAATTATCATTAGTATAACAATTATTAAAAATACAAATAAAACGTCGATATAAAAAAACTTGATTACATGAATACCTATAACTTCCTTAAAGTCAAGTGAATATGACATTTACGATAATCCATTATTGGCATTTAATCTTATAGTTTGGCGATAGATTTTTGTCGACGGGATAACTAAGTAGTACCAATTAATTTTATTAGTTATTTTTCATTTAAAATAAATATATGCTGTATTTTTTATATGAAATGTGTAACTTGCATAACAAACATTTAACTATCAAGTAAGTTTTTAGTCTTAAAGTTCAATCGAAAATTAAATGAAAATTTATTGAATAAATTTATTCCTAAAATAAATTTATTCCTTAAATAAATTTATTCCTATCTTCTTAGAACACCATAAAAACTTTTAAGAAGCTCTTTTAGTTCTTATTGTTTCACACCAGTTTAAACTTATTTTCTTTAAATTTATTCCTAATATAACTTTTTTTTTCTGGTTTAAATGTATTAAACTGCATCATACACATATAAATTATTTCAATTCCATTTCGTCAAATTTATGTTTGGAAAGTGCTGAACGCTAAATAAAAGAGAGTACAAATTTATGGGATTCATGAATTCTAACATCTTCAAACTAAAATATATCTTGGGAATTTCAATGGCACTACAAATCTATCTCCTAAAGCAGAAACGTTGTTCTTCAAGAAACGATCCCTTTAAATCATTGTATTAAATATCTGAAGTAAATATAATCAATATTTTTAATATCAGTTTTCTTTGACGCAAAAATCTGTTTTACTTAAAAACAAAATATAAATATTTTCTTATTGATGCCCATATATATGGAATAAGTTTTAATGTAACTAATAATCTATCGTATACAGGGTGGGCGCTATAGGGTAACAAGAACATTACACCTTTCTTCGTACATTTCTTAGAAATTTTGAAAATGGGGTTGATGTATCTATAATGACCAAACTTCAATGCTTTTGGTTTAAAAAAAAAAAAAAAACCGGATAAAAATTTAGGTTTTAATATTTTTTTTTATAACTCCCAATTGATTTATTTATAATCTGGGTTATTGTTGGCACTCTTCATCAAAGCAGTCAGGAAGCAGAAAATAACGTTTCAAAGTTCACTGTTTTTAAGTGAAAATATTAATGAACATGCTAAGAGTCGGTTTCACTGAATAAATTTATATATTCTTTTTTTTTTTCCTTGCAAAATGAAATTGCAATTTTTGTTTTGGTAGTAAAATAAAAGATTGAATTTTATATATAAATGGCCATTTAAAAAAATTCATTTACTTTTGATGTTTTAAGACCTCTGTCCATTACTGGAATGCTTTAGTCAATCTCCAGTAATGGACACGCCATGTATACATTACTAAAACTGCAATTCAGTAATGTTCATAGTACATACAATCTTTTGACTTAACTGAAATTCTAAGAAAATAAATTTAATTTTAAAATTGCACTAACCAGAATCTAATAACAGGAAAATTTTTATAAAAAACTGCTTTTATTTAATTTCGTGTGGTTAATAAAATTTTCAATATTTTAATAAAATTATTTTTTATAACTCTGCCTTGCATATTTTATAATCTGTCAATTAATACAACAAATTAGGAAGCTGGGAATGTTGTTTAAGGAATTATAGAAAAGAGGGAGTCATAGAGCTCAATCCCTTGTCATTTAAATTTAAAAAAAATACAGAACTTGCTAAAAATAAGCGTTTTTTGTCTTAAATGTTTGCTTATTCATCTCTAACAAAAGAAAATAATTGTAATACTAATTAGTTTTATAACAGTAATGAAACAAGTAAATCTGCCTATCAGTTGTCTCAAACATCAGTTCTTGAGTTTAATTTTTTTTTAAATATTAAAACATTCAACCAGCAATATTATTTCTTTCATATTTGGATAGGTTATGGGGATTTAACTGTTAAAAATAGTGGGAAATATACGGATTTATGGCCTAATATTCCAAAACTTTTTCCCAATTTTTTTTATTACCACTCTAAACAACCGACTCTCTCAATAAATTGATAATTGTAGTTCCCTGACATACGCTGTATGTCAGGGTATGTCAGTATTACAGTCAGAATACGTACAGTATTTTAATCCATCCATTTAAAATAATTAAAATGTCGATCTTGTGATTATCGCAATAATTAAACAGTGAATAATTTTCACAAATATTTTATTAATTCTAATATTCTATTTGCCAAATTTATATGAAAATAACTATTTTGATTCATTAGTATGCTTTCATTAAATTCTGGTTCTAAATAGTAGTAAAAACAGTCGTATGTATTATTTTTGGGAGGTGTCTATTACTGGAACAGAGAGTGTCCATTACTGGAATAGAGGGTGTTCATTGCTGTAATGTTGGTTGCATTGGTATATTTCAGTTATTTACAATAAAATTTTGATTAATATTGGAAAATGAGACTATGAGAGTGATTAAATATTTTTGATACATTAATATAATATTGAAAAAACTGGAATATTATAATTATAATTATTAATTAAAAATAATTTAAAAAGAAAATCGTAAAGGGTGCCTATTGCTGGAACATCTATTCTTTATCTTTTTAAGCCTATGATTTAATATTATTCTCGGGAAAATGTACATTAAATGGCCACAGTTATTACACAAACAAAACAACATTAAAGCAATCGCAACTATCGGACTCCGTAATGAGAGAATTTCTAACGGAATTGTCGATTTTAATAAAATAAATTTACATACATATTACATATGAAAAAATGTGAAAACCCCACACTAGCAAGGAAAAGGCATGATGTATCCAACTATAGCAAAAAACTACATTTCATATAATACTTGAGTGAATATATCTTGTTTAATATATATATATATTTTTCTCCAGTGTGTCGACCTGAGGATTACCTTTCTACAGTACTTTACTTTTTAGGTAGATTTCGTATGAAATACTACCTATTGGAGTCGTTCCTATGTTGGAATTTCTGAAAAAGTTTTGCAGATCAACACCAATCATGACCCCTAAAGCCCAAAACCACCCTCAGTAAAAAACTTTATCTATCTATCTATCTATCTATCTATGTTTCTATCTATAGATATCACTTTCTTCTGGACACGATAACTTCCACAATTCTGCACCAATCTCTTCCAAACTCATACATAAAATCAAGGGGCATAAAATCTCGGTCAAGTTCGTTAATGGGCAAAATCGGACCAAGGGGATGGAAATAGGGAGGAGTTTTGTGAAAACCGAAAACACCCCATAACTTCTTAATTTTTGTACATATCGAATCAGTTTAAAGTTTTCATTACTTCTAAAAATAGGACCAAAAATTTATGTATCACAGATTTTTGATAATGTTAAAAATGGGCTCAAGGTGCGCAAAAAATAGGGTTTTTTTGGGGGGAAAATTCATAACTTCATCAATTCTCAAGATATCAAATCCAATTAATTTTATCATGAATCTCCTTAACATTATCTAGAACTTTTATACTCACAAGTTTTTGATAGGACCAATTCGTACCGCCAAAAAAAAAATAAATAAATAAAAACAAAAACAAAAAGGGCGTTTGGAGAAGAAAAAATCCATAACTCCGTCAATTCAAAACATATAAAATCCCCATGAATTTAGCATATATCTTCTTAATATTGTTTGCAGCATCTATATAGACAAGTTTTGGATAGGACCAATTCTTACAGAAAAAAACAAATTAAAAATACATAGCGGTTGAAGGAAAAAATCATCTTAGTAAGGGTGTATTCAAATCCAAACTGCTTATTTTCTGACTCATTTTACAATTCATTTTTACTCTCAAAGGCTTCCAATTGCTTCCTTTTCTTACGCAGAAACTATATAATGTACCATAATGGTCAATTTTTTGATAGAGGCAGAATATATTTTAAAACATGCTGGCAAAGTGGGCCTTTTGAACCGAATTTACATGATTTTGATAAAACCAGTTATTATATAAAAATGAAATAAAAACTCGTCAAAAGCGGCCAGATAAAATTGTTAAAGTGGGTTTATCTCTAATCATGATTTGGTTTTTGTTTGTGAAATTAGTATACTTAACTTCGAAATCTAACTCCGCCTGTAGGCCGGGCCGGCAGGGATTTTTTATAATATACGTAAAATATTGTGCTTGAAGTTCAACCTGTGTGTAGTTCTAACCTATTATATTTATTCTATCCTGTTATTGGAACTTTATATATATTCATTCCACATAATGGTTTTAGTCATGATTTAACGTTATACCTGAAAAAGAAAAAGAAATATTAATTTCAGAAGCATATTTTCACAAAATTAACAAGAAAAATGTAAAATATTGAGATACATAGTACTCCCAATATTTTTGGTTAAATTTTATATCCAAACTAATACAAGTTTGAATCTTTTATAATTAAATTTTATTAAGTTCATTTATTTATTTTTTAATTATGATCATATTGCTTAATTATGATTTTATTGCATAATAATAATAATATTTCAAAATAGTAAATTATTCGATTTCCATTTCCATAACTAATGTTTGAAAACAACTGAAATTAGAAAATGTAGAAACTGGAAAAAGTTATGAAAGTCATAAATTATAACACTATCAAGCTAAATTAAACCTTGCAAAATTCAATGAAACAATAAAACTTTAATGGAGATATGTTGGTTTTGGAAAAAAAAACGACTGACGTATATCTTCGTATTAATTAATGGGAACAATGGTTATTAATTACATTAATGCGATTTTTTTAAATAGAAATTTATTATCTATAATTACTAAATATAAAATATATTGCAAATGTCATGCATGCACATATAAAATAAATAATTTTTTCATAAAAATAATATTTTATATTAAGTTCTTAAAATGAGTAAAATTTGTTTTTAATAGTATGAAAAAAAGTATCCCTTCAATAAATTTTAAGATTTGAGCTTCCATCTATTTTGAAATTATGGTGATATTACATAGTGACGTAGAATGACAAATTATACCAATAAACTTTCATGGCAAATTTATGGTAGAACTTCACGCCACATAAAATATACAAAACAGTAAGAATTGATAGACGTCGTGAATTATAACACGTTGAACCTAAACTGCAACTTGCGAAATGAAATGGAAAAACAAATCTATCTTTTAAGAAAGAAATATTGTTCTTCAAATAAATGATTTCTGTAAAAGATTGGGTCAAATATAGCGAAGAAAAATTATTCATACTGGAATCCGTATATATCTACCCTATATATATAAAATCCTAATGAAACGGATATTATGAAATGAATTTATGTAACAATTCTATGAAACGACTGATTAAACAACTGATTATGTTTCACGGCGATTTCTCCTAAAATACGGAATACTTTGCGATGGAATTAACACCAAAAATCCATATTGTTCTGCAGATCACAAAACTGGTATTAGAATTTTTAAATTAGAATTAGTTTTCGAAATATTAATTTTTTTCTAATTTTATATACTTTTCTCTAATGATGGCAACTCAAATTTTAATCATAACAGTCTCTCGAGTAAAACAGTCTCATTTATTACGTGAATTTATAGACCAATATGCCAATTTAGTGGGATTTTATAATTAGCTATCCTTATTTCTGAACAGTAATATTAGCCTTATTTATGGATAGATTTATCAAAGTGAATATTACTAAACAGAAATAGTGCAGCTATTTGAATATAAAATTTCATTAAATTGGAAACATTGCAACTATTATTTGATTTCGTGTCATAATATTTTTTGGCCGTCGCTTAGTGTATTAATTTTGCTGTTGCTGAAAAAAATATAGACAAAATTTTGTTACTTTTTGTTATAATTCGTCTTTCTTCATTGCGCGGTGTATGCTATCGATTCTTATCTTTTCCTCTCGCACACGAATGTTGAAATGTAATTAACAAAAATCGAGAAAAATTCGTACATTTTTTTAATATATGGAGTTTAGTCTTGGAATTAACAGAAATGCATTATCTGGGTCGGATAAAGTGGCGATTACATAAAAATAAACTCTAAAAATAATGCAAAAAATAAATAAATAAATCTTTAAAATTAATAAATGTTTCAGAATAAATGTTATGTATCATATTACGAAATAAACTCAGTCAACAGGTTAAGAAAACTATAAGCTGATACTGGTTAAAAGGCTACTCATTATATATTAATATCTATATAATATATAATGATAATAAATTTTTTCTTGATAATAAATTAATTTTTTCATGATAATAAATTAACTTTTCCTCAATAATTTTTCTTGATTTATTTTTGGTTGTAACGTATTAATCGACAATAAAGTAATATTTGAATCCATATTTTCTTTCAGTTATTATATGAGACGGTTTTATAAACACAAACATGTGTTAAAAAAAACATATTTAAATTTTAAACTAAATTTGCGTAAAAGGAACAATTTTCGACAATAAACATATAAAGTAAACCTCTAACAGTCATTTAGACGATTAGATGTAGAGATAAGCTCAGTTCCGGCAATATTATACAGATCACGTTTAATACCCGATCCCTCTTTATACGCGGCTTTTGTCCAGCCCCTAAAAACGCTCCTTGACTGTGCTCGACTCCATATATCTACTCTCTCTATATAAAATTCTAATGAAACGATTTTATGAAACGACTGATTAAACGACTCATTATGTTTCACAGCTATTTACCCTGAAGTATGGAACGTTTGGCGAAGAAATTAACTCCAATTATTCGTATTGATCCAAAGGTTTCAAAAGTTTTATTAGAATTTTTAAATTTGAATTTGTTTTCGAGAAATTAATTTTTTCTACTTTTAAGACATTTTTATAATGATGGCAACAAGGTTACTCCATTTTTGTGGAAAAAGGGTGAAATGGCAAAAACACAGGGTATTGAACACAGGATATAAAATAAGGAATAACACAGGATATAAAAATAGATTTCTTCTTTTTCGTCATTTTTGAATCGAAATTGAAATTTTATTTTATTTAAAAGGATAGTGAAGGCAGTATTGTTATTAAATTATGTTTTTCAAGAAAATGTAAAAAAATAAAAATATTTTTTCACATTTCAATCATACGGAATCAGTTTATATTTGAAAACCAAAAATCGACTGTAACTTTCAAATTCCAGAGACGTAAAAAGAAAAAACAAAAGGTTTTCTTTTGAATGTTAAAAAGAAAATGACATGAATAATCTTAAAAACAGAAAGAAAAATTTTGAATATGAATTACATAGTCACATACTTAAAGCAGAAAATAAGGATAGTTACGTCAAAATTCTCTACACGTATACTTTAAAATAATAAAATTATCACACGCAAAACGCATTTCAAGGTGATAATTACATCATATGTATAAGACCCACACATTAAATATCATAATATCCTAAATATACTATGCCCTATACCTAAAATAATTAAATTATTACACGTGAAAATCTTTTAATGGTGAATATTAAGTCACATTTAAAAAGCTCAAATAATATTTCCAAATACTTTCATGTTAAATAATGTATATACCCGTGAATCTTAAAATAGAAAACAAATTTAAAATATATAAATTATTTCAAGAAAAATGCATTTAATAGGGAAAATTACATCATACACTAAAACGATACATTTAAAACGCTTTAATTCCAGAGACTTTTAATTTGACTTCACAACCTATAAAAGTATTGAGGCAAGCAAATTTGTTTTTATATTACATCACATGATGCAGCATAAATTCAGGTAAATATATGTACCAGATACTTTCGATTTATTCTATACGAATTACTATTCAATAAATACATATTAGAAAATTTGGATAGTTTTATTTATTAATACAAACAATATACATTGAAAAAATAAGTTTGAAATATGCATGATGGAATATTAAAATAGGGAAAATAGTTCACGAATAAGCTATACCTGTTCCTAAAATATCTAAAATTCGATGAAGACATTAAAATGTAAGCGTGAAATTTCAAAATACAATGCTTTACGATGCGTGGATCTGTTAAGCTATTCCCAAGCAGATGGAGTTTTTTAATCTCAATCCTAAAGGATTGAGGTCCTGCCCAATCATGCCCATTGCATTGTTAAAAAACGCAGAAAGATAGCGTCATTTTAACCTAAACATTTTATACAAGCTCATTTCCAAATGTATAATTGATCTTACTTATCAATCCTGAAAGCAGGTGTCATTGTTAAGACAGCTATGGGTAAGGACATGTTAACGGAAAACTACCCATTCCAATTGAAAAGCATGACAATCTGATTACAGAAGATAGCAGCTGTTATACTGGTAATATTGTTCAATCTAACCTGGTAATATTTTTTAAACAGGGCAACAAGGAAAACATAGGTATGTTTTCATAGGTTACAAAGCCTAAACGGGGGTTGGCGGGCGTAGCTCGCAGGAGGCTAAACTCCCTAGTATATATAATTCGAAATAGCATTTTTCTGTTTTCTTTTTTCAAAATTTTCAATACGAGAGATTTTTCTTTATTAAAATCTATTTAATTTTATAAAATATAGCAAAAAATAATTATTTCTTTATTGTATTTTCATTTATGGTATTTTTTAACATTCTGGAGACGACATTTTTGGAAACAGCTTTATTTTAAAGAATAAAAAAGTTATGTGGAATTGAACTAAACTAACTATTTAAAGTCCTTATTACAATTTAAAATAATATTAACAGCAATATAATTAAAATACTTACATTTCCACTCTTTATTTTATGAATATAAAGGAATATCGCCACCCTCATCAGTTTTCTGTTTTAATTTTCACCAGAAACTAACAAAAGTCTTTCATTTATTGTTTTAAACTTTTTTCTATAATTAATAACTGCATCGAAAATTGTTTCCTCATAAATACTGACTTGACTTCAAAGAATTTCACTCTTTGAGCCATTTAAAAAATAAAAAGTGGAAACAATATATAATAATGAATTTTTCTTTTCAAACAGGAAACTCATTTTAATTACTCCCAATTTTACTGACACTGTATTAAACAGTTACGCAATTTTTTTTTTCAGAAGAGAGCTGTGACTTTCACAAAGAAGTTTTGATAATCTACTTTACATTATGCCTTATCAAAATAAATATTGATTCTCAATTTTTGAAAGTCTCGTTAAATAATTGATAAAAGCATGTTCTTTAGTTTTTTTATGTATTTGATTGCTATTTAATTTAAACTCTGAGTTTTGTTATTTTTAAATCATGTCTTAAATATATTTGTTGCAAAGAAAAGGAAAAATATAATTTCGTCATTTCTATATTGGTCTATTTAAAAAATAAATCATTCTGAAATATATTTTCAATTTAATCATTTGACAAATCAATTTATGTTTGGTTTGAGAGTAAAAAAAAAATATATATATATATTTTGTAATTCATTGTTTTAATAAATAACTATTTTGTTTACACGTGATAGTACCCACTATATATACCCGTAAGGCATGGTGACGTCACAGCGACGTCGTTGTGAAGTCACACTGTGATTTTGTGACCGTCGATGTGACGTCATAGTGACTAGAATGCGAGGTCGTTATGGCCGATTTAGAGGCCGTTTGTGACGTCACATTGTGACCACTCTGTGAAGTCACGGTGCGACAAATTTGTGAAAAGTGTGTCATTTGTGACTATTTTGGCATTAACTTTGTGACGAACTTGTGGCGAAAGTGACAATGCTTTGAAGTCACATTGTGACCAATTTGTGAAATATGTGTCATTTGTGACGAACTTGTCATAAACACCGTGATGATTTCAAATGAAAATCAAATTTCAAATTAATTGCTTAAAAGGCGCAAAGGAGAACATAGTGAAAAAGATTCCATGCTGGCACTCGAACCCAGGCCATCAGTATAGCGCACTGACATTCTACCGACTAAACCACATGGAACGATACCCGGCCTGGAAAATTTCTCACTATTACATGTTGACAAGGCTACAAACGCAGCACAAGATGGAATATTTATCGTGAGCCACCGACATGGGGCAAACACGAAACTTAATTAAATCGAGCATCGATTGAAACTATATTAATACTTGGAAATTTTTCCAGAGAGAACCATTTGCATTGCAAACAATATTTCAAATGAAAATCAAATTTCAAACTAATTGCTTAAAAGGCAATTTTAATTTGAAATTTGATTTTCATTTGAAATACTGTATGCAAGGTGAATGTTTCTTTCTGGAAAAATTTCCAAGTATTAATATAGTTTCAATCGATGCTGGATTTAATTAAGTTTCGTGTTTCCATCATGACAGTGGCTCACGATAAATATTCCATCTTGTGCTGCGTTTGTAGCCTTGACAACATGTAATAGGGAGAAATTTTCCATGATGGGTATCGTTCCATGTTGTTTAGTCAGTAGAATGTCAGTGCGCTATACTGATGACCCGGGATCGAGTCCCGGCGTGGAATATTTTTCACTATGTTGACCTTTGCGCCTTTTAAACAATTAATTTGAAATTTGATTTTCATTTGAAATATTGTATGCAAGGCGAATGTTTCTCTCTGGAAAAATTTCCAAGTATTAATATTGTGATGATTCTTGTCATAAACACTATGATAATTTTAAAGTAAAGTTTTGTTTGAAATATAAAATCTTATCTTTTTACCGTACTTTTTAGCAAGATATCCCTATTTTGGAGTCCCATTCTTCTAAAATATTTTTAATTTTCCATTTAAAAAACAATGCTTATCAACTGGCATCTTTTCTTATTAAGTTCTAAGCTTGATCTTGAATTCAAGCTTAATATTAAGAATGTGTAAGCTTTTTAATTTTTTGTAATTTGTCATTGCTTTACTAAATATGAACATGGAGTCTAACGGACATTAATACAACTGTTATTTATAGAACGACATGATAAGCCCTATTTATTTAAATTTTTTATTCCCGTATACATTGTGTTTTGTGAATATGAGCTAATTAGATTTGGTATGTTTTATAGGAAAAGACTGATCTAGGAAATAGAAACAACAAGTAAGATATATCATGCGTTAAGCATAAATTATAAAACACTTTCCAACGCTTTCTGAATGTTTTAACAAGACATCGGGGGAAATAACGTAAACAAGATAACTAACTAAACATGAAAACGCATAAAACATTTGAAAAACTGATTTCGGCAGTTACCATCCATAGCCAAATATGTTTTCCAATTCTTTTAAACAGTCCTGTATTTGATCTGTGGATAAATATATATAATATATAATGGAAAAATTTAGTTTATCAAGGAAACGCATAACAGGTTGAAATTCTCTTTCAGCAATTTATACTAATATATGGAAACATACTTAAGTAATTTTGTACAACCCTGTAGTTTACCTAGAACCTTTATTACACGCCACTATTTAGTTAAAATTTAATTCAAACTAAAACACTCTTAAAACTGCTGAAATCACATTTCCAGAAATTATAATTTATAGACGGCAACGTATCCAATTCTTTGCGTGACCCTGTATATCATTTTATCTATATTCTACAAACATTTCTTAGTAAATTAAATACAGTGCAGCGTAAAAATGCATAACTTATTTAAAAAACACCTTTAAGAAATACCCAGTAGCCCTTACGAATACTTTTGTATAGTCCTATATATGAATTATAGCATATATATATATATATATACCATATACTATGCATAAATGTAGTGGATCATAAAAGCGCATATCATAATTAAAAATACATTTCCAGCAATCATCGCTAATGAACAGTACTTCGGATACAATATAGCATCTGAAATATTTTGTGTGTCCCTGTAAATGCTAGATACACTTCGTATTATACATGAAATAATTCATAGTATGTTAACCTCAACGACGTATATCAATTTCATTACATATCAAATAGATTAACAAAAATATAGTACGCCGCAAACAATTCCCTCCACCCCTATATCATTATGTATTGGAATTCCTTTTTTAGCCCTGTAAATAAACAATAACTATTCTCTGCATTGCATATTGTACGGAATGCACATTTTAGTGCGCTTCATAATTGCATATCAATTTTATTCTTTTTGAAAGCGTGTAAAATCATTAAAAATCATTTGAAACGATTTTTCCCCACAGGCCGTAATGTAATGGAATACTTTTCACTGTCCCTGTAAATGAACTAAACATGCTACAAACTTCATTACAAATAGGGACCTTGCTATGGTAAACGTCAATAACATCCGAAAATTTCAGGTCAATCCGAGTATATTTACGCGAGTTAGAGCGCGGACAGACGGACAGACAAACCGAAGTGATAAACACTTTACAACTTTATCGGGCCTGAAAAACACTTTATTTCAATGCTTAAATATTATTATTTTTTATTTTTTAATGTCAATAAAGTAAATGTATCGAAAACGTAGAAAATGAGTTTACAATCAAAGAAAATTTAATAACTGATTCTGAATGTCTACAATTAAATATTTGATTAAAATCACAAACAGCAAAAAAAAAAAAAAAAAAAAAAAAATGATTAAATACAATTAAAAAAATAAATATATCAATTTGAAAAACACTAAATAATTAGTGTTTATAATTGTACTATTAAACAACAACAAACTACAATAGATGAATTAAATGCATTTAACAATTTCTCAAGAATCTTTCCATATATTATTTTATAATTTTGACAAATGTTAAATCTGAAAACATTGGTATGAAGATTTAAGATTTTAAATACTAATTTAAAATATTATTAGCAATGAAAAAAAAAAAATTCAAAAGTAAAAAAACTTTTTCCCAGTATAATGTTAATTTCAAAATTGAAACAGTTTCCTAATATCATTATAATCTAATATCATATTTAACTCCAAAATATTAATGACGATAAAGACTGTGTTAGAATCAGTTTCTGCATCAGCTTTTTTTTTCCCTTCTAGCGATGGCAGATTAAGATATTTTAAAGCATCGAATCGGAAAAGAATTCCAGATCAGTCTCATTGCATATAACATACTGCAACTATTTAACTCGTGATAATAATCTATCAAACGAAAATAAAAAATTTAAATTAAATAAGACATACCTTTTAAGTTCCATAAATATTTTAATAATATCCGTATTTTATCCTAAATTGTCAGGCATATTTCTGTTAGCTTAAAAAAATAACTTTCCGCGTCAGTAGTTTTCTGATCCTTATTTTATTCTGCGGTTTAATCGAGCGCAGACGATATTGGCAAGCAGGTGCTTATACTGTATTATTATATATATATATTTTTTTTTTTTTGTAGACAACAGATTTTTAGAGTTTAAATGCGCAATCATTTTATCTTTATGTGAGCGTAATGAAAATTTTCTATATGAATGAAACACCAGCCTTTTTTCTTTCTTTTCTTTTTTTTAAGTAAAGTTTGTTTTACACGTAATAAATAAAAATTAGGCATCTTCTTAATAAATGAAAAGAGAGTATACAGGATAAAAAAATTTTCTTTGTCGATCTGTCATTTTTTTATATTCATTTTCTGCAGGAATAAAACAATTTGTAAAATAGCTTTTTTTAAAGTCGTATCTCTAAAATACGAATTTAAAATACGAATCATTATATCATGGGTTTTGTATAAAATTTGTATAAATATTTTTTCGTAAAATGCTAATTTTATTTAAAAAGTCTGAAAGAAGTAGAATTTAAAAAAAAAATAGTTATTTAAAATAGTTAAACACTAACAGGAAAAAATATGACTTGAATGAAAATTCTAAAGCAAGAAATGCATATATGACTAAACTCTGAATACTCTTTCTACGTGCTCATTAAAAGCTACAGACTTAACTGTAATAGAAAATGTTAGTTTGAAACCACAGAAGTGTTTTGAATACCACTAATCGACAAAAAAAAAAAAAAAAAAAAAAAAAAAAAAACTTCTTCCCTGCAAACTAAATATGTAAAGTGTACAGATTTAATATTCCTAATTCTGAATATGTTATCCAAATTGCGCCAGTACGTACCATTTTTCCGAGAAACACTTTATAATAATAACAATCAGTGAAGGATTAAATTGCAATGGTAGATAAAATTGAAATCATAAAAAAAGTATACTTTCACTGTCTTAGATAACAAATTGATAAAATATAGCATGAAAATCTAGTTTGTTGATACTTGTACCGTGCATTTTCCTTTTTATGCTCCCCCCCCCCCCCCACCTCTTTTTGTGTCCGAATTTACTATTTCCTATCCACTAATATGTTTTCATTCCTTATGTTGCTGTAACTCGGGCATGTTTAAAATATTTCTGTTCATTTTCATATGTGACATGACGTACGTTACATGCAGTGACATAACAGTGATGTCACATTTTTTTTTTTTAATTGCCAGAAAATATAATTTTACATAAAGAACATGTTTTGAATATTTTTTGTAATTTTTTAAAGTTTTCTAAGAAGTTCACATCTCAGTCACAATGTGACATCACTGAGTGGTGGCATTTTGGTCACAGATGTGACGTGACCACAGTGACTCACAGTGACGTCACAACGACGTCACCGTGACCATGCATGCTATGAGGGTAGTTATTTCAACTACAAAAAAGATCCCACCTGCACATCCACAAACCCACAAAACAAAACAGAAATCTTGATGCAAGTAATGCAATGTTAATGCAAGTTTTAAAGTGACGAATAAATGTTTTAACGTTATAATTTTTTTTTGACACTGGAAATTCGCTTGTATCTTTTTTCAACTTGAATATATTGCATGAATGCACCAAATGTACAGTCGTGGGAAAAAAAAGTAAACTCCCCTTATTAATTCTGCAAAAAAGTATCGTAAAAGAAAGTTACTGGTACCGCGCGATTGGTAATAAAGTCTACTTTTAAATTATGTATACAAAATTTGCTTAGAGGGCCATCTACATATTAAAACAAACCATACCTTTGCTTTTGTTTTTTCAATAGACGTAACTAATTCTGACATCATAAATGAACTCTAAACCCTTCAATTACACTAAAAAGAAATTTGTATGCATTTCGTACGATAAGTTTCCGAGAAATTAATTACTTAAAACGAGCGTATTGTATCCAAATTGAAGTTCGGTACTCCATTGTTGACCAAGAGAGCCCCCCCCCCCCCCTTCTTGATCAAGGTATCCTAACCGCCACTCAAGCAGTCATTGAAGAGTGCAAGATTACAGGATAGCATAAAAAATTTCAAAATATCTAGTCACTTCTATCCCTGACGGACCCTTAAATCATCATTTTACCATTTTTTAAGTATAATTTGAAAACTACTTGGAATCAAAATGTGATATTTTGGATTTCCATAAAGCAGGACTTAATAAATCTAAATCTACCAAAATAATTGTAGGTTGCAATTTATATTTTTTTCGAATATTACTTTATAATTCATTTCATAAAATTATAAAAATTGCAAATTCAACGTATTTATGTTTGGATATTTTAGTATTGTTGCTACAAAATTAGCACATTAAAAGCATAATTTCAGGAGATATTAATTAAAATTTGAAAATGTAATTTAACATTAGAAGCAATAAATTTTGAATGTTTATAATTCAAAAACTTATCATTCGAATGACTTGGAATTTGGTGTATAGGCATAGTTTGAATCGATGATTTGAAATATTTTTTAAAATTGGGTATTGCCATTGAAAAAAATGAAGTTTGGGTTAGTTTTAATATGTAGATGGTCCTTTAAGCAAATTTATACACATAATTTAAATGTAGAGTTTATTTCCAATCGTTCTGTACCAATAACTTTCTTCTACGCTAATTGGTTCAGGAGTTAGTAGGGGGTATTTAGTTTTTTTTTTTTTTTTTTTTTTTTTTTTTTTTTTTTTTTTTTTCACGACTGTACAGTGTGGACATGCAAACTAAAAGAAAAAAAAATCACCACACATTGCATTTTAGACGCATTGTTGAATATCTAGAGAAATATTTAACGAATGCTTCTGGAATCCCAAGAATATAAAGGGAATGTTCACCATCATATTTTTCAGTGAATGGGGACACGAGGACAAATAGCTGGCAAACAAGAAATTGAATAATGCAAAACCAGTTATTTTAATTACTCGCCATAAAACAAAACTTCCAAATGATATGTAACTGAGTAGCATATGAATAAATGCCTTCTGGACAATACTGTTTTCAATTACTTCATAAAGATATTTTTTTAATGCACTAAGCAAAAACACCAAGAACTGAATAGTTATAAAACTCGTTATAGCACGAACGCGACTCATTTTGCCACGTTTGACGTACAATTTCCTGGGCTTCCATATCTACTTATTCCATTAATCTGAAAATTGAAATACACATTTGTATAGTATGTAATTTTAAACTGTATTAAACTGTTAAAGCAGTGAATATAAGAAAGTAAAAAAAAAAGACTTATTTCAATACTTTTTATGATTTAAAATCGAACATTTTTAGGGGGTATCTTTTTATAATTTCTATATTCTTAGAAAAAGAGTAAAACTGATAAAATACAATATTTAATGTTGAATTACCTGAGGAAAGAAACATTTATTCAAAATGTTATAATAAAATCCATTAATTAATTGTTAAGAAATTTCTCTTACCTGATCGAAATTTTTCAAGAATATCGCATTTAAAATTAAAGCTTTACATTTAAACATGTCCGAAAAAAATATACTGCGCCAAAAGCCTTTGTATCTGACTGATGATGCATTACTTCAATTGTTTATATTAGGAACGCGTTGCAAGTATATTTCTGTTCCTTGATCAAGACCAGGATCTGGTATAAAATCTATGCTGTAGCTGTACTGTAACCATATTAATGCGACCAAGTAAGTTTGTAACTATAGTAATGTGACAAAGCAAGTCTCTAAGCAAAGCAATTTTAGTATGAAAAATTTTCCTTTTATTACATTTTTATTGCATTTAAAGAATAAAAAATAAAAAAAAGATTTTTTTTTATCTGTTCTAAATCAGAAATTCACCTCCAATGTGTTTGGAACACTTATTCTTTCTTCAAACTAAACAACATCTACATTCATAATAAAATTTTAAACACTTACAAAGATTAAAAGAAACATAATGAAGTCCTATTTCATAAAAAAAAGTGAAGAGGCAAAAATCATGTGCATATTAATTCTGATATTAACATCCGTTTTCCAACGCGCATGCAAATTTGAATAACATTAAATATTGTATAAACTGAATAGTTTTAGAACAAGACTTTGATATAGTACACTCACGTTACAATAAAATATGTTCATTGATTAAAAATTTCAAATACTAATTAGAAAACAATAAAAAACGTATAAACATTTAACCTCAAAAATTGTAGTAGAATAACTTTGCATGAGCCAACTGGTTTTTATATAATACAATGATTTTTTATTTGAATATAAGAATGATTATAAGTTACATTTTTATACTATTTCAGTGCCATTTATTTACGAAGAAGAGTAATCGGGTTTCTTTTAGGTAGCTTTCTTTACAAAAAAGCTACCTATTGCAGCCGTTCGGAGGAAAGCGATTTCAAAAAATTTTGGTATATTTTCATCGATCATGACCCCCAGAAACCGAAACCACCCTCCGTTCAAAATTGATATATATATATATATATATATATATATATATATATATATGACCTATGTCACACTGTAACTCCCGTAATTATGAACCGATTTCGATGTAATTCGGTGTGTACATAGTACATACCAATGTCTCGACCGAGTTCGTTGGCCAGCTTCATCCGCCGTTTTGTTTCAAAATGGCGGCCATTTCAAATTTTTAAAAAAATTTAAAACTTGAAATGTGGTACAAAAGAATTAAAAATGGAAAAATATTTTTTTCTTATGTATTTGACCTTTATACAAAGATTCCGGAGCAGTTTTTGTTTCGTCTATATCTTAAAAAATGGCTGAGTTATAGCATTTTGAATTTCTAGCGTGGCTGACATTTTGAAACGTCCTGAATTTTGTCACGCGATAAAAGACGTATTTATGAGCCGATTTGGATGTAATTCGGTGTGTACATAGTACATAACAATCTCTCGACCGAGTTCGTTGGCCAGCTTCATCCGCCATTTTGTTTCAAAATGGCGGCCATTTAAAATTTTTTTAAAAAATTAAAATTTGAAATGTGGTACCAAAAAATTGAAAATGAAAAAATATTTTTTTCTTATGTATTTGACCTTTATACAAAGATTTCGGAGCAGTTTTTGTTTCGTCTATATCTTAAAAAATGGCTGAGTTATAGCGTTTTGAATTTCTAGCGTGGCTGACATTTTGAAACGTCCTGAATTTTGTCACGCGATAAAAGGCGTATTTATGAACCGATTTGGATGTAACTTCGTTTATGCATAGTACATACCAATGTCTCGACCGGGTTTGTTGGCCAGCTTCACCCGCCATCTTGTTTAAAAATGGCGGCCATTTAAATTTTTAAGAAAAATTTAAATTTGAAATGTGGTACCAAAAATTGAAAATTGAAAAAATATTTTCTTCTTATGTGTTTGACCTTGATAAAAAGATTTGGGAGCAGTTTTTGTTTCGTCTATATCTTAAGAAATGGCTGAGTTATAGCATTTTGAATTTCTAGCGTGGCTGACATTTTGAAACGTCCTGATTTTTCTCACGTAATAACAGGCGTATTTATGAACCGACTTGGATGTACCTTGGTGTGTACATAGTACATACAAATATCTCGACCGAGTTCGTTGGCCAGCTTCATCCGCCATCTTGTTTCAAAATGGCGGCCATTTAAAAAAATTAAAAAATAAAAAAAAATTAAATGAGATACCAAAAAATTGGAAAATGAAAAAGATTTTTTTTGTATGTGTTTGACCTTAATACAAAGATTCCGGAACTGTCTTTCTTTCGTCTATATCTAAAAAAAAATGGCTGAGTAATAGCATTTTGAATTTCTCTTGTGGCTGAAATTTTAAAACCACCTGATATTTGTCACGCGATAACAGGCGTATTTATGAACCTATTTGGATGTAACTTGGTCTGTACATAGTACATACCAATGTCTCGACCGAGTTCGTTGGCCAGCTTCATTCGCCATCTTGTTTCAAAAGGTTTGCCATTTAAAAAAATTAAATTTAAATTCAAAATGAGGTATTAAAAAATTGGAAAATGAAAAAGATTTTTTTTTATGTGTTTGGCCTTCATACAAAGATTCCGGGGCAGTTTTTGTTTCTGAAAATTTGTTCTTTTGTTGATATCTTAAAAAATGGTTGATTTATAGCACTTTGAATTTCTAGCATGGCTAACATTTTGAAACGATCTTGTATTTGTCACGCGATAACACACGTATTCGCCTATTTCGATGTAAGAAGGCATGTGGATAGTATACATCAACACCTCGACCAAGTTCGCTGGCCAGATTCATCAGCCATCTTGTTTCAAAATGGCGGCCATTAAATTAATATATATATATATATATTTAAATTGAGGTGAAAAAAAAATAGAAATTGATAAAGGTTTCTTTCTTAAGTATTTGATCTTGATATAAGGATTCAGGAGCATTTTTTGTTTGTCTTTACCTTAAAAAATGGCTCAGATATAGCAGTTTCAATTTCTATTGTGGGTGACATTTTGAAAAATCGGATTTTTTGCATGCGACAGCACTCCTATATATTAACCGATTCCGATGTGAGTGAGCATGTGCACAGCAATTACTAAAGTCTCGACCAAGTTCACTGCTTAACCTCATCCACATCCACTATGCTGTCTTAAAATGACAGGCATTTTAAGAAATTGGCAGCCAAATATAAGTTACTTTAAAGAAAAGCAGCTTGGATAAAGCTGACTAATTTCGCGAAATTCTCATTCATTATATTGATAAAAATTAGTATTGAATCTCCTATATTCGGTTTCCACTAAATTGAGCTTCATGTGTTTGCATGATATAAGTTGGCTTTTTTTAAATAAGGATTATGAAAGCTACCTCTTCCTCCCGGCACTGGCCGGAAGGACTTTTTTTACGTCTTTACAATACCTTGTTAACCAGCAAATGAAGTCTTTGGGGGAAAATGTTAATTTAAGATGGAGCTGCATTTGTTATTTAGAATATTAAACATTTTAAACAAAAAGATACCCGCATTCTCTATTTTAGTACTAAACATTAAGAAAAAAGCGATAAAAAATCATTACCTTTCCTTTAAAGAATCATTTTTTCTACGAAAAATACTAATATTTCAAATAATTCATAATGCATTGCCTCAGTATGCACTGCAAATATAATTGTTATAATTTCGAACATAACATTAAAATTTTATATTTTAGTGTAAATTTGTAAGATATAATTTTTATGAAAAATAAAATTAAACTAAAAATTCGTCTAAACATTATGGCAACAAAAGGAATAAAATATTTTGTCTTTATAATTAATAATAAATATCGAAATATTTTTCCTTTGCAAATTTCCTCGATACGTTTTTATTATTAAGTGAAATGATACAATTTGTTACCTACTTATCATATAAAATACAAACTGAAATTTCGTTCCGACTGCTTATAACTCGATTTCTACGGAATGGATTTTGGACAAACTTGCACTGTTAGATAGATATTATTTTAGGGAAGGATTTAGCATATAGCACATCTTTATACAATTAGTACAACTACGTTAATTATATACAATATATTATATTAGTTATAGATTTTTGAGGGAAAGTTATATTATTTTAGACTAAAAGGCTGCCATTAGTATATGTTTTTTCATCTTGGCGACGGCTTATTTTGCTATATATTTGTTAAAGAATTGAAACGCCTATCTGAAAAATAAATACAAAAAGCTCAAAAAATAAAATGAAAAAAAAAAACTATCACTGATTTTATTTAAAATGCCAATACAGTTTTAATGAGAAATAACAGTATAAAACGGAAATGTTTAATTTAAATATGAGAGGAATATGTTTGTACATCTTAAAAGAAGTGCTCATTTTGAAAGTCAATACAATGAAACAATATTTGACGATTTATCCCTTTTGTTATCTATATATTTGGCACCTGGATAAGTTAAAAATTACTGAAATTTTATTTAAATAAAATCGCGTTTTTTTTTTTTTTGGTTTTTTTTTTATAAGTATGCCATAGTGAATTGAAAAAGGTACTGGGAGCATTTTGTTTATCATTTACATCATTGGATATGTTAGCGGAATCAATTGTATGCATGATTTACCGTTATAACTTGATTTTTGAAATTAAATATTAACATTTGATAGGTTTTTTGGGTGGCGCAATGGTTGCTGTTGGTCATTGTTTGTCATCTTGGCGACGATGTATTATGCTATTATAGAGGATTTGTAGCGGCTATACCATTTAGAAAAAAATACGAACACTAAGGAAAACTGTTAGTAATTTTATTTAAAATTAAATTAAAAAAAAAGAAATTAAGGTATACAAAATTACTCTTACGGAGAATTGTGTAAAAACGCATTATTAAAGAGTTTTCATGGCGAAAAAAATTTATATATTTTTTACTTTATTATGTTTTAGTATAACTGCGTATCCTTCCCCTTTTTTCTGATCAGTGATTATAGGATTTTTGACTAATCTTCCGTAATTGAGTAACCCCTGCCTCCACACTTTTGACGTATAAATTATGTGATCGGAAGCACTTTTCATGTTTGTAGAGAATTCTGAACGATGAAGCCTATCACAAAAGAGGAGCCAGTTTGAAAATTAGCGATTATTTATAAATTTCTGTTTTTCACGTAACCAGTTTTCACAAATGCACACGCAATGAATAAACTGGCCAGAAATTGAAAGTCTTTGGCCGTTATTCGTGGTTTCGAATATAATCAATTATGATTTTTATTAGTAAAATTGGCTTCTTTTTCGCTTATGCGGGTGCATATGTTGCCAAAACTATTTTTTCATCTTGACGTTGATATTTCTCAATATCCTTGGTTAAAAATTTTAAATTTCTAAACCAGTTAAAAAATATATGCAATCTCCGCCCCCCGTTATTCTTCTTTTTCTTTTTTAGTTTTATGTTAGTATTAACCACCTGAGAAGCTCGGATATAAAGATTATTCAAACGAATGTTTATGGAAATATGTATTAATATTATTTGCATAAATCTCGCGACATAAAAGAAAGTCCTTGCTGAAATAAAGCTTCAATCATCTGTTTATTATTACATATTATTTTTATTTTCAGCTTTCAGAGAAATCTTCAGTTTTCATTTGGTAATGTTCATAAGATTCTTGGCTAATCTTCCGAAGTTGGATATCTCGCCAGTTGACATATTAAATGCAATGTTGAAAGCATCGTTTTTCTTTGAAGCGAAACCTTCATGATGAATTCCATTACAGAAAATCGTATCATCATCTACTACATGTATAAAGCGCAGCTTTGCATTTCATCAGAAAGGTTTATACCATTTTGATAGAAATTGCACTATTAATTTTGGGGGATTTTTGTTTCACGATGAACGGTTGAATTCGGTCTAAGTCGCTTAGTTATAGAGTTAGGGGGAAATTTCTAAATTTTGTGAACCCGATTAATAAAGATTACCTCTATTAAGAATTTCATGAATTAAAACAAGGCTTTTTTTCAGCTTTCTTTTTGAGGAAGGATTTTGTGACGTATTAAAAAGAGTGTTGTACTTTAACTGCTGATGGAATCTACAGTCTTATTTACTGCTGTTATAGTTTTAACTTCATTGTTCTGCTAGAATGGAAATATGAAAAACTGTGGCACTTTCATTTTATGAAATGTAACAGAACGTAGCATTTAAACTATAATTTGGCTCAAAAGTTTAAGCATAAGCATAAAATGGTGATTTTTAATGAATAATAAAAAGTTAAAATAAATAACTTTTTTTTTTATTTGTGGATTTCGCAACTTCGTTTAAATAAATAATATGAAAAGTAAAAAAAAATATATATTATACATTTGTAAAAAATATAATTTAAAATATGTTCAGGCAAAACTGTCTCAAAAGTTTATGCACAGTGGCACAAAATGATACATTTATGATTTTTACATACCAATTATTTTTACATGATTTCGGATTGATTCAAATAAACGCGCGTCCATCGAAATTTAATTTTTGTAGGGTTTCTGATGGCAAAGGGAACATGCTTTCTCTATATCCTCTTTGAATTCTTCAATAAAGTCATACTGTTTTTCATTGCTGTTATCCGACAGGTTAAAACGCCATAGACATTCCCATTCGGGTTTATGCCAGAACTTAAAGCTGGCGAGTTAAGAAATTAATTCTTTTTTTTTTTTGTGAAAGCCACATTTATGTAGGATGTGATATGTAGATTGAGACATTACCTTGTACAAATATCCATTCACGACCTCCAAAATGTCACCGAATGGAAGGGAACCTTGGTACAGCGTTTCTCGATATTTTTTAGGAATTTTGTCTTCCGTTTAGAAAATTCATGGAAGTCAGGCTGTTGAAGCCGAACATCCCCCAAACAATAACAGGCTAACCGCCTTGCTGCCTGTTGAATAACCCCCTTGGTTCCTTTATTAGCTAAAGCCAATAGATGTTCCACACATCAGGGCCATCAAAGTTAGATTTTTTTCTCAATACTGAATAAAACCGTAAGCCACTTGTCCCTCGCAGGACATGTGTTTTTTAGCTCAGTTCATTCTTGCTTGTTAGTGGTGTTGTTTGAGACATGATGGTTTTCTTTGGATACCTGTACACCGAGATTATTTTTAATTTGGCGTCTGGCCATATTTTATCTAAACACGAATATCCGTATTCTCCGATCCGTCTCAACAAACGTCATACGTGGTTGTCCACATCTTGCTCTCCTGTTTAAATTATTATTTCTAGAGAGTACTTGCTATAGATGCTTCGCTTTGATGAATTTGAAATTTTTGAAATTTGAGAAACGGTTTCATTTTGTGATTTCAATTTAAAAACTTTTAAAATCTCACCTTTTGTGAATTATTTACCCTTCGGTATTTTTAAAACGAGTAGAAATAATTTTTCACTTTTATAATTCTATAAAATTGGAAAAAGACGTCATAAAATCTCATTACACCTGTCCAATTCCGTGTTTCTAAAAACAACTGCATAAAGGGCTTAAATTTTAGAGACAGTGTTTCTTCAAGGAAAAAGTAAATTATAAAAATTATTATTATTTTATTTTAACCAACACAGACTGCTTATTTTATTTGATTTCTATTAAATGCCAAGTATTTATTGTAAATTAGCTTCATATATTTTTTTCTTCTGTTATCGTAAACAATATTTCAAGAGTGCATAAACTTTTGAGACGGACTATACCACAGTAACACATAATGCAAAGCCGAGAAGCCCGGAATTAAAAAATCTAACAAATAATAATGAATCCCCTTAACATTATTTCGATGTTACGTACAATCTCTGCATTCATTTTAATGCACTCCATTTCAGTAGTGTAGAGACTAAAGAACATTTTGATTCATTTTGTCATAACGGCTTTATTTTTCTATTAAATCTCACTGTAAGTTATCAAATAAAATGGCTGCTGCTTAATAACTAAAATTTTGTCCAACACATAAGAAAATATTACACTACAATAGCATTCTCATCGTTTCGCGAAATCAGGAAATACATTACAGGTAGGAATCCATATTGTCTTAAAATACATCACACTCGCAGATATGATTTGTTTGATTCAGGGTGTGTTTGGAAAAATAGGACCATCGTAGCGGGAGTAGCCTGCTAGTCCTTGAATAAAAATGTTTACTTTTAATTTTTAAACTTTAAATTTTATCATTTAACATTTAATTTTTAATAACTTAATATTTTATAGTTATTTTCTATATTATGTGTATATTTACTTCTTATGGTTATGAATCCTTTACATTAAAAAAATCAATAAAAATCTCTTTGTAGTTATATTTTGTATTAAATTACAATAATTACCCGTTCACTGTTCGTCTTTCATAGTTTAATCACCGATTGCTATTCAAATATATTTACTTCTGAAAATAAATTTGAAAAGAATGCTGAAAAATTGAGCAGACGGATATTTTTGTAAATGCTTACTTCTATATTGTGTATTTAGTTGGTATTTAAAGTTGATTTCCCAAGGGAACCGTAAAGTAAACGATAAATGTGCATTGAGTATTTTTCTTCAAAGGGCTTTTTCACAATGGTACATCACTTATGTAAACAATGTTTCGTTTACTTTCGCCGTTCTTCACGCCTTTTGTGAAACATTGAATTTGTGTTATAAAATGGTCCACTGTTGGAATGTAGATTTTTTGAAAAAAATTTATGTTGTGTATGTAAATGTGTTGGTCCACGATTAACCTAGAGTCAATGTTCTGTGATATACATTGATAAATGATGTTAAAAAAAAAAAAAAAAAAAAAAAAAAAAAAAAAAAAACAGATAATTTCATTTTGATTAACATAAAAAATACATCATGACTGAATGTTAAAAGGAAACAATATCATTTTGCAATATTAAAAAAAAAAACAGTTGACACACTTTAAAGCTCAGTTATACTTATTCATTTTTCTGTGTATTAAATGTTTGAAAATGAGACAGGTAGAAACTTTCTTGCAATGACTCTAAGCGCGTTCAAAGTAAAATGGAGAAATTACTTAAATTTGGCTTTAAATAATATATTTTTGCATAATTATTGTTTTTTTTTATCTGACTGTCTTCGTTGAGTAATAGAAAGAAAAACTTCATAAATGCATAACGCAAATAAAATTTACAAGTGTGACGTTTTGTTGTATAAATGTTAAACAAAAAATAAAGTTTCAGAAAGACACGTTACAGAAAATATTCTAAGTATATACGTACGCATATTTTCGAATTTTTTACTAACGTTCTATTGCTGTTAGTTGTCGGACAACTTAGTGTTTTACAGATCATATTTAAATATCTTTTATTATTTTTAATAAACTAATGTTGATATCTGTTCGATATAAATTTACAGAAACTACAACACTAATATAATTTATAATAATAGATTTACATATTTGTTTCCAATTGAATTTGTCAATACACATTTTAATCTTAACTGTTTGTTATTGAATGAAGATAATTATCAGATGATTTTAAACATTTCAGTCACGCTAAATCTAATGTAGTATTTTGAATCCATTTTATCTTATTACAAAACAAAAATGTAAGCTGCATCAAATGTATATATTGTCAGCTTCTGCTGTATTCAGATGTGATTAGGATTGACAGATAATAATTCATTAATCTCTTGTTTTTCCATTTTTCATAAAGATGCAGAAGTCTACTGCACACTATTAGAAAAAGAAATATTTTTATTACATATATTCACAAAAGAAAATATACACTCAGAGAATCTTAAAAACCGATTTTCGTTTTAAGAATGCCGATTTACACACACACACACACACACACACAAAAAAAACCCTAGTTGCAAACGTTTCCGAAATTCAATGACAAAACAATATATATATATATATATATATATATATATATACAGATTGTGACACAATTCCCTCTGAGGTTTTGAAGGCTTATAATTGCAAGCTTATATTACAAGTTAACATTACAAGTTAACATTACAAATTAATATTACAAGTTTTGTTTCACAAGTGTTCAATATGTGAAAATTTGATGATACGGCAGATATCAAGTTTAAGTCAAATTCTTTACACACTCGATCGACTTCGTATCTGTAATTCTACATTTGCTTGACGGATTGACTTCCTCGGGCATCGCACAAACGTATCTGCAGCACAAGTAACTTCTTCCGCCGGAGGCCCTGGACGACCAGTTCGTTGTCCATCACACAAGCAGTCAGTTTTCTCAAATTTCCGAAACCACGTATGAATTGTTTTGTCCGTTGGTGGTTGCAATCCGTATTCTGTACGAAATTTTCTTTAAACTGTCACAACAGATTGACTTTTCGAAAATTCTAACACACAGAAAGAGCTCACTGTTAGACTGTAAAAGCGATTACCTTATGTGCAAAATTTACAAAAGAGTGCTTTTCGTTTAATTTCAACTGTTATCAGAAGTGTTATCAGTAACCGTCATCTACTAATTCATTTCTGAAACAAAGCTTGTAAAATTTCTTTCTCTAGTAAAGTCAACTTTGTTGCTATTTTGATAATATTTTTTTTTATAATCATTCCAAACCCCGGAGAAAATTGTGACATACCCTGTATACTATATGCATGCTTCTTTAAATCTCGAAAATACATTAGTTTCTGAGATTTCTAACGATAAAGAACGCATTTCAAAATCGTAATTAATTCGGATGAGGTTGTTGTACATTTTTCTATATGTATTTATTATATTTCCGAAGATTAAGAAAAATTTGCTTTTTTTTAGAGTTAAGACACTCGTGTACTTACGATGTAGTAAGTCAGCGTCAAACCTATAAATAGAAAAACAAAAACTCATAAGACCGATAAGGCAGTCGAAGACTCGTGTATAAAAAATAAACACATAATATATATAAAAAGCTGTATAAGAGGTTTATAGCTATGTCTATAAAAAAATTAAAACAATATTTTACTATTCATATTTAAACAAACGTGTCCCAAACTCTATGACTTCTATACCACTAAATTGAAATTCGTAATTTCACGTTATCACCATTAAAAGAGCTAATTTCAACGTTTAAAATGACATTATTATATCACTAAACTAGTACTACGATTTTTTATTTTATTGATACTCAAGTAACAAATAAATTAATAATTATACTTTAATATAGATTTAAGTAATAATTAATCAGAAATAAGCATAAAATTTAAATTTGACAGAAACCTTATCCATTGTGCAAAATAGTTTATAAATATTTATTAATAAGAAGATATATTAGAGAAGGAACGAACATACTTTTATCTTATTGTCAATAAGGATACATTTTCATATCATGATCTTTAACCAACATTTCTAAATCTCACTAATAAAGCTAAGCATAGGTACTAAAAAACAGTTTACATTTTTAAATGTTGTTTTGCTTTTTAATAATGTTGGCCCAGTAGGAAAATAACTACGGAAATATGTTTCCAAATTTTTAAATATCAATTTCATATATTCATCATAATTTTTAATATGAATTTCACATACTTAAAAATACCTGTAATAAACTAATTAAAATCAATTTAAATATATACAGTTTTATTTAAATTGAATTAGTAATTAATTAACTACATTCTTTAACTACAATATAACGATTAATGAGGCTTTAATAAATATTTAAAAATAAATTTACAATAACTTTTCCCCTGTTATTTGAATAAAGTATTGTTAATTAAATCTCAATAGTTTTTGCGTTTAGAAACATATTGCGAAACATTGATAATCGTCTTTAAACCTATATTACGTAACGAGAATAAAGTTTTCATGTGCTCTAATGTTTGTTCAACGGAAAAATTATCTGAAATCAATTTTATCGATGCATCGGGTTTTATATATAAGTGGCATTCAGAATAATTATCATTAATAATTACCAAAGCATGGATATTCTGAAGTCCGTTTTCTAAAATCTATTTCTAATATAATCAATATATGTTGTACCGAATAAGCACAGTTTATGCATTATACGGTATATAATGAAATACAAATTCCCTAATTTTGGTAACAGTACTTTAAAGGTAAAATGATATATTTTTTCTTTATTTCTGTTTATTTAATTAAAAACCTTTAGCCAATTATTAGAAAAATTACGTTTATAAAAAGAATTTTTGTGAGATTTCAGGTTATAAGTTTGTAAGGATTGTGAATCTCGTTAAGGAAGCTATGCCCGCGTTTAAGCACGATGATACATAAATTAAACTAATTGCTGTAAATTCGTCTATTACATAAAATTTTATGTCATAATCTGAATTGTTAGGGTGTGTACGTAATCGCCATGGAAACGTGTCATGAATAGAGTTCTTCAACTTTAGATCTATGTATCACATTCTAATTTTGTTTTATTAAATATATTATACTATTTTAACGGATTATAATTTATAGACAATTTATAGACATTAGTAAAAACAATCACATCTTAATCCATTAATTTATATATCACATTGTCTCCTACATTCAATAAACTCTTTTATAGATTTTAAAATTTCTTACGATTCACTTCACACAAGTCTATGTGATATGTCTTATATTAATCATGTTTTTGCTATATCTATATTATATAATTTTACTTCAACCGAGATTTTATTAATTCAAACTTTTATGTTTTGATAGCTATTCAGAATGATTATTTTGCCCACATTTACAAAGCGAAATTTCATAAAACATCCATTAAAGGTTTTTTATGGCATTTAAAGAAATATCATTTAAGTTCATTTTTTTCGCTTCGCCGAATTTTAGAAATATAGGCAGGGTAGCCCAGCCAGTAGTTGATCAAATATGGTTGGTTCTACGGTGTTTTTATTACATTTTCTTTTTTAGTTTTAGAAGTAAACGAACAATGTTTCTACAACCCTCAATGAATGTCCTATTATGGGCAAATATGAAATTTATTGAAACTAAATGGCTACAAAATTATAAGTAAATAGTTTCTATAATTGCCTTTTTCCTAGTAGTTGATCAATAGAAGAAATCAGTCGAAACAAAAATTAATCTTTAAAATATCATACTTAAGCTGTGATTAACAATAATTCACATAAAACTATTATTTGAAATAAGCAAGACGGAAGTGGATTGTTTTAACTTACCGTAATTATCTCCAACTAATCAAAAGCTTTTTTTTTTTTTAAATTTTCCAATATAGAAAATAATATAAAATGGCTTCTCTTACAGCAGCCAGCTGAGAACAATGTGACAACAGGTGCTGCGCCATTCAAACAAAAGTATTATTTCTAGTGCCACGTGTAAAACGCATTTCCGTCTGAAATGGCGGAATATTTCAGAAATTTGATCAAGACGGGAAGGGTAACATTTACTGACGGAATCACCCTATATATTTTATCCGTCTTATGCTGCTCGATACGCAAATTTCTTTTATTCATTCTCACTTGTCCAGTTCCATGCATCATGCGGATGAAAAACAAAACTTTTACATCATTGTAATGTCGAAAAGTTGGGAGATTTTTTTTGTTGTGAAAGTTTCGTGAATTTCGTTTAAAACTATAAAACCAGAAGCTTTTATAAAATTTCATTTCTATCTACTAATAAAGTGTTTATTTATTTTATTTTCTATTTTAGGCAGATATTCTGTTAGATTTTGTTTTCTAGGCAGAATTTTATGCATAGATACATAATGCATCAGGGATTATTATGATCATGTTGTAATGAATAATGTCTGAGGAGTAGAGTTTAATCGAATAAATTTGAAGAAAACTAGGATACGTGTTATTAAAATAATAATAAAAAAAGCCATAAAATTAAAGGTAACGTGAAATTGATGAATAGCCATAAGAAGTTTCAGGACTCTTAAAATTCGAAAAAATGAAAAAGGGAAAATTTACAACATTTAATATCTTAAAATGTATATGATTAAAACACAATTTCTAGAGGGATATAAAGATATAAGTATGTTCGTACATTTCACATATTTAATCAATATAACAAATTGTGTGCTGGAGGACCAAAGAATGGGATGAGAGGTTATAAAATTTAGGAGAGGAACAACTTAGAGATTTTTCTCACATAAATATCACTTGGCTTTGAATTATTTATGAATAAATGCACCATTAAGAATATCAGAAGTACACTTGATATTCTTTCAGAAATCTGGAACTTTCAAAAATCCGGCGAAGTCCCAGTCCCAGTTTGACCTAAAATACATGTATTTTTAAGCTACCATTATTCCATAATTAAAATTCTCTTTAAAGAATAGTACTTATACATTTATACGGATGGGGATACAGTAAACCTATTAGAAGAATCTGTGTATGACGAAATCCTGTTTAAAACGGATTTTTTTTAATTGATGCGAATTGGATATAATAATCCGTTTGAAAAAAAATAATACATTAGTTTAATATCGTTAATTCACATTCTATGGCTTGGAGATTTAAAAATTTTAAAAATTCTGTACAATAAAATCTTCTAATACGGAATTGCATAGGAAAGAAGAAAAATCCGTTATAGGCGGGTTCCATTAGAAGGTTCATCGTCTGTTGTAAATGCATTATATTCATTTTACAAGTACAAATATACTCATTTTACATAGATCAACATATTTTTTTGTTGTTAAATACGGGATTTGTCATAGGCAGGTTATTTTTCTTAGGTTTTAATGTACTACTTTAATTACCTGAAAATGTATCTACTCATCTTAAGTCTAGTCAGATATACCTATCCCAAAACTTCCTTCTAAGTCAAACATGTTAGTACATCAAAATTCGCTATCACAGTGAAAAATTAAATGACAATCTATGCTCATCATGAGGATTCTAAAGATATGAAATTCCGCGCTTTAGTTCTTGAGATATGACTATCGTTGAAATCATTTAAATCCAGCAAAATGAAGCATAGTAGTGCTGTTTGTTGAGTAATTTACACCAAAACCTAACCAGAAACAACTTATGTCAACATCTAATTGAATCTGAAGTTTGTTGAAAATCCGTGCATTAGTTTTTGAGACACAGCTACTGCGAAAATCATGAAAAATCCAGCATAGCTGCGTCCCCTCTTGAGTGATTTATGCCAAAGCATAATCAGCAGCAATATTAATCAAGATATACTAGAATCTGAAGTTTTATGAAAATTCGTTAATTAATTCTTGAGATAGAGCTATTGAGGAAATCGTGAAAAATGCAGTACTTCAGCGCCACCTATTAGGTTATTTACACCAACACCTAATCAACATCAATTTATATCAAGTACTAACTGAACCTGAAGTTTGTTGAAAATCTGTGCATTAGTTCTTCAGATAGAACTATTGCGGCAATCGTGTAAATCCTGCAAAATAGGGGAGAGTAGCGAATTTGGACCACTTCACTTATTTTCAGGTGTAAGTCACTTAATTTTTGGAATATCTGCAAAACATCATTGCACGGGGTCAATCTATTCCTCTACTAACTAAATAAAACTATAAATCAATTTCTTTTAGAAAATCTTAAATTTTATTTTAATTTGAAAAAATTGTCAAAAGTGGTCAAAATTCAGCAACTGGTCGCCAAAGTTGGACCCCCAATCTCCTAAATTGGACCAAGTAATATCAGGTTGTTTTAATGACTAGGGAATAAAACTAATTTTATTAAAAGAAATGTTTACAATTAATTAAACGGCCAAACAAAATAACAGGAATGAAATATAATGAAATCAAATATCTCAAAATAAGAGTAATTGTTTTAAATCAAAATTTATTCAAAATATAAATGAAAGTTATCAGTAATTAAGAATAGAAATTATGGAACTAATTGACAGTTACTTAAATATCATGTAAGGAGTAATGCAAAGCTTACACATGAATTTCGTTTATTGTTTTTTTTTCGAGTGCACACAACAGGGAACCGTATTGGGCAATCTGAACACTGAATCATTTCTGCCATTTGATTTTCCTTACAAATTAGGCAAAACCAATCACTACTGTCTAGCTTTTTCATTTTAGATTCTGAATTATTAAAATTTTTAGACAGAAGTTTTCTTTACCTTATGTTTGTTGTTCTTCCCTTCCATCATTTTCTTTCTAATTGCTTTACGCCTATTTTTAAAACTTGATGTTCCAATTTCTTTTGTGCTGTGATAGCTTCCTTTTTGTCGTTTTTTTTTTTCATTTCAAGGTTTACTTTATATGGCGAAGATGTTAACACAACTGTTTTTTTTTTTTTTTTTTTTTTTTTTTTTTTTTTTTTTTGCTCCCTCTGTACATTAATTTAACGGAATTTAAAAGGAAAATAGCATGTCTAATGATTTTTTGGATTTTGGGGAGGATTTGTAGCTGTAGCCTTCTTGCAGGTCAATTTCTTCACAACTTACTCCTTCCTTTTTGTTTCCAATATCTTTAACAGCTTTTGCTGTCACGGGCGTTTTTCTTCCAGACAGTTTTTCTGTACCTTTCTCAGCATTTTCAACATTACATTAAATAAGGTTTAAAAAATTATCCTCTATTGAAAAATACGCTACTATTAATCAAACGCAAACATTATATATTCAAAATACTGTGTTGAATTTTGCTCCCCCACCCCCCTTTCCGGAGCCTTGAAATAACTTCTCTCCCCAGAAGGTTTGAGATTTTATGCGTTTTAATAGCAAAAAAGTGTAATTATACCCTCCAAAACTGTAAAAAGTCTGCCTTCGCAAATATCCTCCAGGAGAAAAATGTTTGAATTCAACTCTGTAAACCAAATACGCCGTAGGAATAAGGAATTCAAAGAAAATAAACACAAATACTTACAACTTAGAAGAAATTGCAAACAAAATTTATTGTATAAACATGTAAAAATATTTTTTATGTTTATATAGGCCTAAACTGTTTAAAAAAAAGGAAAACTTTTCATGGAGATAGTAATCCATTATAAAATATTTAAAAAATTAAAAAAAAAAAATGTGTACAAAGCGTACCAACCTCGAAATTCGTTACTTACTTTTCAAATTTATGATCGCATATCTGGTCCAATTTAAGCAACTTAAATTGGCCCAATTACGGCACCTGCGCCATTTTTTAAAACAGATAATCTCAAGACTAAGAACAAAAACGAAATGAAACAAATCCGCGTGAAAAATATGCGCAATAAACAGACGAATTCATATATGTATATGAAAACATAACAACTTACCTTAGTTTTAAAGTATTCACTTACATTTAGTAGGAAAAAATTAGATCAAAACAACTAACTTTAGGTTTTTTGAAATTGTCTGAAAACAGCAAATGGGAGGCGGTTGCTTCTTCTAATTATGAATAATGGCATTCTGCTGAGTAGGATTTCAGCGGTAAATGGCGTCTCTTCCTGTAAATAACGGCATAATGACAACGGTCCAATTAAAGCGGCGGTCCAAATATGGCTACTCTCCCCTACAACACAGCAGCTCCACTTGTTGGGCGATTTACACCAAAAAGTAATCAGCACCAATTTATATCAGGGACTAGTTGGATATAATTTTTAATACGTTTTCCTCTCCTAATAATGAAAAATCCAATAACACTCAAAATTCTCGCAGCTCCTCTAAAATTCCGAAAAGTTTATGAATTTACCAAAAATAGTTTATGTAAATATTTTTTTAAATATTTCATCTTTTTTCACTGTTGTGAAGCATGTATATATTGTATTAAACTAAAATGTTTTTTTATGCTGAGGCATCCCTATTTTAGTTTTTTCGCCTGTTTACGAACGGTCAAGTATAGAATCTAATGACATCCAAGAAATATTTAATACTTTTAATGATATCAAAGAAGTTATAAAAAAAACCATATATCTAAACTGTATCAAAAATATCTCAACCCAAGCCAAAAAACTTGATAAATTTGATAAACTTGCTAACCAAATCAACATTAAGGAAGATTAATTTCTTCTTTATAGTTGCACTTTTTTGACTTTATTCCATGTTTTGTTTTGTCATTGTTTTGTTATTAAATAAATAAATAAATAAATATATTTATGTAATATACTCGTCTTAAACTTGATTCCCTTCTAATGTTATTCTTTTTATAACTTTTCTTTTCTTTTTTTACTGTTTTATTAGAGTTACGAGAAGAGGCGGTCGCCGTCCTTTTTTTTTCTCTCTTATTTTTCCCCCTTGTATATTGTGTTTAATAATACGGTTAGTTTGAACTCTCCTAATTTAGTTTTTACGATAAATTTTTATTAATATTTCTTGTAACTAATTTTAATTATAAATTTCACTTGTAAATGTGTAAATACTTTTTTAAATATTTCCTCTTTTTTCACTGTTGTGAAGCATGTATATATTGTATTAAATTAAAAGGTCTTTTTTTATGCTGAGGCATCCCTATGGTAGTTTTTTAGCTTGTTTACGAACGGTCAGGTATGTTAGAATCTAATGAACATTTTTTTTTCTCATATATTGTTATACTAATATTTCTAGTGTAAGTTTTTACTTACTCTTAAACTTTATTTCTTTGTAGCTACCAGCCGCGTTTAGACATTCTTCATGGCTGCCATTGCATTGCAAAACGCATCATCTCTACAGCGGATGTAAAGTTGCATGACAACTAGGGAATCCAAAAACTGACTACATCGTTCCATTGTTACATTTTTGTAACTGTACGTAAAAGTATAAATGCTTCATAAAAGATGTTTAGAAAAGTAGCATAATTCATTTATAAAAGTAGTAGGTAGAGATTTGTTGTCTAAAGATAGAAACGGATATGAAAACGAAATTAATGGACTTTTATGCTTGTTCATGTATTTATTTACGTATAATTATCTAAAGGTGTTAATTCTATATATAATATTATCGTTTTTATATACAATATGCATCTGTCTTTATATAAAACAGATAAATATCTTCTTTCTAATAAAAACAAATATGTAAACTCTGAAAAGGCTGCTTGGCTATCGGAAAATGTGAATAGGTTGCAGAAACTGCGTTGTCAAATTTCCTTATGTTGATAGTGCCATTTCCGCAATCTCGCCAACTCTACTGTATTAGAAAAGTACTAAAAATTGCATGCAGTATGACTTGTATTCGAAATAAAATTTAAATTACAGAATTCTCTCTGTTTAGTAACATTGTTCATCAACATTGTTCTCACAATCTTTTGACTTTTCGGAAAATAATCTGTCAAAATTAAACACGCTAAAATAACATTTTAATCTGATAGACGAATGCCTCAATGATTAAAAAAAAATGGTCAGCAGTGAATTTTTTTTTTATTATTTAACTTAGGTTAAAATGCGAGTTTAATTTTCCTTACAATTTTACCCTATAACTTTTTATTTTCTTCTACACTGTAAAAAAAAACGACATTTTTACAATACAAAGTACTGTTCATCTCGCGCACAAACTCGATCTCAGTGAATGTGCTGTACCTTTCTTTGGTTTCCTGACTATATTAACATGGAAAATACAATAGTTGCGTAAAATTAACAGCACAATGTGCTGGCAATTTGGACGCCAGCAGATTGTGATGTAAAAAAAATGCGTCCAAATTGCCAGCATATTGTGCTGTTAATTTTACGCAGCTACTGCATTTTCCATTTTAATATAGTCAGGAAACCAAAGAAAGATACGGCACATTCACTGTGATAGAGTTTGTTCTGGCAAATTTACCGTGGTTTTTTTACTGTGTAAATTTTTACTTATAGTGAATTTGCATAGTACCCACAGCACATTCAAATAAGAAATAATACCAATGTAGTACTTTTAATACAGAATTTTTGTATAACATTGTCTTAAAGGGTTGTTAAAGAAGAGCCGTTAAGGTAAAAAAAGGGGATGGTATTGAAAAAAAGGGACGAAATGGTAAAAAAAAGGACGGTAACGATCGAATGGTAAGGAAAATCATGTTAAGACTAAGTGATAGCCACAATGTTCATTGAATTTTAGAAACAGTTGTTAACATTGTACTAAATTATTATTATTTTTTAATTTACCTCGAAAAGTGCAGGGATAAACCTTGGGGACGGTGAGACTACCAATAAAGCCACGATGCTTGAAATTGATATTTAAATGCTGATTTAAATTCTACAGTAAATTTCGCCAAAGAATGTTAGACATTATTTCTCTAGCATACTTCTGCATGAGAAAAAACTTGAAAAAAAATCTGTGGCTGCATCTGAAATGATTTTCTGTATAATTTTAGAAGAGGGATGGTAAGGAATCTAAAACCCAGAGACAGAGTTTAAAAAATAATAACAACCTAAAAATGTGTGCAGGTTAATTTTTAGCTACATCTATTATATATATACTAGAAAGGTAGCCCGTCAAAAATGACGGAAATTTAGATATAAAGATATATACAACTCATGTGCAAGAATATGAGTTTTCTCGCTTGTTCCGCAGTGATAGATGAAAATAACACATTTTAAGAACGAAACACATTTATGAAAAACTGTGTACTGTAGAAGACCATTAATCTCCACAGTTTGGTTCCAAATGTTCTGCAGATTTGAGGATTTTTGCGGTCATGTCTATTCAGTCTTTGTTTACATTTTTTTAAATTTCATATATTGGACAATTTAGATTGTTAAGCCTTAAAAATAAATAAATTACACACTTGAAGTAAGATAAAAACTATTAAGTTATCGTATACGATTTCATGAAATGGTATTATATGGTATTATATGTGTGTGCTTCACGATCTTGGTTACGACTTTGGCGAAATTGGCTGCAACTTTTCATAATTCTAATAGTGTGGACCTCTATAACAAAAAAGTAACCAGTTTTTAGTAAAATTTCTGATATAAAGTAATTTTCAAAATCTTGTGTAAAATTGCAGGCCATTCTCATGTTATGCCAGTCCTGGGAATAATATTTCTAACACTGAAGAGTTTCCATGTATATGTGGAATTTAGAAAAGCTTCTCCAAAAGAAAGGTCCTGAAATGACATTCCTCCAACTTCAAAGTTTAATCGGGCCCTGATGTTGTTTACTGAAATCTAATAAATACAGTTATTTTGAATATTACAACAGAATTAAACAGCTAAACTTATTTAACTTAAACTCGCTGTTACTTATCGATGTTATTTTTTAGTATTAAGAAAGAAAATTATTTAAATTTTTCAAATCATGCACATTTATAATTTTTTTCCGTCTTTAATAACTAAATAATGAAAAAATATGCTTTTGCTCTGATCTCATAAATATGACAATAAAATAATGTAACTAAGAGACATTGCAAAATTAAATCTTTGTGATTTCAAACCATAAACAAATGATACCGCCACCATTTTACCTACTATGACGTCATTAGAATATTGTCCATTGATTGTTGGAGAACTTACTTTGTGAATGATTACCTCAATGATTTAATATTTTTTACGGTTCACGATGAATGAATCACTTGTGTTTGTTTAGGTTTATGGAATGAGATATTAAGCCGTGAACCTAATTTCAACTAAAGTTATCCAAGGATATATGTATTTTTAATCGAAATTAAAAACAATGCTTTGATCTCGAAATAAAAAGTTTTAGTTTGTCTAATTGGTTATTTCTGTTAATTATTTATTTAGGTACTTTTCCATTATAGCGCATTTAAAAAAAAAAAGCTTGGCGTAATTCGGGCATCAGAAAGCGAGATATGTTGCCAAAATATACAGCTATGAAAACAAATCTAATGAACTTTTATTTTTGTTTATATATGCACTTATATACGTAAAAAAATCGTTTCTAAATATATATAATATTTTTTTATATACAAATTACGGCACAGATATCAGATATGAACCGGGATACCTATGGCGCTAAAATGGTGTTATTTTGCTGGCTATTGTTTTTTATTTATTAATAAATTGTTTATTTACTTTTATTTTCTGTTTTTAAATTATATAAACTGTTTTGTTCTATAGTTATTATTCAAACTTTTATTTATTTATAGTTATTTCCTTTTCAAAATGATAGCAAATAATTTAAAAATATATAAGTAACTGGTATTCGAAAGCGAGATTTCTGCCGAATTGGCGTCAGAGAAAAATGACGCCAACCCCGATGCGTATATGACATCTGTGCAAAAATTACTTCTGTTTCTTTATAAAAATGGGTAAATAGCTTTTTTTTTACATTAAATAAATTGTATGCATGTGCAAAAAATTGCTTGTGAGTATGAAGCAGTAAATAGGTTGTCAGAAAATACGTTGGCAAACTTCTTTCTCGCCAAGAAACTTTTCTCCGAAGTATTGTACGTACATAAGCAATGATTGCTAGAAATGCATTTTTAATTATGATATGCGCTTTTATGTTTCACTATATTTATGCATACTATAGCATTTATACCGTGTGTATATATGCTACAGTTCATATGCAGGGGTACACAAAAGAATTCGTAAGGGTTACTGAGTATGATAATAAATTGCTTAAAGGTGGTTTTTAAAGGAGATTTGCAGTTTTACGCTGAACTGCATTTAGATTACTGATAAATGTTTGTAGAATATAGATAAAATGATATACAGGGTCACGCAAAGAATTGGATACATAACCGTCTATGGATGATAATATCTGGAAATATGATTTCAGTAGCTTTAAGAGTAGTTTAAATTAAATTTTAGCTAAATAGTGGCATGTAATAACGGTACTATTGGCTATGGACGGTAACTGCTGAAATCAATTTTTTTTAAAAATTTATGCGTTTTCTAAAATGTTTACATAGTTATCTTATTTACCTTATTTCCCTAAATAAAAAAATTTTGTTAAAGCATTCAGGATATGTTGTACAGTGTTTCATATTCTATGCTTAACGCATGATTTTTCTTTCTTCTTTAGTCTTATTTTGTATTTATTTTATTCATAATTTTTAGTCTTATACTGCTTTATAGAAACTTTGGCATAGTTGTCATATATACCCCATATTGGAGCGATTTTTCCCGACGCCAATTTGGCGAAAACATCAACAGCATAAACAACAACATCCGGGATACCATATCAAGCAAAATAACGACACTTTGGCGACAGTTAAGTACCCGTTGTGTACATGACATCTGTGCCGAAACTTTAATATTTAATGTTTAAAGTCTTCGCTCCACTCACCTTGCATATAGTATAAACTATAACACAGATAGCGCAAAATAATAGACAGTTTGATACTTTTCCACTGTAGGTGCTTTGGCGTTTTTTTAAAAAAAAGTTTGGTGTAATTTGGGCATCAGAAAGTGAGATTTGGGTACTTTTCCGTTATGCGGATACCATTGTCGCCAAGCGTAATAGTTGGCGCAAAATGAAAATCACGTGAATTGAGGCATTTACAAAATAAAAGAAAATATATTGTCGTACTAAAGTGAGCATTTAAAAAATAATTGAACAAATAACTGTTACAAAATAAAGCAATAAAATAAAACTCATATTAAACTGCTGGCATAACATTACAAATATCTTTTAGCATTTTGAAATAATTGGCGCATTAGCATACATGGTACTTTTCCGTTATACGGGCAGCATGCCAAAATGTATGCTAATGCGCAAATTATTTCAACCCTGATCGTAGATTTTTATTGTAAACAATGCGAAACATTGTGATTTGTTATTTATGAAACGTGAATCACGTGAATGTTTATTGTTTAACCTTAACCATGGAAAGCTTTTTAATCTGCTATTATTCCAATTAAAAATGCTATTTTTTTATAAAGTTGATGTTTACTTTTACTATATAATAATATATATTTTACTGCTGATGCTGAGATGGATTTTATCATTTGGCAATTACCAGATGCTGAGAAAGTTGTGATAAAACTGTTTCAGATATTTGGAATTCTACATAATAAAAGATTGTGTTCAAAAAATCATGAAATGAAATTATGGATGAGTTCTGGAAATCCGAAATTGAGTTGTAGCTTACGATCATGCGAAGAAAGCGTAGGAATACGACAAAAAACTTGGTTTAAAGGATCGGGGGTGACTTTTCTTAATGCTTTGAGGTTTATATATTTATCATGCAAAGAGTTGACATCGATTGAGTTTTGTTAATGCTGCAACTTGATATGAACCACAACACAACAGTGGAATGGAATAGTTATTCGAGAGAAGTTTGTGCAAATGCTTTATGTTCACGAACAAATAGAAAAATCGGTGGACCTAATAAAATTATAGAAGTAGATGAAAGTCTTGTATTATTTATACTGTTTGCTGGAAAGGATATAAAACAAATGAACTGCTAAGTGCTGGTTCTGATCATTTCACAGTAAATGACAAATACAATTTTGTCGACCCTAATACTGGATGTCATACTCCAAATATTGAGAGATTATGGGGCATCGCAAAATGGCGCAACAAAAGACATCGGGGAGCTGTTCGTCATCATTTAGAGTCGTATCTCATAGATTTTATGTGGCGACGCCTTCATTCAAAAAATGAAATGTTTACTGCAATGCTGAAAGATATTTATAATTTTATGGCAGCAGTTTAATATGATTTTTTATTTTATTACTTTATTGTATAACAGTTATTTGTTCACTTATTTTAAGTAAATATTTGTGACTTAATAAAATAGTTCGTAAAAGTTTGTAATTTTCAAATGTTATATTTTTAAAATGCCCACTTTACTATCGAGAATGTTTTTTCTTTTATTTTTCTAATGTTTCAATTCACGTGATTTTCATTTTGCGCCAACTATTGCACTTGGCGACAATGCTGTCCGTATAACGGAAAAGTACCGCATACATTTTGGCATGGTGTCTGTATAACGGAAAAATATTGAGATTTGTTGTCAAATCATATAAACAGCTATGAAAACAAACTTCATGAGCGTTTTTTTTTTCTTATATGTTTATTTTATATGTATATTATTCATGTTTTTATGTACAAATTACATCTGTTTCTGTATAAAATTAGAGAAACGGCTTTTTTAATCGTATAAATAAATCGTATAAATATCGAAAAAAAATGCGTGTGTATATAAAATGAAACAGTGGATAGGTTCCCGGAAAATGTTGCCAAATTTCCTTTTTCCCCAAGGCACCTATACTGGAAAAGTACCTAAAGCACATTAAAATCGCGCAGTTAGGGGCTCATACAGTACAGCGTCGTCTATTGGCAGTTATTTTATTAGTAGCATCGAAAGGAAGATGTAAAGATGTACTTTAAATTCTCACCCATAGATTTTGAAAAAATATCTTAAAAGAGCGGAGTTTAATTTAAATTTTGGTGACATCCTTTCTGAAAGATTAATAGTTTTAAATGGGAATTTCACCAAAACAGCCAGCTATCGCCTTGTTGGCCAACATTTGGCGCTACTGTGGTAACCCTGCATTAGTATTTTTCAACAATTACTCATTTCAATGAGGTGGTTCTACCGGAATCGTGAGGGACACACAGAGACTTGGATTTTATATAAATAGATAATACAAACGGAAATTTCGTTCCGAACGCCGAGATTTCGAGTTCTACCGCATGGATTTTGACGGAACTTATACCGTTAGATAGGTATCGTTTCAGGGAAGGTTTTAAGCTATAACACATCATTCTACCTAGATTAGTTATAGAATTATTACGGAAAATTCTTTTATATTGAACTTTGTAACTTCATATTTCCTTAAATATCTGGGCTCCTATTGGTCGTAGAGCTTAGATCTCGCGCCAAAAGTAGCTCCGAAGCACCCAAGCAAACTTTTCCCCGCGAATATTTTGCCGTCTTCCGATTTCCTCTAACTCTATTAGGGGCCCGCGTAGGGCCCCTTTAACATATTTTTCGTAGTAATTTCAGCAATTATCTTACATTATTCGTTAAGACCGCCACCCTCCCGATTCATGTATCTACGGAAAGGTTGCACGAAGGAGTTTCGTTCGGATACGCTTTCGTTAAGAATAGAGTGCGCTCCCTGGTGGTGGAATGTGGAACTAACATAACGCGATATTGTTAAAATTGGGAAATCTAACAATGCGATCTGTTTTAAACTTTGAGATAGTTCATAACACATAATCTATTATCTATTCTATTATATCTATTATATATATATAATACAAACGGAAATTTCGTTCCGAACGCCGAGATTTCGAGTTCTACCGCATGGATTTTGACGGAACTTATACCGTTAGATAGGTATCGTTTCAGGGAAGGTTTTAAGCTATAACACATCATTCTACCTAGATTAGTTATAGAATTATTACGGAAAATTCATTTATATTGAACTTTGTAACTTCATATTTCCTTAAATATCTGGGCTCCTATTGGTCGTAGAGCTTAGATCTCGCGCCAAAAGTAGCTCCGAAGCACCCAAGCAAACTTTTCCCCGCGAATATTTTGCCGTCTTCCGATTTCCTCTAACTCTATTAGGGGCCCGCGTAGGGCCCCTTTAACATATTTTTCGTAGTAATTTCAGCAATTATCTTACATTATTCGTTAAGACCGCCACCCTCCCGATTCATGTATCTACGGAAAGGTTGCACGAAGGAGTTTCGTTCGGATACGCTTTCGTTAAGAATAGAGTGCGCTCCCTGGTGGTGGAATGTGGAACTAACATAACGCGATATTGTTAAAATTGGGAAATCTAACAATGCGATCTGTTTTAAACTTTGAGATAGTTCATAACACATAATCTATTATCTATTCTATTATATATATATATAAAATCTATTATCTATTCTATTATCTATTATATATATAAAATCCAAACGGAAATTTCGTTCCGAACGCCTAGATTTCGAGTTCTACTGCATGGATTTTTACGGAACTTATACCGTTAGATAGGTATTGTTTCAGGGAAGGTTTTAAGCTATAACACATTATTCTACCTATATTAGTTTTAGAATTATGACGGAAAATTCTGTTATTTTGGACGATAAGGTTACCATTTTATTTCTTAGCGAAATTCATCGTTGATAAAAAAAAATTCAAACGGCTATTAAACCTCGAAAAATAAAAGAAAAACTGTTACTAATTTTATTTAAATGAAAAAAAAAAGAAAAAAAGAAAAAGAAAATCCGTTTCAATGAGTGATAATATTAAAAAACGGAAACATTTAATCAAAACCTGAAAGAAATATTTGTAATGCTTAAAAATTAATTTAATAAGAAATATTACACTTGATACGCAATATTTGGCTCTTTATCGCTTGCGTTAGATATGGAAACGAATCAGAAAATTTGATTAGATGAAATTTTAACATTTTCTTTCTGTTCTGCTCTTTTCTTTTTTTTTTTATATCTAATTGTCCCATCACGTGACTTAAAGAAGAAACAAGCAGATGTAATTATGAGTCACATGTGTAATTACTATTTGTTTCTTTACAATTTTTTATTTTTCTTTTGTCGCCAAACGATGTGATTTTAACTCAAAAATGCATAAGCGTGACATTAGCTTGAGGATGTTCTCACAAATGGTGTTTTTTTAGGTGAAAGAGATCATTTTTTGGGTACATTTTCATATTCAATTGTAACTTATATAGATATCAGTTAATATTTTAAAAATGGAATCGAATGCTTAAATTTCAGTGTGAATCTCTGCCACACATACATATTGTAAAATAATTTCATACTTTTTAAAATGTTTTTCGCCGTAATTCCGAAAGCATGTGATATTTATAAACTCGAACTCAGATCAACGAATATTACCCATTTTATATAAGCAAATATTATCTATTGTTTATTTCATTTTTTCTCAAGTCATATCGCCAATTTCATTTATAGGAAAATTCACAGATTCGAAATCTAGGAAATAAAGATAATTTTTAAGGAAATTTATGTTTTAATACGTTATTACTATCGAAAAATTCAACATTTTGAAAAAAAAAAATACAAGTCTTTTGTAATTCGTCATTTCTTCTTCGTCTTTCTTCGTACTTTCTCCTCTGTTATGTAATATTTCAAATGATATTGGACTAATTTTCGATCATCGATTCACCGCAAAATGGAATATCTAATATAGTATATAAAATAAAGTCTGGATTAGGGGACTAATTAACGCACAGCGCAAACTACTGAACCTAAAATCTTGAAAATCGTGGTAAAAATACTTCTTATGACATAGACTTCTGCTAAGAAAGGACTTTCTAAAGTGTCACCCCTAATGGTTTTTGCACGTGGAGGGGAAAAAAATCGAATATAAAAATTATGCGTCAAATGATAGCATATTTTAATGTAGTTTTGTATGCTGAATCGAATGCTACCAAATAAATTTTTATAAGCCAACAGTTCATGGCACATTTCATATTTTTCTAATTTGGCGGTGTCTTTGGCATCTAAACCTCAAAATATCTATCATTACATCCGTTACTCTAGCAACGGAAAAAATTCAAATCAACCCTTTTGGCTAAAAAATAAAAACGGCTCTATGAGTTTGAAATAAAAATGCAAGCATCTTAATTTTTTTTAAAAAAATAGTGATTTTATGTAAAATAAAAGGAAAAAAATTACTGAGAATTTAGCGTTATAAAACAAAAATGGAAAATGCACTACTTAGATATTCCGTCGACCAAAAATTTATCGTCAAACTATAAGATTAAATGCCAATAATGGTTGATCGTAAATATCAAATTCACTTGAATTTAAACAAGCTACACGTGTTTACGTCATCAAGTGATTTTAATTTCGACGTTTTATTTGTATTTTTATTAATGTTATACTAATTTATTTGTTATTTCGTTATTTAAAATAAAGATTATGTCAATTTATATAATTTGGCGAATGGTTTGGCGATTTATATAATTTGGCGAAATGGGTCGACGGGATAAAAAGTAGTACCAATGAAAATATTTAAGTATGAAAGCAATGTTTGTAACGACTTAAAAATTATTTTCATATATATAAACTCGGTTTATGGCGTCAGATGCCGTCATCCGAAGAATCTACAAAAGTCTTTTTCCATTTTTTCCGGTCATAGGTTCCTCTATGAAAGAAATTGGAATTGGAATAATATTGTGCGATTTATAAATTGCTCCTCGATAAGAAGAAAAAATGGGTACATTTATAACAACCGTGCGCACATCTCGCTGATAGCATTTTTTAAATTCCCAGTAGCAGCAGTTACATTTTGCGTATGTAAATTAAAAATATTTTTTGCTTTTAATTATGGCATTATTTCCTGTTATTGTTTATCTTTTCAGTTTTTTAAATGAAATTAGTATAAGGCATGCATTTTAAATTAAATGAGTGAAAGGTTTGTGTTTTAAATGAAAATAATAAAATAAGAATATGCTATAAAAACAATCTTTATTGATTTATTACCTGCGCCCGGTTGACATAAAAGTATCACAAAAGCCACATATTCACTTTTCTTTGAGTAGTTGCTCATGAGAATTCAAGTTAACCTTCTGTAATCGGATACTTCACATATTGGTGTATTAGCTTTAATGTTGAAAGCATCGTTTTTGTTTGAAGCGAAAACTTTACTATGAATTCTATTACACAAAATCGCATCATCATCATCTACTATATATTTACAACGGAAATTTGTATTTCATTCCGATTGTTTATAATACTTTCGTAGGATATACCACAATTAGTTAGGTAATAATTTTGGAAAGGTTTTAGTGTATACCTATTGTTCAAGGGTACTTAGTTATAGAGCAACAGTAAAAGTTCAAAAATTAAGTGAACCTGATTATGAAAGTTTAGCCTTTTTAAAAAAATCTACAGAACATATTTTGTTACAAGTGGCCCTGTTGCATGACTTTTAGGAATGGTGTTAGTATATACGATTTCATTATATGTTGATTAGTTACAGAGGTATTAATTCCTGTTGTCATAACGGTCTCATTACCCGACCATAAGGGCGCTGTTTATAATCAACTAAAACAATTACTTCTTAATTGCTAAATTTTGTCCAACGCTTAAGATAACATTATATCGCAATGGCGTTCGCATCGTTTTCAGTAATGTGCAAGGTCAAGCTGAAGATCCATATTATTTAAAATACAAGTTCAAATTCACCATTTAGTTTAATCCAAGGTTCATTTGGAAATATTGACCAGCGCAGCGGGCATAGCCTGCTAGTATTTATATAAAACAATAGTTCTAGTTTCAGGAAAAAATTACATCGGATTATTTTTATTGAAACAATTTTATCCAGACAGCTCCAAACTTAAAAATCAGCATCAGGGACACGGGACGGATAAGAGTTTTCCAGTTGTTTGGACCCCCAACATCGTCCAAAACTTATTTATCTCGTTAATATTGTTGTGCAATGATGCAATGGGATGTTCCCCAGTATATAAATAAAAAAAAGTGTATTAAAATAAAAATTATTATTCAGGGACATGAAAGTCAAAAGATTGTGAGAATGCCCCGAATTCAAAAAGAAGATAAGAAAAATATATAACTTTCATTATTTCTTATAAAATTATTCCCATACTCTACTCCTAATAATTAACTCCTACTTCTTCATCTAGTAATTCTTTATATCTTGCAAAATGGATGTGCTAACTTGATGTAAATTAATATATTATATTTTTTTTCTAATAAATAAATGCGAAAAAATCTTTATATATTTTATTAATTTCTTATATAACAAGAAGTAAAACAAATAACTTTTTTCCTATGAAAACAAAATTATACCATGAAACCTTTGATTTCTTTCTTTAATACTATTTGACATTTTTTATGAAATTTTTATTTCGCAAATAATTATGATAGGTCATTTTCTATAACTTGTCCTGCCTACTCCTTGCACGATTTCGGTTATTCACAAATATTTTTAGTTATATTATCCAAGTAATGTTAAGTCACATTGTTGTGATAGAAAAATCATATATCTGTCATTTTAATATTTTTTTATCTTCCATCAAAACATTAAAAACAAGTATCAAATGGAAAACAAGGGCAAAGTAGTTACGTTGCAAAGTAGTAAATTGCAGTTATTTTTATTAATTAGTATTTACAGCAAATTTCAAAAAAGTTACATCAGAAATGGACTATTTTGCGCTCGCGAAATGTCACTATATAAAGGATTAAAATTATAAATACACCATAAACTTAAACTATTTCAGATACTTCTATTGGATTTTCTTAACCTGGATTTTTAAATCTACATTCGACCGTATATGAAAAGAAATAAAACAAAGATTCGCACTAAAAAGTCTTTAATTCTACAATTCCCTATCGATTTAAAGATTTCTTTATTTGTTATCTTGAGAAATAGCAAAAAAAAAAAAAAAAAATTCTTAGTATTACTTTTTCAATTACAACGGAAAAAAGCTAAAGAAACATCTAAACCGATTTGCTGGACAAGTAAAATAAATCAAAATTCTAAACTTTCTACCAAAGTGTTTGAACAAAGGCCACTCGGCACTTTGGGATCAAAATATTTGAATAGAATATATTTTATTTTACTTTTACAATTTAAATAGCTAACGCGACAAATGAAACCTTTTTGGACATTTTCGTAGAAAATAGAAAGGGAAATTTTAAATTAAAACATGATTTGTAATCTTACTGATATAATTTTAAAAAACTATTTTGAGAAAAAAATTACATATTAAAAGAATGCTACATTCAATAAAAGAATTGATTTTATAGACATAAAGAACGTTCTTAATCTTTTCATATGTTTAGTTGAACAAGAAAAATAATTTCAATAGCCAGAAAAAAAAATATCTGTTTGATAAAAAAATAAATATTTGCGTTACATATGATTGCCTTTACTATAACACTCAATCTACAGTTTTTAGGTAGGTTCCTCTACGGATCCTAGTAAGGAATATTGTAATCATACGAATAAACTTGCTGACAAAATTTCGTTTTCCAGTTATAGAGAAATTCAGGCATCCGAATAATATTGTCTATGTTTGTTCCCTCTTATTGTTTTCATTCCCAGGTAAGTATCGTGCGGTGACTGCTTCTCAATACCAACGTAGCGTAGAGGAAAACAGCCAACGGAAAAACCAAGACTAGTTGATAACTCGAACGAACGGTACAATCCAATCACAGAAGTAATACTAAGGAGGAAGATTGAACACGCAAACAATAAGATTGCTGGTGAGAGCGGAGAGGAAAAAGATTCGTAAAGAACTATACCGCCAAACCGGAATACAAATCCTATATTTTCATCTTTGATAAAAAATAATACTTAATAGTTTACAGTCAGATTGTACTTGAAAATTTCTTGTCGAAATGTGGCTGAAAACTGTGAAATAGTAAAATTCTGATGCCAATGAAATTTTGATTTATTTTCCAAAAGGCATTATAATTAAATTCTTGCTAATTCTTTAACTACGACAGTGGAAAACTACCCTTTAAATTCTCACCGCTTGCGTTCCGACCGTAAGTTCTATGACGAAATTTGCTCATATAGCTGCGTTCCATCATCCCGTAAAGTTTTGCCCCCTTTTTCGAATACATCCTGTATATCCTAAACGTATTTAAAATTGAAGTATCATTTAGCTATTTACTATACAGGTTATCACAATCTATTGTAATTGCTCAATTAGTAACATGGTTGCCTACATTTCAGTTTAATATTTTATATTATCATTTCTTAAATTTTTCTTACCATGTCTTTTATCGTAATTAGATCGTTGTTTTCTGCTGAACAAATATTTTTTCTTTTGTTATTTTCGAGTTCATATGCATTTCATTGGGCGAAACATTTTTATATGCAATCATTTTTAGTTGAATTTATTTAAAACATATTTTTAATTTCAATATATACTGCACATCTTACGTTATTATTATTTTGAAATTCATTACATGAAATTTGAAAAAAATATATCATTTTTGAAATAACTTATGCAAATATTTCTTTAATAAACAAATAATATATTAAAAATTTACACACAGAAAGTAAACTGAGGTAAGTAATCTGATAATCAGTTCTGCATTTCAAATGTATGGGAATTTCATAAAAATGCCTTTTGTGCTTTTAAAATCTTATTTATATAATGTATATTAACTATGCACTAAAGAAACACATATAGTAGACTTTTTTGAGGTTATTCATATCCATAAATTTAAAGACTCCTTGGTTAATGATTTATCTAGTACACCATGCATCTCAACTTTCTGGATGTATTTGTTGTATCACGACACTTCACTTCCGCATTAATTTCATTGGCTGTTAGAACTTGATGGTCTTTTGGTATTATGTTTTGACATTTGGGTTTTTTCACCGTACATGCAGTTGGGGGGATATTATTTTAAAAGTTTTTAAAGTTTTTACACTGAGGATGTGAGTCCTAGTACTCACGAAACGTATACGTATGGTCAAATCTACTTTGTTTTATTGTGTGCTTAAACGTTGTTTTCAAATAATTTAAATTTTTACACAAGTTCTGTACTTATTACTTATCACATATAGTAGTGTTTTCCATAACTTATTGCATTGAGACATGAAAACATTTACTAGATTTTTTTTTTCTGGATGAAATGCATAAAGTTGATAGTTGTAGTAGTTGTACTTCCTGTAAAGTTAGAAAATGATTTATTCACAGTTTGATTAATAAAAATAGATATGATTGAATTGTATGCACACATTAAGAAAACATAAATAATTGCTAATGAATCCTCATAAACTAAATCAATCTAAACGAATACTAAAACTGATAAACCTAAAATAGAGATTTGTTGTGTCAACACAGTTGACAAAGATATTCTTCAATGAATGGGCAACGATGGATCAAAAAGATCCTTACAACAACTCGGATACAAACGCTATTAGTGTTAGCAAATCATAATAAATGTAACTGTTTCTATCACATTTATTGCTAATTTTACGAATTTATAAACAGCATATTTGTCTAAAATTTGTGTAAATATGCATATAAAAGGTACGGATTCCATACATATAATAGATACAGGATATTTATAATAAGTAATTAGAAATAAATAGGATAGGGTCATTAGATAGTATCAACAAACAAGGTGTTAAGAACTACGTTTCACAATTTTCTGGGTTTTTTTAATCTGTAAACACTAGAAAAATTTTATCTTAAAAAAAATTACACTAGAAAAATTTTATCTTAAAAAAATCCATAACTATTATTATCAGAGGTAATTAAGAGTTAGGAAATTAATCAGACTGATTAACAAAGATATACGAAAGTTAACAGATTTCATTTATTTTATATGTATTTATCGGACCGTGTGTCTTCTTATTTTGCAAAAAGTTAAACGACTCTCGTTTTTTTAAACGAGATCTGAAAAATACTTTTGTGAAAAGTACGATGAAAGCACGTTTAATTATAAGTTTTACCTTAACAGTATGCGATAAAAGGTTAAAGAAACCAATGATTATAAATGAACTTACTTATTTGGATTGTGAACAAGCCCGTTTTCAGGATGTACAGGGTTCGTACGGGTCCTAGAATTTCCAGACTAATAAATTCTTCGGTACCAGTACCTTCTTATGAAAAAATTTTACATTTAATAAGGAGAATTTTTGTACCTTATTTTTCTATAAAAAATACTGATATAAAAAGACTTCTATAAAAAAGTACAGAAAAATACTCTATAAAAAAATACTGATACAAAATCCGTGTATAAAAATCATCATAGAATGAACCATAAATTTCTTCATTAGATGGAATTTGCCGTTTCCATGCGTTGAGAAATTTTCTCAATGTAAATTTACCAATGTAATTAATTTTGGTTCTGAGTCTATATCATCATCAAAAAATGCTAATACTTCTATTTCATCAGTCAAATACCATAAATGTTTGAGAAATTTCTGTAAAGTTTCTTTTGAGATACTTTCATTCACATTTTTTTTAAGTTTTCAAAGATTTCAAAAAGCTCACATCTTTGTAGAAGCTTTAACTACCAGAAAGCACAATGGTTTAACGTAGATTTTCACGATGAACAAGCTGAAATCTAACAGTGTTTTCCTATCCTTAATGTTTAATTTCAGCTGAGAACTAAACAACGATAGTTTTAGGGTGTAAATCTCTCTGGGCATCCATCTAGATTGATTCATGCACCCATAAGGCTGAGATTAATTTTTTGTTCTGAAATTCCACCTAAAAATACGATACAAAGTTCGATCAACTCTCGATAGTCATTCGGATCATAGCATTTTTAAGTTCAGTGCGGTAAAATTCAAGAAAATTTTAAGTTCGGATACGGTTCGTAAAAATTCCACTTTTTCTATATAACCTGTATTTTAGTGAGATAGATATTTTCCCTCTAATTCTCTTTGAGCTTTTTAAAAATTGAGATATTGGGGCTTGTCGTGACGTGTTTAATTTTCACTTCGAATACGGCCTTTAAGAGCAGTTCGTATACATGATGGCAGAAAGTGAAAAAATGCATTTCGCTATCCAATTTTTGCTCGAGGAGTAAGAACCCACCCTGGGAACCCGCTTTTGGCTTATGGTTAGGTGTAACCCCCAAGCTCAGGGAAGGGAAAAATTTTACTACCTGCAAAACTCCTTGATTTTTTTTTTTTTTTTAACAGTTTAGGAGAAATAACAATGTTAGATATATGACAATTATTGACAGTGTTTGCAATAAATATTTACAGATGACCCCTATAATTACATTTCAGAGAAATATTCATTACTATAACATATAAATATGCATAGTTTTTTTAATTTGATGTTAAACTTTTTTTTAACACAATTACCTACATATTTGCAACACTTTTATGTTATTTTCAGGATTCACAATACTAACATCAATTTAAACCATGTACAAATGTGATATTTGCAACACTTAAAGCTATTTTCAAGCTATATGATGCAAAATTATTTTTAACTCTATACTAAAAATAAGTATTAAGTTACAAGATGCGAACAATAATTAATATTATGCACTATTATGAAAGTATAAGTAATTGTGGATAATAATTACCTACAAATTTACAATACAATGATACTATGTTTGAGATATTATGTAAGATACATGATGCAAAAATTATTTTTAAATCTACACTAAAAATTTAGTATTAAGGTACAATATGCGAACAAATATTAATATTATGCACTATTACAAATTCTTTTGAGTTATTTAATATTTGACAATATGACCATACGGTCCTACTGAACACATCTTCTATTTGCCAAGTGTGATTGATAAACCGGACACGCAGTGGATACCATTAAACAGACCTGTATTCGAAGCCGTAGTATCACAACAGAGAATTTGGACTTTGTTTTTGAGATTCCAATATGACCGTCATACAAATAGCCTGTGCCTGTTCTTTGCCCGTAGAATTATCCAATTTCGACACAACAATGGGTTATTATTTAAGTCCAAATGAAATAACTATAAGCAAGCGTTCTTCGTTCGATTCTCGAGTACTCAAAGTAGGCAACAGTTTGCATCCGAATATAAGATCACAACATCCGTTTCCTCGTTTTGGAAATCAATGTTTATGTTTTCCGCGCGTTCGTCAAGTTTTCTGTTCGGATTCTTTGAATTGGAGAATTATTTATTGTAAATTTGTCAATGTTTAATCCAAATGCACCAATAGTAGCATCAAGAAAACATGCCGAATTTAGCATACTTTGCCACCTGTCTAATGCAGCAACTAACTTTGGAGTAATAAAATCTTTCGTCATTACTGAGTCACTTATCCCAAGTTCTGAGCTTCCGATCAGTGTTGAGAAATCTTCTGAATCCATATTTGCACTAGAATTCGGGGAGAAACTTCTTGCAGTGGTTTGTATGATGTAGAAGTGGTTGAAGCGGAACCATATTTGATTCGCCGATTTTCTTCTTCGACATGTAGAAGTCGCACCATTTCTTCGTTTTTGGCCATTTTTTTATCCACTCCAACTAAGTGATCGGGTCGGCCCGACTCTCTTTGGCGCTGCAAGAACATTCTAGCTACCTTTGAAGTGCATCAGATTGTGCAATGTCGAAAACAATTGTCTAAATTGCTTCTAATTTCCTGATGTTGCCGCTTGAATTCGTCTTGTAATTTCTTTTCCATTTTTTTGTAAGTCTCTACCAACTTGATACATATTAACAAACTTCCTCACTCAATTCGGTAAGGATTTTGTAGGTATGCGTGCATTTTCCCAAAGGATAATACATTCGCTAATAGCGAGATTTGCGGTTTCAGTAACAGTTAAATTCACTTCACGAATAATGTAAGATAAAACTGTGAGAACATGTCCATTAGAAGGAAGTTTTGATGATTTATGTTCCCTATTAAAAGTATCAATTTTTTAGAACTACGAATTTTTACTGATTTGTTCCGTTCACTGATTAAAAATAATATAAAGATTTACTAACAAAACAATTTGGAATTATAAGCACATTGAAACGTAGACTTGCGCTGTCCGGAGTAAATTGATACTAACACGTTTTACGAGTTGCGCATTGTCACTTTCAAAGCTTTCCAAAAGCTTTATTTTTTTTGTTTTGTTTTATCTTTTCCATTTTCAGCTGCTGGTTGCTACATATACGTGTCATCGTTTTCTCGCTTATATAAACAAGTACTAACTGAGAAGTTTAGATGCAATTCGATACGGACTGAAGTGGTTCAAATTACATAAAACTTTATTTACAATTGTTTTGACATAAAAAGAAAAAAATAAGAGATGAGGTCATCCGTGGTATTTTAATATATATTTCGGATCGATGGAATATTAATTTATGCATCTTACTTTACGCCATCGCGTGCTGTGTGATTGCCGGGTAATTTTTCACTCCTGTTACGTTATTCTATTAATTGCGTTCATGTTTGCCTTAATATATGTACCTGTAAATTCTGTATGCTTCAGAGAAGAAAAGGAAGACTAGGATCTATGTTTGGTGAAGATCAAAAACTGAAACAGAAAAAAGAACGAGGACTGACGCGCGCTGCAATGGAAACTGCCAGGGAAGAAAGGGTTTATGAAGAAATGAAAGCACATTATTTTACTTATAAGTTTGCTGCATCAGTAACTGATGATTCAGCAACAAGCAGCTAAAACAGTGATCTTAGCGTCGACAGTAAAAATTCTTCTGCTATTGATCAGCAAGCAGTATCAGAAAGAGCAACAGTGGTTTCAGCCACTCAAGGTACAATGAATTTTTTTACTCTCCATCTTTCTGAATTTTTTGATAATTGCAAAATCACTGGCTGAAATGAGATTGACATATTATTGGCTGCTGCAGAAAACCTCGGGCGTGACACTGAAAACCTAGTAATAAATCACACTTTTTTGAAAGCGCCTTAGAAAACAATTTAGAGACGAGAGATACAGAGAAACACAGAAAGAAAATATGCTAAACAACTGTCAAGAATTGCTGTTTCACTGAGAAGGAAAGCTGCTCCGACTACTCACAGTCATTGAAAAGGTTGATAGACTGAAAATAATAGAAAACTTTTTAAGGCAAGGAACAACTGTTGCGAGTCCCTGAAATCCCATCATCTTCAAGATCGGCGGCTTTTTATCAAACAGTAAAGAAATAAGCATAGATGACAAAATTCAAGCAATTTGCTGTGATACGACTCCAAGCAAGGTCAAGTAAATAGCGCCTGCACAAATCTAGAAAAAATATTCAATCGCGACCTGTTGTATTTCTTTTGCCGCCATCGCATTTGAGGGGCTGTTTTGACTCACAGACAGATGCAACTTCTGGTGCAGGCATGCATACTATTCATGCGTCAAATGATAAACTATCAGGTTATTAATCTAGAAATCAGTAAGGCTGCTGAAAAAATATTTTCCAATCATCTATGGTACTTATTTCCCTAAAATGTGGCTTTTTCGATATTTGATGACAATGTTCCAATGCAATTTAGGTCAAATATAGCTCAAGTTTATAAAGAAATAAACGTGAGAGAAGAAAATAATCCACAAAAGTTACAAAATGATTTTTCTTCCTTTTCAAAAATCGAGTTTTCGTTTTTTGTAAGTCCTGACATAAAAAATTTCTATAAAGATTTTCTATCAGCACGGAATTTCTACAACGACATGAAAGGATGATCCTGCCTACAAAAGTGGACTTGAGAAAACGTTAGTTGTGAATGATGTGGCAGAAAAAGATGTATCAAACTCATTCAATATTACAATAACATTCTAACAAAAAATAAATCTGAAAAACAATTTGTTTTACAGATCGTTATCGAAAAGCGTAAGAAAAACACAACTGCCAGTAAATTATCACTTCGGAAAAAATAATGTTCAATGTCCATTTTTCACAGAACACTGAAGATTTTCACATTATTCAGTGTGAAACTGTTCATGTTATGTTTGTGATGCTATAGCAATTAATTTTGGAAATAAAAAGGTTATAGACGTTATAAAACTCATATAGAGGTTGTGAGCTATATTAGAAAATCCTAATATTTCCTAACATTTTCACTATATTTTTGGAATTTTTCAAATTAAATTTTGGTAAAATTGATATAGAATATTTTTAACCCTTTCAGGGGCAAAGCAATTCCATTGCTAAAGTATTGAAATTAATGACTGATACCGGAATTTGAAAACAATTTTTTTTTGTAAATATGAAAAATATATATTTCGCATATATAATAAACCGATTTTTTTTACCAAAATTCTGGTGCCATTTTGGCGTATGGGAATTAAATTTCAGTGGTTTCATAAAAATACCACTGCCCTTGAAGTGGTTAAACAATAGCCGGGTTTGCCTGGATGTGTTCAAATGAATTTCTATTACAAGAAAAAAATAAAATGGTCACCATAGGAAAATATATACCATTTACGAACTGAATTACTCGTTGTGTATAATATGTTACAAATTCGCGGCATTTGCGGGTCGCCGTAAAGCTGCCCGGTTGAGTATAAATTTTTAACATACTCTTTTCTTGTTGATTGAAGCAGGATTGACGGGTGGGCGCGGGGAATAATTACTTTCAGAAAATTGCCTATTGTTAAGGGCTATCTTAGCGGGGGGTGGCACTTAGCGTATTTAGCGCCTACTGATAACATCGCCAATGGAGATGACATGCCACGAACGACCCTTGCTGCAGTCAGAAGTTGCCGCGTCACAATTCCTCATGTGTGGCTACTTCATTACAGAGAGACTGATTAATCAATCATTTTGTTTCAGACTTAGACAAACCGGAGGTCGAGGTCGTTTCCCACTCGTGTTTCTCCTACCGGCAATTAAATAGCGTCGTGACAATTCTTGGGCGAGAAGTAGCTAAGAGTTGGATGTAAAAGAGAGGCGCGGTAAGACAGATCCAGAACTCAACATGTCCTGATTTTTTTTTATTGGAAAGTGAGTAAATATGTACGCTGAAGCTTAGAGGAATTATGATCTACGTACTAAGTCAACATAATCTATTCAACAATATATATAATTTAGTTTTCAGTATAACAATTTTAATTAGTCAGAAGGCATCGCTTATTTTTTCTTTAACTTCCTATATATATATATATATATATATATATATATATATGAGAAATGTGGTTAATACTCTATTCCTTGAAAACTTTCTAGTTTTTCAAAACAGTAAATATGATAAATTTAGCTTCTACCTTTTCATAAATATATCTGCAAGCAAATCCTATACCACTTCCAATGAATTTCAGTATTTTCACTTCGGAAAAGATTTCTTGATGATGAGAGCTACAGAAATCAATAGATGAATCATTTCAACATTTCTCTTCTTCCCATTTCAATAGCATGTAAACTTTCGCAAGTGTCAGAATTTACTGCAATAATGGTAATAATGAACAACTTGCCGATTACAGTAGTTATACTATCAGATTTGTAAATATTTCATTTCATTTTAAAACTTATAAGTGCGTTAAATTTCATAATTATCACTTAGGAAAATTGCTGAAATTTTTTTTCACGATTACATGTGTCCTAAAAAGGACTGATTAATTTTAAAATTCAATAACTTGCAAAAGATGACAGATTTTTAAAAAGTCCTTCCGGCCAGTACCGGGAGGAAGAGGTAGCTTTCAAATACCTTATTTTAAAAAAGCCAACTTATATTATTCAAACACACGAAGCTCAATTTAGTGGAAACCGAATATAGGAGATTCAATACTAATTTTTATCAATACTAAATCATTATGAATGAGAATTTCACGAAATTAGTCAGCTTTATCCAAGCTGCTTTTATTTAAAGTAACTTATATTTGGCTGAGATGTTGATGTATACTATCCACATGCTTTCTCACATGGAAATAGGCGAATACGTGTGTTATCGCGTGACAAATATAAGATCGTTTCAAAATGTTAGCCATACTAGAAATTCAAAGTGCTATAAGTCAACCATTTTTTAAGATATAAACAAAAGAACAAATTTTCAGAAACAAAATCTGCTCCGGAATCTTTGTATCAAGGCCAAACACATAAAAAAATCTTTTTCATTTTCCAATTTTTTAATACCTCATTTTAAATTTTAAATTTAATTTTTTTAAATGGCAACCCTTTTGAAACAAGATGGCGAATAAAGCTGGCCAACGAACTCTTTCGAGACATTGGTATGTACTATGTACAGACCAAGTAACACCCAAATCGGTTCATAAATACGCTTGTTATCGCGTGACAAAAATCAGGTTGTTTTAAAATGTCAGCCACAATAGAAATTCAAAACGCTATAACTCAGCCATTTTTTTAGATATAGACGAAACAAAAACTGTTCCGGGATCTTTGTATTAAGGTCAAACACATACAAAAAAAATCTTTTTTCATTTTATAATATTTTGGTATCTAATTTTAAATTTAATATTTTAAAAAAAATTTTAAATGGCCGCCATTTTGAAACAAGATGGCGGATGAAGCTGGCCAACGAACTCGGTCGAGATATTTGTATTTACTATGTACACACCAAAGTACATCCAAATAGGTTCATAAATACGCCTGTTATCACGTGACAAATATCAGGACGTTTCAAAATGTCAGCCACGCTAGAAATTCAAAATGCTATAACTCAGCCATTTTTTGAGATATAGACGAAACAAAAACTGCTCCCGAATCTTTGTAGGAAGGTCAAATACATAAAAAAAATATTTTTTCAATTTTCAATTTTTTGGTACCACATTTCAAATTTAAATTTTTCTTAAAAATTTAAATGGCTGCCATTTTTAAACAAGATGGCGGATGAAGCTGGCCAACGAACTCGGTCGAGACATTGGTATGTACTATGTACAAACGAAGTTACATCCAAATCGGTTCATAAATACGCCTTTTATCGCGTGACAAAATTCAGGACGTTTCAAAATGTCAGCCACGCTAGAAATTCAAAATGCTATAACTCAGCCATTTTTTAAGATATAGACGAAACAAAAACTGCTCCGGAATCTTTGTATAAAGGTCAAATACATAAGAAAAAAATATTTTTCCATTTTCAATTCTTTGGTACCACATTTCAAATTTAAAATTTTTAAGAAAAGTTTAAAATGCCGCCATTTTGAAACAAAATGGCGGATGAAGCTGGCCAACGAATTCGGTCGAGACATTAGTATGTACTATGTACATACCGAATTACATCCAAATCGGTTCATAAATTCGAGAGTTACAGTATGAAAAATGTCAGATATATATATATATATATATATATATATATATCTGAGGTGGTTTCGGGGTCTGGGGGTCATGATCGATGAAAATATACCAAAATTTTTTGAAATCGCTTTCCTCCGAACGGCTGCAATAGGTAGCTTTTTGTAATGAAAGCTACCTAAAAATTCTTGCAGGAGAGTTATACATAAGGTCAAAAGTTTTTTTTACAGTGATTTTCGATTTTAGTTCGAATTACAAACAATAAATGACACTATAAGCAATGGGCTCAAAATACAGATTTGTCGATTTTTTGACCTTTCTCTTCTTTCATGGGGAAAAAGGAAGTTAAAATGTATTGAGTGTGTCCTGAAGTGCCAAAACTCGAGCTTGAATTTAGCGTCTATTGATAGCAGTGCCATCTATTTTTTGGAAAATTGTATAGAATTTTTAATATCTTATTAAGAATGATATTGACGTTCAAATGGATACATTTAATAAGTTTATTATAAATTGAATGTAATATTTCAGTTCGAAAATCTCGATCAATGGCCACATATTTTATGTAGATTAATTCTGTTTTAAGTAAATTCTCAGAGAAGCAAATTTTTAAGGACCGGTGAAAATCTGGAGATGTCAAGTTTCTGATTTGGTAAATGGAAAGGAAAACAGGTGGAAAGGAAACTGCGAATGCTTCCCGAAACAAAAAGTGTTGTGAAATGTATTATTTTTGCGGAAATCATACCAAGAAAGGGGAGACAGTTGTTATTCTCAAATTCAGAAACAACTCAATATGTTCTTTAAAGGAGTCTGAATGTCAGATAGAACAAGATCGTCAAAATTCAGAAATGCAAAACAGTCATACACATTCCGATTGTGGAAATGAAAAAATAAATTATTGAAAAGTTTTACTTTGAAATAATGCATATAAATGTCACTGAGGATGAAGATGAAGACAGAGGTTATAGACATGCGGTGTTCTTATCTCATTGTCTTTTCATTTCTTAAAATATACTACTGCATTGTAATATAACATTTTCAGTAAAGTTGATAAATATGGAGAATCGATAAATATTCAAAAAAGAGAATGCGGCAGTCTACCGGCCTTTTTTATCAAAATTTTAGCTTGGGCGAATTATTTATATCTCTTTTTATAAAGTTGTTTATTTGAAAAGTATGTAGAAAGATATAATGTCAAATATTACACATAATGTGAATTAAATTGTAATGTTATCATGTAATGAGACAGATTACTTTTTAGAATTTATAATTAATCTGATATTTACTAAATTTAAATGACTATCGACTATTAACCCGGCGTGACACGCGCGAGAAAAACGAACGTGATTTCTCGCGCTGGGTATGTCATACCTATGGCGGTTTCTTCCAATTTTTTACCATAAAATCTATATAAAATATAAAACACTAGAAAAAAGAAGGGATAATAGAGTTTTAACAAATATTAAACATGCTACTTGCATTTATTTTGTACATTCGCTGCGTCTATCTATATTGAATGCACGCGCGAGAAAGAATGTCGGTTTTAACTCGCTTTGGGTATGCCATACCTATGAAAGTTTCTTCCAATATTTTTACCTTAAAATATAAAACATAAAACATAATACATAAAACATAAAACACTACGAAAAAGGAAGCGATTATATAGTTTTAAAGACATATTAAAAATGTTATTTAAATTTATTCTGATAATTTCCTGCGTCTATCTGTTCTCAGAGCTGTTACAGAAATGCTCGCGCTAGGTGTGAGATACCCATACAATTACAATAGATCTATATTTCGAATTATTTAACGGCTTTTCCCCGTCTAAGATTATGACCCTCGGGGCAGCTATATAAAAACCCATTCATTTCTGAACAAAGGTTAGGGAGAAAAACTGCAAAAAAGCAGCACGGTGTGTGAAAAACCCAGCGCGAGCAAACTTGGGTTAATTTACCATGTATGGGAAAACAATGTACAATCGCTTATCTTATTATGATTCATTTCTCACTTTTATTTATATATGTACAATTATAGAAACTCAAATAATCCGGTCTCTTTCTATTGGTGGTGTAAAACCACATGGATCAATTTATCTTATAAGAAATGAAAAGTGTATTATTTCCTTTAAACTGAAAATATATTTCATTTCATAACTTTAACGACGAAACTAAACTAAAATTATTTCAATTATGTCTTTCAATTTAATTTTTATAGGCAAAAAGGTAATTTTATTCATTACAACTTCAGAAATTTCCGAAAGAAATATTCCTTTTTTCATCAGCTTCATAAAGTTCGTAAAATTTTCAACAGAATTTACTGTAACTTTTCGTACATACTTAGCCTTGTACCATGGTATCATTTAAAATATATTTTTCAATTAGGACATTTTTATGGGTCTATGTCGGCTAATCGTCTGCGACCGCATTTTTATTAATACATGTAGGACTACAAAAAGGCAAATTATACTTTCTTTCATTGGTGGGGTAAAACTGCATGGATAAGTTAACCTAAACCCGGAAGGGGTCGTGTGAGATATGACATACAAAGGGGGCGTGCGGTTTTTTTCAATTACTACCACTATTTTTCGAAAAGTAATCTTCAAATTACTTTATTGCATAATTCATAACAATTGTCTACCATTAAATAATGTGACGATCATTATTTGAATTTATTGTTAACAAACTAAAAACCTTTCATACCCTGTTTATGCACGACTTCCCCCGGGTTAATAGAAACTTAAATATATATATATTTACACATGTAAATACATAAAATAGTTATATTGCAATTATGTCAAATATTTAAAGTCAATTTTTATTTAATAATTTAATATTTAAAATAAAAAAATAATTATATTCATTAAAATTTGAGAAATTGCAAAAAAACAAAAGTTCGTATGTTTATCCGCTTCATAAAAATCATAATCAAATTTTGTTTATGTAGTATTGAGAATCATTTTCTTCAAACATTGTTCACTGGCTCTTTGTTTTTTTTTTTATATATATTAATAAATTTTATTCTACGTAACGTATCCAGATTGCCATGAGATAATAAGGATTTCAAAAGGAGGCCGCAAAAATGCCCGTTTAAAAGCTAACAAAAGTTTCATTGTGAAAAAAAAAATATTTTTTAAAAAATATGCACCTCCTAATAATATAAAAAGTGTCAGAAAGTACAAGTATGTTCATATTAAAACGTTCTAAAAACCAGAAAATATAAAATAAATTAAATGATAAAATAAACTTTAAACACACAAACTACGTAGAAAACAATGTGGTGATATCGTAATAGTCACTTCCCTATTTAGTATAAATTAGCTAATTGCCGAAACGTCAGTGAAGGCTTGCTGTGGAGCCCCGAAAAGTTTTTGGTTTCGGTCTGTTTGTTAGTCTGTCTGTCTGTTCCGCGATAACTGCCGCAAAAAGCACCCGAATTACTTGAAATTAAGTGGGTCTGTTGGTGAGGTGCCCGGATTTAGCTGTATAGTATTTTGTTATATTTGGTTCATTCGTTCGGAAATATAGAATATTTTATTTTTCGCAATAATGCTTTTCTATGGTAATTCAGACGATTTTTCCATTTTTATTTGTTCAAATAAAATGGCTCATATGATTGAAGGATCTAAATGGTAAATTACGTATAATGAAATTTCCTAATTAGAATAATACATTATTCATATTAGTTTGAAATTTTGTCTATACATTTGTCAAAGTTTTAAAATTCGGTGTGTAACTTATGGAGGTATTTTATATATGTGTTCCAATAACATAAAATATTTTCTTTTATAAATGTTTTCCTTTAATATGTACATATTTCATTGTTTTAATTTTCTTTTAACTATTACCTAGCAACGGAACTACACCTAAAAATATCATAAATGTGAAAGTTTGTGTAAATGTTTGAACTCAAATCGACTTCAAATGGGATGAATTAATGCCTTTGTGTCTTTGCATATAGATGGATTTTACCCCAGAAATAAAGGCAGGTTATGTTTTATTTATTTTGTTCAAATATTGATCTTATAAATTAAAAAGTTCGTTATTTTCATAAGGAATAAATTGACAATTTTCTATAAAATTTAACAATATTTTTTTCCCCTTTTACCGTTTCCAAGAAAATCAGATACATGAATAATAATTTATCCTCAACAGTTAATTTTGATTTTAAAGATTTTCATGTGCAAGAGGAAAATGAAATAAAAATCAGACATGAATACGTCTTCATATTGGAAATAAAACGATTATGCGAAAAGAAGGAGAATTTGGCCTCATATACCAAAATTAAAACGAATACGCTTTGAGGCTGAAATAAAAGTGTCTTGTGTTATATTAATTCTTACTCTTAAAAAAAAAAAAAAAAAAAAAAAAAAAAAGTTACCAATATCTTGCGGTTTATCGTTTTCACAGGACTAACATAAATGTTTGATTTTTATTCTTAAATTTCAATAAGAAAAAAAAAAAAATTGAAAAGCAAACAGATAGTAAATGTCAAAATTATGCACCTCAAAATTATCTCTGTCGAAATTGACGTCATTTTATCGGGAAATAAATATTTTCATTCTTAAAAACCAAACATTAACGAGATTGCCTGAAAAAATATTTTTTGACGAGTGTTACTTCTTAATGCCGTAATGACGAGTGTTACTTTCTTAATGCATTTAAGAAAATATCAATGAAAATTATTTTAATTTTCAAAGGAAATTACATTTTCGTTCATAAAACCTAAACTTTTAATATAATTGCGTCAATGTAAATCATTTTCTGGCAACCGGTATTACAAAATAAGATTCGGAAGTGTAAAAAGAAATCTATGATTGGCGATAACCATTAGCAAAATCAATAAAAATTTACAAATGTAAATTTAATGAGACCACGGAGGGTTAAGGGAGCTCCGCCCCCCTGGAGAAATCTACTTTATTATCTAAAAAAATGCCATAATTAATAGTTCATGAAAAATTCAGAATTTCTTACATAACAAGGTTTTTAATTTAACGCTTCTAATGTCTGAAAACTTCCTATTTTTTATTTTTATAAATGATTATGTAATTTGAAAACTTTAAATTGCTGTTTGCAGGCAGTTTAGTATTACAGAAAGTGTGTTTAAAAACAATGACTTGCAAAGCTGACGTAGAGGCTCCTGATCTGCAGATTTACTAGTTAGTTAATTATGTAAACCATGCCCTGATACATTAAGTCAAAACTCACATATCGGGGCTCATTCGACTGTACCGTTGTACAGCGATCTACCCGACAGCTAAACATACTTTCACCGAGGGTGTTTATTAATATCACTCTGCATATTTCAGTAAAACAAAGATTCAATGTTAATAAATGGTTTGTAATACAAAACAATGGAGTTATGAATAACGAGGATGATGCATATAATGTACTGTCTACCAGTTGCGAATAAAGTAACTGAGGAGACTATCACAAGATGACGGCTGTTTTTTTATTGCATGAACAGTTTCTGATTGCCGCCTAGGCAAACTTCCCACCAGTATATTTGAATAGAAAATTTCATCTTATTTAAGCGCCTTATCCGTGGAAATATTTTCCTACAAATATGGTAAAATTTTCTATTTGTTTCTACTGGTTTAAGTTTGCCCCGGTGTTATAATCTTTTTCACTTAAACTGTCAGGGGGTTGTCTAGGTTGTCACAATATGGCGAAAACGCTCGGCCTGATTACCGTCAAAGTAAAGTTCCATCAGTAAAAAAGAATAACTGTTTCTGTCATTATTTATGACTGAAATGTTGCATTTAATAAGGTGTTTGAGTAAGAAAATTTCCATTTAAATTTACTGGTGGCAGTTTCATCCGACAAACCCTGAGAAAGTGGTTACAGTTGAAGCTTCACTATTTTAAGTATATGCCAGTTCCTTTTTATTAATAGTTCCATGTACCAAACTGGCCTTCTCATCCTTTATAAATATGTTCTAAAATCATGCTTTTAACTAATAAAATTTACCTGTTTCCAAAGTAGCTGTTAAAAACTTTAAAACTCTAATCGAATGTAATATAAATAGTGCTATAAAAAATATTCAAGATATATAAAATGTTGATTCCTTCTAGCATAATACTAACTGATTTTTTGTCGTTTTACTAAAGAAATTTAAAACACTTTTTTTGTTATATTATATGATTCTTCTTTCTAAAATATGTAAACATGCAAAATATATAAATGGTTTATAACGGAATTCCCTTTGCCAACGAATTTTAATATTCATTTCGAAAAACAAAAAGACGCGGTTTCTGCAAAAACTATTTCAGAAATTTTTTAACTATCAAATTCGTATTGTAGCGATAAATTCTTTTATAAAGGGGTGATTTTTATCATGATAAAAAAAAAACTGTAAAATGTTGCTCTAAGCCTTTTTTGCTATCATAGATTTTTTTCAATACACGGCTGATACCGCTGAAAAGCTGTAAGCATAAAAAGCAAAATACAGAATAAATAATATTAACACTGCATCAAGTATCATTTTGAATGCTGTTTGTAGTGTTATCGAAGCGCTTTTCTCAAATAAAAATGTCAGACGCTGTAAATTTCTTTACCTGATTCAAAAAGCATTTTTATAAGGAATTTTGAAGTTTGCTTAGTACTTTTTCACATATAGTTTTATTTGGTGAATTTAGTTTGAAATGTTTTTTCTTCGATTTTAAAGTAGATTTCACCCTCCGACTGTCTTGGAAAAGGGCAAAATTGTAATGTTGTTTTCTCTGCATTTTCTTTTAAATGCTAAAAAAAATGATTCTTTGAACATTTTATAAAAAAAAAAACTTAATAACGAATATGAATGCAATCCTTCGAAGTATTAATCATTGTTCAATGTATTAAAAATACGTTAAATCAATAGAATTATATTATTTTAAATATTGCTTGTATTGCAGTGAAACCTGGAGCTTAGTGAACGTATTAAGACGGGCTTGTCAGTGAGGGGGTGATTTTTGTATACGAATAAAAAATTTTAATTACAAAACACTTCAAATTGTGTGCATAATTTAAAATAAATATTCATATCTTCAACAATATGTATAATATTGAAATTTGTATATAGACTGAAAATTATTTTTAATGCTTACAAATGTTTTTTATAATCATACGTTTGTAAAAGTTTTATAGTAACAATATATTAGCAATTTTATAGTAACAAAGTTGCAGCACAATTTGTTGAATTTGTATTGTAGTACATCTATTTATTTTTCGATATTTCGGGAAAAAATAAATATAATTTTCACCTCCATTAAAACGATTAAAACAGTATGTATAATATTATTTTTATTTACCTTATTATAAGTAAGAAATGCTATTTAAAATGTAAATTAAAAAAATTATGACAATTAAATTTTGAAATTACAAGATTTTGATGCAATTAAAATATAGAGACGAAATGAATAACGACATACGTGTACTCAAAAAATAAATGGTAAGAGGTAATTGGACAAATATTTAGGGAACTTACAATTATATTTTCTTATATGAATGTGCTCCAAGGGCATAATATAACCACTCTATTATAATGTCACTCTAAGGTAAAAGGTGCCTATAGTAAAACGTGTACAATTTCAATGACGTTATTTCCCAAGGTGACAACATTTGTTAAAGTATTTTATTTTTAAAAAAAATTGAAACTAGTGTAATGAAAATGACATCATTTTGACACCTTCAATACTATTTTAGATTTAGGATTTAAAATATTTTAATAATAACGAGTATCATGTAATTTTCATCCAATAAAGCATTCCACTTTTCGAATCCTAGAGGAAAATAACAAAAAAATCTGTATGTAATTTGCGGATCATCTGGCAGCGGATTCGGAGCAAAAATCTTGCTCAAACCGGTAATTTTATTTAACCTTAGACCCGCCGCACCATGAACTGCTTGTCAAATTAATTTGAATTTTTTTTAGACGATTTAGATTAATTCTAAGGTTGCGTGCCGAATTTTGGGATGTTATGTAAAATAGAAGTATAATTACAGGTATGTTCCACTTTTGGAACGTTGGCGGTACGAATAACATTTGTACATTTTGGCGAATTTTTCTTTCGAAATCATACCAGTACTTCACACATAACAAAACAAAGAAAACAAGATAAAGTAAAAAATGTTTCTATTTTAGGAACATGTTAACTAGTCACTAACACCAAAATGTTTATGAAAGGCCTGAAAATATTTTTCATTTAAACCATTTCCATAGTGTTCACACCATTTATTTTTCTGTCGATTTGAGAATCTTTTTGAGTAGTAGACGAAAAGCAATAGCTACTGAATGAGGTGATAATGTCCATACTTACTGCAGGAGTAGGACTTTCTATTCCCTTTCTCAAACATCAAATCCAATTTTTATGGCAACGGTCGCTATTTCACGGCGAAACTCCAGATGGCTTAGGGTTTCTTTTGAACCTACTGCATGACAAGTAACGACAGCCATATTTAGTTCATTTGCAAACAGATTTCATCAACATTTTTATCATCGAAGTACTGGACGACATGTTCCAAGCAAATAATCCAAAAATTCTACACTACCTATATTCTAATTATACAATTTAATCAGTCGAGGTTATTTGATTGAATCTTCTCGCTTCAATTTTCGAGAATATCATATTCCACTTTGAGTTAGCGATGTGTTAGCTTCCCAATTTTATATAACAGTAACGACACTGTTGTCACTCCATCGTAAACAAACAACTTTGCCATCACTAAAATAATCAAAATCTCCTCCTTCTTGTTTTTGCAATTCTTTTGTAGATTTTATTGGTATTTTTTGGTCCAAACATATTTCACAGACACTCTGGCAACAGGTGAAAGAGTTATATATCTTAAAATTTATTCTTTAATAACACTGTTACGAATATAATAAAAAAATAATCGCCCGAGGGAGCCCAGTAAAAATTATCAAGATCCTAAAAACAGTAACAATAAGATCATTTTATACTCTGAACCGCCAACGTTCCATATGTGGAACATTGGCATTCAAATTATCATAATACAAAAACGAAATAAGATAAAACATTCATTTAAGCATAAAACGTGATAAACAACACTAAACAATACAATAATAATTTCCACAGCACTCACGTTTGAATTCTAAAGTTATAGATAGAGTAAAAAGTCTACTACACTTACGTTTTTTCTTACATGTCAACAAGCTCCAAAATAGAAACCACAAAAAATTATTAAAAAAGAATACTTTTTAATGCATTAAAACACATATTTTAAAAATATATATTAAAAATTTCAAACAGATTAAACAAATACTTAAAAAAATACAGCACCACATAGTTAATGTTCCACTTGTGGAACGTTGGCAGGTAAAAGGTTAAGCGACTCGCCAGATGAATCTGACAGCTAATGGTTTTAAATAGTTTTAAAACATCTGAAAGAGGATTGCTATTTTAGATTCCTTTTTCAATCCGCGATTGTGAGTCTACACCGGAAATTATGAAAGAAGAAATTTACTTTATGTAATGAGGAATTGGAGAGTGGGTTGATTTTTAGCCCATCATACACGCGAAAAAGTTTCTGATTCCTACAATTTTGAAATGCCTTCGCACATTTTAAGATATGTGTTTTTGTTTAATGTTAGAATTACGTGATAAATAAAATAGTAAGTCATAGAAATTACAGACCGAAAATAGTGTGTTTTGACTTTTTCCTACATTTTTGTCGTTTTTTTTATATTTGAATATATTTTAAGAAGCGTTCAATGAACCAAATTAATTTTAACTTGTAATGATACTACTATTTATAAGCTTTTATATGAGCATTATTTTATTTTGGTTAAGTGTGCGCTTCTACCTATTAGAGAAAAAAATATTTTGTGGCGTGTACCAGTTTCACAGCTATTGGAGCGTGTTCAGATTTTATTTTGCCGCAATCTAAAAGTATTTATATAGTTCAGATGTCTGTGTTGTGTTCTAAAACTGTTGTTTTAAAAATTTATTGAAGAACTTAATAATAAATGAGGCCAGGAAGTCAGTGTGATTGTTGTAAAATTTGGCAAAAAACAAATAGTGATTTCCGTATATGTTCTAACAGAAAAGTTATATCCATACTTAGAAGTTCTAAAAACCGCGATCAACAGAGTGGTTCTAAGTTGCACTCTAAATACAGGTCATATGCATTTCCTGAGTTTCGGGCTGGAAATACTCCTATTTCATCTTCTGTGGTAAAAAAAAAAGAGATCGTGCGTCAGTGGGTACTTTCGACGGAACCACAAATAAGAAACCTAATAAACATTTATGAATGCCTCGTTGTCACAACTCTAAGACTTGTTGTATAATATGTAAGCGTAAAGGTCTCATGATTGTACCAAAAGTAGCTCAAAATCAAGACTTTCTAGAAACTGGAATCTATGTTTCGTCGTGAAAATGATGCTGTAAAACTCATATTACGGGATCGGTATTCAGTGAGTTACCTCTGCAAGTTTTACGCTCTGTAAGTGAGAATACATCAATGTACGAAAAAGATATTGAAAGACTTTTAAAAAATTTCAGAAAGGTAGCAAAGAAAAGATATTTCGATTTTGACACACCTGGATAGCATTCAGAGCCCGATTATTATACTCTAATGGGTATATCCCTGTCTGATTTCAATTATAGTTTTGAACTAGTAAAGTTCAAGATGAGTTTCACGAAAACAAGGTCATCTCATTCTTGCTTGGCAGAGTTACTTGTAAAGCTTAGAACTGGTCTTTCTAATGGTATTCTGCCCACATTTTGCAATATAAAAAGAATAATATTATCTTCAGTGCAATGTGTACATCAGGCTTTGAGTGAGAACTGAGTTCCACTGCATGGCACACGTCACCAGAACGCAGGTTATGGAAAAATATACGAGGCCTTTAGCAAGCAGATAACTTAACCCGATGAGGACAATGATACTGTGATATTTGTTGCTGATGGCACGTACATTTATATCGAGAAGAGTGCGAACTATTCAATTCAGACAAGATCTTTCTCGTTACACAAAGAAAGACCTTTGGTTAAGCCTATAATTTTGGTCACTACTTCAGGTTACATTTGGATGTCTTTGGACCTTTCTTCGCTGATTCAAAGAACAATGACTCTAACATATTTACACATACATTAAAAAAAGATGTACCTAATAGCAGAGAGTGGCTGAAGTCAAATGGTGTTATAATTACAGTAAACTCTGTCTAAGGCGGAATCGACCGTGACCGAGAAAATTTCCCGTAGTAGACAATGTTCCGCCTTAGACAAATTTTACTCTATGTCTATGGATTCGCAGGGACGTGAAAAACTTTCTGAGTTAGACAGATTCCCGTCTTACACAGAAATGAAGAAGATATTTACTATCTGTGCATACATCGTGAAGAGAATTCTGTTCTTCAAGTCCAGTTACAATCACGGCGCATAATTATTAAAAACTATAATATTTCGATAGAGCGAAGCAACATCACATAATGGTATTGTCAATGCAAAGTCGGCGCAAGAGTCGTAGGGTGCTTCGCGCATGTTGCTTCAGTGTTATGGTATCTGGTGCTTACTGGCGCAACAACTCAACCGAAGTTAAAAAACCAAGTCTTAAATATGCTCGAACACTAATTCTGATGAAGAAAGTAAGGAGGAAGCGTAATATAAAACACATTGACAAAAGGGTCTGAAACTGTATGACTATTTTCGGTTATTGATTATTTTCGATATTTCCTATATTGAAATAATAGTCGTAATAAGCACCCATTCATCTTAATTTTGCATTTAGTATTATATTTACTATTGATTACATGGATTAAACAAAGGACTATAGTGTTTGTGTTCATTATTGTATATAATACTTACCCAATTACATATTTTATTTTTCCAACCAATAACAGAGCTTCCATACAAAATATTTTTCCTTATTTGTTATGAGATTTACTAAGGAAAAAAAATGTATGTCACACCAAGGGGCAGACGGGCGAAAAATGGATCATATCAACCCACCACCTTTTCGTCAAATTCAGAAAATGGAATTTAATATGGTTCAAAATTATAAAATCTTTGACTTTTTTCTAAATAATTAGATACATTAGATAATATTTAGGTAAACGATGAATAAGTCGCCTGAACATACTTTAGTATTCTCTTTTTAATGTCAAGTAAAACAAACTTTTATTATACTTGATGAGGATAAAATCAAAGTTTTTTGTTCTTCAGTTCAGTTAAAAGACTATTACAGACATATATATCAGTTATTCAAATTAAAAAAAAAAACATTTTTTCAATTAAACTTTAATGAAAAAACGGCAACAAAAGGTTTTAATAATCGTATTATTACGATTTTATTGTTGTCTTATTTTTAAATTTGAAGGGTTCTTTTTCGCCTTTAAAAAATGCCTTTGAAAATTCAGAATTGGATAATAATTTGATAATTCGAAAGTTTTAGAGTTAATATGACATTATTGGATTCATGAAAACATCAATGTTAGGTTCAACATGCAGCTAACTATGTTCTAGGAGGATTTCTGAAATATAAACACATCATCAGATTTACCACAATACATTATGAACAGCGCTATCTATTTTCATTCGTTGAAGGTATCCCAGGTGATCTTTTTATTTCTTGTAATTAGCAATATCCTTGGCTGTAAAACCTGTTATGTTATAGTAGTTTATTATATATTATTTCAGTTTTAAGATTACACTGATTACAATGTAAGCTAAAAGTCTAACCGATATAAAATTATTATAATTTATATATCTTTCATAATTATATTACTACCAAATATCGTATTTTAGAGAGCAATATTGCGTAAAATAAAATAAATAATTGAAATTAGATTTTTTTTATAAGGAAAACCTTTTATGACATCCTAAGTGATCATTTCCATGCTTATGTACAGATAATGAAATTATAGTTCTTTACACTTACCAATCTAGTACTAAAATTAAAATATATAAGCGATAGTTTAAAAACATAATCATTATAAGCATGAATTTTACTCTCAGCATAACCTTTCAAACGCCATAAGATTCCGTAAAATCCATCAGTTAGTTCACGAGCTTTTCTATATTTAACCCATTAAGCGCCAAGTCTCCCATTTTGGGAACCTTTGTTAAGATTTTTTTTTCTCCACAAGTAATTAAGACACATACATTTTATATTACTTTTATTGAATATTGAAGTACTTAGCATGGTTGGAATTTTTTTCAAAAAGTTTGTAATTTAAATTCTATTTTTTAAAATTTTTCAAATTTAAGGAAAATTGACTATATTTACTTCATAAGAAAAAAAATCACTAAAAATAATTAATTCGACGGCGAAAGTTTCGAAACATTGAATATGAAAAAAAAAATAGTTATTTTTTTAAATCATAACAAACATAGATCAAGAAAAATAATTTAAAAGGGTTTTACAGTTGTTTATTTAGAAAGGTCCCAAAATGGGAGACTTGGCCCTTTCTGACTAGCAAAATAAAGTTCTCACCCCTTTTCCATGAATACATCTGTTGACCTCTCTGCTGTTTATTCTTTGCTGTTGAAGGTCAGGCTCTTTTGTTATTGAACATAGTAACCCCTCTTTTGTTGCCGAAGTCCAGGTGTTTTTATCAAAACAGTTGATTCTATTCATAACGTTCTGGAGAATGTTCTAGATAAACGTGTGATAAATTCTTGGTCAGCAGTCTAAGCTAGGCGCTCAGTAAGCAAGGTTCATTTTCAATAGAGAAATTTCTGTACTTTTATTTAAAGTGTAAAAATGGCGTCTAAGTTTTTAACTGTGCAGGAAGCCTTAGACTATATGGAAACATTAGATTCGGACGAATTCTCAGCAGATGAGTGTACAATCACTTGTTTGCCACCAAATCCTGATCAGATAACTGATGAGGAAAATTTTAATGAAAATTATTTAGATGAAGTAGAACCAGTGGATGTATGCGGAGAAGTCGAACTTAATTTAAAACGTCGTGAAACACTAGATATTTCAAAGAAGAAAGTAACATATAAAAAGAGGAAGAGGTGTCCAGAAGAAAATTATTTTTCAAGTGATGAAGATGACTGCAACAAAAGTCAAAACCAACAAACAGAGTCCAAAAAATTGACAAAACGGAAAAAAAAGGTTAAAATAAATAAAGCTATTAGGACAAAGAAGGAGAAAGAGCCAAAAACGAAACCATATGTTTGGAAAAAAGTCGATAAATTAGATCCAATTAAGTCTGAAAAAACACCAATTTTAGAAGAGATCCATCCTGAGTTAGCAAGTAAAACTCCTTATGAATTATTCAAAATGTATTTTGATTCTGATATGATGAATCTTATTTTAGAAGAAACTTTAAGGTATGCTACGCAAAACAATAATTATACCTTTTCATTATCTGAAAAGTTATTGGAAGTATTTTTCGGAATTCTGTTGTTTAGCGGATATCATTCCTTGCCTCAAGAAGATTTATATTGGAGCAATTCAGAAGATTGTAATCTGCCTTTCATACAAAATGCCATGAGTAGACAGAGATTTAGAGATATAAAGAAGTATCTCCATTTATGTGATAATAATTCTATTGATGGCTCTGACAAGTTGGCCAAAGTTAGATGTTTTATAGAGTTTTTTGGAAAAAAACTGCAGCAATTCGGAACATTTTCTGAATCTTTAAGTATTGATGAGGAAATGATCCCTTATACAGGCAGACATTCTACCAAAATGTATATGCGTGGAAAACCAATAAAATTTGGTTACAAATTATGGATTCTTGCTTCTTCTCAAGGTTATCCATTCAATTTACAAGTTTATGTGGGAAAAGAAACAGCAGCCGAAGACAAAACTCACCTTGGAACAAGAGTTGTCTTGGATCTGATAGAATGTGTAGAAAACTGTAGAAGACACAAAGTGTATGTTGACAATTTTTTCAACTCTCTGCCATTGCTTGAAGAAATGCGAAGAAGGGAATTCCGTCTAACTGGAACGGTGAGAGAGAACCGATTGCAGAACTGTCCTTTACAAGATAGTAAAGTTTTGGTAAAAAAAGAAAGAGGGACATTTGACTACATTATAACAAAGGATTTAAGTGTAGTAAAATGGAAAGACAATAAAGTTGTATGCTTAGCATCGAATTTTGAATGTATGGAGGCTATGGGGCAAACAAAGCGTTGGTGCCGAAAATCTAAAAAGAAGATTGATTTGCCTCAACCAGGAATAGTTGGATCTTACAATAAAAATATGGGCGGCGTAGATCTTCTTGATCGATTTTTGAGTAGTTACCGACCCAGAATAAAGGGTAAGAAATGGTGGTGGCCATTTTTCACCAACACACTGAACATGGCTGTGGTAGCGACTTGGAGAATCCATCGTGAGATGAATGGACAAATGTCTCAGTTAACATTTTTACGAGACATTGTGATGGGTTTTATGAAATCAGACAGACTGCAATCGTTGCCAATACCTCAACTTGGACCACACACACCAGTGAAATGTAACATACGCTTTGATGGTGTAAATCATTTTATCACACAGGCAGGAAAGCAATCAAAATGTAAACTTTGTAAAAAGAATACTCGTCTGTGGTGCGAGAAATGTAAGGTAATGCTCCACAAAAATTGCCTAATACCGTTTCATACAAAAATGTAAAAGAAAAAAGATGTTAAAAAGGTAAGAACATTTACGAGTTCTTCATTTTATGGCTTGAATATATTTAATATGCAATTAAGGTATTGATAATTAACTTTATTTACCATATACAAATAAATTTGGGGATTTATAACTCGATTTCGAAATATTTTAAAACTAAACATTCAACTCTAAACATTGTGGTGGAGGTTTCTATTTTATCCCCATTAGGCGCCAAGTCTCCCATTTTGGGACTATATTATATCTTCTAACCAAATAAAGATTTTTTAAAAATTTAAACTGCATATGATTAGAGACGTATATTAAACCTAAAAAAATATAAAAATTATAATTTTTGGGATGCGGTTCATATAGCGGCGTTTAATGGGTTAAAGATTGGTTGCTTGATTTATCGTCACGTTTCTTCCCTGTTCTAAAATGGCTTAGTTTCAAATTGCTATTTTGGTCTCAAAAAGGCTTCAGACTAGTAATAAAGAATACCTAAGATGAAATATACATTATGAGGTTAATATCTAAGCTTGAAACAAAGTTTTACCATCACAGTTATCTCCAGTATGACGGCGGTAATAATTACCCCTTGGTCATAATTATCCCATCTAACCCTACCGGATTAAATTGTTTTGTGAGTTGCGAAAAAAGTTTTAAATAATAAGAAAAGTGTACGGCAAACTTGGCAAATTCAATTATATACTGTGTATATTCGTACATTCGTACTATAACTAGTTTTATAAATATTCAGTCCTTGGTACAACAACTTTTGCAAAAATGCATGAATACAATTGTTTTTACTAATATATATATTAAATTAAGTAATACGGAAATAATATGAGTTCATTTTAAATATGACTTAATCAACATGGCCACCTAGTATTATTAACTATCACAGTATATAATTGAATTAACTACGTATGATAGGATTTAAGAGAATGGAGAAATATTTTATTATTATCGTTTTAAGTTTTCATTCGATTTTCATAAAATTTGAAATGACTAGCCCAAATTATGTAACTATTCCATATATTAAATTCAAAACCATTCGTTTGTGTAGTTTTTGCCCTGTTTGTTTGTTTGTTTTATTGGACACATACATCAAACTTGTGTGCTTGACAACAAGGCAGACGACGATTGTAGGTGCTACGTATTTATATAATTACGAACGCACCTAAAAATGCCTCTGGATAACTCTACATTTTCTATAATTTTGGGGAAAATGTAACAAACAAATTTCTAATGCCAAGATCTAATTCCAAAGATTTACAGACTTTTAAAACACTACCTCTGTAGTATATACTATAGATACGTAAATTTCTGTACATGGTCAAAAATTCGCATCGGTATACCGTCTGATAATTTTCAGCAGTTTTCTTCAAGTTCAGAATTTGCAGTTATTTTTACCTTAGAACTGAAATACTGCTTCGAAGTATTTTTTGTTATAGAAAATATTTCCGGTTATTTCAATTTAAGCATTTCAGTAAAAACATTCATTTAAGATTATTTCATTCATTAAATTGTAAAAGGTACTAATTTCATTCTGGGGGAGCCTTTTTTATTTTTTTCCGATCGTTTGTAGCACACCGTGGTAACTGCTTATGGAATTTGCAAATATTTAAGTAATATGTCGTGTTATCTGTAAATTTAATTCGTTCGTAATTATATAAATACTTAGCACCTATAGTCCGCGTTCGGTTCGTCTGTCTGTCCGTCCATCTGCATATAAAGGAGCAAAAACTACAAAACCGAATATTCTGAAATTTTAAATATATAATTGTTGCAAAATTTTGTAGAGTCATTTCAAATTTTATTAAAATCAGATCTATAGTTTAATTACAGGGACAGTCAAAAGTTTTCCGTTACATTACAGTCAATGGGGAAAATGATTTCAAGTGCATTTTAATGATGTTACAGCACTTCTGAAATAATGAAATTTATATGCACTTATGAAGTGCAGTAAAATAGACATCCAGTACAATGTGCGGTGCAAAAAATATTTATAAAACTAGCTATAGTACTAACTTATCTTATTTGCCACGTTTTTACATGCAATTTCCAACTTGTTTTTCTATCAGGAGAAGTGGGTGCTTGTTAATTTTTGTTCTTCCGGACGAAATAGATTGATACGTAAATATCTAAAATTAGCAATACGTGAAAAGTCTTTCCATAATAAAACAAACATGTGTTTCAATTACAAAATCCGAATGATTGACCTTTACGCGTTGAGAGTCGGGGGGAGGGAGATATTTGAACTACTTGTATGTTTATAAAGATGTGAGAAATGCGAAATCCGACTATCTAAACTCTGACTATCAGCTAAACGTGTCTTTGCGTTCAGTAGTAGATAACGGATGGCTTTCGCACACACATTTTGAAAACTGATTCCTTGTACTGGAGAACTATCCTTATAATAACACTTCCGTTCTGCTCAACAATTCAGCCGAACATTAACTGAGGAGGCGGAAAAAGAATTTGGCCACCTTAGAATAATTTAAAAGAGATACTAAATAAGTAATCTGGAAAGCCACGCTGAACTTTTATTCATAGCTTAATTTGCACAAATGTTTGCATGTTTAATTTTTTTGTTAAAAAAATATGCTACGATATTTTTGTAATTTCAATAAAAAACGTAAATATTTTGAGGATATAAAATATTCAAGTTTTTTTTTTTTTTCTTGAGACATGCTAAACAAATAAAGTGTAGTAGTTTAGAAGAGAAGAACATTACATGATATAAATAAGACAATTAAACTAAATACTTATATGGAATTAGAAAATAATTTTCTCGAAATATTTGAAATGTCTAAAATGAAATTAAAAGGAAATCGATTTCCTGTGAGTTTAATTCTGAACGCAATATCTCATTTGTAAGGAACATTATCAAACGTAAATATGCTGTTTAAAGTCATATCTTAATAGAAAAAAAGTGCATAAAATCTAAGCATTATTAGTCTATTTAGAATTTTTTGTAACGATTTCACTCGTGAAATACATTTCATATTTTGCAATGCAGAAAATATTTGTAATTATAATTCTATATTTCAGACCTTTTCACAAAAGTCAAATTTCAGATTTTGTTAAGGGGTCTCAGGAAACTTAAAGCTTAAATATTTTCGAAATTTAATTTTTTTTTAATGTTAAACTCTTATTTTTTCTGTATATTTTCACATAATTGTTTCCTTGAAATTCTCATTAGAACATTAGTTATAGCTTTCTGATTTCTACCCTCTCAATAGCTAAATCGGCATTTCCGAAACTTTGAAGTCATTCTTCTCCAAATGACGTTTTTTGTTCATAATGTACACGATATCTCAAAAACTTCAGAATATTTTATCATGAAATTTTGAAAACACATATTTCATGTAAGTCTGTATAAACTGAACCTAAAGTTTTAATTATATTGCTCAAGAAAGAAAAAATATATATGTGAATATACTGTTGAAATTTTAAAAACTTTGTATTAGCTAAATGCAACTTTGCATTACTAAGTTGAGCAAAAAGTTCTGGGAAATTTGTGAAAGTTGCATTGTTATGCGCAAATTAACAACAAAAGCAACAAGGCCTATTCTTTAAAGCTGAGACCATCACAGTCCATTTCTTTCTGCCACCATTCTGCCGGATTCCGGATTTGCTGGCTAAGTTTGTCGCCGTTACCAGCACCTTTATCCTCATTACCCTCATAGATGGCTTTGAGAATCGTTAAGCCTTTTTTTCTAATAATGTCGGGTCAACACACAATCAAATCAAACTGTTCAATAGGCATTTTGGAGCCAAAGTTCCTGGACTCCTAGAAATATACCACTAGTACTCCTATATACGATACGAATTCTGGTAACTATTAGCTTAAAAATTTCCCAGAAACATTTGCTCAACCTAATAAAAATATAAAAATGCTTTAAATACAAATTTAGTTAGGTTCAGGGTAATTACTACTGTCTGAAGTACAGTTAGGAACGAAAAGTTTAATCCTAAATTCAAAATTTAATCTGTAATCCTGCTTATAAGCTGTTATGCCAATTTTCTGCTCGACAAATATCTGGCAGGTTGGAGCGTTTTATAAATGCTAATTCTGCATCTTGCAATTTTTTAAATAAATGTAATGAAAGAACGTTCTTTTGTCTTTTCTCTCCAAAAATACTGTATTTTTAAATCTGATATATTTTAAGATATTAAATGTTGAAAATGGTCCTTTTTATCATTTTTTTCCAATTTTAAGAGTCCTGAAACTCCCTTAAGATTTTGTTTTGAGAAAATCAGCATTTTACCGAATTCATTTTTTTTTCTATGGAGGAAGTGGAAATATTTTAAAAGTATAACTATTGTAAAAATAATTCCGTGAATCATTGTTGTGTATGAAATTTTCCCAACCTTATTTTGAATGCTTTTATAATTTATAATGTCTAGTTATCACCAATATTTAAAAAATAAAATAAAAGCATTTCATAATTTTTCGCACTTCCTGTTTATATATACATTGTAAAATGTTTTACAAAATAAAATTAGAAGATTAGATTAACAGAAATTGTGAAAAAAATTATTTCATAGCTTCAAATTGCATAAATAATTTTCTAAAAGCGCAAATATTTGAATACCTTTTACATTTGAAATATTGTAAGTGACCAAATGCTCGTCAAGTATTGCCATTAAACATAGTTACTAAAAGAACACTCTTTTAAGATCTCCTACAAAACACAAGCTCGTGAAAAATTATCTCGATCCTGTATCAGCAATGGGATCATTAGGGATCATTTATCAGCGTACTGATAAGAAAAACAAAATGTTATTTGTATTTATTATAAATTTGACATACTGAGACAATTGTAGTCTGTTTAAAAAAATATTTTTTCTCTGCTTTTTTCTGTTTGTTTTCATATAGTATAGTTTTACAAAACATTCTAAATATATCCTTAAACACAATTTTTTTTCAAGTTATATAATTATTTTAAAAGTTTTATTAGTACTTTATAGATATTAGTGATTGATATTATTTATATCTAAAGAATACGTGAGAATGATTCTAGTGATTTTTCTGAATAATTGTAATAAATATTTTGCAAGCGTTTCAGTACAAGAAGTAGAACTTTCTTCTTAAACGTTATATATTTCATTTTCAAAGCACGTATTTGTAAAAAAAAGGCAAGATTTAAATTTTTCTTTAATCTTTCTTTATTGATCTTTAAAAAAAAATGAAACATATTACATTTGATATTTTGTACAACGGAATGATACACGAATTGCCATTATGGCGAAATTATGTAATGAAAAAAATTAAACAATTTATAACGTAATTTTGAACTATTTATTTTTAGAGGGTGGCAATTCTGAAGATATTTTTTTTTTTTACTGATTATAACCAGACGTATTCATTAATGGTACAGAAGAAAAAAATCGGAATTATAAATTATTTTCACAAATATTATATTAAGAACCTTTCATAACCCAGTAAAAAATTGTTTTATTGTTTTTCTTTTTTAAAATTATCATATTTTTCGTTTACCATGTTTTAAAAATTATGTATATTTGTAACAGCTACAACTTATAATTCAATTTTCCTTTGAAAAATAAAAGTTATGTAATATCTGTGATTCTCTTTAAATTACTCTAACATGCTTAAAATATTTGTTAATAACGTTTAATAGCGAATATCTTTGTGAAGATATGAAAAAAAAAACATTGAAAAAGAAAAAAAAAATGTTTCTATGATAAATTATTATTTTTTAAGGAAACATTCTTCATTTTTTCACATTTTTTCTAATACATTTCAACGGAATTACTTTATTGTACTTTTCGTGTTTGTGGTGAGTATGAGAAATAGTATTTAATTAAAATTGCTATGATATATGATAAATTAATATTTTTGACGTTGAAAACTAAGTGTATTCTGTCGTCACTCTTCACTTAATTTCCATTTACAGGACACGAAGCGGTCTCTTTTAAACGAGACCAAATCAAAAGTTTGACCACCACTATTTCCTTACGCAAAATTTTGCTTTAGGTTTATCATTCAAATATAGTAATAACCCACTTTTTGATGAACTTTTTATTCCAAATGTTATTATATTCTACCACCAAAATAAGTTTGAACTAGTCTAATGCGCCAACTCCAAAAACATTCTTTTATCTTATAATGTTAATACTTCAAAATTCGTTATCACGGTGTCAAAATTAAATGACAATCTACGCTTATCAAGAGGTTTCTAAAAATATAGAGTCATTGAATTGCGAGCGTTTAAAAAGCAGAGAGAATCCTCTCAGTGCCGCTACATGCGAATATTTTTCTATTCTATTGTACCACTATTAAAAAAAAAAAAGTAACATATTTTTTTGGAAAACATTGTCAAACAGTATATGAAATATTTTTGTTTTGAGAAGTGGTGCGAGGTAGAATTAAAAAATAGTCGCCTGTGGCAGCCCTGCATCGCAACTTTCAAACAAATTATCGAATTTCTACACAGACTCTCTTTGATATTCCCATCCAAAATTCACAACGAAAACAGCAGAAAAGGGACGAATGAAGTACTCTATACACCCAAGCCTAATAAGATTATATTTATGTGAATGTGTAACAGAATATGAAGTTTGATTAAGTGTCCTGCATTAGTTTTTGACCGAAAATCGTGAAAAATGCAGCGTAGCATCGCCACCTTTTAGGTGATTTACGCGAACACCTAATCGAAAGCAACATATATAAAAATCTGACAGAATATGAAGTTTGATGAAATTCCGTACATTAGTTCTTGAGATATGGCTATCGATAAAATCCTGTTAAGTCTGAAAAATGCAGCCCAGCAGCGCCTCCTGTTGGCAGATTTACACCAAAACCTGATCAGCAACAACTTATGACAACGTCTAAGGGAATTTGAAGTTTGATGAAATTCCATACATTAGTTTTTGAGGTAGAGCTGTTGCGGAATTAATGAAAAATGCAGCATAACAGCGCCATCTAGACTGTTAACACGAAAATTAAATCAGCAACAACTTATGCCAACAGTTAACGGATTCTGAAGTTTCATTCTAATTCGTGGATTAGTTCTTAAGATAGATCTGTTGTGGAAATTTTGAAATTGCAGAATTGCAGATCAACCTGTCGATCGATTTACACTGAGAACTAATCACCACCAATTTATATCAAGGTATAACTGAATCTAAACGTTTATTAAATTCAATGCATTTGTTAAAAATTCAATGCATTGAGATGCAGCACCATCAGTATTTGTGTCACATGCAGATCGGCAGACTCACACTCCCAGACAGACTCGCAGACAGATATTTTCTAAAATCTATCAATTCGTGTTCAGGGCATTCTAAAACGTATAAATCCGTCGTAAACCGGCAATCGAAATTATTTAAGAATTCAATATTTTCTTCTTGTAAAGATAGAAGAAAGTAAAAATTGGCTGTTGTCAAAAAGAGACCGCTCTGGGGCTTGCCATTTAGGAGAGAAAAGACTTTTATAAATTACGCAAGAGATGTATTAAAACATTCATTCAGAATTATGATTAATTAAAAAAAATATTTATTGTAAAATAGTGGAGCTATGGAAGTCTGATTTAAAAGCAACAATGCAATCTTCTAAAAATACGGAGATCACAATAACCGAGTTCTGTGCGGTCCTTCAATAATTAGCTAAAAACACAATAAGGACTAATTACAGAGGTAAAATATAAAAATAAAATAAATAAATAAAACTATTTTACTATAAGTAATAAAATAAGCTTTTTTAAATAGATTGCTACTTCTGTAACTATTCCTTACTGTATTTTTAACGATTTATGGGCGGGAATGCACGGGGTTCCGTTATTAGGACCGTGGTAATTTTAGGATATTGTATTTTTTTTAATGGCTTCAATAGTGGCCATTATTTCTATGTTTATCTTTAAAATCACACCTAATTTCAGGATGGCAATTAATGTTGTTAAAAAAAATCCGATAAAATCTGTTAATTTTTTGTGGACCTCGATTATGGAAATATAACTGTTTTCACTAACGTCTGGTATAAATTCCAGTCTAAAGAATTTATTAATATGTATATGTATGTTTTGCTCTGTTTTCTTTTTCAAATGTGACACAGTGAACAAAAAAAGATTATGTAAACTGTTTGTTCAGGATTTTAAAAATATTTTCTTATCGTATAATGGTAATTTATTTATACTGATTAAACAATTGAGAATATGTTCTTTTCTTATATATGCACCCTGTATTTATTATTTTTGTATCTGCTATTTTTTAATGGTTAAAATAGTAATAAATTAATTATAGCAGTTTAACACCCAGTTAGAAACTTTTTCACGAACGTGGTTTGGCGCATAATTAACTTCATTGTTACTGCCATTCGTATGTAACTGAAAATATACTCTATGCCTGACAATACCTGGAAATTGCAGCAAATTCAGCCATATTGCGTATCATTTAGGGAAATTCTGTTTCGTATGGCATTACATTTAAATGAAAATTTAAGTTTAATTTATAAAAACTAAATCTATAATGATTAGATGATAACCACATCAGTTTCTAGAAGATTTCAGTCGTAACGTCGGTCGTGGACTTTTGTATGAAAAGAGAACTAACCGGCTATAATAATTTCCTATAAAGTTAAATTGGTATAAATCAGCTATAAAGATACTATTTCAAATAGTAGAAAATATCGGCACTTCTTCTAAATTAGGGGTGCACAAGTTTTTTAAGAGAAGGGCCACTTACAAAAATATTTGGGTTGTCAAGGGCCACATTAGTAACACAGGGAAAATTCTATGTCGGAGAGTGGGGTAATAACTCTTTATTCTTGGCGAAAAATGATTTTTTGTATATAATAAAAATAAAGAAATATAAATAAATAATTGTATGCAGGAATGCAGGGCTTCTTCACATACGAATAACTATACAAGACTTTATAAACACTAATTGCTCCTTCTTGATAAATGGAAACTCAAAAAAAAAAAAAAAAAAAAAAAAAAAAAAAACATACAAAATTTTTAAAGAGTTAAACATTATTTAAAATTATAATTAAAAAAAAATATTGAAGAAAATCCTTATTTAAAGTAGCAGGAACCTTATTTTTTAAGTAACAAAGTATGACAGAGTATTATATACTATGCAAACGGTATTTTTTCTTAGACCGATTAACAAAATTCTTTTTTTTTCTTTTTGTCAATCAAGCGCAACTGATTGCGAAATTCGCGGTTTTTTATCAACAACCGCTTCAGAGATCTTGCGGCAATTTTCCATTGCCGATTAACAAAATTCGCAATCCTTTCAAACAACCAATTTGCGATACCTACGACAAATTGACGAAATTTTCGATTTCTTTCAGCAATAAATTTCGGAAATTCGCGACTTTTTTCAACCCATGCCGGATCAACGAAATTTTGATTTTTTCCCCTGCCGATCGAATTATTTCAAAACCTTTTTTGTTCTACGATCGATCTACAAAATTTGGATTTTTTTTTTTTTTTTTTTTTTTTTTTTTTTTTTCATGAGAGCAAGTGACAAAATCCGCGCTTTTTTCATGAGTGATAGGCGAAGTTTGCGAAATTTTACATGACGGATTGACAATATTTTCAACTTTTTCCAATGACCAATAGTCGAAACTCGTGATTTTTTCCTGATTTGCACTGATGTAATTCGCGATTTTCCCCCGCAATAAATAGACGAAAGTTGCGATTCCATTTCTACGCACGATCGATGAAATTGGCGATTCTTTTCTTGCGACCAATGGATTTCTATTTCATGATATACTTGCGACCGATACATAAAATTTGGATTTTTCTTCCATGAGTCATTGACGAATTTCGAGATATTATTTCGACCAATTGACAAAATTCGTACTTTTTTTTTTCTCTTCGGGATTTTTTACAGCGACAGATTGAAAAAATTCTCGATTTTTTTTTTTAGGATAAGATTGAAGAAACTTCGAAATTTGAGATTATTCCTAGATTGATTGATGAAATTTGCGATTTTTTCGCTCCCGACGAACGAAATTCGTGAATGTTAACTGATTGACGAAATTTTTATTTTTTGCCGCTGAAAATTGATGAAATTCAATATAATTTTTCTCGCCATAAGCTGAAGAAATTCGCAATTTTTCAGCAGCCAATCAATGGAATCTGATATTTTTCCGCACCTCATCGACAAAAATCACGATTTTTCTGTGGCCTATTAACGAAATTTGAGATTTTTGCTCGCCGAGTCGACAGCATTCACGATTTTTCTGTGCCCGATGAATTAAATTTGAGATTTTTCTGCGCCGAATCCACAAAATTCTCGATTTTTCCGCACCCGATCAACGAAATTCGCAATTGTTAACTGACTCTGACAAAATTTGCAATTTTTTTCAGCCACAAATTGACAAAATTCGTGATTTTTCGTGATATATGGACAAAAATTGAGATTTTTCTAGTTATAAATTAACGAAATTCGCGGGGCAGAAGTAAACCCGTCGCAGGCCACAGGTTGTGCATCCCTATTATAAAGCATCAAAACCTTAAGCTAGAACGTATAGCTATAATAATAGGAAAGAAAAAAAATATTCCGAATCATTATTAATGTTAACTTGTAAGCATTTAATGGAAAATAACGTCATATTTAGCAATTTTTTTATCATATTTTTTATAATTATTTTCTGGAAATTAAAATGTATCTGTTGTTGTAGTTATTTTTACTTCAAATATATTTACTACGAATAAGTATGAAAAATTCGAATTTTTGTTTACTAATGACGTCAATTTCGGATGCTAAAATAAAGGGATGACAATAATCCATTCGTTTTATAGTTTTAGTTTTTTTTTTTATCATTTTTTTACTGAGGTCCTAAGTGAGGAATAAATAAATGTGATATAAAATTTAACAAGCGAAATTTGTATAAGTTAAACTATTGAAGTTGGGTGTGAAACAAGGTGTAAAGAGTGGTCTGGTAATTTTTCTTAAATTGACAGTAATTTTACTCTTGTTATAAACGTATATATATTAAGTTTCGTGCAAATTGTTCGAAAATTGTACATTGATATACGACACAAACAAACCAACAATAACTATTATATATATATATATATAGATAGAGAGAGAGAGGGATAGATAGATAGATAGATAGATAGATAGATATTGATGGGCTTAATGCAAATACTTTGAGGATGTTTTAAATTTATATCGAAAAACATATTGTGTTAGAGCGGTTATTTTTTTAATTTGTTTTCAATTTATAGATAGATAGATAGATATTCATGGGCTTAATACTTTGATGATGTTTTAAATTGATATCGAAAAAATATTGTGTTAGAGTGGTTATTTTTATAATTATTTTTCGATAATACAGTAGTTTCACATTATATCTTTGTTTAATATTTATATTACTAGAATAACTTCTTCTATAAATTACACTTATAAACCTATTTTAATAACATAACGTTTGAGTTTATATTAATTGTTAGTACAGTGTTATATTAATATTGCAATTTTGCATTGAAGTTTTTTTAATGATATATTAATGCTAAAATATATACATAATATAAAAGCCCTTAATTTGTTGTGTGAATTAGTAAATGTTGGAAAACGTCCCAGTGTAAGTGATTTTATGTCCAACATCACCTCGCTTGTGAAATGACAATTTCCTCGTGAAATATGCAACGCGTTTTTTAGTTGTGAAATATGTTCCAAGATGGCGACACTTCCCTGAGCTATGGTGGCGTAAGATCACAGACTAGCGAACAATTGTGTAAAAGACTTTTGTTTCGAAAATGCGACAACAGATCGCAGCACTACAGATCTTTTCTGATAGACTCATTTTAAATGGAACCTTTTTTTTGCTTGTTAAGCAGTTTTTTTTTGTTTCAGGCTTTTTTACTCTATTTTAACTCTTGTGGGCCCCTTTTTTACTTCTCACTCTAATGGCCGATGTTGTCGAGCCAACAACGCACGATTTTCTGTGCGTTGTTCTATTGTTACAAACAAAACCTTGTATCTCCGTGGATCCAATATCATGATTCAAATTATATCACTAATCTTATTTTATTCTTCTTTTATAGTGTGAGTGTTCGACCTTATGTATCCAAGATATAGCATTAGATTAAACGGTTTTATTCTGCACTTCTGCTCATCAATGAATACCACTTACACATTTTTTCAAATAAAATTAATCGAGTGTTTCTAGGTGATCAACGTGAGAAGTCAAGCACTCTGTGTTCACTTACCAGAAAGGTAAGAAAAAACTTTCTATCTTTCATTGTTGATATAAATACTTTTGGTATAATAATTTTATATTTATACTGGGTCCTTAGCTTCAAGCTAATCGCGAACTCACCCCTTCTAGATATTTTAATAGATTATGAAGGCTGAGTTGAAAGGGAAAGTAAATAAATAAATAAATAAAAAACCCAGTAATAAAAATTTGTTTATCTGATTGTGATAAAATGATGAACAAGATGCACATATGAGATATGAAATATTGAAATATATACATGAAAATAAAAATAAATGTGCATGAATAAATAACGATATATATAATATCGCAAAAAAAGAGTATTATTGTGAACGAATATTGATTGATTATTGTGAATAACTGATAATTTTATTTATATTTATAACATATACTAAGAAATTATTTTAAGAAAGTCACAAACTTCTTATAGTAAATATATCTGTTATCAAAGAATTTATAAAACTTGAATAACACGCTATGTCTGCCTCAAAAGAAATTACGGCAGTAGAGAAATTAAATGATAATAATTATAATCACTGGTGTTTTAAATTAGAAAGTCTGTTAATTAAAGATGACTTGTTCAAATATATAACAGAATCTCCACCTGCCACACCCGATACATATACTAAAAACGCGGCTAAGGCGAAAGCCATAATTTGTTTGTGCATTGAAAATACACAAATTGTGCACATCAGACATTTGACATCTCTCAAAGAAATTTGGGAAAGATTAAAAAGTGTTCACCAAAGAGCGAATTTATCATCCAAATTATTCCTTTTGAGGAAACTATATTCGCAAAAGCTCAACGAGGGCGGAGACTTAAATTTACATATCAACAATATTTTAACTATCCGCGACAAACTCGCTGCCATTTGAGAGCTCATAAATGATTCGCACATTGTGGCTCTTATGCTTTGCAGCTTGCCTCAGTCATACGCTCCTCTTATAACAAGCATGGAGGCTAGAGACGAAAAGGATCTAGACCTAGAGTTTGTAAAAAACAAGCTCATCGATGAGTACTCTCATCGAATCGAATACAAAAACACCAGCACACGACCAAGGGACACAGCATATAAAATTATAAATAAAGGAAACAAAAAAATATTGCAGCTTCTGTCAACGAGATGGGCACGCTCGTTCAGAATGTTACAAATTGAAAAACAAACAGAAAAACAATTACCAAAGAAGTGAAAATTATAACAGTAATAAATTTAACAACCATGCGAACTTTAAAGCCAATTTGGTAAACACCAAAAATCAACACAATGGTAGTAAAACCGACTCCTCGAATTTTTGTTTCAACAGTAAGTCAAATATAGAGGATGAGGTCAACCAATCGATCATTCCTCTCTTCCCAGTGGAAAACAATTTTGAAATTGAGTCAGTAAAAATTAACCAAACACAAACAACAGATCCAAACACATATAGCATTGACTCGGGTTGTACCAGGCACGTTGCATCAGCAAAAACAAAATTTGCTACATTCACAGCCGGGAATTTTGGGAATATAACAATCGCTAATGGAAAAAGGCTTAATTCGGAAGGTATGGGCGACGTAAAAATAAAAACAGACAAAAACCACTACATTACACTAAGAAATGTATTGTATTGTCCAGAACTAAAGGGCAATTGTCAGTTATTGTCAGTTAAGAAAGCCACTGAAAATAATATAAAGGTAATTTTCGAGAAAAATGCATGTTTATGTGTCAAAGATGATAATATAATCTTGACAGCTAAATTAAATGATAATCTCTACGTATTAAACCCTGAAGATGATTACGGCTATACTATAAGTACTCAAACTTTCTGTAACAATACAAATTGTATTTCATTGTGGCACCGAAGACTCGGACACAAAAATTTTGATGATATTAAATACCTTGTTAATCATGAATTAGCCAATGGGATAACAATTAACAAATGTAAACATGACACGCGATGCACCAAGTGCATTGAAGGGAAACTTTCCGCTCTGCCCTACCCTAAAGTAGCCACAAACAGAAGCAAAGACATCGGTACCCTCGCACATTCCGATATATGTGGCCCCATGAATACTGAAACGATAGGAGGGAAAAGGTACTTTATAACATTCACGGATGATTATAGCAGGTACACAATAACATACTTAATCGCGCATAAATCGGAAGCCGTTATCAAACTGAAAGAATACATAGCGCTAACAAAAAATAAATTTGGCACGTTGATAAAGGCAATAAGATCCGATAACGCAAAAGAGTATATCAGTGATGAATTTGAAAACTGCCTGATAGAAAACGGGATAGAGCGTCAATTGAGTGTTCCCTATTCTAGCCCACAGAACGGCGTTTCAGAGAGAAAGAATAGAACGATAGTGGAAATGGCTAGAACCATGTTGTCGGACGCCAAGTTACCTAAGCAATTCTGGGGGGAAGCTGTCATGTACGCCACCTACCTCATCAACCGTCTACCAACAAAAGGCTAACAAAAATAACATGACACCCTATGAACTTTGGCATAAAAGAAAACCCGATCTCTCGAACATCAAAACATTCGGATGTAAGGCATTTGCCTATGTCGGCAAACCTAAAAGAAATAAATTAGATGAGAAAGCCATCGAGGGAATAATGTTGGGATATGATTTCAGAAGCAAGGGCTATAGGATATATACGGGTGAAAATAAAATTATAATATCTAGAACCGTAAAATTCTTCGAAGAAGGTATAAAAATGAGGAAATTAAACCTGCCAAAGAAAATCAAAACATCGAACAAACTCCCGCAGATAATATTGAAATTGATCTAGAAGAGCGCGACGATGATCAGAATAACACCCCGACCGACACATCCCTTGAGCCGAGAAGATCGCAAAGACAAAATCGCGGCGTACCACCTAACCGTTATGGAATAAGCGCAAACCTGTGTCAAATTCAGGAGCCAAAGTCATGGACAGACCTACAAAATATCAATGACGCAGAAACTAAAGATAAATGGCTAAAAGCCACTAGTGAGGAAATAGATTCTCTGAAGCAAAATAATACTTGGAGATTAATAAAACCTATCCCGGGAAAACGCCTCATAGGTTGTAGGTGGACGTTTAAGGCAAAAAGGGGAGCCAACGGGTTATAGAGCGATATAAAGCCAGATTGGTCGCTAAGGGATATGCTCAAAAATATGGAAGCGATTTCGACGAGACCTACGCACCCGTTGTAGCGCATACCACACTGCGAGCATTCATAAACGCAGCGGTGTACAAAGACCTTAAAATAACTCACCTAGATGTCAAAACTGCTTTCTTACATGGCGATTTAGAAGAGGAGGTTTATATGCATCAGCCAGAGGGATACATAACAAAAGGGGAAGAAGATAAAGTGTGTAGTTTAAACAAAGCTATTTACGGCCTTAAGCAGGCAGCTAGGGCGTGGAACCAAAAAATAAGTAAATCTCTAAAAGAACTAAATTTCGTTGAATGCGCGTCAGACAAATGTCTGTACAAAAGAGTCCAAGATGGAAAAATCGCATACATAATAGTGTATGTTGATGACATCTTAGTCGCAGGAGACAAAACAGACACACACGAAATATACACTGAATTATCAAAGCAATACGAAATCAAAAATTTGGGTCAAGTAACACAATATTTAGGCATAAACATAAAGAAAACAGCAAACGGTAATCTAGAATTAGACCAGGAACACAAAATAATACAAATCGCAGAAAAATTCAATTTGTTAAATGGTAAGCCTACGTATATACCCATGAATACTAACTACTCTAATCTAGATCCAAACGGGAAACTAATGGGAGATAACGTAAAATTTAGACAGGCTATAGGAGGGCTTCTATACATTGCAACTTTAACTAGACCCGACATAGCATCAGTCGTTAACATCCTGGGAAGAAGGAATGAATCCCCAAGGGAAGTCGATTGGCAAGCTATCGAGAAATTAATTAGATATCTGCTTACTACCAAAGATCTTAAATTCGTCATAGATAAAACAAAACCTCCAATCCTAACGGCATATAGCGATGCCGATTGGGGGAACGACAGAATAGACAGGAAATCAACCACTGGAAACTTGTTTAAATTAGGAAATAATATATTGGCATGGTCATCGAGGAAGCAGAGTTGCACAGCACTCTCGTCCACGGAGGCTGAATATATCGCTGCCTCTACTGCAGGTCAAGAGATTTCGTGGTTGTTAGACCTGTTAAATGACCTCGAACTATGTCAAAAACTACCCGTAACATTGTACGAAGATAACTTATCAGCCATAAGATTGACCGAAAACGAAAAGGCACAGACAAGAACTAAACACGTGGAAGTTAAGTATCACCACATCAGATATCTATGCCAGAATGGTATAATCAAAATAACTTATTGCCCATCAAAGTTAATGCTGGCAGACATGCTCACCAAGCCGTTGCCTAAGCCTCATTTCGAGTGTTTGAGAAACAAGTTAAACATTCTACGTTCGTCGGTTTGACATAAAAAGCGGGGGTGTTGGAAAACGTCCCAGTGTAAGTGATTTTATGTCCAACATCACCTCGCTTGTGAAATGACAATTTCCTCGTGAAATATGCAACGCGTTTTTTAGTTGTGAAATATGTTCCAAGATGGCGACACTTCCCTGAGCTATGGTGGCGTAAGATCACAGACTAGCGAACAATTGTGTAAAAGACTTTTGTTTCGAAAAGGCGACAACAGATCACAGCACTACAGAACTTTTCTGATAGACTCATTTTTAATAGAACCCTTTTTTGCTTGTTAAGCAGTTTTTATTGTTTCAGGCTTTTTTACTCTGTTTTAACTCTAGTGGGCCCCTTTATTACTTCTCACTCTAATGGCCGATGTTGTCGAGCCAACAACGCACGATTTTCTGTGCGTTGTTCTATTGTTACAAACAAAACCTTGTATCTCCGTGGATCCAATATCATGATTCAAATTATATCACTAATCTTATTTTATTCTTCTTTTATAGTGTGAGTGTTCGACCTTATGTATCCAAGATATAGCATTAGATTAAACGGTTTTATTCTGCACTTCTGCTCATCAATGAATACCACTTACACATTTTTTCAAATAAAATTAATCGAGTGTTTCTAGGTGATCAACGTGAGAAGTCAAGCACTCTGTGTTCACTTACCAGAAAGGTAAGAAAAAACATTCTATCTTTCATTGTTGATATAAATACTTTTGGTATAATAATTTTATATTTATACTGGGTCCTTAGCTTCAAGCTAATCGCGAACTCATCCCTTCTAGATATTTTAATAGTAAAAATAATAGTAAATTTAAAGAGTTTAATAAATTGTATAGTATAAATATTTTCTTAGTTGAACGAAGTATACAACATTAAAAAAAATCATTTTAAGAAACAGTTGATATTTGATTACACCTTTCATTTTGATTATATTTTATTATGGAACCTGAAAATATATCACGGTAATATTATAGGGAAATATGTATTAAAAAAATCTCGCTCAACAAAAAATATCCTCTCTCGAAAACTGTATTTATTTTTTATCTTAAGAAAAAAAATCTTTATTTAATAATGTTTGCATAGTGAGAAACATTTTATTAATAAAAATGCTGTGTTTCAATTTATATTTTAATTAAAAGAAGATACATCTATTCCCATAAAAAATATGTGTTATTCTTAATCATTTCATGAAAAAAAATACTAATAGCCTTTTTAAAATGTAAATTATTTCCCCTTTTCTGTTCTAAATAAATGAAAATATATTAAACCGGCAACCGATATTTAATTTTTGATAAAACATTTCATTATGTTCCTTACTTATAATTAGAAAATACATTGTATAATTATATCGCATTGCATATTTTGTAAATTAGCACATTTGCTAGATGTTAAACTTAATAATATTTTATTAATACAAATCTAAAAAAATGAATTTGGTGTGAAGATTTAAGAAAAATAAAAATAATTTATATTTTATAATAGAAATAAGTTAAGGGTATAAATGTATTAAATAAATAACTTCTCTTTATTTTTCTGTTGCGAACGCAATACAAGTGCACTTTCCAGGTACATTATTTTTTATATTGAATTTTTAGATATATTTTTTTAGTTTCATATTAATCTCCTATTTTAACCATTCGAAAATTTGGGGTTTTACAGGCTACTTTATATTTTAATCTTAGAGGAATATCAAAAAATGTTTTACATTTAAAATATAATTATCGTAATATGTTTTAAAATGCATGTATGAAATATTTTGTATTCATATGCGATACTGTATTTGCTATAAGATGTTTCCAAGAAATTGTTGTTCTAATATTATTTAAATATTTGATTCATCAATTCTTTAACATTATATTACAATCCATGGAAAGACAATTGGATACATAGAATTATTTCAACTTCTCAAACAATTAGCAATGACTCGAAATATTTGCAAGAGGAAATCCAATATATCGCAGACTTTTTAAATATTTTAAATATCAACAGACACACTTTGTTCTTGTTATCATGCCGACTATTAAAAAATGTTTACTATTTAAAAATTCCTTTGGAATAATTTTTATTATCATGCGTCTGTTAATATAGTCGCTAGGATTATGAGTGGGCCACAATTAGCTATGTCCGGTAGTAAGTATTTAAAAAATGGCTGATACACACGTGGGATTAAGGTTGATAAGTCAAAACATTTCCACGACATAGATCATTATGAATACAAACGCAAACGCTTAATGAAACTTAGAAAATACAGATAGGATTTAAATACAAAAATACATTATTAGTAAAGAATGATAACTGCCTTTTGCCTTTCTATTAAACAATATATGAATAGTGCACTTTTGCATGTCTTTCCTATAATTAAACTTTGCAATCTTTTAAAGCCTTACGACGTTTCATCTTTTATCATCAACCAACCTCTGTTGGTATTATTTTTCTACTAATCTGATTCTATTCTCGTGGATCATTGACTTGTACTCGTTCATTAAATTATAGACCGTGGGACTGTTATATTTCATTGAGTTGATACATTTCGCATGAGTGTTGCTGTTCATTTCTATTCCCAAATATATATTAATTTCGTAAATATCCGTAAATAATGCATAAGCTCTCAAAATTCAGAAATTAAAGATAAAATGTTCCAAATATTAATGAAAACGTCCTTCCGGAAAGAAAGAGAAAAAGGTTCCTTTTATATTTAATATTTTGACGTACCAGCCATTTAAATATACATGGTGAATGAAGATAGTCAATGAACTTGATCGTGACCTTCATACCTGTAAGTCCTGTACGCATGTTTACCCATATCGAAATCGGATAATGTATGCAAGTGCTATCGCATGGAAAAAATGTCAGGCAACCTACATCCTAGAGTTTCAAACTGCTATATCCCAGCCATTAGGATAACGATTAAAAAAATGATTTAAAAAAAAGCCGTACAATCCTTGTATAAGCATCAAACTTTTAAAACGTAAAGCCTTTTCAATTTCTAATTTTGCTGTACCTCTTTTTGCATTTTAAAATTTAATTGTTTTTTTAATTGCCACAATCTTAATACTAGATTGTTCATGAAGCTGGCTAAAACAATCAGTCGAGACGTTGGCATGTCCTGTACACATAGTCACATCCAAATGGGAAAGAAATGCGCATGCTATCGAATGACAGAAATTAGATTATTTAAAAATGACAGCCATTCCAAAAGCTGAAACCACTATATCTCAGCCATTTTTTTTAAGATAAAGCCGAATCAAAACATGCTCCGGAGTCCCCGTATCAAGGTTACAGATTTAAGAAGAAAAATCTTTTTCAATTTCTTATTTTTAATAATGATTTAAAAATTTTAAATAAAAAAAAATATTGGTCGCTTTTTTTAAACAAGATGACGGAAGAAGCAGGCTGACAAACTCGGTCGAGACGTTGGTATTTTCTGTATACATGCTAAGTGACATCAAAATCAGTGAGTAAATAAGCGTGCGATGCACATGACAAATATCAGATTGTTGCAAAATGCTAGCCACACAAGGAATTCAAAATACTACAGCTCTGTCATTTTTATTTTCTTCTATCTTAACAAGAAGAAAGTATTGGATTCGTGAAAACTTTCTCCTTTCGGTTTTTCACGGATTTATACGTTTTAGAAGGCCCTGAACACGATTTGACTATATTTTTAAAATGTCTGTCTGTGTTTCTGTCAGTCTGCCTGTGTATAACAAAAATGTAGTGGGCTAATGCAAAATTATATTAATAATATATTATTATTATATTCATATAATATATAATAATGTAACACATATAGTATATATATATAATACAATGCAATATATTTATATATTGTATTTTATTATACTTAATATATTATTATATAATAATTATGTATCTTTCTATTGTTCTAATATTCAAGGTTTAATAGCACGGGTTTAATAAAATTTTAGACCTTGACATAAGTTGTAGCTCAGGCTGTAAATCGCGCAACAAGCGGCTCTGCTATGGTCAATTTTTCACGATTTCCTCAATCACTCTTTCTGAAGAGATTATGCATGGATTTTCATCAAAATTCAGATTCAGTGAGGCGTTGACATAAATTGCCGCTCATTAGGTTTTGGTACCAATCGCCTAATGGGTTATTCTGATATGCTGCATTTTCAGGATTTACACTATTTTAGCGATAGTTATATCTCAAGAACAAATGCACGGAATTTTTTCAATCTTCATATTTTGTTAGACCTTGTCATAAGTTGTTGCTGATTAGGTTTTTCTGCAAATCACATGACAGGAGGCACTACTATGCTGAATTTTTCCCGATTTTCGCGAAAGCTATGTCTCAAAAACTAACGCACGGTATTGTTAAATTTATAACTTTAGACTCCTCATGATAGCCATGAGAATCACGGCAATGTTAACCATTTAATTGTGGCTCTGTGTTAGGGAATTTTGAAGTATTAGCATGAATTAGTGAGAAGAAAGTTTTATGATTCACTGTTAAAAATTTGCAGCAAACTGTCCAGTCATTCGACCGACTTTTGAAAAAACGGTTTCATAACTGTAATTTAACTATATTCTGACCATAAAATGGCCAACAATATGCTCAGAATAGTTTTAAAATACGGTTGTGTAACCGTTTTCGATAAAAACGGTCAAAAGACTGTACGGAATGCTGTAAATTTTTAACAGTGTTGTCATATCCGACTAGTTTACAAAAAATGCTACGGAATCCTCCTGTCTCCAAAATTCTGCTATAAATAACCATCCGAAAAACATACTGAAATCAATTCATGCTGGTTCACGTGGCTTTAAAGTTTAATCATTTCTACACTATCTGTATTATAAAGGACAAACATATCTGTGCGTAACGCATACGTCATTTTGCGAATGGCAACACTTAAAAATTTGAAAAATAAAATTTTGGTTTTTCAATTTTCTCTATTGCACATTTTTAAACTTCTAAACATCGCACATTTTAAATTTTTACACCGTCGTATGAGGAAAAAAATTCTCTTTTAAATGGCATTTGTGTGAAATCTGTATCTCAATTTACTTTTGAGATATTAATTTTTTTGTAGTTTTTAATACCATTTTTCTAGGAGTGGCAACAAAAGTATCCCATTTCTATTGAAAGTAAACGGAAAATAGGAGATTGCTGGATCATTTTGTTGCTATTTTTTCTCATAAATCCTAAAAAAAAGTGGAAATTAAAATACGGGCTATATCAAGAATATTGTTTGTTATTCCGCGATAATGACGTCATATGCATACTTTTCTATAGACGAAGTTTAAAACTGGATTGTAAAAGTAGATTGCTTTAGCGGACGGAAATGACGTCATTTTATAAAAAAGCGTGTATTTAATTCTTAAAACTGAATTATGTTGTGTAGAAGTGCGTCATTTTCACAACCGATCTGCTTTGAAATTCTTCACAGGTGAAAATGTTTCATTTTTGAAAATATTGTAATCGAAATCACACACTGATAAAATGCAATGTTTTACAAAAATTTCGAGTGTCTTTATAAAAGAGAGGTGACATGCAAATGATAGCGATTTATACTACAGAAATTGATTATTCTCGCCTGGATGGATTTGCTTCGCCGAGTTAGACAAGCAGACAGATAATTAGAGATTTAAAATAATATCATGTTCCTGATTTTTTGTACAAAATTCTCTGGAATAACAAAATTTTAATGCTATTCTTTAGGAAATTCTACTATAATTTTATCAAAACAACTTAATTCATCAACAAACAACATAAAAATAACAATTTTCATAATTTTATATAATCTATATATTTAAAACACAAATGTGATTTTTGGTCATCTGCCCTGATCTTTCTCCTGAACCAATTTGCTATTTTTTTTTTTTTTTTTTTTTTTTTTCACTGAAAGCTGTTCATTTGTAGATCGCACTATCTGTTTTGTTTTTTAAAATAGCCCCACTTTTGTATTTTAATTTTAAAAGCATTTTATGAAATTTCTTCAAAATGGTGAAAATAAGACAGCTTTCATTATTACAGACAAGAGAGAAATAATGAGGTATTTTTATCTTTATTCATGCTATTTTCTGATGAAAATTCAAAATTGTTGATAAAAATTGTTGTATAGCATTTAGAGGCGCAAATTTCATTAGAAGCATAATATTATATTAGGGAATAATAACGGAAAATGACATACTGCTTTTGAAAACACGCATTTTTCTTCAAAAATTTTCTATATTGTTTTTCCTTCTATATGTGTATTAATCCTAAGTTTCAGATCTAGGCGAAATGCTTATTTAAGTGAAAATGAAGTCATATTTAAAAGAAAACGGTTATTTTCTTAGATAAAACTAAACACTTTAACACAAATGCGTCTAAAAAACATAAGTTACGGAAATTTTTACTCTCCGGAATTGAGATTAGAATCTCAAGTAAACAGTGCGTCTGTTCACATAATCAGATGTAGGTGACAATTGTGACAAGTTTTGAGTTAAAATGATTTTAAAATGATCAAACAAAATACAAATTAAAAAAAAATGATGAATATGGATATGAGAAGTGCGTATGCAAATTTTGAAAATGTGAAAATTGCTGTTTTTCATTCCGGAATACCACGCATGAGAGCCTCAATTGATAACCACATCGTAATAACTGATCTTAATTATATTTTATTGATTACGTACTTATATTACAAAGAACAAACGTATCTGTGCGTAACGCTGACGTCATTTTTGCGAATGCCAACACTTAACGATCGAATTTTGGTCTTGAAATTTTCGCTACTGGAATTTTTTAATCTTCTGACCATCGTACATTTACAATTTTCGTCGCATCGAGAAAAATATTTACTTTCAAATGCAATTTGCTTAAAAACTGTATCTTAATTGACTGATGTATCCTATTTTTTAAAATAATTTTTAAGCATGATTTTTTTAAAAAGTTTATCTTATCCCGTGCCGGTTTCATTTCATAATAATGATAAATATTTTGCACATAAATCAACAAACATTGTTCAACACATGTTTCTGACTATTTTTGCATAACGAAATTAATTCTTACTTTATAAAGAAATAAAAGAATAATATTAAAAAAACAACACCAACCTAACATACTTGTGAAAGACAAATTAACGAAATTAATACTTCTTTTATAAACAAATAAAAGAATAATATAAAAAAAAACACAAATCTAACATATTTGTAATCGTACAATTTAAATTTTTAGATCACCAAATAGGATTTTTTTTTTCAAATGGAATTTGTTTGCAATAGTTCATCTCAGTTTACTGATTGTCTATGGTTTTAAAATCAATTTTAAAGCATGAAATATTTTTTCAATTTATCAATATCGCTAGGAGCTCGATTACGCAAGATTAATCCGTTCACCCTTAAAACAAAATAAAGAGCTCATCATTTTCTTATGGCTAATATCCATTAAAAAACTTCCGTGTGAATAAATAAATAAAATAATATAAATAAAACACAAATGTAACGGACATGTGTAAGCTAAGAAATTATCGGAATATAAAAGGATGCCGTAAGTAGCAAACTCTTGGTCGAATAACTCTTAGCATGCGGCTAATAAGAAAATATCGTTTTTGATAAATTTCAAAAATTTATTTGATTGTATAATTCGTATTTTTGATATGAAAAATGCTTTTTTAATATAAGTGGGCAATCTAAATATTTATTGCATATAAAAAATTATTAGCTTTTAATAAAAAAAAAATGTTTTCACCTGTATTCTGTAACCCGAGAACCCCGGGTACGATCCCCTAGTATATATAAATTCCTAATGAAACGAACTTATGAAACGGAAGATTAACATCAAAAATCAATATTGATCCGCAGATTTCAAAACTGGTATTAGAATTTTTAAATCCGAATTAGTTTTCGAAATATTAATATTTTTCTAATTTTATATACATTTAGGTAGCTTTTATTAAAAAAAGCTACCTATTGCAGCCGTTCGGAGGAAAACGATTTCAAAAAAATTTGGTATATTTTCATCGATCTTGACCCCCAGACCCCGAAACCACCCTCCGTTCAAAATTGATATATATATATATATATCCATATATATATATATATATATATATATATGACCTTTGTCACACTGTAACTCTCGAATTTATGAACCGATTTGGATGAAATTCGGTATGTACATACCAATGTCTCGATTGAGTTCGTTGGCCAGCTTCAACCTTCATTTTGTTTCAAAATGGCGGCCATTTAAGATTTTTTTAAAAATTTTAAATTTGAAATGTGGTACAAAAAAATTGAAATTGGAAAAATATTTTTTTTTATGTATTTGACCTTTGTACAAAGATTCCGCAGCAGTTTTTGTTTTGTCTATATCTTAAAAAATGGCTGAGTTATAGCATTTTGAATTTCTAGCTAGGCTGACATTTTGAAACGACCTGAATTTTGTCACGCGATAAAAGGGGCATATATGAACCGATTTGGATGTAACTTCGTTTGTACATAGTATATACCAATGTCCCGACCGAGTTCGTTGGCCAGCTTCATCCGCCATGTTGTTTAAAAGAGGCAGCCATTTAAATTTTTAGGAAAAATTTAAATTTGAAATGTGGTACCAAAAAATTGAAAATTGAAAAAATATTTTTTTCTTATGTATTTGACCGTGATACAAAAATTCGGGAGCAGTTTTTGTTTCGTCTATATCTTAAAAAATGGCTGAGTTATAGCATTTTGAATTTCTATTGTGGCTGAAATTTTAAAACGACCTGATTTTTGTCACGCGATAACAGGCGTATTTATGTACCGATTTGGATGTTACTTGGTCTGTACATAGTACATACCAATGTCTCGACCGAGTTCGTTGGTCAGCTTCATTCGCCATCTTGTTTCAAAAGGGTTTCCATTTAAAGAAAAATTAAATTTAAAAATTAAAATCAGGTATTAAAAAATTGGAAAATGAAAAAAAAAATTTTATGTGTTTGGCCTTGATACAAAGATTCCGGAAGAGATTTTGTTTCTGAAAATTTGTTCTTTTGTTTAGATCTTAAAAAATGGTTGGATTATAGTACTTTGAATTTCTAGTATGGCTAAAATTTTGAAACGATCTTGTATTTGTCACCCGATAAAACACGTATTCGGCTATTTACATGTAAGAAGGCATGTGGATAGTATACATCAATATCTCGACCAAGTACGCTGGCCAGCTTCATCCGCCATCTTGTTTCAAAATGTCGGCCATTAAATTAAAAAAAAAATTATATTTAAAGTGAGGTGCAAAAAAAAATAGAAATTGAAAAAGGTTTCTTTCTTAAGTATTTGACCTTGATATAAGGATTCAGGAGCATTTTTTGTTTGTCTTTATCTTAAAAAATGGCTCAGATATAGCAGTTTCAATTTCTAATGTGGGTGACATTTTTGAAAAATCTGATTTTTTGCCTGCGACAGCACTCGTATATATCAACGGATTCCGATGTGAGTGAGCATGTGCACAGCAATTAGCTGGTTAGCCTCATCCACCATGTTGTCTTAAAATGGCAGGCACATTAGGAAATCGCCGAATTTGGCAACCAAATATAAGTTACTTTAAGTAAAAGCAGCTTGGATAAAGATAACTAATTTCGCGAAATTCTCATTCATAATGATTTAGTATTGATAAAAATTAGTATTGAATCTCCTATATTCGGTTTCCACTAAATTGAGCTTCGTGTGTTTGAATAATATAAGCTGGCTTTTTTAAAATAAGGAATTTGAAAGCTATCTCTTCCTCCCGGCACTGGCCGGAAGGACTTTTTTCTAATGATGGCAACTCAAGTTTTAATCAAACAGATTTTTTTTTCATATTTCAGAAAAGGTTACATTAAATGTATGCTAAGAAATGTATCATGCTACTTTTATTCTTAATTCAATTTACTTGAACAATTTTTATCTTTCGTGAAATCGAAAGATTCTGATAGAGAAATCAATTTTGACGGTATTTTTATGTTAGCGAGACACAAGTGATAATTTGCCAAACATTTCTCCAGTCGCATTTCTTCATATTTTATTCATTTCATTTAAAATATAATCCTTTCATTCATTTTATTTAAAATACACAACTTTAATTTTAAATTGATGGATTTCACTTCTTTCTTTTTCTAAAAAACAAAACGAAAAGAAATAAAAATAGGAACAGATGTTATCTACGCACCGGGGTACCTAATTGACGCCAAAAGGGCATTATTGTGATTGATATGGTAACACGGCTATTGTTGTTTATTTGATAATAAGTGTTTATTTACTTTTATTTCTTTTTTTAAATTATATAAATTATTTTGCTCTATGATTATTAATTTTTTTTTTCCTTTAGAAAATAATAAAAAATAATTAAAAAATACGGTACTACTTAGTAATTCCGTCGAACAATTTCGCCAAATTATATAAATCGCCAAAACACTCGCCAAATTATTCAAATTGACAGTTTTATTTTAAATAACGAAAGAACAAAAAAAAATTAGTATAACATTTATAAATATACAAATATAACGTCGGAGTAAAAATCACTTGATGGCGTAAACGAGTGTAACTTTCTTAAAGTCAAGTGAATGTGACATTTACGATCAACCATTATTGGCGTTTAATCGTATAGTTTGGCGATAGATTTTTGCTGGACGGGTTATCTAAGGAATACCAAAAATGCATATGTAACTGGTATTTGGAAACGAGGTTTTCGCCAAATTTTTGTAAAAAAATAAAAATTACGCCAAACCTGCGATTCATATCTGGCCAAATATTACCACTCGAGAAAAAAAATGCTAACTGGCGAGTTGAAAAAAAGCTATTAGCGACATTTGCATCGGCTAGCGTAACAGTACCTAGAATTCTTGGCGACAATGGCAACTTGTATGTAGTTTTATTCGAAAAAATTTTTTTGATTTTTTAATCAAAATGGAAAATTTACGGTCCCATATTGGCACGATTTTTTTCTGAAGCCAATGTCATATATGGAGCGGGCACATAACTGGCGCCAAAATATCGTTATTTTGCTTGATATGGTAAGCCAGATGTTGCTGTTGATGCTGTTGATGCGTTCCCCAAATTGGCGTCGTTAAAAAATCGCGCCAATATGGGACGTATATGACATCTTTTCCAACTTTAATATGAACGGCGAAGGGATCAGACCGTATTTGTTTATGGCAGTTGATGACTTGAACCATTATAATATAGATGAAATGATGGCGATGGAATAATATTTGGCGACTTATCACCTGTACCTGGCTAACATTAAAGTATCAAAATGGCACATAGAGTATAAAAAGAGAAGTGGTCCGCCCTGAACTGATGATGATAGTCACATGACTTTGGCTATTGTTATAGAGATTGTTTTAAAATACCGGGAGACAAAGACTCTGTATACATAATTTATTTTATTTTACCTTCTTTTCAAATGTTTAACTTATCCTCTTTAATCAAAAACAAAAACAACCGTTGGATGTCTTAACAGCAACTGAATCGCCTTTAAATTTTTGCAATCAAAGGGAATTGAATGGAAACCCGTTTACAGGGAGATCTGCACAGCTTTTTTCAGTATAATTCAATCTTCTCTAATATTTTTAAAACCCATCAGATTAGCGTGTTTTTAAATTATGAGTGTCTAAACGGGGATTTGGCGAGCGTAGCTTGCAGGGGGCAGAGCCCCCTAGTTAGGATATAAAATTTTATAAGTTGCACTAATAAATATTTTACTGTTAAAAAATTGAGCAAACGGTCCATTTATTCTCCACACTGTTAAAAATGTGCATTATTCAGACAGGTCATTTGACCATTTTTTTTTCCGAAAACGGTTACACAACCGTAATTTTAACACTATTCGGACCATATTATTGGCCATTTTATGGTCAGAATATAGTTAAAGCTTGGTTATGAAACCGTTTTTTCAAAAAATGGTCGAATGACCTGCCAGAATGCTGCAAAATTTTTAACAGTGCACGTTTTACAGAATACGGTTACATAACCGTAATTTAACTTTATTCTGACTATAGCATGGCAAATAATATGGTCAGGTACGCTGCAAATTATAGTCAAGTAACCGTTATCTTTGAAAACTGATGAATCACTGGACAGTTTGGAACAGACCTTTAACACTGCAGTGTTCAAGGGCAGTTGGAAGGCTAATTCATGAAAAAATAGTGTTTTGGACTTTTTAAGGGTTCATGTGCCCTTTGAACCAACAAAATACATGGAAAAGAAACCTCTGTAAGAACTGCAGTCACTCTTTAACTAATTGACTTTTATTTATAAAATTGAAAACACATTCTAGGAACGATTTATTTTATCAATTAAAGTTGTTAAAAAAGGTGTACACATATATAGCTTTTTAAAATTTATTTTTAAAAATAATATAATTTTCACGAAAGATTTATTCTTGAATACATTGCGCGCATGGTTTTTCCCATTTGAATGGCTAAAATAAGACAAGATTTTTTTTGTGAGTAAAGATATAAAGTGTTTTCACAATGACCTACAATGAAAAATTAAAACTTGTAGATCCAGTGAAAAAAATTTTGTTTTAAAGAAATTCGAAATATCGAGGTTTCTTTTATACAAAAGTAATCATGAATTCTAAACTCCTTACTTGAGAAACATAACGTTTAATACATACACCGAAAATTTCGTGAAATTCTAGGAAACCATATTTCAGAAATCGTGCGTGCAATTATCAAAATTGCTGTTTTGAGAAAATTGATTTTAAAGATTGAATCACCCCTTGATCACTTAGCAAAACCTCTAAGTATTTTAAACATAACTTCTCTTCTAATGTGACTATTTGTATGTTGTTTGCTTCTAAATGTTCCTAAAGAATCATATTTAATTAGAAGCTATGTAAAAAAAATCAATTTTTGGAGCTTTAAAGGGTACCTGGGCCCTTAATGTTTTGAATTCTTTATTTATCCCGCTTGCCAATTGCTTGACATTACTTTTGTTTCTGTGACAACGACAAGTCAATTTTTTTAAGTGATTCAGTTTGTTTATAATATACATAAACATTATATACAAGAACATTAAATTCAATTTTCTCAAAATGTGCTTTTTACTCTTCGACGTACCATTTTGTAGAAACTGCAGCATATTATTGTCTGTAATATTGCCTGAATATTTTAAACATATCTCTAATCAACGTTAAGTGAACTTTTGTTACAAACGTATGTTTTTAATAAGCGTTTCTCTTTGGAAAAATGCAAGTTTTCTGTTAGTTTAAAGCTGTTTTTATTCCAGAATTTTTTTTACATATAAGTAAAGAACATATGTTTATATATTTAATTCCACTTTATAAGGAATTATTTATATTATGTATATAAAAATCCTTGGAAGTATTAACCATTTTTCAATGTATTAAAAATAGTGTAATGTAATCAATAGAATTATATTACTTAAAATACTTCTTGTATTGCAGTGAAACGTAGAACTTAGTGAGCGTATTAACATGGGCTTGTCAGTGAGTTTAAATAGTTTTGCAACGTTTTGCGTATACATATTATTAAAAAGATATAATATTATTCATATATTATATATATATAATTTTTTTTAAAAGAAACGACTAATTTCAATTTACATCTTTTAATTTTTTACATTTATTAAGAAACATAAAAGTATATAGAATTAATATTGAAGGAAAAATGCGAAACAATGCACTTAAAGAAAAAAAAATAATCTCCTAAGTAAGTGGTATTAATTATATTTTATGAAAAAATACCTTTCATAAAAATGTTTGCATAAAAAAAAATATTTTTCTTATTAAAATATATGTTCTTTCAGTTTAATTTTTAATTAAAAGGAGAAACGTTATAAATTATACATCGTTCATTATCATTTTAAGAAATAATATTACTAGTAGTCTTTAAAATAGTGTACACCTTTTTTTAAATAAATAACAGAATTATATCTTGACAATCAATATTTCAATTTTATAAAATTTTATTTTAAGCGATGTTGCTTATTTGAACTTGTAGTAGTAATAAAAGACACGATTTATTTGTTTTAAATTATACATTTTGTGAATTAACATGCTAGAAAGTAGCGTGACATTTAAATACGAATGACGACAATTAAATTTAAAATTGTGTTGATCAAATAAATTAAAGTCAATAAAATAAACACAACATACGTTGTATGCTATTAATAATATGATAAAATAATGAATCGGATCTTGCTGAGAAAATATCTTTTTTATTAAATTCTAGGATGATATGCCACCAACGACATACGTTCACCAACCACCCACCCGCACAGAGTGTTTCCAAAAACACGCTTATTTCCTTTGTTTTATATATTCACTAGGGAATATTAAAGGATATTATCATGGTCAGTGGCTCTTAAGTATAATCTAATTGCCATTCATTTCCTTTTGACTGTTATTTTTTCCTTAGACTGGGGAATGTCCCGTTCACCGTTGTCGCGACAGCTGATGGCTGTTTATGTGATTACATAAGAAAGGTCAATTACTCATTTTAAAATCAGCTGTGTAAAATTCTTAGGTAATAATTAATTAAATTAAAAAAATTAAAAAAAAAACCCGACCGCGTAAAAAGCGAACTTATTAATTATTTCTCATCAATGTGCAAATATTTTTATATTACTTACCAATTTTTTTTACTTACTTGTATTGATGGCTTTTATGTTGTGTTTAATTGTTAGTTTCTATCTATAAACACTATTTTGATGAGGCCTATAGATATCTATGAAGGTCAGAGTTCCAGTAAAGATAGAGATCCTACCTACACAACTTCCAGGTTGTGTAATATTTAAACGAAGTTTCTGACTGTAAAATAGTCCATGAAACATCATCTTCATTTTGATGGATCTATCCAATGATATGCATCTCAATAGGGTGCGCAATTTTTTCCATCTCTACTGCCATTTTGAATTTATAAAAACAAAACCTAGCCTATAACCATCGGGCGGTTAAGACAAATCGATAGAGACCTGATTCATTAAAATCCATCCAGCCGTTGGGATGTTTCGAGTGTATAAAGAAATCCACATACCCAGATACGCATGAAATATATAACCCTTCTTCGCAGTCGTTTTAAAAATAGCGTTGCCTCATGGAGTTTTAGACATTTAGAAGGAAAATTTTCTTTTTGAAGTTACAAGAAAATCATTTTAAGTATATTCCACTTTAAATATATCGTTTTATTTATGATGTAATCTTCAACATTAAATGCTTTTCGCATGTAATTTTTTTAAACTTTTAATATATATATATATATATATATATTTATATCAATATAGAAATATATATTTCATTAAAATATATACTGTTATACATAATTTTTAACGTTAACTTTTTTTTAATTCACGTGTAATTCATATATTTCAGTTTAAATGTGTTTTTGAATATTATTATTTGGCGTTTTTTATATTAATCTGGCAAAATTAGGTGAAACAGGCCTTTTTTTAAAATAAGAGCTGAATCTCCATCCATACATGAAATTTTGAATAAATTATTTAAAAACATAAAAAATATGCATTTAAAAAGGGATTGGAAACTACACACCATTATCTCATCAAGTGTTATTAGATATTTAAATTTATATGCATAGCCCTAAAAAAATTCTAATTGATGTCTGACTAGCTCCAAAAATAGTACTTTAATTCAAAAACTGCTTGTTTTAGCGATTGTACATGTACTTTTCTATTAAATTACTAGTTTTAATATTTTGCATATATATATATATATATATATATATATATATATATATTTTAATATGAGCCGTCAAAAAGTTCCGGTCACAACGAATTCAATAACGGCAGCAGCGGTCGTAGAGTTAGTTGCTTTGTTTTAAAACAGAAACAGGTAAAAAGATTAAAAATCACTCGTTTCTTTAAAATAAAATATGTAGCCCTATTGAAAAGAAGTAAAAAAATCTTTACAGCATTTTTTAAAACCTTTATAAGGTATTCTTTACGAGCATTTCAGAAGTTTATGTATCATATACATCTAAGCAGATCTGAAATATCAATAAATAATTATTGAAGTATCGTGATATGGGGCATTATCACAACCTTTTGACTTTTCACGAATAAAACTCTGGTGGATCTAACTTTTTATTTTCTTCTAAATTTTTATTGATAATGAATTTGCAGAATACCCACCGGATATTCAAATAATAACAATGCAGCATTTTTAGTACAAAATTTTGGTAAAACATTGTTTTAAAGGGGTTTTAAATAATGGACGGTAAGGAGAAAAAGGGGACGGTATAGGGAAAAAAAAAGAGATGGTAAGGATGGAACGGTAAGGAAAATTATCACCTATTTTTAGGCAAATCATGTTTAAGAATAAGTGAAAGACACAATGTTCATTGAGTTTTAGAAACAGTTATTTACATTGAATTAAATTAAAATAATAATAATAATTTACCTGGAAAAGTGCAAGAATAAACCTTGGAGACGTTAAGACTGCCAATAAAGCCACGACGCTAATTATTTGAATTTCTTCTCTTTTTTTAATGGCTGACTGTACTCTGTATTGCATACCGTTCAAACGATTTCCGATGATGTTGCATACTAAACTAAACATAATACCAAAAATATAAAACATTAAAGCTCTTATTTACACAATCAAAGCGACTATTTCGTTTAAATATACCTTTTTACAAAATGAAAGTTAATGTTTGATCTTTAATTAAATTAACATATGACTAGAATAACCGCGAAGGGGCGTTTTGACCCCTACCAAATTAATAATAATTTCGGTTCGAACCGGAAATTTCTTTGAAAAGTAAGTTTTAAAAATACAAAGAAAAAGTTAAGTAAATAAGTTAAACAGTTTTAAAGAAAATTCTGATGAAAAATAATTTTAAATAACTTGAGTAAAATTTACGACATTTCTAGAGTTAAACAATTCAGAAATTCTTCATCTTGTTTGCTACTATTTAACGGTACAAGTGTTACAGTAGTGTAAAATAATGATGCAAAAGTAGGAAATTGCACCATTTTTTTGTATTTGAGTCTTACTATGAGTTTGTATTTCACAGCTGTTACTTCTAGAATATAAAATTGTTCAGCAATAAAGTTAATATAATGTATTCGCAAGTATTCGAGTACATCATAAAAACTCTTAAAATTTTAAGTTTTAATTTAATTTATGCGGTTTTTCGCAAATTTAATTACATTTCTGTAAATATCGCAACAACATTTTCTCATCGTTGTGAATAAGTGGGAGTAAAAGCATAGAGAAATGATGAAAACATACTTTGCCATCCAATTTTATGAACAAATATCTTTGTTTTTAAGTTGTTTGTATAAATCTATTTAATCCTATTTAGTATTTACGATTCTTTTTTTTTATGTAATGTAAAAGGTACTGATAATTATCTAATTATGAGAAATTTCAATATTTTTTGATTGCCTACGAGGGACTGCCCAGACAAGGAAACTATGTCTGCAGACCATAATGTCCCTCCTGGTCGCCTTTATTAATTTCTTTATAAAAAAAACAGTTTTCAGTTAGAGATGCCAAAATCGCGGCAATGAGCAGTATTTACATAAATTACATGAAGATAAAATTCGCAGAATGCTCCTTCACGACAGATAGCTGGAGAAAAAACGATAACATAGGTGTCACCCGCTGTGGCAGGGAGCCCCCAAGCGACAGGCAGCAGGGGGAAAAGGAGTGGTTGGTGCTGCTATGGCAATGCTGCGTGTACTGTAAGTCCAGAAATTCTAGATTTGGAGTGCTGATCTAATACTTTGTTTGCTCCTGACGCATGATCGCTATGAAGTGAGAACACAAATTTCTTTTTGAAATTGATAAATATGCTTTCATTTTGCCAGCAGTGCCGGCCTTGAGAGTATCTTTAATAGGCAGGATTTGGAGGGAGCTGTGAAATTTGATATGCCAGGTTTTCGTTAGAGTACAGTGATAGTAGCTTTGGTATGACTAATTCTCCGCATTTGCAGAGAGGTGAGGATGTGCAAAGGAATTTTTTAGGTAAGTTTTGAAAGGGCCGTGACCCGTCAGGAATGCTGTGGTGGATATTGAGTGATGATATAGGTTTCTGGAGACTTTAAGTATGGGGTTGTGTGTAGAGTGTCCCTTTTGAGAGTCGTCTCAGCTAGCCTACCAGGCTGGAAGATTTCTGCCTTTTAAGACTCGCCTGACATGGGACGAGGGAACTGGGATTTCAAAATCTATTGCCTGTTTTTCTGTTGCTAGCGTGGGCAGTGCATCGGCTCGCTCATTGCTTTCAACGCCAATGTGGGCCGATACATGACCAAGGGAATATTGGTGGACCAGTGTTAAGAGTAGTTTAATTTTTAGTACTAACGGGTCTTTGGCACGGTGCGCGAAAATTGCTTGGAGGCCGGAGTGACTATCACTGTAGACTTTAACGAAGGGGAAGGATTGGCCAGAGATCCACTCCAATGCCCGCAGGTTCGCGAGAAGCTCAACTTGATAGATGGAGTTATGATCTGCAATCCTGTTGGCCCACTGGTGGGTCACCTCCTCGTCACTAACGACACAGAATGCTGTTGCCATGCTTGATTCGTTTCGGGAATCATCCGTGTATAGGGTTGGATTTCGGGATGGATTGTAGGTGCTTTTCTGGGTTAACTTGTAAATGAGATGTCTCTTCCATAGGGTGCAATATACAACTGCTGACTTTCGTCTGTATGTCTGTGTTAGGGAAATGTGTGTGATAAGTTGATTCGTGTTTTAAGGGAATGATTTTATTTCTTAGGTATTCAAATTATAGGATGATTGTTATGGGAGGGATCCCCGTTATCACTTCAAGACTTATAGACTTATAGCCTTTACTCACTTGGAGTAGGAACATCCTTTGAGTTGAGATCAATTTGTCCTTCGTCTTCTGTGTGAGGTTTCCACCTCAGATGCTCGCTCGCTCAGTAAAATATGATCCGTTCCACTATGGTGTGGTACCATATTTTAAGCATTTTTGGATTTATGCCGTAAGTTTTTGTTGTAAGTTTACGGGAGTTACTGAATATCTTTGTAAGTTTTCTGTGGTATTGTTAATGCGTGCCATCCAGCTTATGATTTTGTCTATTGTAAATCCTAAAAGAGTTATCTTGTATTTATGCTTCACCACCTGCCCATAGATTTGCATCGTTGGTGAGCTTTTAAGATCATGTGGTTAGGCAATGTAACTTCTTGTGATTTGTGGTGTAACTTTTAGGTATTTTGTGGAGATCTGTAGGTTTAAACGAGTCAGTAGCTGGAGGAAGAGGGTGAGAGCCCGAGGTGCCATGTCTTCAATGTTGATTATCCGATGCCTCGAGAAAACAATGCTAAAATGATCGGCAAACGCGAAAAGGAGGAACCCAAGACTCTCGAATTTCCTGAGGATTGCGTTAGCTATGAAGAGCCATAGGATGGGACCTAGAGGGGAGCCCTGTGGGCACCGTTTCTGTAGATTGTGAATTGAGGACCATTGAGACCCAGTTTATTAAAATGCTGTGCTCTGATAGATAGGACCTGGTGATTCCAGCCAGGTTTCCTGGGCAGCCAATGTGAATGAGTTAAAGCAAGATGTCCCGCCATTCGACGTTGTCAAAGGCACGTTTAATGTCGAGTGAGACAATGGAAGTGCAGTTTCCGGCTATGATGCTGATGGCGCAGGAGGATAGAATTTCCGATAATACAATCTCGCAGGATCTGCCCTCTCTGAATCCGAACTGTCTGTGGTGGAGTAGGTTGTTAGATCCTAAAAATATGTACTAGTCTGTTAACAATGAGTTTTTAATAATTTTCCTAGAGTTGGAAGCAGGCAGATCGGTCTCTATGAAGAAGGTTCAGAGGGATCCTTCCCTTGCTTCTAGAAGTATATTACTTCCCCTTGCCTCAGTGTGAGTTGGAAGTAATTATGCGCGAGGGAAATATTTGCCCAACGGGTGAATAATTTTGGTATGATTTTGTAGATCAGTTTTAGAATTTTGAAGTCTATGCAGTCTGGGCCCGGGGCTTTTGTATCATCCAGACTGTGCAGAACAGTTGATAGTTCTGCTTTAGTGAAGGGAAGATCATGGGGAGGTCAAAGTGTAAGTCTGAATTGTCTATATTAAGGCATGCCGAAGGTCTGAAATTTTGTTTTTTAATGTGCTCTAGGTTTGCTTGGCCTGAAGATACGTGTTAGGGCAGCTCGAGTCTAATCTCGTCAGGTTTGAAGAATTTTCCAGAAATTTTTCTTTGAGCAATGCCTTGCGGATTCGTCAGGCCGCTGCAGAACTCCCGCCATGATATGCTCCTGGCGTCCAGAATACTGCGTCTGTATTTTAATGCGAGTAATTTCTATTTTGCTGCCTGAGTACGGAAGTACTCTGTGTCCTCATCATTTTATCTCAGGGCTTTAACTTTTTCCGCATTGCTGTTATTTGATTGCGTTTAGCCTGCAGATATGTCGTCCAGGAGGGGAAATTAGCAGATCCGTGCGTATTTTTGTGTCTGAAAGATGTCTTTGCAGCCATGTGTATTGTTTCGATAAGGACTTGTGTCAATGTATTAATCGAATCTGTATCTGTTGCATCTTTTAGGTATTGGTTGAGGAGAGTTTTGTGTGTTTTAATAATGTGAATGAATTTGCGCAGATTCCGCCTAGTGGTGTTGAATCTGCGCCTTGCTGTGTATTCTGGTGTAATTTCAAAGCCAAAAGAGATGCATTTATAATCAGGATCACTGTGAACATCTGATTCGTACCACTTCTCAATTTTGCTATGGACCATTCGATTGACCAAGGTGTGATCCGGAAATCCCTTGGCCACCACTTCACCCGCGCTATTTGTTTTTACGAATGTGTGTTCTGTGCTATGTATGTTTGATATGGATAGGTTGTGTTTGATCAGATGTTCGATGAGAAATCCACCCCGCGTGGTATCCTTCTCGTATCCCCAGAAGGGCGACTGAGCATTAAAGTCCCCGCTAGAGATGAAGAATCTTCCCAATCCTAGAGGGTATCCTTAAAGTTGAGTCTGGGAGCTGCGTATGTTGTAACCATGATTAAATGTCCTTCTTTTGCTGCGATCGTGTTAAATATGCAATGTTATCCAGTGAATAGGTGAGAGTATGTCATGTTTGTATTCCGGGCTACCAGGTGTGCTGTACGTGCATTTGAAGAGGATACCGGCCAAGATGGCGGAATGCACTTTGCCGTTTGAGCCCTAGGCATCCAACAGCAATACCTCGTCCACATTGACAATATTTAGTTAATCCCCAAGGGATTCGTTTGCTGTTTATGCAGTGATTTAATTTAATATGAATAAATTTAAGGTTGACAAATGGAGTTTTAGGTTTTTTTGCGTTACGGGAATGGTTTTGGAAAGTTGAGGGATCCTCTAAAAATGACATAATGGTGACTAAGTACTGTGTTAGTAAAAGTTAGAGAAATAAATTAAATTACTTATTAGATGTCCTATGTTGGGAATTGAAATTCCCACTCCTGCGATCAGCGTATAGGAACTGTTGGAGGGGCGATTCCTGGGACGGTAGCGGCCAGTGACAAAACATTGGCGGTGAAAGTCCCAGCCAATGCGGCCCAGTAACCGTTGTGGGGGTGGCCACCCTGGATGATGGTCTGCAGGGAAATGCGGATCTTTGTTATTATAGAGTGTCTAGTTTTATGACCTACCTCTGCTGTAGCACGAAGGTATTGTATAATCTCTCTCTTTCTGCACGGTATGTGCTATGAAAGAATGGCCAACAGGAGTCGCAGACTCAGTGGTCTGTCTGGTATCTCGTACTGTCTACTTCGTTGTTAAAAACTATTTTTTAATGCCTTTAGATTGTATAGGAATTTACTATACAAACTAAATTTAACCTCAGTGGTTTTCGCCGACAAGAAAAACCATACTAAAACATATGATAGAACTTCTTGATTCGAGCATGGACTAGTTTACTTTGAAATAATTGACAAATTATTTCGAAGTTTCGGCACATTTTTTTTCTTTAAAAATACACTTTACGAATGAAAGTGTATTGCAAAAATGTCTCCATTCAACTATATATGCTTCAAAGTCACACAATATATATATATATATATATATATATATATATTGGTTGCAATACATATAATAATAAAGCCAATAAACTTCTCTTAAAAATTCTTAATCAATTATATGTACTTACTACAAACAATGATAATACACATTGTATAAAAAATAGCTATCAACTTGTCAATATTTTAAAAAATCTTCATTGTGTATATAATATAACAACATATGACTTCAAAGATCTTTTTAATAATATAGACCTATTAGATTTACATAAAATTATAAATGCATTATTTAAAAAGTATTATAAAAAACTGGAATTACCATCTAATATTGATATTGCATATTTTAAATCTTTAACTAACTTCATTATCTATAATAATTATATCTTGCAAGATAACACTTTATATTTACAGCATGTCGGTATACCACAAGGCGGTTGTACATCCAGTTTACTCTCAGACTTATACTTATATCATTATGAACGTAATTTTACTAATAATAATCTACATTTATATCGTTATATTGATGACATTATTTTAATTGATACTGATCATTCTGCAATTACTCCATTTCCAGTAGATTATCCCACTAATTTGGAATTAACGGAAAACCTTTTATCTAACAATACAATTAACTTCTTAGATCTTAAAATTACAATAAAAGACAACAAAACAATCACAGATTTATATGACAAACGTAAAGAATTTAAATTCAAAGTTAATACATTTACAAATTTTAAATCTTGTCTACATCATTCTGTATTTCGAAATATAATACTTAATCATTTATATAGAATAAAATGTTTATGTTCTTCTCCTCTAATTAACAATAATATTAAAAAACTAATTTATGATGCATTAAATCATGGTTTTCCAAAAAAATTCATATATTCATTAATATACAATTAGTATTTTTCTTACATGATCTTTTAAAACAAATTAACACATGCGTAAACAAAATTACAAAAAAATTATAAAATAAAAAAATCTCTATAAAAAATAAAAATTGTAAAATAACATAAAAAAAAAAAAATTATTATTGGATGGATGGGTGGGTAGATGTTAGAGTACGGAGGAGGGTGGCGTTGTCTGGATAATACGCAATGGTTAATTTATACATAAAAAAAAAAAAAAAAAAAAAAAAAAATGGGGCTTTTGTATTATTACTATATTTTTAATACATATTTTATAAGGATGATGATTTGATATTTTATATGTAATTGGTGTATTTCATTAATTATTAGCTTTATTATTGTTTACTCTTATTTACAATCATTTGTTATAAATTTTAATTTAATAAGGACAATATCATATTAATTACTAATAGTATGCCATTTTTATAGTGATTAATATACATATAAGTATGTTTAATATAAATAAAGTTATACTGTATGGATTAAAATTGGGTAATTATATTTATTATTATTCCTCTATTCTTATTAATATTTTAATATTTATTTATTTTCACCTAGTGTTATATAATTTATTATCGGTTTATTGTTTTTGAATGTCCCACATTCATACTTTTAGGATTTTTATGGATGTATAAAATAATCCACACACTATATTTGTGCTTTTTAGGTAATTGGAATTTAAGTATCAGTTCACCTTCTTTATACTACCATATGTTTTTTATTTCCTGTTCATTTTATAATTATCTTATATATAATAGTTTTTATTAAAGATTTTTATATTTTTAATAATTATTTATATTAATTATTAATGAATTTATTCTGTTTTATAGCATATAGCTATATGCTATATTTTATCGATGTTCTAGAATTATTTAAATTCTTAGTGTAGATTAAATAAATTTGCTAATAGAATATTTTGCATGCTTTTTAAATTTTATTAACAATAGTTTTTTTTTTTTTTTTTTTTTTTTTAAATACATTGTGTGGTTTATATTCAGTTTATAATTATCTATATATAAGGATATTTTTGGTTTTGCTGTTAATAAAACAATTGTTACATTCAATTGCGTATAACTGAAGCAAGTCTTTTGACAATTAAATCATAAATGTAATACTAGATGGCAGCACCACAATTTGTGTTTTTTTTTTTTTCGATAAGTTCTAGATTTACTTCTTCCAGCTACATTTCAGTTTTAATTTACTACACCAGGGGGAATTTTTAGCTTAATTTTGACGATATTGTTTAACGGTTTTTAATTAATTTAATAGTGCATTTTAATTATGTAATTACTTTCTATTTATATTATTTTATATTATATTAAAAGTTATTTAACATTTATTTCAATATGTATTAACTGTGTCCTATGGTATCAATTACTGTGATTTCTTAACTGTTTTATTAACCTTAATCTTTACGATATGGGTGCCATGTGAGCGTGGATTTATTCTAAAATATTAATCGGTATGGTGTTTATTATTTCATTTTATATCCTATAAATATTTAAATAGGTTTTATTGTTTTTTCCAATTCATATTATTTGTTTCTATTCTGTTTTCATTTTTAATCAATTCACTTGATTTTAATGGTTGTTAGGGCACAGGGGAAAATAACTTTTAGCTTTAGCTTATATTTCCCACAGAAAACAACCATTTTGCTTATATCATTGAATTCTGTGCCCTTGAAAACGTAATTCAATATATAAGCATTTCCATTATTTGTCGGTGTCCACTTTCTTATTTTTCTTCCATAATATTCTTATAAATATTTTATCTTTTTTTTATATATATACTTACAGCTTTAATTCATAATATTATGGTTTTTGATGGTGGTAGGTTATGTTTAATTATTGGTTATATATATATATATATATATATATATATATACATATATATATGTATATATATATATATATATGTATGTGTATATATATACAGGGTGATTCAGCTCGTCGGTGACAAACTTTAAGGATCGATAGAGCACACCTAGACGAACATTTTTGAATAGGGAATGTAAGGTCCCTGACGCGATGGTAAGGCGCTAGGCGCTTTCGAAAATTTGGGTGCCGAAATTCGAAACGTCATAAAAACTAGGGAAATGGTTAGATTTTCTTGCTTGTTGCGTCGAAATGATTCTGTTTGTTTAGACTTTCTTCAGTACCAATTTGATAAGCGTATCTCTTAAAACATGGATAGGGGGCGCTGCAGACTTTGGAGAGCTAGACAACAACTTTAAGCCCGTTATTTTGATAATTTAACACATGCTCGCCAAAGTTTATACTCTAACTTAAAGTTTGAACCCAAAAGTAGAGCCCTGCAAAAAGCGTAAGAGCCGGAATAAAATGTCAAAGTACAGGGTGGTCGAAACTCGAAGGCTCCTAAGAGATAAACAAACAGATTTCTTGACTTATGGCATGCATTTTCATGATTCTGTTTGCTGGGGCTCTCTGAAACTCAGTTGAACGGTACAAAAAGAAACATCGATAGGGGGCGCTTTGGGCAAAAAACATAATTCGTTGACATTTCGAACGCTAACTGGAAACGGGGCGCTACGATCAGTTAGTAATAATGAAAACACATTTTCTACCTCTGCTCAACACTTCTGAATAAATTTAGACCAAAAACATCAATGATACTGGAAATTTATTTACAAAAAATAACACTACAGAAGATGCTCGAAATTTCGACCTTGGGCCATGATGCAGGCTTCGCACCTCCGTCGCATTGAGGAGTGTGTGTTTCCAACAATGCCAGGAGTATCTCTGATCTGCCCTGCAGCTGCCACAATGCGCGCCACAAGTTCTTCAGCACTGCTGACAGGTGTATGGTATACCTCGGCCTTCAGGTAACCCCAAAGGAAGAAATCCAAGCAGGTGAGGTCTGGTGATCGGGCAGGCCAGTGAACTGGACCCCCACGCCCGATCCACCGCTGGCCATACCTTGCGTTTAGATGGAGACGCACGTCGTTCGTGTAATGGGCCGGAGCTCCATCGTGCTGGAACCACATCTGGCGACGCGAACCTTCGGGTACGTGCGCCTCATCCAGAAGCTGCGGCAGCACTTGATCCAGGAAAATCAGGTAATTTCCACCTGTCAGCCGTTCAGGTAACAAATAAGGGCCAATGAGGCAATCCCCCAGAATGCCGGCCCACACATTTACTGAGAAACGCTCCTGGGCTGCTCTGCTTCTGGTTTCATGTGGATTTTCATCACACCACACATGACTGTTCTGGGCGTTCCACAGTCCCTCCCGGCTGAAGGTGGACTCGTCCGTAAACAAAATGCTGTTTACAAAACGGGGATCCCTGGATCTCATCGCCAAGTACCATCTTGAGAATTCCACTCGAGGGCCAAAATCCTGCTCTCTGAGCAACTGCACCCGCTGGATGTGGTAGGGGTGCAGATTCCGGGAACGTAAGATGCGCCACGCAGTTGCTTGCGAAATGCCAACATGTCTGGCGATATCTCTCGTGCTAAGACCTGGGTTGTCCTCAACCAGGTTAAGCACAGCCTCTTCGTTGTCGGGGGTGCTCACTGATCGCTCCCGTTCAGGCCTGCCTCCGTCGAAAGATCCCGTTGTGGACAACCTCTGGTGTACTCGAGCGAAGAAGGCATGGCAGGGGATTTGCCTGTTGGGGTAACGCTCGGCGTACAACCGCTGAGCGGCTCGTCCATTACAACCAGCAGCGCCATACGCCAAATGCATGTCAGCCAATTCAGAGTTTGTGTACCGTTCCATCCTACTACCGATCTGCAGACAAGTAACCCGAAGCTTAAGTAGGTACCGCACGTTCAAAAGACGTGTCTGCGCATACAACTACGTCATCTCGCGTTGTCGTCTACGCATTACGTATCTTTTGCATATCGATATGGTACGATATCTTTTGCATAAATCAGCAAAAAGCCCCTTATGTAAATTTTAATGCGCGCATTGTGCATGATTGAAACCAGCTATGTTTGTTAAAAAAAACAAACAAACTGCAGTTTTAATAGCTTCTTATGATAAGTAAATTACTCTCTTGTTTTGTTTCTAACTGATCGTAGCGCCCCGTTTCCAGTTAGCGTCCGAAATGTCAACGAATTATGTTTTTTGCCCAAAGCGCCCCCTATCGATGTTTCTTTTTGTACCGTTCAACTGAGTTTCAGAGAGCCCCAGCAAACAGAATCATGAAAATGCATGCCATAAGTCAAGAAATCTGTTTGTTTATCTCTTAGGAGCCTTCGAGTTTCGACCACCCTGTACTTTGACATTTTATTCCGGCTCTTACGCTTTTTGCAGGGCTCTACTTTTGGGTTCAAACTTTACGTTAGAGTATAAACTTTGGCGAGCATGTGTTAAATTATCAAAATAACGGGCTTAAAGTTGTTGTCTAGCTCTGCAAAGTCTGCAGCGCCCCCTATCCATGTTTTAAGAGATACGCTTATCAAATTGGTACTGAAGAAAGTCTAAACAAACAGAATCATTTCGACGCAACAAGCAAGAAAATCTAACCATTTCCCTAGTTTTTATGACGTTTCGAATTTCGGCACCCAAATTTTCGAAAGCGCCTAGCGCCTTACCATCGCGTCAGGGACCCTACATTCCCTATTCAAAAATGTTCGTCTAGGTGTGCTCTATCGATCCTTAAAGTTTGTCACCGACGAGCTGAATCACCCTGTATATATATATGAGTTTTGTAAAATTTATTTAATTTACATTTTTAATATTATTACTGATAAATATGGCTAAAATAAAAAAAATTAATAAAATTAAACTCATAAAAAATTTCAATTGTAAAACAATCCATTATCATAAGGAAAAAAAATAAGATTTTATACAATGAATGCAACGCATCGGGTTGCTAAAAAAGATAAAGATTATTAACCTTTGATTAATATAAAAAAATAAGAAATTAAACTGTTTTATAATTAATGCAAATTATGCGTTGTAATTAAAAAAGACAAACTATAAAATGTCTAATGTATGATAAATGCCAAGTTTGTGAGATAAGTGTTCATAGTAAAGCATTTATATTGTGACTTTTACATTTTTAACTAAACATTACATTAAGAGCATTTAAAATTATTATTTATTCCATCATAATTAACCAGTGTAATCAGACTTTAGTAGTAAAAGAAATGTGCTGAAATAAAACATAAACTTGGATAAATGGATACATATTTAACTTTTTTAATAGGTTCTTTCATCCATTTATGATATAAAATAAAGATATGAAATATTTATTCTCGGAGATATGGTTGCGTGACTCGATCCGAAGCAATATTATCAATTATGCATGAGGCATATGGGGATTCCAAATTTATAAAACGTGCCTAGAATAAAACTTTCCTTCGAAAATGCAAAAATATTTCCTAATCTAAAACGAAAATTAACACATTTAGAAGTAACGTGTCTGAATTTATTCAATAAAGTAAAAAATAATTTTAAAAAAGAACAAGTTTAGTTGAGACAGATTGTCAGATTCATCTATAGCCCATTTATTTTCCTTCTTCCATAATTTAACGTTTGAATATTCTAATTCAGTTTTTTTTCTGTTGCAGTTATTTTTGGAATCAATTTCTACTGCGAACACCCCGAGTCGCACTTTCCACTATGCTTTGCAAGTTAGCTAAGTTTTAAAATAATGACTGGGAATAAAAGAAAGACAATACAGTAACGGCATAAACTTAAAGAAATAATAGTAAAAATGCTATCTAAATAAGTTTAAAAAATATTTTTTTTAATTCCAATTTTCCATTAAAAAATGTATTTTATAAAATGCGTTATAGTAAGTAAGTAATTCGTTTTTAGTTATCATTAATACACGTTAAAGTTTCTAAATAAAGTAATGCTGAAAGTAATGATGAATAATGATCATTCTAAATAAAGTAATGATGAACAATAGGTTTTTCGTTATGACAAAGTTCAGAAATGTAGAAGTTCTTGGGAAAATATATAAGTGTTTTTTTTTTTTTAAATACGCACTTTTCATAAGAATTTTTCCTTCATTTATATCTGATTTTTTCACACATTATTTTTCTGAGATTAAACAAGTGAGGGAAATCTTTTATAAATACTGATGTCGACATTTAAGGGACCGTATCTACGTAAAAAGAAATCCGCATTCGGCAGCCGCCATTTTTGTGTCAGCGCTCAGGCTAATATTCAGGAGGCGGTGCGAACTCAACGAATTAGATAAGCTGCGACGCACAAGCCGTCGGAAGTGCTTTCCATCCAACTTTGGTCATATGGCGCTTCGAGAGTTGAGCCAGCCTTTCTTGATAAAGTGACAATCATGGGGTTTGGAAATATTGCGGTCTGATTCTTTCACTCATGTGAATTACAGGTAGGCCCTTCCCATGTTTACCATTGTCGACAAAGTTAGAATTTGCGTATTTAATACAGATTAACGTGCCTAGTACGTTTATTTTTTTTAAAAGAAATATATAAATCAGTCGTATCAAAATGTAGGCCATCTGAACTATTCTAAAGAAAGATATGTAGAAAATTGTTTCAATTAGAACAAGAGATATGCTAACATCAACGTTTTCAAGACTAAATACTTGACACTTGCTTGAGCAATTTTGCAAAAATGACCAAATACAAGTTAAAGAAAGTTTTAAATTTTGTGTTGCATATGATTGAACACAAAAATATGTATGTTTGATTTCTAATTTAATATTCATTAAATTATATTTTTAATTAATTTATATCTGCTGAACATTGTGATAGTTTTTTATCCTTCAAAGTGCGAAATTTATTTTTTATAGTAGCTCATCTTAATTAGGTGCAATTTGTCTAAGTATAACAACGTTTTTAGCTGACATAGTAAAATAATGTGAGTTTTATCTTCGATGAAGTACACTAATTCTAGGAAAACATGCATATATTACTTCTGTCAATTTTTACGATTAACTCACTTTAAAATTTACAGTAAATTTTGAAATTTAAAGCGTATCATACCAAATGCTCAAAACATTTGTTTTGCTGCGTTTAAAGTTCCTGTTAATGTACCTCAATATTTCTAAAACATATTATGGAAAAATATTTTTTTCAATCAAATATGATCCCCTTAATTAGGGAAAATCACCAAAACTTTTCATTTCATTTCTACCAAGAATCTTCCGGTCTTAAAGGATTATGTGAGACAGTCTCCTTTGACTGAAAAGGTGAAAACAAGTACAGAGAAACTGATACATGGTTAATTTCTAATCAAGTTGTTTCGAGAATGTCACATATTTTTTAAAAGACTTAATAAATTTCTTCTCAAATATTTTCCCCAAAACAGATTCTTGAATTATGCATGAGCAGTATGCGAATTCCAAATTGAAAAACAGGCAGAAAAATTGAAAAACAAGAAGAGTAGAATATGTTTTTCTCATGAATTTAAAAATATTTTAAAAATAGAATTTTAACTTAAAATAATGCATTTAATATGTTTAAATTTAAATTAACTTTCCTACGCGACTGTACATGAAATCACAAATCTAATCGTAACTATTAATTTAAGTCTGACTGTAAATGATAAATTCTGAAAACAATGTGTTATTTAAATGTACGTTGGTAAAATATTTGTTATTATAATTCGAATTTGTAGAGAGTAACCACTTCCAGACTCTTTAAACAGGTCGTTAAGTCTATTACGATATTTATTCATCCAAATAAATTGAATCGTATAAATGTTAAATTATCTGTATACTCTGCACGTAATTTTAATTACATTGATTTTAGACCTTTTAACTAATTTTTTAAATGGATAACTTAGAATTATTATATATGTTATTTAATTAGCCGGTTTTACTTCTCAATTATATATAAAGTGATTGTAAAACCTTACATAAACTTAATTTTTTTAATAGCTTTCCTTAGTGTATTGTGATGTTTAATATATTCTTTATTTTAAAGAAGCAATTTCTTTACTTAAAATATAATATTAGTTGTTATCTAAAACATAAATTAATTTAAAAGCGTCAGAAGCTAGAGATTTGCGTCTCGTACATTGTGTTGGTTGGTCCGTAATCGGATTTTCTGCAACACACCCTCCTAAGCGATGGGAATCTTTTTATTTCATAAATGACTGTAATAAATGAGAATAAATGACTTCCGATGGTAGAAGTAATAGCTTCATTTCGAATCTTTTTAATTTACTGTCGTTACGTTTACATTCAAGTATTGCTTAGTTAACGTTCTGTGATGAGCATTGCTATTTTATTTAATATATCATGTTAAAGTTAGAATAAAATGATTTAAGTTTTACAGTGTTTAATTTTAACCCTCTAAGCGGTTTGCCCGAATTTTTCTGTTTCTCTAAAACAACTTAAATAGGTTGAAGACAAAGCATTTTTTAACAGAAATGTATTTCAAGATGTGTGTGAAATAAAGGAACATGAAATGTAGGGGAGACTAGGGACGATTGACCATACGGGAGGCTTGACATATCCATCAATTTTCATATTTAAAAGAATTTCAGAGTATTATCAATAGGTGTCAACCAAAGCTTCTGGAATGCTTAATCAACAGTCTTCGTTGCATAGAGATAATCGAAATAGGTGTGGAAAAATTAATTGTGAGGCGTTTTCAACCTAAAAGTTGTGTTTTTGGGGGAAATATTTTGTAAGCTTTTTTCAAATAAATTATATCACAGAAATTTAAGTAAGTAGGTTTAAAGTAATGCAGAAATATCGAGCTTTCATTCCAAGCATAAAGACTGTACATCAAGTTAGGCTTAACACAACAATGTGGTACTCTTTAGAAAAAGTCTATGTAGGGAGGCTTGACCCAGTCAATGTGAGGGAGGATTGACCAGATGTTCCAGGCTTCCTTTAATTAAGTGGTTTTGGAAATCTTTTTATTATACACTGTGCATAGTGAGAAGTTAATGGTATATACATAAAAAAATGTAAATTTATTCTGTAAAGCTTCAGTAAAATGGGGTGATGGAAAAGAAAATGTTTAAAACTCGCTATAGAAAAATGTGAAAATTTGCCAGAAACTGAGAAAGTTGATAGGAACACTATTCTCCATTTAAATATTGCTTACAATACGTAAATAGAAACAGTGAAAAAGGCTAGAAAGGACTAGAGGGTATGAAAGCAGAAGTCTTAACCCTTTGAGGGGCAGATGTATGTTTATAAAATCACTTAATTTTAATTCCGAAACATCACAATGGCACCAGAATTTTTCTAAAATCTTTTCCATTTAACATATATGTGAAATATAGCCTTTTTCTTATTTCCAAATAAATTTGCTCGTAAATTCCGGTGCCAGTCATTTATTTCAACATTTTAGTACTAAAATTACTTTGTCTCTTAAAGGTTTAAATAATGTTAATGGTACGTTAATTGCTCATGCGGTTGCAAAAGAACATATCATCGATCGAAAAACTTTAGGAAGGTGTTTAGAAAATTTTCACCAGGGTGAATACAGTGAGATGAAGCCAAAGTATCTGACAACTAGAGCTGTCAGATCGAGAGTCACAAAACATAGAACAAGGAGAGAAAAAAGCGGGACAGTGGCTCCTAAATCTGGACATAATTGTTGCAACTCACTTGGGGAAAAAAGGAATAATCCCTATTGGGGATTTCGGTCTGCATCGTCCCGTCCCGAGGGAAAAAACATTTAGAATGCAGTTGGATTCCAGCCAAGGCTGACGTGATATTGTTTTGATTATGTGGTCCGGCAAAAAGGCCGTGTATTAGTAACAAATAAGTTTGTGTCGTATTTAAGTGTATCGTGTGGTGTTGTGTAATATGTGTGTGAATTAATAAACTGTTAAAAGTACAGAAGAAGACCTGCTTCAATTATGGGGAGTGATATTTAAAAATAGTAAAATTTTGACCGAATAATGCCATGGTTCTTTCAATAATAACATGAAACACTTTGAAAACGGAAGCTGTCTGGAACAGAGTACTACCGTATATGTTAAAATGCATTTTCCCTGCTGTAAAATTATACCTGCTCAGACAAAATCCTGTTTAAAACAAAATGTTTCTCCTCTGACTTGCAATTGCGTCTTAACAGGTTTGATTAAGACTCATATTTAAAAATATATATATTTTTTATAATAATTAAAGCATGTAGAATAAAGTTATTTTGCTGTTTTTAAACTGATTTTTTTTCTTCACAAATAGTGCAGTATAAAACAAAATGGGTCAAGCCTTCCATATAGTGGGTCAACCCTCCAATATGTGGGGAGCTTTGACCCATTATTTTTTTCATGATTAAAATCAACCATTTTTCAAATTTCTTATATGTTACACTTACGTAGCAATTTTATGTTGATAACTGATTGTATAACGAATAAAATTATATATAAAACTTTATTCTACATTCAATATTTTAAAAATAAAAAATCAGTTTATAAAAAGTGGGTCAACCCTACCTAGTCTCCCCTATATTAGAAACAAACAGGGAAAGAAAATTTAAATTAACATTAGTTTTATTAGCATTTTTATTAAAAAGCAGAAAAGCCATAAAGACGCTTAGAGGTTTCAATAATTTTAGTTATGATTTGAAAGAAAGTTTATGCTGTCTCAAAGAACTGGTCTTTTACATTTCAGTAGACTTTTCTTAATGTCCATGTTAAGCTAAAATCATACTGGTGAACATAGCTCATCTCACGTTGTGATAATCTCTATTAATAGAGAGCATCTCTAATGATTTATTTTATCCAAGATTTGCTCTTAATAAAATCAATTAGAAAATGTTTTAGAAGTTTTTTTAAATTCCGTTTAATTTTGATTTGAACAAAATTTAATAAATAACTGTGCTCGCCAATAAACGGACTTTTCAATTTCAAATCAACACCTAATTTTACTTCTGGTATCTTACAAGGCACACGTTTTAGAAGTTTTTTTAAATTCCGTTTAATTTTGATTTGAACAAAATTTAATAAATAACTGTGCTCGCCAACGTATAAATTGTATTAGACTTGTACTGATACAGCCTAACAATTTATTATACATTTTAAATATATCTGTAACAAGAAATGGTCATTTATACAGACTTTAATCATTTTGTTTCTAGACATTAATGTTAAAACTATGCTGTATACTTTCATTTTAAATTTTAAATGTGATAAATATTTCTTTTCCTACAATTAATTTTAGTTATTTGTTATGTTCAGAAAAAAAGAGTAATACTGTCCCCCTATCTTCCCCATATCACCGCCATCGTAAGTGACAAAATATGTTCCATATGACAAACTATACAATATGAAATTTAAAAAGTTCTCCGTTTTACTTAAAAGATGACAGGTAATAATAATACAGGTGTTACACGTTTAAAATATACCTTTTATCTAAATTTTCTACTACATTTGGTCTGCAATCGCGCATTTTGAAGTACTAATACATATTTAATCAATCCTCTAAATTGTCCCTCATGTAAATTTTATGATATCCTCTCACCCTTTTTTTTGGTCTTCCAGCACACAATTTAAAATCTTTTAAGTCTCAAAAAAAAAAAAAAAAAATGTGCAATTCTTATTGCGTTGATGTTAAAATAAATGAAAGACCAATCGTCGGACACATCCTCCACCCACATCACCGCACCATTCTTTTCTTTCATTTCTCACGAATTTTAAATTATAAAATTCTTTATTTTTTAAGTTTATTTATATCCTTTATGTTATTTTGGTGAAAACAAGCTATTATTTAAATCTCCTCTTAAATGTTCAATAACTAAAGACAACGCTGTTCGACAACATTGGCGAGAGAACTGACAGAACATTCCATCTTCCGCCAAGTTGTTAATCAAGTGCCCAAAACGTGAGTCATCCTGAAATAACCGTTAAGGACATCGTTTGTATCAATAAAAGCACGCCAAATTGAATTGGACTAGTATAAACTATACTTGGGAAACGAGGAACTTGACAATATTGAATATACTGTGATCGTTATACTTCCACGACAAGAAGAAGTGCGTTGACTATTTTAATAAAATCTCACTCGATATCTGTTTTTTTTCCAAAATTTTAATGAAAAAACAAACGATTCATTGACTAAATGGAACTGATTTAAGCTAAACTTTGTCACTATTATGCTATATATATAAAAATGTATGTATTCGCTTTGACGAAATTTTGGCGCTAATGAACATATGTTGCACAGAGATTGCAATCCTATTAGAGATGACGTCTCCCGCATCTACCCAATTTCCGGTAAGTTAAGAGATAATTACTAGAAGTTTGCGGTTTTAAATCTGCAATATATATTTTTTATTTTTGAAACTTTTTAAAATACAGAAATAATTTTTGTGGATTTGAACTGATCGGAAAATTTTACCTCAAATAGATACCAAGCATGACAATAAAATATTTAATACAATAAAAAATACAAAATAATAAAAAATGCAAAATAAAAGGAATGGAAAGGTGTTTATTTATAATACTGAGGTTGTAAATTAAAAAGTTGAAGAAAGTTATTTCGCTCGAATATGAAGTTTCTACCGGCAAATTCGAGTCATTTTTAACAGAAGCATAGGCATATGCAGGGGAGGGAAGGAGGGGGCTCTAAATCTTTGAAAAAAGTAAGAACTACTAAAAACATTATTGTTTAATACTTTTTTTTTGTTTTTTGTTTTTTTTTCTTTTTGTTTTTCTTTTTCTTTTTTTTTTCCTCTTTTAATTATGTATTCAAATGCAGTTTGAAAATTTTTAAAAGCGATACTTTCGTATTAGCGACTTCACAAACGTTAATGCAAAATGAAATGGCCAAGGATTTCACTATTTACAATAGCCATTTTCATATTAAGTATTTCACTGTTTAGCGTGTAGTTGGATTACATACTTATTAAACATTCTGCGACTGTTAATTAACACTTAATGCAAGTGTTATTAACACGTAACAACACTTAATAACACTTAATGCAACAAATGATGCAACTTTTAATTAATACTTGAACTGTTTTATTTATTTATTCATTTAAGGCGAATTTTTAATTTCTCTCTGAAATTTTAGCCTGAAACAAATGCTGAACTATTTATATCGTTTTAAGTACAAACGGGATAATCTCCAGTTTTAAATTTTTCTACCTCGTAAAATTACTCTAAGAACCACTATAAAAATCAGTTAATTAATATATTGTTTTTAAAGAAATCTCAATGAAAAGGACATTTTATTTCTATATTCGGTGGTATAAAAATTGAGAAGGGTGCGATTGTTAAAAATTGATAAAATGCAGGAAAGCGGAAATACCTGATGAAACCGTTGCCAAAGTCGATTTGACGTTGGACAATATTCACGGACATGTTTTGCTTTATAATACAGATTTGTGTACAATTATAATTAAAAAAAATATATTAAATTAAAAACATAAATTAAACTAACGTAATACAACATTTATATCATAAAATATCTTTTATTGACAGTTTTAACATCTTCTTAATATTTATATTTAACTTTTTTTTTCCAACGATATTTAGCTTTATGTTTTTCACTTTCATGTTTCATTTGAATGGTAGCATTGAAATGCAGAATAAATAAAGAAATGAAAAAAAATCCCATAAAGCTACATTTATGACTAAAATTTTAAAATAAAAAAAGGAAAATTTAAATTAATGCTATTCTTTAAATATTTCTTAATAAAAAAGTACTTTTTTCAATTTCAGTTTCTTTTTTCAATCTGTTTGGTTATTAAAATATGTTTTTTGAACTTCAACTGTAAGACAATAAAAAAACGAAATCCCTTTGAAAACGAACATCCATTCGCTTTAATTACGTTTGCGAACTTTTAATAAAAGGTTTTGAATATTTTAGTAATTTTTTAAAATATGTTTTATGCATTTTATTATAATTAAAATTGAACTTTACAAAAATACGTTTAAACAAAACAAGAAGATGGATTGCAGTAATTATTTTTCAAATCTTGAATCTGTAATAATATAGTATTCTGTAGGATTATACTATATTTATCTTAAAAAAAATACTATATTTAGTTGGGTTTTTTAAAAATAATAATAAGGTTTCGTTAAAATTGGATTTTACAATTCACAATCATAACAGGTTTTTCTTATCCTGTTTACCTTCAAAATAATTGTTTTGTTTTAGTTTCTGTACACACCATCTGTTCTATATTTTTTTTTCAGTACAAAGAACATGAAATTATATGAATACAAAATAGGATTAAAAAAATTATATCAATATTGTATAAATAAGCAAAAGTGAGAATTGCGTCAATTCTATGCAACTTTCGATTATAACATTTTGTTCGTGTATAATCTTTCTATATTTGCACAACTACATCTCATAAATTATTATAATTTTTTATATACAAGAATGAGATATGTATTTGTCAATTCTCCTTATTTTTATTAATTTGAATGCATTATTTTTTACCTAAAATTCTGACTATATAAATTTCGTCATAATTCGTGAAATACTTTTTGTTAAATAACAGTAAAATTCCAAAGTAATAAAAACTGTTATAAATAATTGTATATATGTCTCAGCCATAAGAAACGTACTCATGTTCATTCCAGAATTATGAAGAGAACAGCTTAACTTTATCTTACATAAACAATTTTATTAACTAATAATGTAGAAAATGTCTTCGTGTTTCACGTAACTAAAACAATAATAAAAACACTACCCCAAAGATATGTGTGTACGGTAGCAAAAATTGCTAGATTTAATTTTTTTAAACCAATATGATTTATTCACTTATTATTCATATGATTTATCCATATAAATGACACTTGAATCTTTATTTACGTATACGTATCAGGCGAATAAAAATTTTGTGTAGAATACGCATGTTCTCAGCTGTGTTATTTTATTCCTCATGTGCAGTATAATGTAATATTTTGCAAAAGAAATTCCCCCAAAACAACACTGTTTTTTTTTTTTCATTGGTGATTTTTTTTCTATAAATAAGTAAAAACGTAGCCATAATTTAGTTTGATAAACTTCACAGAAGAATTGCTTCCTAGAAGAATTTTTATTAAAAAAATTATTCTAACAAATGCGCGAAAGAATATTTAAAGGCCTTGATTTATAACAACGTAACGTATTATTATCTTTTAATAAAAAATCTCAGGATAAAGAAATTAAATAAACTTATATTTTACATTTATGCGTTTTGACATCAGTAACATTCTTCAGATGCTAAATTCATTTCAAACGTGTTGTCCGATTGGTTGGCGATGATTCTTAACAATCACACGACTTCATATGACGAGGTTTGCTCCAAATTATTACCTACATTACAATTTCTGCCATTGATAAAGCACTAGACACAGGCGGTATCTATGTTATCCTGTAATTTATTTTTTTTCCAAATATTTTTAACCAAGACTAGCCGGCGACACAAAAGCTATCTAACAGTCACAGGAAACTTTTTCAACACGGTCTCCCCGGTTTGAAGAATGTATGTAATATACAATAAAATATTTTATTTTAATTTAGATTATTTTCTATATTGCCCAATAACAACAATAAAAAGCATATATCTATACTAATATTATAAAGAAGTAAAAATTATTTGTATGTTAATGGTTATATCTGGAGCTACCGAACCGATTTCAAAAGTTAAGGTATCAAACTGATGGTGTTAGCCCAACTTAGAACATAGGCTATATTTTATGTCGGTGCCACTACCCCAAAGGGGGTGCAGGAGCAAAAAAAGTTCTAAAAATGCAATTTTTGTGTTATGGAACGACCTAGAATCGTGAAATTTGGAATCGTAATTAATTATAAGATATAAATGATATCTAAGAATATTTTCTAAACAATTCGAAATTTAAAAGATGTGAAAATGCACAAAAATCGTTCTAAAAACGTTCTAAATGGTGGTTTCTACACAATCTCAAGAAATATCAAGCCGATTAAAAAAATTAATGGTGTCAAAATGATGGTGACATCCCTTGCTCCAAAATATGCTATATTTTATGTCTGTGCCACTAGCCCAAAGGGGGTTCTGGAGCAAAAAACGTTCTAAATTGCGGTTTTTGCGTTACTGAAGGTTGTAGAAATATGAAATTTGAAATATTAGTTACTTATCAGATATAAAGTAATTCTAAGAACAGTTATTAAAAAATTCGAAATTTAAAAGGTTTGAAAATGCACAAAAAGCGTTCTAAAAATGTTCTAGATGGTGGTTTCTACACAATCTCAAGAAGTACCAAACCGATTTGAGATTAATGGTATCAAAATGATGGTGACAACCCTTGCTCCAAGATAGTCTATATTTTATGTCGGTGCCACTACCCCAAAGGGGGTGCAGGAGCAAGAAACGTTCTAAAACTGCAATCCTTGCGTTACGGAATGGCTTAGAAATATGAGATTTGAAATATTAGTTACTTATTAGATATAAAGGATTTCTGAGAACAGTTCTTAAAAAATCGAAATTCAAAAGGGTTGATAATGCGCGAAGAGGGTTCTAAAAACATTCTGAATAGGGATTTCTACTCAATTTTGGGAAGTATCAAATCGATTTCAAAAGAAATAGTTGTAAATTGATGGTGACAGACCTTGCTCTAACAAAGCTCTGTTTTATTTTTGTATCACTATCACCTTGGGGTTGCAGGAGAAAAAAACAATGTTCTAAATTGCGGTTTTCTGTTAATAAAGGGCCTAGAATCATGAAATTTTGAATGGTAGTTACTTATAAGTATCAATTATCACCAAGAACATTTCCTAAAAAAAATCGAACTTAAAAAGGGCTAAAATGCGCGAAAAGCGTTGTAAAAAACATTCTAAACTGCGATTTCTATGCAATGCCAGGAAGTACTGAACCAATTTCAAATAGAATGTTGTAAAAATGATGGTAACAGCTCTTGCTCCAAGATCAGCTATATTTTATGTCTGTTTTCACTACTCCAGAGTAGATGCAGGAACTAAAAACGTTCTAAAAATGCGATTTTTGAATTATGGAAGGACCTAGATTCATGAAATTTTGCATGGAATATATTTATTAGATATATATGATCTCTAAGAATATTTCTTTAAAAATTTTAAATTTAACACTCTAAATGTTTGGGGCGTAATATTCCGTTCACTAAGCTCCAGATTTCACAGAAATACAAGCAATATTTAAGATAATATAATTATAGATTCAATAAATTTTAAATACATTGAAGAATGATTATTACTCTCAACGATTACATTCATATTTGTAATTGGGGTTTTTTTTATAATGTTGAAAGAATCATATTTTCTTAGCGTTTAAAACAAAATGTAAAGAAAACAACATTACATTTTTACCCTTTTGCAAGACGCTCGGATGGTTGAAGAGGGTGAAAATGCGCGAAAAGCGTTCTAGAAACGTTCAAAAGGCCGATTTGTGAGCAATCTCAGGAAGAATCAAACTGATTTCAAAAGTAATGGTAGGCAAATTGATGTTGACAGCCTCTGCTCTAACATAGACGCTATTTCATGTAAGTGTCACTATCACCTGGAGGTTGCATGAGCAAAAAACCTTCAAAATTTTTATTTTTGTGATCGGTAGTGTATAGCAACTTCAAATTAGGCAAGATACATATTTATTAGATATATTTGATCTTTAAGAACAGTTTCGAAAAAATTGGAAATTTAAAAGTGGTACAAACGCGCGAAAAGCGTTCTAAAAACGTTGTAAAAACGTTACAAATTGCGATTTCTACGCAATCTCAGGAAATACCAAACTTATTTCAAAAGTAATGGTTGCAAATTGATGATGACAGTCTCTGCTCCAACATATTCTATATTTTATGTTGCTGTTACTACCATGAGAGGGTGCTAGAGCAAAACATGTTCTAATTTGCGTTTTTCCGTAACTGAGGGCTCTAACATTTTGAAATATGGCATGGTATTTACTTACAAGATGCAACTGCTTTCTAAGAACAGTCGAACAAAAATTCCAAATTTAAATGGATGAAGTGAGCGAAAAGCGTTCTAAAAACATTCTAAATTACAATTTTTATGCAATCTTATCAAATACCAAACCGATTTAAAAATAATCGTGACAAATTGTTTATGATAGAACCTTCTCAAACATAGGCTATATTTTATGTCTGTGCCACTACCACCAGAGGGTTACAGGAACAAAAAACTTTCTAAATTGCGATTTTTGCGATACTGAAGAGGGTAGAAACTTTAAATATGGCATGGTAGTTACTTATAAAATAGAAATGCCCTCGAAGGATTGTCGAAAATAAATTCTAATTAAAAAGGGATGCAGTGAAGGGGAGGTGCGAAAAGCGTTCAAAAAAGTCTTAAATTACGATTTCTATGCAATTTCAGGGAATATAAGCTGATTATAAAAGTAATAATCAGTAGCGAATCAATGGTAACAACCCCTGATCCTACACAGGCTATATTTTATGCGGATAACTCTACCACCTGGGGTTCACAGGAACAACAAACGTTCTATAAAAGCCCTTTAAAAGGCTTCTAAATTACGTTTGTGTGGAATATTAGGAAATAAAAAGCCGATTTCAAAATTAATTTTGTCAAATTAATGGTGATAGTACCTATTTCAACATAGTCCTTTATGTTGAGAGAGGTATTATGACTTGGAATTTGACATGATGGTTAATTTTAAGATGTAAGAAGATGGTTTCTAAAAAATTCAAAACTTCAAATGAATACTGAAATAAGCGTATTAATTGAGCATAAAAGTTTCAAAATATTTTCTAAATTATCATTTATTTAGTTTTATTTCTTTTTATTAATTTAAGTCTAATTTCTGCCTAACGAAGTGTAATAATGAAGTTCAGTTAAACTATATTTTAAATAGTAATTTTTGAATTATTCCTAAAAGTATAATTTATTTTAATAAAAGTTAGACATATAAATGTCACTTGGCATATTTCAAATATTACGCGAGCAAAGCCGCGGGGTTTCTGCTTTTGTCGATCACGTGACAACACAGATAAGAGATTTTAGGCAATCGGTGGGTGATGTGAGTTGTCAATAGAAGTAAAAATTGAAGAAGTTCGAGTGAAGCTTGAACATTGAAATTTTGAACATATCTTCGAGGCATCATTTAGATGATATTATTTGTGATAGAATAATCGGAAAGTTGGAGAAGGACGCAAAATAAGAGTTGTTGCCCATCAACATAACATCGCGCACAGTATTATTTTTATGTTATTGGCGGCATTCCAAAAGAGTGGAATATCTACTAGGCGGACGAGAGGAGGTTGTCCTAGTAGGACGACGTCCCAAGAAAATGGCTATATTGTTATTTCGGCAAAAAGGAACAGACGCAGCACCTCTGGTCGATTAGCAAATAAACTTTGTGCTGCCACAGGAACTAAAATATCACAGAAAACTGTTTCAAGAGTTTTGAAAAAGGATGGACTATACGCCCGAAGACCTGTTGTGTGTGTCCCACTCTCGAGCCGCCAACGTAGCACACGTTTACAGTGGTGCCGTATGCATCGCAGTTGAACTGATGACGACTGGTCTACTGTGGTCTTCTCAGATGAGAGTAGATTCAGTCTCTATTAGTGCTTACTGTCGCAAACATATTCCAGAAAGAGATTTACGTGCGACTTTAAGTATCATGGTGCGGTCAGGCATAATGCCTGTACACTATATAACAGAGTGTACCTTAACATCAGCTTTTCATATAAAAAATGCACCCTTCATTAATCTAGCATCATGGTTTTAAATTATTCTTAAACAACCATGTTTACTTAAAAAATAATAGATTGTATATCCCTATTAGAAAAAAAATCAACTCTTATTCCAACTTCCTCCTGTGCCACTTCATTGAGAGATGCAGATCTTCATTGAAGATGTTGCCACTTCAGTAGACTGATTTCACTTTTTGAACTTGCTGCTAGCAGTGTATTCTATTTTTCTTAATGTAGATCATTTGACAGTGCAATTCGCTTCACTCCTGCTCAAAAGCCTAAAACATCTGTCAGGCATCATTTATTTACCTCTGTATCATTGTGTATTCTAGTTCTATATCATTTTATTATTCTACTAAGTATTCGCATTGCTTATTGTTATTGGTACTTTTATCGTGTATTTTTATTAGTATTTGCATCATGTTTGTCTTATTTGAAATTCTTATTGTTGGCATCATTACATTATTCATTAGCGCCAAATTTAATCTGCACAGAGTTAAAGTCTTCTCTTGCACCGTGTTTCATTTACAAATAATAGTCTATTGCATCAATTTTAATTTGTAAAGTATCAACCTATTGTTATATTTTTTATTTCCATTATTTATTTATTTATTTATTTTTATTAGCATTTGTATATAATTCTTGGTTTAATTCTTACTTGCATGTGGGTTTTGCCATCAAAATAAGAATTAAAACTCGCTTCCAAAAGAGCTCTATCAATGAAAACGAATTATTGCTTTGAATAGTGTTATTTGTTTTCTAGCATCGTGCTTTTCTGTAAATAGTCTCCTGTGTCAGTTCTTATACATTGTTTTATTTTTTTTTCTTATGTGTAATAGTGCAATCCAGCATTGTATCTTATATAAAAAAAATGAGAAAAACCACTTTTAACTCCCATTGTTTTTGTTGTATCTGTAAGTCCAATTATGTGGATTTTCCACATTTGGTTCACATCTGGACTTCTTTTGTTTAGTGTATTTTATTGTTTTATTTACTTGTCCACAAATGTATAATGCTGCATTATAAGTTTTTTTTTTCATTCAAAATCTGTAATATACATAAGATTGTATAATGATAAGTGGGATATAACTGGGCTGCCACTTATAACATTTTTGTATAATTTTGTAAATTTTAATATATAGGGGTCTTATTCAACGAAGGTATTTCCGTGCCCTGCCTCCGACAGCCGCCCGTGATGATGATAGTTATTCTGCTGGTCGGGGCTTGTTGAGCTAAAACCATATTGTTAGCTCCCCCCCCCCGCCTGGGCTGAAACTGAAACTGTTCAATGCCTGCACGTAAACTGTGCAGGACCGCTCTATGCGCTTGACCTAGAGTCCATGACTGGTAGTCGGTACATTTTAGACGTCCTTCTTCCACATGTTCGACTTTTTCGAGGTGCTGTGAGCGAAAAGTTTCGTCTTATGAACAATAACGCACCTTGTCATCGCACACAGTCTGTACAAGATAGCCTTGAGGCCAAATATATCCATCGCATAGACTGGCCAGCACGTTGCCCAGACATGAATCCCAATAAAAATGTATGGGGTGACTTGGGGAGACGTATTGCTGCTCGACAATTTCCTCCCACGAACAAGGAAACCGTGATCCGTGCATTGAAGGAGGAAAGGGGCAACTTGCTTCAACAGCTACTGAATCATGTTGTTCTGAGTATTCCACGTCTTGTTCAAAGGTGTCTCGCATTACACGTGGGTCACATACCTTGTTGATATGGCACTGACGATTGCTAATTTTGTCTATTTTGCTTTCTTTGTGAAGTCATGTTTTCGAACAATATTCACATTTCAGAAAAAGAATCTCTGGTAATAACATGTGTGCAAACTTTCAAAAAATGTTTTATATTAAATCTGTGTAACATTATGTGAATACTATTGTTTGCATCTTGACCCACATTCTCACATAGATTCTCATTTACGTGTACATTTCTTCTTGGTCCTTAAATGTTGTCCACCAGTGTATATATAAATTATGTGTTCGAATAAAGTTTTTAAATTAATTAAAAGCACGTTTTTCTTAATAGCCACGAGCTAGGAATGAATATTTATAGATATCGTCCAATTTCGGTACGTATAGCAGATTTTTTTTCTGATAACTTCAGTAGCATAAGAACGTAGTTTGATTACATTTCCGTTAAATTTATGTTTTATTTATATTATTTTATTTGTTTATTGATGAAGTTGTATACTCATTATAGAATTTCAACCAGGAACAAATGTCTATTTATATATATTGTTTAAAATGCAAACGGGGTCGAATGAGATATATTAAACTAAATTACGTGGTTGAAACGTATTTTAAAAAACATAAAAATCAATACTTTGTGATAACTTTGTGAAATAAATTGCCTTTTAAAGAACGTGTTTGTTTTCCTATTCACAATGTAAGAATTGAAATTTGTATGTTTGAACGTTAAAAAAATACAAAAATACAAAATTTGTTGGTTAGGCGTTTCGAATGCCACTATAACGTCAGGGTTACTTACAAACAGTTTTTTGCCTCATACAATAGATATTAAGTAATTTGAATCTATCGACAAATATCAAAATTTCAACAAGATTCAGACGTGATGAAAAAAACAAACAAAATATGTTTATTTAGAGATGTTAGGCCTTCAAAGCATGAGTGATTTTTGGCATCATTGTGATATTTATATTTAATTTGATATTTTATTAATCCCTCTCTGATCATCAATCTGCTTCAGTACAATGGAACAATAATTAAACTTTAGGAGCATCTAAATTCAGTACGTAATTGATAACGTTCAAAATAGATATCACTTACAAAATTACTGAAACAGAATTTACTTTGATATACCTAAAACCAGGAGGTGATTTAAATTTTAGAAATTACTTCAATTAACTTACTATGAAAATAAACAATGAAACAGGTGATATGGGTTTTAATCTTTTTCATAAAACATTATCATGAGCAGATATATACAAATCTTATTTCAAAAATTAATCATATGAATTTCAATATCATATGATTTTGAAATTATATCTTAAACATACGTCTAGCAAATCTTGATAATTAACAAAAAAAAAAAAAAAAAACTTTAAAATACTGATTCCAGATTTTACTTAAATTTTCAAATAAATAAACCGTAATGCCCCTTTCTCAATTCCTATACGTAAGGTAATGCAAGCGTAAAACACAGACTCTTTTTATCCAGTGAATTTCTATTTGACTAAAATGTATCTGCATTTCAATAGTGTTGAATAAAAATCTATCCAAAAACGTCTTCAGGTTATTTTTCAATTTAAACATTTCCATACATCTCCTTTGTCTGTGTTTTGAAAACTCTATTCACGTAGTTTTATTAATACAAATTTTATTTCAAAACCTAAAACGTCTTACATTTAAAAATACTTTTTTACATTTTTAACAACTTAAGTATTTCTTCTGTTAGAATGCTTTAAAGCATTTAAAATTAAAAAAAAAAAAATAGCACGATTCTTTCTGTTAATTTAATAAAGGATCTTTCTTATTTCATTTCTCTATAATACACATAAAAATGTTTATTTTCTAATGAATATCTTATGCTGAACTTTTTGCATATAGAATTATACTGAATATAATTCAATTTTCATTAAAATGCTTTGTGGTTAGGACAACTTATGAAGTCACGCCCTCATGAAGTCACTGTTGCTATTTATCTAGTGATTCTTCTGACCAGCTATTGAGCAATACTTCATAACAAAAGTATTTTCGAGACCCAACAAGAAAATAAATCATTTATGAACAATATGTGAAATTTAGTCTAAATTACACTCTTTTCAAATTTAACTCACAGAATAAAATTTATAAGAACATTTCCTCAACATTGCTTATATTTATTTATTTCAGTTTAGTAAAGTATATAGATGTGTATGTTGTTGAAACATTTTCAAAAAAAATTAATTGATGGAATTTGCGTAGTATATAAAATGACCTTATAATATCTTTATCTCTTTATGAGAAATGCCCTTATATTGTGTATAAATGTTTATGTATAACCCATTTACAAATCCAGAATATATGTGAAATAAATAAATAAATAAATATATACACAATGAAGAGAACGAATACTTTTTTCCAACTGATTTAAATCATATTCAAGACTGGAGTAGAACAGTAAAGTCTGTTCTAACAAAGCGACAAATGTCCAGACCAGGAATCGAACCTGGATACTTGGCGCGCCGTACCAATGCTTTATCTGTTAAGCTATCCGGACGATACCGGGTTGACATAATTCACGCTTATTTGCTGGACACGGCTGCAAACTGCTGTGTTAGTTTCATCCATCTGAGCTATAACTATAGCATTCACATGATGAAAGTGTCTTTTAAAGCGGAAACTCCTGTATGCCATGTAATTAGGTAATAATGAAGAGAACGAATATTTTATTCCAACTGGATTAAATCATATTCAAGACTGGAGTAGCACAGTTGAAGTTTGTTCCAACAAAGCGAAAAATGCCCGGATAGCTTTACAGATAAAGCATTGGCACACCACGCCAAGTATTCAGGTCCGATTCCTAGTCCGGACATTTTTCGCTGCAGACATTTTTGTTCGAACAAACTTCAACTGTGCTACTCCATTCTTGCATATGATTTAATCCAGTTGAAAAAAATATTCGTTCTCTTCTTTATGACCTAATTAGATGGTATACAGGAGTTTCCGTGTTAAAACACACATTTATCATGTGAATGCTATAGTTAAAGCTCAGATGAGTGAAACTAGCGCGGTAGTTTGCAGCCGTGTCCAACAAATAAGAGTGAATAATGTCAACCAGGTATCGGACAGATAGCTTAACAGATAAAGCACTGTCACGGCACGCCAATTATCCAGGTTAGATTCCTGGTCTGGACATTTTTCGCTTTGTTTGAACAAACTTCAACTTTGCTACTCCAGTCTTGAATATAAATATATATACTTATTAATTTTTGGCTTCCTTTATATTTATTAATATATATATACTTTTTAAAATGTTGTGTACATTAGAGGCAAAGATCCATAAGAATCCCGCGAAAAAATGTAAGTGATTGCTATAAAAGATATAGTTTTTTGTATGTTTGATTATAAATATATAAATAGGGAATGTTTAAATAAATGTGTTATATTTTATTTTTAGTTAAATATTTAATATTAAATATTTAAAGTAAACATTAAAATAAACGAAAAGTTTAAATTAAACAACATTTGATAAAATACTTGGTTTTTCCCGCAAGGTTGAGACAGGTATATTTTACAAAATAATAATAATGCCTAAGACGCCCGCTAGCGGACCTCCATTTACACTGAGGCCTCAATTTCCTACGAAACTCGAATGAAATGAATTTCTGGTCATCGTAGACTGGCGCAAAAATAGGAGGAAAAGTTTTAGTTTGCAATGGAGGCAGTAGAGCGACGGATCGGTTCCATATATACCTCTTGGAGAACGAGGTTCCTGAAACGGTCCTCGCTGCCTACGGCACCGTACAGCAGGCATGCTGAGCACGCGTACTGAAAATCTTTTCGTTATACCTTCCACAGCCAGGTGGCGCATTCCGGAAATATTCCTCCAATCGAACATGTGTTTCGGGTCTCCAACGGCTAAATCAGCGTACACCAGACGCCCTGCACACGAAACGGAAAATAATCTATCCCCCTTCCACCACTAGGGGGAAGATTCCGTTAAAAAAACCTTTTCCGAATAACCTTTCGGCACGAGTCACCGCTGCTTCAGGCACTATAATAGGAGGAGTGATGCGCACGGGCGAGAAAGCTTTTTAATTCCAACTTTCACCGATTGAAGGCGAATCCCGTTGAAAACGAACCCTCCGAATTCGAGTTTAATGAACCCCTTCCCGTTAAAATAGGGCTTGCAGAGTGTGTTAGTTATTATAGACTATTAGTTCTTATAGTTACTTATTAGTACTTATTAGTAATTATTAGTACTTATAGTACTTATTCGCATTTATAGTACTCATAGTACTTATTAGTACTTAGTTATCATAGCCTATCAGTTTTTTCAACGTTACTGTAGGCCACCCGGGTCGATCCCACTGCCTTTGGCAGTGTATACGTCTGAACACTACCCTCGTAATTTTCACCAACACATTTAAAGCACCCCACCACAGTAACTTTAACCATTAGTAGTTATTATTTCTATTTCTTCGAAAAACATCGCTATCTGGGCGAAAAAAAATATTTGTATTATTTATATAAATTACTTGTACATATTCGTTCAAAAAATTTTAAACAATTATCTTTAATAATAACGGTTTTAACAATTGTCTGCGTTCGCCCCACTCATGCCAGGAATTTTATGAAGTTGATGAAGTGCTTTTAATTTAAGTTTTTAAATCACTTTACCTATCCGATTCAGGTAGAGGATCGGTTTATCTGCTCAAGTGGATAGTTTTTTAGTTCCAAAAGTCACAGGACGATTTAAAAAAAAAATGAAGTTTTAAATGCAGATTTTTTTTTTTTTTTTACTTATGTATTCGTTTCTGAAATATGTCGTTATAGTTTTCATGCTATTTTATGATTATTAAGTATTTAAAATTTCCTTCGTCGGATTTTTTATTTTTTGGTATTTTTATTTAATCATTTTCAAATCGAATGTTTATGTACTTTTTATCTAAAGTAAAGTAATGATTTTAAAATTGCTACGTATGCCATTTATTGCATAAGTAATGATAGTTACCAAATAATCTAAATGTAAATTAATTGTCATAGTTAATATATTTAGTTGTAAATTTCCAACAATTCTGATAAAAGTGAAAAGCATTGTGATACTGCTATATTTTTTCATCTATATAAAATAAAATAAATATTCATTTTTAATAGAAAATTAGTTAATTCGAATAAATTGCTAATTTTATAGTTTATTATTCATTTCAATTTATAATATAAGAATAAGTTTACTATATTTTACTGTTTTTTATCATAAACTTGCAAAATATACTGACACCCGATTGAAAGCGTGCTAAATGGAAGTTTTCTTAAGCATCGCTAATTTAAATCATATTTTATTTTATTTTAGAATATATGCTTTGTTATTAATAAGTTATGAAAATACAAAAGAAAAAAAGTTTACAAATGTATTTATAAATAACAATAAATATACCACACTATAAGTATAAAAAATGACTTTACAATCTTTCTTTTATTTGCTAAGAATTATTTTTAGAAAACTGACATAATGAAAATGATTATATTTTAACACTTTGAGGTCTATATGTAAGAAGAAATAATTGAAAAACGCGTGCTTTATATTTTTTTGAAAAAAAAAAAAATCCGCATAAGAAAACATCACTTTTTAACATAATTTTTACATAGACTGGAATAATTACTTATCCAAATGCTGTATAAATATCTGGAAATAGGTTATATTTGTATATAAGCATTATTTAGTAAAACTGGATTTTGTAAGGAACATTTCAAAGCACAAAGAGCAACATCACAAGGTTCACACTAAGTTCGAATTAAGCTCTGATTCTAGATATTTTCATACACTTACTTCATTGCCTAGTACTTCCACCTATTTGTTTTCAAAATAAAAAGTTCGTAGATAATATCTGAAAAGACTGCAAACATACACCAAAACATTATGACCATCCTCGATTTTAGACGTTTTGTTAAATATCCAGAAAAATACTTGAGGAATTAACCTGAAACTACAGGTGTGTAAACAGTATAGTATAGGTCATATATTTCCGCGAAGATTTTTTCCTGAAACCCCATAGGGGACCTTCAACAAATTGAAAAAGAACGAATATCTTTTGGATAACCCTGTAAAAACTAATGTAGCAAAAGCGTTCAAACACGAGATTATTAATAAGTGGCTTATTGTAATATACTGTGTACATTTTTATGAGAATAGCATGTATACTCGTAGAGAAATTAAGGTTTTTATAAAAACAGCCCCAAATTTCGCCAAGTTTTTTGTTTATAATTTGCTTATAATTTCTGCTTATATTATGCTTTAATTTGTTTATAATTTCTTAATATCTTCGCGTAAATATATGACCTATACTATACTGTTTACACACCTGCAGTTTCAGGTTAATTCCTCAAGTATTTTTCTAGATATTTAACAAAACGTCTAAAATCAGGGATGGTCATAATGTTTTGGCTCTTCGGTGTATATAATAGGTAATTTTACAACTCAGAGAGTTAAAATTTGACCACGAAATACAGGCAGGCTTAGTTCGCTTCACCGAAAACGGTAACATTAGTGACACTCGTGCTTAGACCTCAAAGTGTTAATGAGGTTAAATTTAACATAAATGATAACGTATAAAACTGTATGCAATTATAAATTCTATAAAAATATGTATATTCTTTACCAATTCCGTAACAACATATGTATTATATGAAGATTACATGTAAACCAGTTTTTCGGGATTTAGATTTAAAAAATCAAGTGGTAGTTTTCAGAAAAATGAGATGTTTTGATTCATATTAATAAGAAGAGATATAGTAATGTATATTTAAATCGATATATATATATAAATATCTAAATCAATATATATAGATATATAACGATAGTGTCATCCTTAAAAAATTCCTGGTCAACTGAATAATTCGAACCCCTGCCCGAATTCATTTTGATGAGTCAACCTAAAAAAAGAGAGAAAAAATAAGAAATAAATAAGAACTAAAATAAGAGAGACATCCGAGAGAAAACATAAGAAATAAATAAGAACTAAAATAAGAGAGACATCCGAGAGAAACAACGACAGAAAACGTGTTATTTGAGAACGACGAGAAATGCGAGAAAAGTGCATTCGCCTCTGTATGGTCACGCAATCTCTGCTGCGGAGGGAAAATTAACACTTTCCAACATTTCTCATTTACCCGCTATACACAAACATATATTCCTGCTATACCGTTTTTAGCAGCAATGATAGAATAATGAATGGACATGGACCCATACGTGGATCCACTGGTACGGAAGCGGTTACTTTATTTCTAGCTATTTAAAAATAGTCTTCAGCTTTTTTCATCAAAATAACATTCAAAAGAAAACTCTTTTCAAACTTTCTATGGGGGATTTATTCGTATGAATATGTCGTATCAAAAATTCGTATATAAATATCTGAAGTTAGCAAAATAAAGAAAAAAATTCAAAGTAACAGGTGATGAATAAGTTGCTTCTTTTCTAACTTTTCAAAATACAGAAAATGATAATGTAATCAGAAAATAAAATTGGCAATTTTTTAAACCATTTCAGTGTTCTACTTTTATTTACAATCAGTTTTTATGGTTCCGTACTTAAAAGGTAAACACGGAACCATTATAAGATCACTCCTGTGACTGTCTGTCACAACCATTTTACCCGTAAACTCTGAAACGTGGAAAGTTCAAATTAGGGGAAGTAATAAAGTCTATTGACCCACATATTTACAGATTGTTAAACATTTACAAATATTTTTAGGAAAATTGCAGCGGTTCTAATTACGTAACTTGAAAAAAAAACAATCTTTTCTTTGTATATTGTGTGGGGTATTGTGTGAAAGCTTTCGTAACGTTGAACACAAAAATACATTTCTTTTAATTTTAGGTATTATATTTTTAGAGATGTCGTCGAAAATGTAGCGCAAAATATGCCCCCCCCCCCTCCATCTATTTCCGAAACTACTAAAACAAAAATTATGAAAATTTAGAGGTAGTAGACGTTAATTTAAACCTTGCACGAAATTATACAGATTGCCCTTGGTCGCATAGTTTTTTGGAAACGTGCATTTTTTCCTTTACATACAAATTGCGATTTCCCAGCATTCAGCAAAGGTGTTGACGTGCGCTTGGTGTACCTACAGTAGAAGAAGTATAAAAGCATTGTTGATAATGATTTTCGAAAAAAATCGACCGTAATTAGCAGAAATATAACCCTGAAAGATACGCACGGTTTAGACATACATAATAACAGGTGCTGCGTACTCTATGTACCATCGACATTTAGAGAATAGATAACACATTTTAAGGATATATTTGTGTAATGCAATGCCCAGCATTATAGAATTGCATTATAAAAGCATATAAAATGCATTATAAAAGCAATAAACGTCAAAGTGTTAAAATAGGCTAATTAAAATTAATTACATAAATACTATGGAATTCGCAACTAGTTTGCATTGAGTGGGTCTCTCAATACGCGTCCCATGTCTTTAAAAATTAATTAATAACCTATCTGGGGAAATGCAGCACGGACCAAAGCGGCGTTGCAACTTTGAGACTTCCTTTCGAAAGGTGCTTAGCATAATGCAAAGCTTAAACTTTGTTTTAGTTGCACTGTAATAAGAAAAGATTATTATTACGCTGAATTTAGTTTTATGAAATGTCAAATGAAGTTTAAATATGCTCTACTTTTATTGTCAGTAAGTTCTCAGTAAGTAAGTAATTAAGTTCATAAAAAAAGAGATTAGGATAAGATAAATAAAAGTGTAATACGGAGTATCAATATTCGATATTATTTAGGCTTCATATCACTTTTGGATTTTTATGTTATACCCATTCATACTTTTCAAGCATATACAGGCATACAACTACACTCTATCTTACGTTGTACTGTTTTTACTAAGTCTTAAGCAATTCCTATTGCTGACTTATGTGCAGAAACAATTGCAAGAGATTTTGAAGCAAACTGGATTTCACGGTTTGGAATTACCACTCTCATAACTTCAGACCAAGCCCGCCAGTTTGAAAGCAATCTAATCCTCATCCTTAATAAAATGTTGGACATCCAGAAAACTCGCACAACACCGTACCACCCACAGAGCAATGGCTTAGTCGAGCGATTACATCGTTCCCTAAAGCAAGAACTTCGATGCCAGGAATCAAAATGGATGTTGTCACTCCCTATTGTCTTGCTTGGACGTAAATCTAAATTTAAAGTAGACCTCAATAGCACTAGTGCTGAGATAGTTTATGGTGCACCACTAAGACCCCCATGTGAACTGATCGACCGTCCAAAATATGATATTCAACCTCATGACTTCTTGCAAACATTGCGGGACACCATGAATTCCCACAAACCAACCATAACTTCTGCAGATGCCAAACCAGCCGTTTTTGTTCACCCGTCCCTGACAACATGCACTCATGTGTTTACGAGGCATGATGCCGTAAGGAGATCTCTCCAAACTCCTTATGATGGTTCATTCAGTGTAGTACAAAGAGGCGAAAAGGCTTTCACCATTCACATGAATGGAAGACAGACAGTTATCAGTATTGACAGACTAAACCCCCCTTCTTGGAAGCCTCTGATCTCCTAGATACACCTAACAAGCAACTGCCCGTGCCACAACAAACACCACAGACAACTGCCTCGACCCCCTGTACTGATCCAATGCCACTTCTAGAGAATTTTGTGACAACAGCTAGTTCCAGTCGTCGTGTCCGGTTTAATACGCGGTACCTCTGACCTCAGTGCGTCAGGTACTTGGGGGGGGGGGGGATTACTATGGTGAACTCTTCTAACATACACCAGATATCGGTAAAAGTTTAAAAACAGTTTGTATTTGTGGCAACAGTGTTGTTTAAAAACTTTGAGATGGACACTTGTGGCGACAGCTAGCAGTTGTTGTTATCGCGGACTTTCCCGGATTTTCCTGCATTTGTCTAGCTGCATGATCACTTCGCTTTTTTTACATGTAACTTGCCATTCGGGTAATCTTTTAATTATATTTTCAGTAACTATGTGCTGTACACACAGGTAAATATTAAAATAATTATGTAGAAAGTTATGTGAGTTTCGAGCAACTACAAAACATAACACATGTAAATGATTATTATTTAAAATAATAATAATAATAATAATGAAGTTTACAGAAGTTATAAAGTAACATACTATCTATCAGTCTATGTCCTATTTTTATTCACTACGTTCTTTGCCTCTCGTTTTCGAAAGATGTACCATAAAAATAAACTGCACTATATATACAGGTGTGGCGTTCTTGTTAAATGTCTTAAATTATGTGATATTTCTTTAAACATCGCAAAAACTTGCATTTTTTAAAAAAGTTAATACGAAAAAAAATTAAAAATGTACACAGACATTTTTCGGTTAATAAATTTTTTTAATGCGAATTGGTGTAAAGGATTATTATTTAAAATTTAATAGTAATAATAAAGTTTACAGAAAACGTCTATTTTGAATGTTTATAAAATAACGTAAAATAAATATTTTTTAACATAGTTGCTTAATGCATTTATAAATATTTTACATGAAAATAACACTTTACATAAATTTTAAGCTAGTATATAGCAGAACATTTTAAAATATTTTAAGATACATGCATAAAGATTTTACGAAATATTATGTTATGATTATTGGAAGTAATCTGAATCATCTTAGATTAAGATAATTGTTTCTACTTTAGTTTAAACTAACATGTCTACTGAAACAATAAATGCATTGTTATAAATTATTAAAAGAAGTAATTTCAGTGTAATCTGAAGGGTGGACAATTTAAAAGTTATATGTACCAACATTTTAATGGTTTTTAATTTTAAACTACTCGAGATGCTAGAATTGAATTAAAAGAAATTACACTTTAAAAGTGCCTTATTGTTATACATGTTTCTACTTTCTCCGTAAACTATTTTTTTATTTACGAAACACAATTCAAGCAAGTAGAAAAAAAATAGATTAAATATTACATTTAGTATAACAGTATCATTTACAACAATGGCGTTATTTGGAAAAAAAATCATAACATGTAGTATCAAAAATTTTCTCATATTTCTTACAGTTTATTTAACCTTTGTTGAGTTAAAATAAATCTTTTTTTTTCTGTTCTTGTATTCTAACTATAATCGATGAAATTTTTTCGTAAAACATTTTCGTCGATTATAGTTTTATTTTCCTTTTGAGAAAAGAATGCTCTGTTTTAAAATTTTCATCTCTTTGAACTGTGTTCAAAAGTATATGTGAACTATAAAAACAAGAAAAATTGCATATTTATATATAAGTAACTTTTCTTTCAGTAGAAGTAATTTTCAGTGCATTAAGAGGGTCCGGGGCTAAAAATTGTCAAAATAATGCAATTTCTTTTTTTATTGGTTTAAAAAAAATACTAAGTTTTTAGCGTTAAATACCGCAAACGGCATGCTTTTACCTGCATTATATCCAGAAATATAACACCTTTTGCCTTGAGCAGCAATGCATCAGCTGACCTCTGACGAGAACTTTAGCTCCATTTGTCTCAGAAAGAAATTTTTCACGATTTGTCAAATTTAAAAGAATATATTAAAGCTCCTTACAAGATATACATATGAAATTTAAACAGATATATTTTATGCCATATTTCCAACAAATTGTCTTCAGGATTTATAATTTTGAGTGATAATTGTGAAAATATGCTAATTAAGGCAAAACTCACTCATAAAAAAACTTCATTTTTTTACTTAAATTTTTTATAAAATTCCTAATCAATATGTTAAGAAATCTTGAAGACAAATTAAAATGACACTTTTTCTGTACACAAAAATGTAAAAATTTTGTAAATCGAGTAAGTACTTCCAGGCTTATATCAAAAATTAAATTTGTTTAAAACTTTATAATTTAAATTAAAAAAAAATATTTAATTTTTTTTTAGATTTTTTTACATGCAATATTCTTTTTATATTAAAAGATATTTCAGAAAAAAATTTCAGAAAAAAATCTAACAAAACAATAAAAATAAAAATAATAGAATTTTGAGCCCCGGAAACACTTAAGTATTTTCACATTTATTTTAGTACAGCAGAAGTTTACCATTTTATATTACTATAACGCAATCATAATTAATTTAAAAAAAACTTACGTACTTCTTAAATTTCTGGAAATGTTGGGTTTGAATTATCCCAGAAATATCAACATATTCGTTAATATTATATTTAATGTTCGTTATCAGTAAAAAAATATTTGTTAATCGTTAGCTATCAGAAAGTAATATATATATTACTTACTTACTTATATATATATATATATATATATTACTTATAAAAAACTATAATATTTATTACTGTTATTGTCGGAACTCGGAAAGGAATATTTATATATATATATATATATAACTATTCCTTTCCGAGTTCCCACAATAACAGTAATAATCTCTATAATAATAGCCTAAGTCATGTGACTGTCATCAATAGTTCCGGGCTGACCGCTTCGCTTTTTATATGCCAGGTCACCATTTTTTACATTTTTTTTTTTATTTTTCGCGTGGTAAATTAAAACAATGCTTCGATATTGAAATTAAAATTCTTAGTTTTTGTTATTATTTATTATTTTTCTTTTCTTTTTCTTAAAAAGGGGAAAGAAAAAGTGAAAGTCATGAATTTGAAATTAAAATTATGTATTTTAAATAAAATGAGTGAAATTATTATATTTTAGATGAATTTAATGAAATATGAATAAATGCGATTGGAAAGACAATGTTTGATGATTTATCACTTGCGCCTGGCTAGTATAAAAAGGTACAAATTAGTTATACCGTCGACTCATTTCACCAAATTATATAAATCGCCAAACCACTCGCCAAATTATACAAATTGACATAATTTTTATTTTAAATAGCGAACAAAAAATAAATTAGTATAACATTAATAAAAATACAAAGAAATTGTCGAAATAGAAATCACTTGATGACGTAAACACGTGTAACTTGCTTAAAAATAAGCAAATATGACATTTACGATCAACCATTATTGATATTTAATCTTATAGTTTGGCGATATATTTTTGATCGACGGGATAACCAAATAGTACACATAAAAGTACGGAGTTCTTTATTTCTCTACTAGAAACTTCTGGCTTGGCGAAGTATTGAGAAAGTTAATTAAATTTTGGATAAAAGTAACATGGTACAATGCTTAGCACACATCTAACGGAGACCAAACTGGTCGCCAAGGGCGGCTAGTATATATATATATATATATAAATATTCCTTTCCGAGTTCCCACAATAACAGTAATAAATATTATAGTTTTTTATACTAATAAAAATAACTTTTGCTAAGTGAAAATGATATAAATGATATCAAGTTTTCTTTCAGTCCATAATTTACCTTATTATATCAAGTTGTATAAATAATTTTGTGAAATCAAAATACCATTAACTTTAATGATATTATATTGTAGATATTAAATTAAACCGATGTCGAACGGGAATTTCAAAGCTGCATCAGGAGTAGGAGATTATGCCTGATTTACGAGAGGTAAGATCATAAAACAGTTCTCAAATTAAAACGGAATCAGTAGCAATTCTATGTCGAACTACTTACATTACAATATACCTATCCCTTGATTTTGTATAATATACTTGGAATAACATGAACGTTGCCACTTCTGTTGAAGTTTGAAGCAGTCGATACAGCATAACCTTCAAACGATTTTCAGTTTGAATTTTTGAATTGCTCATCTAATATGAATGAATGAATACGATCTCTGGTTTTCTAATGTTTTTAAACCTGGTGATGAGTACTCAGTGGCTTTAAAGTACTTTGTTTAATATGTATGTATATAAATTAAATAGCTTGAAGTAATATAAAATGATATTTTGTTATTCGAAATTATGCACAATGATGTAATTGTTTGTGAAAAAAAAAATCGAAAGGAAAAAATTTTCAATTTTGTAAAGGTTGTTTTAAAATTAAAAATGGTTTGTTAAATATTAATATACAGTTTTTTACGTTTTTAAAAATTATGTTTATATTTCTGTTATTTACGAAGGACATTTATAAAAAAATATTTTGTTATGGTACGTTTCATTTGTGACTCCTCTAGTATCTATTGTTAGATAAATATTTTCTTTTTCAATAAATATATATTCATATTCAATTAAAAAAATCAGTTGAAAATAGAATTACGTTCAGTGTTGTACTGTCAAATTTTAACAACTCTTTTTTATTACTTTGAATTGTTCAACGCTGAAACTTCTGCTATTATTCTTCGATGATTTCGTTGAGCAAAAGAAAAGTAATTAACCATTAAACACCAATTAAATTATCAGGTTAAAATACAAGGAAAAGTTCCCTAGTTTTAAATTTCTTCTTTAACAGCTTTTTCCTGTTTAACGTAATGAATCTGAAACTACGACATTTGGCCGCAAACAAATATTGTCTTACAATCTGTATTTACATTTCTAAGTAAAATAACTTATGAAATATATTTCTATGAGTTAGTGTAAATCAGCATCATTCATCTAATTAATGATACCTGAACTCTCATAAGTGCCAGTATTTTCAAATGTGTTTAAATAAACTTCCTGTTCTGAAAGCTAAATTAAATTACTTTCTTCCGAATGTTTTCATTCAATAATGCTAAATAACTATACGTATTTATCTTTCTAATGAACTTCATTTATTTAAAGATACATTTAGTTAATAGAAAATGAAAATGTAGCATATTAAAATTTTGAGCATTACTTTAACCTCACATAACAGCATTGAGTAGTTGTACATAAAATATTCATACTTTGATTCTTGTAATAATTTTTCTAAAGAAGATGTATAAGTGGCAGTCCCTTCGAAGATAAATATTTAGTCAATGTTCGAAATTTATTTAAATAAAATTTTTCTAGCATTCTTTAGAGAGTTTGAATAAGGTTTAGAATATGGTTTGAAGACACTAGAAATTAATTTGTAAATGTATTAATTAAAACAGATAAAACAATCAAAAAAGATTTTAAAAAATTCCATAAATTTAATTTTTTAAGACGGTTTCGAGTATTATAATTTATTTTATTATTTTTTAAATATATGATATTTTCGGACACTTAATATAAATTTCTGTTTTTGTATATTTTATTAAGAACAAATTCTTAAAAATTATCAAAAGATACACATGCATAAACCATATAAAAATAACAAGGTTTTTTTTAATAAAGGTTTTTGATTTTTTGTACCCTTTTCTAATATTGAAGGATGAAAAATAAGTTTTATATAATATTATAAATTTCTGATTCATACACAGTTGTTCATAAATAGATTGTTTAAGTTTGACTGAAAGAAATCTGTTGAGAAATATTAGCAAATTTAGCTACATTTCACGCATGTTATGCGATATACTGTGAATGCATTTCCTTAAAAAAATAGTTTAAAATTTATTCATCAAATCTGAAACTTTTCAATGTCATTTGAATACAAGAGTGTCGGTACTACTCAATTTGCTAAAAATGTTAAAATATCAATTTTTCAATTTTCAACTTCAATTGAATTTAGAAATCTCTAGGATATTCTGATGAATTAATAATCCAATAATAACAATTATGCGAAAAAAGGATTTGTACTACATCCAAATCTTTTTTAAATAAAGTTGAAATCTTTAAATTCCTTTTTTTCAGTTTGTTTTGTCCAGTATATCAATATGTTCAAACTGAAAAAGATTTAACGAGTATTTTTCAATAAATTCGCTATTTTTGGGACGAACATAGGGATTTATTTTATCAAATTAAGTATCTGAATTTCTATAAAAAATAATGAAAACATAAAAAAAAAACATAATAAAAAATACATAAAAAAGTTTGTCAATGGTCAGTTTTATTTATTGTATTTTTACATATATCTTCACATCTTCACATTTTATTTATTTGCTTAAAATCTAGTTAACATTTTGTAAATCTAGTTCTTTGTGTCATAGAAACAGTTATGAGAAATGAATTTAAAAAAAGTTAAAAATTGTAAGAGAATTCTTGTTTTAAAATTATATATATATATATATATATATATATATATATATACTTGAACATTGCATTTTTCTCTTGATAAAATCAATTTTCTTCATAAAACCATTTAATATTATGTGAAAATAACTATAAAATACAAAAACAGAAATCATTTTTCGAAAAACTTAGATCCCTTAAATATGTCGTTTAATATCATTCAATGCAATTCAAAATGAAAAATCTAAACTTTAACATAATAATTTAACTAACTATAATGATTTACTTTGTAATTGTACTAAAAAATATATTCTTGATAGCATTATTTGAATAAAACTAGAGAACTCGTAATAATTAAATTCATAGATTCGTAATATTTTTTTTTTCAAAAATAAAACTTATAAAATACCGAATTTTATAAAGGATCAAATAATTAAATATTATATTGCAAACATGTTTACTCATTACCTTGTCTTATGATGGGTAAATATTTCATAAATGTATTGGCAATAAATGATACCACGCTTATAACATAATAAGAAATTAAATTAGATGTTAAATGACATTCCTTTTTATAAATTAGCTATACATCAAAGGCAAATTTTGAATACCTTTTAAAAACATAAATAAATATATAAATAAATACAGATGTTGGGTAAATATCTATTACAGGAGTGATATAGTATTGATCAGAATGAAATATGAGAAGAATCATAAGAATCAACCCTTAAAAGTACATTTCTTTAAATCTAGTTTTGTTGTTGTCTTTCCGGCAAAGGAAGTTCTATGCATCTGTTATACTAACAAATTCCGCTCTCAATAAAAATAATTGCTAACGCAGTTAAAAAATATTTTTACTTTCTTTGAAATGTATCCTAATAAGATGTACTGTACATGGTAATGGATATTTAAGTGTGTGAGCGTGTGTGTCTCTGTGCCTCGTGTGTGCATGTGTCTGTGCGTTGTTGCGTTATTCGTGCGTGTGTCTTTGTGTCTTGCGAGTGTGTGTCTGCGGGCTGTATATGCGTATATATGTGCGTCATGCGTGCATGTTACTGTGAGTGTATACCTACAGAAAACGTGCGTAAGACTTTTTATGAGGTGGCGGCCAAAAATGACCATTTAACCGAGTGTCCGCTTTAGTAAACATTCTGCACACACACCCCCCCCACACACACCGACGGTTAAAAAAAATGCGTACGTTTCAATCCTGAAATTGTCCCAGAATAAAACTGAAATATCATTTTGACTGAAAATTGGTTTCTTACAACATATGTTAAATAAATAAGCTTAAAAGTTTAAAAGCAAGATTACCGGTTTAACTGAGTGTCCGCTTTATTAAATATTTCTAATTTTAAACATGAAAATCACATTTTTGTCTTAATAAAGTAAATTTTATTCAGAATACCTTCTAATAATATATCAAAAAATATTATAAATAAAATATTTTTTGTAAAAGCAGCCCCCTTAAATTGAGAATCAAAAGGCTAAACTTTCTTGCAAATTAATAGTTTTTATTATCTTATGTTAACTATAATGATTTACTGTATAGTATATCGGTACTGAAAAGAAAATTATTGAGAGTACATGTTCAGTAATTGCGGTTCGACTGGTATGTCTTCTGACAATTTATGTTAACGAATAAACTTAAGGGTTTAAATGACGGTTTGACGGTTTAACTGAGTGTCCGCTTTAGTAAACATTGTTAATTTTACATATGAAGATAGCATTTTTCTCTTGATAAAATAAATTTACAATTTGGGTCTCAAAATTTTAAATGTGCATAGTTCTTAAAATGTATACATAATGAAATTTTAATTAACTCCCAAGTTCAACTAATTTTGATATCATATTTTGATTTTCTGTAAAGTTTACTTTAGGATACCAAAGGAAAAACCATTCGGATTAAAAGTTTAGGAAAGGTGGAGAATGGAAATTTCGAAACTCTAATGTTAAATCCATTGTTAACGTTGTAATAGAAACTGTAATGCGAGTAGGGTTTTAAGAATAATGTAGAAACTACTTGTGGGAATAGTTGGTATTTTAGACTCTCGTATTTGAAGCTTTTAGAAATCAATTTTTCCATTAAAATCTCTTAGGTTACAATACGTATAAGAAAGCAAGACTAACATTTTGCTTCTTTTCGTAGTTTTGAAGTTAAGAGGGCTGTTTTTTTTTAACCATTTGCAAAAATGGTTATTGTCCTCGTCAGGGTAGGAAATTAAAAGTATATCTGAAGGTTTTTATTGGTTTAATCATAATTTTATTCGTTTTCTGATTGGTCTATACAGCAACATGTATTTCTCTTTACTTTCAACAGAGATGGATACCTTTTGTTGCCACTATGGCAAAAAAGTAATAAAAACTACAAACAAAAATAATAACTCAGAAACAAAATAAGATACAGCTTTCAAACAAATTGAATTTAAAAGTACATTTTTTCTCTATACGACGGTGTAAAAAGTAATATTGTGGGATGTTTAAAAGTTTAAGTAGGAATTTCATTTAAAATGGGCCGTCAGATTTCTTGGAAATCTGACGATGGAAAAGCCTTTTCCCGAACAGCCAATGAAATGCTTGGATAACACATAAGTTTCAGGTGGATAATACGTACGAGTCGCAGGCGATTTTTGTCGCTTGGAATTTTTAAGTGTAATAACACTTTTAATGTTTAATCCATGGCGTACGTAATGTATGATCAACTCCGTGCGATTTTTTATGTCTTAAATTTTAGTCTTTGAAAAAATCATTTTCCAAATGGTCGTTGTAATTTGTTAAATTGCTTTTTTTTTTCAACCTCCGATGGGCTATAAAAAATCAACTTTATATAACATAATAATTTTATTACCAAATGTACAATAGGGTCTTAACTTATTTTTCTACATAATTGCCAAATCAGTTGAGGCAATAGTGGCCGCGGAACGAGCAATTAATATAAAGAGGCCTCTAGGATCGATGCTCCCTCAAAATTTAACACTTTTACTGCAAGCAGATGGACGTAGTTCTGCTCTAATCCAGTAGAGAAACAGCATTCAGTGAACTTTCTGAAGACATTTCAGAAATTTCAAGGTCTGCTTTGTACACAATCGTGCGAAACCTAGGATACCGTAAGCTGTGTGGGGAAAACGGATTACAATTGAAGAGCTAAGTGGAATAACATGTTAATTAACAAAAATTACATTTCAAGAAATTTGAAGTGAAACTTTTTGCTATAAATTTTAATGATTTAGTTTTTTGTTTGATACCATGTATTTAAAATATTAACAGGTATGGTACTAAACTCTCTCAGAAAAACTTATTCATATTTAATTTTCAAATATTAAAAATTATTAATATTATTGACATTATTAAATATTAAAATATTAAACATTAATGGGTAATCTCTTAAATCTTCAAGACTAAAAAGAATCTTAGTATTTTAGCTTCTCCATGCGATAGGATACCTCATAACGCTTTCATCCATAAGATTAAAAAAAAAGAAAAAGAAAAGAAAATGTAGCATAACATGTTTATCCACTCAGCTCTTCAACTCGTAAATCATATTTGAAGTGCTGAGTGGATGAACATGCTATGCTAAATTTTCTATTTTTTTTTTTTTCTTTGATTAAAGCGTTATGAGGTATCTTATCACATGATATAGCTAAAATACTAAGATTCTATTTAGTCTTGAAGATTTAAGACATTATTCATTAATATTTAATATTTAATAATGTCAATAATATTAATAATTTTTAATATTCGAAAATTAAATATGAATAAGTTTTAATGAGACAGTTTGGTACCATTCCTCTTAATATTTTAAACACATGGTATCAAACAAAAAATAAATCATTAAAATTTACAGCAAAAACTTTCACCTTAAATTTTTTGAAATGTAATTTTAGTTACTTAACATGTTCTTCCACTTAGCTCTTCATTTGACGGGAACATTGATCGTAGCGGCCATGTTTATTTGTCTGCAACGCAGCGACAAATGCCTCAATTGTTTTGACGATAATGTAGGAAAATAAGTAAGACCCTTCTGTAGGTTTGATATCAAAATTTTTACGTTATGCACTGTAAAACATAACGACATTTTTACGTTTTTATGGTACAAAGTATTGTTCATCTCGCGCACAAACTCGATCACAGTGAATGTGCTGTATCTTTCTTTGGTTTCCTGATTATATTAACATGGAAAATACAGTAGTTACGTAAAATTAAGAGCACAATGTGCCGGCAATTTGGACGCCAGCAATTTGTGCTGTAAAAAAATGCGTCCAAATTGCCAGCATATTGTGCTGTTAATTTTACGCAACTGTTGTATATTCCATGTTAATATAATCAGGAAACCAAACCAAAGTCAGGAAACCAAAGAAAGATACAGCACATTCACTGTGATCGAGTTTGTTCTGGCAAATCTACAGTGGTTTTTTAACAGTCTGTAAATATGTCTTTTGCAGTCCACCGGAGTTTGAAAAAAAAACTGCCCTCGTATGTTTGAAGAACTATGCTCATCGCAGTTCGTTTTGTCGATAACTGAGTATACCATTTGGAGTTCAAAAATTTAAATGTGCATATTTCCTTATCTCATTCATCAAAGGTTTTCCATTTTCTTGCCAAGGTAAGTTTTTTCAAAGAATTCAAATATTATGTCAAAAGTTCGCATTCAAAATATGACAGTTTCTTCCAAATTTACTAGTTAGACTACCTCCCTAAGCTTATATTCTAAACAAAAATTGAAAGACGTCGTTATTTCTAGTAGAATGGCTATTTCCGTTTTATCTGAGAAAATTTTATTATTAAAATATAAGGAATCTTTTCATTTTAGTTGAGTGTGCAGTGCTTTAACATTAACCTGGAATTCAGAAATATAATATTTAATAGATGGACCGTTTTAGAGTGTTGTTCGAAAAGCAAGGTTTTATCATGAATATATATATATGTGTACGATAAAAGAGATGGTTTCAACTTTGAAATTATTAAAATACTAATTGTAATACTAACGTACACATATCTATTTCTAAATATAGCTTATTAACGGCATAACATTTTTGAAATATTAAACTCAAATATTAATGGTATAATTGGTGACATTTATGTATAACCATGCATTGAGCCATAGTTATCCTGAGAGATTTTTTAATAGACTGGTATATTTAATTATACAAAAAAAAAAAAAAAAAAAAAAAAAAAAAAAAAAAGAGAGTTATCGAAGTGTGATGAAGCCATTTTTCGATTCAACAAGCGGTTCGTTCCCGAGGGATTGTGTTGCTAGGTGATTGTTTTCAATATTTCAATATCCTATTATTCTCGGAGTTGATTGTTCCATTTCCTTTTATTGATCTTGACAGTTAAAGGTGGATGTTGTGCGCTTTAAACATGTCGAACAACATGCTGTAAGCCATGCTGTTGTCTCCATATTTTTTCTATTTTATTGAAATGTTAATTTTGGTTTTGAAAGTTTAATATCTGTGTTTATCTTTAAGTTCGGGATTCTCAGAGATTTATTGATATCCATTTTTTATTGTGTGGATCAAGTCCATGGTCACGATTTAAACTTTTCCCTCCATATATATATAGATAGATAGATAGATAGATAGATAGATAGATAGATAGATATAAGCTCAAAAAGGTCAAAAGTAAAACTAAAAGTAAAATATAAAAATAAAAATAAAACCCATGCGATAAGCGCTACAGCTGCATATAACCACACAGATTATATATAGCACATTATGTTTTAAATGCGTTTGTCAGACCCAGAATCCTGCACCATAAATAAACTAAGTATAACCATAAAACATCCAAGAAATTTAAACAGATATATCCTGAACAAGAAAAAACAACTAAATGCTGTGGCCTCTTCAGCGGTGGGCATTTTAGAAAACACAGCAATGTTTCAGATTAATTACAATTTACAACAAACTATTATTCAGTAGTGGCAGTGGGTTTCGGCCAGAGTGTCGCAAAGCATAAATCAAATGCATAAAAACAATTGAAAGCATATCGCGAACACTCCCCCACCGGACCCGACGCCACAATAAACAGTGCATCTCGAAGATACAACTGATTCAGAACGTATGTGTAATGTATACTGAAACAATAAAATTATTTTACCCAAATCCGAGCAACACAGACACAAAAAACAATAACCAAAATCCAGTGATCCATAATCTGTCCATAAACGTTCCATGTCTGTTGCCACACAATCGCAGACATCCTTGTAAAACCGTCCAAAAAGGCTTTAAGTTATACAAATCATTAACTGTCAATGGCATAGCAACTCCTCAAAAATGAAGACTGTCTGTAAAACTAGTATATTTATTAATGAAATTCAAAGGTATATTATTTTTATAATACAAAATGCTGGTTAAATTAAAAAGTTCTTTAAAAAATAAATTTTTATTCGAACAGAGTTTATAGTAGCGAAAAATCTGACCTATTATGATATTGACGTAAACGCGTTTATGGATATTTGAACTCCAATTAACTAAATGGTTAACTTCAAAATTAAAGTCATCCCGTTTATTCCATTTAATCATTTCATCATCAAGTCATCCCATTTAATCGTAAATTTGAGGAAATATTAAAAAAGATTTTGAATATACTAAAATTTATGTATAAAGATAGTAATATGTATTGGATTATTTTGAACAGTTATGAGATCAGGAATGAACTAATTAAAGATGATATACAAAGTGTCCAGACATATGATTTTGAGAATCTTTTCACAAATATTCCTATTGCAGGGTTATGCGATGTCCTTTTAAAATTTGTCGATTTAATTATAGCTGACACCGATTTATATTTTAATTTATTTAAATTATTATGTAATTTTTGTTTATATAACAACTATGTTTATACAGGTTCAAATATTTATTTACAGAAAAATGGAATAGGAATGGGAACAAGTTATTCTTCAACGGCAGCTAACTTATTTTTATTTTATTATGAATTTCAATTTTGTAGTGTCAATAACGATGTTAATTTTCCGGCTTTCAGATATATCGATGATTTGATAATTTTGAACTGTGTTCGCGATTTTTTAGGGATATCATGTAACATTTATCCTGATATGCTGGTTTTGAAAAAAAAACAAATGAAAATAATAGTGCTGCTGATTATCTTGATTTGAAAATAAACATTTCAAACGGTATACACATATCAATCTATAATAAACGGGATGACTTTAATTTTGAAGTTAATCATTTAGTTAACCGAAACCCACTGCCACTACTGAAGTAGTGTTGTAAATTAGTAGTTTGTTGTAAATATATAATATAGTTTGTTGTAAATTGTAATTAATCTGAAACATTGCTGTGCTTTCTAAAATGCCCACTGCTGAAGAGGCCACAGCCTTTTTTTGTTTTTTCTTGTTCAGGTTATATCTGTTTAAATTTCTTGGATGTTTTATGGTTATACTTAGTTTATTTATGGTGCAGGATTCTGGGTCTGACAAACGCATTTAAAACATAATGTGCTATATACAGGGTGATTCAGCTCGTCGGTGACAAACTTTAAGGATCGATAGAGCACACCTATACGAACATTTTTGAATAGGGAATGTAGGGTCCCTGACGCGATGGTAAGGCGCTAGGCGCTTTCGAAAATTTGGGTGCCGAAATTCGAAACGTCATAAAAACTAGGGAAATGGTTAGATTTTCTTGCTTGTTGCGTCGAAATGATTCTGTTTGTTTAGACTTTCTTCAGTACCAATTTGATAAGCGTATCTCTTAAAACATGGATAGGGGGCGCTGCAGACTTTGGAGAGCTAGACAACAACTTTAAGCCCGTTATTTTGATAATTTAACACATGCTCGCCAAAGTTTATACTCTAACTTAAAGTTTGAACCCAAAAGTAGAGCCCTGCAAAAAGCGTAAGAGCCGGAATAAAATGTCAAAGTACAGGGTGGTCGAAACTCGAAGGCTCCTAGGAGATAAACAAACAGATTTCTTGACTTATGGCATGCATTTTCATGATTCTGTTTGCTGGGGCTCTCTGAAACTCAGTTGAACGGTACAAAAAGAAACATCGATAGGGGGCGCTTTGGGCAAAAAACATAATTCGTTGACATTTCGGACGCTAACTGGAAACGGGGCGCTACGATCAGTTAGAAACAAAACAAGAGAGTAATTTACTTATCATAAGAAGCTATTAAAACTGCAGTTTGTTTGTTTTTTTTAACAAACATAGCTGGTTTCAATCATGCACAATGCGCGCAATAAAATTTACATAAGGTGCTTTTTGCTGATTTATGCAAAAGATATCGTACCATATCGATATGCAAAAGATAAGTAATGCGTAGACGACAACGCGAGATGACGTAGTTGTATGCGCAGACACGTCTTTTGAACGTGCGGTACCTACTTAAGCTTCGGGTTACTTGTCTGCAGATCGGTAGTAGGATGGAACGGTACACAAACTCTGAATTGGCTGACATGCATTTGGCGTATGGCGCTGCTGGTTGTAATGGACGAGCCGCTCAGCGGTTGTACGCCGAGCGTTACCCCAACAGGCAAATCCCCTGCCATGCCTTCTTCGCTCGAGTACACCAGAGGTTGTCCACAACGGGATCTTTCGACGGAGGCAGGCCTGAACGGGAGCGATCAGTGAGCACCCCCGACAACGAAGAGGCTGTGCTTAACCTGGTTGAGGACAACCCAGGTCTTAGCACGAGAGATATCGCCAGACATGTTGGCATTTCGCAAGCAACTGCGTGGCGCATCTTACGTTCCCGGAATCTGCACCCCTACCACATCCAGCGGGTGCAGTTGCTCAGAGAGCAGGATTTTGGCCCTCGAGTGGAATTCTCAAGATGGTACTTGGCGATGAGATCCAGGGATCCCCGTTTTGTAAACAGCATTTTGTTTACGGACGAGTCCACCTTCAGCCGGGAGGGAATGTGGAACGCCCACAACAGTCATGTGTGGTGTGATGAAAATCCACATGAAACCAGAAGCCGAGCAGCCCAGGAGCGTTTCTCAGTAAATGTGTGGGCCGGCATTCTGGGGGATTGCCTCATTGGCCCTTATTTGTTACCTGAACGGCTGACAGGTGGAAATTACCTGATTTTCCTGGATCAAGTGCTGCCGCAGCTTCTGGATGAGGCGCACGTACCCGAAGGTTCGCGTCGCCAGATGTGGTTCCAGCACGATGGAGCTCCGGCCCATTACACGAACGACGTGCGTCTCCATCTAAACGCAAGGTATGGCCAGCGGTGGATCGGGCGTGGGGGTCCAGTTCACTGGCCTGCCCGATCACCAGACCTCACCTGCTTGGATTTCTTCCTTTGGGGTTACCTGAAGGCCGAGGTATACCATACACCTGTCAGCAGTGCTGAAGAACTTGTGGCGCGCATTGTGGCAGCTGCAGGGCAGATCAGAGATACTCCTGGCATTGTTGGAAACACACACTCCTCAATGCGACGGAGGTGCGAAGCCTGCATCATGGCCCAAGGTCGAAATTTCGAGCATCTTCTGTAGTGTTATTTTTTGTAAATAAATTTCCAGTATCATTGATGTTTTTGGTCTAAATTTATTCAGAAGTGTTGAGCAGAGGTAGAAAATGTGTTTTCATTATTACTAACTGATCGTAGCGCCCCGTTTCCAGTTAGCGTCCGAAATGTCAACGAATTATGTTTTTTGCCCAAAGCGCCCCCTATCGATGTTTCTTTTTGTACCGTTCAACTGAGTTTCAGAGAGCCCCAGCAAACAGAATCATGAAAATGCATGCCATAAGTCAAGAAATCTGTTTGTTTATCTCTTAGGAGCCTTCGAGTTTCGACCACCCTGTACTTTGACATTTTATACCGGCTCTTACGCTTTTTGCAGGGCTCTACTTTTGGGTTCAAACTTTAAGTTAGAGTATAAACTTTGGCGAGCATGTGTTAAATTATCAAAATAACGGGCTTAAAGTTGTTGTCTAGCTCTCCAAAGTCTGCAGCGCCCCCTATCCATGTTTTAAGAGATACGCTTATCAAATTGGTACTGAAGAAAGTCTAAACAAACAGAATCATTTCGACGCAACAAGCAAGAAAATCTAACCATTTCCCTAGTTTTTATGACGTTTCGAATTTCGGCACCCAAATTTTCGAAAGCGCCTAGCGCCTTACCATCGCGTCAGGGACCCTACATTCCCTATTCAAAAATGTTCGTATAGGTGTGCTCTATCGATCCTTAAAGTTTGTCACCGACGAGCTGAATCACCCTGTATATAGATAGATAGATAGATATGCATATATATAACCATTATATAATTACAAATCATCATCTATTTCCAATTACTAAAATTAAATTAATAAATTTAGCAACAATTCATAACACTGGCATTATACAAAATAAAGGTGGAACCTTTAACTAGTAATACAGAATCAAGAAGAATTCCACTAATTCACTACCACATTGCGGAAGACTAATCCATATAAAACATATGAAAAACCGCCAAATTTTGATAAAAATATCCTATTAAAGACAAAAGATACAAATAACCAGCTAAATAGTGATGAACCATTAATAGAAATATCACAATCAATAGATCAAATGGATGGATGAAGCCGGAACCTTATATAGCATTTCACTTTTTCAAGGGTACATAAAATACAAGTACAAGCATAAAACAATTTCTGTACTGGAATCGATTTCTATGGAATCGACTGTCGATTTCTGTAATGGAATCCAGCATTAAGCTAAGAATTACATTATGTACCCATTCGACTATACACCAAAAAGTATAAATCCACCATGGCAAATAAATTGAATTAAAAAATTATTAATCAATGTAATATCCACAACAATGAACAACATTAAAAAATTAAACAATTTAAATCAAAGACATACTAAGCAAGACAACCGCCATGACCATATTACAACTCAAACATTTAACCAATTTTAGCACAGCAAAAAATCTCGCCCGACCATACGTAGCAACAAGATAATTATAAATTCGTTTAAAAATTTAACAATAATCACAAAAATTGTGCATTGAAACAAACAAATTAAAATTGTTTAACAAAAGAGTATTTGTTCTGCTGTAGACTAACGGGCCTGGACTCGAGTTAGGGAGCTTTGGCTATACGTGCCATGTTTTGAAATGTATATTTTTAAATCAACACTATTTACTCATATATCGAATACTTTTGTTAACAATAAAGACTAACTTTAGAAAACGGAAAAAAGAAGAAATACAGTAGTGAAAATAAAATAAAAATAAATAAAAATTTAAGAATTAAGTATATCTGAAAATAAATCAGATTTCAAAGGTAAAGATTTTTATATATTAAAGAATTTATGAAGAGGAAATAACATTCGTATTGTATTCGCTGAGTTTTGTAACCAAGTATTGTTATCTGGGAATGTGTAAGAATATAAATCTTTAAATGTGCTTTTCAGAAATTAAATGCCTATCCATTGTGTATATTTCTCAATCAAAGTACTTTTTTTTAAAACTTTTGTTAAAGAAACGGAAGGAAATTGAAGGATTAAAATTTCTTCTAAAAACTTTAATAAATAAATACAATTTAATAAACCTTTTAAGAAGAAACTCTCAGCAATTTAGGACATTTCTTAAGGGATTTAATTAAAACTAAAAAAAAAAAAAAAAAAAAAAACTAAAAAAAAAAAAAAAAAAAAAAAAAAAAAACCTTTTTCTTCAATTGAATTTCTTAGCACTACGTGATATCAGAACAATCAAGAATGGAGATTATTTGCTAAAAATAAATAAATAATTTCGAAAGTAGCAGTGTATAAAAAAAATATGAGAAATATTTAATAAATGTCTTAATCAGAGTATATGAAAATTAAAAGACAACAATCAATTTTTTTAAATTGATCTCGTGAACGAAGAATAAAAGGAAATTCTTATTTATTCTGTCGTGAAAACCACAATCTTTCATTATTAGTAATGTAATTTTTTGCTTGTATTCTTATGCTCTAAAAGTTTATATTTTTTCTCGCTAACACTAATATTTATTTTTGTGAATGGTACAGAATTTGTTTGAAGTTATTTTTAAATATTGTTCATCTCAGATTTTTTTTCGAGAAAGATATTCTTGGTTTGTTCACACAAATTTTACTCAGAGAGTTATAAAAACAAAACAAGTAAACTGATTTCTCACAAGTCATATAAAATAAAATTATGTTTCAGCGCATGGTAGCAAAACAGTAGCAAATGAAGTAAAAATTAAATATTTACTTTTTATACGTCTTTGGCAAGTGAGTACTGAAGTTTTAACAAATTTACTCCATTAGTAGTCCAAGAACGAATTATTTGAAATGACTGCAGCCCATACATTTATACAGTAGCGCTCAAAAGTATTTTGACAACATTATATTCTGTCTTATTTTATTTAATATAAAAATGTAGAAGAAAATATATTCCCTATAATGGAGAACACTATGACTGCAGTTATTAAAATGTATCACGTTTCAACTTGTTTCTTTACATTCGGCGCCACCGAAGGAATATTACTTCTCCTTAGCTCAAAAGTATTTTGACAATTAGTTTGCATTTAATTGTTGAAGGTGTCAGTGGCGCTATAGCTTCGATTAGTGTTTATATTGACTTATTGTAATTATTTCTAAATGCCGAAATGTAAAAAATATTGAAGTGATTCTAGAAAAGCCGCTGTAAATGCACTTAAGAAAGGTATATTGCAAGCAGAATTAGCTCGTTCTTTTAACGTGTCTCGGCAACTTGTTAATACATGGAATAAAGTTTTTAATAAACATAATTACATCGAAAATAAGCCTCAAAGTGGCCAACCGAAAAAAACACTTGCAATGTTGACTGTATTATAAAAATGATATCTACAAATGATTGTAGTAAGTCCGCTGTAATAATAAAAAATGAATTGAAAGAAAATTACGGCATAGACATACATGTTTCATCAGTCAAACGACGCCTAAACCTCTATGGTTTACATGGCAGAAGACCTGCAAAAACACGTTTGTTATCTACTAAGAATAGGAAGGCTAGATTTGCATCTGTAAAACGGCATAACCCTTTCAGGGGCAAAGCAATTCCATTGCTAAAGCTTTGAAATTAATGATTGACGCGAGAATGTTGGTTAAAAAATATTCAGTTTATTATGTGTGTGAAATATAGATTTTTCCAATTTACAAATAAATTTGTTTTCAAATTCCGGTGTCGATCATTAATTTCAACACTTTAGCAATGGAATTGCTTTGCCCCTGTAAGGGTTATGCCGTTTTAGAAATGCAAATCTAGTCTTCATGTTCTTCAGAATCACTTCAATATTTTTTACATTTCTCCATTTAAAAATAATCACAATAAGTCAATATAAACACTAATCGAAGCTATAGCGCCACTGACACCTTCAACAATCAAATGCAAACTAATTGTCAAAATACTTTTGAGCTAAGGAGGAGTCATATTTCTTCGGTGGCGCCGAACGTAAACAAACAAGTTGAAACTTGATACATTTGAATAACTGCAATCATAGTGTTCTCAATTTTAGGGAATATATTTTCTTTTACATTTGTATAGTAAATAAAATAAGAGAGAATATAAGGTTGTCAAAATACTTTTGAGCGCTATTGTATTATGAGAGAGAGAAAATTTGATGCCATCGCTGTTATAATGATAATGGGGATTATTTTTAACAAGATATTATTAATAATAGTTGTTTTCTCGTTTGTAATTATAATACGAAAGTAAAAATATCATTTTGTAATAAAATATATATTGAATATACCTTTTATTTAAATTAGCTTTTTTTCTACTCCTCTAAATATTGTCCACAAACTTTCGATAAATAGCCAAATCAATGACTCATCATTCAGAAAATACACACAACAGGAAAAAACATGTCAATTCATGAAATATAAACTAATATTTTGTTGGGCTACCTTCTACTTTAATAACAGCTTATATTCTACCTGGTGTGAAATGACAAAGCCCGTATATTACGTTTACAAAAAATTGAAATCCCTGTCTCATCAGCTATCCCATGGGAGGCTTTAGTTTTCTGGGATTCTTATCATTCCGCTTGACATCTTGTTCTATATCAGACCTGACCAACTTTTCAGCTATCAGGGGCGTCACTAATTGTGCCTCAACTAAACGCTATGATATTTTTCAGATCTAAAGAAATAGGGGTAATTTTAAACATATTTATATATAACTGACATTTAAAAAATAAAATACTAAAAATATTTATAGCCTAAAAGTCTGATTTTAAAGATAAAGAAATATTGTTGAGTAATTCTCTTGTGAAATTGATTTTCGCGCATATTAAGTTTGTATAATAAAAACAATAAATTTTAACCATAATTCCATACACCATATGGTAGCAAGTCATTATTTTGTATCATAAAAACTGCACGGCTAAATAATCTAATATATACTTGTATACTTCCATCAGGCAGGAATAATACACCGAGAGAGAGGCTATTATCGGACATGTTCCATTTGTTTCTTCTGTTGTAAGTTTGCGCTTAGAGGTAGTGTTGTAAAAAATTTTACTATTGTCATATATTATTTGTTGAATTCCACGGCGTTGGAGAATATTCCGGATTTTAACCTACATTGTTTATTATTTTTAACTTTATGTGTATGAGTAGAATGTGCATTTCTATCATAAAAAGCGGTTCATTTAAAATTATTTCAGCCCTCATTCAATTAATACCTTGTATTGTTTAGTAGCACGCACAGACAACTTATCTGTGATAACATTTTACAAACTTTTTAAAATTTTTCGATAAACAGGAGTCTTAGTAGAGATAATTAGCGGGGCTTGGCTTGTTGCGCTCAAGCCATTTGGCAGGCTTCATTACTTTGTCCGAACTTGAACGTGTTTCTTCTGTTTCCCAAAAAAGCTAAAAATAATTAAATTAATAATTTAGGAAATGCAAAATATTTATTTTGTAATAAATGTCTAAATCAATTTTAAGAGTAAAATCCCTGTTTAATTTAACTTAAATAAAGGACGTTTTTCTTTCCCAAATGCTTTAATCATGCAGCTATAAATTTCACATAATATATAAAAATTTCAAATGCAAAATGCAATAATGCTGTTCATTTAAATTGCTGTTCATTTTGTTGGTCTTCGAAAGTATACAATTCGTTAAATAAGAAATTACCTATATTTTCCCTACAGCTTTTCAGGATGTCAAACTCCTACCGCGCATGAAATTAGATAAAATCGTCACCGTTTTAAATACATTTACCATTCTTACATCTGTTTAGTTTGAAATAAGAATCAACGATATGACAGTACAATTTTATCCAAAACTGGGTAGAATATATCGAGGGGTTTTGTTTTATTAATTGATCTCCGTCTTGTTTTTCCTTCTTTATATATTTTTATACACAATAATGGGACACGAAATCATCACAGCAACAAAATAATCAAAAATACTTAACAATCTGAATTATTCAGTAGAAACTTATCTTATATGAGATTCTTTTGTATTTTTCTTTTCTTTTTCTTATCTTTGAACAAATTATATAACACTAAACTGACATACTTCGGATTAATATTAAACCTGAGTTGCAACGTGGGAATGTTTCTATCCATTTAAATATGTTCACTATCAATCATAGAAATTTTGCAACTTTGTTCCGGACTTTATGTTGCAAATCACATTTGCTGGATAGAAGTTTTGCATGTTGAAATTAACATTGCTATTAATAGAAATAGTATTATATAATATATATCTATAAATCTGAGGCTAAGCGAGTTTTATTAAAAATGATTATTTATAAAAACACAAATTTCGTAAAAATATTGCATAAAATATACTAAGAATTTTAACTTTGAATGTTCATAAAATTTCATTTGGGGCTATCCACAATAGATGTCACGCTTGGAGGGGGGCAGGGGGGTTCATGAAATTGTCACAATTTGTGACAAGAGGGAGGAAGAGAGTAAGAAGAAATGTGACATCACACATTTTTAAAAAATAAAAGCATTAAAAATCAGCTGATTAAATTTTGTAGTTAGTTTGAAATTAAAGTATTTTGTGTTGATAAAGTAAATATAAGATTTAAAGCCAAATATATTAAATTCCATTTCAAATTAATTTTTTATTACTATTGTATATTAATTATGTTGTTTGTTGTACACCTTAATCTTATTTCATACAAAATAAGTACAGGGATCATTTTATTTGTTATGCTCACAAATGTCACTAAAAGACATAGTTAAAAGTTTAAAAATAAAATTTGAAGTACAATCAATAACATGTAATGTAGCGAGACGTGTAAAAAGGGGGGGGGGCTGAAGTTTGACACTTTGTGACAAAGGGGTGGGTAAAAATATTGGGGGAAAAGCGCAAGATCATTTATGGACAGTCCCTTGTTTAAAAATATTTTATGAATAAATAATGCAAGCTAAATGCAATATTGTAGAAAGTTAACAGATAAATTCGACTTAGCTATATGGCCTCTTCTTCCATAATAACAGAAAGATAAGATTAAATTTAAAAAAAATCATTTATGTGACATTTTCTTAATATTAAAATACATTCTTTAATTTTGTGACATGTTAATTATGGCGGTATAACAAAAGCTATCGAAATGTGCAGATATTTTGAAAAATATATTAGCTGTATTATATGCACATATTGCCATATTTATTTATTTTTTACTAATAAAGAAAAGTAATCCCTAAAACAAGTTTTATTCTAAAATAAGTTTTATTCTAAAATAATAATAATATTTTATTAGAAAATGTATTATATCATGAAAGTTCGTGAGATTTTTGAGAACAGTTATATTTGTCGCGTGGCTGAGGTCAGACGGTTTCGGATGACGTCATATCTGCAGATTCCTTTTAAACCTCATTCTGTAGAGAGTTGTTCGGCGCATCGCACGGTTCGTTATCAGTTAGGATTAGTTATTTTGTAGGAAGTGAAATCTTTGAAAAAATATGTCGATGTGAAATGAAATTGTGAGGACTATTGTGCTGCGGACGTTCAAATATGGAAAAAAAGCTGCAGAGGTCGCTAAAAGAATATGCCCCGCTTTTGGAGAGACTTCGGTGAGGAAACTAACTGCTCAAATGTGGTTCAGCCAATTTTAGTGCGGAGACAGGGCCTCGAATATAAACCCCATATTGGTCCTCCATCCGTCCTGAAAGATTTTCAGCTGGAGGAGGGAATCAAGCAGAATCCTCATGAAGCCTGCCAGGAGCTTGCACACAGGTTTGAAGTATCTGACAAAACCATGCGATCGCATCTGAATAATTTTTGGATAACGTGGTGACTGAGCAAGTTGGTTTCTCATGTTTTGTCAGAGGGAAACAAGCTCGAAATGTTGACATATACTTGTCAGTGCCGTTGCGCCCAAACAAAGCCTCGTTCCTCGAAAAGTATTGACATGTGACGAAACATGGTCAATGTACCGGGTTTCCTAAAAAGGACCGGCTGATTTTAAAATACAATAACTTGCAAACGGTGACAGATATTGAAAAAATTCTTTCAGGAAGTTTATGTATGATGTCAGGAGTTTTTTTACCATGATTCTCGAATTTAGTTCTAATTACAAACACTGCGAGTAATATGCGCTAAATCCAAGCCCGACGTTTGGTACTTCGGGATCCACTCAAAACATTTTAATCTCCTTTTCTGGCATGAGAGAAGAAAAAGGACAAAAAATCGAGCTTTACTTTAGCGCCTAATGCTTTCAGCGTCATCTATTGTTTGTAATTCGAACTAAATTCGAGAATCACGGTATAAATACTTCTGACATCATACATAACCTTCTTGCAAGAATTTTTTTAATATCTGTCTCCATTTGCGAGTTATTGAATTTTAAAATAAGTCAGTCCTTTTTAGGACTCCCGGTATGATTACAGGAAGAGAACTTATCATTAGTCGACTTCTGGTTTTGCCTCATTGACCTCCAAATCGGGCATACATAAAAAAGATAATGATGTGTATTTGGTGGGTCAGCGCTGGTACAGTCCACTACGAATTCTTAGAAAGCGGAAAATTCACCAGAGCGTACGCCTATTCGCCACAGTTGTGCAGGTGGTTTGTGGCTCGGGTAAGGTACATGCAGGAAAAACTCCAACTCTAATTACAGGAACAAATATTTTTATTTAAAAAACATCTTTAAAAAGATTACCAAAGTGACACATTATTTCTATGTGCCTACGTTCAGAGAGTGATATCATACAGAATGCGATACAAGACGCAATTGTTACATCCTTGCATCAAAGCAGTCAGGAATGAAGTGTCAGATTTCACAAGAAGTTTAGATCATTTGGCATTACAATTCATCGCCAATTTAAACATTAGCACTGTGAACGAAGAGCAGAAAAGGGTTTTTATTTGCGAGCCAAATGATTACCCCTCATAATCTAGCAAACGGATGAAAAACGCGTGATGCAAAACGGTTGCCAGAGCAACATTTTTTTTATATGTACAAATATTGGCGACGCAACAAAACCTGGCAATATTTATCTAAAACAAATGATTACGTTAAATGATTGCTACTTATAATTGCGCAGTGCCGAGAAAGGCATACGTTTATACAATTGATAAATAAATTTAACGTACATGAGAGTGATTTAAAGACCGCGTCCAAATACTTATCTTTTTTACTTTTTTGATATTTTATTGCAACGGCTCTCAAATAAGTAGAGAATTAGACTGAATTATTTCCTTTGTGGTGGACGCAAATTAAAAAAATATAACATACATTCAAATGTTAAAGGCAGGTGCATTTAGCTCTTCTGTTTTTTTACAGGCTCAAATGTTATTGAAAAATAAATTGCATCTGCGAGAAAAGGTTACAAATCATAAACTGAAAATTACTGCATTAAATTAAAAAGAATAGTGAAAGGAAAAGAAAGAAAAACGAATAAATAAAATTCCATACGGATTTTAAGCATAGAATTACATTACCAATTTTAGTTTAAAGAACGGGGGGAGGGGACAAGACGTTTCAAAAGCAAAAAAAATGATTTAAATTAATTTTGAAGAAAACGTGATATGTGACAGAACTCTGTCACATATCTCACCGGGACACAAGAAGAAAGCTGTGGCGTGTACGTTGCAGCTTTATACCTACATACATCCTTTGTCCACCTTCGCAGTTACAGATCATGTACAATAAGAAAATAACTATTTAAGTTGATATCTAAAGAGAAAACTATTTTAACTTGTCTCTCAAACTATTAAACATTAGTCCCTGTAAAATATTTTATACAACAATACAGTAGAGAAACATATTTGCTTGCTTTGAAGACTTCACAAAGAATTGTATTTTGTTTATGACTTAGCGCTCATGTTATTCAAAATAATCTTTTTTTTTATTAAATATTCCACAAAATAACAGTGCCACATTTGTTGATGACATAGGATCCTATTTAATTTGTTTGTGGCATCGTGTTTGTGGTACTGGTACCAGCTATTTAGTCATGGATATTCATAAAGAGAAGTATTTATATTAACTGCATCTTCGACTTCTCAAAATTTGATCTTACATGATATAATATTATAAAATGCAAGCAAATAAAAACAAAGAACAAAAACACACGAGTAAAAATTTTTTAACTTTAAGGAAATGGGAATTCTTTTATAAAATTGAAGCTTATTTGTATTATCTTTGGTTACTTTGTTACTGGTATATGAAACTAAAAAAACAGTTGTACAAGATTTCAGCTACTTTGCTCGAATAGCATGCAGCGCTGTTCAACAGGAGAGGAGTTCTCATCCTCCACAAAAAGGTCTGGCCTCATACCGCGAAAGCGAACAGGGACATGATCAAAACACTGGGCTGGAAAATCTTTTCCCACTCACTTTACATCCAGGATGTCGGTACATCGGATTACTACTTGTTTTTGGCCATGGAAAGCCGCCTGCAATAACAGCAGTTCCGAAAGCGAGACGACGGAGGTCAGAAATGCTGTAACACAATTTTGGGCTCTAATTTTTTTTTCAAAAAAGCCATTTATAATCTTGTTTCTTGTTAAGAACATGTAATTGAAGCAAGTGGTGATTATTTCTAAGAATAAAATAAGCGTTTAAGGGTTTTGTGAGTCGTTTTTTATGCATAGTGAAAACCGCACGAAATTTCTTGGCTACCTGGTATACAGCACTGCAAAATATCACTCCAACTTGCTTAAACTCTTGTTACGAACGTTGTGCAATATCATAATTTGAAATTAAAAGTACACTGTAGGAAAAAAAAAATCTCTTAAAAATACTCCCAACGAAAATATACAATAATCCAATATTCCAAAACTTTTTCTTTAGATTTAGAAATCTTAGTAATTAATATATATATATTTTTTAATTTAACGAAAATTTTTTGAAAACAATGATTTTTTATTGCCACTGATTTTTGTAAAAATTTCCATGTTGAACAAGCATGTTTTACAGACAAATATGATAAACTAGCAGCAATAATACTCTTCAGATTAAAATAATTATTATATTGTTACTGTTCTTTGTTTGTTATAGTTGTATTTTTAATTAATTACTTAATTAATATATGTATATATATATATATTGGACAAAATGATCAGGTGACAATAAATTAAATATACCTTTGACATTTATTAACAAGACATCCCTACACGAACACAATCTACACTTACACGATCATATTCTAAATTGTTTCCTGTTTACACACGTAAATCATTTTCACGCCTTCGGAAGAATATTGTTTAATGCTGCAATGTACACGTTTTAAATGGAAACACAAACATAACAGTTGTCATGTATGAACTCGCAAGGAAGGTCTCCTTACCGGGCATACTCAGAATATTTTGAAAAAAATATATACCAATCAAATTACTTATGTATGTAACACTTATGTAAATCACTAATGTATTACTAATATATGTAATAAAGGGTCAATCAAATTTAGCGATGGAATTACAGAAGAGAGTCTGTAAAAAAATAAAACACTTTCGTGTACTTGGCGAGAAAAGACGAAAGTGTCGTGCGATATGGTGAGCAGCACTTTTCTCGCCAAAAGCAAACAATTTTAATGCATCTGAAAATTGCTTAATTGATTTTTACAATGCGTGTAAATAGTATTTAATGAATTTAAACTTAAACAATGGGAGAGTTTAATGCATATACTTTTGTGTATTACATGTATATCCTGCTTGTTGCTGAAGTTATTTAATTTTATCACTGTAAAAATATAAAATATAAAAAAAATTATTTCATATATAAAATATTAAAAATATATATAAAAAATTATTTCATACTGAAAAATATATTTTCAAAAATTTAAGCGTATTTGAAAATAAAGGCCAGATGAAGAATGCTGCAGTTATACATTTCAATATTGGGGAAGTTTTTGTTTCCACAGCAACAAAATTGAATGGACAGCGCTCAATTGGACTTAGTAATTTTGAGATTGATGAAAATTTAATTTGAATTTTGTTTTCATTCATAAAATTCCATAGTTAACTTTCATTATAAACAAAATATATGACAAAACTATAGTTAAAACAAACTAAAACTGACAAAACAAAAGTTATTTAAATTAAATTTATGAAAACAAGTTCAACATGAAACATTTTTACCTTAAAGAGTATTTGACATTTAAAAAAAAAAAAATGAAAACTTATTTTATCGCCAACCGGTGATAAATTGACAAATAACGAAATTTTCATTATTTGTTTACGGACAATCTATTGAGTCTCCGACAAAAAAATTTTTTACGAACTATATCCCCATGAGAAGACCGTTCTATAATTTTTTTCAGATTTTTCGGAGTATGCCCGGTTGAAGACCTTCCTTGTCAGTTCCGCAGTTGAAAATGTTTAATCGAGAATAATTTAACTTTTAAAAACCGATAGGCCGGTTTGAGAAAACTGATAAAAACACTAGGAAAAAACTCGGAAACATCTTCGAAAATAAGAGTGAGCATAAGAAACTTTGTTTTTCAGATCGATACTTTAAATCTCGAAAATATACTTTATTAGTTTCTGAGGGTTCTTAATAAAAGATCGTTTTCAGAATCGTGTATTACTCAAATAGGGTTATAGTATAGAAAGATCTATGTCATCTTACAGTTTATTTCAGAAATGATGGATAGCCACATTTCAGTATTTTCGAGGCGCATATAACAAATAGTAATAACTCTAACTTGTCTTAATACCGATTGGCGGTTGAAGAAATGATGACCACTATCGATTGACAAGATAATAGCGGAACACAATCGAAGTTAATTTGATTTTTATTAAATTTTCTTTGAATGAGATTCTCATATCTCATATTTCATTTTTACACTATATGAAAAGAGCTATGTTACATCTTTTCATCGTTTATCAAAGAGACTCGTAATATAAAATAATAAGAAAACGTTAAAGGGTATAATATACTTCAAAATAATAACTTTCAATTTTCAAATTTTTTACTATGTCTATGATATTTATACAGTTCAATTAATTTCATATCATAAGAGTTATAGTAAATATTTCAAAAACAGAGTTTTCTAAAACTATTGTATAATTTATTTTTTCTATTTTCATGATTTTATAATCATTAAGATAATTTATTTTAGAAAAGACAGACTTTTGAAAGCTTTTTATTTTAATAAAGACACTTTTCATGATTGCAAAAGAGAAATAAATTCTAATATAGCCTTATACAAGAAATGCTGAAATGCAAAAAATTGCTGTATGCAAAATAAATCGTTTATTTCCACGAAAACGTTATTTAAAATTCAAAATTAACATTATGACATACTTCATGCATTCACACATTCCTCTTTAACAGGATTTCTTTGTTTTAGAAATCAATTTTTTAACGCAGTTATAAAATAGTAATGAAAGAGATCAATGGTTTTAACGAATCAAGGAAATAGCACATATATATTACTAAATTATATAGCCATCTCAAATACCGAAATTCATGTTTCGTGTAAAAATGTTATTATGGAGTATATAGAAAGAGTTAAATTAATTGATTCACTGTTACTTCCAAAAAACGAGAAATAATTGTTTCACAGATACAGTGTAATTTCTTTTAAACAATCAAGAGCTTAAGTTATCATATATGACACTATAGCATGGTTATGTTAATGATAATGTGAACTTTGAAAAAATAAGTACAAAAAACGTAAATCAATTCTACGAAATAAAGATTTACTTATTGATATTTTTTTAGTAGTATTTCGTTTATAATATTGTAATATACTATATAATATGTGTAATACAGGGTGTATCGAGAATGATCCTTTAAATTTGGTAGTGAGGTAGAAAATAGCAAAAGAAGACAATTTAACATAGAAACGTATGGGCGCAAACGAATGCATGGAGTTGTAGAGGGCGTTGTGTATCCACAATTTCTGCTCACGCGCAAATCCAGCCGGTCGTCATTTGACAAGGTTACTACGCGGAAGTAACATGAGTGTCATTATAAGTTAAATGAATATGCAGACATGCATATAACTTACTTTGTGTCAGAGGACAGCAGTCGGAGAGTACAAATGTACACAAAACGTTACCCCAACGGGCGCACAACTCAGAATCGTATAATTGCATGTGTTTATCAACAACTGTGCGAAACAGGATCAGCTACTAATACCTGTTATGATCGTTGAGACAACCGAACGACACTGACAGTTCCAATCGAGGAAGGCACAGCTCATATTCAAAATAATAGAATAATTAAGAAAAAGTAACGCGAAAAAATTATTTTTCATTTATTTATTTTTGATACTAAGTGAATGAAATTAAAATTAGTATAAATTAAATATGAGATGTTTTGATAAGATTTTAATATTTACAAAATATAAAATACAGTACAATAAATTAAGTATACAGCTTTATGAAACACATCAAAAGCTTAAAATAAAAATTAGATTAGTTCAAAGTATTAGAATATTTTATTTTACGCAAAAATATTACCTTATGAATATGAAGTAAATGGTAATTAATATTTTGTAGCATCCCCTTTAGCTTTCACAACAGCGTACAATCGAACTTGCATACTAGATACAAGGCGTTTACAAACATTTCTATCAATATTAGCCTAAATAGAATTTATACGTGCCGCTAACTCAGTTTTACTTGAAGGAGGGCTTTCTTGCAGTTTTTTTCTTCATTGTACACCATACGTTTTCGATGGGATTAAGGTCTGGAGAATTTGGTGGCCATGGGTACCTTAATGTTGCGTTGGCGGAACCAATTCTTAGTTGACACCGAGGTATGTGGTGACGCTAAATCTTGATGAAAGATGAAATAATCTTCAAATAAATCTTCTGATGATGGAATCATGTAACATTCCAAAATTTTTTGATATGTCTGAGAGGTAACCTTTTCGTAGACGATGCATAACTTTCCAGGTCCTTCTGCACTCATGCAACCCAAAACCGTGACACTAGCAGAAACATTTTACGGAACGTTTAAGGCATTCTTTATCAAATGCGTCTTGCTTCATTCTCCAGACTCGAATACCTTGATTACCACATGAAACACAAAACATACTTTCATCACTAAATTATATATTTTTCCAATCTTCTTTGCTCCATAAACGTCTTGATTTGCACCAATTTAATATTAGACTTTTTTTGTTTTGCAGTCATGAGAGGTTTTGTTTCCGGCACACGAGATTCAAATTTAAATTTATCGAGACGTCTTCATGTTGCCGCTGTAGAAACTTCAACTTTTTCTTCTTTCCATTTTTGGTGCAAGAATCGCACACTCTTAAAACGGTTTTTCTTAACTATCCGCTTCAGTTTCCTATTATCTCTAGCAGATGTTTTTGGTTTTCTGCCGCCATTTCGGCGATTATTTAGAAATTTTCCATTTTTTTAATATCGTGTTAGTATTTTACTAACGCTTGATTCCGAACAATGTAAATAATTCGCAATATAACATTGATTTTTACCGTGCCGATACAAATGAATCATGCGAAGTTTAATAGATTCATGAATATCACTCACACGGCCCATTTTAAGATGAAAAAGTAAATAAACTGCAAAAGAATATCGATTTTAAATAAATCGTTTGAATTTAATCTATGATGCCACCAGTTATGAATTTGGGATAATTAAAGGAGATTAATGTGAAATATTCTAATATTTTGAGCCACTTGAATAAATATCCTAATATTTTGAGCCACTTGAATAAATATTCTAATATTTTGAGCCACTTGAATAAATATTCTAATATTTTGAGCCACTTGAATAAATATTCTAAAATTTTGACTTTTCAAAATAATTTTTTTTCAATTAATCTTTTTAAGATAGTAAATAATTTTAATCAAAAATAAGTTCTTAATAAACGTATCGTTTGTATTTATGCATTAAAAAACATTGAATTACCAAACGATATTTTCAAATTGTAGAAAAAAAAGTAATTATTCTAATATTTTGAATAGGAGATGTATCTTACAGCATTGCGTAGCTCTCCTACCACTTTCCCCATTGCACCGTAAATTATACGCATATCTACATATTATTTAACGTAAAATGACTCATGCTACTTCTACAAAGTCACTTTGTTGTATGACGACCGGTTTGAAAGATTCGCGAAGGAACAGAAATTGTAGAACACTTTTCCGTCTAAAACGTCATGCGATCGTTTCACCCATACTTTCCGCGTAAAATTGTATTCTTTTACCATTTTCTACCACCCTCCCAAATTTGACCGTTCATTCCTTGTACATCTGTATGTATAATATGTACTATAGTTTTTTAATGTATATTTGACTATTTAGTTTCATGACTGTAAAACAAAAGCCTGTTTTTGACTGCATTTATTCTGAAGCGTTGAAATTAATGTAAGAACTGACCAAAGAAGAGAAGAGAAGAAACAACATTTTTAAAATGCAATAAAGATTTAAAAATTTTTTTTAATTTTAAATGGAGAAAAAATACATATTTTCCCGTTAGTAGATGATATTGATATTCGCTTTTTATTCATAAGAAGCATACTTGTTACAAGGACCAAAGAAATATTACCTTCATAAATGTTATATAAATGAAAAAATCACACACATTTCTTAGATAGCAATGATGTTTATTAAAATATTAAAAATACTGAAAGTATTAAAGTAATTTTAACACAATTATTTAATTGGTAAATAAATTATATGAGTTTGAAATTTCCAAGTGGGTGAAAATTTGGTGGCTTAAGAGAAGAATTAGAGATTTGCACGGGCCGGCACATGGCCCGAAGCCCGAGACCGGCCAAGTCCGCGGGCCGTGCTGTGGCCGATTTGTATTCATGGCACTCGGGCCTAGCTTATTTTTTCTGTACAGAGCCGGAACTGGTTTCATTCCTAGCCTTCATGGCCCAAATTTTTCAGTCATAATTTTGACCCAGCCCGTATGAAAATCATAGCCTCAGCATGTCTCGGTCCATTCAAAGATCAGTTAAATTAGGCCTGGCCCAAAAATTTTTGGAAAAATGTATACAGTTTTAAATCGCCATTATTCTATTCTTATTCATTAAAATTTATTCTTTTTATAGAATAATAGATTTCTACGCTTATTAAAATATAGATAAATTAAAATATAGTAAAACGTGTGAAAAGGAACCTGCCTATGATGGAACCCTGTTTTAAATTGAAAAATGTGTTTATCAAAACAAAATTCATACACTAATACGTAAGAAAATAATTTATAATACATTTACACTTGCTAAGAAAGGAACTTGCCCACAATGCATTTTTTTCTTTTCTTTGCAATTCCGTCTCAGAAGATTTTACTAGCATTTTTCAGATTTTTTACACTTCAATACCTGGAATACGGATTAACAATAATAACGATAACTGAAACATTTAAGTACAAAAAATAGAAATTCATTAAATAATAAATATCGCAGCCTGCGGCTGATGAAGATTATAATCTTGAAATGAAAATGATGATTATAATCTTGAAAAAAAAAATGTTTAGATAATAATTTGCGGTCAGAATTCCTCGTACGAGACAATAATCGGCGTAAAAATCAATGTTCTGAAAAAATTAACTCAGGCCGAGATTTTCCGGGCGGGGCTCAGGCCGAAATTTTAATTTTTGTATCGGGCCGGGCCGTCCCGTGTCTGGAAATTTCGGCTAGTGCAGATCTGTACTTCGAATCCTGTCCCTGACATTTTTAACTCACTTGCAAATTTACACGATGCTGAATGTATGACCAAACCTTCAATGTAGGAAGTAAATCCATCAATGAAGATTTTTGTTTAATTTATTAATAAAAAACAGTTTTAAAATATATAGAAAATTCAGAAACCAACAGAATGATATTTTTCTGTAATAGAACAATTTTAGAATAGAATAATTCAACTAATTTATATATATATATATATATATATTTATTTATTTATTTATTTTTTATTTATTTATTTATTTTATTTATTTTTACTTTGGTAACTTGTTTACTTTATTTCCTTAAATAACGAAGTTTTGTTAAATTATTCTGGAAGTGTTGGTAAGCGTTTCGTACTCCATGTAACGACCGAAAAAAAACACCGCAGCCTATTTTGTTTCGTAAGTTGCGAAACTGGTTTTGTCCAGCGGTTGTTCCTGAATCGCAGCCTAGAGTCAGATCTTATCCATGGATCGCCGCCTGAGTTTCGGACTGATCAGCCGTGCTCTCGTATCGGAGAGGAACTTTTTCGATATGCGGAAAGAGAGCTGAAGATGTTAAGTGAGAGGTCGAGTGAAGTGAAGAGAGCTAGTCGGTTGTGAGATGGAGAGGCAGTTTGAGAAAAGTTTGGCAGATGGGGTTCGAGCTGATTTTGTGTAATGGAGGGAGAGCGTTTTATGGTGGTTTTTATTGATTGTGTTTTTAAAGTAATGTATTTTAGAGAGAGCTGAAAAATTGTGCTTTTGTTTAAGAGTGACGATATGTTTTTTTTTATGATTGAAGACATTTTATTTTGAAAAATAAACTGTTAAATAAAGTTAATATTCAATGTTAAATCATTGTTTGTTTAGTGCTACCAGGGAACCAGATGACATCGTTACAGTCTAAAGTGATATGTATAAAGTGGAGCTTCCGCCGAGACTTGTTTTCGGTAAAGTGAAGAAAAATAAAAGGTATCTCTTTCCCCTTTCTTCCATTGCAGTATATTGTGCCATTAGCGTTTGTAGTTTTAGATATTTATAATTTGGGAAGTTGAATTCATTTTGGTAAAATTTTGTGCCAAACTGGCCTCCGGTATTACATTTATATAGCGTTCGCAAATGCCAGCCGGTGTTTTATGTTTATTCAAAAACTCTAAATTTTGGATTTATAATTGTATGAAAAAAAAAAATGTGTATTTTTATGGATTCAGTAAAATTTTGAAACTTGAGATATCTATGAACTAAAGTGTTTAGAACCAAACTGGTTTAATGGTTGAATGAAGTCAAACTGATTTCATGTTAATCTTGTTCTGTATTTAAAGATATATATTGTTTAAAACCAAACTGGTTTAATGGTTGGAAGAAATCAAACTGATTTCGAGGTAACTGTGTTCTGTATTTTTTTTTTTTTTTTAAAGAAAAAGATATATAGTGTTCAGAGCCAAACTGGTTTAATGGTTGGAAGAAATCAAACTGATTTCAAGGTAATTTTGTTCGGTATTTTAAAAAATATATATAGTGTTTAAAACCAAACTGGTTAAATAGTTGGATGAAATCATACTGATTTTGAGTTAATTGTGTTTATATTGTGTAAAAGTATAGAAATGCTAATACCAATATGGTGAATTTATTAATTGAATTGAATGTGTGTAAACAGTGGTTTAAGGGGTTTGTGATTTCAGAAATTGAAGTATCGTCTTGAAGTTTTATTGAACTTGTGTGTATTTTTTTTAAAAGGAATTGGTATATTTATGATTGAACGGATGTGTCTTAAATATTTAAAGTTAATTACTTGTTTTAAAAATGTACTTATGCATTAATTTGGTGATTTTTATTATTCTGAGTAAATGAATGTTGATAGTGTACCGATTTAACTTTGGTTGGTTGGTTGGGTATCCGTTGCTCAGAGAGAGTGTTTGAACTGTGTATTAGAGTGCAGAAACCGAATTTTAAGATGGCATATTTTGGAAAAGGCCGAAAAGAGGACCTGAAAGTTGTAGCAGTGGAATTGGGGGAGTAAATTAACGATAGTATGCGAATCATTGATTTACGTGAATTAATAACGAAGAGTGTTAATTATGATGAAGATTTTGTAAGAGAAATGCTTTTGACAGTTGTGAATGAAAGGATAAAACGGGAAGAGGTGGAGGAGCGAGAGAGGGCGGAGAAGGTGAAGTCGGCTGAAAGAGAGTTTCAATTAGAGAAATAGAAATTGGAATTACAATTAAAGAATAGTAAGAGCCCTGACGATTCGGTTAAATCTAGTATAGGTTTTGAATCGAGAGTGGAGATTCAGAAATTGATGCCAAAATTTGACGTGAAGGAAGATGATATCAGTTTGTTCTTGGAACTTTTTGAGCGACAAGCAAGGGTTCTTAAGATTCCCCCCGAAAAGTGGGTTACTCAATTAATTGGTGTCTCACCGTCTGAAATTTCACAATTGATAGCTCGTGAGCCTCTGGAAAATGCTAGTGAATATCAATATGTTAAGAGAGTATTACTGAAGCGGTTTAAATTGAGTCCAGAAAAGTTTCGTCAGAACTTTATAAAAACTCAAAAAGGAATCGATAGTACTTGGCATGACTTTTACTATGAGATAAAAAATTATTTGGAGGGTTGGTTGAATGGATTGAAGATAGAGACTTATGATCAATTAAAAGACTTGATGATTGTTGATCAAATAAAAAAGAGGGCACCGCCTGAATTTAAGGATAGATTTTTGGATCACTGGACAACTATAATTTCGCCAGTTGATCTCGTGACTAGGATTGAAGAGTTTGAAGATGTAAGAAGGTGTGTTCGTAACAAAGATTCGATGTGTTATGAGAATCGAAGTGATAAAAAACCATGGCATTCGAAACCGTGGAAAAGAAATAACCAAAGAAATGAACGTGTGCAAGATGTAGAAGATAAGGGAAACTATTTTAATGGTCGGAAACTTGATTCCAATTTTGATAGGAGAAAACCTGATCCTAATTTTGAAAGAAGGAAACAGTTCCGCTGTTTTGAATGTGGGGATTCAAATCATATTAGGCCTGAGTGTCCTAGACTTACAAAAAAAAATTGAAACAGGAACTGTAAATCATGTTCGAAATAGATCTGATGATGAATTGTTTGGACCGTACACGAGTTCTGGAAGGATAAATGGGATTCGTATTCCAATTTTAAGAGACACTGGAGCAACAGTCGATATTGTGTGTCAAAGGTATGTTTCGCCTGAAAGTATGACAGGAAAATATGTGTGGGTGCAGCATTTGTTGAACCACCGAATGACACGTTTGCCTATGGCCGAAGTTGAAATTGAATGTGAATTGGGCGATGTTAAAACTAAGGCAGCAGTTATTAGAAATGGTCTGGATCCGGGGAGATATATTCTTGGAAATAGAACTGCTGCATTGTTGAAAGAGAACTTTCAGTTTTTAAGCGATAGTGGAAAGAAAAGAGGAACTGTAAATGAAATAGTGACAAAAGCACAGTGGCGAAAACCACTTGCTGAAAAGAGTGATTTGGTAACTTTGGAAGAGAAGAAATTGGAATTTTCGGAAGAGACAGAGGTTCATGAAGAAGCTGAAAAAGGCCTTCCGGATGTAAAAGTTAAACTCGTGGAGGAAAAACTATTGGTTAAAGAGGATGTCAAGGAGATAGAGAGGGAAGTGAATTTGCCTACAGGTCTTCATTATACGGATGAAATTTTGTTGGACCTGGTGTGTCTGTTTAAAGAAGATTTTGACAGCGAACAGATAAAATCAAGTATTGGTGATGTTGATAAGGTAAAAGAAGAGGAGTTAGTGAATGGTCAAGAAGAGAAATCGGAATTGACTGCAAAATTGAAAGAGGAGAGAGATGAGTGTTCTGATATAAATTGTAAACTTTTGCCGAAGGTTTTGGAAACTGAAACTATTTTGGATTTGATGAAAGTGGATTCGAATAGATTTGCTGAGGAGCAACAGAAGAGTAAAGAATTGGTTCCATTGTTTACATTGGTCAGAAAGACTGAAACAGAATTCAAAGAATTTGGAATAGTTAAGGAAATAGAGTTCGAAAAAACTTTTGATGTTTACCAGAGAGCTGGAAATCCTAATGACAAGAAAAAATCTCCATTGGCTTTGGTATCCATGGTATCTGAAAGAATTAGCTGGATAGATGTGGATGATTGTGGAACTTTACCGGTCACATCAAATGGAAATCAATATTGGATTGTAGCTATGTGTATGACATCTAAGCATCCAGATACAGTGCCAGTGGTGAATGTTGAATCGACGTCTATATTTGATGTAATATTACAGATATTCAGTCGAATGATATTTCCAAAGGAAAAACAAACTGAACAGGAACTCTCATTAATGAGTAAATTGACTGTAGACTTTTTCCGGAGATTTGGAATTAAAACTGTGCTGAACTTGTCTACTTGTAGACCGAAAAGGCTGGCTGTACAATGCAGGAGACCGAGCAGGAGTGTTAAAAGATTATCAGAAATAACAGATGTTGTTAATTTCAAGGGGAAAGAGGTAGAAATGAAATCAAGGAAAAAGAGAATGAGGAATCATAAGAAAAGAAGAAAATTTCTTAATGCCGGTACTCTGAGCAGGCCCCATACCCATAGCCATACCCATACATTGAGTGCTATTTATTAAATTCTATATATTAAAGTGGTATTGTTAAAGAAAGAAAAAAAAAGTGTATATATTATGTTTGTATATTGTCAGTATTAGAAAAATATAGAAATAATTTTGAACTATTAAGTTATGATTAAATGTTTAATATTTGTAATTGTATGATTATGTATTGAAGTTGTTTTGTCAGTAAGAAAAAATGCTAAATATTTTTGCTTTGTATTACGTTAAGTTTATGTAAAGAGAAAGAAAAAAAATGTTGATTGTATTAATATTTTAAGAAAAAATACTTTGCTTATAATTTTATCTGAAGTTATGGGAAATTTTGTGTATATTGAAATGTGGTAAATTAGAGTAACTTTTATATAGTGTAATTTTAGTATTTGTATTATTACTGGCATGTTGTGAATTGCTATATTTTTTTTTTGTTTCAAAATTGCTAGCAGCTCTAAAATTTAAAGAACCTTGTTTAGGGCGGCACATGGCTGTGATGGATTGGGAAAGGGCGAAGAGACATGTTTTTGACAAATTTACTGAGTTGTTCCTGAACATTTTGGAAGAGAGAAAAAATTTAGAGTTCAGTGGAAATTATCGCAACTGCTTTTTCCTGTCCATGACTATGTTTGGACATGTCCGAAATTTGGAGGGGGGAAGAGTCTGTAACGACCGAAAAAAAACCCCGCAGCCTATTTTGTTTCGTAAATTGCGAAACTGGTTTTGTTCAGCGGTTGTTCCTGAATCACAGCCTAGAGTCAGATCTTATCCATGGATCGCCGCCTGAGTTTCGGACTGATCAGCCTTGCTCTCGTATCGGAGAGGAACTTTTTCGATATGCGGAAAGAGAGCTCAAGATGTTAAGTGAGAGGTCGAGTGAAGTGAAGAGAGCTAGTCGCTTGTGAGATGGAGAGGCAGTTTGAGAAAAGTTTGGCAGATGGGATTCGAGCTGATTTTGTGTAATGGAGGGAGAGCGTTTTATGGTGGTTTTTATTGATTGTGTTTTTAAAGTAATGTATTTTAGAGAGAGCTGAAAAATTGTGCTTTTGTTTAAGAGTGACGATATGGTTTTTTTTATGATTGAAGACATTTTATTTTGAAAAATAAACTGTTAAATAAACTGTTAAATGTTTGTGCCTTATATGAAATGGTTTCAATTCCGTATCAGTAGAATTATTTCCCTACGTAAAGCTTAGCAATATCGGAAAGTATTTTGTTTTGTTTTTTTCGTATATTGAAACATGTATCCCTTATGTTTAGAACTAAATCATATTTTCTTACCAAGGTATTGTAATACAAATAAAATATCCTTACTTAAACTTATGAAACCTAAAAAAAAAAAAAAAAAAAGCACATTTTTAATGTGGAATGGATGGATATAGCAATGTCACTTTAAAATACAATAAAATAAACTGCAAATTTTTATATCATCCACTTTTATTTCCTGTCTTAAACATAGATATCTATTTATAACTAACAAGCATATTTTGGTATTAAACTAAAATATATAAATTTCTTAATTTACATTTAAAATAAAAAGATATTTAAAAAAAATAAACTTGTATATAATTTAGTATAAACAGAGTGTGCGGTCTAAAGGTATCCAAAAGTGATAGCTTATTTATACGAAACTACTCATTAAAAAATTTAAAAATATATTTAAATAGAAAGACCATCTCACGAAGTTTTAATATAAATACATTTTGATGTGTGGAGATGTTAGATTTAGATGTTTGCCAGTTTCAGATACCAAAGTTATGTCTCCCCCCTTCACTGCCTATTCCATCGGTAGATGGATATTAATGTCGGAGGGTAGGCATTCCATTGTGTTTGCACTTGTCGCTGAACACGTATCACAGATTTTAATTCCGTTAACCAAAGCACGCATTGTAAATTTTACTGCGGCTTTCAGAACTTTACTAATGAAACACATGGAATATGTTTTTCGCTTTCGTGCCTGTTGCCGAATACTATACCCATACACGGCTAGCAAACATCGGAGTCTAACATCTCCACGCATCAAAATGTATTGTTATTAAAACTTGGTGAGATGTTCATTCATTTACAACATTATTTAAACACATTTACAAAAGGTTTTAATGAGTAGTTCCGTAAAAATAAGCCATCACTTTTGGATACCATTACCCGGACACCCTGTATATAGGAAAAATAATATTCATACTGTCCCCCGAGTAGAAACAAAAGTGAATCTTTAGGTGATTGTTCTAGAAACTCGCAATTTCCTTCCCGCTAATGTAACCTATGGGCGTAGAATTAGGACATTCGTATATTTAAAATATCTCTGTAGAAAATTATTTTTGTTAACTTCTTTTTTATGTGTGCGCTTGTATACTTTCCACTTTTTATCTTAGTTGTCAATATATTTCTAAAATATATAGTTAATTTTATTTGAGGTGTTAAAATGTTACTCACAGTTCGTGAGATTTTAACACGTAGCTTATTCTAAGCATATATTTAAGAAATATTTTGATACCTGAGAAACAGAGACATTCTATACGAAGAGCACACAGAAAAAAAAAAGTTATACATATTAATTTGCGTGGAGATATTCTAAATTTACGAATCCGTTCATCTTCCGCAGGTTTAACATTAATCAGAAGAATCGGGTATTTGACTGTCCAAAATCTTTAAGATTTAGTTTTAATTAAAAAATATTTATTCTAAGTATTAAGTGATTATAAGTAGAAAATTGTACATATTTACCAAAAGAAAAATACAAACACAGTCTCTTAAAAATAAGTTATTAGGCATAACTCTCATATTCGATATCATACAAGCCTTAAAAAAACATATAAAAGCATTTAATAAAACTGTTGTTTCCCTTGGATTACATAAAAAAGCGATTACGGTTAGGAAACGTGTTAAGAACAATAGAGACACAAAGTTTTACAATCTTTAATTAATGTAATTAAAAAAATACATACGAAAATAATAAGAACATCGTGTATTAATTTTATCTCTTAAGTAACTTTTATTTTTCTTATATAAAAAAGTGCAATGAAAAAGAGAAAAAAATCTTTTTTTCCCCCCAGGATACATGAAACATTTGTCAAACTTATTTGCGTAAAATGCATTGAAATTAAAAAGAAATCAATGTACTTAAAAGAAGAAACAATGTATAAAAAAACAGCAGTATCTTTTTGTTGGATAAATGGGGAAACAAAAAATTTTTAATTTACAGTAACACATTTAATTTTAATCTTATCGGGTCCTTTTAACTTTTTTTATTTTTTTCAATTTAAAAATTAATTATGATAAAACTACGATTTACTGAAATCTAACGGATATATCAATAATTTTACTTTCTAGTAAAGTGTGGAAAAAACTTGTATAATTACTTCTTTAGGATTAAACGGGTATAACAAATTTCAGCATTATTTTTTTGTTTATTATAAATTATTAATTTGCACTATTTTTAATTTTTAATAATGAGATATGTGCTTGAAATAAAAAATCTCAACAACGTTTTATAAAGCGTTAAGCTTTAACTCTTTTTTATATTTTAGTGTTAAATGCACTGATATGAAGTCACTAAATGAAGTGATAATAGTTAAAATGCTCCATAAATATAAGTTCTTCTTGGCCCTCGTCACTAGTACGCAATAGAACTATTGATACATTCCTTAGATTTCAGTAAACCTTAGTTTTACCACAGCTATTTTTTTATTATAAATACATTCCTTCACTCTAAAAAATAAATGAGTAAATTTACATATTAAACAGGTGATGATACAAAAACGATTTTTTGCATCTATAAAGTGGCGTGGAAATTTCCAGATGCATCCCTTTGTGTCAATTTCAAAATACGCATTAACTTGTGCATTTTTATGATAACACTTTAAGTTTCTGAAATGTGTAAAACGTTATCATATGACTCTTAACTACACAGTTTAACGTATAAATTCTATATTGAGTGCTGTTATTTCTGTGTAATGTACTAAAATAACTACATAAAACTGTAACATATATATTTTTTAGTATATAGCCTAACTTTATGTTTTAGGGTGTAAATATTTAACTGAATTTTTAGGCTGTTGCAAAACAGAATTGCATGAAAAACATACCAATATGCTTGTATATCGTTTGTTCTCTTTCTTTCAGAATTATTTTAAGGGGACAAGGGGCCTTAAAATATTTTTTTTGTAAATTTCACCTTAAATATTATTCAAGGGTACATTATATGCATTATGGCATGCATTTATCGCAAAAAAATAAAATAAAATAAAATAAAATAAATTTGAGAAAAAAATGGAATTTTACTTAGAAATCTTCGAAATGCCCACTGTGCGTCCCATATCAATGAAAATCCCCAATATTTTTTATAAAAGTTTGATTTATATATATAAATAAAATAGAGCATCGAATTTTATATATTTGAATTTAAAGGTAAAAAAAAATAAAATTAAAAATTTTGAAATTTTTTCGAAAAAATTTCAAACATTTTCATTTTTTTTTAATTTTTTTTTGTTAATTTTATCTTAAATATTATTCAGGGGTACCTTATATGCATTATGGCATGCATCTAGCACAAAAAAAAATATTTTTGAGAAAAAAATGGAATTTTACGCATCATCTTAGAAATATTCGAAATGCCCCCTGCGCATCCCCAATATTTTTTATAAAAGTTTGTTTTATATATGTAAATAAAATAGAGCATCGAATTTTATATATTTGAATTTAAAAGTTTAAAAAATTTGAAAAATTGAAATTTTTTGAAATTTTTTCGAAAAAATTTCAGAATTTAATTTTTTTTTTTACCTTTAAATTCAAATATTTAAAATTCGATGCTCTATTTTATTTATATATATAAAACAAACTGTTATAAAAAATATTGGGATTTTCATTGATATGGAAGACGCAGGGGGCATTTCGAAGATTTCTAAGACAACGAGTAAAATTCCATGTTTTCTCAAAAATAATTTTTTTTTTTTTTTTTTTTTTTGTGATCAATGCATGCCATAATGCATATAATGTACCCTTGAATAATATTTAGGTGAAATATACAAAAAATAAAAAAAAAATATTTTTAAGGATTTTAAGGTCCCTTGTCCCCTTAAGATCACAAAATCGTGTTACAAGAAATAAGATCACCTCTGAGATTGTATTAAGTGCATGCCATCTTTATGTTATGATTGTTTTTGGAGTCCTAAAATCTTATAGGCAGAGCTTATGCACAGAACATGTATAATCTGAATAAATACACTGTAAAAAGTTTTACTGTTACACTATGGTAATTATACTACCAATCGTAACGCCAGTACTATTTTCGTATTTTATCGGAAATTTCGTTACAATTCATTTGAATTACCAGTTTTGAAAGATTCATTTACATCAAGAGAAGAAATTCAATTCTCTATTTAACACTAAAAAGACAAAATTTTACTCAAGTTTTAAAAAAATGGTTGACACTAGAATTTTTATTCAAAATTGTTAACTTATTTATTTAACAATTGTCTTCTGATTTTTCTTTTAAACTTATTTTATAAAGAAATTTGTGCTTTGAACTGAAAAACATTCATTTGGGGTGAAATGACCTCTCACGGTCCGTTTAGTGTTATAAATAAGCAATACTTAGCCTGAACGAGGTTCAAACTAGGGGACTGTGACTTTTTATACTACCACCTTGATCATTCAAATATAATCACATAAACCACGCTTGGAAGTATTGTTATTTATAAAGTTTACATAAGCACAGATATTTCGTGAGATGCCGATAACTTAAAGCGGCTATAACCCTGACTCTAATTTCGTACTTAAGACAAATGTTGTATGGTCAAAAAAATTTTAAATGACCGTTATATATGGCAGTATTTCATCATAGTACTTCTTGACTTTATAAGCTGAATATAAAGGCCTGGGAAAATTAAACTTTTAGGGTTCGTGACCAAATTGTCGCAGCGCGCTTAAATTTGGCGTGCGAGGAAGATGTTACAAGTGGTTCTCTTTCACCTTCCATGATGAGGGCTCAAAAATTTTAAACATTTATAACTCGTGACAAAATTGTCGCAGTGAGCACAAATGTCATGATGCAAAATTAAATGAGACCCTAAACCAATGATAAGGGCTACAATTTTGAAAAGCAAATAACTCATAACCCAATTGCCTCAGCCCTAAAGGATTTTTAATAGATGAACACCGTGAGACAAAGTTTATCAGACATACATTATGGCCTAGAATTTCAAAATGTTTATAACTCGTCTAACAATGAAAGAGCGCCATGAATGTGTGTGTTAAAATATCATGAGATAACATGGAATTACAAAAGAAATCCTGTCGGGTTTCCTCATAGTCCACACTACTTTGAAGAATGTTCCCTTTTTGTTGATATGCTGCCACCACCGATATAATTACGTGATATCGGGCACGCATTGAGAGGCTTATCGAAAGGAATAATAACTCATTCAATTAAACTTAACTAACAATTTCTTTTCACATTACTTACAAATAGCAAAACAATATTTATAATTAAGAACTCGGATGTAGATGATCCGGTCCGACATTAAGCTACATATAGAAATTGCTCTCTACGTACTGGTCCGCTTATTAAAATATTCTATACTCAGACTACGTTAGTTAACGAAAGACTTATCGGAGATTACCTTTAATTTCCCAACACATGGTCTCTATACTCTAAGAGCCTCACCCAAATTAATACTCGCTCTGTCCAAGAGCTCTACTCAGGTTAAAGTGACCCACTACCTCGAGATCCACGCATCAACTGCAATCTCTAAGCTATCTCACTCCTCTCCCCGAAATACCTATACGGTTTTTTTCGTCTGACACCAGGGTGAATACCCCTTCATCCAACCTCAACTATCATATTCCCGTGACGTGTATTATCTCGCTAGAAATACTTTTGCCCGTCCCATCCCAGGAATGCACCTGAATAGGCGGGGGAACTGCTGCTATTCATTGACACAAAAGATTTCAAGAGAAGGAATAAATGTAAACTTAAGATTCCCAGTACATAGAAAGTGACATGAATACAAATATAGTAAAGTGGGGACAGACGTCGCGGTCGGACTAATGCCGCAGAAATTGTGTAGGTGACACTAGCGTTCCCTAGACCAATTTTAGAAGTTCGTAGTGTTCCTCTGTGCTGTGTGATGTGTTGTATGAATTTCCACCGATTAATTGTCAGTATTTACATATTTATGCCATTTTGTATGTTTCGAACATGCGTGGTAAGTTGCTAAATTTATTCTAATGAAGTTTTATTACATACTTTAAGAAAAATAACCAGAGATTTCATCCCAAAATCGATTGCAACTATAGACTAGATCCTCGTAGAATACAGACATGTGCTTGTCTTTCTCTCGCGTCACTCACATAAAACAAAATGGCGGCGCGGCATCTTACCCGCCACTATGGGACAAATGCCGCACCGAGGTTGAGGGACAGATGCCGCAAAATATATTTTTGCTTTTCGGTTCAATAAATTCATCACTGCGATTTAAGTAGAACATACATTTAAATAAACATATACTAGCGCATTCTGCTACTTATGAAAATATTCTCAGCAACAATGTTGGTTCACCATGTGTGAATAAGGAAAACGTAGGTCGTTTACAATTCTCAACATCTAAACTGTTAAACAAAATATCTCCTACCACAATGGTCAAAAGACCTATACAGTCAAGTAAGAGAAAGTAAAAGGATGCAAATATTACTAGCACAGAGTTTATAAACAATAAAAAAGAAGAAGGAAATGAAAAACAAAAGAAACTTGAAAGCGTCAAAGAACTACAACTTGGCGGAAGTAAAATGTGTAAAAAAAGGAAGGGTAAGTTCAACTTGAAAACGCCTTTCTGGGGGAAAAAAACTAAAGAATGAGTTATCTTCCGACAATTGGTAAATTGTGCTTCTTATGGATTCTGATGGCAAAACTGGATTTGCATTTGATGACTCTGCATATGTTGAGTGGCTGGAGTCTTATCAAGGAGCAAAGTCTAAACAGGACAGGATTCTGTGCATCCAATTCAATCGATAGCTGCATGAAAAACGCTTAATTTACTTTTGTAACGGGTAGTGTGGTGTGATTGTGGGCGAATGGGAATACAAAATGAAAGAATGAGAAGAAGGGCCAAAAATAAACAGGCTAGGGCCTAAATAGAATAGAACTAATACTTACATTAAGAGCAAACTGCAATGTTCAGCTGGATGTAAACCAGTGATTTATATATTTTTTGGAATTATGCTGTCTATTGTTTCCAGTAATTATGCTACCCATTCATGTAAATTCAAATGATTTTCTTTTCATTTTCACCTTTTGTCTTAAATTTTGTTTATAGAGGTTACACTTTTGCATTTTCGTTAAACTTTTAACAATTTAGTGACATATATAATTTTTGTAAGTTTACTGTTATTTATTTTCGTTTTAAGTAGTTTGAGAAAATAAAAATGTGATTTGCTTGAAAAAAAAAATAACAGCCTAGCATTTTTCTCCAAGCGGCATCTGTCCCACACCCCATGCGGCATCTTATCCAGCACATAAATAAATGATGTTAAAAAAGGACCTGCGGGGAAAAAATATGTCTGCTTTATAAAGAGGGTTTTAACTTGTGTAATATAGAAATTAGATTCTAAAGGGTTTGATCAATGATTTCTGGTACTTAGTTTGTTGTTTTTTGCTTTAGTGTACATTTTACAAGAAGAAAAGAAAAACTACGTCATCTGTCTCTATTTTACTATATATGCAAAAGAATAATATAATATACAGTAATTCGAAATAGTATCTGCTCAACAGAACCTAACACCCCGCACCTTAGCGGAAAATATGCCATTTAGGGGCTAAATTTCCCCAAACATATAGTATTATCGGTAAAACTTTAAACATATAAAGGAAGAGTTCAACAATTCCTTTGCATGTTTCTCCACTATTATTATTACATACATATTTCAAGGTCTCTGAACATTATCTACTGACATCTCTAATGAAGTGTATACTAATATGATTACTAAAGAAAATTGCACAATAAGGTAATACCCTGTCATAAATACAAGATACAAATACAATTACACATAGGGGAGACTAGAGAGGGTTGACCCACTTTTTACAAAATGATTATTTATTTTTATAATATTGAACGTAGAATAACGTTTTATATATCATTTTATTCGTTATACAATCAGTTATCAAAATAAAATTGCTACATAAGTGTAATATATAAGAAATTTGAAAAATAATTGATTTTAAACATGAGAAATTAATGGTTCAAGGCTCCACACATATGGGAAGGTTGACCCACAATATGGGAGGCTTGACCCACTTTGTTTTATATTGGAATATTTTTAAAGAGAAATAAAATCAGTTAAAAAAAGCAAAATAACTTTATCCTACATGCTTTAGTTATTATAAAAATATATTTTGAAAATAGTATGCTTAAACAAACCTGTTTAGACGCAATCGCAATTCATAGGAGAAAAATTTTGTTTTAAATAGGATTTTGTCTAACCCTCTAAGTGTTTGGGGCGTATTATTCCGTTCACTAAGCTCCAGGTTTCACAGCAATACAATCAATGTTTAAGATATTTTAATTCTATAGATTTAATGAATTTTAAATACATTGAAGAATGATTAATACTCTCAAGGATTACATTCATATTTGTAATTGAGTTTTTTTTTTATTATTATAATGTTAAAAAAATCATATTTTCTTAGCATTTAAAACAGAATTCAAAGAAAACAACATTACACTTTTACCCTTTTGCAGGACGATCGGAGGGCTAAACAGGTATGATTGTACAGCAGGGAAAATGAAATTTTAGCATTTAAGACAGTTTCCGTTAGAGACAGGTTCCATTTTCATAGGGTTTCATTTATTATTATGTCCGGATTTAGAAGCCACAATCATGCATTTTTTGTCTCCTTGTCCTTTTGTTTGTGACACTCGACCTGACAACTAGAGTTTGGTTTCATCTCACTCTGTTCATCATGTTGAAATTTGCCTACATACCTTCCTAAATTTTTTCGGTCAATGCTGTATTCTTTCCCAGCCACATGAGCCCTTAACTTATCATTAACATCTTTTAAACCTTTCAGGGGCAAAGTTCTTTCAGTACTAAAATGTTAAATTATTTGACAGGCAACAGAGTTTACGAACAAATTTATTTGGAAATAAGAAAAGGGCTATATTTCATATACATATTAAATGGAAAATATTTCAGCAAAATTCTAGGGCCATTGTGACGTTTGAAAATTAAATTTAAGTGGTTATATAAACATACCACTGCCCCCGAAAGGGTTAAGATTGCTGCTTTCATACTTTCTAGTCTTTTCCACTGTTGCTATTTACCTATTGTAAATATGAATTGTAATATTGTAAAAGCATAAATATTGTAAGTATTGTAAGTATAAATGAAGAAAAGTTCGTATCAGTTTCCCCATTTATATTTCATTAAATTTTTTCTTGCAGTGGATACTATAGCATTTTTTGACATCATTTTTTAATCAGTTTTAAACATTTTCGTTTCTATCACCCCATTTTACTGAAGCTTTACAGAATAAATTTACTTTCTTTTTTATATATAACCATTAACCTTTCATTATACACAGTGTAAAATAAAAAAAAATCCAAAATCATTTAATTAAGGGAGCCTTGATAATCTGGTCAACCCTCCCTCAGATTGACTGGTCAAGCCTCCCCACATAGCCTTTTTCTAAAGGACAGCACGTTGTTATGTTAAGCCTAACTTACTGCACAATCTTTACGCCTGGGATGAAAGCTCGATATTTTTGCATTAATAAAACATACTTACTTAAATTTCTCTAATATATTTTATCTGAAAAAAGCTTACAAAATATTCTAAAAAACACACCTTTTGGGTTAAAAACTCCTCACTTTTGATTTTTTCCACACCTATTTCGATTATCTGTATGAAATAAAGACTGTTGTTTGAGCATTCCAGTACCTTTGATTGACACCTATTTATAAAGCTCTGAATTTTTTTTAAATATGAAAAAGCACGGGTGGGTCCAGCCTACTGCAGGGTCAACCCTCCCTAGTCTCCCCTACAAAAAAAAATAAAACTTGATGATTACACATTGCTACTGATTAATTATTCAGTGACTGACGTATCTGGGAGTAGTCTCTGCCTGTTCTTCCAGCTATTCCTAGGCAATATAGAAATTGCGTCAGCATTCAAATGTTGTACCCCCGGGCGATGAGAAATACTCAAGTTCCAACGTTGCAAGGCAAGAGCCCGTCTAGTGAGTTTAGGGGATTTCGGAATTGTTTCGGTGAGAAATTTTAATGGATTATGATCAGTTATGATCTCTATTTGAGATCCACATATCCACTTTTGAAACTTCCGTAACCCAAAAAGAACACTCCAAGCCTCTTTCTCTATACTCGGCTATGCACGCTGAGCCCCTGATAATTTCTGACTAGCAAAAGCTATCGGTTTAAACTGACCCTTATCATCTTTTTGATTAAGTCAACACCCTACAGCCAGGTCTGAAGCATTGGCGTGAAGCTGATACTCAAGGTCTACCGTAGGTGCGGCCAAACGAGTCATATAATATATTTCATCTTTAAAGGTATTAAATTCTTGTTCTGCTCTTTCACCCCATTGTGCGGTATTTTTAACCTTCCTTTAATTCAGTTAAAGGTATAGGTAATTTCAGTATGATTTGGAATAAAAGATCGGAAAAATCCCATTAATCCCAAAACAGATCTAATATTCTTTTCAGTATTCGGTATCTTTAAATCCCTTATCACTCACTCCTATCTTCTCCTCACCCAGTGCATGCGTTCCACCCCCAATTACATGATCCAAAAACCTAGTTAACCTTTCTCCAAATTTAAGCTTATCCAGTCTAATCTTAAAAAATTCGATTTTTCATTTCCTCGGTGACTGCTCTAACATGCTCACAATGCTCTTCCCAACTAACTGAGAAAACGATGACATTATCAATATATGCTTTTGCATACCTCCGATGAGCTAAAAGAGCCTCATTCATATCCTTTTGGAAAGTGGCAGCCACCCCTGACAATCCAAAAGGCATAGTTCGCCTCTGATAAGTTCCATTATGTGTTGTAAATGCTGTCAAATTTTTAAATTTCTCAGCCATTTTAATCTGCCAATAATCTGCTAAGATAAATATTTAGCTGCCCCTGCAGTATACATGATTTCTTTCGAATCTTTCACAGAAAATGTCGGAACCAGCGTTACTAAATTTAAAGGCCTATAATCTATACAAAGTCTAACAGTTGCGTCTTTTTTCGCCACGCAAACAATTGGATGACTAATTTCTGCATTTGATACTTCGATTAGATTTAATTCTAATAACTCCTAGACCTATCTATCTACTTCTTCTTTATAAGCAGCAGGTACACTATATAATTTTGGCTTTTTCTTTACTACATCCGTTTTCAAATCAATATCGTGCTCCCCTACTTCCGCTGGTCGCAAAGGACCCATAAATACCTCTTTATATCTCCTCAAAATGGACTTCATATCCTTGACTTGACTAGTAGATAACTCTTTTATTTCAAACCTTTCTATGTCCCGTTCTACCTCTTGCTCCCGGTTTAAAATAGGAATTTTCTCAACTTCTCCAGATTCTTCATCACCTTTAAAAACAATATTAACTATATTACACCTGGCAATAAATTCCCCTTTATTTTGATGCACATACATTTTTGCTACCATCCTCCAACTCAATACGACTCTATCACTCACTTTCACTTTTCTAGATAATTGACATTCTAGACATAATTAACAATTTTTTTTTACTTCTTTAGGTTCTAGTTTACCTTCCCAATAAAAAGATTGCCTAATCCTCTCTAAGTTTTCTTTGGCACGTGATGTTCTCCTTCATTAGAAACATGCCCTGACTTTAAGATTCCTTCTCTTTTGACCTTAGGCACTACTAATTGAGATATGGTTTCTCCTCCCAATTTCAGTTTACGATACAATATGCCATTTTCAATATAATAACCCCCTTTATCAATTTTAGCTAATTCCCAATCTATCTCTAAATCTTTGCATTCTAATTGGGATAACGTAAATATATCTGAATTGCTTACTGCTGGAAGTATTATCATATAACTGATATAAACACCCTTGATACCACTTCAGCAGGTTATTTTTTTAATGCCCTAAAAAAACTATCATTTACATAATTTGATTATTATTATTATTTTATAAAATGTGTATGTATATATAGAGTGTGTTCTTACATGTATTTATTTTGATTATTATTATTGTTATTTGATATAAATATACTCATATATGTATCTAAGTTGTAAAGCCTTAATAAGAGAACGGCTGCACAGTTGGATCTTATCTTTAAAGCGGGTCTTTTTAGATAGACACGAAGTTTCCAAGTTTAACAAAAGGTTGACATAAAATGTCAAGCTGTATTTACGACTGGATGTAAGTTTATTTATTGGTCCTAATAAAGAAGTCGTAAAAGATGGACCACACGGGCGAGGGAAGAAGGCCCGGGGTTTCCAGATCCCACGTTCGCTGACGCTCAGTGGGCGGAGTACGGTATACTCCGAAAATTTGTAATACCAATTCAGAGGTTTGCAAGAAGACGGAAGAAGAGGGGGTCGGCAAGACTGACCGACCATTTGACGAAGGGGGCAAAGGACCATCCTCCATATTGTTATTACGAGGTGATGTCGTAAGCAAAGAATGAAGTTACAGTGAGATTAGTTCTACTTCTCAACTATGAAGGTTCAAAAAGAGATTCGTTAGATGTCTCAATAGAGATGGTTTAATACAGATTAGTTCGATTTTCTCAACTATGAGGGTTTAAAAGACTTCTGCTGTTTCTCAACAATGTTGGTTTTAAAAAAATGAGTTCCAATTCTCAACTATGATTGTTTAATAAAGATGAGTTCTATTCCGCAACAGGGATAGTTAAACCCAGATGTCCTAAGTGTTTCAACGATGCTTCTAAGGATAATTACGAATTATTCGGGTCGTGTTTTCCCGCTAAGGGATGGCCCTAAGATCGGTAGTTCTCGGACATTTCTATCAGCGTCAATTTAATTAAACTTGTGAACTTTTTCTGGAGTGTGAAAAAACACTCAATGAGCCACGGATATAAGTGTGACCTAAAGCTATGAGTAAGACTCTACTACAGAAGGTATGTGTTATTCAATATTTTTGTATTCCCATTGTTCTAATAATCTATGTTGTGCTAGGGATGTACAATTTATGGTATCCAAGCAATTAATTAATAGTTGTATTGATAATTTTAAAGGTAAACTTAATGCAAATACTAATTCAATTTCGTTCTTTGGAACGCTGGTGTCTTGTGACACATTTCTATTTTGTTTTTGTAAATATGTAAATTAACTGTAAATAAACTTTTGTTTATCGTTAAATTTTGGCTATGCTTTTAATACAACATGAGTCCACTGTTTTACTTTAATGTAAGTTTTATTTCAGATTATGAACTTCTTTAGTATGTTATTTATGCGTAGTTTCGATAGGTTTTATTTAGATATAACTGCGCGGTCTATACGCTATTTCTTCACTAAAATAACACAATGCAGTTTGGGGCAGTTTTGGAGATGTGTTTCCTCCCCCCCTCCAATTTAAGATAATTATGGTTAGACTAATTATCAGAAGTAGCCAGGACCATTATTCAATTATTACGATCACAAATGTTTGTTTATAAATTATAATGTTTTTAAATACCCACTATAATAATTCAGGTACAGTAATTTAGTAGTAGTTAACCTACAATTACTAGGGTAATTAATGCACATTACCCCATTATCTTTTCCCCCACCTTCAAGATTGGGGTTTACCCTGTCCCCAATCCCATGTATGTTTGGGTAGTTAAGTTGGTGTCGGTATATGGACCTGGATCTGCCCAACACTTACCGTTACATTACTTTTTTCCTCTACTCCCGTCTTTTCTTCGTCCTGACTTTGTAAATTTCCCGATCTCATTTCTATTGCTTAAACATTACAATTAACGCTACTCATACCTTCCATTTCTCTCAAGTTATGAATACTAATTTCCTTACTTTCTAATTCTTAGGATTCTAGCAATAACTCATCGCGATTGACACCCGACAACTCATTAATCACTTCGGGAAGTAAAATTACTTGCTCATTAATATTATCGGTTACCGCGCAAAGTACTTCCTGATGAATTACATTAGTTTGTCCGAATTGAGGAATAGCTAATGGTAATTTAACCAATGTTGATTTAACTGCTTCACCAAATAGTCCTTATAAATAAATACTACCAGCTCCTTTTAATTTCTCTTCCGGTTCCAAATCTTTATAAGAGACACCTATTTCATATCCAGAATCTACCAACACTTTTGCTTTCTGCCCATTTACACTAACTTCAAATTTCTCAAGCTTATTTAATTTCTCACCAATAACATTAGTTTTCTTTTCGGCCTTTACCGATATCCTCGCAACAATAGCTCCTTTAGGTAACTCTTTGTTTCCTTTCACGACAATCTTATTTACACCCGCATTCTGTTCTCGACCTTTACTAATATTGTTATTTCCCTCATTACTCACTATATTACAAAAACTTTTTTAATGACCTCTTACACCACATTTAAAGCATCTAGTAATATATCTTTTAAACTCAGTTTTTCTATCCAAAACGAATTAATTTCATTACTCCCTTTTTGTCTCCAATTACCACTAAATTTACTATCCTTCTTCGGTCCCACTTCTTTTTCACTGTTTACATATCTATATTTACCCTTGAAACTTTTATACGTAACTGCATAAGATTTGTGCTTAGCGTCAAAATAATTGTCACATTCTTTAGCATTTTAGAAGCTTTTAACCAATTACTCTGCCAATGTATGACGCGGTTTCCTCATCTAACGTATATAACAATTTATTATTAATTATTAACTGATTAACCTTTTCATATGAGTACGCATCCCTAATCTTACAGTAATTTTTCCACGTTGCTATTAACCGCGATAGAACTAATACATGAGTTTAATTTTGGTTTCTTCTAGCCTTCTTAAAATTTTCCAAACACGACTTCGGTGGCGGTTCGTGTTCCCTTAGAACTAATTCCTTTAATTACTCATTACTCTCAGTTTGTTCAATAGTGGTATAAATTAACAAATTATCCGCCTTATCTCCTAACATATTTAATAAAAATTCAGTCTGCTGGATTCCTGGTATATTTTTACTTTCTTCTATCTTCAATAGAAGAAAGTATTGTAATCGAAATTTTTTTCGACCTCCGGTTTTCGACGGATTTGCATGTTTTAGGGGTCAGAGATTCCAAAAAACATGTTTATAGAAAATGTCTGTCTGTCTGTGTGTCCGTCTGTCCGTCCGTCCGTCTGTCCGTCTGTCCGTCTGTCCGTCCGTCCGTCTGTCCGTCTGTCCGTCTGTCTGTCGCCATTGTACCATCAAAAAGTGTATGAAGTTATGTATAGAATTAAACCAAAATTTTATTATAAGTTTTTGGCTATGGCAAGCAGGTCCTCCCTGAATTTGGAAAAAAATCGCCGGTAGGGGGCGCTGTAAATGCGATTTTTATGCGATTTTGAATATTGTACCATGGAAAAGTGTATGAAATTATGCATAGAATTGAACGAAATTTTTATTTTAAGTTTTTGGCTATGGCAAGCAAGTCCTCCCTGAATTTGGAAAAAATTCGCCGGTAGGGGGCGCTGTAATAGCGATTTTTGTGCGATTTTGAATATTGTACCGTCCATAAGTGTATGAAGTTATGCATAGAATTAAACGAAATTTTTATTTTAAGTTTTTGGATATGGCAAGCAGGTCCTCCCTGAAGTTGCAAAAAATTCGCCGTTAGGGGACGCTGTAATAGCGATTTTTGTGCGATTTTGAATATTGCACCATCGAAAGTGTATGAAGTTATGCATAGAATTGAACCAAAAAAAAAAAAAATTAAGTTCTTGGCTATGGCAAGGAGGTCCTCCCTTAATTTGTAAAAAAATCGCTCGTAGAGGGCGCTGTAATAGCGATTTTTGTACAATTTTTGTGCCATTTTGAATATCGTACCGTCGAAAAGTATATGAAGTTATGCATAGAATTGAACCAAATTTTATGTGTTTATTTTTGGTCATGTCACGCAGGTTCTTCCTGAATTTGGAAAAATTCTGCCGGTAGGGGGCACTATAATTGCGATGTCTGTACCATTTTCATTATTGTACCATCGAAAAGTGTATGAAGTTATCCATATAATTGAACCAAATTTTTTGTGCATGTTTCTGGCTATGGCAAACAAGTCCTCCCTGAACTTGAAAAAATTCCGAAAGAAGGGGGCGCTATAATTCCGATCTCTGTGCCATTTTCATTATTGTACCATCGAACAGCGTATAAAATTATGCATACAATTGAACCAAAATGTTTGTGCTTGTTTTTGGCTTTGGCCAACAGGTCCTCCTTGAATTTGGAAATATTGCGCCGTAAAGGGGCTCCGTGTTAGCGATTTTTGTATACTTTTATGATTTTTCGTAGTTCTATTGTGCATCGGCGGCTCATGCAGCGGCGGGAACTCGCTTCCTGCTAAGCCGGCTATTCGCAAACAGCTGATAACAACAGAATAAGGAAAAATTAATAATTTTAACAAATATCATGATATAGATTAACTCGTTTTTAGTCCGTTTAATTGACTTGAGCAGAAATTTAAGATGAAAATCAAAGTTGGTATAGTATTGAACTAATAATATTGAAGTATTAACATGTGTAACTAGGTTTTGAAATATTAAGATGTATAAGATAGAAGAAAGTTTTGGGATTGGCACATCCAACTAGTTAGATTTGAATTCACTTTGTAAGCTGTTAAAAAACAAATTCAATCCTTCAGTCCCTCCCGGTACTTTGATAGACAGAGTTTTAACACTTTTGATCAATTTTTCTATGCTACTTTCATTATTAGGTTTCCTAGTCCCAATTAGAGTTATTTGCCGAATCTTGAGTTTTTAGCCTCTCCACCTCTAATTGATGTTCCATTCTCAATTTTTCAGCTCTTTCTTCTCTTTCCAACTTTTCCCGTGTAACGTTTTGCCTTCTATCTTTCCTGTTTTTCTAAATCACGCTTTTCCCGTTCTAAACGTTCCGTAACAATAGTGTTAGCTAATTCTATAATGACCCTTCCTCATAATCATTGCTCTCCATTATCTTTTTCCTAGGCTGAATTCTAGTATAATCTTCCGCGAATTCGATTCCTAATTCTTCGGATATCATCTGAATATCCGCCTTTTTTAATTTTAGCAAGAAAACCACACTTTCTACCGATTATTATTACCACCTAACAATAATATTTAAACTTATTAAATCAATATTTCCTCAATTTCTACCATAATACAGTTGCCCCACGTTTTATACTAATAAATACATTTCAATTAATCTATATATTATTTCTAATTAAACATACTTTATAGCCCGATTTTCCTCAAACATTCATATCACACAATTTACTTCCAATAAAAAAGCAAAATAATTTCAATTTGATTACTCTGCAATACAGATTCCAATTTATACAATTAAATGATAGCATACAATTTACATAATAATACTGATACGTTGCAATTTGAATAAAAGTATTGATGCAAATCACTAAATTGAGATATTCGCATAAAAAAATGCATGAAATACACACAAATATTCCTAAATTAATCCTCAATAAAATATCTTAAAATTCAAGAATAGTTTTCACACTTAAACCAAATAAAATCACATCCCTCCTTTTTTTTTTCTCTGTGGACCTTTTTTTTTTCAAAATTTACTTCCAGCTTATTAAAATTCTAAACAAATGTGCCTGGCTCGTTCCTTATAAACCCTTCAAATTAAAACAGCATTGCTTAATTTAAATATTACTTTAATAATAATTTAAGTTTTTGTAAATTCAATTACTTCTTCCAACTATTAACACAATGCATTAATTTCATTCACTACCATTATGGGGTTAAAAAAATTAAGAAATCAATACTGACAAACTAAAAAATTATAACCTTTTCTTAAAACAATAGTAAATATGGCTGTTATTGTCTCATACCTATCTCAACACAATTATTTCACTGCAACTAAATCCTCAAAATTTACACTTAATTTTACCACTTAATTTACACTTAAATTACCATCAATTACACAAAAGAACACAGTGGCTTCGAGAATGTCAGCAGAATAGAATGATCAACACACCTTACCTTATACTTTATCCGCTGAGGTAAAACAGAATTAAATATCTTTAAGAAATTATTGGCTACGCCCAACGAAGAATTATCAAATTTCTTTGCCGAAGAATTCATAACGTGGAAAATTTTCCCTCCGCGATCTCCTAATTTTGGCGGTCTACGGGGAGCTGGCGTAAAGTCCTTCAAACATCATTTGTTTAGGGCCGTAGGTAATAATAAAATCACTCCAGATGATTTTGAAACTTTAGTAGTCCAAATTGAGGGGATCCAAAATTCCCTACCTTTATTTCTGTTTTCTGATGACATAAATGAGTTTGAAGTGCCGCCAGGGCATATTTTAATTGGCAGACCCATTAACTGTATTCCACCGTCTACTGTTATGAATTTTTCTGACAATAGATTAACTCAATGGCAATTAATTACCAAATATTTTCAATGCATTTGGAAACGTTGGTTTATTGACTACATAAATCACTTGCAGCAGCGCGGTAAATGGCCATTTACAAAAGAAAACATTAAGTTAGGATCTCTAGTGTTATTAAAAGAAGAAAATCCCCCACCATGTAAGTGGGCTCTTGCCCGGATTATGGAAATAATTCCAGGCAAGGACAACAGGGTTCGTGCAGTCAAAGTCAAAACTGCATGTGGTATATTTTTAAGAGGCATTTCCAATGTATGCCTGTTGCTCATTCAGGACTCTTAACTAATGTTTATGCATCATTGTATTTCTCATATATTATTTTAAAGTAATTATCCTGACTGTTTTGTATATTAAGTATTTTGTATTTTAGTATATTTTGTAGTGTTAATTAGTTATCTATTGTATTATGTTTATATTAATTGCTGATATATTTCATATTTCATCCCCGGGCGGCATGTTCCGTTCCGGAAGTATAACCAGCTCCCCCTAGCGAGCAGTCTGTAAAAAAAGGTTGTCATTAAGCTGTTGATCGTCAAAGCATCAGCAATTATCCAAAACGACACCCAAACTGCGCGATGGATATTAATTATACTTTGCAATATATTCAAATTAGTCAAGTTTATGTTTGTGTAAGCGTGCTGTGCAGCGTTTACGTGTGAATAAAATCAATTAAAAAGAATTTAAATGTTTACAGTCCACTATAAGAACACACCCATCTAATATCAATGCGGAGAATTAGAGATCTCACTGACCAACAATATTAAGGGATTCTTGAGATAAGCCGATTTGACAAGTTCGTAAATATTACGTTAAAAGATCTTATGTAGTTTTTTTTTTTTTCCGTAAGTGCTAACAAAAATTAAGTAGCATTTTTGATTTTTAATAACCGTCTGAATATAAATTTATTACATCGTTAAAACTTAATCTAAATATTTGCAATTAATTTAAAATAAGTTTGAAACCCCATAAAAAATGTAAATAATTATTCATTTTTATATATTGTAAATTTTTTATGTAATGCACATAATTGAGATATATACAGCCATCCCACGACTTACGTATTACGCGACTAACGAAAATTCACAGTTATGTTATAAATCCCGAAAATTAAATTTGTGAACATACTAGCGCGCTTGATATACAGTTGCATACTTTTGACATTTATTATATAAATAACATATACAGATTTTAACCACAATCGTAATATAGATTTTATATTATAGTTATATTTTTATTGGTATACTAGGGGTCTCTGCCCCCTGCAAGCTACGCTCGCCAACCCCGTTCAGACACCGCAAAATCTAAAATCCCGCTAATTTGATCCGTTTTTAAAAGATTAGAGAAGATTGAATTATAATGAAAAAACCTATAACGATCTCCCTGTAAAAGGGTTTTCATTCAATTCCCTTTGATTGCGAAAATTTAAGGCCGAATCAGTTGCTGTTAAGACATCCAGTGGTTGTTTTCGTGTTTGATTAAAGAAGATCAGTTAAACATTTGAAAAGAAGCTAAAATAATATGAATTAAGTCAACAGAGTCTTTGCCGTACGAGTATTTTTTAACAGCGTTATAAAACTATTGATATAATACAATTTACTACAATTACTGCAATTTACTGCTTTAACCCCTTCAAGGGCGGTGGTTCATATTTGGGCCACTTAATTTTATTTCTTAAATGCCACATTGGCACCAGAATATTGGAATGAAAATGTTTCTTTTATTAAGTGAACAAAAGCATTTTCGTATTTCGAAATTTGTTTGTAAATTCCGGTGCCAATGATTTCAACATTTTACGAATAGAAGTACCTTGCCCCTGAAAGGGTTAAACGCATATTAATGTATTTATTATTTTAAAGTTTCCTTTCTCTTTTAATATTCACGTGCAAATACACTTTTCAAGACAACATTTTCTATATTTTCCTGCTTTTAACACACACTCATTTAATAGTAATTTTACAGTTTTTTTTTCTGTTTTTAATAGCCTCGTAAATAAATTTTTAATCGTTAGGAAATATTATTCTTTGCGCTGTTTTTAGAATTGAAAACAATCTCTATAATAATAGCCTAAATCATGTGACTATCATCAACAGTTCCTTCGCTTTTCATAAGAAAGGTTTCCATTTTGATTAAAGAATCAAAGTTATTTTTTCGAATATATCTACATAAAAGCTACCATGATCGCAAAGAATTCTTGGTACTTTTATGTTTGCCGGGTTCAAATCTCGCCAAAAGCTTTTTTTGGTACTTTTCCGTTATACGGACACCATGCCAAAATATATGCTAATGCACCAATTATTTCAAACCGGATCGTGAAAAGGATTTTTGGTACTACTTAGTTATCCCGTCGACCAAAAATCTCCAGCCAAACTATAAGATTAAATGCCAATAATGGTTAATCGTAAATGTCACATTCACGTGACTTTAAGCAAGTTACACGTGTTTACGTTATGAAGTGATTTTTATTTGTATTTTTATTAATGTTATACTAATTTATTCGTTCTTTCGTTATTTAAAATAAAAATTACGTCAATTTGTATAATTTGGGGAGTGGTTTGGCGATTTATTTAATTTGTCGAAATTGGTCGACGGAATAAGTAAGTACTACCAGATTTTTATTGTAAACCATGCAAAACATTGTGATTTGATATACTTTATTGTATAAAGGTTATTTGCTCACTTATTTTGGTACTTCTTTGTTATCCCGTCGACCAAATTACTGTCGCCAAATTGTAAGATTAATTGCCAATAATGGTTGCCATTAATTAATTAATTGCAAGATTAAATGCTAATAATGGCCAATAAAACCATTAATTCGATGTTTTATATGTATTTTTATTAATGTTTTACTAATTTATTAGTTTTTTCGTTATTTAAAATAAAAATTATGTCAATGTGTATAATTTGGCGAAATTGGTCGACGGGATAATTAAGAAGTACCCTTATTTTAAGTATATATTTGTGATTTAGTAAAATAGTTCGTAAAAGTCTGTAGTTTCCAAATGTTATATTTTTAAAAGGCCCAATTTACTATCGACAGTGTTTTTTCGGTACATGTTAGTTATCCCGTCGACCAATTTCGCCAAATTATATAAATCGCCAAACCACTCGCCAAATTATACTTTGACACAATTTTTTATTTTAAATAACGAAAGAACAAATAAATTATTATAACATTCATAAAAATACAAATGAAACTTCGAAATAAAAATCCTTTGATGACGTAAACACGTGTTATCAAGTGACTATGACATTTACGATAAACTATTATTGGCATTTAATCTTACAATTTGGCGACAGTAATTTGGTCGACGGGATAACAAACAAGTACCGTTTTTTCATTTATTTTTCAAATGTTTTAATTCACTTGATTTTCATTTTGCGCCTTTTTTTAACTCGTAAGCTAGCATTTTTTTTATTTTTCGAGTGGTAAATTAAAACGGTACTACGTGGTGTTCCCATTGACCAAAAATTTATCGCCAGACTATAAGATACAATGCCAATAATGGTTGATCGTAAATGTCACATTCACTTGACTGTAAGGAAGTTACATGTGTTTGCGCCATCAAGTGATTTTTATTTAGACACTTTATTAGTATTTGTATTTTTATACTATTTGTTTGTTCTTTCGTTATTTAAAATAAATATTACGTCAACTTGTATAATTTGACGAGTGGTTTGGCGATTTATTTAATTTGGCGATAATGGTCATTTGCTTTGAATTTGAGATTAAATGTCAGGATTTCTTGCATTACATTATATTTAACACATATGTCATATAAGCATCGGGTTTGGCGTGATTTTTTTTCCCTCGAATACCAGTTACATTATTTATTTTAAATTATTTTCTATTGTTTTAAATGATTTTCTATTATTTTTTAAATGAAATAGCAATAAATAAAAAAAAAATAATAATAACTATAGAACAAAACAATTTGTAACTTTTTTTTCAAATAAAAAGAAAATAAATGTAAATAAACATTTATTAATGAATAAGCAACAATAGTCGGGTTACCATGTCAGGAAAAATAACTCCATTTTGGCGCCAATTAGGTATCCCGGTGCGTAATATTTTTCTTTTCGTTTCGCTCCAAAAAAAAAATAAAGAAGTAAAAGCCATTAATTTTAAATGTTTCAGTTTTAAAGAAAAGTTTTATATTAAATAAAATGATAACGAAATGAAAAAAAAAAAGCTTTTTTCTTAGGGAGATTTAAGGGAGGCCAAACTGGTCGCCAAATTAATTTAATATTATAGCCTTTTCTGAAATTTGAAAAACAAAATATTTGTTATGATTGAAATTTGAGTTGCCATCATTAGGAAAAAATATTTAAAATTAGAAAAAAATAATATTTCGACAACTAATTCGAATTTAAAAATTCTATTACCAGTTTTGTGATCTGTGGGTCAATACAGATTTTTGGTGTTAATTTCATCGCAAAGTATTCCATATTTTAGGAGAAATCGCCGTGAAACATAATCAGTTGTTTAATCAGTCGTTTCATAGAGTCGTTACATAAATTCGTTTCATAGTATCCGATTCATTAGGATTTTATATATATAGGGTGGATATAATCAAATATATAACAGAACAAAATAATCTTTAGTTTTAGTTATTTATAGTAGTCATCTAATTCATAATAAATAGAGTTTGTGTTTTGCAATTATTATTTTATTTTATGAATGCTATTCATTTGTCTTGACAATAGAAATTCATGGAGAATAGGTTAAATTAGTTCTCTTTAATAATTTCTTATATTTATAGCCGTTTGATGTTGATTCAAAATTATTATAAATCAAATCATCAAAGTTAGATATATAATCTCGTAGTCGACAAGATGTTTGAAAAGTATTATTTCAGTTTGTTTTTATTCTTTTCATACTTTTATAGTTTATATATGAGTAAATACTGTCACATGATGCTTTATTTATAAAATAATATACATACATATATATATATAATGAATGTTGCAGTTTCTTCGAAATTTTACTTAAGCAACTTACAAATTCGACTTACATAAAATCCAAGTTTCATGAAACTTTAGAGAACGCATTATTTACGAAAGTTGGGGGATACCTGTACATGATATTTCATTCTAAATAAAATTAAACTGACGCCATTGAATTTGAAACAATAAAATATTTAAAAAAAAAAACCTCATAAAATATTTAAAAAAAAATCTGATTCAAATTAATGCATGTTCTAGTTCATTTTATCATATGATACTAAAGGAGGTCAAATTTCTAAAATAAAAATAGCGTTTTTATTTCAGTAACATTTTTCGTGAAATATTAATTTAGTGAATGAAATAAAACTTTATTATTATTCATAAATATATATTGTAAAAGTAAATAAAAATAGTTAAATAGAATTTTTAAGTATAAGAACAATATTTCTTAAAATAGCAAAGGAAAAAGGATAATAATTAGTTCCAAAACAATCATTTTTTTCATGTTTTCTTTTTTATTGAATTTTTTTCATTCATTTTTTGAGGTCCCTATGAAATATTTAAATCGTTATACAACACAAACTGCGATGTAGTGGGAAATTATGATTTATACGACATAACGCCACATCCTTTTATTGTTAAACATTATAAGAAAGGGTTCATTTAAACATACTTAAGACAATACATTTTAAAAGCAGCATACTTTATTTTTACTCAATGTAAAATAGTAAGTAAAAAATTAAGAAATACATGTTTAAAACTTAAAAAAAATCTATATATCCGCTCACATCTTTTTAATTACAATTAAGTTTTGATTTTCTTTTGTAATAAAAGCATTTTTATTTTGCTCTTGCTTTTTACATAAAAAATAAAATATTTAGCTTGTAAAATGTGAATAAAATATTTCATGAATTGTTGAAAATATAATTTTTCGCGCATAAAACCCATTACGTTTAATGCAGAAAATTTTGTACCGCGATATATATAAATAAGTATGAGTATTTAAGTGTTTATATAAATCAGAATTATATAGAGGTGACTAGGGAGGTTTGACCACACGGGAGGCTTTATCCACCCATCAGTTTTCACATTTAAAAGAATTTCAGAGTTTTATCATTAGGTGCCACCAAAGCTACTGGAATGCTGAAACAACAGTCTTTGTTTCATTCAGATAATCGAAATAGGTGTGGAAAAAATCAATTGTGAATCGTTTTCAACATAAAAATTTCGTTTTTTATGAATATTTTGTAAGTTTTTTTTTAGATAAAATATAACATAGAAATTTAAGTAAGTAGGTTTTATGGAATGCAGAAATGTCGAGATTTTAATCCAGGCATAAATATTGTAAGGTAAGTTAGGCTTAATATAACAACTGGCTATTCTTTAGAAAAGGGCTATATGGGGAGGCTTGACCCAGTCAATGTGAGGGATGGTTGACCAGATGCTCAAGGCTCCCTTAAGGGGTCTTGTACCTTTTAAACGCGTCGAAAATTAACTAAAAACTTCAAAGTTTGAATTAGTCTATCTTCAAAACCTCTTTATGTATAAGCATGAAATTTTGGATATTGATTAAACAAATTGTGCTTCGTAATGTACTACCAACATAAATTTATTAACCCTTTACAGAATTTGTGTACTGTTGAAATCAAAATAGCCCTTTTTTTTACCCCATAAGTCATTGCGCGCATGATATCTTGGGAAAGTGTGTATGGATTGTCATGAAATTTGGTAAATATACTAAAAAAATTAGTGTGTTTAAAATGATCTACTTTTAAGTATTTAAAATGGTAATATTTTTAGTTATGACTATTTTTATTCATTAAAAATGCAAAATTTTTATTTTTTTTACGAAAATATTTTTTTTATATAGTTAATGAAATAATTTTAGCTTAAGAGTAGATCCTTTTAAACACACATATATGATTAGTATCTTTACCGAATTTCATGCGAATCCATACATATTTTCTCAAGATATCATGCGCGCAATGACTTATGCACTGTTAAAAATTTGCAGCATTCTGCAGGTCATTTGACAGTTTTTTTCCGAAAATTTTTTTCCGCATGCAGCATAAAGTTATTTTCCTTTTTTTTTAACTGATTTTAAATCTCTTTACAAATATTACAATATAAAACAAAGTGGGTGAAGCCTCCCATATAACAGGTCAACCTCCCATATGTGGGGAACCTTGACCCATTATTTTCTCAGATTTAAAATCAATTATTTTTCAAATTTCTTATATGTCACACTTACGTAGCAATTTTACTTTGATAACTGATTGAATAACGAATAAAATGGTATATAAAATTTAAGTTTACGTTCAATATTAAAAAAATAAAAAATCATTTTGTAAAAAGTGGGTCAACCCTCCCTAGTCTCCCCTATATTAGAAAAAGTTTCACACTGTAACATACAAAAATGTTTATAGCTTGCAATAAAATGACATTTTTAATTAAGTGGATTTAGGGAAAAGTTTAAATATTTTTTCTCATGAACAATTACGCGGTATCTGTTAAAACTTTATTCTAAATTATGATGTTCGGTATATTACGAAACAACGAGAAGAAGCAATTAATGTGCAACCTTTCTTGAGCCGTGTATTATAGGGATGTAAAAAGATGAATTTTTTTCTTTTAACGTAGCATTGTTACGAGTTATTAAGCTATTTTAGCTCTCAGAAAAATGTATAAAGAGACGCTTAAATGACAGTAAATCCAACCCCCAGTAACAGTGCTGAAGATTAGTTAATGTTAAAAGAGTTATGCTTTATTTTCCTTCAGGATTTTTGTGCTTAAGAGTTTAAGTGATGCGATTAAAATAAATGTAGCATTTTTACTATTTATCAGTTCGTTTGCATTTTTAAAATAAATACTTTGTTTAGAGGGTAACAGTTAAGTTAAAATAACCCATTTTATGCTCTGTTTTAGTACATTATTTGTAAATTTTAACAATATTAATTATTAGGGGTTTTTTTTTTTAAATACTGTATGTTGATATAATTACAATTCATATGTGCATTCGTAATAATATCTTGTATAATTTGTTTTTTAGAAAGAAAAAAATCCTTTAACATGCTGTTTAAATGTAAACCACATAAGAAAATATTATACAATAAATGAAAAATTAAAAAATCCAATTTTGCGATTTACACAGTAAAAAGTTTTCGAATGCGACTTGCATCCAAGCATTATTTAGCATTCCACCCATCTAAATTAAGAAAACAAAAATCACAAGATAACACGAATAATGTTCTTTTTCTAAAAATAAATAAATAAATAAATAAATAAAAGATATATTTAATGTTTTCATGATTGCAATTTATAAAGAAGAATTTTGAAATTCGTTTTAAATTAAGATTGAATAGTTCTCTTTTGTAGCAATACACTTATTAAGATGTGCTTTACTTCATTTTAAAGGAGACGGAATTATTTAATAACCATTTTTCAGGCATTTTGTTCAGCTGTTCACGTTTTAAGGTAAATCAAAAGCATGTTATCGTATGTTCCAATTGTCTAGGTTCCGGACATCATCGTAAAATAAATAAGAAAAACTTTACCATTGTTTAGTTGGACTTTTCAGACAGATACACAGGAAAGCAAGTTGGACAAGAAAATCTCTTTAGTACTTGAAACACACTTCATTTTATTTTCTCTAGGTAAGGTAACGTAAGCAGGGCTCGCACCTAAAATTTTCGCACTTTGCTACCAGTATTTTAAATAAGAATTCTTCGTGGTAGATTCCTTTAAGATATATTATAGAACTATACAGCAAAGATTATCGTTTTAATTTAGTGGTAGCAAAGTGCGAAAGTTTTAGGAACGCTACGAGCCCTGCGTAAGTAAAACGATCGGGATCCGTGCTGTCAACATCAAAAGTTATGGATGATCTCTTCGAAGGTGATGGTGGTTTCATTAATGGCATGTTCTCTCCTTAAACTATTATTTTACTATATTTAATTAATTAATTAAGAGAATAACAAAAACGAACTTGATTGCCGATTAAACACTATGTACGGGCATTGTGGCAAAGTGGTGGTTTCAGTGGAAAATTTTGCTTTTATGCCTTTTATCACTAAGAAATACGGTCAAAAGGTACAGAAAACGTGAAAATCACTAGAACTAATTTTTGAACGCAGCGCAAAAGCGAGGGGCCTAAAAGCACGTCTCAAAGCTTGCCGCAGGATACGAATACTAGAGTTATGTACAGGCCAGCCCGTGTGCCGGGACAATATTCATTCAGGGCATTTGGGTAGGGCCTGGTCTCCACTCTATTCGGACCTGGGCAATACTTTCTTCTGAAGGCTCGGACCGGACCGGGTCTAACTTATTTCTTTCTGTTCAGAGCCGGGGATGGTTTCATTCCTAGTTTTCACAGCTCAAAATTTTCAGTCCTAGTTTTGACCCGGCCCGTGTGAAAATCATTGTCTCATTGCGTGTCATTGCGTGGCCTGGTCAATTCAAAGGTCAGTAAAATTTGGCCTAGCTCAAATATTTTTGCAAAAAATGCATACATTTTTAAATCGCCATTTTTCTACAATTAAACATTAAAATTTATTCTTTTTAATATAGATTTCTACACTTATTAAAATATAGCTAAATTAAAATACAGTAAAACGTGTTTAAAAGAATCTGCCTATGATAGAACCCTGTTTTAAACTGAATAACGTGTTGATCTATGTAAAGTTAATATATTAATACGTAAGAAAATAATATGTAATACATTTTTGCTTGCTAAGAAGGGAAAATATCTATAACGCATTTTTTCCCTTTTCTGTGCATTTCCATCTTAGAAGGTTTTAGTGTACAGTATTTTTCAGATTTTTAACACTTCAATACTTGTGATATGGATTAATAATATTAATAATAACTGAAACATTTACATACAAGAAATATAGATTCATTAAAAAATAAATATCGCAGCCTGCGCTTCTATAAAAATGAAGATTATAAGTATGAAAAAAGTTAAGATAAATATTTTTGGTCAGATCTCCTCGTATACGAGACAAATTTTTAATCAAACGAAGTTAAAATCATTGTTTTGTAGAAATTCATTTGGCAGGGCTCGTACCGAGATTTTAACTTTTTACCGGCCGGGCCAATATTTTTTTCTACGGGCCGGGCAGTGTTTGGGCCGAACATTTTAAATTTTTGTAACGGGCCGGGCCGAATTTTGTCTTCTACGAGTTGGGCCGTGCCTGGAAATTTCGGCCCGTTCAGATCTCTAATGAATACTCCAAAAAAGCACACCCAATGAAGAACGAACGCTCGAAGGAGTTACGCAATGGAGAAAACAGCGCACGCATCCCAAACAGAGAGGGAGAGATAGAGGATACCGCTCCGGCGTAAAAAGAATACACAATCCGAAAAATATCCATATTGCCAAAAATAAACAGGATATGTTTCTAAACGTGCAATAATAAAAGTTGAAATAAAAAATACTATTGAATAAAGTACGATCTGGCAGGCCCTGATTAATGCACGGGCCTCCGGAGCTTCGCACCTGGGCCCACATATTTGTGCGTATTTTCTCACAATTTAAGTTTTTCCACTGTTTGCCTTTTATGTTTTGGTCTCTGACGTAAAAACAAAGTTTTACTGTAATAAAAAACCTCCATATTTAATTTGTCCTAAAAGTCCTTTTCAATTTGAGAGTACATATAATTTTCAAAACTTGCCGTATCCAGAAAATCAAATTTGCGGAAAATGCCAAAAACTGCATACTGTGTCTATTGGTTTCAATATAAACGAGGATTTTACAATGTCAGAATCATAGTTTAAAATTATTACTAGACTGTTAGGGAAAATAGGGAATAGTATGATTTTGGATAAGGCGAGTTTTGAAAAAGATGTCTTCATTTATTCTGCAACATAAACTGTGGATCATAGATGTTTGTGTACAAATGCTTATTTGAGAAAGTGGATGGTAATTATTTTTCTTAATTATTCTTGTAAGTTATTATTTTTTTTTTGTAAACTTGAAACTTTCACCCAAACAACTTTGACAACTCATCAAATAAACCTAATTTTTTTTTATGAAAGTGTCGCCGGGAATAGGGAGGTAGGGGGGAAGCCCAACTTTTTAACAGGCCCTGGGCCCTACTTCAGCTTGATCAGGATCTCCGATCTGTGATAGCGGTATTGAACAAATTATATTTAAAAGAAAGATTTTTGCATGGATTGAATGTGAGGTACTAGAAATAAAGATTAAATAGTTAAAATTAAGATATTTAAAGTATTGAACTACAGATATGGTCTTAGGGAATTTAAAACACAATATATCAGCATGGTAACATTGTTAAAATAACTACATGTGTTGGCGCAACACTAGTTTGGCCGGTTGAAAGTTACAAATTTTGTTTTCTGGTCTGTTAAAGCTTAACATATGTTTAAGTGTTTCAAGATTTTAATTTTGAATGATGACACATATAAATTGACATTCACAGGAAAATTTTGCTTTGATGCCTTTTCGCCATAATTCCACAGCAGGAAAATTAAGAAATAACCATTCAAATCTTTTAAGAACATATATAATAAAACAGCATGTATTTTTTATTACATTTAAACTTTGATTTTCTTTTGTTGTATTTTTTTTTTTGTCCGTACTGTCTATATTATAAAGGGCAAATATGTCTGTGGCAACAATGACGTCATTTTCACGGTTACAACATCAGACGATTAAATTTATCTTTCACTACATTTTTTTTAAACTTTAAACAACGGACATTTTAAATTTTTTCACCGTCGACTACTTTGAAGTGCAATTTATTTGGAAATTGTATCACAGTTTTTTTTTCCTGTATCGTAATTTACTTATTTTTTATTTTTGGAATTTTTTAATGTTTTTTATATTTTAAAATAATTTTCAAGCGTGAATTTTCTTAAATCCTATCTCTACCGCCTGCAGACGATTACAAAAAGTAAATCCGTTTGTAATTAAATTAATTTAAATAGCTCAACTTTTGTTTCCAGCTTTTATTCCTTAACGAAATGAAAACATAATCAATAAATAAATAAAATAATAAAATATACATTAAATAGGAATTTAAGACATGTATACAAACTACACGATTAAACGAATAGAATGATTAGGTCAAAAACGCCCTATGTAATTTTTTCTTGTATTTGACAAAATTTTCATTAATTGATTAATCTTCATTTTGGTTAACTCCTGCCACGAGGCCAATACGAAAATAACGCTTTTAATAAATTTTTAAAATTTATTTGATTGCATATTTTCTACTTTTCATTTAAAATATTTTTCGTATTGTTACTGGCATTTTAAAAGATACGTGAAATGTAAAAAAAAAAAAAAAAAAAAAAAAAAAAAAAAAAAAAAAAATCTATTAGAATTTGAAGTTTTAAAAAAGGGGTTTTAATCCTTACTCTGTAACCCGAAAAGCCCGGGTTTATCACATTATTTACATAAAATATATAATAATTAGCATGTAAAATGTAATTAAAATATTTCATGAAATACTGAAACTATAAAGTTTCGCGTATTAAACCCAGTTTATTTAATGCTGAAGATTTTATGCTGCGCATATAAAGGAAAGAGAATGAGTATTTTCTGTGTTTATATAAATCACGATTAAACATAATAGCAGAAGTTTGATGCTGAAATTTTTATGGCATGTATTAAAAGAATGTTTTTCATTAAGTGGATTTAGATAAAAATTTAAATATTTTTTTCTCATAAACATTTACGCGGTGTCTATTAAAACATTATTCTAAAGTTGTGATGTTCAGTAAAATAAGAGACAACGAGAAGAAGCAATCAATCTGTAACTGCTCTTTACCGTCATTATAGGCATGTAAAAATGTTGTATATATATATATTTTTTTAAGTATTGTTGTTGTGCGTTGTTAAGCTCATTTTGACTCGCATAAAAATGACGATAGTGCAGCTTAAAATGATAGTTAGCTTAATCCCTTGTAACGGTGTTTTCTTCTGAATTCTATTAGTTAATGGGTTAGAGAATGTGATTGCAGGAACAATAAATGATAAGGTTTAACTGTTTGACAGTTTTGTTTATTATTTTTGAGAAAAATACTTTGCTTTAGATCTCAGAAATGAATTGAAAATATATTTTCTGAGCATATTTTGTATAATATTTATAAAGTTTTAAACAATTATTTATTGCGTAAATTTATAAACTTTTTTAATGTAATCATAATTCGTAAAAAAGATCATTGTACATTGTACTTTTTCTGTACGAGTAACAGTAATTTACAGTACTGTATGGGACACACTGGACTAGAGCTTCTGAAACTGTGTTCCGCCGATCTCTTGGCGCTCTGCAAAAAACTTAATTTTTAAAAATGAAAATCATTACTTTTAAAGAAATAATTCTAGCTGATTCTTAATATAGCTAATTGTTCTTTTCAGAAACTGCATGTAGAAATACATGAAGCAGTGTACGCACATTTTGCACGTTTCAAGTAAAAAAGAAACTATATAGGCTAGTTGGCGATCCTGTTGCCAAACATCTCTATTTGCATTTTAATACGAAAGAATAGAAAATATTCGTAAAAAAAGTCTGCAATCGCCTTTTGCTCGTACATAATTTAGTAATAATTCGTAGTCAAACAGTAAACTCTGTCTAAGGCGGAATCGATCGAGACCGAGAAAATATTCCGTAATAGACATATTCCGCCATAGACAAATTTTACTCTATGTCTATGGATTCGCACGGACTAGAAAATTTTTCCGAGTTAGACAGATTTCCGTCTTACACAGAGTACGCCTCACAGAGAGTTTATTGTATAAAACAATTTTTTGCTGCAATTTTTTTTGTACTAAAAAATATATATATATATCAATAATAAATACATTTTTAAGAATGAACATAAAATAGAGCATATTCTAGAACAAAATATAGCGTTTTTTATGTTCTACAGTGTGAAGTCATTTAAGGTGGTTACTTTGAATTTAAAGTTATATATAAGATAAGTTAAAATTTAAAATATGAATAAAATAATAATGTTCTTAAAACAAATATAAGTCTTAGATAATAATGTATACGAATTCTTTTGGGTGTTCCTGTAAACAAACTATAAATTCAGCACACTTCATTACCAGTTAGGTACAGTCGTGGAAAAAAAGTTAAACACCCCCTACTAACTCCTCAACAAATTATCGTAGAAGAATATTACTGGTACCGAACGATTGAAAATAAAGTCTACTTTTAAATGATGCATATAAAACTTACTTTCGGGGTCATCTACATATTAAAACGAACATTAACTTTGATTTTTCCAATAGCAGTACCCAATTCTGACAGCATAAATGAACACTACACCCTTAACTTAGGCTGAAAACAAATTTTTATGCAATTCGTACCACAAGTTTCCCAGAAATTAATTATTTTAAAACGAGCGTATTTTAAGGGCTGTATCCAAATTGCAGTTCGGTACTGGATTGTTAACCGAGCGAGCCACCTTCTTGATCAAGGCACCTGAAGCACAACTCAAACAGTCAATTAAGCCTGCTAGATTACAAGATAGAAGAAGAAATTTCAAAATATCTAGTCACTTCTATCATAGCATCATTAGCTTAAAGCATCATTTTGCAGTTTTTTAAGCATATTTTGAAAACTACTTGGAAGAAAAATGTGAAATTTTGGATTTCCATGAAGCAGGACTTAGTAAATCTAAATCCATCAAAAAAATTGCAGGTTGCAATTCATAATTCTTTCGAATATTAATTACTTAATTCATAATCCATATCATAAAATTATACTAATTGCAAATTCGGCGTATTTAAGTTTGGGTATATTAGTATTATTGCTACACAAAAAATTAGCACATTAGGAGCATAGTTTCAGGAGATATATATAAAAATATGAAAATGTAATTTAACATTAGAAGCACTAAATTTTGAATGCTTATAATTCAAGAACTTATCATTCAAATAAATTGAAATTTGGTATCTAGGCATAGTTTGAATCAAAGATTTGAAATATCTCGTTAAAATTGGGTATTGCCATTGAAAAAAAAATGAAGTTTGGATTCGTTTTAATATGTAGATGGCCCCCTAAGCAAAATTTATATACGTAATTTAAAAGCTGACTTTATTTATCAATCATCCTGTACCAGTAACTTTCGTCTACGATTATTTGTTGAGCAGTTAGTAGGGGGTGTTTACTTTTTTTTCCACGACTGTACGTACCACATGGTGCCAATAAAACAATGTCCCAGTTTCCATGCTATATTACAGCAGTATAATTTAGACTATTTATAGCAATTCATACATCAAATTGAAGGTAAACTAACCTAGTTTTTCTTACAAATGTTCAATATGTGTGCATTTAGTTATATGACACACAGACAGCTTAAAGTCCAATTCTTCTAACACTTCGGTTAACAAGTCCGAAGGTTTGGAAGCAATAGTCTCTCAACTTTGCCAAATAATTTGGTAGCGGCGTAACGAAGGCAGGATATTTTATAAAGCACAAAAGAAAACATATTCATGGCTCTGCGCCTAGAAGTACTCATCCATGCGGTTTTCTAAAACTGTTTAGGTTGATCTTTATTTGTGACCTTGAATCAACACTCTTCATCACTTACAGTTGATAGTACAGTAAAACCCCGATAATTCGGATTAATTGGGACCAGACCCTATCCGAATTATCGAAAATCCGCATTATCCGGAGAATGAGAAAAAATGAAATAAAATAAAACATACTTACAGAAAATCACCTTTATATTAAACATATTGAATACTTACAGACAGTAAAAATGTTTACTTTGTAATTATAAAGCTTGTAATCTTCTGCTGTGCTAGTTTTGTATACCTTTTGCGGGACGCACGGTCTCGCATCCGCTTGAGCGTTAGTTCTTTGGGTGTAGTCTCCACCTAACGTTCAAAATAAATCATTAATTGTTCTAAATGAGACGTTGCTTCATTATGGCTAATAACTTTTGGTTGATCATCATTGATAATGGTGTTTTCGTCTGTATCATCTTCATTTTCGTTTTCTTCAGTTGTGCACAAAGCGATTATTTCGTCATCTATAAGTGAGGCGTAACCTTCATTATTTTCTGCTTCTAACCAATTGCTAATGTCGCTGATATCAACATCTGAGCAACCATAAGTTTTTTTTTAACATGTTCACAAAATCTTCAGGTATAATTTCTCTTTCATTCTCGTTTATTCCTCTTTCTGTTTCAAGCTTATTATTCGAGAAATCACAATTTGCAGGCCATAAATTCTTCCACGACTTTCGGAAAGTACTTCCAGCCCCTGATCCCAAGATTCAGCAATAATATAGATTACTTTCTTGATATTGATTGATTTGAGAATCTCTAACACTCCATGTTCTCCATCATCTTCTAAAAGTTCATTCAGCATTTGTCGATTATAAACTTTCTTAATGTTCTGAACAACCCCTTGATCCATTGGCTGTGCACCAGCGGTGTCACATTATGTGGTAAAAACTTTACCGTCATATTTCCTTTTGTCAGTTGACTTTCTTCGGGGTATGCCGGGTCATTATCAGTGAGGAGGACAGCTTTGATGGGTTTGTTGCACGATTTTAAATATTTTGTAACACCCGGAACCATAAAATTGCCAAACTTAAAGTGATACATTGTTGTTTCTTTGAAGGATAACATCAAAGAGTTTAAATAAGAATGATTATGGTATTCTTCTAAAGATTTCAGAAAATACTTTTTTATTCCGAATACGTGGTTGAAATAAATGAATGTTATGAAAATTTGAAAATCGCGTCTCAAACTTAAAAAAAAAAAAAAAAAAAAAAAAAAAAAAAAAAAAAAATCGACTAGACCGATCCGGATTATCCGGAGATCCGAATTAACGGGGTCCGAATTAGCGGGTTCCACTGTATGAACATTTATAACTGGGACATTCTTTTATGGGCAATCTGTCCTGCATTGCACAAATATTCCTTTTTTTTCAATTTATTTTCAAATTTTTTTCAGTTTAGGCAATGTTACTTTTTAAAATAAAACGACTGAGATGTTTATAATAATGAAAAGAAAAATATAAATTATAATACTAATGTAAAAATAATCAGTAAGAATTACTTGATGATTTAGGCGCTGTAAATCCAATATAAAATTTGCTTCATATGTATTTGCTTAAAAAGAATATTTTGCATTAAATGTTTTCGTTCCTAGAATTTTTCTGTTCTTTAGAAAATCTGTTTATTTTTCTATGGAAACTTCTTCCCTGTAACAAATAAGTTACTTAGAATTTCGTGTATTAAATGACATAGTAACTGAAGCCTTAATAAAATTTTCTTTACCTGAGAGTGCTCCGATTTTGGAACATAACGAGAAAAATGATAGGACATTTCTGGAAATGTATTGCAACATTTCTGAGATAATGCTGATGATCATATTTGATCTTTATTAAAAAATGTATATTTTAAAGAAGTATCTATTAAACTGTGTGGATGTTCAACACATGTTAAAGGTTATTGTTGTTATATATATATATATATAGCCATAATATAATTACAAAGCATCATTATTCCTATTACAATAATTAATTTAATAAATTTAGCAGCAAATTATAACTGTAACATTATACAAAATACAGATGGAACCCTATACAGGTAATATTAATTAAGCAAAATCCACCAATAGCCAGCACATTGCATACAATTAATTCATATTTACATATGAAAAACCACCAAAATATTTTTGAAAAAAAAAAAAAATATTAAAGACTTATGAAACAAGAAACCAGCCAAAAAAGTTGAACACTTAAAAGACATAATGTAAACAGAGAATAGATCAAATGGAAGGAAGGATGGAGCCGGAAGCTTATATAGCATTTCACTTCATCAGGGGTACATAAAACGCCAATATAAGCAAAAGCATAGTCGATTTCTGTACAAGAATCCAGCATAAGCTAAAAATAGATTCTTGATGCACCCAATCGACCACACACCATTAAAAAAGGCTTAAAAATCCCATGACAAGTAAATTTAATAGTATAAAAATTGAATCATAACAATATATATCTATATATATATATACAGGGTGCAATATGTTATCTATCGCCGACCTTTAATTCTCAACCGTTACTCGTAGACATATAGTTCCAATTACAAAAACGTTTCAAATAAGATAAATATTCATGTTGTCGTATTATTTAAAGTAAAAAATTAATTTTATTAAAATTACGAAATTTAACTTTTAATACGGCCTAACTTTTTATACTAATATTATATTTAGTAAAAGTTTACACATATCATAACACATATAACACAAAAAGTTTGACACCTGTACTACAAAAATGGAAAGAGTTATTAAATTTCAAATTTTGAGATTTTTGCACATGATTTTGTCATTCAATGAGGGATCAGTTAAAAGATGAATTAAAGTAATTCGAGATCAAAATCAGGGTGCTATGTCCTTTTTACGGCGAAACCACCTTTATCCGGTATCGCCAAATCGGGGTATCACCGAAAAGGGATATCTCATCTAAAAGCTTGATCTGACTTTTAGGGGTCGTATACAAAGCTAAAAATGAAATATTGAAATTAAACAGAAAAATAAATATCAATTTATTATAATATCAGAACACGATCTAGTATAAAAAATGAATACATAAAAAGCCGGAATCTGCTACAGTTACTGCTCAAAGTGTTCTCCATTGGTGGCAATGCACAATTGAATGCGCCACAGTACTGCGTCGTGGACACGTTAGAGCATAGCAGGTGTGCAAACTGTGCGACAATCAAAAGGACGATGCGACCTGAAAACCTCCACATCGCCCGGGCACTACGACACGTGTGGTGCGATATATGGGGATCCTAGATTGCTGGACCCATCTCCTACGATCGGACCTTAACGGGCGATCGTTACCTGCATCTGCTACAAAAAACGGTACGTGACTGCTATGAAGAGTTGCTTTCCGCCATGCATGCCAGGTGTGGATTCAGCATGTTGGGGCCCTCTCCGCATAAAACATCAAACGTCCGGGCGTATCTAGCCACCGAATTCGGTCTCAACAGATTCTTGGATATGGTGGTTCGGTACAGTGTCCACTGCATTCACCGGACTTGACTTCCATGGACTTCTACCTCTGGGATTATATTAATGCATCAAGTCTATGTGACTGAGCCTACTTCTATGGTTTATCTGAAGCAGCGCATCATCCTTGATTGTCGCACAGTTTGCACACCTGCTATGCTCTAACGTGTCCAGGACTAAGCACTGTCACGCATTCCATTGTGCAATGCCACCAATGGAGGACACTTTGAGCAGTATCTCTAGTAGTTTCCGGCGTTTTATGTATTCACTTTTTTATAGTAGACCGTTTTCGATATTCTAATAAATTGATATTTATTTTTCTGTTTAATTTCAATATTTCATTATTCGCTTTGTATACGACCCCTGAAAGTAAGCTCAAATTTTTAGATGAAATAATCCTCTTTGGCGATACCAAATAAAGGTGGTTTCGCCGTAAAAAAGGACATAGCACCCTGATTTTGACCTGGAATTACTTTAATTCATCTTTTAACTGAACCTTCAATGAAAGACAAAATCATGTTCAAAAATCTCAAAATTTAAAATTTAATAACTCTGTCAATTTTTGTAGTACAGATGTCAAACTTTTTGTGTTATGTGTGTTATGATATGCGTAAACTTTTACTAAATATAACTATAGGGACTGGCGGACCGTATAAAAAGTTAGATTTCGTAATTTTTATAAAATTGTTTTTTTTACTTTAAATAATACCGCAGCATAAATATTTACTTCATTTGAAACGTTTTAGTAATTGGAACTCTATGTCTACGATCAACGGTTGAGAAATTATTGGTCGGTGATATATAATATATTGCACCCAGTATATAATGTTTATAAACCAATACAAATGATCATCAATAATTGTGAATATACAGATTATAAATGGATTTTTATGCAAATTAAAAATGATTATTTAATCTTTACAAAATTCGTTGAAACAGTTCGTCAAACAATTCGTCATAAGAATAGAGACAAAAGATTGAAACATTTTAAAATTGGAAAAATGGAAATGTTTGAGGACCAAGGGAGAATCTTCATGCTCAAATTATCTAGAGTTCACAAATAATATGTACGTTTTCATCCTTATTTAATTCATAACAAGCTATCTAAAAATGCAAAATATGGACTGCAGTACACAATAAATCCAGAGAAAGAAGACAGAAATAACATAAGATAAAAAATGAAATAGATTAAAAAGAGAAGGGTGTTATAAATTGAAGATCCAACCACGCCATCAATGATACAGCATGTTGAAAATGTCATAAGTAATGGTTTGCACATATTGCCAATAATATTTAAGGAAAATACTATCAGTAGAACCAAGTAGTTAAGATTAACATCGTTATACGAGTGAAACATATTAAATACATTACTTTAAAAAATAAACCGAAATAGTGCGGCCCTCTACCATTAATACATTTAAAGATCACTTCCAACGTTTTATTTTTATGAAAGAGAGAAGGAATAAATATTAATTAATAAATACAATAAATAAATAAATAATAATAATAACTATTTGTGGTTTATCCTTGAAATAAGTAACTTTATTAAGTTAATATAAATGGTGTATTTTTAAAAATATATACATACAATTAAATAAATAAATAAGTATATAATATGGATGATTCCGTATGATGAAACATACTTGTATTTCCATCAAAATAAAGATATTTATATGCCTTATAAACGTATTTTTAAATCACTTTTCGCAATTTATTGCATATTTTGCATGGATGGATGATTCATTATATATTTTTGAATTTAAATAAATGTAAAAATAAATGTACTATATTACAGCTGAATAATAAATTTAAATATTTATTTCGACAGTGCCTAATCACTTAAATATATAAAATAAAATTAATTATGTTGCTGATTAAATCTAAATTAACAGTTAAAAAATAAAAAAATAAATAAATAACAAATCAAATTGGCCTCATACTTACATAATATTTAAAATACATAATTGTGGGTGATTAATACATATATTTATTACGCTATTGTAATAGTATTTAGTAAGAATGATATATTTATATGATATTACCCTCATTGTACTGAAAATGAAATAAAAATTAAACTTTGACCAATATTTTTTAATAAAAAGTAAATAAATAATACTTTTGTTTAGGCATTATTAAATAGGGCCGAATCAACAACAATGATAAAATATGTAACTTTGCTAAGTAATTATTATACGTTTATTATTATATCTCACGTTTTTCAATAAATTAACCACTGCACATAAATTTTCCAGACAACGCCTCCCTCCTTCGTACTCTAACATCTACCCACCCAACCATCCTATTACTTTTTTGTATTTTAAATATTTATTGGTATTTTGTGCTTTTTTATTTTAGATATTTTTAGGGAATATGTTTATTGTGCCGTGAGATCTTTAATGTACAAATTGTATATTAAAGATTATATTAATTGTTAAAGAAAACTATGATTTAATGCATCACAAATCAGTTTTTGAATTTAGATGTTAATGAGATGGGAAGAACATAAACTCTTTATTCTATGCATTTGATTGTGTTTATTACGGTTGAGTATATATTGGGTATATATTGAGTAAATTACGGTAAACAGAAATATAAAAAAAAAATGAATTAAAATGAGTAAATGCATTGACGTTTGTCATAAAGATAAGTTATTTTTTTGTTATTTTAGTATACTTTTTTGGTCCAAAAAGTTAAGATTATTATTGGATAAAAGTTTCTTCGTTAATTCTAAATTAGTAGAATAAACTACCGGAGATTGAGAAATATTGGATTTTTCAGTAGCACTTAAAATTGTGTCATGAATATCACGATATAAATTAATATTACTATTACAATAAGTACGTTCGTAGTGATATAAGTATAAACCTGATCATATATCAAACGTTTTTCGTGCTTTAAAAATCCGAGACCGACCTCTAATTTCACAGTTAGGAATTGAGGAAATTTATAGAAATGTATTTTTTTTATTATTATTATTAAAAATGATGTCAATGTTCATGCTATAGTATTCCTTTTTAAAATTTTCCTTATATATTCACTATTCAAATTAGAAAAAAATCGAATAAGCCAATTGACACTCCGGGACTAAAACAAGTTTCATTAAAAATTAAAATGATAGAAATTGAGCCATCATTTGAAATTTTAATGAGTACTATAACGCTGTTAGACGATTGTAAATATTTGATTTTCGTCAAAATAGCAATTCGTCATACTATCAGTACAATAGAATTCAAATAGATGATATGCATAAGCAAGTTTTAGTATGAAAGATACAGGGTGTCCAGCGAATAAGACCCTGATTTCAAAATTAAATTTATCAAAAACAAAGATCAATAGAATTATGCGGTAAACGGTTTGTTTATTGGCTAAGCTGTAAAAATTTTATGCAGAAGTTTCAAAATTTAGTTGCAAAAACCGTTAACAGATGGCGCTGTAATCGCAATACTTGTAAACTGCTTTGAAGTCCAGAGCAATGGCGCCTCATTCCTAGAAGGCTCCCTTCGTAAAAACGAATATTGGGAAAGTCCATTTTCTCATTGGGGTAATGTGCAGAAGTGGAGACATCTGGTCACAGAATTATTGCATCAGCTTTAATTTTAGAAAATTTCAATTAATAGAATTTTCAATAAAAAGTTTGGAAATAATTATAAGAATTTTTTAAATATTTTATTAAATTCAATCTTTAATGCCATATAATTATTTAAATCAAAATGCATATATTTAGAAAAATAATTTTGTACTTTTTATTTATTTTTTATATTTTTAAATCACGGCATAATATTTTGGTTTTAGCACAACACATATATTTCTTTTCTTTGTAAACAAACTTTTAGAGACAGAAATTATGCATTAAACTATTTCTTTTATAAAAAATATGATGATAAGTCATATCATCAACGTCAAAGCAAAAGTATTTTGGATGCTGCATTCCTTTCGAACACTTCGCATCATATCGCTAGAAGCTGCACCATATTTCTGTGCTTAATAATAAAACTAGTATGTTGTGGCCATCACAAAACTTTCTTCTATATAAATCACATCAATTAAATCATTTAAATAGTACAAGAAATTACATGAATTTAGCACCAATTCATATCAAAGTATATCTGAATTTGAAGTTTGATAAAAATTCGTGCCTTAGTTCTTGAGATAGTGCTACAGCGGGAATTCTGAAAAATGTAGCATAGCAGCGCCACCTGTTGAGCGATTTACACTAAAAATAAACAGCACTAAATGATATCAAGGTATACCTGAATCTGAAGTTTGTTGAAAATCTAAGCGTTAGTTCTTGAGATAAAGCTATTGCGGAAATCGCAAAAAATACAGCATAGCAGCGCCACCTGTTGAGCGATTTACACCAAAAATTAAACAGCACTAATTTACACATCAATTCATGTCAAGGACTAACTAAATCTGAAGTTTGATGAAAATCCGTTCCATAGTTCTTGAGATACAGCTCTTGCGAAAATCGTGAAAATGCAGCACAGCAGCGCCACCTGTTGGACGATTTACACCAAAAATTAAACAGCACTAATTTATATCAAGGACTAACGAAATCTGAAGTTTGATGAAAATTCGTGCATTTTTTCTTGAGTTAGAGCTATTGCGATAATCATGAATAATGCAGCATAGTAGCGCCACCTGTTGGGCGATTTTCACAAAAAAGTGATCAGCACCAAACTATATTCTGGACTAACTGAATCTGAAGTTTTATGAAAATCCGTGCAGTAGTTCTTGAGATATAGCTATTGGAGAAATCGTGAAAAATGCCGCATAGCAGCGCCACCTTTGGGCGATTTTTACCAAAAACTAATCAGGTCTAGTTTATATCAAGGTATAACTAAATAATAAGTTTTGTGAAATTCTGTGCATTAATTCTTGAGATAGAGCGCCCACAAAATTTTTGTCACATACAGACTCACAGACAGAGTGACAGAGTGACGGAGTGACAGACAGACTCACAGACAGACATTTTCTAAAAACCATCAAATCGTGTTCTGGGCATTCTAAAACGTGTAAATCCGTCGAAAACCGGGAGTCGAAAATTTTCACGAATCCAATACTTTCTTCTTGTAAAGATAGAAGAAAGTAAAAAAAATGAAAACGAGTTTTTAAAATTAAAATTATTTTTTAACTTAATTAAATTTTTAAAAATAGAAACTTTGTATTTTTTCATTCAAACTATTCTCTACAATTAAAAAAAATGATTTATGAATCATTATTATAAATGCTCAATGATTTTTAAAAAAGGTGTTTCTTTTAACTTAATTAAATTTTAAAACCAGAAACTTTAGATTTTGTATTCAAACTTTTTTCACAGCTTAAATAAATATTAAAAAGTAAAGATTTCCATTTTTTTTTTCAAACCCTCCTCTACTAGGATTCGATTCCACGATCTACCAATTAGGAGAGAAAAGACATATCACAGAGATATTGGTAACCGGACCGAAGTAGCTTATAACAAAATTTTAAACAAATCTCAATTCTATCAACACATGCCTCCGCTTCTGCACATTACCCAAATAAAATATTTTTTAAGTTCTTATATAATGATTGCTGAACTTTTTATTGAAAATTCTATTAATTGAAATTCTCTAAAATTGAAGCTGAGGCAATAATTCTGTGACCATCCACTTCTGCACATCACCCCAACGAAAAAGCGGTATTTCCCAATATTCGTTCTTCCTTAGGAAGCCATCTAGGATTGAGACGCTATGGCTCTCGACTTCAAAACACAATTTATAGGCATTGTGATAACAGCGCCATCTTTTAGCGGTTTTTGCAACTAATTTTTGAAACTTCTGTACAACATTTTTTACAGTTTAGCTAATAAACAAACCGTTTACCGCGTAATTCTATTGATCTTTGTTTTTGAGGTATTTAATTTTGAAATCAGGGTCTTATTCGCTGACACCCTGTACGACGTACGTGAAAAATATAAATATATTTAATATGCAAGCAAGCTTATAAGTACATGTCGTAAATTAGGATATTAGAAAAGTTTGTTAAACTGTTTGTGTTTTATAATGCCAAAAGTATTTTACGAAACTATGCAAAATCCTGTGTTGACGAGATGTGACATAGTTTTCAGGTAAGGTGATAATTTTGTTTTACTAGTCCATCTTAAGCCAAACTACATAGTAAAAACGCAAAGCTTTTACGTTTAATGGAAAAAAATATATTTTCTGAACATTTCTAATGGAGCAAATCAATCTAAAAAATATTTGTTAAAATAAATCCATGCTTACCAAAAGAAAATAAATCTTTAAGAATAGTTTTTGATCAAATAATGAGCATTTTTCTATCAGACACCTCGATTTTAAACAAATATTTCTATTAATGTGTCATATCATGTCAAGAGGAATACATTTGGAAATGGTCCCTGCTTGACATCCTTTAGTTTACATGTAATCGCTACACGACATGCATATAGGTCTGAAATTGCCATCTAGAAATTTGAGAGAAGGATGTGAAATATTCACCCACTAGGGATTCTTCGGTAAAGTTACCAGTTTTACCGGCGTAGGGTAAAAATCAAATCACCAAGTTTGTCAACCTAGAGCTCGTGATTCATTATGTATTGCAAATACGTTATCTGGTACAAAATAATCTGGTACAGGAAAAAATAATTGCTGTATTAAAGGATCAAATCAATACGTCCATAACAATTTGGTCGCAAACGAGGTCGTACAGCCTGTCACGATGAATGTGCCTTTTAACAGTTTGACATCTTTACCTTTCCATTTGAAAAATCGCCGTGGCACAAATTAAAAAAGAATCACTAAATTTTATTTAAAGTAATAATATGAATTTATCTAGCAGAGCGAAGAGATTTAAATCGATCACAATAAACATTAATTCATTAATGTATGACAGAGGGGGAATTTATTTCACAAAAGTCTTACTAAGTTAAAATTACTGTTCTCAACTCACAATGGCCTTACTATCCATTCTGAATTTGAAAAGAGGCTATGACATAAATATAACAAGAATTACAATTTATTTAAAGCAGCAATAAGGGTTTATCTACTGGAGCAGAAAATTTAATTAAAGACGAACAACATAGAGGTAAAATTCACTAATGCCATAGAGGCAGAAATCCTTTGTTAAAAACCTTACTAAATCGAAATTACTTGACTCAAATCAAAATGGCTTTTATATCAATTCTGCAGAAACCTAGGAATGAAATTTTAACTGGCTAAAATTTACATTAATATCAGTGTAAAAGAAACTTCCGTGGATTACAATAATCATGTAAACACGAAATTTAACTTCTTACAACGGTAGCAAAACCTCATCCATAGGTTCTATCTGAAGCAGCTAAAATGTAAATCCATTTGAACTCAACAAATAGAGAACTCGATGTTTAAATTCAAGACTCGAATATCAAGCTGCAGGATGAATCCATCGAACCAAATTTCTACCGCAGTATTTATAGCAGCTACATAACCAGATAAAACTGATTCTCATATCATTGCACAAAATAGTAGTTAGGGATACAGACGCGTTTTCGAAACCTATAAATATTGACAGAATGGGTCACATTCACGTACAAATGTTAGAAATCCAAACATCATGTTTGCACGCAATTCCTCAAAAGTCAATAGATATCCAGACTACCGTTATAAAAGCTGGCTAGACACTATGTTACAATCTCTCCAATAATTATCTATGGAAATTACATGCCTGGTAATTTTTTATTAATTTATTATCTTTAAAAACTCCATAAAAATAAATTCGTGCATTCAACCCCATTATTGCAAACTTATTTCACAAAATACTTACTTCTGATACGATTATCACTGTCCAATGTTAGAAGTACTATAAACAGAATGTACATTAAAACTCTTGTTTAATTTGGGCCTCTTAAGTAAACATAAAAGAGAAACGTCCAAAAGACCTAATTACCGTTTATATCCGGATGCAAAGTAAGGTTCGTTTTCAATCAAATATCCTAAACGGATAAAGCTAGCATTACGAAAAAACTGTCTATTTAGAGTAAAAGGATTATGCGCTATCATATCAGAGTGACTGCAGTGGCAAAATGTAGGAAACCCTAACTCGAAAAATATGAGATAAAGGTAAAAAATGTCAAATACAAAAATGTAGAGCATCCTCGATTTAGAATGCAATGACATCTTAATTGTAAAGATAACTTTATTAGATTTTCTAAAATGTTGATATTTCGATGCCTATCCATTTGCTTAGTCTCTAATCGCCTGCGGAAGTGTAGAAGTATAGGGCAGATATATATTTCAAAATAAAAGTAACATATGTAAGCAAAGTATAATTTATTTTAATAAGAAATTTAAATTTCTTGCTCGATTTGCAGCTATATGTATAATTGAATGTTTGTACATGTGTATTGGGGACAATGGTCAACACATTGAACATACTTAATAGAAATTTTTACTGCCAGATATTTTTTTGAATTCATTAATTAAAATGTACACGCCTGCCCGGCAACTACAGGTACTCCGATGAACAATATTTGAAACTAGTAGGAACTATAGAGATATGACGGAAAATGTTTTACAAACAGCGTCATCTAAAGCAGGGGTGTGTTTAAAAAAATTATACATTTGTAGATTATTGTGGTTTTATGCATGACATTCTGTATAAGAAATAAGAATTACTTACGTTTACATGAATCTCACTACAGAATAATTCAAGTCTTTGCGATCGACTATTTTAATTGAAAATATTTAAGTTGGTGAGATATTCATAGAACAAAATAAATGTAATTTAAAATTTCTAAACCTTTCCAAATAAAAATCCATTTAGCCAAAAGATTTCCAGTTTCGGAGAGTTATAGAATTTACAAATGTCAAATAGATATTTTTCATTTCAATAACATACCTTTTTGTGAACATATCTTTAAAAATATGTTAAATACATATCTTTTTGTCAACAAATTATTTATATGTATAATACTTGTTATTATGAAAACGGATTTGAAATCCAAGCATAAATAATAATAATAAATGATTTATAATAAATCTGACTCTTTACTCTTTTTCTTCAATAAAAAAATACGTCTATCATTGAGTAATCTCAATCTATATTATTTTACGCTGTTTACTATCTTCAAAAAAGTGATTTATTTTAAATCGAAAAATCTCTTACTCCTTTCCTTTTAATCTATTAATTGAAATTGTAACTTTAAAAAAGGGAAAATATGTCTGAAATGAAATCTTCAAAGTAAATATCAAAGCAATTACCAAACATGTTTTCGTCTGAACAATTCTTTATTGTTTCATTCTAATAGTTTCAAAAGGAACTCTATGCTTTTGTTTGCATTTTATTCGTAAATAAATAAAGTTTCTTTACAGGTTTGTTTTTTTATTTGTTATTATTTTTTTTTTAATTATCAGACTAATATACACAATAGTAAATTTTCGAAGCGTCTAAAATATCTTAAAATCTATTGTTTCTATTTTATTTTAAATGATATGAAAAATTTCACCTTAAAGATTAAAAATAAATTTTTGACAATTTAATAAAAACGAAAAATCCATTCCAGACACCAAAAAGTTATATAGGGAAATATGTATAGTTGATAATTCAGTAATAGAAACCCATAAAAAATGCGTTTTGTTATTTACCAAAAAATAACTTCAATATTCTTCCTATATTTAATATTCACAGAAATGCGTTTATGCGGAAAATACTTTGAATAGAAAATTGATAATAATAAAAAAAACAATATTGAAACAATTATGCAAGCAATAGTTTTCCACTAAATAAAAGTGAACATAATAATATATATACATTTTTTAAATGAAGTACCGTTAGAAAAATCAGAATGTAAAATCGTTATTTTTTCCAAGAAATACCTTTGAATATTTTTCTTTGATGAAAATTAAGAATCATAATTGTGAAATTTTTTACAATTACAAGTTTAAAGAAAAAAACTGAAAAAGTAAGATGAATTGATAATATCTAATGTTTGGCCTTTCACTGATAGAGTTGTTTAAGAAAATGTTCACGATGTTTTTTGATAGTTCTAGAAGTGAAAAAAAAAAAAAAAAAAAAAAAATTCGTAGCATTTTTTTTGAATTCCCAAGCATATACAGTTTTGCTGTGTTATAGAATTATGTCAGAAATATATTTGCGACAAAACCACCTGATGTATACGTTAAAAAACTATGAAATGACTGATTCTGATTTATTTGTTATCATTAAGGCTGTTTTAATTTTTCCCTATGGAAATAAGATTTGACGTGCTTAATCAATTTGACGTGCTTTTAAATTTTCAGTTACTTAGAAATATGCCTGATTTTAACGTTGCTTAAATGTTCAGTGTGAATCTTTACGTCTGATTTGTAACAGCCATGTAAAATTTTAAGTTCCATTCCGTAACAGTTCCAATTAAATCGCAATTTAGAAAATTTTTAAATAGTTTTCCTCTCATTTCTCCGTTTTAAATTTTGAGTTATTTAGAAACCGTTCTTAGCGCGCATAAACATCTCATCCGTAACCACCAAATCCAATTTTAACATTATAGCCCCTATGTGTTTTATGTGTTTTACATACTCAGTTTTAGAAAGTTTTTTGTGCACTCCTTAAGTTTTTAATTTTTAAAAACTGTTCTGAGCGTTATAAAAGTGAAAGCCGTGTGAGATTTGAAGCACTTATCCATAATAATTTCGTATAAATTGTTTTTAGAAAGTTTTCTGCTTATTTCTTTCTTTAAAATTTATTTTTTTAAACATTCCTTGGAAGCATTTAAATTTAAGCGTCTCTACCAAGTTCGAATTTAAAGTTTAACGCCAACAGTATTAGAGAAAGTAAAATATTAGAACTTTTGTTCGACTGAACTTTTAAAAATTATTTCATCTATTCTATGTCGCATTCAAATTTTAAAAGTCACAGTCATGTGGAATTCTATTTTTTTATTTCTATTAATTCCATTTGAATTAAAATTATGAACAGTTTCGGTTTGTTTTATTCTTTGAATTTTGAATTTCTCAAAAACCACTCTGTGTGAACATTAACGTCTTTAAAGTGACGGCTATGTCAAATTTCAAGGTTCTATCTCTATCTATTCCAATGAAATCGTACTTTCTAACAGTTTTAGAGTGTTTCTCGCTTATGTCACTCTTATGAATTTCAGATTTTTTAGTAACCATTTCTAGCAACAATTTTTATTGTAAAAGTAACCGCTATGCAAAATGTAACGTTTCAAGATCCTTGCCTCCATTATCACAAAAATTGCAGTTTTAGAACTTTTTCCTTTTGCATTTTATTGAGGTTATGGAACAAATGCCTATGTTGGAACAGCAGTGTTCAGCAATATCACATATACATGCAAGGATTACTTTTAATATTGGATCAGAAGTTCCGGAGAATACCCTCATTCAAACATACAAACATGGGCTTCCTCTTTAAAATAGATTTATATATTGAAGATATGCATATATGGAGAGTTTGCACCTTTATAAATTATACAATTTCGAATGTCATTTTTTAAAAATTGATATTATGTCATGAACTTATTCGTTAATATTTACGATTGGATCTGTCATGAAATAAATAACACTTGGAGGCAGTAAGTATTTAGGTTAATAATAATTAATGACAGGCTTCTAAAATTGGAACATTACAATTTATAACATAAATTTATACACACTGTTAAAAACATGCAGCAAACTGTCCGTCATTTGACCGTTGTTTGAAAACGAAAACGGTAGCATTACTGCTATCTAACACTGGCAATTTACATAGAGTAAAACATGAAAAATATTCTTTTGTTATCATATTTAAACCTTCAATCGTTGTTTTTCTTGGTTTGTTTATAATTATATAAACACGTAGCTCCTGTAGTCGTCTTTTAGTTCGTCAACCTGTCCGTCTGTCTGTCTGTCCGCATGTAACAGAGCAAAACTATCCAACCGAATGGTCTGGAATTTTATATATATAATTTTTGCAAAATTTTGTCGAGTCATTTCAAATTTTATGAAAATCGGATAAATAGTTTAATTACGGCGACAGCCAAAAGGTTTTCGTTACATTACGGCCAATGGGAAAAAAATTGTTGCAAGTGCATTTTAATGATATTACAGCCTTCCGGATGGTCTGAAATTTTAAATATATAATAGTTGCAAAATTTTGTCGAGTCATTTCAAATTTTATGAAAATCGGATAAATAGTTTAATGACAGGGACAGTCAAAAATTTTCCGTTACATTACGGCCAATGGGAAAAAAATATTTCAAGTGCATTTTAATGATGTTACAGCCTTTCGAATAAAAGGAAATTGATATGCACTTATGAAGTGCACTAAAATAGACATTTTGTACAATATGCGATGCAAAAAATATTTATAAAACTAGTTATAGTACGAAGCAGCTCATTTGCCACGTTTGTTGAGCAATTTCCAACTTGTTGTAACCCTTTACATTCATGAATTAATAATGATGTACGTTTATCTATTTTTTTCAACATAAGTAATATATGCAGTGTAATACATACCTAAAATAATAGAATGTTCCATAATCTATGCGTAATTTTTTTTCCTGCCCAAAAGCACCCATACATTTTTGCACATGCTGCAGAAAGCAACTCACTGGAACTTTATATATCTGGTTGTACATATATCTGATGTTAATTTACTCCATTAATCACTACGAAAGAAGAATGCATGGACAATTCGACAGTAGCTAATGTCTTAACGCTTTTTTTCTGTAAACTTACATGAACTTCGAGTTTTTCGAAACAATCAAAAACATCACCTTTTTCAAAGTACCAAAATAGAAATAATATGGAATTAAAATCATAATTTCCATTTCTGCTTAAAGTATATACTCTTACCTATATTATTCAGAAAAATAAATGATGTGTATACAAAATTGATATTTAAATTTTCAGTTTAAATATTCATCTCACTAATGCGAGAAGTATAATCATTAAGTGCTGCGCGCAAGATAAAACTCTAATTACGCATATAGAAAACAATCTTTGAACAAAATGGAATCGCAGCACATCTACTTCTAAATTAAAATCAAAGTACATACAAAAAGTTTTTTTTTTACTATTTAATTTTAGTTCAAAATTTGGAAAATTAAAAATATATATATATATTCAAGTGGGGGAAAAAATAAAAAATAAATACGTCAATTTTATGGTTTTGGTTTTAGCATGCACACTATAAAGAAACGGATATTTAGTTAATTTTTTTAAGTTATAGCTTATACAGTGCTCAGCAAAAGTTTAGACAATGATCTATTATGCTTCTGTGCTGAGAAGTATGTAACGAATTGTTGTAATACAGCTGTCATATATTACTGGAGACTTATCCTTAATACACAAATAATAAATTTTAATTTATACACTTTACATAATATATAATGACAAAAAAACGAATTTAGCATTTTTGCAAAAGTATAGACAATCTGTCTGTTAACAGAAAAATATCCATAAATTAAAATCGAACTGCACCTCCATTGTCTGCTACTAATGCAAAAATGTGACATTCCATCGAAGAAACTAAATCCTGCATCACTTGGGGGTCTATTTCGTGCCAAACACGTTCAACATCTGATCGAAGTTCATTTACAGAGGTGTATTGTTAAAATATTGCATAAACCGTATGCGATATGATGCCACAAAAGTTTTGGATTGGTTTCAGATCAGGGCTACACGCGGGCCAGTCGAAAACAGTAATATTTTGAGAGTTAAACCAATTTTTTGATTTGTATGCAACATGAATAGACGCATTATCTTGCTCAAATACATACTTTGGAAGAGATAAAAGTTCACCAAATGGCTGTAAATTGTTTTCCAATGTATGTATGTAGTCTTACGCAGCTTGGCGATCACTGAGAAACTCCACAGATACTTGAGAATTAAAACAAAGTAAGCCCCAAGTCATCAACCCATTCGAGGGCAAAGGACACATAATTTTAATTCCAAAAATGGCAAGAATATTTAATTAAAATTTTCCTTTTATAATATACGTGAAAATAAGCAATTTCATATTTTCTAATAACTTCGTTTATAAATTCTGGTATCAGTCCATTATTTCATCCTTTATAAAAAGAATTACTCCGCGACAGGAAAGGGTTCAATTTGTTGTGAGATTTCAAGGCTGGTGGTTTTATCATTTTCATGTTAACTAATGTACATCTTTCTTTAATGCATCTACGAAATTATCCGTTGGCACAGTAAGCTCTAACTCACTTTTAATGCGATTAGCAGTCATCATTTGTCTAGATGCCAGTTTATGGATCCTTCTATAATCTCGTTTTCTGGCCACACGAGTCCTTCCAGATCTATCTTTTGCTTTGAAAGAGTCACCCTTAGACAGTACTTAATAGACAGAATTCTTTGGCCGATTGAAAGTAGCTGAAATTTCCGCAACAGTCTTCCCTTTCGATTTCAGCTTCCGTGCTTTAATTATTTCATCTGATTGAAAATTTCTTGCTCGCGCATCTTCACTAACCGATGCTATCGCGAGGTGCACTTAAATACTTCATGCATGTGACGTCATAAGTTTGAAATATGCGGTTTTCGGTGAACAATATCCAAAAAAATCAATAAAGTGTCTAAACTTTTGCAATATGCAAATTTCACTTTTTTCAGTTAAATGAAATAATATCCTACATTAAAACCGTTATTTATGTCCTAAAACATTTAAAATATATTTAAAAATAAGTACAGTCATTACCCATTTGTATTACCCAAGTGTTCGTATTTTTTATTTAAAGGTTAAAAATCACCAGTTTCTAAACTTTTGCTGAGGAGTGTATAGTTTGAAATTAACTATGCGCGCAAACTACAAATTGACTAATCTGTGAAAATGCGTTTCAAAGTTATAATATCAACGGATTTTCAATTGTACTCACCGTCTATAAACGATTCTAACTGAAACAATAATGCAGATTTTTGAATAGAATTTTTGGAATACTGCTGAGAATTTTTTTAAAATTAAGAATAAGTCAAAATCTGAAAATCTGTCAAAATCTGATTTTTTGAAAGTTTAACAGACCTGTGCCTCCTAAAAATAAGATAGACATTAAGATTATGTTGGTAAAAATACCCTGTCATCTATTTTAAAAGCATTACACTCTAAAGTTTTTTATACTCTCACTGTCCATGTGTCCTACAAGTGAAATTTCAGGGGGGGGGGGGGGGGGAATTCCATGCTGTGTGAAGTAAAGCAGTAAAAATTAAAGTTTTGCCCTACCAAAAATGAACAACTTATGACACTATACATTTTCTGAAATTTCTGAAATTTGAGGATGGAAAATTGGAAATGTCATAAAATTCAAAGTGTCATAATTGGAAAAATATTTTGAATGTTACTAGCCAGAAACTTTCTATGTCGTGCACCTGTCATAAAATATTTATTCAGGGAAAATGAAAATTCAATGACATATAATAAATCTTTCAAACTTTGTGTAATAAATTCTGTATGTTGTCTAACAAATGTAATTCCAAATTTAAATTTAGAAAAAGTGCTATAATCTTTATTTGACAGATTCTGTTCATGTTACTTAAAATAAGTTATTTTTAGTAATTTATTAATTTTGGAATGGATTGAAGGTAGACATTAATTTGAAAATCAAAGAAAATCAATTTTATGTCTTTTTTTTTTTTTTTTTTTTTTTTTTTTTCTAACCATTTGGAAAAATGGTTATTGTTCTCGTCAGGTTAGGAAATCCAAAGCATATCTCAACGTTTTCATTGGTTTAATCCGCAATTTATTCGTTATCTGATTGGTATATACAGTAATCTGTATTTCCCTTTGGTTTCAACAACGATGGACAACAGAGTGTTGCCACTATGACAAAAAGTAATAAAAACTACAAAAAAATTTAATAAATCAGAAACAAATTGAGATACAGCTTTCAAACAAATTGCATTTAAAAGTACATTTTTTTCTCTATCCGACGGTATAAAAAGTAATATTGTCGGATGCTTAGAAGTTTAAGAATGATTTTTTTTTTCATTTGCATTTGCATTTGCATTTGCTGAAACGTAATACCGTCTAGAATACAGTGTTCCCAATAAAGTCGACCCATATTATCTACAGGTTGACAATTATTACGAAAGAATGTGGTGCCTGGACATAGTAAAGTGTCTATGTTCTACGCCATGAGACCGCGCCACTTAGCGTAAAACTTTAGAGTTGGCGTTCCAATCATTAAAAGGATATACGATAATGGAATAAAGGTAAGGTACAAAGTTATAGAACATCTATGATGCAAGCTGAAATGAAGCATTACACATAAAAGTAACTTTATTAAAAACGCTGTAAAATTAATAATGTAAAATATTTGTATACTATCATCATCGCCAGTCTAAATACACCACAAATTGCATTAAGGAGTGTAGCATTCTCTCCAAGAAGGATACTCACCAATAAAACTAGCATGCATTAGCAGAGTATTGTTTATTATAAAGAGAATAAAAATTAAATTTAAAAAATCAAAAAACCCGAGCTAATTAATTTTTTCTCTTCAATGTTACACTATTTGTTATATTATTTATCTATTTTTTTTTTATTTACTTGTATTGATGACTTTTAAATTGTGTTTCATTGTTAGTTCCTAACTATAAACGCTGTTTTGATGAGCCCTATAGATGTCTATGAAGGTTAGAGTTGCAGTAAAGCTACAGATCCAACTTATACAACTTGCGGGTTTTGTAATATTTAAACGGAGCTTCTGACTGTAAAATAGTCGATGAAGCATCGTCTTCATTTTGAAAGACCTATCCAATGATATGCCATTCAATAGGGTACGTAAATATTTTTATCGTCTCTATCACCATTTTGTATTTTTTGGGCGCCATTTAGAATTAATTTATAAAAAGAAAAACTAGCCTATAACCATCGGATGGTTAAGTCGAATCGATAGAGACCTCATTCATTAAAATCCATCCAGCTGTTGGGATGTTTCGAGGGTATAAAAATTCCACACACACAGATAAGCGTGAAACGCATAACCCTTCTTGGCAGTTGGGTAAAAAGAAGATAATTATGTTAATATGTTAACCATCGGCAACACTACATTCTGCATATGTTTCAATGATGGGCGCATTTAGGATACTCCATTTGATTTTCTTTTTAAAATATGTTGCATCTTACTTACATGTATCAGTTTTATTAATAATGTGCATCTGATTTATAATGTCACTACGCCACTCTCATGTATGCAAACAGTTTCGAAATAAAACTAGCGATTGGATGTAATGAATTTACATTTCAGGATTCTTTAATCCATTTTTACATGCAAGATACCAAAATGAAAAAAAATATATCCTTATCAGGAGGCTGAGTTTTGATTACCTTCGTTTTGCTTTTTTATACTGATTCCAAGACAATTTACAAATTTTAGTGGGGTTTTTTTTGTATTTTTATTTTAAATATTTTTTTTTATTTTTTTTTTGGGGGGGGGGGAGTTATTTTGGAGTTCTATATATAAACGTAAATTCTAGAGTTTCCTGCTAGGTGGTATTGTAAGCGATGATATCTAATAATGATAATAGACACTTTACTATGTCCAGACACACAGAAAGCACGACCTTTGTGGACGCCCTGTATAACCTATTTTTATTATTAGTATTATTCGAAATAGTACAAATGTTATGGTGACGAAAATTCAGTTGCGTATCTTAAGGTTGCATCTGTCAAACGCCCACTGTATTTAGCCGACAGTGTTCATATAGAAAGAATAGAAAAACTGCCATAGAGTGATCATTGAACTATCACTGAATAATAATAGATTTAGAAAATTACAATATAAAACCAAATTTTAAACTTTAAAAGCATTTTTCATAACACTATGTTTTATTAGTTTGTTTGGATTTCAGCAGAACCGTTTGACATAATTACTTTAAATTTCTATACAAAAGCTTAGAATTGAATTCTTTAAGTCGCTACGTATGATATTTTCATTTTTTTATTATTTACAACCCTGAAAAGTCTTTTTTTATAAACATATTTTTTTTTCTTTTTTTTTGTGTGTGTGTGTTGTGGGAAATTCAAATATCCCTCCCTCCTCCCCCACAAAAAAAAAAAAAGAAATCAATTTCAGTTTCTAAAAAATGTCTTTTAAGGGTTGTAAATAATCAAAAAATGAAACTAGTCCATTCTAACCATTCCATTATATTCCATTATTATTGAATTACAACTTCCCCATATCCCATATACTAAAGATTAAACGCATCAAGATTTTGTTCTTCATATGTCAGAAAAGAGGGGTGTAAACTGCTATCTGACATTGTATTTTCAGCATTTAGCCTTTTTTTTAATGAAAAATTATGAAAAGCCCTCCAAACATAACTCAGTGTATTCTAAGAAAAGCGCAGCGGTTTATGGATACCGACAAAATTTCTAAATTATGTTAATTATTTTCAAATTCCAAGCATCTGAAGTAAAAGTCAATGACTTTCTTTAACCAAAAGTAAATATGATGAATTTATTTATCGAAATAATTCTAAGAATATAATTACATTGTAAATTTAAGAAAAAAGAATCATTCATTAACCTACCTTTTCAATATAAGGATTCATCATTTAATAGTGAACTTTCACATATCCTTTTTGTAAACAGTAATAAAGTAGGAATATCGCATAAATCACGAGTTTACTTAAATTATGAGTGTTATGCTTACATATTTGAATACTTGCGTATAACTGGTGTTATTTACATAGCCCAACGTTTCATATTCTAATAAGAGGATCTGTGAAATACGAACAGACATTAAAATATTAATGTAATAGATATTGTGCATGCATCTTACAAATTTTCCCGTATGATATCACTAGTCAATCGGTAAAAGGTCACATAGCATCGCGATGTAATCGGCAAAAGATTGCCAAGCTACTAGAAAATACAAAGTTATATAGTATGAAAAACCTTGAATTTTTTTCAATAGTTGACGGGAAGCAATGACCGAGAAGTAATTTGTCGAGCGCACAAGAAGTCTTTTGTTACGACCGACATCACGAAGTGAGGTCAGTTGCACGAAAAATATGCAGGTTAAGGCAGTCGTCGTATGTTCTGTCTCATATTAATTGAGCATTTCCATTACATGAAAACGACGCCGATTTTTAGATGATTTCAGTCCTGATTTCTATAAGGTTTTGTTTATAAGGACAAGGAACTGAGTAAAAGAACCCACATAACACATGTGTCCAGATTATATTCAGTTTTCATCTGTTATTTACGAAATACGTCTATAGATGTAATTTGGACGCAGGCAGCCTGTTTAAATAGCTCCAAAATTTTTTGAATATTTGACACAGACGTATCTATGAAATATCTACTAAATATGGACATTAGTTTGAGAACGTAAATTGGATGAAAACTCAACTAATCCAATTTTCGTCAATTCCGAAATTAAATCTTAACCTGCTTCTCCATTTTCTCTTTTACGGAGGCAAAAAACGATGAAAACCGTATTAATCCAAATTTCGTCAATTCCGAAAAAAAACCTGTCTTCGTCATGTACGTATCTATGGACTTAATCTGGACAAAAACTGAACCTGCCAACTGCCATTTTAAAATGGCTGTGTATAGAGGACTCTGAACGCTGATTTGTGTTGTGTCTTTATTTTGATTGTAAAAATTTAATACAACAAGGGTTCTGCCGAGTTTCACTCTTTATTTGTGTTTTATTAAGGGATGAGAATACTTGGCAACCCTTGGATATAATTTATGGCTGCGAAGTTTTCAACTTCTAAGCCTAACGGACTCTGTCCTAATTTACAGAAACTTATAGTATTTATCTTTCTTTATATTATTAATTTGACTATAACTTTGTATATAAAAGTAATAATAAAGCCATATCTATGTTTATCCAGTATGAATATGTGGAGTAATATGCTCCACATCGATTAATCCATCAACCATGAATGAATCAATGTCCGGAAATCGGAATCGAAAGGCTTTTGTTTGTATTTCATGTGGTTGGTTTTGATGATCGAAATAAGTATGTACATTTGATGAAAATAAGTATGTACATTTTAGATTTTATTTTCTAGATTTATCGTAGGTATGTATCGTGGTATGTATCGTAGGTATGTATCGTAGTATGTATACTTTACATATATAAAACATTCCTATAACGATTTTGTTTTATTATTAATTATTTGATTATACAATAGTTTCCTGTAGATATTTCTATCGGTTGACATCGTGTTTGATTACATAAATAAAAATGTTTATATGGATTTTCTCGATCATACTTCAATCATATAGACAGAAAACAAACATTTATTAGGTTGAAATGAATTTTACATTGATTTGGAGGCAAATAAAAAAACAAATCTTTGAGAATTATTATATTATTTCTTGCAAGTACGCATTTTTTTTTAACTTCCCATTTGATACAAACTTTTATTTTGTCTGATTTAACTGTATGTAATATCCAATTCTTATTTGGACCCTCAACTTTTTATATTTTAAGATTTTCTAATGTTTAGCTACTCTAATGATAATGAAAAATCTTTACTCAAATGTTATTCATTTATCATACAGTTAAATGAATTTATTTACTTACTAATTATTTAAAAAGTAATTGTACACTTTAACATATGTCATTTCTTTTTACTAAAATAAATATTCTAAAATTAATAAATTTTTGTGTAGAGATGAAGGGCACTACCAAAGTAGTTTCTTTGAAGATTTACAGAATTGAAAGCTTTAGTTAAAAATAAGTTTAATTACCAATAATATTTTTAAATATAAATGCTTTTAGAATTTTAAAAGCACAATAAATTTACTGTCTTTTAAATAATTCTGTTATCTTATTGAATTAAAATATTCTTTTATTTATGTAGAATTAATGGATGTGAAAAAAAATATACATACATGGCTATTGGCAAGAGATAAATTTTAACAATTTAGTTAACTATATTTTGCTTTCTAATATGATTTCGTAAAAAAATGGAGGATTTATTTTTTTTTCTAGTTATTTTAAATAACTAAAATGCATGACTTATTTTATTTTTATTATTTGTAATGTGATGTCATCTTTCTTTATGGGAAGATAACATAGATTCGTCTCATTTTACTTTAAAGTACGTATTTTTTAAATCTATAAACGCATACATATTACGGCTAAAAGACGTCTAAATGTCGTCCGGATGTCAGTATTTTTGGATGTAATATGAACAAATTTTGTACGTAATACGGGCAAATTTTTGTATGCAATAGGAACAAATTTTGGACGCCATGCGTACAAATTATGGATGCGGACGTAAAAATTTTATCAAATGCGGACGTAATATGGACAAATTTTGGGCATCCAAATTACGTGAATGTTATGTTCATTGTATTTTCATTTTGAGGCCCAGAATCGTACTTATTATGCAAAGGGGGGGGGTGAAATTTGGACGTAGTTTGATGAAATACAGATGAAGTCCGGATAACTTTTAAACTTCAAGCGGACGTCAGTTTGATCCAAATTATGTACTTTAGGCAAAAATGGGACGAATCTATGTTGTGTGGATTTACTATGTTCTATTTCCTATTTAATATACATCGTAGAAAATGTTATCATTGCATATAAAGTCAAATACACTGCTAGAAAGTATAGCTAAAAGATATATCTGTAGATTATAAAAGAAATAGGAATTAAAACATGGTTACCGTTTCTTTAGAGTTATTCTGACGTCACACTGAAAACGTCTGTTTAATGGTGGCGTCATATTTAGGAGAACGTTTATACCTGAATGTTTTCATTGAAAATAAAATGTCTCAATTAAAGTAAACGTTTTAAAAACATGTACATTTAAGTAAAGGTGCTACTTCATTTAAAACAATTCATAGCAGTTTTCTTTAATATTCTTCTTAGAAATATGCGTATTAATCGCTCAGAATTACTTTAGTTTTGAATGCCAAAATATTCGGAGTGAGACTGACTTTTTATTAGCTAATAAAAACAAAGTATAAGGTTTATATATTTTTTTAATATTATGCTAGACAGTATCAGGTAGATTAAAAAGTTTCAAAGGGTGGTCTTCGAATTTTTTAAAGTATCAAGTAATTTTACTCTCGTTCTAAACCGTATGTATATGAAGTTTTATGCAAATGGGTCAAGATTTGCTGTTAACTTAAAGAACACACACACATATATAATTATATATGTATACTTTCCTCTATATTCTTCTTTCAGTCTAATGAATATATATAGGTTAAATGATGAGATTACTCTGGACAGAGAGAGAGGGACCGGATCTCTCAGAATTATTTTTATGGGTCGTGGAAACGCACTGTTTAGTGGAAATCCCTGAAGGAGAAAAAGGAGATATCGGGAGGACTAGGGAGGGTTGACCAACTTTTTACAGAATGTTCTTTTATTTTTTAAATTTTGAACGTAGAATAATGTTTTATATAACATTTTACTCCTTATACAATCAGTTATCAAAATAAAATTGCTACATAAGTGTAACATATAAGAAATTTGAAAAATGAGTAATTTTAATCATGAAACAGTAATGGGTCAAGACTCCCCATATATGGGACGGTTGACCCACTATATGGGAGGCTTGACACACTTAGATTTATATTGCGATATTTGTGAAGAAAAATAAAATCTGATTAAAAAGAAGCAAAATAAGTTTTTACTGCATAATTTAATTAGTATAAAAAATATATTTAAAAAAATATGATCGATAAATAGCCTGTTGTGACGCGATCGCAAGTCAGAGAAGATAAATTTTGTTTTAAACAGGATTTTGTCTGAGCAGGTATAATTGAACAGGGAAAATGAAACTTTAACATTTAATGCAGTGTTAGAGACAGGTTCCGTTTTCATAGTGTTTCATGTTATTATGTCCGGATTTAAGAGACACTGTCCGGCTTTTCTTTGTGTCCCTGTCCTATTTTAGGGACACTCGACATGACAATGTCAACTATATCACAACTGTAGTTGTAACATAGTTTGGCTTCATCTCAGTGTAATCACCCTTGTGAAATTTGTCTACATACCTTCCTAAAGTTTTTCTATCGATGCTATGTTCTTTTGCAGCCACATGAGCACTTAACTTATCATTAACATGATATAAACCTTTAACGGGCAAAGTACTTTCAGTGCTAAAATGTTGAAATAAATGACTAGCACCGGAATTTATGAACAAATTTATTTGGAAATACGTAAAAGGCTACATTTCACATACATATTAAATAGAAAAGATTTTAGAAAAATTCTAGTGCCATTGTGACGTTTCGGAATTAAAATTAAGTGGTATATAAGCATACCAATGCCCCTGAAAGTGTTAAGACCTGAAAGTTCATCCTTTATAGTCTTTCCTACTGTTTCTATTTACCTATTGTAAGTAATATTTAAATGGAAAAAAGTTCCTATCAACTTACCCATTTTCTAGTATTTTTTCACATTTTTCTTTAGTCAGTTGTAAACATTTCCTTTTCCATGGCACCATTTTACTGTAGCTTTACGGAATAAATTTACATTATTTTATATATATAACCATTAACATTTCATTATGCACAGTGTATAATAAAAATATTTCTGAAACCACTTGATTAAGGGAGCCTTGAGCATCTGGTCAACCTTCCCTTACATTGACTGGGTCAAGCCTCTCTAAATAGACCTTTTCTAAAGAATAGCACATTGTTATGTTAAGCCTAACTTACTGTAAAATCTTTATGCCTGGAATGAAAGCTCGATATTTCTGCGTTACTTTAAACCTACTTACTTACATTTCTATGATTTAATTTATCCGAAAAAAGCTTACAAAATATTTCTAAAAAACACAAACTTTAGGTTGAAAACGCCTCACAATTGATTTTTTCCACACCTATTTCGATTTTCTCTATGAAACAAAGACTGTTGTTTGAGCATTCCAGTAGCTTTGGTTGACACCTATTGATAAAACTCTGAAATCCTTTTAAATATGAAAATTGATGGGTGGGTCAAGCCAACAGTATGGTCAACCGTCCCTAGTCTCCCATATATATATATATATATATATATATGTATATATAAGTGTGTGTGTGTATTATAGAAACACCGGTTTTTGCGCGTTATAACCATTGGGGCTTTCTGCGGAAAATCAATAAATTGAATAATACTGGGATCACAATAACAGGGCTGCCACATGCGACTATATTTCTATTCTATTTGCACCACAATATAAATGAAAAACAGATTTTGAAATATATTTCTCTTACAAATGTTCTCTAACAGTGTGTCAGTAAGTTTTGTTTGGATAATGTGGTGTTAGGTAGAATTAAAAAATTATCGCATGTGGCTGTCCTTCAATAATGGAAATATGCGCATTCGCGCCCACTAATCATAAAAAGATATTCAGAAAAAATGCACTACATTTCAAACAATTATAATAAAATACCCCAGCTTTTAAAATCAGAATGAATTGTTTCTTCAGTGCATCTAACAGAAAACTGTACGATTTCCAAGGCAACACGAAAAAAAATATTCACCCAAATGTAGTAACATTTAGTGATATTCTATTTTGTATGGCATTATTTTTAAATGGAAACTTTCATTTTAATTCACGAAACCCAAATCTACAATAACTATATAGAAACGATGTCGTTTTACATACGTTTCGTATCCTGACATCAGCCACGAAGATCATTTGGAAAGGTAACAGCTAATCTGAAAAATGTATGTTTTATAAACTACTTAATATAAATCGTAGTAAATGTTACCAATCTCTGTAAAGTATCAAAACACTTATATATATATATATGATATAGCTATTAGATATCGCTGTAGTGTGCAAAATATATAGCGCAGAATACATAATAACCGTGTGTTTATTCTCAGTGGCACATCGCAGTTAATGAGTTTCATAAAAGGTGACTGAATATTTAGGAGAATCTTTTTTTTATTTTTCCATGAATATTTTTCTTGAAAATTAAATATGAGTATTATAGTATATGTTTTACTACAAATGCATTTAAAGGATTGTGCTAGATCATTTTAATTCAATTACAATAAAAGTTCGGAATGGTGTCAATTTCGAATGAAATAAGAACAGGGAGAAAAATATTGCCATACAAAATTAAAACGAGATTAGATTTGTGTAATCATAATCTATGCAACGAAGTTGAAAACGGTGGTAAATTGTGATTTGAGAAATTTTTTAATTAGCCGGTAATTTTACTCATGTTCTAAAATTTATGTATATCAAGTTTTTGCCAAATAGATCAAATATTGTAGCATATATTAGTAACAACGGAAACAATGATTTTCATACATTACAGATTACATAATGTGAAATATTTAGTAAATCTAAAATTTTATTTCTGAATTTTTTGTTTACATTGCTAACTAGGCGTAGAACCGACAGATTGAAAAAATATCCATGCTTCGACCTGGGTTATTGGTTAAACGTACCAAAGCTCTGTCAACTGAGCTACCAGGATATACCTAGCCTAGCACTTTTTACTCTTATGTTAATGTGGTTCCACGCCCCTACTTTTGAAAACCCTAAATTTGGGGCTAAATTAATTCTGAAATCTCTAATTTTTCACTATGTTGGTTCTACGCCTAGTTAGTTACCAATGTGAATTAAAAATTCACGAATAAAATTTCATATGTAGAATTTCTCGTGCGCAATTCATCGTTAAAATATATTGTAATATATGTGAAAGATTTAGTTTATATAAAGAAGAACTAGTGATTTTAAATTTAAGAGCCTAGACATGCGACGGTAAGAAAAGCTCGCGCTAATGTTAAATCTATTGGAGAAATCTTTACAGAATTTTCGCTCGTATATTTTAATATTTTTGAATGATTTTTTTACATAGGATATCTGAGGTTGATAACCATTGTTGTGCATTTGTACTTTTTCGAGGGTTTTTTTTTTTTTTTTTTTTTTTTTTTTTTTTTTTTTTTTTGTATATATATATATGAGGATACTTTAACTTTTGGAATCAGATCAAACAGTTTCCAAAAGTTAAAGTGTCCTCAAGATTGCTAATAATGTTCCAAAATTCAGGACTTAGAGTAAAAAAAAAAGGTTGGATTTTGCTGTAAAAAGATTTATACGTGAAGTATGAAGCATAAAATAGCTCAAAAACTATGTTATCATGTAGTAGGGGAGAGTAGCCGAATTTGGACTACTTCACTTATTTTCAGGTGTAACTCACTTAATTTTTGGAATATCTGCAAAAGATCATTACACAGGGTCAATCTATTCATCTACTAATTAAATAAATATTTAGATCGATTTCTTTTTGAAAATCTAAACTTTTATTTTAATTTGAAAAATTTGTCAAAATTTTCCAAATTCAACAACTTGTCGCCTAAGTTGGACCCCCCAGTCTCCTATATTGGACCAAATAATATCAGGTTGTTTTAATGACTAGGGAATATAATTTTATTAAAAGCAAAGTTTGTGATTAATGAAAAAATCAAACAAAATAACAGCAATGAAATATAATGAAATCAAATATCTGAAAATAAGAGTAATTATTTTAAATCGAATTGTATTCAAAATATAAATCAAAGTTACCAGTAATTAAGAATAGAAATTATGGAACTAATTGTCAGTTACTCGAATATCATGTAAGGAGTGATGCAAAGCTGATACATGAATTTTGTTTATTTTTTTTTGTTCTCTAGCGCACACAACATGGATCCGTATATGACAATCTGAACACTGAATTATTTCTGCTATTTTATTTTTCTTACAAATTAGGCACCAATTAAAACAATCATCACTGTCTAGATTTTTCTTTTTTGATTATGAATTAACCGACTTTTTTTTGCAACAGAAGTTTTCTTTACATTATTTTTGTCGTTCTTTTCTTCCCTCATTTTCTTGTTATTTGCATTACACCTATTTTTTAAAACTCGATGTTCCAATTGCTTTTGTGCTGTGAAAGCTTCTTTCTTGTCTTTTTTTTTTCATTTTAAGGTTTAATTTATATGGCTATGATGTTAACACAACTGTTTTTTGGCTCTTTCTGTACTTTGATTTAACTAAATTTACCAAGGGAAATAACATTTCTAAAGATTTTTTTTCTTTTGGGGAGGATTTGTAGCTGCAGCCTTGTTGCAGGTCAATTTCTTCACAACTTACTGTCTGCTTTTTGTTTCCTATATTTTTAACAGCTTTTGCTGTCACGGGTGTTTTTCTTCCAGACAGTTTGTCTATGTCTTTTTCAAAATTTTCATCAAGGGTTGAGATTTTATACGTTTTAATGGCAGAAAAGTATAATTTTACACTCCAGAACTGTAAAAAGTCTTCTATCACAAATATCCTGCAGGAGGAAAATGTTTGACTTCAACTGTGTAAATCAAATATGCCATAGGAATAAAAAAATCAAAGAAAATAAATACAATTACATACAAGATAAAAGACACTGGAAACAAAATTTATTGCATAGACATGTAAAAATATTTTTATGTTTATATAAGCCTAAACTGTATAAAAAAATTAATCCAGATATACAAAGAAAAAAAAAATTCATGAAGATAGTAATCCATTATAAAATATAAAAAAAATAGTGTACAAAGCGTAATCATTCCTCGAAATTCATTACTTATTTTTCAAATTTATGATCTCATATCTGGTCCATTTTAAGCAACTTAAATAGGCCCAATTACGGCAACCACGCCATTTTTTAAAACAATTAATTTCAAGACTAAGAACAAAAACGAAATCAAACAAATCCGCGTGAAAAATATGCGCAATAAACAGATTAATTCATATATGTATACGAAAATATAACAACTTACCTTAGTTTTAAAATATTCACTTACGTTAAGTAGGAAAAAATTAGATCAGAACAGCTAACTTTAGGTTTTTTTAAAATTGTCTGAAAACAGCACGTGGTAGGCGGTTGGCTCTTCTAATAATGAGTGACGTCATTCTGATGAGTAGGATTTCAGAGGTAGATGGAGTCTCTTCCTGTAATTAACGGCAGAATGGCAACGGTCCAATTAAAGCGGCGGTCCAAATATGGCTACTCTCCCCTAATAAAAACTTTTGCAATAACGAAATATCGTAAAGTACATTTTTTCTTAGCAGATAGGAGTGATGTACTTGTCTTGTCTAATCTGAGGTATTGTATATTTATTTAAGTTACGATATTAAAGAAAAACAATATATACATACAGTGTGCTATTATAGGAAACAATTTCTACATTAAAATATCAGTCCAAAAACATTCTTTGATTTCTAAAACGATTACAAGACTTATCCTATACCACGTATGATGTGTAAGTAAAAATAATACGCATGACTAGTGTTTTGTGCTAATTACCTGAAGAAATTATATGTTCGGATTTTTTTCTACATTTTTATATGTGATGACGCAAGTCTACTATAATTCCCTATGTAAAATTTATAGTAGTTTCATTACTGATTTTAGTTAAACTCTGTAGTGCACATGATTTTCAATATGTTTTATGAAGGGCAACGTTTGAAAATGGTTAGGCGATATATATATATATATATTTATAAATTATATTCAGAATAGGTAAGCAAAATGCTAAATCAGGAAAGCATAATTTTGCTGTGTTTTTGATACATGCTTTCTTTTAACTTACAGTTTTGTTTCTATGTGGCAGTGAAATCTTGTTACTCTTTTTTAACCCAATTTTTGTTGACTTAGACCTTTAAAATACGGAATATATATATTCCTGAGGACAATAAATGAATTGTACATTGTGTCTTAAAAATTTGATCTCTAGGGGGTGGGGGGTGTTAACGAGGCGCAAATTTAGTTAATTGTGAATCAATCATAGTTTGATTCACTATAAAATCAGAATCAGCTACAACAATGAGTATTTGAGAAGTACTAATGGCAGGATTACCACAATAGCACCAAAGGTTGGCCAACTTGGATAAAGATCTCCAAATTTGGCGACAAAAATAAATTACCGTAGATGAAACAAACTTGACGATAGCTGTCTAATTTGTCGAAATTCCCATTTAAATCCATTAATCTTTCACATTCTAGCTCACCGCAATTTAATTTAAATTCCATGCATTTAAGGGTTTTTTTTCAAGCCTTTCCTAATTCTAAGTTCTTTTAAGAAATATTTATTTTTCGACTTTTTTGTAAATTTTAACGACAGCATGTTTTAAAAAAATACTTTTATATGTTTATCCTTCTTACACTTTGGTGCGAAACTGTTTTATTTTTATATTGTGAAAAATTAAAATCTTACGCTAAATATGAATAAAAGAATTTGCTTATGAAGAAAAATATGGAAATTTTGACTGTGTGAGACACATGAATATGTATTTTATCAATTGTAATTAAATAAATTAAATATATTATGTTTGGAAATTTAGTGTAAAATCAGGTGTTTCAAAAGGGAACCTTCATTGTCTGGTTATTCAAGATATTTGTGTAAGATATGATCTCTCACATTTACTATCAGTTCGCTTATAAACCAGTCACTCGTAATGAACGCATTTATTAAGCGTTATTCATTTATTTAGAAATAGCTTTGTAACCATGCTGGCACCACAAGCGTTCGTTCACAGGTTTAGTATCATTAGTCATTATGCTTAATGACATAGAAATAAGTTAATAACATTAATATTTTACCCAATGAAATAGATTTATACTAATTAACTGAAGCATTTTTAATAAACACGTCATTATACGTTTGATACCGAGAAATTAGAATATATTTTATTTTTTGTATGATTAGTACATAAATATTAAAAAATAATTATTATATGACTTATAGGATTTAGGTGAATAATGTAGTGATATATCATAGTAGATTGAATATGATAGAAAAATTTCATTGGTATTGTTCCGATTTTCCTTAACTGAAAATTTACAATTAGAGCAAAATCTTATATCAGAAATAAGACAACACTTCAATGGAAATATTATATCAGAAATAAGACAACACTTCAATGGAAATATTATATCAGAAATAAGACAACACTTCAATGGAAATATTATGAAGCAAAATTAAAATCATAATATTATTAATTATTAATATGGTTAATGCATCATAATATTCAAATACATATAAACATTAAATACATTATATGTTAATACAGTAAAAAGGTAACTTTAATTTTTTTTTTTGGAAAAATTTAACTTTTTACAAAAATTATATTCCGTTAAAAAAAGAAAACCGCAGGTATGAATGTTATTTAGCTTCATGAGTTCGCTGTTTGTAGTAATATAATTTTTACAAAATTCTAATTTTTTTCAGCGATATTAGTGCTTTAACGCGATTTTAAAATTAGATAAATACTTATAATACCAAAATATTTTTAATCTGCAAAATATACTATAAGGCCAAAGGTGACCGGCCACATGCTATTTTAGACGTTTTTTTAAATATTTTGAAAAATGCACGAAGAATTAACCTGAAACTCTAGCTGTATAAACAGTATAGTATAGGTCATATATTTCTGCGAAAAGTTTTTCCCGAAACCCCATAGGGGGTCGTCATCAAATTGAAAAAAAAAACTAATATCTTTTTGATAACCCTGTAAAAATTAATGAAGCAAAAGCGTTTAAACTGGAGATTATAATTAAGTGGCTTATTGTAATAAACTGTGTTCATTTTTATGAGGATAGCATGTATACTGATAAATAAATTAAGGTTCTTATAAAAACAGTCCCAAATTTCGCCAGGTTTTTTACGTATAATTTGAACAGTTCTTAATACAAAAAAAATAAAAGTTCCTTTCAGAAAATAAGACAAACCAAATTGTCCACTATACCCTGCAATCATAATAAAAAAAATTAAAAAAATTGGATGAAAAATGAGGAGATTTACGCAATCAAAATATAATGTGTATAATGTACACTGGTGTCCAAAATTAAGGGCCAGTCACACAATGCTAATTTTTAAGTAAGCGAATACTCAAAAGGAAATAATATAATTCAAATAATTACTATCCCTACAGCACAACTAGTCCATATAGAATCTTATTCATGTCACACATTGTCACAAGTGTCACAATCACTACGGTGAAACAAAAAATAGGAAATTCCACACGTCTCATTATGAGCCTGAAATAATCACTATACGTGACTCCACTGTGACGTCAATATGACTGCTGCTTTGTGACGAGACAGTAGGTGACTTTACAATGTAGTTACATTGTGATTCCGATGTGACTGTCATTTTTAGACACAATTTCAAAGTTATCATGAACGTTGCATTATAATCATCAAATAATGTCCCATTATAGTCACATGGTGACTTTTCACAAGAGAGCACAATGGTGACTTCACTGTAGTCTCTCTGTCACCTGAAAGTCTTCATGTGACTTTAATGCGACATTATTTGGTAACTTATCACAAAGCAGCGTGCACGATGACTTTGAAATTGTGTCTGCAGATGACAGTCACATGAGAGTCACAATGTAACTACATTGTAAAGTCACATGGTGATTCGTCACAAAGCCGCAATCACAGTGACGTCTCAGTGGCGCCACATATAGGGATCATTGGAGACTCATAATGAAATGTATGGAATTTCCTAATTCTTGCTTCACCGTAGTGACTTTGACAGTTGCGACCATGTGTGGAATGAATGAGATGTTATATGGACTAGCTGTGCTTCAGAGATAGTAATTATTCAAATTATATTATTTCCTTTTTAGTATTCGCGTACTTTAAATTTAGCATTTTGTGATTGGTCCTTAATTTTGGACACTAGTGTATTATCTTTGTATATAGAGCAACTTTTGTGAAAGTCTCAAAATCATAGCTTGAAAATTCTGAAAATTATCGTCGATAGAATAAGCTCGAAATCCGTTATTTTCAAAAGGAAGCCAAAAGATGAGGGATTGTATCTGTTGATTAGTGCCTAGATAGCGTACACAATATTGCATGTACTACTACATTTGGATACAACTCTTCATGTTTTTGCTTTCTTTTTGGAAAAACGGATTTCGAGCTTATTTATCGACGATAATTTTAAGAATTTTCAAGCTATGATTTTGAGACTTTCACAAAAGTTGCTCTATATACTTATATAATGCATTATGAACATTATATTTTGATTGCATTTGCGCATGCGCAGTGAAACATTGTTTAGTAAACCTACTCATTTTTCATCCAATTTTTATTATTTTTAAATTCTAATTGCAGGGAATTGTGTACAATATTTTTTTGTCATATTTTCTGAAAAGAGCTTTTTTTTATATTAAAAACTCTGCAAATTATAAGCAAAAAAAATCTTGGCGAAATTTGGGACTGTTTTTATACAAACCTTAATTTCTCTACAAGTATATATGCTATCCTCATAAAAATGCACAAAATTTATTATAATAAGCCACTTAAACATAATATCCAGTTTGGACGCTTTTGCTACGTTAGTTTTTACATGTTTATCCAAAAGAAATTGGTTATTTTTTAATTTGTTAACAGTCCCCTATGGGGTTTCGGGAAAAAATCTTCAAGGAAATATATGACCTATACTATACTGTTTACACACCTGGAGTTTCAGGTTAATTCCTGATGCATTTTTCTAGATATTTAATAAAATGTCTAAAATCGCGAGTGGCCGGTCACATTTGGCCATATACTGTATCTTTAATAGAAGATCATTTGTATGTACAGTCGTGTTTTTACTTTTAGAAGAAAAGAGAACAAAAAAGAATTTAAAAAAATATACCCAATCTTAAAAGTACTCTGAATTAACTGTAGTATTTTGTAATTCTGCATTATCTAAAAGAAATTACGTAGATTGCAAATAAGAATATTTCAAATGAAAATCAAATTTCAAACATTTGAAATTTTTATTTGAACAATATTTCATTTGAAATATTGTATGCAAGGCGAATGTTTCTCTCTAAAATATTTTCCATGTGTTAATGCAAATAAGAATTTAATAATATTTTTAAATATTTCATTTGCGAATATCTATTATCTACATAAAAATATAAAGATATTCTTTTCCCCAACGAACTGCAACAATAAACTTCAGTTAACTTCAGTTTTAAATTTTTAACTCTATCTGTTGTTTGTCAGTCTAACTAAAATCGCAATTTTTGAAGCACTTCCGTTCGAACAAATTCCCTGAAACGTTGCAAACAGGTTCACTGTTGATGCAATATTCAAGTGTTTTCAGGGATGTTCCGCATGGGTGACAAACTTCCGCATGGGTGACAGCGTCAAATCCCTACTTTTAGCAGAAGAAAATTACAGAAACATGCCAAACAAAATTGATGCTGTCAGCAAACAGAGTTACAATAATAGAGTTACTATAATAAATTTACTATAATATAGTTAGAACGATGGAATTAATTTTGAGCACAAGCATTCGTACTAAAATGTAGAAAATATACCATTTTAAACCGGACGTTTTACTAGAGTGTTTTGCAGATTTCGTAAATTTCTCAAATTTCGGTTTCACGTTTTTTGAATAGTGTTATTATACTTATTGAATGAGAGAACTTCTCTGATTAATTTAGCAAATATTACTAATATAAACAAGATCTCGTGCGAAACTACGAAACAACACCATTTAAAACTGAAGATGTCTCCGAAAAGGGATGAAAACGTTTTTAAGAAAGGAGCCAAAAGGTATTAGACGATGCATTACTTGCTATATAACATATTTTTATAGCCTTCTGAAATATATGTTTTTAAATAAAAGAAGGAAATAAAGTTTTTATGAAAAAGTAAAGAAAATGTATTTTATGGAAATTGATTTTAATATGTATACAAACAAGATAAAGAATTTTTAAATGAAAAATTATGTGTCATGATTTTTTTATATATACTAATGTAATAACATATAAGACAAAATATGTGTATACTCTAATGGCTATTACGATAATAATCCTGAAATATTGGTATAAGATGAATATAAGTATAATACGAGCATAAGACAGTGACTTCTGTCGATAAACGTTAACTAAATAAACTTTAATCAAATATTACTATTTAAAAGATTTAATTTTAAAATTTAAGGACCGTACGAAGTCTGTGAGCTATCAAGGGAAACACCCAGTATATGAGATTTACGATACTGCTGAAAACAAGGAAATTCAGCCATAAAAGCGCATTACTTATACTCCTTGTTGTTGTATGTAATTTAAATTTATTTATTTTTATTTCTTAACAGGTAAGAAAACATTTAGTTGCCTAGTTCATTAAAGTTATCATTTAGTAAATTAAAAATAATCAAAGAATTTCGATAATAACATGAAATAAGAGCACATTTATTAATATTCGTCAGAAAACTACTTAGTATTTTTGCCTCATTTTTGGAATGAAATCTTCTCGTATAACCTTGTCTTATGTGTTTTATTATTATTCAACATTATTATTTAACGTGGCATTTACTTTTTATTCAAAATGTTTCATTTTTCATTAAGGGAATATATTTCATGTGTTTAAGTATTTTCCTGGTGTGTTACATACTTTTCGTTTTAAAATCGCTATTAGAAAAAATCCCGACATTTTTTTTGTCTTAAACAATGGAGAAACTGAACTAAAAGAAACTAATCAGGTACTGCATACAACCATAGGAAAAAGGTTACTCTAACTAATCATAACGCAAATCAATAGAAAAATTTGCTTCTAGTACTAACTGATTATTAAAAAGATTTATAAATCCCATATAGCATGTACATTTGAAGCAAGTTTGATTTTTTTTTTTCTGATATTATCTTGTCATGACGAATTTGACTTGAAAAATACTCAGCAAATCTCAGGCAAGGTAGACGGAACATTAATACATCACCCAATTGCAAGACTTGTTTGTTGAGAAACTGATGAAGGAACGTATTTAATTTACGTCAATAATGAAAGCAAAAACTCCTTATGTTGAAAGAATTGACAAAAAGCGCATGCGCAGGAATTGCAGAAATCGGTCTCACACTTCGTTGTTATCATTACGGGGTCTAATTTTAATTGGTTGTTTAATAAAAGAAATCAGATAAAGTTATTATTTTAAATATCTAAATGAAGTTATTATTTGTAAAGTAACAATTTACCTATCATCTACAACTTATTTAATTTGAAAAAAAGCTTATAAATTAAAAAAAAAAGGTTATGTTAACTTACTAAGTTATGTTTACGTTTTCGCCAATTTTAAATCATTGTTCAAAATTTAAATTTTTAAACGATTTCCTCTCAACTTAATGGGTTTTTTCGTTTTAATTAATATGTTTTTTTAAACCAAATATACATAGTTTATGAATTTTATGTTAAACCTTCATAGAATTATAAGAATTGTAATGTTTGATTATTCTAATATTATATTCCCTTGACAATCTTGAATTTATATCTCTCCAAAAAATTAGCGTATTAAAAAGTTTTTCTTTAATGTGACACATCCAAAGTCTTTCTGTTTTAATGAATTTTGATTCAAATATAATCTACGCTTTTTTAAAATTCGCAAATAAAATTTTAAAACTAAAAATTATTAGTAAACTGAGGTTAAGAATTATAAGTAATTACCTACAATATTTTGTTCATAAGAAGAAGCAACAATTAAAAAGACATGGCTATGAGTTTTTATATAATATTGCTCTTTTTAGTTTTGAAGATTTAGAGTAATTTTAATTTTCTATGGCCTGTTGCGGATGCTTTTATAGAATAACAATTTAAAAGGAAACCAGAAAAAATGTCGGATATTTTCCTAACACAATTTAGATTTAGATTTCCTGTGGTACTTCGGGGGTATTAATTGACTATTCCAGGTATTTTTTCCAATACGATTTTAATTTCGTTTTTTTCCTTTATTTCCTTAAGAACTATAAACGCACTTTACTTTGCAATTCTCGGAAAATTGTGACAAAATTAAAAAATATGTATGTTTTTTTTAAGGAATTTTAATAAAGTTTAAAAATTACATGGTATGACAAAAAAACACGGTACCATTTTGAATATGTAGATGGTCCCTAAATCTTAATCCATCCACAGCATTTAATAGTAAACTCTTACCAATCGGTTAGTACCAAAAACATATTTATACAATATTTTTTGGTACAATTAAGCTGGGGACAATTTTTTTACACAACTATACTTCTTAATTTTTTATTCACATTTTAATCAAAATGTTATTAAATATCAATATTAATTACATACATAAGAACTGGGTGCTATGTTTATTAGAAAAATAATAGAAAATTCAACTAAACTTTGTTCAGTTTCAAAATGCATACTTTGTTGTGTGCGTATACTCTAGTGCATTAAAAGCATTTAATAGGATTTTATATTAATTTTATCATCGTATTAAATGGCAGTTTATATTAAAAGAGTATTTATTATCTTTTAATTCCTTGAATGTCTAGCAAAAGGGCAAAATTGTAATGTTGTTTTCTAGTATTTTTTTAAAAAAATACTAATAAATAATAATTTTGCCAACAAAATGTAAAAATTTTAATTACGAATATGAATGAAATCCTTGAGAGTATTAATAATTACTCAACGTTTTAAAGCTCAATTATAGCTGTAGAATTATATTAATTTAAATATTGCTTCTACAGTGCGTACCAAAAGTTTATATACAACTGTTTTTTTTTAATTTTTCAATACAAAAAGAGGAGTAATCATTTCAAAACAATTTGTAATTATAAATAATAGGAAGACAATAATAATACTATGCACAAATACTATTACATAATCATAAACGTTGTAAGAAAAATTAAAACTTAAATTTGACTGTCCGAAAAGTTTATAGACAAGTCATTTTTTTCTTTAACGTTCAAATTTTTGAGTCGTTTGTACTAATCACTTAGAAAACTCGATCAGGCATACTCAAAACAAGCATTTGAAGAAGTTCCGACTTTAGAGAAAATCAAATTTGTTCAAATTGCAGCTTTAGATCTTGAACAGTTGCGAATTGACGCCTTTTAGCATATACATCTCTAGTTAATCTTCCCCAGAGGATTCCTATTGGGTCCATGTCAAGACTAAGGACAAGCCAGTCAATAACATTTATTTGGTTTTGTCGAAACCACTGCATTGTAGAGTTGGACGCGAGAATGGAGTAATGCTCTTGCTGGTACATCCATTTGTACATTTCTAGCTACTTTCCACATGGAATAAATTGTAGTTAAAACATTTTTTGGTAATGTTTGGAGCATTGACGAGCTTTTAAAAAAACAATATGGGTTGTTCCATTATAAGAAAATCTGCCTATACCGTGAGTAACCCCCCCCCCACCCCTTATTTTTTACTGAAAAAAGTTCGTGGTTATTTGCGAATACCGTACTAGTAATATGCTCAACCATCAGGGCCATCTAAATTGAATTTCTTTTCATCACTAACAAGAACACACACCCATTCATCTGACCATTTCCTGTGATTTCGGGTCCACTGAACACAGGTGTCTTTATTCCATTTTGTAAACTTTGGTGAACAACGCGTTTTGCGAAAATCAAGAAATGTACTTGCCAGGAGTCGCCGATGAATCGTGGGTATTGATACTGCATCGTTTACTTCTATAGAAAATTAACATACACACAGGTTATAGGTTGAAATTAATGTCCAAATTTACCTGTCTTCCCATTTAGTTGCTTTCTTTAATCGTGAAGAACGGGATTTTGTTTCAGATTGTCACCTTTTGACAGAACTCGGTAAATACCAATCCTGCTGCGTCCAGTTTTTTCTTCAAATGATTACAACTTTCCATCCACGAGCCTTTAAACGACAATTTCCAAAATTTCCGTTTTGGAAAACTGCACATTGGGAGGCATCTTTGAAATCAGTCGAAAACAGAAAGACAGATTCAATTTTATTTTAAAAAGCTATTGTGTCACATATACATGACCTTCGAATACGCAAATTTTGAACTTCAGTTCTTAAATCAGCTTTTAACACCGGTTGTCTATATATTTTTGGGGTAGCATTTTTTTTCTAATTTTTTATATTACATCTATGACTGCTAAAAGTTGTATAAGTATTTTATTATTTTTATTTCATCAATATATATTTTCATAATTTAAATCGTCGTTTTTACTCGTTTAGCTAGCTGTTAAATCCAAATAATGGTTGTCTGTAAACATTTGGGACGCACTGTATTCCATTGAAACCTGCAGCTTGGTGAAAGGATATGTCAATTAACACTGCTTAGAACATTAAAGCGTGTTCTAATATATTTTTAAAAAATTCACGTAAATATATTAGGGAGAAATTCTTGAGAAAAATCATTGGAATATTAAATAAAATTTATTTTATTGAATGCTATGTAATGTATAAATAACAGAAAAATATTAATGAACTTTCTGTAATGTATAAATAACAGAAAATGGCACATGGATGCTATGAATCACATTCGCGAAAGTGTCTAAAAGAATATAAATAATGCATAAATTCCACTTCAACTTACAGCAAATTTAAATAAAGATTTGTCATATATACCTATTTCGGACAACGAAAATATTATATAATTGTAATGACTTTTCAAACGTTTCTGTAATTTCTCTGACATAAAAACAATTTATTAAAATGGTAAAAATTTAATCCTAACGGATATGAATTCCACTTGTTTGCATATACTTTGCATAGTTAATTTAAATATACCTAACTTATATCTTCAATTTAAATACTCAACATTTCTAAAAATTAACATTCACAGTTAATTAAGCTTTTGACAAATAGTTATTTTCAGCTATAATGGATTTCTTTACCGAACTTTTGAATTCATTAAATCGTTGAAGCATGTAATTATTCTTCGTGTATACATCGAGTGCTTCAGATGAATATTAATAACATGTACTTGAATTGTAAGTGTTATTGGTTAAGAAGAATATGCATTAATTATTTTCTTCTTCAATTGTGAATTATTAATTATATTTTTAAATAAATCTTAAAAAAAATATTTAATGTTATCTGTGTGAGAGGTTATTATTTTTTTGATACAACATGTTTTGTAACCTTATTGAAAAAATAGTTTCCAAAACCAAATTTTTCATGCCACATTGTAAAAATTTTATATAACGTTACATGTAATATGTGGCAACATGCTGTCAATTTTAAGAAGTAATGTAACTTATGTATATTGGTGAAATTTAAACTGATATAACTGTTGTAACATTACACAATTGTGCAACGTAACACCAGTCATATCGGTTAACACGAACACCACAGAGCGGTTCTGTTTGACCCAAGATATATGCAAATATGCACAAATATTTAATTTAGTTAAGAAAAACATTATATTTTCACTAGGGGGCTCTACCGCCTATAAGCTACTCTCGCCAACCCCTGTTCAGACACCGCAGAATCTAAAAGCACGCTAATCTGATCGGTTTTTAAAAGATCTAAGATTATTAAATTACAATGAAAAACCCTGTAGCGATCTCCCTGTACAAAGGTTTCCATTCAATGCCTTTGATTGCGAAAATTTAATGGCGAATCAGTTGCTGTTAAAGCATCCAATGGTTGTTTTCGTGTTTGATTAAAGATTCGGTATTTTTTAACAGCGTTATAAGACGATTGAAATAATACAATTTACTACAATTACTACAATTTAGTGCTTAAACCCCTACATAGGCAGTGGTTCATTTTTGGATCGTATTTAATTTTAATTCTTAAATGCTACATTACGACAAGAATATTTGAATGAAAATTTTTCTTTTGTTAAGTAAGTGGACAAAAGCATTTTCGTATTTCTGAATAAATTTATAAATTCCGGTACTATTCACAGATTTCAACATTTTACAAATAGAAGTATCTTGCCCCTGAAAGGGTTAAAAGCATCTTAATGTATTTATTATTTTAAAGTTTCCTTTCTCTGTTAATAATCACTTGTAAATACAATATTTAAGACATAATTTTCAATATTATCCTGCTTTTAACACATGCTCATTTAAGAGTAATTTAAATTTTTTTTTCTGTTTTTAATAGCCACTTGTAGATAAATATTTAATCGTTAGGGAATATTATTCTTTGCGCTGTTTTTAGAATTGAAAACAATCTATATAATAATAGCCTATCCCATGTGACTATCATCAACAGTTCCGGGCAGATGCCTTCCCTTTTTATATCCCAGGCGGCCATTTTGGTACTTTAATGTTAGCCAGGCACAGGTAATAACTCGCCAAATATTATTATATCACCATCATTTCATTTATATTACAATAGTCCTAGTCATGTAACTGCCATAAACATTTACTGGCTGATGCCTTCACTTTTCATATGAATGTTTTCCATTTTGATTATTAATCATAATTATTTTTTCGTATAAAACTACATAAAAGTTTACGTAATCGAAAAGAATTATTGGTACTTTTATGTTAGCCGGGTGTAAATTTCGCATATAGCTTTTTTTAACTCGCTAGTTAGCATTTTCTTTATTTTTCGAGTGGTAAATTAAAACTGTACTACTTGATTATCCCGTCGACAAAAAATCTATCGCCAAATTATAAGATTAAATGCCAATAATGGTTGATCGTAAATGCCATATCCACTTGACTTTAAGGAAGTTACACGTTTTTACGCCATCAGGCGATTTTTATTTCGACGTTTTATTTGTATTTTTATTAATGTTATAATAATTTATATGTTCTTTCGTTGTTTAAAATAAAAATTGTGACAATTCATATAATTTGGCGAGCGGTTTGGCGATTTATATAATTTGGCGAAATTGGTTGACGGGATGACTAAGCAGTACCATTAAAACATTGATTTGAAGTTAAAATTAAATGAAATGATTTGTTGCATTATTTAATATTCATATCTAGATGTCCCAATAAGCACCACGTTTGGCGTGATTTTTACGACAATTTAGCAAAAACCTCGTCTTACAATACCACTTACATATGTATTTTTAAATTATTTTCTATTATTTTTTAAAATGAAATAACAATAAATAAAGAATGTTTAATTAATAACTGTAGAACAAAACAGTTTATAACATTTTTTTAAATAAAAAGAAATTAAATGTAAATAAGCATTTAAGCAACAATAGCCGGGTTACCATGTCAGTCAAAATAAGGCCATTTTGGTGCCAATTAGGTACCCCGTTGCGTATATGACATCTGCGGCATTTTTTTTTTTTTTCGTTTCATTTTTTTAAAAAAAAAGAAAGAAGTGAAAGGCATTAATTTTAAATGTTTCAGTTTTAACTGAAAGTTTTGTATTAAATAAAATGATAATGAAATACAAAAAAATGCTACAGGAGAAGTGTTTGGCGATTTATCACCTGGGTTGTGCTAACATAAAATTACCGAGTTCTAGATTTCTCTATCAAAACCTTCAGATTTGGCGAAAGATTGTTCAAGTAAATTGAGTTATGATTAAAAGTAACACTATACATTTCTTAGCATACATTTAAGGGAGGCCAAACTGATAGCCAAATTAGTTTAAAATAATAAAATTTTCTAAAATATGAAAATATATATATGTGTTATGATTAAAGTTTGAGTTGCCTTCATTAGAAAAAAAACTATTTAAAATTAGAAAATAAATAATAACTTGAAAACTATTTCGAATTTAAAAATTATAATACCAGTTTTGAGATCTGCGGATCAATACGGATTTTTTTATGTTAATTTCATCGCATAATATTTCATATTTAACAGAAATCGCCTTGAAACATAATCAATTGTTTAATCAGTCGTTTCATAAAATCGTTTCATAAAGTCGTTTCAAAAAGTCGTTTCATAAATTCGTTTCATCATGATTTTGTATATATAGGGTAGATGTAGGGAAAATCGCTGTGAAATATAATCAGTTGTTTAATCAGTCGTTTCATAAAATCGCTTCAGAAATTCGTTTCATAAATATGTTTCATTAGGATTTTATATATATAGGGTAGATATAATAATTAATTTTTTTTTAATATTACAGTACATTTTATATATAACTCAGTAGAATTTACTTAAAATTAAAATAGGTTAATAAACGATTCCAAACTAATTATTTCTTCCATACTTACATTTTTAATTTTGTTTTCTTTTCATTCATTTTCTGAAATCTCTCTGAAGCATTTAAATCCCCATATCACACATAAATTGCGATGCAGTAGAAAATTATTATTATTATTTTATATTTTATTTTTTGCTTAATACGACCTAATACCACATCTTTTAATCGTTAAACATTATAAGAAAGCTTTACTTAAATACTTAAAGCAGTGCGTTTGAAAAGAACCGTGCTTAATTTTAACTTAGTATAAAATACTAATAAGAAAAATTAAGAATTACGAGTTGAAAACTTATAAAAAATCGATACTGTAACTACACACATTTTTTTTTCTATTGCAGTTAAGGTTTAAATTTCTTTTGTAGTAAAAACATTTTTATTTTGTCGTTGCTGTTTGCATAAAAAATAATATTTAGTATGTAAAATGTAGATAACATATTTCATAAATTGCTGAAAATTTAACGTTTTGCATATGAAATCCAGTTCGTTTAGAGCAGAATATTTTATACTGCTCTATAAAAAATGAAAATGAGTATTTTTTTTTTAATGAGTATTTTATTTATATGAGTATTTTATTATTTAAAAAAGGCTTAAAAATCCCATGACAAGTAAATTTAATAGTATAAAAATTGAATCATAACAATATATATCTATATATATATATACAGGGTGCAATATGTTATCTATCGCCGACCTTTAATTTCTCAACCGTTGGTCGTAGACATATAGTTCCAATTACAAAAACGTTTCAAATGAGCTAAATATTCATATTGTGACATTATGTAAACTCAAAAATCAATTTTATAAAAATTACGAAAACTAACTTTTTATACGGCCCCCAGTCCCTATAGTTATATTTAGTAAAAGTTTACTTATATTATAACAGATATAACACAAAAAGTTTGATGTCTGTACTGCAAAAAATGACCTAGTTATTAAATTTCAAAGTTTGAGATTTTTGCACATGATTTTGTGTTTCATTAAGGGATCAGTTAAAAAATGAATTAAGGTAATTCGAGATCAAAATCAGAGTGCAATGTCCTTTTTACGGCGAAAGCACTTTAGCCGGTATCAACAAATCGGGGAATCACCAAATAGGGTTATTTGATCCAAAATGCGAGCTAATATTTATGGGTCGAACAACATTCAAAAGTACCGACGATACCGGCTAAAAATGGCTTCGTCGGAAAAAGGACATAGCACCCTGAGTTTGATTTCGAATTACTTTAATTCATCTTTTAACTGATTCCTTAATTAAAGACAAAATCATGTGCAAAAATCGCAAACTTTGAAATTTAATAACTGTGTCAATTTTTGTAGTACAGGTGTCAAACTTTTTGTGATATATATAAAAATTTACTAAATATAACTATAGGGACTGAGGGACCGTATAAAAAGTTAGTTTTCGTAATTTTTATCAAATTGATTTTTGACTTTAAATAATGCCACAACATGAATATTTACCTCATTTGAAACGTTTTTGTAATTGGGACTATATGTCTACTATCCACGGTTGAGAAATTAAAGGTCGGCGATAGATAACATATTGCACCCTGTATAAATCACGAATAAATATACTAGGAGAAGTTACACGCTGTAACACGCTTGCATTCATTTTTAAAACACGCATTAAAATAATGTTTTAATTACGCGGATTTAGGTAAAATTTAAATATTTTTTGTCATAAAAAATTAAGTGTTGTCTGTAAAAGCATTATTCTAAACTGTGGTGTTCGGTAAATTAAGAGACAACGACAAGAAACAATCAATGTCTAACCGTTCTTTAGCTGTCCATTATAGGGATGTATAGAATAAAGTTTAATTAAAAAAAAATAAACGTATCATTGTTATTAAGCTATTTTGGCTCTCATTAAAAAATGCATAAATTGTCACTTAAAATGACAGTGAAGCTAATCTTTAGTAACAGTGCTAAAACTACGTTAATGTTCAATAAGTTATGCTTTATTTTTCATCTATATTTTTGTACTTAATGGTTTAAATAGTGATAAATGACATATATGAAGCAGTTGAAGCAGCATATATGAAGCAGCAGATAAATGAAGCAGTTTAACTATTTAGCTGTTCCTTTGCATTTTTAAAATAGATACTTTGTTCAGAACATAACTGTTAAGCTAATATAATATATTTCCTGCACTGTTTAGTACATTATTTATATTTTTAACACTATAGTTAATTAGGTAATTTGTTTAAATATTGTTGATTTTTACTTATTCCGTATACTGTTATAATATTAATGTAATACTAGTTTTGCCGGTTCAAGTTTTCAAATTCTGATTTCTCATCAGTTAAGTTCTATCATCACATTAACTGTCTCAAAATTTCTATTTTGAATAATGGCACACCTAAACAATGTAAAAAATGCTTTTATTCCTACATACTTAAAGCAGGAAATTTGAAAAGCAGCATGCGTAATTTTAGCCGATTGCATATAAGTAAGTACAAAACTTAAAAAATAACAATATAAAGCTTAAAAAAATCCACAATAAACACGTATTTTTTTTTAATTACATTTAAGCTTTGATTTTCTTTTGTAGCAAAATAATTCTTATTTTCTCCTTACTGTTTACATAAATAGGTAAATATTTAGCATATAAAATGTGATTAAAATATTTAATAAATTACTGAAACTATAACGTATCGCGTATTAAACCGTACATTTGTTTAATGAAGAATATTTTGTATTGCGAATACAAATGAATAAGAATGAGTATGATATGTTTTTATATAAATCACAATTAAACATAATAGCAGAAGTTTGACACAGAAGTTTTTTATAGACTGCATTAAAATAATGTTTTTTATTAAGTGGATTTAGGCAAAAGTTTAAATATTTTTTTCCTCATAACATTTACGTGGTGTCTATTAAAGCATTATTCTAAATTGTGATGTTCAGTAAATTAAGCGACAACGAGAAAAAAGTAATTGATGTCTAACATGGTATTGAGCCGCCAGAATAGGCGTGTAAAAATGTTGTACAAATTTTTTAAAGGTATTGTTCATATGTGTTATTAAACTTATTTTCCCTCTCATGAAAATGCATAAAATGCCATTTAAAATGATAGTTAGATTAATCCTTTGTAACGATGTTGAAAATACGTTAATGTTAAAATGGTTACGCTTTATTTTCCTTCTGGATTCTTTTTGTTAATGGGTTAAATAATGTGATTACAGAGAACAATAAATGTAAGAATTTAACTATCTGACAGTTCTTTTACTATTTTTAAATTAAATACTTTGCGTTGGAGTTTGGGAATTATTTATAATATAATATATATTATAGAAATTAAAATATGTATAGGATATAGGAAAATATATATTCTGTGCAGTTTTTGCATGTTATTTAAAAGTTTTAATACAATTATTTATTGGGTAACTTTTTTCAGAATTTTATTTTAATGTAATCAGAATTCATAAATAAAATAATTGTAAGTTTCATGAACCAGTAACAGGAAATTCATGTACCAGTACTATATGCGCCACACTGGAGTAGAGTTTCTGAAACTGTGTTCCGCCGATCTCTAGCCACTCTGCAAAAAAGTACATTTTTTAAAATTAAAATATATATAAAATATAGAATGCGAACATTAAAAAAGTCCACAATCTTATTTAAAAGGCACCTAAAGTAATGAAATCGATGTTACAAGTTTAAAATACGCATTTTCATGTTATATATTGTACACACTATAAAAATATACATTAAATGTATATTTTAAACTTGTAACATCTGTTTCATTATTTTAGTCGCATTTAAATTAAGAATGTTCACATTATATATTTTATGTTGAATCAAGGTGAAAAATTACGTTTCGTCTTATGATTTTATTAAAATGATACTTTTTAAAGAAATAATTGTAGCTGAATCTTAATATAACAAATTGTTCTTTAATAAACTATATGTAGAAATGTATGAATAAGAGTAAGTACATTTTGCACATTTCACGTAAAAAGGAATCAATATGAGACTAGATGGCGATCATTTTGCCAAAGATTTCCATTTCTTTTATAATACGATAGAATAGAACTCTAGAATAGCTTTTGGCTCGTATATACCTTAGAAAGGCTTCATAGTGATATTAAACAAAATTGCGGCAAAAATGTTTTATGCTCAAAGAAAGTAAATATAAATAACAAAATGTTTTAAAAAATTAACATATTCTAGAACATATAGTTTTTATGTTATAGAGTGGGAAGACATTTAAGTTGATTAATTTGTATTTAAACTTATTTCTGTGATAAGTTAAAATTTAAAATAGGAATAAAACAATAATGTTGCTAAAACAAATATAACTCTAAGATCATAATGTGTACGAATTCTTTTGTGAATTACTGAAAACAAACTATACATTCTACTTACTTCATTACCAGTTAGGTACGTACTACGTAATCTCCTATTAAAGGATGTCCCACTTTCAATTTTATATTATAACAGTTTAATTTAGACTATTTGCAACATATCAAACATTAAATTGAAGGTAATCTAATCTAGTTTTACTTACAAATGTTGAATATGTGCGCATTTAGATATACGACATACAGATAGCCTAAAGTCCAATTCTTCCCACACTTCGGTTAATAAGTCCTGAGTTTTGGAAGCAATAGAATCTTCAATTTTGTGTCTTAACTCTGCAAATAATTAGATAGCGGCATAATATGTAAACAGGATATTTTATAAAGCCGCCCCCCCCCCCCCAAAAAAAAGGCACGGCTATAACAGCTTTTAAATCTTCCGCCGAGAAATAACGCTTTGCGCTCAACACTCGTAATTTTGCGTATGTGGTACTGTTAGCGAGTAAGTAACAAAGAAGTACACGTACATGCGCTTATGTAAAGCTGTTTGAGTTACTCTTTATGTGTCACCTTGAACTAACATTCTGCATCGCTTACATTTCATACTATTAAAATTTATAAATGGTACATTCTTTTGTGTGTAGTCTGCCCTGTATTGTATAGATCATTTCTTTTAAATTTATTTCTCAATTCTTTTCAATTTAAGGAATGTTACTTTTTTAAATAAAACGTCAAATTGCTTATAATAATGAAAAGAAAACTTTACCACAAAATTTATAAATTCGTTTACTAATGTAAGAATAAATAGTACGATTTACTCGATGATTTAGACTCTTTAAAACAAATTAACATTTTGTTTTATATGTATTTCCTTAAAAAGAATATTTTGTATTAAATCTTGTCGTTCCTAGAATTTTTCCTTTTTTTCTTTAGAGAATTTCTTCACTTTTCAATGGAAGCTTCTTCTCTGTAACAAGCAAGTTACTTAGAATTTCATATATTACTCGTAAATGGCATAGTAACTGAAGCTCTGATAAAATTTCTTTACTTATCTGAAAGCTCCGATTTCGGAACATAATGAGAAAAATGAAATGACATTTCTAAAAAACTTTTGCAACATTTCTGAGATAATGCTAATGGTCATATTTGATCTTTATTCAGAAATGGATATTTCTAAGAAGAATCTATTAAATTGAGTAGATGTTTAACACATGTTAGAGGTTTTTGTTATCAAAAATGGTTTAAAAACAGACAAGGACGTTTTTAAATAAATGAAAACTCGAGTCTGCATTTGTTTCCCACTTTTGGAGTAAGGATTTTTTTTTCCGTTAAAGCAAACTTCATCTACATATAAATACTGTAGCATATCTTATCTTTCACACTTAGAAAGGGGTATTTGAAAATCGTTTTACGCCTGAAGAGTAGATTTGTGAAATACGTAAATATTTATTAATAAACGTATATGCATATAAATGTATATAGAATAAAAATATAACTCAGCATTAGAATATTGTCCAGTTATATTATACTGCCATCACAATTTCTAAAATAGGGATTCTATGAATGCCTAAGAAATGTTAGCCTGTAGAGTATAGTAAAATCGAACACAGAAAATAATGACGTTTTAATGTAATTTATATATAAATCAATAGTGAATATATTTTCCCCACAATATTAAAAAGCTGGAGTTACAGGCAATATCCTTTTGCATTGCATGAGGTCGTGGGACAAATGAAAACTGTTTCTACTTTGCATTTAGTAATGATTTATAATTTTACTTTTATTGATATTTCGAACAATACCCGGACTTTCGAAATTTCGGATAAACATAGCATCACACTGACATTGTGCACTTGAAAATTAGACAATGTAATTTTTTTAATAGATTTATAGTAAATTTGTTTGGTTTCCTCAGTGGAAATGGCGGTTTTAATTTCTTATTATTTAGAGGTGAGATCATCATTCAAAACAGATTTAAATATTTGAGACCTCCAAATTCGCAGTTACTGAAATGAAATTTGGTAAATTTATTGAAAAGTATTTCAGTGCTATTAAAATTTTAAAAGTTTTCTTTAATAAACGACGACAATTTTCTTCCCGTTCCTTTTTTAGGACTAGCTTATATATTTACTAATAAAATTAAAAAGAGACGTTTTAATACATATGATGTTTAAAACTTATAGAGAAAACTTCGTAGATAACAATATAAGCATGGATCATCAATTTTTTCTCTAATCCTTTTTTTTTAAACAATCGAATAACATAATGACACTCTTAGGCTCATACAAATTTCATTGAAGATAAAAAGGATATATCTCAGAAATTGAACAATAATTTAAAATTTTGAGAGCTACTGTAACGCTGTTAGATGATTATAAATATTTGATGTTAGTAGCGGCTGGCCTTTCTTCATACTATTAAAGCAGTATTTTAAAAATATATACGTATAAACAAGTTCTAGTACATAAGGTATATCATACGTGAATATAAATAGATTTTATATCAAGGCAGATTTATAATTGTTCAGTAAATATCGTAAATTAGCATATTACTAATGTTTGTAAATTGTTTATGTTTTATAACGTAAAAATATTTTACGAAACTTTGAAAATTCCTGGGTTGATAAGATGTGACATATTTTGCAGGTGATGACATAATTTTGTTTTACAAGACTATCTTAAACTAAACCACATTATTAAAATGCACAAATTTCATCTTTAACGACTAAAAATTATGTTCTGAACATTTTTAATGGATCAAATCAATGAGAAAAATATTTGTTGAAGTACAATTGATGCTTATAAATAGTAAATAAATTTTAAGAAAAATGTTTGGTGAAATAGTGAACATTTTTCTAATAACCAGCCTCGAGTTTACACAAACATTTCCATTCATGTAATATATCATGGGGCGATAAAATTGTTTGTTGTTTTAGGCCTTTAATAAGTACTCACTTGAATAAAGAAGCATTTCTCATTGTTAGTGGTACACATACCTTATAGACTATAAACTCAGGCAAGAGAAAATACAAGGTGTCCATAATTTTACGACCCTACTTTAAAGTTGTCTACAGACAAAACTGTTCATAAAGTTGTGAAATTTTGGAAAGGCATAATAAAGGTATGGAGATTTCTTTAAGGTAAATATATATAAATAAAAATAGTTTAAAATTTCGCCACCAGAGGGCTATTTTTAATAAACTACATATTTAGCTTTAAGATAGTTTAGAAATTTTATTTACAGGATGTTCATGATTAATCTATCCTATTTTAAAGTTGTCTACAGCCGAAACTACTGTTCAGAATTTTTTGAAATTTTTTGGAGGGCATAATAAAAGTATGTTAATACGTTTGAGAGAAAAAAAAATATGAGGCCTTTTTTTTAACGAATTACACATTTATCATACATTTACGATAGTTTAAAAAACTTTGTTATAGCCAAACATGTTCTGGATGACTTTCGTCATTTTCAGATAGCATGTTGACCGCACTATGTTCAGGGAAAGCTAGGAAAATGTCGTGAAATGCAGTCTTTAGAGTAAGGTTAAGTAAATAATTAAAATTTCTAAACTATCATGATGCTAAATGTGTAATTTATTTTAAAACGCCCTCTGGTGGCGAAATTTTGAACTACTTTTATTTACATTTTTTTAGCTTAAACAAATTCCCATCCCTTTATTATCTCGTTCACAATATTTCACAACTTTATGAACAATTGTTTTGTCTGTAGACAACTTTAAAATAGGGTCGTTTAATTATGGACACCCTGTATTGATGAAGCACTCAAGTTTGGAATTATTTGGGATGTTTTAATGAAGCATAGTGAATAAAATTTTGCTTCCATGGAGCAATCCCCGGGAAGACAACTATATAGATCTGATATTTTAAAACAGCTTTAAGAACCAGAATCATAATTGAATTGAAACAAATGTTAGTACCAGATGTTACATGACTTTCACTAGCGGTTTATTCCAAATCCCTTTGTACATTTGTAGACTTGGTGTTAATTATGAACAGAGATACAGAAACGCGTGGGTGATAAAAAATAGCCAAGAAAATTTATTAAAAATCATTAACACAAAACCATAGCCGGACAACAGTTACATTGTGGGTGTGTACAATATAGAGGCGTACTTTGCAAAAAAATATTATTTTATTGAATAATATATCAGTATCTGTATCTAGATTTAAACGGGTTAGATCTAAGCAGAATTTACCTCTTTTGTTGTCTGCCATACGTTCTTTAATCCTTTATTGTAATTTCCTAGTTCTCATGCCCTCATATGTACACGTTTTCAATCTGTAATTATCTTTAAAATGGATGAAATAAGCACGAGATTTTCATAATAATCTATGGGATCAATGATCCTGTGTAAAAGGTATTTTAACTTTGTCAGTGATTCAAAAATGGGGTTTGTAATGTAATTCTTTAATGCATACATTATTCGTTCATAAATTTGTAGAATAAATTCCGTGCTGCAAAATTTAGAAGATGACTGTTTTTACTATCAATTGCAAATATTTTATTTTTATGTTTATATTCATAAATAAACTTGTTGACAAATGTGTTTGAAAAAACAATTTTCACATGCAATCTATTTAATTTTAGTTAGTTCATCTTTTACAAAATCCTCTGAACACTCACAAATGTTTTCTTTTGATATAACAACGATATTCATCTGTTTTATAGTTGAACGGAACATTACTGCTGTAGGATATTTTATCCTTAGATCTGCAAGGTTTTTTATAAATCTTCATATCAGTGCTTTGCGTTGAAATATTCTTCATGAGTTCTATATCTAAAAAGGGTAACGATCCACTTTCTTCTATTTCACAAGTGATTTGTATATTGTTATCTGTACTGGTAGCATGAGTCAAAAACATATTGAATGACTTAAAACATAATAATAAAAAACTATTTGATTATTGTGGTTTTATGCATGGTATTCAGTATAAGAACTAGAAATGTGTGACATTGACATAAAGATCACCACAGAATAATTCCAGACTTCCAAATACCTTGTTTAATTAAGTTAGAATACTTAAGTTAGCCAGAAACTAATAGAAGAAAATAGTTGTTGCTTAAAATTTCGCAAATTAATCCGAATAAAATATCCATTAATCCAAAAGCTTTTGAGTTTCGGATAATTAAGTAAATTATAATTGTCAAATATCTCCTTTTTTCGTTTCAATGACTGTAAATTATGACTTCAGTGACGTCATTTTATTTAACTAAATAGTATTTATGTTTTTAACACTTCTTAGTATGAAATGGAACGCGAAATACAGGTTCATAAATAGTTTTTATGCCTTTCCTTCACTAAATAAAAAATCCATCTATCAATCCAGTAATTTTTCATATCTCAGTCTATAGTATTATATCCTGTTTATTATCTTCAAACAACATGATTTATTTTAAATTTCAAAACATCTTACTCCTTTATTTTTAATCTATTGATTAAAATATTTTTTTAAGGGAAAATATCTCTAAAATGAAATCTTCAAAATAAATTTCAAAGCAATTACCAAACATGCTTTCGTTGAACAATTCTTTATTGTTTCAATCAAAAAGATTTAAAATGAAATCTATGCTTTTGTTTGTTTTTTATTTGTAAATAAATATTCCTTAAAGTTTTCTTGGAGATCTTTTGTTATTTTTAAAGGATTAAATTAATCTACATAACAGTAAATTTTCGAAACGTCTCGAATACCTTGAAAATATTTTTTGTTTTATTGTGAATCTAACAACAAATAACAGATTAAATATTAAAAATAAATTGTAGAGAATATCATAAAAACGAAAAATGCATTCTAGACAATAAAATGTTACATAGGAAAATGTGTATGTTTGATGTTCCAGTAAAATAACACTTTCAAATTGTTTTTTCTAAACACCAGCATGTGAGATCCGTAAGTTTTTTTTTTATTACTATTATTCTTGTTGAAAATAATCATAGCATTACATTAAATTCTTATTAATTTCTTTTTGTACAACTATGTTTCTTGTGATTGGTTGTTTAATGTAGCTTTCTTTCACGGCCGCCAATTCCCCAACATGGGCCTTGCAAAATCTATAAATACCCGTAAATTTTCTGTTTTCTTTCAGTATGTTTGTGTAATTGTTCTTGTTAATACCGAATATACTCAATTCGATCCACGCCTTTATGTCTGCCTTTTATTTATTTCAACAGCAGAGCGTTGGTTCTAGCAAGTGTTGAAATGAGCTGAGAGACATACTGACGCCGTTATCTTTCTGTTTTTCATTTCTGCTGGGATTTTGAGTGAAAAAAGATTTTATCTTTCTTTTTATATATTTTATCGAGCAGAATGGATTCTTCAAAAGATGTTTACGGCATCCCTCTTTTTGAAGGTGATGGAAAAGTTTTTTCGGTATGGAAACGAGGAGTAACGGCAATTTTAGCTGCTAAGGAATTGGAAAAATTCCTGGAAAATGAGCGGCTCCAGACAATGCCGCCGATGTCGTGAAAGCAAAAAAGGCTTACGCTTTATTATTATCATTATTAGGTGATAATGTTCTTGCGTCAATTCAAGATGAAAATACAGCTCATAAAATTTGGAATAAATTAGAACGCACTTATGATACAAAGCGTGCAGTGAATCAGATTTTAATTCGGAAGAGATTGGCAACGATTAAGAAAGATCGTACAGTTTCTATGAGAAATCACATTGATGAAATAAATAAATTAATTTTGGATCTTAAGTTGTCTGTGGCAGAAGTTAATGAAACGGATACTATTGTTTATATTTTGATGTCATTGCCTCAGGAATTTGAGAATGTTAAGATTGCTTTAGAAAACCAAACGAATTCTGTTTTGACATTAGATTTCGTGACACAAAGATTATTAGATGCTGAAGCACTTCTTTTGGATTCAAATAAAGAAAAAGTATATACTAAGGCTGCTCATGATAATACTGCATTTGTGTCGACTCGCAAAGAATTCTTTTGCAAAATTTGCAACTCTAAAGGGCATACAGCGAAATATTGTAGAAAAAAAATTACTTGCCATTCTTGTGGAAAATCCGGACACATAAAACGTAACTGTAAAGCTGTTAAAAATTCAAATGAAGAAGAATTTGCCTCTTCAGCTGTTTCTTTGGTTGCTGGAAGCATTAAAAAGAATGACTTTATAGTAGATTCCGGAGCAACTTCCCATATGTGTTCTAATGAGAATTATTTCGCATCCTTAGTACCTTCTTCAGGAACAATTAAATGCGCATCGAAAACAACGAATCTTGAAATCAAAGGTATTGGATATATTAATGGAAAACTGTCAAATGGAATGGAAATTACTTTAAAGGATGTGCTTTATGTTCCAGAATTAAACGGGTAACTCATTTCCTTTAGGAAAATTGAAAGTGCAAATTATACAGTTATTTTCAAGAATCAAAAAGTATTTATCGAAAAAGGGAGAAACCGTTTTTACTTTGGTGAACGTGATTTGAATGGACAATACGTAAGTGACTTTGTCCCTGTTTACGAAACCGTTCTTACTTCACAGGAAAATCATTGTGATATCTGGCATCGCAGACTTGGTCATCCGAGTGACAAAGTATTGAAAGATATGAAACTTCCGGTACCTGATTCTTTTTGTGATATTTGTGCTCGGGTACAACAATGGGAAGAGGACCAAGAAAAAGAGAAACCAAGCCAATGACTTTGAATCATAGTGACATTTGTGGACCTATTTTTCCGACAACTTTTTCTGGCGAGTGCTATTTTATGACTCTTATCGTTGATTTTTCTCGTTTTACTGAAGTACGTTTACTGAAACATGAAAGTGAAGTCTCAGAAGAATTAAAAATGTTCTTAAAATCCAACCCTACAGTGAAGAAAATTAGATGTGATAACGGGAAGGAATATTTTTCTAATGATTTAGTGAATTTTACTAGAGATCTTGGTATAGTGATCGATCCCGATCCTCCATACACGCAATCTTTGAATGGAGTAGCTGAACGCTGCAATAGGTCGCTTATGAATATAGGACGTGCTTTGATTGCTGAATCAAATTTACCAAAGACTTTTTGGTGTCAAGTAATCCTTTCAGCAGCTTACTTGAAAAACGGAATGCCAAGCAGCACTATTGAGAACAAAACTCCGTACTTCCTGAAATATGGAGAAGAAGCAGATTTCAAGCACATACGTGTTTTTGGATGCAGTGTTTACCTGTTAATTCCTTCCGTTCATCGAAAGAAGCTTGACGATAGGTCTAAACAAATGATCTTCATTGGTTATTCTTCAATGGGATATAGATTACTAGATCCTGAAACGAAACGCATAACTGTATCAAGAAATGTGAAATTCGATGAAGAGAAGAAGGAAAATGTACAGTCGAAACAACACATTCTAGAAAATTCAGAACCAGTCGATAATGAAATTGATACAGATGTTCTAGAAAATACGAGTGATGGATTAGATGATCTTGAAGAGAAAGAAGACAAAACAAGAAAATCTGAAAGATTTAAAAAGCAACCTCTACGGTATCCAGATCCTGAAGTTTACGAAGCATTACTTTGCCAACAAGAAACATTAACGTTTGATGATATCAAATCCCTCCCTAGTGATGAACAACGCTTGTGGAAAGAAGCTATGGACGCGGAGATTGAAAGTATGAAAATCAACGATGTCTGGGATCTTGAAAAATTACCACCTGACAAACGACCTATTTCCTGCAAATGGGTATTTACCATCAAAAGAGATGGTCGACATAAGGCGAGACTCGTAGCTCGTGGATTTATGCAAAAAGAACGGCTAGACTATAGTGAAACCTTTTCCCCTGTAATAAGTATGCCAGATTTACGTTTGATTCTTATTTTGATTTTAAATGAAGACTTATATGCATTTGTGTTAGATGTTAAAACAGCGTTCCTGAATGGTAAGTTAAATGAACTTGTTTTTATGGATCAGCCGCAAGGCTATGATGATATAAGTGGGTGAAAGTGTAAACTTAAAAGAAGTTTATATGGTCTAAAACAAGCCCCACGACAATGGTTTGAAAGGTTTCATGAATTTATTTCAAAGTTAAATTTTAAATCTTGTGATAATGAACCTTGTATTTTTATTCGGTATAATAATGATCATAAAATAATTATTGCTTTGTATGTAGATGATATGTTAATTGCAGGTTCAGATGTAAATGAAACTAATGTAGTTATTTCCCTATTATATAAAGAATTTCATATGTCAAAACCGGAAAGTGTTTCAGAATTTCTAGGTATTCAAATGAAATTCAATTCTGATAGTTTAATAATGGATCAAGAGTCTTACATAATTAAATTGTTAAGTAAGTTTAATATGCTAGATTGTAAACCCAGTGACATTCCTATTTCTTCTAAGTCCACCCCATCTGATTTCAAAAATGGTAAACCTTTTAATGGCCCATATCGTGAACTTGTAGGTTGTTTATTATATTTAGCTTATATTTCTCGACCTGATATTTTGTATGCTATTAACTGTTTAAGTCAATTGCAAGAAAATCCTACTGAAATTGCATGGAAAGCACTTAAGAAAATCTTAAGATATTTAAAAGAAACATTGTCTTTAAAACTTGTGTATAAAAAGCAAAATTCTGATCATAAATTATCCATGTATGTTGATGCTGATTGCGGGGGCTAACACAAATGACCGCAAATCAGTAACAGGTTATATTTTAATGTTTTGTAACATGCCTGTTCTGTGGTGTTGTAATAAACAAAAATCAGTTGCTTTATCGTCAACTGAAGCTGAAGTCATTGCTTTAACTAAAAGTTTGCAAGACTTGTTATGGTTTAAAAATATTGCTAATGAAATTGTAAATATTAAGGATTTAGTAATTTTTGAGGAAAATCAATCATGTATAAAATGTATCAGTAATGATAGTAATTATGGTAGAATGAAACACATCGATATCAAATTGAAATTTGTTCGCAATATTATAAAAGAAAATAACATCAAAATTGAATATGTTCCTACGATTATGCAAATTGCTGATTTATTTACAAAGGCATTACCTAAAGTTAAATTTTATGAACTATTATTTCTTTGTTGTTTGTACAAGTAATGTTTAAATTGTGTCATATTATTATTAATGATTGATTTCAAGAAATTTCTTTGTTTTCTGATGTAATGCTAGATTATGGGCGGGTGTTGAAAATAATCATAGCATTACATTAAATTCTTATTAATTTCTTTTTGTACAACTATGTTTCTTGTGATTGGTTGTTTAATGTAGTTTTCTTTCACGGCCGCCAATTCCCCAACATGGGCCTTGGAAAATCTATAAATACCTGTAAATTTTCTGTTTTCTTTCAGTATGTTTGTGTAATTGTTCTTGTTATATCAAATATACGCAATTCGATCCACGCCTTTTTGTCTGCCTTTTATTTATTTCAACAATTCTATTGCATCTCCAAGCATACGGTTTTGCTGCTTTTATAGAGATTAGTCAAAAATATATTTGTAACAAAAATTGTACCTGTTTTGTACGGCAAAAAAATGTGAAATGCTTTATTATTAAAAAACGTACCATCATTGAGGCATTTTAAACTTTTTCCATGCGAATAAGATAAGGTACTTAAACACAAAAAATATACATACATGATTTTAAAGTTGCTTAACTGTTAAGGGTTTAACATTGGGTTTTAAAAGATAAAGCTATGTCATATATCAATTTTCATTCATTAACAATTCCAATTAAATTGTAATTTAGAACGTTTATAGAAGCTTTTTGTCTCATTATTCTCTTTTAACTTTTAATTTATTTTGAAATGTTCTTAGCGAGCATTTACATCTCAAAAGAAACAACTAAGCCCAATTTCAACTTTATAGCCCCAACATAGCCCCCATAGGCCCCATACATTCTCCAAATATTATACACTTCGCAATTTTAGAAAATTGTCTTCGTGAACTTCTCATTTTTATTTAAACTGTTCTGGGCGAGCATTTACGTTATAAAAGTAACAGCCATGTACAATTTCAATAGTGTATCTCTAAAAATTCCCTATAAATCGTAATTTAAAATGGTTTCAAAAGGTTTTCCGCTTACTTCATCTTTTAGAATTAAAATTTAAAAAAAAATTCTTAGCCAGTATTTATGTCTTAAACGTGGCCTAAAAGTCCAAATTCAAAGTTCTACCTCCAGCCTTATTTGAGAAAAATTTTATTTTTATCACATACTGCACCTTAAATTAATTTTTTCAAAAAGTTCTATGTCAGCATTTAAATCTCAAAAGCAACAGCCATGAGTTATTTCACGTTTCTATCTCTAGCAATTCCATATAAACCCGAATTTGGAACATTTTCTGTTTAGTTTCCTCTTTGTTTTTTGAATTTGTTAAAAAGTTTTTGTGCAAGCAAAAACACATTTAAACAGCGAGCACGTTTTTAACGTGGCAGCCTTGTCCAATTTCAATATTCTTTCTCTAATAATTCCAATTAAATAGTTCTTTGGAATATTTTAGAACGCTTCCACAATATTTAAATCTTTTAAATTTCAGAATTTTTAGTAATTGTTCGTAGCGAGAATTTATATCTTAAAAGTAATCGCCATATATAATTTAATGTTTCTTGCCCCTTGATCCAGCATCACAAAATTTTAGAACGTTTAGTTCTGCATTTACTTGGGGTTATGGTAGAGACATAGAATGACACCTATGATAGAATGGCAACTTTCATCATCATTACTTATTCATCTAACAATTACTTTTGACATCGGCTTAGAAGTCTTTGAGAATACCCCCATTAATAGAATAATTTCCTTAAATTATTCTATTTTTCGGCATATCAAATAATTCCCTACTTGAATAATATCTATCATTTATTCCTATTTGAAATTCCCTTTAATATAAAACGCGCATATCAATAATATCTTATTCCAAAACCTTAGTTTAAAACTTTAGATTCCTTTATTAATTTTATAAGCTACCCTATCTATCATATTCTGAGAAAAGTTAATTTTCATGTTCGAATGTTTTTCAAAAGCTATTATCATTTTTTTCCTAATTTCCATTCTACGAAACACATTTTCCGCTCTTGACTTTTCACCCTAAAATGCATCCGATCTTAAAACCGTAATTATTTTTTATTTAAGCCTCATCCTGTCTCCCGATTGGTTCTAGACAATCGTCTGAAAGCGGACACCTCTTTCATTTGTTCCTTTCGCGTGCTACGTTATCAATGTATCTTTACACCGACTTAACAAAACCTTGCTCCACGCCTTCGGAAGGGCAGATTTTAGAGACCTACACATAATTTTGCCTGTGTTAAAATGGTATAAGAGCTATCTGGTGTTTACTGACGTCATATAGTATGAAGATTGCTTAACCAACATTTTTTTTAAATGTCAGCGTGTTGCATCGCGCGCTGTAACGCGTTTTTGTCTACTATAATGCATGGGAATTGTTGAGATGTGCGGTTATCAATAAAGAATTGTTCACATTTAATGATGACTTCGTATTTTTTTGGAGAAATACCCGATGTGAAACTAGCCTACTACTTTGCTAATTTGGACGGCATAACTGTTCTTTAGTGATCGTTGCAGGTCACTATAACATGGTTCATTGTGTTATTTTCTACAGATGAAGGCATCCCAACAGCGGATTTTTTATTCGGTAATGCGGCAGTCAAAGTAAAACCTGCCACATCACCACACATATATATAATATATATATAGCTTTGCACCTCTGCCAATCTTGTAAATTATACAATTTATTATTTAAATTTTAAAATTAATCTTAGGCCGTGAATTTATTGAATAATAATGTTTGGATTCATTATGAAATGTATAACACTGGAATGCTCTAAGTTATTTGGTTAGATATAATTAATGATAAGCTTCGATAACTTTAACATAATTTCTAAATTTAGCACACTTAAGATTTCTTTAACCCTTTCAGGAGCAAAGCATTTTCCATGCTAAAGTGTTGAATAAATGAATGACACCGGAATTTACGAACAAATTTAATTAGAAATAAGAAAAGGGATATATTTCACTTTCATAGTAAATGGAAAACCGTGTACGAAAATTCTGGTGCCAATGTGGCGTTTGGGAATTAAAATTAAGTGGTTTCATAAACATACCACCCTCCCTAAAATGGTTAAAAGAAAAACTAATAACTCTGTCATTTTGATAAGTAAATTTAATGTTTTTTCAATTTGCCTTTCGCCAATTATAGAAACATTTTCCCTTCCCTTTCAGGCCATTTAAACTTTTTTCCTTCTACATGACGAGCAAAACGTACTAACCGTCTATCATAGCACTGTTTTTCTATGTAACCTACATAATGTCTATGAATAGTATCTTTGTTCTTCCTTACCAATTACAGTAGCTCTTGCTGTAAAACAATAATGAATATTATAGTCGTATATTGGTTTAAAAGTTTAAAAAAACTATTAAATTTCAAATATACAAGTGTATCATTTCTCCCCAGCACTAATGTATCATTTCTCCCCAGCACTAATGTATCATTTCTCCCCAGCACTAATGTATCATTTCTCCCTATCAGGCCTTATTAGATTTTCAATAACTTTGTATAAATGCAGTTGCAAAATGCCAATCTGCTTTCTAGTAAAACTCACCCTAACAACGTGCTTTACAAATAAAAATAATTACAAGACATTATCTTCACTGTAATAAGAGTTATGAAAGAAAATCAGCATTTAATAAAATTTACATTGACATTAAAAAAAATCTTCAAAATTAAAAGAAAAAAAAAACGTTGTCAGTTCTCCGCTCCTAAGGCCAACTAATGATGACCTCTGCTAATAAAAGAAACCTTTGCATCTGTTACAATGGCTGTTTATGTCATTTGTTGAGAAAAATTGTCAATGTATCAACACTCCCTATGTATCAAACCTCCCCTACCTCCCATATAAAATAAATTTAAGGAAACATATTATATGTAACATATAGCAATTAATTAAAGAATGTTCGGCAGTTTGTATAAGACACTATTGATAATTAGAATGTCCTTGAAAAAATAAATGGAGAATATATTTGTGAGAGATAAACAAATATCTTACTTCCTGCTTCATCTGTCAAAAGTGACTGACATTTCTTCATTAACTGAGACACATGAAAGAACTTTGTAAACTTGATTGCTATTTATGTTCATCTGGGGATTAAAATACTTGATATATTATAACAAATAAATGCTGATAAAAATATTTTACACAAAAATGGGAAAAATGAACGTGATAACCCCCCCCCCCTAAAAACAACTCGGTCACCGGTATTACTATAATTTTTATTTTAAGTTAATGTTCCGGCAAAACATGAAAACTAAGTTGCATAAAACATATATATTAAATGAGCAAGGTTATTTCAAATTATGAATGATATATCATAAAGGCTGGAAAGATTTTAACAGAACTTGCCTGCTGAACTAAAATCAAGTACGACAAAAAGATGTACATAGGTCCCGAATTGAACAAAATTCATTTTGATAGGGTAAAACAAACTCAGTGGTGGACATTTTGCTTGCTATAAATCGAAAAATGCTCCTGCGATTTACATGATACATGCATCCTCCTCAAACACAGGGATATGAACTAGAAAGGTCTCGAATTCGAAAAAGTTCGTTTTGACAGGACAAAAAAACTCAGCACTAAAAATGCACTAATTTTAATATATCGAAAACTGCTATAACATTTTTAACAAAACTGTGACCCTGTTCTAATTGTGGCACGATAAAACTATCTAGCTATGACTTTACTTCGGAAAAAAATAATTTTATATAATTAAAACATGTTTATTGCTCAAAATGATGGTATTAAGCGAAACGAATTCCGACGATGTTTATGAAAAAAGTCCTATTCCAATACAAGAAAACCATTCAACTATGTCTCGACTTCGGAAAAAATCATTTTCAGTCGAGTATGCGTTAACGACCTATCTATGTCAGGAATTCGGTAAAAATCATTCTAATTGGCTAGAACAAATAAAATTAATTGATTTCACTAAACTCTGATTCGGTGATTTTATGTATTTTCATAAATATTCTGTAAACATGCTAAGATATCTAGATAGATAACTGCGCTTATACGTGTGCTGTGTTTAAAGCCACTATCATAATTTAACAGACATCGTTATAGTTTAATACCATGACGATATACACTGGCAGGTTAAATGAATACAGGTTAAATGAATTATACAATCAAAAATGTAATCTGAATCATCTTGTAATCCATTACAAATTAATCTATTTAAATTTTAAAAGATAAAATGAGCATATATTTGTAATCTATTGCACGATAATCAGATTATACATTTAAAAAGCGTAATTGAAATTACTTTGTCATGCATTACATGTTAATCAATTGCATTGTGAGGAGATTATAATATATTTTAATCTGTAATTTCCTTACTTTGTAACCAGATTCTGCCCAACTCTGATTTGATGTTATTTTACTCCACTGACTATCACCAAACTGGAATGTGCGAAAAATTCGACAGTAGGTAATATCTTAAAATTCCTTCTTTGAATGTTTGCTGAACTATAAAAGTCTTTCCAACGGTTTATAACATTTCTGTGCAAGCCAGACCTATAATTTTGACATTTGCATATTTTGATTAGCGTTTCTACGTAACAGAAAAGCCAATAACCACATAAAACGTATAACATTCAGTTTAATAACATATAGTCGAAGATCTACATTACTCAATTCTGAAATATCTAAACGGATAAAAGAATTATTTTTACTGCATCTTATACACATATTGCAATCCAATATACCGTATTGAAATTACAACAGAGAAGCAGATCTTAGAAGTCAAACTGTTTCGTGTGACTGTTACGATTATTTATTGGTTTCATCCACTTAATGATATTGAAATCATGGTGATGAAAATTATGCAGGAGCCCCAAAATATTGAAACGCTCTTTAATTTTTTACCTGTTTCAAATATGTAAGCACCATAAGATACAATAAGATGCAAAAGTGTTACAATTACGATAGAAATTAAGACTGTGTTTATGAAAACATATTGCCATCAATTTTAAAAGATTCACGTTCACGACGGCGCGGTGGATCACCCCCGACTGTCTCAGAGCTGCAAGGTCTCCGGCTTATTGGATACCAGTATTTTAATACAGAAAATGTTATTTTATTTAATTAGAACAATTGGGCGATTTAAAAGAACAACATTTATTCTAAAGTAACAGTGGTATACAAAAAGCCGGAGACTTGATAACTCTGAGACAGTCGAGTGTGACCCACCGCGCCGGCGTGAACGTGTTAAATTTTTCATACTGACACTGAGTCCTACAAGCCACAATTTTAATACTTTTACATTGCTGTGTCAAGTAACATTTACATTCTTCTGCGGCTAAAATTTACCGACTTATAACATTATGAATTCTAAGAAATATCTGATCTTGCTGGCCCTAAAAATGGAAAAACGATCATTTTGTTCCAAAAAAATCCTAAATGTCGTAAAATTCAAAGTGTCATAATTGTATAATTATATTGAATGTTACTACGTGATAAAATTTATATGTAGTGCATCTGTCATGCCATATTTATTCAGGAGAAAATAAATGTTCAATAACACATAATAAATCATTGAAGCTTGTGTGATAAATCCTTTCTGTTATCTAACGAATGTAATTTGAAATTTAAATTTAGAAACAGTGTTAAAATTTTCATTTGATAGTTTGTGCCCATGTTACTTAAAATAAATTATCTTTAGTAATTTATCTTTTTTTTTTTATGAATTAAGGTGGGACTTACTGGGAAAATTACAAGATATGGATTTTTCTCCTTTATTTTGCATTTTCTCAGTTCTAATTTTGTTTAGTTTATAGGGCTCCCACTAAAGTCGACCCATATTAACTGTTATTCGACAATAGCTATAATAATAAATGTGGTGTGTTGGCATAGAAAAGTACCTATATGTTACGTAGAGAGACTGCTTACAGCGCCACCTTGCGGAACAATTTAGAGTTAGCGTTTTTATTCAGAAAACGATAAGAAATATGGGGAAAATGTTAGGTACAGTCTAGTAGAAAGTCTTTGATATAGATGGAAATGATGTTTTGCATATAAAAATAACTTAACGCTGAAATAATAAAGTTAAAGTGTTTATATACTATCGTCAGCCTAAAGACGCAAAAAATTACAATCACAAGTGTGGCATTCTATGGAAGGATATTTACTCCCATACTTACTAATAAAACTAACATGTGTAAGAAGGGTATAGTTTATTTTAAAAAGAAAATGAAGATAAGTATGCTAACAATAAGGTATGCTAACATATAAGTATTTTCACCATCGGCTGTACAGGGCTATTTGCATTCTGCATATGTACCAATGAGGGGCACACTTAAGAAACTTTATTTGATTTGCTTCTTAAAAATTATTTCATCTTACTTATATGCAACAGTTTTATTGGTAATGTGCATCCGCTTTATAATGCCAGTATCCCACTCTACTAAATCCAATTAGTGTCAGATTTAAACTGGGGATTGGATATAATGAAATTACATTGCTTGAATCATTAAGATATTTTACATCCAAGACACCAACATGACAATATAATCTTATTAAGACCTTGAGTATTGACTAACTTCGTTTTGCTTTTTTATACTAAATTCAGGACGCTGTACAAATTTTAGTGTTTTTTTTTTTTTTTTTTTTTTTTTTTTTGGATGGGTATCTCATTCGGGATAGAAACGCAAAGTCCACAATTTGCCAACAGGTGGCAATGTAAGCGATGTTATCTCATCGTGAGAATAGACACTTTTCTATGTCCAGACACACGGTAAGCACGTCTTTTGTGGACTCCGTGTATAACATTTTTTTCAATTATTATGCGAAATATCACTACGTTACTGTTATTAAAACGCAGTTGCGTATCGGCAGGTTGCACCTTTCAAACGATCGTTGTATTTAGCCGACCGTCTTCCTATAAAAAGAATAGAATTGTGATAGAATTATCATATAATGATAATTCATATAATGATAATAGACTTATCACAGAATGGTCATAGATTTATAAAGTCACCATAGAAAAACCAAATTTTAAACATTAAATGCACTACTCCCAAAACAAAATGTTATTACTAGGTTGCTTTGATTGCACCTCAACAATTCAACTTATTTTCTTTAAATTTTGATACATATGCCTAGATTTGAATTAAATATCATATTTATGGTGCTACATATGATTGTTTTGATATATTCATTTTTAAATTATTTTCAAGCTAAAGCCTTTTTTTATAAAACAAAATTGTTTTCTTTTTTTATGTGTGTGTGTGTGTGTGGGGGGGGGGGGGTATTTAATTTTTTTTTTAAATACTGACTTTGCCCAGTACCCAAACATACCCAAACCCTAAAATCTTAATGTAATTTTGCCTAATCTGAAGTATTGTACATTTATTTAATTTACGACATTAAAGAAAAATATATACATACAATGAGTTATTATAAGAAACTATTCCCACATTGAAAAATCATACGCATGACTAGTGTGGTGTACTAAGTACCTGAAGGAATTATTTATTCGTTTTTTCTCCAAAATTTTCACAGATGTGAGAGCGCCAGGCTACCTGAGTTCACTGGGGAGTTATCACCATATCTCATACACCAGTGGAAATAAAAACTTCAAACTTGACGTTTATAGTACAACTAAAAATAGTAAACATTCCTTTCAAAATTTTTCAAAATTCGACTCCTAAGAGTGTAAAAAAAGGGGTCTTCCACCAAGCGAATACCTCTATGACAGTTTGATTTTCAGTATCAGTGTTTCTTAAGAAGTATTAATGGCAGTCTTACCACAATTGCTCCAAATTTTGACCAACATGGAGAATATCGCCAAATTTAGCTGAAACATAAGTTGCAATACATGAAGCCAACTTTGCGATAGTTGACTAATTTAAGAAAATTCCAATTTAAATCAGTTGATCCATATTGCTACATTTTTGTAAATTTTAGAAAAGCATATTTAAAAAATACATTTATAATTATTTTTTCTTACACTTTGGTGCAAAACAATTTTATTTTTAAATTGTTAGATGTTAAAATTGTTCATAAACAACACTATATGGCCAAAGGTGGCCGGACACTTGGGATTTTAGACGTTTTGTTAAATATCTAGAAAAATGCATGAGGAATTATCCTGAAACTCCAAGTATGTAAGCAGTATAGTATAGGTCATGTATTTCCGCGAAGAGTTTTCGCGAAACCTCACAGGGGACCGTCAACAAATTGAAAAAGTACGGATATCTTTTGGATAACCCTATCAAAAGCAATGTAGCTGCAGATTATGATTAATTGGCTTATTGTAATAATTTGTGGGGTTTTTTTTTTTTTTTTTTTTTTTTTTTAGGATAGCATGTATACTCGAGAGAAATTCAGGTTTTCATAAAAACAATTTCAAATTTTGCCAAGTATTTTGCTTATAATTTGCAGAGTTCTTAATATCAAAAAAAAAGTTCTTTAAAAAAATATGACAAACAGCATTGTACACAATACCCTGCAATCAGAATTAAAATATAGTAAAACTTGTATGAAAAATGAGCAGGTTTACTAAATAATGTTTCACCGCGCCTGCCCGAGCGAAATCTAAATATTATGTGCATAAAGTGTTAGCTAAATGTATAGAGCAACTTTTGTAAAAGTCTCAAAAACATAGCTTGAAAATTCTGAAAATTATCGTCGATAGAGTAAGCTCGGAAGCCGTTGTTCCCAAAATAAAGCAAAAAATATGAGAATTTGTATCCATATATTCTTTGATTAGTGCCAATATAGCATACATAATATTGCACGCACTACTGTATTTGGATACAACCCCTCATCTTTTGTTGCTTCCTTTTGGGAATAACGGATTCTATCAACGATAATTTTCAGAAATTTCAAACTATGTTTTTGAGACTTTCACAAAAGTTTCTCTATACATTTAGCTAACACATTATGCAAATTATATTTTGATTACATTCAGGCATGCACAGTGAATCACTATTTAGCAAACGTGCTCATTTTCAATAAAATTTTTATTATTTTTTAATTCTGATAGCAAGGTATTGTGTACAGTGTTGTTTGTCATGTTTTCTGAAAAGTACTTTTTTATATTAAGAATTGTACAAAGTATAAGCAAAAAAAGCAAAAAGCAGAAAAGCAAAAAACAAAAATAAGCAAAGGCAAAATTCGGGACTCTATTTATAAAAACTTTAATTTCTCTACGAGTATATATGCTACCCTCATAAAAAGGAACACAGTTTATTACAATAAGGCACTTAATCATAATCTACAGTTTTAACGCTTTTACTACATTAGTTTTTACAGGGTTATCCAAAAGATATTTGTTCTTTTTCAATTTGTTGACGGTCCCCTATGGGATTTCGGAAAAAAATCCTCTCGGAAATGTATGACCTGTACTATTCTGTTTACACAACTGGAGTTTCAGGATTATTCCTCATGTAGGTTTCTAGGTATTTAACAAAACGTCTAAAATCACAATTGGCCGGTCACCTTTGGTCATATAATGTATAAATAAAAGAATTTATTTACGATGAAAAACATGAAAATTTTGACTATATGAGACACGGGAATACATATATATACTGTCAAACGCAATTAAATAAATTAAAATCTTTTGTTTGAAACTTTAGTTTAATGTCAGGTGTTTCAAAACGGCACTTTCATTGCCCTGTTATTCAAAATGTGTGTGAGAGAAATGATCTCTCACATTTACTATTAGCTCGTTTATAATCCTGTCACTTGTAATGAATGCATTTATTATGTGTTATTCATTTATTTGCAAATAGCTTTGTAACCATGTTGACACCACCAGCGATCAGTCTCAGGTTTTGTATCATTAGTCATTATGCTTAATGACACTTTATGTTAATACCACCAATATTTTACCAATGAGATATATTTATACTAATTAACTGAATCATTTTTAATCAAAGCGAGCTCGTTATTACAGGTTTGATTAAAAAAAAGTACAATCTATTTTCTTATTTGTGTGATTGGTTTTTAATGATTAGTAGATAAATATTAAAAATTAATTCTCATATCGCATGCAGCAGTTAAGTGATTACAGTAGTGATATTATCATAGTAGATTAAATTACGATACAAAAACTCTATTGTTAGTTTTTTTTTTTTTTTTTTTTTTTTTTTTTAGCTGAAATCTTTAATTAAAATAAGAATAAAGATAAAGAAAAAAATAAGATAAAGCGAAATTTTGTATCAGAAATAGGATAACACAACAATGGAAATATTATGAAGCAAAATAAAACGAATATTATAAATATATCACAATATTTAAATACATATAATATATTCACTGTTCACACACTAAACCGGTAAAATTACATTTTTTAAAGAAAACTTTAGCTTCTCTAATAAAAATTGCTCCTTTAAAGAAAAGAAATCCATCAGCATCAATATTATTTTGTTTTAAGAATTCGCTTTCTGAAATACCCAATTTTTTACAAAACTGACAATTTTTTTCTATGATATTAGTGTTTTAAAGCTTAATTTTAAAATGTGATAAATATTTCCAATGTCAAAAGATTTTTATTCGACTAAAAATATTTAATTTAAGATCCTTTGTGTGTACAGTCTTTTTTTTTTTTTTTTTTTTTTTTTTTTTGTAAAGAAAAACAAACAAAAAAGATTAAAAATAAAAGAGCCAGCCTAAAAAGAAAAGGGCCTTTTCTAAAAATTCCTTAACTTATTCTGCCTTATTTAAAAAAAAAAATCAAGTAGATTTTAATTAAGATTTTAACAATTTTTTTAGATATTTTATTAGTGAATATGTATCTGCATTACAGTATAAATAGATGATTTTTTCTGCCTAATTAGAAAAATAAATTTTAGTTAACTTGAGTTATACATTTTTATGACTCCCTCTGTTGTTTTTATATATAATTGAAATCATAATTTTTAACCCACTTCTTTCGGAGCGATTTTCCCGGAATGAGTCCAAACAAACGTGAGTCCAAAACTTATGAAAACCTAAGACTGTAAAACTTATGAAACTTATGAAAACTCGTGAAAACCATGTTTTGGACTCGTGTTTGCTGCAGGGTGGTCTTCATGAAGTTATTTTATCTTATGCTGCTGTTGCAGTCTTACCAACATTATGCTTGAAGGGTAACAGACTAGGAGTGTCGTTCCAGGTGGCTCAGATGGAAGATCGTTGGTTCGCTGACCCAGGTTCGAACCCTGTCCTGGACAGACTTTTCTCTTTGTTGATTTTAAGCCTCCTTAGTATTGTGAATAAAACTTCACGTAATTAAATTTAGATTTCTCGGGCGTAAGTCATCGTTTAAAATTATTTCTTTGAAAAAATGAAACAATAAAGTGAGGATCATGTTGACGATGTTTTTTGAAAAATATATGTCTTCGCAGGTTACCGGTGTCGGTGCAAACAATTTTGTCGATCAGTTCTCAGAGTTTAAACAAATTATCATAAATGGCAGAAAACATTTTCGAATGTACGCATGTTGGGGTTAATTCTCTGTATTTATTGGTTCATTTAATGGAAGTTTTTGTCCTCAATTGTGTACGAGTCAAAATCGTACTTCATATGAAAATTTTAGATTTTTGAGACAGGAACAATTTTTTTGAGGAAATGTATTAGAGACACTGTTGATGGATAACAGTCCATTAATTCAGGTTTTGTATATGTATGATATTTTCGTAGCACAGAGAAACATAATGAAAAATTGAGTCTGGCTGCTTTTTGTATTTCTTTTGAAAGTTTAATTATTTTACTATTACAGAACTCAGAAAAGTAGTCAGCAAAACAATAAAAAATCCTATTTTATATAGAAGAGCGTTGGTGCGCTGACCTACGTTCGAATCCTGTCCTGGACACTCTTTTCACTTTTTTTTAGTTTTTTTTTTTTTTCCCGGGCGTAAGTCATCGTTTAAAATTATTTAAAAAAAAATGAAATAATTAAGTGAGGATTATGTTGACAATGTTTTTTGAGAAATATATGCCTTCGCAGGTTACCGGTGTCAGTGCAAACAATTTGTCGATCAGTTCTCAGAGTTTAAATAAATTATCGTAAATGGCAGAAAACATTTGCGAATGCACGCAGATGGGTGTTAATTATCTGTATTTATTGGTTCATTTAATGAAAGTTTTTGTCTTCAATTGTGTACGAGTCGTAATCTTACTTCCTATGAAATTTTTAGATATTGGAGAAAGGAACAAAGTTTTGGAGGATTGTATTAGGGACACTTTTTATGGACAATAGTAGAAAATTCAGGTCTGGTATATGTATGATATTTTCGTATCAAAGAGAAACATAAAGAAAAATAGAGTCTGGCTGTTTTTTGTATTTCTTTAGTTTGTAATTTAATTTGTTAGTTCGTAATAGTCTTTACCTTTCTGTAATAGAAACTTTAACTATTTTACTATTGCAGAAATCTGAAAGTAGTCAGCAAAACAATAAAAAATCTTTTTTTTCTCTTTTTTCTTCTTTTTATGGAAGAGCGTTGGTGCACTGACCCAGGTTCGAACACTGTCCTGGACACTTTTTCCTCTTTGTTTGTTTTAAGCCTTCTTAGCATTGTGAATAAAATTTCACGCAATTAAATTTAGCTTTCTCGGGCGTAAGTCATCGTTTACAATTTTTTTTTAATGAAAGAATTGAGTGAGGATCTTGTTGATGATGTTTTTTGAAAAATATATGTATTTGCAGGTTACCTGTGTCGGTGCAAACAATTTGGTCGATCAGTTCTGAGAGTTTAAATAAATCATCGTAAATGGTGGAAAACATTTTAGAAAACACGCAGGTTGATGCTAATTCTCTGTATTTATTGGTTTATTTAATGAAAGGTTTTGTCTTAAATTGTGTACGAGTCATAATCGAACTTCATGTGAAAATTTTAGATTTTTTTTAAAGGAAAAAAGTTTTGGAGGAAATATATTAGATATACTGTTGATGGACAACAGTAGAGAAAAACAGGTCTGGTAGATGTATGAAATTTTTGTAGCACATAGAAACATAATGAGAAATTGTGTCTGGCTGCTTTATGTATTTCTTTTGAAAGTTTAACTATTTTACTATTACAGAACTCAGAAAAGTAGTCAGCAAAACAATAAAAAATCCTTTTTTATATAGAAGAGCGTTGGACCGCTGACCCATGTTCTAACCCTGTCCTGGACACTCTTTTCACTTTGTTGGATTTATGCCTTCTTGGCATTGTGAATAAAAACTTCACGAAATTAAATTTAGTCTTCCCGGGCGTAAGTCATAGTTTAAAATTATTTTTTTTAAAAATGAAAGAATTAAGTGAGGATCATGTTGACGATGCTTTTTGAAAAATATATGGCTTCGCAGGTTACCCGTGTCGGTGCAAACAATTTTGTCGATCAGGTCTGAGAGTTTAAATAAATTATTGTAAATGGCTGAAAACATTTGTGAATGTACGCAGGTTGGGGTTAATTCTCTGTATTTATTGGTACATTTAATAGAAGTTTTTGTCTTCAATTGTGTACGAATCATAATTGTACTTCATATGAAAATTTTAGATTTTTGAGACAGGAACAAATTTTTGGAGGAAATGTATTAGAGACACTGTTGATGGACAACTGTAGAGAAATTGAGGTCTGGCAGATGTATTATATTTTCGTAGCACAGAGAAACATAATGAGAAATTGAGACTGGCTGTTTTTTCTATTTCTTTAGTTTGTAATAGTCTTGAGTTTTCTGTAACAGAAAGTTTAACTATTTTACTATTACAGAACTCAGAAAAGTAGTCAGAAAAACAATAAAAAATCCTTTTTTGATGGAAGAACGTTGGTGCGCTAACACAGGTTCGAACCCTGTCCTGGACACTAATTCAATTTGTTAGTTTTATGCCTTTTTTGAATAGTGAATAAAACTTCACGTAATTAAATTTAGATTTATCGGGCGTAAGTCATCGTTTAAAATTATTATTATTTTTTTAATGAAAGAATTAAGTGAGGATCATGTTGACGATGCTTTTTGAAAAATATATGACTTCGCAGGTTACAGGTGTCTGTGCAAACAATTTTGTCGATCAGTTCTGAGAGTTTAAATAAATTACTGTAAATGGCTGAAAACATTTGTGAATGTACGCAGGTTGTGGTTAATTCTCTGTATTTATTGGTACATTTAATAGAAATTTTTGTCTTCAATTGTGTACGAATCATAATCGTACTTCATATGAAAATTTTAGATTTTTGAGACAGGAACAAATTTTTGGAGGAAATGTATTAGAGACACTGTTGATGGACAACAGTAGAGAAATTCAGGTCTGGTAGATGTATGATATTTTCATAGCACAGAGAAACATAATGAGAAATTGAGACTGGCTGTTTTTTGTATTTCTTTAGTTTGTAATAGTCTTGAGTTTTCTGTAACAGAAAGTTTAACTATTTTACTATTACAGAACTCAGAAAAGTAGTCTGCAAAACAATAAAAAATCCTTTTTTGATGGAAGAACGTTGGTGCGCTGACACAGGTTCGAACCCTGTCCTGGACACTAATTCAATTTGTTAGTTTTATGCCTTTTTAGAATAGTGAATAAAACTTCACGTAATTAAATTTAGATTTATCGGTCGTAAGTCATCGTTTAATTTTTTTTTTTTAAATGAAAGAATTAAGTGAGGATCATGTTGACATTGTTTCCTGAAACATATATGACTTCGCAGGTTACAGGTGTCTGTGCAAACAATTTTGTCGATTACTTCTGAGAGTTTAAATAAATTACTGTAAATGGCTGAAATCATTTGTGAATGTACGGAGGTTGCGTTAATTCTCTGTGTTTACTGGTTCATTTAATGAAAGTTTTTGTCTTCAATTGTGTACGAGTCACAATAGTACTTCATATGAAAATTTTAGATTTTTCAGGCAGGAACAAATTTTTGGAGGAAATGTATTAGGGACACTGTTGATGGATAACAGTAGAGAAATTCAGGTTTTGTATATGTATGATATATTCGTAGCACAGAGAAACATAATGAGAAATTGAGTCTGGTTGTTTTTTGTATTTCTTTAGTTTGTAATTTAATTTCTTTAGTTTGTAATAGTCTTGAGTTTTCTGTAACAGAAAGTTTAACTATTTTACTATTACAGAACTCAGAAAAGTAGTCAGCAAAACAATAAAAAATCCTTTTTTATGGAAGAGCGTTGGTGCGCTGACACAGGTTCGAACCCTGTCTTGGACACTCTTTTCATTTTGTTGGTTTTATGCCTGCTTAGCATTGTGAATAAAAATTCAGGTAATCAAATTTAGATTTCTAGGGCGTAAGTCATCATTTGAAATTATTTTTTTTAAATGAAAGAATTAAGTGAGGATCATGTTGACATTGCTTTTTTGAAAAATATATGACTTCGCAGGTTACCGTTGTCGGTGCAAAAAATTTTGTCGATTAGTTCTGAGAGTTTAAATACATTATTGTAAATGGCAGAAAACATTTGCGAATGTACGCAGGTTGGTGATAATTCTCTGTATTTATTGGTTCATTTCATGAAAGTTTTTGTCTTGAATAGTGTACGAGTCATAATCGTACTTCATATGAAAATATTAGATTTTGGAGAAAGGAACAAAGTTTTGGAGGAAATGTATTAGAGACACTTTTGATGGACAACAGTAGAGAAATTCATGTCTGGGAGATGTATGATATTTTCGTAGCACAGAGAAACATAATGAGAAATTGAGACTGGCTGTTTTTTGTATTTCTTTAGTTTGTAATAGTCTTGAGTTTTCTGTAACAGAAAGTTTAAAACTATTTTACTATTACAGAACTCAGAAAAGTAGTCAGCAAAACAATAAAAAATCCTTTTTTGATGGAAGAACGTTGGTGCGCTGACACAGGTTCGAACCCTGTCCTGGACACTAATTCAATTTGTTAGTTTTATGCCTTTTTAGAAAAGTGAATAAAACTTCACGTAATTAAATTTAGATTTATTGGGCGTAAGACATCGTTTAATTTTTTTTTGAAATGAAAGAATTAAGTGAGGATCATGTTGACATTGTTTCCTGAAACATATATGATTTCGCAGGTTACAGGTGTCTGTGCAAACAATTTTGTCGATCAGTTCTGAGAGTTTAAATAAATTACTGTAAATGGCTGAAAACATTTGTGAATGTACGGAGGTTGCGTTAATTCTCTGTGTTTACTGGTTCATTTAATGAAAGTTTTTGTCTTCAATTGTGTACGAGGCACAATAGTACTTCATATGAAAATTTTAGATTTTTCAGGTAGGAACAAATTTTTGGAGGAAATGTATTAGGGACATTGTTGATGGATAACAGTAGAGAAATTCAGGTTTTGTATATGTATGATATATTCGTAGCACAGAGAAACATAATGAGAAATTGAGTCTGGTTGTTTTTTGTATTTCTTTAGTTTGTAATTTAATTTGTTAGTTTGTGATAGTCTTTAGTTTTCTGTAATATAAAGTTTAACTATTTTACTATTACAGAACTCTGAAAAGTAGTCAGCAAAACAATAAAAAATCCTTTTTTATGGAAGAGCGTTGGTGCGCAGACACAGGTTCGAACCCTGTCCTGGACACTCTTTTCATTTTGTTGGTTTTATGCCTGATTAGCATTGTGAATAAAAATTCAGGTAATCAAATTTAGATTTCTAGGGCGTAAGTCATCATTTGAAATTATTTTTTTTAAATGAAAGAATTAAGTGAGGATCATGTTGACATTGCTTTTTTGAAAAATATATGACTTCGCAGGTTACCGTTGTCGGTGCAAAAAATTTTGTCGATTAGTTCTGAGAGTTTAAATACATTATTGTAAATGGCAGAAAACATTTGCGAATGTACGCAGGTTGGTGATAATTCTCTGTATTTATTGGTTCATTTCATGAAAGTTTTTCTCTTGAATAGTGTACGAGTCATAATCGTACTTCATATGAAAATATTAGATTTTGGAGAAAGGAACAAAGTTTTGGAGGAAATGTATTAGAGACACTTTTGATGGACAACAGTAGAGAAATTCATGTCTGGGAGATGTATGATATTTTCGTAGCACAGAGAAACATAATGAGAAATTGAGACTGGCTGTTTTTTGTATTTCTTTAGTTTGTAATAGTCTTGAGTTTTCTGTAACAGAAAGTTTAAAACTATTTTACTACAGTGGAACCCGGTTAAGACGCGTTTCAAGGGAGTGGACAAAAGTCGCGTATTAAGCGGAATCGCGTATTAAACGTGATTTGTATAATGTTGTAGGATCTGGTCATATTTACACATTTAACTGTCTAAATGGACTTTAGAGCTTTTATTTACATGTTTACGGTCGAAAATTGTATTTAGATTTAAATTTAATTCATTGTTTCTTTGTATATGGACCGGCTGGAATACTAACGGAAAACAAATATGGATTCGAAAACGGTTTTATTGTCGCTTTATATTTTTCAACTAAAAATAAAACAACAAAAATAATTTTTGTACTAGGTTATTTTTTTTTTTTACAAAAAGAAAAAAAACTATATTAAATCTTTGAAGTACATCCCAGCTTTTAAAACGATATTTAGTACTTGTAATAATGAGTACCATTTTAATCTGTCCTTCTTTTTCATATAAGAAAAAACTATCCTTATTAATCTTCGTATAAAAATATCGTTAGCATAACTAAAGGCATATAAAACATAAAAGAATTATTCAATTGTAGTCGGATTCGCTTAATCTTTGCGAGTTTCTCTGTTCCTTTTTTCATTTTTGCTTATAGGATACATTATAAAATATAGTAGTGATATAAAGTGCATTTAAAACCTCACTAACAAAAGGTATGATAAACTTCCAATCATGATAAATTTTATGACATATCTGAGTAACCTAAATTCGTCTATATCTCTACTACAGTAAAAACATAGACGAAGCGAGATAGAAAGAATGTTAAGAGCCGCGATCAAAGAAGAATTACAGTTTTGCGGGTTTTGATTTTATTGAAAAAGCGATACATTTCCGATTAGTAATTTTCCTTAATTAATCTGTTATTAAATAAGTAAATAATTAAATATAAATAAATAATACTATTCTCAAAAAGTGTTTTTTATCTGAATAATAATTTTAAAAAATCTGATAATTGGCAGCACTCAAGAAAAGAAATTCGCATCTTGATGAATGAATTCGCGTCTTAAGCGTGATTTTTTTCCTCAAAAGACCGAAAATCTATCGCGTTTTAAGCGGGATCGCGTAGTAACCGTTCGCGTATTAAACATGATATTTTTACATTAGCCTTATGGGCGATGTCCAAGGCATCGAATAAAATCCGCGTATTAAGCGGGATCGCGTATTAACCGTGAGCGTCTTAACAGGGTTCCACTGTATTACAGAACTCAGAAAAGTAGTCAGCAAAACAATAAAAAATCCTTTTTTGATGGAAGAACGTTGGTGCGCTGACACAGGTTCGAACCCTGTCCTGGACACTAATTCAATTTGTTAGTTTTATGCCTTTTTAGAAAAGTGAATAAAACTTCACGTAATTAAATTTAGATTTATCGGGCGTAAGTCATCGTTTAATTTTTTTTTAAAATGAAAGAATTAAGTGAGGATCATGTTGACATTGTTTCCTGAAACATATATGATTTCGCAGGTTACAGGTGTCTGTGCAAACAATTTTGTCGATCAGTTCTGAGAGTTTAAATAAATTACTGTAAATGGCTGAAAACATTTGTGAATGTACGGAGGTTGCGTTAATTCTCTGTGTTTACTGGTTCATTTAATGAAAGTTTTTGTCTTCAATTGTGTACGAGGCACAATAGTACTTCATATGAAAATTTTAGATTTTTCAGGCAGGAACAAATTTTTGGAGGAAATGTATTAGGGACATTGTTGATGGATAACAGTAGAGAAATTCAGGTTTTGTATATGTATGATATATTCGTAGCACCGAGAAACATAATGAGAAATTGAGTCTGGTTGTTTTTTTGTATTTCTTTAGTTTGTAATTTAATTTGTTAGTTTGTGATAGTCTTTAGTTTTCTGTAATATAAAGTTTAACTATTTTACTATTACAGAACTCTGAAAAGTAGTCAGCAAAACAGTAAAAAATCCTTTTTTATGGAAGAGCGTTGGTGCGCTGACACAGGTTCGAACCCTGTCCTGGACACTCTTTTCATTTTGTTGGTTTTATGCCTGATTAGCATTGTGAATAAAAATTCAGGTAATCAAATTTAGATTTCTAGGGCGTAAGTCATCATTTGAAATTATTTTTTTTAAATGAAAGAATTAAGTGAGGATCATGTTGACATTGCTTTCTTGAAAAATATATGACTTCGCAGGTTACCGTTGTCGGTGCAAAAAATTTTGTCGATTAGTTCTGAGAGTTTAAATACATTATCGTAAATGGCAGAAAACATTTGCGAATGTACGCAGGTTGGTGATAATTCTCTGTATTTATTGGTTCATTTCATGAAAGTTTTTGTCTTGAATAGTGTACGAGTCATAATCGTACTTCATATGAAAATTTTAGATTTTGGAGAAAGGAACAAAGTTTTGGAGGAAATGTATTAGAGACACTTTTGATGGACACCAGTAGAGAAATTCAGGTCTGGTAGATGTACGATATTTTCGTAGCACAGAGAAACATGATGAGAAATTGAGTCTGGCTGCTTTATGTATTTCTTTTGAAAGTTTAACTATTTTACTATTACAGAATTCAGAAACGTAGTCCGCAAAACAAAAAATAATCATTTTTTTATGGAATAGCGTTGGTGCGCTGACCCAGGTTTGAACCCTTTCCTGGACACTCTTTTCACTTTGTTGGTTTTATGCCTTCTTAGCATTGTGAATAAAACTTCACGTAATTAAATTTAGATTTCTTGGGCGTAAATCATAGTTTAAAATTATTTTTTTAAAAAATGAAAGCATTAAGTGAGGATTATGTTGACGATTTTTTTTGCAAAGTTCGCAGGTTACCAATGTCGGTGCAAACAATTTTGTCGATCAGTTTTGAGAGTTTAAATAAATTATTGTAAATGGTAGAAATCATTTGCGAATGCACGAAGGTTGTTGTTAATTTTCTGTGTTGAGGAGAGTCTGAACAGAAGCAGTATAATCAGCAAAATCAGTAGTTGGATAAGATAAAATTGCAGGTTGATGAACTTTTAATGCTGGTTACAACAGGTTCTTGTCCTACTTCCCCTAAGCGACTATACCAACGGAACTCATTTCATTCAAATGATTGAGCAAGTAAAGACGGATGGCTATGTTCGAATCATTTTCGATTTAAGGAAAAGGCGCGAAAGTGTGTATCTCTATGTGCTTACCAACCAAAAAACGACCATCGCTCGAAAAAGTAGAGGCGGCTGCTGCACGTATGAGCTTGAGTCACAGACATTATGTTGCTGATAAAATTACGCATTCTAGCTATTTGATAGACGGTTATAGTGATGTTTCATGTTTACCGAAGTCGTTTCTGGTTAAATTTACTAGTAAAAGTGATTCCAAGTTGTATGCCGCTAATGGTACTAAAATCTGCACTTATGGTACTAAGCTATTGACTTTGGATTTTGGATTGAAATGTAAATTGCACTGGTCGTTTATCATAGCTGAGGTAATTAAACCGGCTATCGGTACCGATTTTTTGCAGCATTTTCGTTTACTGGTTGATTTAAGAAAGCTTTGTTTATTAGACATAGTTACTATTATTACTGCTCGTGGTCGCGCAAGTCTGTGTGATATCACATTTGTTAACACTTTTCTTTGTCATTCTGAATATATCGAACTGCTATAGAAATACAAGGAGATTACCCAATTGAATAATACGAACAATCGAACTCTAAATCATGATACCGCCCATTTTATCCCTACTGTTGGGACCCCTGTTACGGCTAGAGCTCGTAGCTTACATCCACCACAACTGTGAATAGCTAAAAAGGAATTTGATTATATGCTAAAGAAAGGTATTTGTAAACCCGTTAAAGTAATTGGACCAGTTCATTGCATATGGTTCCTAAGGTTGCGTCACGTTGGTGACCAACATGAGATTATAGGCGCTTTATCGAATTACAGTGCAAGACACGTATCCCATTCTTCACATTCAGGATATTACATAAATTAAAAGGAAAAAAATCCGAAAATAGATAGAGTCCGGACATAACATCAAGTTCCGGTTCATCCTCCCGATATCCCTAAAACTGCTATTATAACTCCTTTTGGTTCGTTTGGATTTCCATTTTTAAAATTTCGATTATCCTCTGAGGCGCAGACATTTCAACGCTTCATAAATCGGGTCCTTCGTGGTTTAGATTTTTGCTTTCGTATTCCGATGATATCTTAATTGCGAGTGAAACTCACGTCGAGACATGCAGCATTTGGAGGACGTTTTTAGGCGATTTTGAGATTACGTGGTTATTATGAGCTAATCAAAATGTGAGTTGGTAAAGAAACTATAGATTTTCTAGGCCACACTATAAATAGCCAGTGCAGCATGCATATTCAGAATACCTACAATTTCAGATTCGACACTGCTGTTTCTCAGTATATTTTTCTGGTATGAAATTTAAATATTCAGAAACATTTTTGAAGGCGATATCTATGTCATAAGAAGCATGGGATTATTATTTCAACCGTTCGTGGTCCAACATCCTATTATGAAAACATGTCTTTTTGTAGCGTATTATTTTGTTTTAACAATTAGTTTTGTTATTATTTCTCTGTAGTAATGATAATATCATAATCCTTATAATATTAAATTGAGGAGTCGGCATGAAACCGGATTATTAAATGCCGTTGTATTCATTATGCATTAGATTTTTTTTTTCCAATGTGCAAAATTTTCACTTAAGTTAATAAAATTTATATAATATATGTCTTTGTATTACACAAAATAAAAGTTACATAAGCCTACTATCAATAAAATGTAACAATAGAACTTTCTATTCCGTTTATAATGCTCTAGTATTTCAATGAAAAAAAAGTAATTGGAAATGTATTTAAAACTGAAGTAATAACAAATACAACGATGTTAATCTTACTAAAAGATATTATACCTGTTGCGGAAACTCAAGAATGATTGTGATTATGGATTTTTTTGTAACAACTATTTCACCCTAATACAGTCGTGGCCATAAGTTTAGGACCACCACTGAAAATTAAGATCAAGACAATAAATTGAATACTTATTCGTTAGTAAAATTATAAACTCCATTTATTATATGAATATTACATTTCTACGCATATAAATCACATGCATTAAACACAAATTTTAGAGAAAAATCAATATTTTGTTGGTCCGCCGTTAGCTTTTATTACAGCCTGCAAACGTTTTGGCAAGCTCTCTACCAGACTTCGTCAGTATGCAGCTGATAATTATTTCACTCAAACTTCCTAAATTGCTTTTTCCAGTTCCTTAGCACTTGTTGGCTGTTTCTTAGAGACCTTGTGCTTTAAGAGAGTCCATAAGTTTTCAATTAGATTCAAATCGGGACTGTTTCCAGGCTAGTCAATTATTTGAATTTTCTTCGTCTTCAAGAACTGAGTAACAATTTTAGAGCGATGACATGGTGCACCATCATGCATAAAAATTATGCATTCATGAACGGCCATGTGCAATTCTAACTTCTTCAACAAATCCATGTATTTTTTGCCATTCATAGTCGTTCCTATTGGTAGGAAGAACAATGCAGCCGTTCCGTTCACTGACATTCCACCCCAAATCATGACACTTGGGGAGTGTTTCACAGTCTGTAAAGTGTAACGTTCATCGAATCGCTTTCCAGGAAGTCTACGGACCTAGTACTTGCATGTAGAGAACTGCTGTATGGTAGATTCGTCCGAAAAAAAATACCCGTTGCCAGTGACGAATTGTCCATTTGGCATGTTTCTTGGCAAAGTCCAAGCGCTTAGGTCTCATGGCTGTTGTTAACCTGGTTTTTTTCGCAGGTTTATGGGATTTTAAATGAAAGTCGTCGAACAAACACCGACTTACTGTTCTATGACTGGCATCCCCACCTTTTGCAAGCAGTACTGACCGTATCTTGCTCTCAGAACTCATTGGAGAACGAACTGCTATTTTTCTAATGACATGGTCATCCCTAGGTGTGGTTTTACAAGGTCGACTATACCTTTTGGCATCAACATAAGTCTCTGTTTCTTTAAATTTCTTGATCGCATTGTGAACTATATTCTTACTCCATCTTACTAGTTCACAAATTAATCGTTCAGAATATCCAACATTATCAAGAATAACAATTTGTACACGCTGAGCTTCAGAAACTGATGATTTTCGACCAATTTTCATAGGTTTTCAAAACTTGTAAAACAAGCAACAATTGCGTCTGCGACGTTTATTACTCAAAGATCAAACGAAAAGTGAATACAGTACTCCACTGCCAGACGGAATGACGCCATCTGACGCAATCAATTTGATTTATGAAGTTATCAGTGGTTTCAGTTGTAAAAACGCTAGTTTCTGCACCGTGGTCCTAAACTTTTGGCCACGACTGTAGTAATATTCATCTTATAAATTCTGAGATAAAATAACGTGAAGATTACTTATTTGAAAATAACGATTACGAAAACATTGAAAACCGGTATCAATTAAAAATGTCTACCAAACTTTTGAAATCGCAATATTTATTTTATTTTATCGACGAAAGTATGCCATTAAATAAAGCGAAAGTTATTATTCAAAAATTCTAATATAGATTTTGACTACAAAAGTATGCTTCATTTTCAATCGCTGATACTGTAACAAAAATACCATTATGGGTAAAATTAGATTGGAAATATTTGTAATGAAACGTCAATAATTCAGAAATATTGCCATACATTGTAATTATCTCCAAAAAAACCGTCAATATTGCAAAACAAATTATTTTATATTTTAAACGATAATAGTGATAAAATCAGTGAAGATGCAAAATATTTTTTTCAATTTACATTTTGCACATATTTACGCTATATTAACAAAACATATTTTGCATAAATCCGGAAACACAATCACTCCTGAGTTTTGCATCATGTGAATTTTTGGTAAGGTTACCATTGTTTTTCCTATTATTACTGACATGTCAAATGACTTTTGACACTTTTTTCTTAAATGGCTCAGTATTGCTGACAAAATAAAGTATTTCATTGTAATGTTTGATTGAAAGTAGATTTGATTTTCTTAACTTTATTTTGTGCTTACAAACAAATAAATATGTAAATTTTATTAAATTAAGTGTAAATTTTGTACATTGAAAAAAAATTAATATAGTGAAAAACGAATACAAAAGTTGTTAATTATCTGTTTTGATGCTGATTTTATACAACTATTTTCAGACTTTCACATTTGCAATATTATTAGCATTAGGTTTATATCATTACTACATGGAGATAATAACAAACTAATTGTTAAAACAAAATAATACTCAATGAAGAATATTTCAAGACATGTTCTCTTAACCGGACGTTAGACCCTGAATGTATTAAATAATAATTCCATGTTTCTATGAAATAACGGTCGTCTTCATATATGTTTCAGCATATTCAAAATTTCATACCAGAAATATATACTGAGAAATACCAGTGCCGAATCAAACCGAGTAGGGTTGTGAATAAGGGAGCAGCACTCCACGACAGAGATAAAATTAAAGCAATTCATGACTTTCCAAAACCAAAGACTTGGCGATCTGATGAAATTTTTTGGCATGGTAAATTACTATCATCGTTTTGTACCCCATACAGCAAAAATTTTGGGACCGCTGAATAGGTTCTTAAATGGGGTGAAAAAAAAAAAAGAGTGAGATGCGGATACTGAAGGTAGTTTTGAACAAGTTAAGAGGCAATTGTAAATAAGCGCGAGTAATAAGCCAAAATTACGTTCACTACTAACCATATCATAATATTAAAATATTTATTTGCTTAAAAGATATTATAAATTTATAACGTCTTGCTTATTAAGCAATTATTAAGCGTGTTTTAAGAAAATAAATATTTTAATATTGTGATAAAGTTAAGAGGCTATGCAAACGCGACTTGACTTTTTCACCCTTCTCAAGTTGCAGAGTATCCTTATTGCAGTAACTTTGCTATGGGTGGTGCATAACATGAATTTCCCCTGATGGTCCAAACCACTTGGCGTTTTCTCCCGTAAATTACCACTTGCGCAGTGCAATTAATAGGAATTAGGAATTATTAGGACTAGGAATTTTTAGCAACATATTCTGCATTCCAGTATTTTAGACATATGTTACAGGCTCGAGTATTTGCGTTGTACATGAATCATACACCATTAATTTTTGCATTTCACGCGAAACAAGATAAATGTTCCCCTAGAAGGCTTCGGCGATTATATTTTATATCGCACTACGGATATACGTTACATGCCAGTTAAAGGAAATTTTGTTTCTGATAGTTTATCGAGAATTTGTGAGATTCAGTATTCGACATTTGCTTATTCAGAGTTATGGGCAAAGTTGCAAACGGAAGAAGAGGAGCTAAAAGCTATTTTTGATGTAAAGGTTGAGTTTAGCGGGAAATTATCTAAGGTACAAATGCATGATGCTCAGACATTTTTGTATTGTGAATCTTCAGTTGAGGTAAATAGGTTTATGTCCAACAGGTTCTAAGGGAAAGAGGTATTTAATTTAATGCATGGGTTGTTGCATCCAGTAACACGGACTTCTAAGCAGTTACTGTGTTCAAAAGCACATTTGGACCAGATTAAATAAGGATGTTCCTGTGGGTGTAGAGCATGCGTAACCTGTCTAAAAACAAAGGTTCATTTACGTGATAAATCTCCTTTAATGCGATTTCTAGTCCCAGATGAGAGATTAGCGCACATATTATTAGACATAATCGGTCCGTACCTTTAGTACATGGATTGAGATATTGTCTAACGATGATTTTCAGGTTTACTTGATGACCAGAGGCTGTACCTATAGGAGATATAACTGCTGAAACTGATGCTCAGATCGTTTTGGTATACCTCAGAGGATGACATGCGGTAGACAATTTGAGCCCATACTGTTCAAGACTCTGACAAGGTTACTCGGCACTAGTCCAGCTATGTCAGCTTCATATACACCGCAGTGTAATGGTTTGGTGAAGTGACTTCATCGACTTTTAAAACAGGCCGTAATATGCTTTAAATTCGATTGGTTCGAAGCTCCTCCTCAGGTTTTGCTAGGTCTCCGAACAAAGTTGCGAGATGACCTTGGTGCGTCTACAGCTGAATTAACGTATGGAACCATCTTATGGGTTCCGGGACATTTGTAGATCCTTGTTAGACCCACCAAATTATACCGCCAAGTTACAGAAAATAATGTGTGTTTTGAGACCCTTTCAACCTTTAAGGCATGGACAGCAAAAAAATCTACGTTCTAAAAGAACTCAATAACTGCAGCCACGTTTTTGTCCGGACAGCTTCTTTTAAGAGGGCTCTACAACTTACGTATGAGGGATCGTTCCATTTATAAAGAAACGGGACTTTATACTTTTCATTCATGGTCAAGAAAAACTTTTAAATTTGGATAGGTTAAAATCTGCTTTTCTTTTGTCAGAAAAAGAATTTGCTTCTTCGATCTACACTACTAGAGCTGGAAGGAATGTTTAGTTTCGTCTCAGAGAAGTTGTGTGAGACTGGCAAGAGAGTTGTTTAGCGAAGCGAAAGAAATAATTTTTTAATATTCGATCGTTTTCATCCGCAAACAATAATCCAGAAGAATTGAATTAACTCTTCTCCGCATTTTATTATCGACGCTGTAGTCCGTAGACATTCAAATGTTGTCGGCGCAAATATAATTTAATGTTCTGTGTTTTCTACTCAGTAAATAATTTTGTTTAATTTTAATGAATGTATATTATTATTTTTCATCATGTCTAGCGCATCCTTCGTCCTTTAAGAGAATAGACAGCGATGACAGCGATGACCTCCTCAGGAACTCAGCTTTCGCTTTAGAGAGTTAGTGCAATCCCGAGGGGTATAAAAGAGAATAGACAATCAGCGCATGCACAGAAAGCATGATGCACATTTCAATGATACCATTGTGGAGTCTCATTTCATTGATTCTTTAAGTAAAGGAACGGAGAAAAAGGTATTAGTTGCTTTCACTGTCCAAGTGTACTTATTAATGGCAAAGTAAAATTTTCTCTATAAACTACAACTTATTTCATATGAAAATTTATAAATATTAAAAAGTTACGTTAATTTACTTACATGTGTTTACATTTTCGACCATTTTTAAATCAAAATTTTCTCTTTAGGTTATCTTTTTTAATTTTGTTTTAATAATTATGCGTATTTCTTAACACTTACTCTTATGAGTTTTTTTAATACCTTGGATAAATTCACCCAAGAAGTATACATAGTTTATGTGTTTTACATTAAATATTAATACAATTATAATACATTTAATCTTTCATAAACCTAATATAAAATTTCCTTGAAAATCCTTAATTTAATTCTGTCCAAAAAATTATCGTATTTAAATGTTTTCTTCCAAAATGCTATACTTCCCAAATGTTGCTATTTTAATGCATTTAGATGCAATTGTATTCTAAATTTTTCTTAATTCCACAATATAATTTTAACTCTAAAATTTATTAATAAACTGAAATTAAAAATTATAATTAATGACATGAAATATTTTAACAGATGTAAATTTCAAACTGGGCTAAAAAAATGTCCAGACTTGGATTCGAACGAGGGATCTTTTGGCTGAAGCTGCCAATGCTCTACCAACTGAACTATCCCGAACGAATCTGATGGAACTTTTTTCTCCCAGCTAACCTTATTGATTGACCATTATTGACCCTCTGGTCTTAAATCTGGTCCAGCTCAACAGAATAAACCGCCGTTAATGGAACTCCAGAAATGTTTAGAAACGTAATTGCACTAGATAAGTTTTAACACAATTATTCCAATTGGTAAATAAATCATATTGGATCTAAATTTACAACTGTTCGAAAAAAAAATGTCGTTTTTTTTTCGCCCAGTTGGAAATTTACATCTGATATGATTTTATTTTCCAATTATAATAATTGTGTAAAATTTATCTACTACAGTATTTTGTTCATAAGAAGTAGCAACATTTCCAAAAACATAGCTATGTGTTTTTACAGAATATTATTCCTATCAATGGTTTTCAAGATTTAGACTAATTTTATTTTTCTATGGACTTAATGTCCTGTTACAGTAGCTTTTACAAAAGAAAAAATAAATCTAAACGGAAAAAATGTCGGTTATTTTGATCACATAATTTACAATTATATTCCCTGTGGTATTTCGGGAATACTTATTGAATATGCCTGTTTTTTTTTAATATACGATTTTTATTTTTTTTTTCGTACGAATTTTAAACGCACTTTAGTTTATAATTCTCTGAAGATTATAAAAAAATCCAGAAAAATATAATTCTCTTAAGGAATTCTAAAAAAGTGTTAAAGTGTGCGCTAAGAAAAACATGATCCAATTTTGAAAGTGGTCTCTATACTTTATTCCATGGACAACATTTCAGAGCAGACATTCTTACCAATCGGTTAATACCACTAGCATTTTAAAAGATGATTTGTGGTGCAATTAAGCGGGACACAGACTTTTTTTTTACACGACTATTCTTCTTAATAATTCATATCTTTTTTTAACCAAAATTATGAAATAACAACCTAAAAATTACAATTACTGTTTATATACATATATGACATATATTATATAAAAACTTTTAAAAAATGTTTCTAAAAAGACATGTTGTAAAAAGTTTGAATTTGTGTCATTTGCGATATTTTATTACGTATGCGTATATTCTACTGTATTTTAATCGCATTATTAAAAACACTTAATAGGATATCATATTATTATTAAGAGTATATTGAATGGCTATTTATATTTTTTAAAAAAACATTTATTACACTTTAATTATATGTTCTAACATATTTTTAAACACTTCACGGAAATATACTAGCGAAAAATCATAAGGAAATTCATAGGAATATTAAATAAAAATCATTTGATTGAATGCTAAGTAATGTATAAGTAACAGAAGACGTTTAACCTCTTCATGGATCATTTTTTATGGTGGGATATAAATGGCTTAATTTTTGCACGATTTATTCATTTAAAAAAAAGAGAGAGACCGAGAAACAAAACAAATTCACATACAGGAATAACGTCCACGTTTGATGTGGCTGAGCGTTAATGGTAATTTATGAGTAAAATGATTTCTTATAAAAAAAAAAAAAAACATTTTCCCTTACATTTCTACAATTTTTTTAAACTTAATATATTTAATATATCTGATATTATTTTTATCGAATTATAACGATTTCAAATAATCCAAAAATACTCACGCTTATTTTATATATGAGGATGTGAGTTTCAAAACTCGCCTTATTATAATCGCCTAAAAAATCGAGTTTTCTCTATCAGTCAGTTTATATCGTGAATATTGTGCAGGATCAACAATATGCCAAATTTTTGTTATAGATATGCTTATGTACATCAAAATCAAAAATAACATAATTTTATTTAGTAAGTAATCAGCTGTAATAGCCTAAAGAGCATACAAATGCATTTGTAAATAAATAAATATATATAAAAAAAAAAAAAAAAAAAAAAATGTTGCGATCGCTCTGATTTCAGCGCCATATTAAATTTCGTTTCTGCAACTTAACTGTAAGTTTCGCTGTTTACATCTGAAAAAATATGCGGATTTCATTGAGTCTACTGTGTAAATAATTACACAGAGATGCACTTTTTATGCATTTTTTTTTTCAAATTATTATTAAGGAAGAGTTTTTTTTTTTAAATTTAATCTTATTTATTGATTATATGACCACTATCGGTGAACTTGTATCGAAAAACACTACATTGTCCAAAAAACTTCATTTATCGTGTATGTCTAGTATTTCAAAATCTCTGTTTACAATCGTTGGACGCAGTCAGAGGTTTTTCATATTCCCAAGAGTTTTGAAACTCATGTCTTCATATCTAACTGTACATCGGGAATAACATTATCAGTTCAGAAAAGCCATGCAATTTTTACTTCTTTCGTTCAGGGATCTGTAGTGAATAAGTTATCAAATTTTAGTTCATTATTTTATTGACTGTAATTATGATTTTAAAAAACTAAATAGCCACATATGACGCCAAAGGGGTGAAGAGATTAATGAATGTTAAGTAGTGTATAAATAACAGAAAACTGTTAATGAATGCTATGAATAACATTTTCGAAAATCCGTTCCTAAAAGAATATAAATAATGTATAAATTCCGCTACAATTCTGTGTAATCTGAAATAAAGATTTGTCTTACATAACTATTTGGAACAAACAAAAATATTATACATTTGTAATGACTTTTCAAACGTTTGTATAATTCTCTGTCATAAAAATAATTTATTAAAATGGTGAAATATTAATTCCTGGCGGACATGAACTCCACTCGTTTCATATACTCCGCATAATTATTTTAAACATACCTAACTTATATCTTCAATTTAAATATTCAACATTTCTAAAAATTAACATTCACGGTTAATTAAGCTTTTCGGCGAATAGTTATTTTCTGATATAATGGATTTCTTTGCCGAACTTTTGAATTCATTTAAACTTTCAAGCATGTAATTGTTGTGTATACATCGAGGGCTTCAGATGAATATTAATAACATTTATTTAAATTTTAAGTGTTATTGGTTAAGAAGAATATTCATTAATTCATTTCTTCTTCTTTTGTGAATTATGAACAATTGTTTGAAATAAATCTTCAAGGAATAAATTATAACGTATATTATGTATGATAGTTTATTATCTTTTTTTATCATATTTTGTAACCTTATTGAAGAAGAACTGAAGTAAATCAATAACTTACACAAAACAAATTATTCACGCCACACTGTAAAACATTTATGTAACATTACTACATAACGATAGGGGTAACAGGCTGCCTTCAAAATTAAGGAATAATTTAACTTACATAATCGTAAAATTTATATTGATATACATGGTTAAGATTACACATTAGTGTAACATAAAACCAGTTATAACGGATAAATTACTCAATAAAATGTAAGCAGCATGACTGCCACCAATTTTATGGATTGACATTCCAAAAATTTTGTACAGTGCATATACGTCAAACATATGTAATTAAATTACAATCACGGGAATTTGAAGAAAAATACCCGACTTTCAAAGATTTTTGTATTTTTTTTCCATCAGTATTTACTTATTTCGCGCATTTTAAACAGAATGGTTTTCTTCAAAAGGACCAAAAATTTGTTGTACCAATTTATTCTTATCCACAGTCAACTCAAATCCTCATGAATATTATCCCTTATTTTTACACACAGAATTCTGTTATATATTAAACTTTTTTAACCTGTTAATAACACAAAATCCCTGTGCAGACATCTCTGTACAATACTGCGGTTATTTTAAAAATATAAAATAATATTGTGAATCTTAAATCAACAGGAAAAATGTAAATATTTTTACCAATGTTAAAGGCTATAAAATTTATAAAAGAAAACCAAACTGAAAGAAATTCTATATACCATTTATAGAATGTAATGAAATCGGAAAGGTATCACCCACATACCTGCTTTTTTATAAGGTAAATTTTAATTATAATTTAGCGCTCGAATTCAACGTCAAGCGTTATATATATATATATATATATTAGTGTTTCCCCCAGAATAAAAAAGGGCAGGGTGCTCCTTCAAAAAAGGGCATTTCAGGTGAACAAAAAGGGCACTTTAACCGAACAAAAAGGGCGCTTCAGCTGAACAAAAAGGGAACTTTTTTAAGAAAAAGGTTTTTGAAATTTTTGTTTTGATTGCTGTTTATTTGATTGTCACAAATTTCGTCAAAAGATCGCGGAAAAAGCGCGAATTTCGTCAAAAGATTGCAGAAAAAGTGCGAATTTCGTCAAAAGATCATTGAAAAAGCGCAAATTTCGTCAAATGATCACGAAAAAGCGCGAATTTTGTCAAAAGATCGCGAAAAAACACGAAGTTTGTCGAATGATCGCGCCAAAAGCACGAATTTCGTCAAAAGATCGCGGAAAAAACGCGAATTTGGTCAAATATTTTCAGAAAACCGCGAATTTCGTCACATAATTGCAGAAAAAGCGCGAATTTTTGTCAAAGGATCGCAGTAAAATGCGAATTCCGTTAAAGGATAGCGCAAAAAACCCGAATTTCGTCGAAAGATCGATGAAAAAACGCGAATTTCGCCAAAGGATAGCGAGAAAAAACACAAATTTCGTCGAAAGACCGATGAAAAAACGCGAATTTTGTCTAAGGGCCACTGAAAACATCCATAATTAGCGCCGAGAGGAGATCGTCCCCCGGCATTCCCCTCTGCTGTAACGTTTCAGAAAATTTACTATGAATTTCAATTTTTTTTTTTTACTTAGAATCACCCTGATTTAGTTATATATTGGAATTCAGATTTTTATGCGGAAGGAACAGGGGAATTTTTGTTTCCAAGGTATGCTCATAGACTACTTTCTCAAAAACTCAAATTTTTAATTTGTTTGGATCAGATTTTTAATCTGTGTAATATAATAATTGATTTGATATCAGAAACAATACTACAACCACATACATGGCGAAATTCAAGATTTTTTTCCACGATCGTTTTGCTAAATTCACGATTTTTTTCCACGATCGTTTCGCGAAATACACTACTTTTTTCTACGACTGTTTCGCGAAATACACGATTTTTTTTTCACGGTCGTTTCGCGAGAATCATGGTTTTTTAACGATTTTTTTTCCACGACTATTTCGTAAAATTCACGATTGTTTACCAGGATCGTTTGTCGAAATTCACATTTTTCCCCCGCGTTCCTTTGTTGAAATTAGGGTTTTTTGCTTCACTTGATTGCCGATTCTTTTTCTGTGACCGATTGATCAAATTGGCAATATTTTTTCGTGGCCGATCAACAGAATTAACGATCTTTGTTTGCGCAATCTTGACGAAGTTCGTGATAATTTTTATGATATCTTTTGACGAAATTTTCGTTTTTTCTCCCTGATCGATGGATGAATTTAATTTTTCTTGCGATCGATTGACGATTTTTGTGATATTTTCCAGCAACTTATTGGGACATTTTGAGGTTTTTCTTTTGATCCCTTGAAGAATTTCGAGGGCGTTTCCCGCGATCGATCGACGATTTTCGCGGCTTTTTTACCGCGACTAACTGAAAGACTTCGTGATTCTTTTCCCGCGGTTGATTAACATAATTGCCGAAATTTTCCAGCTACCTATCAGCGAATTTTGTAGGTTTCATTCTTTGGATCGATTGGCCAATTTCCAGAGATTTTTCCCCTCTATCGTCTACGAATTTCGCTATTTTTTTCCCTGCGAATGATTAACAAATTTCGCGATTTTTTTCCTGGATGTGATTTTTGAATTTCGCGATTTCTTTTCTTCCGACTGATTGATGACATTCGCGTTATTTTCTAGCAACTTTTAGGCAAATTTTGAGGGGTTTTTCTGGCGACCAATCGACTACTTTCGAGATTTTGCCCCCGTGACCTACTGGAGAATTTCGTGATTGTTTTCCTGTGATCGATTAACATAATTGGCAATATTTTCCTTCTACATATTAGGAAATTTTGCAGGCTTTATTCTTGGGACCGATTGGGTAACTTCCGGGCCTTACTGGCGGAACTCACGGTTTTTGCTTCATGCTAGCGTAAACGAATTACACGATTTTTTTCCGCGAACGATCGACAGATTTCGCGATTTTTTCCCCGTGAGCGATTGGAGAATTATTTTAGTTTCTCGTGCGTTAGATTAACGAAATTCACGATTTTTCCCGCGTCCGGCTGAAACAGTTGTTTTTCCGACCGACTGATGAATTTCACAATATTTTCCCGCGATTGACAGACTTTTTTTTGCGATATTTTTGCGCGACCGACTGACGAATTTCACAATATTTTTTCACGATCGATAGACTAATTTTGCAATATTTTCCCGCGATCAATTCTAGAATTTCAGATCCATCGATCGATTGCAAATTTCCGGATTTTTTCGCGACATATTGTTAAGATTCGTTAGTTGAAACATGCCGAGGGCAAAATTTTGCAAACCCAAAACGGGCAGGACGCGTTTGCAGTTATATAAAAATGGGCAGGGCGCATTTACAGCTATAAAAAACGGGCAGGGCGCTGCGCCCTCACGAAAACGCTTAGGGGAAACACTATATATATATTTATTTATACACCCACACACACATATCTATATAGATATATGTGTGTATATATATTCAATATATGCAGAAAGGTATTGAATGTCCTCTCATGTAAGAAGTCGTTTAAAATATAATTTATTTTGAGTCTATTGTAAACATTCCGTTTGCTGTTTAATTATGGAAAATAAATCAATGTTAAACTTCAGTTTTTGAATACATAAAGATTTCTTGACTTAAATATAGTTTTTGTTAATTTTATTCTGTATACACTGATTTCTTAAATAATATGAAATCAAAAATGCTATTATTACACGGTTGTTACATTTTTCAAAGTATATATAATCATATACTCGTATAATAACGTTTTTATCTATGTTTTAATTTTTTTGCGATTTGTTCTGGAATAATTTTTCGAGTAGAATATGTGTGCAGTTTATTAAAAATTGGTTAATTTTATGTAGTTATTTTTTTATATTATATGTAATAATTATGCAAAACATATATCGTGGAATAATGTTTACAAACATATTCGAAATATTTAATTCTTTTATATAATAAATATGTTCTACAGAAGAAATATGTGTATTGCATTAATTACTTTATATTATCGTACAAATTCCATTTCATATAGATATTTTTCTTTATTAAATCGCAGACGAATTTTTATAGTGCTCAATAACTCAATTAATTACAATAATTTTAACGATTCATCTTGCTTGTTATAGTTGAAATTTCTCACAAAATTCTATGAATTTATACAATGGTATTTTTCTTCTTGAATAACTAAGAAATTTATTAATTTGAACTTACAGACTCATTAAAACTATGGTTATTAATTAGCGTGTAAAATTGGTGCTATTGGAGATCCGTAAATTAACAGATAATAACCACTAATTATTGACAGACGCTTTTATGGAATTCAAAGAATGCACTTGTTAAAATTATTCGTTTAGGATTATCTTTATCTTTATTGTTTATTTTTAAAATTGGCTTTAGTTTCGTCAAGTTAATCATTTTGTTTTGGGTAAACATGCACAAAAAAACATTAAATTATATTAAAAAGCACATATTATTACTAGAACTAAAAATCACGAACTAAAAATGACTGAAAAACCTATTAAGAACACCCGATTAGAATATATAATACTTCTACGGTATTACAGTAAGCTAGTTAAAAAAAATTATTATTAAGAAAGTCTGGGACACAAAACTCTTCAAAATTTCTAAAAATATTTTATTGCAGTAAAACATTCTTTGCTTTTTTCTACTTAAAATGACGCTTAAATCATGTTTAAAGCCTTATTAGAACAGAATATAATATTTTTTTCCGTTTTGGTTTGTTTTCAAAATCTAGCTTTGAAGCAATGGTCGTCATGCAAACGACTTCATGTGAAAATGTGTTTTTCTTCATGATGGGTTTTTTCACCATTTCTCGTATTGAAATTGTTATAAATCAAGGACCCTTAATGACATGCGGTTCAAACTTGGAACATGCCTTTTTGTACTAGATTACTTTAATTTTGAATCAGCAAATTTGAAAAAAATATTTACTTTTGAAAATATGATTTTTTTTAAGTTGCATCATTTTTTCTTTAATTTTTACTTTAAATTGTTTTAATTTTTTTTAATTAATATATTTTTTAAATGCTGAATCCAAATTAGAACTTATATATTTATCTTTATTTAAATGATAAAAAATTGAAATTCTACTAATAATATTTCGAGTTATAACGATTTTAATATACCTCACTTTTTTAATAAATTTTAAAATTTAAATTTTTTAAAGAAAATTAGGAGAAGCTTTATCATGTGATTTTGTTTACAAATGATATGGTTATCCCTCACAAAAAATTCAAAATGTTAACTCAATAAATAAAAATAATTTTAAAATGTGTCCCGGACCCACTTAAACGTATAATAATATAAATATATTTAAAAATATAAGAATCCTGTATATTTCGCATTGCCTAAAAATAGTGACTTTGTGGCTGAAAATTCGATTTTAATATTTTTTCTGAGTTCAATAGCTTAGCGCATTTTTTCCGTTAAATTCAATTTCTCGCACATCTGTCTCTTTTCTGTAAAATAAATATTAGTCGTTAAATATAGTAACTTTATTACTAATAATGCTGAAAATAGATGTAACATTGAAAATGCACAGAATATGCAGAAAGCGCAAACAAAATTAGGATGCATATCTTAGTATAACTTTGTTTTGATTTTTTATCTACATGCTTTTGGCACTTGTCCTTTTGAGGCTTTCTTCATTTTGAACACCAGTGCCTGAGAGGTTCTGCTCTCGAAGCTGGTAGACGGGAGGTGGTTTGTTCAAACTCAAACGTGCCCTTCGGCTTAACCATTCGGAGCTTTCGTGGTTTTCTTTGAACCTTGGGAAACCTTGACTAATACTGTTTAGGTTCCCTTAGAAAAACTCCCACGAAGGGCACTCCTCCTTGGACCCATATCCCTTGCGCAGAAAACCTACCGTCAAAAATCACCCATTGGACATTTCTCTTTTCTTCGAGGATTTCCTTATTTAGCGATATTCTTCTTTAAATTTTAGTATACAGTGGTTTATCTTAGATTAAGCAGTGCAAAATGGTCTTGGATTTTTCTACAGGTACCACTGCTGTGTTACTTATGTCTCAGTTTTATACGTGCACCTTGTGAGATCATGCTTTTTTATGAAAAAAAGCACTCATCTACAGAATTTGCATAAGTATTACATATCACCTGTTTTTCATGTTCAGTGAGTGCAAAATGGAGGCAGACTATAAATACTCTTTATAATTTAATTTAATAAAAAGTTTATACACATTTTCTTCCGGTATTCTTTAGCGGTATTTTTAAATAGCTGTCGCGTAGGAGAAGAGATACACGGCAAGCGTATACCATCAATATACAGAATAAGAAGTAAACATCGGTAATAATACACAATGAAGCAAATATTTCATCCGTCACAAACATGATTGATAGAGTTAATCTTTTTTTGTTGTTTTTGAGCATTTTATTTATGTATAAGGATCTTTATTTTGGGCACTGTTACAGCAGAAATTTTCCATATGATACTTGAATTTAAAGAAATGCTAAAAAATGGATTGTATATGATAACACTAAAATATACAAAAATACTCACATTTATGTTTTTGAAATACTTTTTTTCTACAGAATTTTAAATTATGTTATTATACACACTCTCTCCCACCTGGAATAAGATGAGGTGAGAATATCATGATTTAAAAATATGCTATTTAAAAGGCGGTTTTAATTAAAAACCAAATATGCATTACATTAAGGAGCGTTACATAAACAGCAGTGTGGTTTATGAAATATTCCAAAGAACACAGTAATTTCGAAACATCCTTACTTACTTGATTTTTAAATAAATGGCATCCATTGTTTTCACAAGCTATATTGGGCATTAACTAACATTTAGCATTAGCTTTTAACTTTAATACATTTCATCATTAATCTTATATGTCTCTGCGAATAACAGGTTGTATAAAAAACACGTTTGAATTGCTCTGTTGTTGTTTTTTTATGCAGGTATTTTCCATGCTCGTTATAACTGTTATTAAAGAGTAATCAGTTTTAATCCTTTATTTATTTATTTTCGATATTGTTTTTCATATTTGTTTAAGAAAAATATACATTTATAAATCAAACAGAAAAAAAGAATTTAACTATTAAATTGTAACCAGGCGTAATTTCAATTGAAAATGTGTACGTATTTAGTGAGTTAAACTGATTTTCCCCTTTGCATGCATTCTTATCAAAACTGCATTTTCGTTACTTTCGCGCACTGTGCGTTATTACCGATGATTTCTTCTTCGTTTTATTTCCTATTCTGTATTATGATTGTATTTATTTATAGTTTGTTTTTGTTTGTTTGCCATGAATAGCGGAAAATAAATAAATTGTCTTTTTATTAAATGAAATTCCACCATCTACCGCATTGTGCCTTCATTCATTAGCAGTCATTTGTTTTGCACAGATATACAGAGCGCAAGGGTAAATTGGCAATACTTTGCATTTTTTTTATTTCCAGTGATTTTGGAAAAATTACTTTTCTAAGGTTATGACTTAAGTTTTTTTACGCTACAAGCGTTTACAATTGGAAACAATTATCATGTCGAAGAAATATGAAGTAATAGCAAAAGTACTGTCTTGAAAGCACGCACAGCGAAAATATTTCTTTTGCACTGGAGAATCATATTTTATTAGTTTGAAATCGAAATTGTTAATTAAAGATTAATTTTGACGCAAGGGGAACAATTGGGGTAAATACTGACAGCTTGATAACTGATTTCGTCAGTTGTGCTTCGGATGTTAAGAAGTGCGAACGTTATTTACCATTGTTCCTGGTTACGTCCGTATAGCATTTTGGGGTTCTTCATGTTTATTGAAGATTAACGAAATGGGTGATAAACCCATAAAGGTTGTAGTGACTATGGAGAAGAACCTACGCACAGTTAATCAACTACAGTCTAGAAACGGCAAAAACTATTTTTATGGTGTTATAAATTGGTAAATGTACAGTGGGTGACTAGAAGAAAAATCGATCAAAAAGTGCAAAGTGGAATACTGACAAAGCCAGTGGAAGTGGAATGAAAAAATGAAAACAAAATTGCTGAAAAGTAAGCATAAAGACGTCGACGAAGCCTTATTTATGTGGCATTAACACTTAAAAGCAAATGGCTTGCCTGTTACTGGGCTGATATTGCAGGAAAAGGCTTTGTTGAATAAAGAAAAATAAGAATTTACTGCCAGAGAAGGATGGTTAAATAGCTTTAAAAAACGATTGAATATTCGTAAAATTATCACAAGTGGGGAGTCTTCATCTGCTGCTAAACAGACTGTACTTTTGTTCAAAGAATATCTTGCTAAGCTTATTCTACAGAAGGAGATTTCTCGGGAGCAGTTGTAAAACTGCTATGAGAGCGATTTAAATTATAACATGTTTGCTATAAAAACGCTTGCATCAAAGAAAGAAACCGCTGCTGCGGGGTACAAGAAAAGCAAGGAACACGTCACCATGTTATCTTGTAGTAATGCAACCTGCAACCATAAGTTTAGGTTGAATTTATTAGGAAAGACAAACAAACCTAGAACTTTTAAAAACAGAGAAATAAATCAGAAATAAGCACCCCTATATGACACGCATCTAAAGAGAGCATGGTAAAGAGAACTGTAAAAGGTGGTTCCAAAATGAACTCGAACTGATTGTAGAAAAACATTTGAAAGACAACAATTTGCCGCAAAAAGCTTTGCTAATTCTTGAAAACGCAGCGTCGCATCCGTTCATTGATGAAATCGCAGATAAAAACATAAAAGTTGAATTTTTCCCACCCAATGGGAAGACTTTTTTTCAGCCGATGGACCAGGGTCTTTGAAATGATAAAGATAAAGTATCACCGGCGTCTTTTCCATTCGTTTATATCAGCGATTGATAATAATGAAGACCACATAACCACTCTGAAAAAGATTGGCATGCTAGATGTCATAAGGTGGATGGCAGAAGCATGGGATGAAATTCCAAACATAGTAAATGCAAAGTCTTGAAACATTATTTTGGACCATAAGGGTGGACATAATCCAGTGTGGGAAACTGTAGTGAAAGTTCAGAACGGTAAGCTTCTTCCGTTGCTGAAATATACTCCGGTCTCTGACGATGTCGCAGAGGACATCACAGGATTGGTGGCAAACGATGAAGTTAATGAATTCACTGAAAAAAATATTGTAGAAATGGTAACAAAAGGAGAATTAATAGAAGAAAAAGAGAAAGATGTACGTAGGAAAAATCTCATTCCAAATTCGGAAGGTCTCAAGACGATTTGAGGCAGCACTGCAGTACATTAGCCAGTAGGAGGAAACGACGCCAGCTGATATCATCTGCTTGCGTAAATGGAAGGACATTGCGTCGCGGAAGAGAGTTAATAAGAAAAAGCAGTCAACAATCAAGGACTTTTTCAAAAACTAATACTGTAAGTTTTGACCCTTTTATCTTATGCATAAATTTTCATATCTTTATAATCGTTTTTTAATAAACAGTAAAATAAGGTTTACTGATTTCTTTACGAATTAGGCTTACGTTCTACGTTAATTTTTTGCTTATTTTGAAACTCTGTCTACTGTATATATATAATTTGTCTTAAAATGTGTAACATGTATTTTTAATGTCATAGCGGCGGAAGGGCAGGAAAACAGTAAATATTTATAGAACTCCGGCCTATCCGGCTTTTATGTTATCAAGACTACCCTTCCGCACATTATCCCAAATAGTTAGGAGTTTACTGTATAGCTATGTATATTAGCATAATTAGAATTTTATTAGCCGTAAGAGTTACTTAAAAAAATTCTTGACAGTACCTTAGCTTTTACGCAGTCAATGTGCTGTTATGCCTTAAATTATATAAATTTTACTTGTGCATAAATATGTTCTTTAATTCTAATGTTTATTTTATTTAAACGTATAGAATTTTGGCATTAAGATAAGTTAAGGTTTATATTAGCAAGGAACGTTAGGTACAGGTTTGTATTAAGTGTATTATTTGTCTTATTGAAAACTTAAAAATAAAACGAAAATACAGTTTTAATGTTTGTAAGGCTGGCGAAAGAGTTAAAATTTAATATTTTTCGAAGAATGTTAAATATTTCATTGAACTTTGATGACCGGGGACGAGTAAACTTATGACTAATTTATAAAGTTTTTTTATTCACAGCAGCTGTCAAAAATATTAATTGGGAAATTTTTTAATTCTTATTAAATTTCTCTTAGTAATTTGGAATTAAAAAGTAAAATTAATAGGTAACACAGTCGATCAACAAGGTGTTAAAAAAGTTTTCATGAAATAAATTGTATTAGGATAAAACTGAGGATGAGGACCCCTCTGAACTAAACTCGAAAACAATTCTCCTTATAAAAATTAACAGCCCCTCTTACTGCAATTTATGGACCTTGATGATCACAAGGAAATTTTTCATAAACTCATAATCGAAAAAGTTTCATGAAAAATTTACTATAGCTCTCACTTGGGTATACATAATTACATAAATATATGTGCTGAATCTATTTATAAACTTGCTTAAAACATTACTGAAATTTCATTATTTCGCGAAACATCACAATATTGGTGACATAATTATTTTTCCACAAAGACAAAACTTGTTTCTGTGTGTTTTGAAATTCGTAAATTATCATTTAAAACAGAAATTTAACTAGAAAAAAGTATTTGTATTTAAAAAGTTTGTTTTACTTAACCGCATTTAAAGAAAAAAATCATTTCAGTGTTAAAACGTATGAAATTGTAAATTTTGATGCATAAAAAGAAAGAATTATCATTTTGTTTTAACTACTCATAAGGTAGAATACATTTTATTTGTTTTTTGGTATATTCATCAAGACGGATTTTTTTCCGATATGTTCTCCGAATAACATGCAGACAATATCAATAATTTTATTCCATTACTGAAAGCTATGATTCGATTTGAAAAAAAAAGTAAAATAACAAAATTCTCGTAATATTTTTGAATTAAATTAGCAAAATAAATATGTAACACTGTCGACCAATAGTGTTAAATAAAGATTTCATTAAATGAATTGCATTAGGTTAAAACTGAGGACTGCTCTTAACTTATCTCAAAATGCCTACTTAAAACATGAAACAGCCGTTATTGCTGCAATTTATGGACCTCGGTATCACGAGAAAGTTCTTCATAAACGCATGCTCGAAAGAGTTTCACAATAAGAAACTTTTCTTGTGAAAATGCTACGTAATTATATAAATATTAGGTCTATAATTAATCTATTTATAATCTTAGCTAAAAAATTATTAAATTTTCATTATTTGTGACACATTATGCTGTTGCTGACGTAATGATTTTTTTTATAAGAAAAACATCCAGTATTTAATGAAATTGACAAATCATAATTTATAACGAAATTTATCTATAAAAAATACTTTGTTCTAATGAAATATGTTTTACTTAACCTCATTTAAAGCAATATTCCATTTCAGTGTAAAAACATATGAAAATGAAAATTTCGATGCACAAAAAGAAAGAAAGAGAGATTTCTGAAGATAAAAAATATTTCTGTAGACATGTTTATTATAATAAAAAATACTTTCATTCGAGTGGTACTTTACGAACGAATTAATGTATAACACATATTTGGGTTAATGGACCTTATTCTCCCTTTCGATTCGAGACTATTAAAACCACCATTTTACCAATTGTGACATCACAGGAATAATGTTCATTGTATTTACCGCATGCAGATGATTACAGACAATTTCGTTTAAACTTAAAAGAACATAAATATTTTAGCATTTCTTTCTAGTTTATAATAAAGAAAGAAATGCACCCTGTTCTTCCATTCGGTTCGAGGCTATAAAAATCACAATTTTGTCAATTGTGACGTCACAAGAATACTGTACATAAGAAAGCTATTCGATATTTTGTATATCTTCCACTAACCAACACTTCAGAACTTCTTTAGATTCATTATATACGTTGATGAGATTAGAATATTAATGTTTTATTAATTAATCATAATGTGGAATAAATTTTATTTGTTCTTCGGTTATTCAATCAAGACCGGTTATTTTTCTATATGTTGTATGCATAACATGTAGATGATAATCAATATTTTTATTCCTCTATCCAAAGCTACGATCACTCTTGAAAAAAAAGTGAAATAGCATCTTGAAAATTCAGTTCAAAAGATACGTTTCACCTGAAATTGCTTTAATTATTTTAACGTAAAGTCGTGGGAAAAAGTCCGCAACGAATTACTGTAGTAGAAAGTTGCTGATACCAAAAGAATGGAAATAAAGTCTGCTTTTAAATGATGTATATAAAGTTTGCTTAGGGGTGTTCTGGATATTAAAACCAGCCAAAGCTTTGTTTTTTTAGAAAGCAATAGCTATTTTTAAAAGATTAATTTACATTTTCTGTTCAAATTATGATTAGATACCAAATTTCAACTCATTTGGATAATAAGTCTTTCAGTTATAAAAGTTCAAAATTGAGATCTTATAATGTTAAATTAGAGTTTTGTATTTCTATTAATATCTCCTGAAATTATAATCCTAATGTGCTAATTTTTTTTGTGTGATTGTAATACTAGAAAAAGCAAATATAAATACATTAAAAATGTAAGATCTAAAATTAATCATAGCAAATTCAGGAAAAATTGTACTTAGACCATTTGAAACGTCATTTGAATTTTTTTATGGTGTCATCATTTAAAAAACCAATTTTGCGTTTTTTATATGTAGATGTCCTCTTAAGCAAATGTTTTACATACCTTTAAAAGTAGACGGTATTTCCAATACTTTTATAGCAATAACTTTGTCCTAGAATTATATGTTGAAGAATTAGAAGGTGATGTTTACTGTTTTTCCACGACAATACATAAAATGTGTTTAGTAACATTTTAGTTTTTTAAAAAATCAAAATTTACTCGTTCAAAGAGCAGCGTTGAAATCATTACGTTTACACGTGTTTTCCAACTTCCGACTTGTAAATCTCTCCGACATAATGTTCTCCAAATTCTGAGAAGTATTGGCTTGGCGAAAAAACGAAATTTTTTCTTTACATTTATTCTGAAAAATCAATCCAGATTCCGCTGGTAAATTTTATTGATATTTTATTTTATACATACATTTATTCTTTAGTACTTATTTTCATATTTGTTTGAGTAAGAGCTTTAAGGGGAATTTTCTTGATAGATTTAATGTTTAAATTTAAGAATTTGAACATACACAGAAAAGAAAGCTTTAAAGTAAGAATGAATGTAAAATGATTTTTGAAAAATGCATAATCTTTGTAAAACTAAGTTTTAAAAACATGTATTTCATTTAACCACGTTTCACAAATGCCCAGACTTTTTTTCTAAATATTTGAACAAAAATATTTAATCAGTAAGCAAAAACAAATAGAATATCCCCGATAAGTCATGTTTGGAATTTGCAATTGGAAAATTATCGAATAATTTATAAATTATTCATAAGTTTTCTGAAATCTCAAAACATTTTGCTTATACAAATTTTGAAATATATGTTTAGGTTTTTAGAATGTCAGGAATTCTGTAATCTAGAATATCATACATGTAAATGACGTTAAAGGCAGCAGAAACATTTCAAAATTTCATTATATTATCTTCTATCAATTATTAAAATAATTTCGATAAACTTAAAAAGAACCAGACATTTTATTTTTAATAATTCACTACATTTTTATACATAATGTAATTTATTGAGATTTGTAGATTTTAGATTATAGACTGGGAGCCGGCAACACAGACAATCACTTCATCGAGTCTGAAATTCCAGAATTAGTTAAAACTCGAATCGCATATTAAAACGCAATCGATCTGCTACGTCATATCTTGGTGGAAAACACCTGAAAACCCGATTGTAACGGTTGACTCGTAAGATCACCATTGTGTTTTCCCTGCATCCAAAAATTATGAAAGATCCTGGGCAGACCGATTGTTTTTTAATATGCGAATCGAGTTTTAACTAATTCTGGAATTTCAGCCATGAACTAGATAAGGTGATTGTCTGTTATGGCGGCTCCAGGTCTATTATGCTTGTAAAATAAGAATACTAAAAAAGCATAATTTTAATTTTATGATATCTTTAATATGATTCGTGCATAGTTTATTTTCATACTAATAATAACAATGCATGTTTTCGGAAGAAAACTTTTATTTACTTCATTTTCATGCATGAAATAAACCCGTCAAGGGGGCTCTTCGGCTGAGTGGTCAAAGCACCAGTCAGCTAATCGCTTGTGCGTAAGAGTTTGTGGGTTCGATTCCCGCTGGTTGCATTGCACACACACTTTGTGTGGAACTCTCAGGATGTATTTCTCTTGTGTTGTAATATTTCTTTGTGCTATCTTGTCTCCGACTTATAAGCGGGCTTTATGTCAAGCACACAAGTCGTATGTTTGTTATTCAGTTAAATAAATAAATAAACCCGTCAATATTTTTTACAGAATTATATAATAAGAATAAAATATTCCATTATTTTATTCTTATTTTCCTACTTTTTGAAATGTTAAGTCCATGGTGGTTGAGTTAGTATCACATTTAAAAATTCGCCAGAAGGTTTTTGTGTAATTTTGTGTGTCAAAGATTTGCAGTTTCGGTAAATAAATGTTATTGTTGACACAGCTGTTCACTTGTTGTTTGTGAAATATTGGTTTCTTCTGCATATATAACTGTTCTTAGAAATATACTTCTGCATTTATCCTTTAAATGATTACGGTTGTGATATTTTGATTTCTTGAAAGAGTTATTTAAGTAGTTTAGAAATCACGAAGCATTAAACCGAGTAATTTGAAGTTCGGAATCTACATCTGGCGACAGCGACAGGACATCTAACTGCAAAGTAATCGAGTTTTGTTTGATTATTATGGATAAAAAAAAAAAAAAAGTGAAACAGCAATATACGGGTGTTTTCGAAAGCATGCAATGAATATTATAAAAATGAAGCAGAACTATCAACAGAGGTAAAAATTGCACATCTAAAATTAATTGAAGATAAAGGAAAAATCATGCTCGAAATGCAGTATGTCATTAGGTAAGAGCAGTTTGATAATTGCACAACGGATGCAACTGAGGAGAAAATTGAAAAGGAAATTGACGGCAAATGTATTGCAAATGGCGAATTTTATAGCAGACATTATTTAAACTTACACAATTAGAGAATGAAAATTCTGTTATTGGTGAATCTTTGAGATACAATCTAGTCCATTATTCTAAAATAAATCTGCACAAATTTCACAGACGTATTAAAAAATGGTTACTATTTTGGAGACATTTGGATAAAATTGACAAAGATCCAAACTTAGACGAACGTGATAAATTTGCTTATTTATCTCAAGCTATGAAGAAAGGGTCAGTATCCGAAGAATGGGATAAAATTTTTCTTCCTGGATCTGAAAGTCAGATAAAGCTTTTAAATGAATCTATTGCCGTTTCGATAAGGAAGATCTACTAACTGACGTTTATGTTACTGATCTTATTTCTTTAATACTGAGGAAGAACTCAAATCAGAAATATTCTTTACGTAAACTGTAGACAGTTTAGATTAAAAACTACTCTCGTTGAAGTTATTTGTGTGACTATAGATAACTACGCTGCAATGACCTATATTTTGATACAAACGTACTTCCTGACAAAACATTTCACATCTGAAAAAAATAAATTAGAACTCAATAGCGCAGGAATAAATATAGAGCATTTAATGAAAAACTAACGCTACAAAGAGCACGGACTCTTTACGATGTACTTATTAATTTTCACATTCTGACTGGCGAGCAAAAAGGAAAAATTGTAATGTTTTTTTTTTTTTTCTTTTTTTTTTTTTTTTTTTTTTTTGTTTATGCTAAACAACGATGACTTTTCCAACATGATATAAAAAACTTTAATACATATACGTTCAGATTGAAAGCTGATTGTTTACTTAGTGTGAAAAGATACCATTTGTTCATATGTAAAATATACACTAAACAAAAAAATAATTTTGATACATCGAAAAATGATGAACAATCTGATAAACAAGATAAGGCTCTTGTTAATTCTTCGGGATCACCTGACAAGAGTCTGTAAACTTTAATTGCTACGTTACGAAGGCGTGATAGTCTTAATCTAAATGTGTGAAGCAAATAGGATAATATACTTAATACTATATCAAAAAGAAGAATTTTGGCAGCAGACTTAAGACTTTTGATCTTTTGGACATAGCTTGCCTGTAATTTTACTTTTGTTGCACCACGTCTGGAAGTCGAAAATTTTACGGGACGAAGATATAGATTCTGAAACTAAATCTGAGTTGCTGAAATGTATGCAGTGGTGCCCAAATTTGAAAACTATTGGGTTGACTCAACCATTTTAGGGTAAACTTACACGGCCTTTTGTTTTTTTGAAAGGGTGGGAAAATGTGATATATAAAATTATGATAAGTCAACTTAAAAGATTTTGGAGCAGAACATGAAATAGCACATTTATTAAATTTTATTTTCAAATTTTATATTTTATGACTATTTATGAGGTCTTCCTGTTATGAACTCTAATATTTTCTATTATAGCATGAATATGACTATAAATTAAAACGCAAATGATTAGAAAAATAATAAAAATGGGCATTTAATGCGCAGATACTGGAATTCCTGTATTAATTCTACTACTATTTACTGAAGCTATAGGGGATATTTTTTTAACCGCTGATAATAGAAATATGCTTCGAATTGCAAACAGTATATAAATCGAGTATGATAGTTTCAGATTTGGAATAAGTTTAACAAAGTTCTGATTACACAATGAAATAATAAAAGTGATTTTTATACAGCCTCCTTTACGTATGAGTTATATTTAGAAAAACTAGTCGGATGTGCCAAACCAAAAATGTTCTCCCATCTAATACATGTAAATATTTGCATATTCATGAATATGCAAAGTGTGATATATCACACTTTGTCCCACAGTGTCATATATCGCACAGTGTCAGTGTGATATATCACACAGACACAATTAAGTGACAATCTATGCTCATCATGAGGATTCTAAAAGTGTAGGCTAGTTTAATTGTGTGCATTTTAAAATGATATTTAAATACCGCACTTTTCAAAAAATTCATTGAGTTTCGACACACATTTTCTTAGATCTCTACAACCAAAATTCCCAACTTAAAGAGCATGAAATCGACACCTGTTGGGCAGTATACAACCAATTCTAATAAGCATATATTTATGGGAAATATTGACAGAAAATGAAGTTTTATTAAAATCCGTGCAATAGTTTTTGAGAAACAGATACAGTGGAAATCGTGAAAAATGCAGCATAGCACCGCCACAATTTTTACGATTTAAACGAAAACCTAATCAGCTCAAATGAATGTCGAGATTTGAAAGAATATGAAGTTTAATAAGATTTTATGAATTAGTTATTACTATCACTAGATATTACTATCACTAAATTAGATATTACTATCACTAAAATTGTATAAATCCTACAAAATGCAGCATAGCAGTGCACCTTTTGGGCGATTTACACCAAAATATGATCAGCAATAACTTATGTCAACGTCTAAATAAATGTGAAGATTATTGAAAATCCGTGCATTGGTTCTTGAGATAGAGCTATTGCTGAAATTATGAAAAATGCAGCGTAGCAGAACCATCTGATGGGTGATTTACACCAAAGACTAATCAGCACTAATTTATGTCAATGTATAAGAAAATCTAAAGTTTTATTAAATTCTGTGCATTAGTTCTTGATATAGAGCGCCCACAAAATTTGTGTCACTGACACACAGACTGCTATTTTCTGAAAACAGTCAAATCTCATTCAGGATCTTCTAAAACGCATAAAACCGTAGAAAACCGGAAGTGAAAAATTTTCATGAATCAATCCAATATTTCCTTCTTCTAAAGATTGAAGAAAGTAATACGGACATTAGAAAGAAAGTTCCGAGAAGGACATTAAAAAAATATTTTATGGTCAAAGCACACGGAGTTATGATATTTTAAATCTTATGAATTTTCAATGATTTCTGGAAATGAAAACGCGCCATTCCTTATTTATATGAATTTAACTATTTTTTTAGTAAAATAAACCCACTTCTCTTTATTTAGCACGGCAAGATTTAAATAAGATTTCCTAACCGCACATCTACTAATATATAACATGGTCCCCTTCAACATTGCTTCCTTGGATTATTGGAATGCAAAGTATGTTTTCATCCTGAGGAGAGAAGATTCCAGCATTTTATACATTTTGTTTTTTTTTATAAATATTCTAAAATCAGAGAAAATATATTTTTATGCTGAAACCGGTGTACCCTGTGATTCTGTGTAAGTTTTTATGAAGAATTGTGTATTACATATATATGTTTGCCTTAATTCGCATCTTTATATGTTGAACTGGTCATTTAAAACTGTCCCAAAAATATTTTGTTCTACTTTACAATACACAATCGCATTTCACTGCCTGAAATATTCACATGCATCAAAAGCATGCAATTAATAGTCAATACTTCTGAAGCGGTTTCAAATTGAATAGTGTTTTCCGTTTTATTAAAAATGTTTTACATCTTCAGGTATAATAGATTGAGTCTCATGACGATAATGTCTGAGCCAATGTATATTAAAAAGTGTCTTAAAAATCTTATGCAGCATTTTCTGAATAATCCTTTAAACCTAAAAGGGAAAACGCTGGATAACAACAAATGCACATTTAGAATGAAAAATGAATTGCGAGTGTGTCAGAAAGTAGCCAGTCTAGATTAGCGAACTTCCAGGCAATATTTCTGTCGTATGCTGTTCTTCGCTAATTTAGACTACTAAGTGTAAAAAGGACGAGTTTTTGGATGTATTCAGAGATAAATTCTCTGCATAGTACATTTATATAAAGTAATTATCATATCTATATGATCGAGACGGTAGTATTTAAATTGGATTATGACGGATCAGATTAAAGGAATAATGATATCTCTTAACGAACTGCACGAAGGCGGCGCTTTTTTACATATGGTGTCGCACTCTTGTTCCATGATTCTTTGTCACCTTATTTTGCATTAATTTTTTCCAGTTAAACTCAAGGATGTGGAATATAGCGCATAATTTTGCAGATTCGAAAGCATATTTGTAAAAAAAAAGAAAAAAAAAAAAAAGAAAAAAAAGAAAGGGACCTGTTTACAATTATAAATGCAAAAAAAAAAGAAACATTTTGAACATTGCTCATGATCCCCAAACAAAGCCTTTAACAAATTTCATTCACATGTCAAAAGCATTAACATCAATGGTCACTGACACATACTCGCTAAGGAATTTTAAAGAACTTCACATCCTTAACGCTCACTGGTAAAATATGAGGAACTTTCTCTTCTGAGAGAAAATTTTAAATGTGGGTGAAGGGGGTTCTAGGCTCTGGTGTATCTGTCGCTGCTATCCTTACTGTAGTTGTAAACAAAATGATTTTGAGAACATCGAGAGAGCTTTCCTGAGATATTGACAAATAAATAAGGAAGGAATGAGAGCCAAAATTGGGTGGGAAGGAAGAGCAAATTATTGACTGGGCACGAGCCCCATGCGCCAATATAAGTTGGCGCCACTGAATGTATGTAAAACATATACTATCTGAAAGTTCTTAAAATACCGAAGTGGCTACAGTGTGATCTTGAAGCTGAGAATTTGCATATCTATTGCTTCCCAAGTAAGTTTTCATAGTCAGCGGTTGTTTTTGTCAGAATTTTATCAACAGCGGGCTCTATACAAGTTAATTTGTTGAGTGAAATAGCTAGGAATACTCCTTTTGGGGAAAAAGAAAAAGCATCAACTAAAACTACTTGCCGCTACCATTACAACTTGTCTATTTTCAGACGTCTTAAAATGATTTAAAGCTGGAAAGGTATGCTTCTGTGCAGATTCTTCAATAGTAACTCTTGGATAAAAAGGGAAGAATCATGGGGAGTATTTGTAAAAAAATCTCGGTGATAAAGTAAGAATGTTCACTCCAACTGATTCTTGGAGACACATTCCAGGTCGTTTAACTTTACCGATTTCCAAATAGAGGATGTATTGGCCGTCAGCTGCCAATACGATATTTTATACGATGTTTTGCAAGTTCGAATTGGATGCATTCAGAAACCAAAGAATACACTTAATAAAAATTTTCTATAAATAAAGAGGACGTATTTAAAGAAAAATATACGGTTGTCTCATCAATGTTCAATCTGCAAGATTTAAAATTTTCTATCAGTCAACAGGTTTGCAGTTATACGAAAAAACAATAAGAATGTTTGGATCAATGTTAATGTTTTTTTTTTTAATATTTCTTATAAATCTAATGCATTAAATTGAAAATTAGCTTGTGATGAATATAAAAAGACGAAAGTTACAGTTTTTAAATTGACACAAAAAGAAATATTAGTCGGGAATGGAACCATAAATGTTCAGGATGGTTTACTACGTATAAAAAAAACTTTTTTACAGTGAAGAAATTAATTTCAAAATCCTCTTTTGATGACATCAAGTTATAATTTAATTTTGAAGTTGGCAAATGAAAACATAAGAGATTCTTGAGTGCAGATTTGTCTACGTTACAAGTAAAACTAAGGTGTGAAATGTTAGATATCTGTTGCCAGAAAATTAATAAAAGTAATAATTCGAAAAACACATCATTTATAAGTATTTAATTTGTAAGAAGTACGCTTCTGAGCATTTGCAAGTGCCGTTCGACCATAACACAGATATAAAGTAACACTTTTGTCGAAATATCGGGAGTACAGTCTGATGAAACACACTATTTACATCCAAAAGAGGAAAGCGTGATTGGTTTTATTCACTTGCTTTGTATATCTTGTCGGAATATTTGAATTAGTTTAGCATAAGTCCACCTAAATCCTTCATTTAAGTATTTTATAGCATTAAGAGGAAGGATATCTGCTCTGTACTCAGGCAATGAAACGAATTCTACTGGAACTAATAATGCCCTAAGAGCAATAGACTGAAAAATGTATATTACTTCTTTTTTCGAGACACTATAAAAGTCATGGAAATTAATCCCAACTTCCGGACCATCTTTCAGAGGTTGTGGGAGTATATTTTAAGAATGGTCAAAGAACTTTTAAGGCGTTCTTGGTATAGTCAATGTTACTTACAAAGAGCTAATATTATTAGGTGACTTCAATTCAGTTATTTTAAAATTTCGAGACCTTAAACGTATATAATTCTTGGGTCGAACGATTTGATATCATCGACACCATCAATATTTATTTATGGAAGTACCAACAGTGTGAACTCAGATTTAGATACAGAATACAGATGTTTATTAATTAATCGGTATAAATATGCGCAAAAAAATGAAAAATTTAAGAAAAACGTTTAAAAGCGAATACACATCACTCCGCAAGAATGTAGAAATAATGAAAAGATGAGAAATGGAGATATAGTGCATTTAGGCAGTGACTCCAGAAAGCTGATTGACAACTGACTTGGAATTGTGTTGGAGGTCGAAACGGGAAAGATTGAATCTTAAGACTGCAAAACTGTACAGAACTACAGGTTAAAGAATATGTACTTTTCAGAGATTTTATACAGTATAAATTCCATGAAGGACTGATATAGAAGTTTTACAAATGACTTATAATACAACGAAACTGCACGTGGAAGCTTAAGCTTCCATTTTAGAAATGTCACACAGAGATAGAATATGTTTTTACTCTCAAAGGCATACACACTCCTATAATAACGACTAGAGTTTTGGCGGAATTTAAAATACATGAACGTCTGTTTTTCTTTCTTATAAATTATCCCTTAAACTTCTTTGTAAAGGTATTTTGTATTTTGTTACTATCTTATATTTATAATTTAACACTGCAAAGTTGTAAAATGTTGGAAATTTCATTAATATATACTTATTTTTCAACTTTTTGGAATATTGAATATTTTACATCCATAATGGTTGATTTAATGTCACATTCAAAAAATTTTTAAATGTTTTGTTTCTGCAAATGCGTGTGAAATCGTTTTTTTCAGTCATTAAATGTTGTTGTTTGCATGGTAGTTATTTTTTTTTTTGTGAGAGATTGCTTTCTTCTGCAAATATTCCATTCTTTAGAAAGATAATATCCCATTTACCCTTATGCATTCTTTTGCATTGTTTTGAAGTCTTGAAGAAATTATTTCTCTACAGTACAAAGTCTAAAGTTCGGAATCCTCCGGACTTTACCAAGTCCGAATTTTGGATTTTCCCGAATTTTGTGTCATCAAAAGTATTGCTATTCCAATAAAAATAAAATTAAATTTCACTACTTAAAAATACAAAATATGACGTTTGTATTTTAAAAATTGCATATGGCAGCTATGAACAATAAATTAAACAACCTTTTTACCCGACTGAAAAGAAGGGTTATGTGTTTCAGGCGTATCTGTGTATGTGGATTTCTTTATACCCTCCAAACATCCCAACGGCTGGGTGGATTTTAATGAATAAGGTCTCTATCAATTCGTCTTAACGGCCCGATGATTATATGCTAGGTTTTGTTTTTATAAATTCAAAATGACGGCCGTAAAATGGAAAATGGTGGTAGATGCGAAAAAACAATTACACACCCTATTGAGTGGCATATCATTGGATAGGTCTTTATAAATGAAGACGATGTTTCATTGACTATTTTACCATCAGAAGCTCCGTTAAAATATTATACAACCTGGAAGTTGTGCATGTATTGTAGATCTCTAGTTTTACAGCAACTCTAACTATCATTGACATCTATAGACCTCATCAAAACAGTGTTTATAGATAGGAACTAACAATTAAACACAACTTAAAATCATCAATACAAGTAAATAAAAAAATAGGTAAGTAATATAAACAAGTAATATAAAAAATATATTTTAAGCCAATTCCTACTTAGGTCAATAACAGAACTTTTTTCCTCCCATTCTTCTTTCCTGTTGAGTGGCCCTTAAAATGCCTTAATCAAGAAGATGGCTCTCACGGTCTTAAAATACCTTGATCGAGAAGAGGGCTCCCTCGATTATTGAAAATTAATTAATTTAATTTAATTAATGAATTAATATTTGAAAAAAACTGGTTTAACATCAAGTGTAATCCACTACAAATTAAAAAAAAATTATTTGAGCTTGATTGGATGAATAATAAGTATTTTATTAACGATTGAAAATTTGAACAAGATATATATGGCGAGAGAGTGAGCTAATAGTAGGATATGAAAAAACAAGTAGTTTCACAGTGATGAGAAATAATTAATTAGTTCGCTTTGTACACAGTCGGGTTTTTTGATTTTTTAAATTTAATAGTTTATTCATTAAATAAATCGTAACAACATTTATTTAGGGGAACATACATTTTAAGAACAAATTGTAACTTACTTAACTATTAAACACTTCAGTTAATGTGTGCTACTTTATTAGCTTATTTTTCTCATTAAGAAGTTTTCTTTTATTCTGTACAGAGACATGAGTTCTAATTCGGAAATAAAGCTTCTTTTTCTCCAGACCTTTAGTAGGGGGATCCAAGGAGTTTATTATTTCATCGATTGGCACATTTTCCTTATTGTCACAATCACTTTCTTCTGCTTGTTGATTTAAAACCATCTCGCCATTTTCATCGTCACTTAATGTGTTAATAACAGGCGCGTCCTTATCAACATCCATAACTTCAAGGACATCACTTTCACCTAAAGGCGTTGCTGAGGATTTAGCATACGTTAGAAGTTTTGTAATGTAACTTTTCTCTTTCCGCAAACTAGAACCTTCCCAGTCTGGCTCCCGATCGTCAGCGCCGAAAAAAATGATGAAGGCCATAAGTTATGCCAATTTTTTTTCAAACTGTCTTCAGAAATATTGCCCCATGCACGACCGATTTTGCACAAAGCATCTTTTACGTTAAACTGTTTCAAAAAGTCACCTATATTTTCTACTCTCTTACTGATGTTTAGCATACGCCTCAGGAAATCATTTTTATAACGGCATTTTAAAGCGCGCAAAATACCCATATTCATAGGCCATATTAGCGATGTGCAGTTTGGAGGCAAAAATAAAACTTTCACATTTTCTTCAACAAGAATTTCTGCCTCTAGATGAGCTGAACAATTGTCTAAACTCAAAATAATACTTGCCTCATTTGGAAAATCGATAGCTTTGCAATGAGCTTCAGCTTCGGGTACAAAATCCTTATGGACCATTCTGTCGTTATTTCCATTGTTATACACGCTTTTTTAATTACTTTATAGTGTACTGGAGGGAGAGGATTGTTACTCCTTTAAAAGCACGAGGTTCAGTACTTTTACTAATAACTGGAAGTTTGAACTTATGAGTGCCTGCGTCATTTGCGCATGGTAAAATGCTGAGCCTTTCTTTCATATCCTTAATGTATGTGCGCGTGGTTCGACAGTGTTTTCCGTGGTAGGTAGTGCCAAAACAAACCGGTTTCATCAGCGTTATACAACTGGTTTGGAGTGAATGATTCCTTGTTCCATAATCATTGGCCCTGTTAAGGGAACATATTTAGACCTTTGTTGCAGGACCCATTCGACCATTACTTTATCTATGTCTTCATTATCAACGAAACGCATAGTTTTTCGTTCTTGCATTCCTAAGGGTACATCACTGTCTGCAAAATAAGCCAAAATTATTTTTAATCTGAAATCTTTCAACCAATTCCTTAGAACGTAATAATAAGAAAGAGAGAGAGAAAAGAACAGGCGGTGCATCGGTAACTTATCGGATTATTCCGATAAAATGTGATTTGTTTCCCGATTACCACGTTTCTATTCTTAGGCTGCAGATTGATGGATGAATTAAGCTCCAGATAGAAGTATCATTATACACTCAAGCTATCTTTGTTATGGTCAGGCGGCGCTTTGCCGTGGTCACGCGACGCTTTTCATATTTAATGGCTTTAAAAGGAAACTGCCAGTCATCATGCAAAAGGACGATCTTTCCTTCACGTCGAGATCTAATCGTCTTATCTCTTAGCATTGTTGTGACTCCCCGTCCTATTGTGAATAAACCGCTGAATGGTAGAAAAGAATACATTTCATGGAAAAGTGTTGAATGATGGCAAAACAAGCTTTTGAACGGAGCCTTAGCGTAGTGAATACGGGTCTTTACTGCGCTCTCTCTCTTCAACTTAAGCAGCGAGGGAGGCGAACGAAAAGGAGAAACTGAATGCTTGATAAAAGTGTGGGGAGAAGCATCGATACCTTTGGAAAAAAATAAAACATAAAGCAATATCACATGTAATGCTCCATTTTGTTTTTCAAAAAAAAATTTTTTCCTTCCCTTTTTTAATTTTACTGCTGAAAATCCGAACTTTAGACAATTCCGAACTTTAGACTTTGTACTGTAATTCATAAATCACGAATCATTAAAACTGAGCAATTTCATGTTCATGATCGAAGAGTATGTAATCATGCTAGATTATTTGTGGGACATTCTGTGTGGATCATTAATGAAATATATAAATTTTTCCATTTAAATACATTCTCCTAGAAATTTCCGGTCAAACGTTTTGAATTTTTTTTTATAAAAATGTGTATGTGCGTTTGTGACAACCCCTTAATGGGCTGTTAACTTTAAGAAAATACAGTTGTTATGCTTGTTAAATTCTAAGTTCATTCTAAATAATAAGTAGGATATTTTTATCCGTCAATCGGATAGATTTAAATCCGATGATCGAATTTTGGAAATTATGGACTGATGGAAATTACAAAAAGTTGGAAGACGATACCCGTACGGCATGGGGACTTCACGAGGACGTCGATGTGTCATCGCAGTGTGACGTTGTGACGTCACCTGACGTCGATGTGAAGTCATGGTGACTAGTATGTGAAGTCGTTATGGCCGTTTTAGAGCTCGTTTGTGGAGCCACGGTGTGACAAATTTGTGAAAATTGTGTCATTTGTGACGAAATTGTCATTAACATGTGATGGTTCTGTGACGACAGTGATAATGTTGTGAAGTCACATTGTGACAATTTTATAAAAATTGTGTGATTTGTGACGATTTTGTCATTAACTTTGTGACGAATATGCGACTACAGCGACAATTTTGTACAGTCACACTGCGACACACTTATATATGTTGTAAAATCATTTACATTTATAATGTTATTATAATTTGGCGAAGCATCGCAATTAAAAATTGTGGCCGCTATAACAAGGGTATATCAAAATAATTTTACTGAATCAAAATGCAATGACCCACAGACTTCAATCTTTGTTGCACCTTTTTTTTTTTCTATTGTAATAAATGAGAATATTGAAGACGATTGAATATTCGATAGATCAGAATTTTTTTCAAAGTTTGCTATTTGTTCTACTAAAAAGCATTAAAATTACCAAAGAAACATTTTTTTAAAATATTTGAAGGTTTATCAATTTAAAATGTATATAAAGAATATAGTATTTTATAATATATATCGTACTTTTTATATTCTTTAAATTATAGAAATACGGAATGAAATTAATTTATCTTATTTAATACGCATTAAGAACTCGAAGTTATTGGTGATGGTGATAATTTAGATTAACACAACATCTATAAAATAATTGAAAGATATAAAGGAATGCTGATTGCTGATATTAAGTAATTATATTTTATATATTTTAGGATATTGGTTACTATAAAAAAAAAAAAAAAACTATACATGATTTTAATTCACATGCACGTTAATTCAAACAAGTTGGTGTAGAGAAAAAAAATGTACTTCTTTGTTATAGAGTGCCCCCTTAATTTGATTATGCAAAAGTTGCATCGATCTCGCTAAGGTCATCGTGAAGATTATAAATATGGATCATATATATGTATATTATATAAATATATATATATATGTATATATATGTCGTAGGCTAATTGAGAAATCCGGTTCTTTGCCAACAGCATAGGCTCTTTGCAAAGAGCCGGTTAATTGGAGAATCCATCTCCCTTTTTCCAATTAGCCTGATATTTTTCAGGCTTATTGCAAAGAGCCTAGAAAGCGTTAGGCTAATTGAAAAATGACCACTTATTATCGGATCAGGGGGATATTTTTAGCTCACAGGCTATCAGAGCCTGAGAGCTTATGTGCCCGCCGATTCTGTATGTACGTACGTACGTATGTACGTATCGCGATAACTCTTGATAGAAATATCCGATTTGCTTAATTTTTTTTCTAGGTTCATTCTGATAAGGTGCTTCCCTGATTATTTTTGGGGTTCATTGGTTAAGGATAAAGGGAGAAAAAGGGGGCTTGTCCCCCACCCCTTAATTTATATAAATGGATTTTTCATGCAAAAATATTCGATTTGCTCCAAATTTGGTATACCGGTTTATTATGTTAAGGAGCTTCCTTGATTAGATTTGGAAGCTCATTATTTAAGTATAAAGGGGGGAAAGGGGGCTACCCCTTAATTTAGATAAATCGGTTTTTCATGATGAATTATTCGATTTGCTCCAAATTTGGTATACCGGTTTATTAAGTTAAGGAGCTGCCTTGATTAGATTTCGAGGTTCATTAGTTACATACAAAGGGAGGAAAGGGGGGGGGGCTATCCCCCCTCCGTAATTTAGATAAATGGGATTTTCATGCAGAAATATGCGATTTGCTATAAATTTGGTATATCGGTTAATTATGTTAAGCAGCTTCCCTGATTACATTTGGAAGATCATTATTATGTATAAAGGGGGGAAAGGGGGGGCAATTGTCTCTCCCCTTAATTTAGATAAATAAGTTTTTCATGTAGAATTATTCGATTAGCTAAAATTTTGTATACTGGTTTATTATGTTAAGGAGATGACTTGATTAGATTTGCGGGTTCATTAGTTAAGTATAAAGGGAGGAAAGGGGGGGGGCTTCCCCCCCCCCCTTAATTTAGGTAAATGAGTTTTTAATGCAAAATTATTCGATTTGCTCCAAATTTGGTATACCGGTTTATTATGTCAAGCAGCTTCCCTGATTAGATTTGAGGTTCATTAGTTAAGTATAAAGGGAGGAAAGGGGGGCTAGACCCCCCATTAATTTAGATAAATTGGTTTTTCATGCAGAGTTATTCGATTTGCTCCTAATTTCGTATACAGGTTTATTATTTTAAGGAGCTGCCTTGTGATTTGGAGATTTATTGGTTAAGTATAAAGGAGGGACAGGGGCTAGTGTCCCCTTAATTTAGATAAATGGGTTTTTCATACAGAATTATTCGATTTGCTTCAAATTTGATATACCAGTTTATTACGATATGGCTTCCTTCATTTGATTTGGAGGTTCATTGATTAAGTATAAAATGGGGAAAGGGGGGCAATTGTCCCTCCCTTTAATTTAGTTAAATGTGTTTTCATGCAGAATTATCTAATTTAGTTTAATTTTTTCTTCTAGGTTCATTCTAATAAGGAGCTTTTCTGATTAGATTTGAAAGTTCATTGGTTCAGCATAAAGTGAGAAATGCGGGATGTAATACTCCCCCTTAATTTAGTGAAATGGTTTTTTCATGCAGAATTATCTGATTTGCCTCAAATTTCGTATTCCAGTTTATTATGTTAAGTAGCTTCCTTGATTAGATTTGGATGTTCTTTGGTTAAGTAGAAAGGGGGGCAACGAGGACTAATATCTTCATTTATTTTTCGAGGGGCATTATTCTTTGAAATAAAAGTATAATATACAATTAGTGTGAATAGACTGTGAGCTCAATGCCATCAGTTTAACTGGACAATTTTCTTTTTATTAGGTTTATTAACGCATTACCCTACTCAAACCCGAAAAATAAATTACAACAGACCGTACCCCGATCCGAGCAAGACAAAATAATTTCAGTCTACATGCAACCCGACCCGAACCTGAGAGTTCCATTTGATGAAACCCGAAATCCCGAACCAAATCTGATAATCGACAAAAATATTCCAAAGATCCAAAACCGGATCCGAACAAGACTAATTAGTTTCCGTGGACACGCAACGCTACCAGAACCTAAAAATTCCATTCGAAGTCAACCTCAAACCCGTCCCAAACCAAATCATAACCGACAAAATATTCCAAATAACTATAACCCGATGCAAGCCAGACAAAATAATCTCCGTCCACCGGTAACCCGATCCGAACCTGAAAGTTCTAATTGAACTCAATCCGAAACCTGGCTGTGGTCGGTTTTCGGGTTGACTTCAAATGGAACCTTCAAGTTCGGATCCGGTTGAAAAAAAAATAAACTAAATCAGATAATTCTGCAAGAAAACCCATTTATCTAAATTAAGGGGAGGGGCAATTGCCCCCCTTTCCCCCCTTTTATACTTAACCAATAAACCTTCAAATCAAATGAAGGAAGCCATATCGTAATAAACTGGTATATCAAATTTGAAGCAAATCGAATAATTCTGTATGTAAAACCCATTTATCTAAATTAACGGGACACTAGCCCCTGTCCCTCCTTTATACTTAACCAATAAATCTCCAAATCAATCAAGGCAGCTCCTTAACATAATAAACCCGTATACGAAATTTGGAGCAAATCGAATAACTCTGTATGAAAAACCCATTTATCTAAATTAAGGAGGGGGTCTAGCCCCCCTTTCCTCCCTTTATACTTAACTAATGAACTTCCAAATCTAACCAGGGAAGCTCCTTAACATAATAAACCGATACACCAAATTTGGAGCAAATCGAATAATTTTTCCTTAAAAACCCATTTACCTAAATTAAGGCGGGGGGGTAGCCACCCCCTTTCCTCCCTTTATATTTAACTAATGAACCTCCAAATCTAATCAAGCAATCTCCTTAACATAATAAACCAGTATACCAAATTTGAACTAATCAAATAATTCTACATGAAAAACGCATTTATCTAAATTAAGGTGGGAGGCAATTGCCCCCTTCCCCCCCCCCCTTTATACATAATAATGATCTTCCAAATGTAATCAGGGAAGCTGCTTAACATAATTAACTGGTATACCAAAATTTTTGCAAATCGCATATTTATGCATGAAAAACCCATTTATCTAAACAACGGGGGGGGGGGGGTATAGCTCTTCCTTTCCTCCCTCTATATGTAACTAATGAACCTCCAAATCTAATCAAGGCAGCTCCTTAACACAATAAACCGGTATACCAAATTTGGAGCAAATCGAATATTTCTGCATGAAAAACCCATTTATATAAATTAAGGGGTGGGGGGGACTAGCTCCCCTTTATCCTTAACCAATGAGCCCCAAAAACTAATCAGAAAAGCACCTTATTAGAATGAACATAGAAAAATTTTTTTCGAAGCGAATCGGATGCTTCTATCAAGAGTTATCGTGTTACTTACATACGTACGTACGTATGTACTGTACACACGTACATACAGAATTGGCGGGCACATAAACTCTCGGGCTTTGATAGCCTGTGAGCTAAATATATCACCCTTATCGGATAATAAGTGGTCATTTTTCAATTAGCCTAACGCTTTCTAGGCTCTTTACAATAGGCCTGAAAAATATCAGGCTAATTGGAAAAAGGGAGATGGATTCTCCAATTAACCCGGCTCTTTGCATAGAGCCTAGGCTATTTGCAAAGAGCCGGATTTCTCAATAAGCCTACGACTCTCACACACACACACACACACATATATATATGTATACTCTAAATGCTCACCATGTTCCACGTAGTCATTATATAGGTATTATTTACGTCTTTTATGCTACATACATCTATTATATTTATATATGGCATGTACACGCACACATATATATCTATATATATCATGTTCATCATATACACATGTCATACATATAAATGATTGGAACTGGACATACGTCTCTCGAAATGTGTATCATATATTATTTTATATTGTACCATATATTATTATAAAGTCATATATGCTTTATAATTTGGTCATTTATAATCAGGATCCACTATATCACAAAAGTACCTAAACATTTTTTAACCTTTTGTACCTTTTTGAACGTTTCGGCAATGATCTATCTGTCTAGATGTATGTTGCCATGGCCATTATAATTCTAATATTATCATAAATAATACAAAGAGATTAGAATCTACTATGAAATTTTTAGAATTAAGTGTGGATAAAATATTATAAATATATATTCTATTAGAAATACAGATAATCATATTTCTTTTTATATGACACAATAAAAATGAAAAACCCAATGATTAATTACTTTTGATGTAAATAATGTATAAAAAATCAGTCCATAAACCCAAAATAGAACCACACATAGGTTCATTATTAATATTATTATTTTATTTACAGGATTATATGGTAATTATGAAAACAACTCATTTAATCATGCTGTTTACTAATAGTGTATATTATGCAGATATTTTGAAATTTATTTCTATAAAATTATTCAGGAAATAATATAGTAAAAGTATCCAGAATAAAAGGTAAATAATAAAATATGGTTATTACATTTTAGCTTCATACCCTTCAAGTATTTAGGTTATTTTATAAGTAAAATAATATTTCAATTCTTACTGATTGCGTAATTTTTATATGTTTATTTTCCAACGAATTCAGACTTCTAGTTTACTTTGAAAATATCCCAACAAGAATGTTTAACAACTGATAAGTTTTCACCCGCTATTACTTTTATTTATAGATTTTTTAACATTCCGCAGGTTGAATAATACATTAAAAAATCGTTAACAATATTTTTTTTTCTTAATATTACACGTCCAAGATTTTTAATAGTAAACCATTTCTCCCGACCATTTATTTTAATAGTGCATCTCCGTTGTACCTTTGAAAAACTTTTTTCTTATAAATTCCTCTTCTAAGCAGATGAAAATTTTGTAAAGAAAAATAAGCACTGCAAATTGTTTCAGAACATTACTAAATACAAAATAAAAAAAATTAAGTTTGCAAATAATTTTATTCTATAAAAAGGCTTTTGTAATAAATAATTTTATTATCTTTAAAAGTTAATAATTATATTAACGATTGATTATACAATAGCCTTCCTCTTAACCGGAACTCCGCTTTAACCGGCCGATTTTTTTCCCAATATCAGGCAAATTTTAGAAAGGTAAATTTCAGTTCTCATTACTTAATGGTTAATTAATTCAAATTTACATAACGTTGAATAATTTCAACTCCTTATAAAGGTATGTAACAAGATTTTCAATAATTTAATTTGCATTAAATATTGTTCATTATTTGTTATTAGTGGCAATTTTTATTTCAAACCCGTTAATTACGACTACTATTCATTTCACAAAATATAGAAAATATGTACTGTTTTAAAACTACACAAATTAAAAAACTAAATTAAAATAAAGTTTAATTACATATGCAGTTACTTATGTAATTTTTTTACTTCTCCGGTTTAATCGGTTTTTCGCTTAACCGGCTAACTCTCGGTCCCGTTTAGGTTAGTTAAGAGGGAGGCTACTGTAGTACTTGTTTACATACTTCCATATTTATGAAAACATGTTATTTTAACCAGATATTTTAAATAATAAAAAATATAAGATTGAAATGCGATTTAAATCATTAACCTGATCAAAATGGTTTATAAGCAAGTTATCTATTTCAACAAAATAAATAATAAATGTATTAAACTTATGTTTATAAGCTAACTGAAATGAGATAATTTGAGAAAAAAAGTAAACATGGAAAATAATATTTTTTCGTACCTATTTTTCATTGACTTTATTCTATCCATACTTATTTTTTGCAGCACAGATTAAGTCCGATAATAATTACAGTAACCAAGACTGAATCATTTTCATCAAATCAAAGTCACTGTAATTTTCTCGGACTCATATTTTGTTTCATTTATTAACTTGGAATTGCTTCAATTTGTTATCCGTGTCAATAAGACGCACCCATAACAGGTATGCTGCGTCAGGGGAACTTCCCGCGTCCGTCGCGTTCTAAAAGCTTCTCTATTTACTGCTCCTATTTATTCTGCGTTTGTGTAGTACGCAGACATAGCGCTGCAGACTATTTTTAGTACCAACGCAGATGTTTTTCGTTTCCGTTTATTTGTTTTTGTATACAACAGATTCGGAACTTAAATGCGTAATAATTTAAAGAGAGTGTTTCTAAATAAAATTATCTATTTTCAAAATATTTTAATGTATTTTACCTTTCATTTTTATCAGTTTTAAAACAATTTAAGTTAAAATGGATTTAAAAGTTTCTGTTTTGTAAATTATAATAATAATACTATTCATAATTGGATTTTATTCGATATTTTTTTTTAAATTTTTTAAATGCGTAGTTATAAATTTAATGCTGATAATGAAAAACATTTTTTTTTTTCGTTAAAAGAAAAAAAAAGTAAAGTTTGTAATACACGTAATAAATACAAAATATGAATAAAAATAAAAAAAGGTTGTCGAGGAGAATTTTTTTTTATCAGTCTGTCATTTTTTTCATATTAATTTTCTGTAGAAATAAAAAAGGGTTTTCGAGGATAATTTTTTTTATCAGCCTGTCAACGAATAATTCATTATGGAATGGGTTTGCTTAAATTTTGTACATTTATTTATATTCGGAAAATGTTAATTTTATTTTTAATATGTGAAGGAAATAGAATTTGTTTTAAAAAATAGTTACTTAAAATAGTTAAACACTAATAGGGAAAAAATATGACTTGAATGTTAATTATAAATCAATAAATTCATATGTGACTAAACTTTGAAGGCGCTTCTAAGTGCTCATTAAAAGATGCAGACTTAATTGTAATAGAAAATTTTTAGTTTCAAACAGCAGAAGTTTCTTGAACACTCTTTGAGAAACTTTTAGTATAACAGATGATCATTTACAAAAATCATTCTAAAAGCAAAATCGATGTATGTTTAGCTAAAACATTTTTTAATTAAATGGAATTCGTATAATTAGAAAATAGTTTTGTGGTGCTGATGAATTAATTACATTTTATGTTATATAAAAATAATAAATTTTGGTCAGAGGCACAGAACCAACTTGGGATAGTGTTATAATTAATTAATAATTATGTATATTTATGTATGCATTAATTACTCAAAAAGAAATATATATATATATTTGCATTTTCGTTTTCGACCGAATATAGGAATATCACCGAAAATCAGTTTCGGTCTTAAAAACCTGTTTCGGCCTATCCTTACTTATGATTCTATATCCGGGAAATGGGTTGATGTCGTTGCGTTAAGTGATTCTTCGTAATTTTGGTTAGTACTAAAATTTTTAACAAAAATGTTCTTAAAAATCATTTTCCGATATGTGAATAAATAAATTACTAATTATAATTTAATTTGTAAGATGCGCACAAAATCAGTCCGAATCAATGCCCAAATACGTTTAGACGGCCTGTTTAAAGTACTGTTTAAAATATTTCTTTTCATTTTCAAATTTTTTTAAATTCATATTTTTGTCACACTGTGACTTTACAGTATGGGGTTTTTTTTGTCACATATGCGATGTACATTAAATGCAATGACATAACAATGAGTTCACAAAAAAATTTTAAATTGCCAGATTTTTTTTTTTTTTTTTTTTTTTTTTTAATACAGTAAATAACATGTTTTGACGATTTTTTTTTATTTTTTAAAGTTTTCAAAGAAGTTCACATCTCAGTCACAATGTGACATCACTGAGTGGGGACATTTTGGTCACAGATGTTACGTGACCACAATGACCATGCATAGCTTCCCAAACTTTTTACTATATAACTAACTTTTTAACGTCCGCACCTTTCTTTACTACAACCGAAGACTTACACTTTAGAAGATACTATAATGTACAAATGTAATAATGTGGATCTCCATATATTTTTTCAAAGTAAGAAACTGAACTTCTTTCCAAATAGGCTTCATCATCCATCCACTGACTCTATCAAAAAAAAGCTCGTCAAGAAATACATGTTACGAATTCGCACCTGTGCATGGGGCGAAAACTAAAAATAAGAGAGTTATCACGTGACTCGGTACCTGTGGCGAAAGAGCCCGCGAAAAAACTGTCACTGATGCTAGAATTCTTCATAAGTAACAATCTTGAATTGTTCTTGGTCGGGGAAATAAAATGTTTTTCCTCGGAATAGATATTATCTAAATATATATATTAATATGTGTGATTTAATGTTGTGAAGTGGTGGTGTAAAAATAAAATAAGAAAAGACAGTCACGATTAATCCTTTTACAAACCACCTGTGAAGACCTCCAAATACTTTGATCTCGAATATATTTTCTTTATATTGAATATTATTTATAAACAGTTTTGATAATGAATATACTTTACTACAACTTAAATTAGCAACACGTGGAGTCAATATCACGAGATGATATAATTACCCGCCGCCGAGAGCCATTCTAAATTAGCCGAATATCCACCTACTACCCTACGATATATATATATATATATAACCATTAATTAAACATAACCTACCACCGTCAATTATTATGAATTAAAGCTGTAAGTATTAAAAAAATATATTATAAGAATTATTATAAAATCATAACTAGAAAATTAAAAAACATTAAATAAATCGTTGCAATGATAGGAATGAAAAAATTAATGGAATCCTAAAATAGGTATCAGAAAACTACATGGTAGAAATCATATTGATAATACACATAGATAGTGCGCTAATTGCAGCAATGATCTAAGCGTATAATATTTAAAACATTGCTAAATCATTTAGCGACCTGGGAATATATATAAATATATATAAGATACCTTAAGGAAAAAATACATCAAAATGAATTGTTGACATTCAAAATGAAAAGATATTTAAAAATATCGTAAAAAGCATACATTCATAATTACTTGCGCAAATGCATCATTGTAATTTGAATGCTAATATATAACCATTAATTAAACATAACCTACCACCGTCAATTATTATGAATTAAAGCTGTAAATATAAAAAAAAATATTATAAGAATTATTATAAAATCATAACTAGAAAATTAAAAAACATTAAATAAATCGTTGCAATGATAGGAATGAAAAAATTAATGGAATCCTAAAATAGGTATCAGAAAACTACATGGTAGAAATCATATTGATAATACACATAGATAGTGCGCTAATTGCAGCAATGATCTAAGCGTATAATATTTAAAAGATTGCTAAATCATTTAGCGACCTGGAAATATATATAAATATATATAAGATACCTTAAGGAAAAAATACATCAAAATGAATTGTTGACATTCAAAATGAAAAGATATTTAAAAATATCGTAAAAAGCATACACACACACACACATATATATATATATATATATATAACTATTAATTAAACAACTATATATATAATTTATCAAAACATGAATTTACAATTCTAAAGACTCGAAAGCATGTGTATACGTAAAACAATTTAACTACATTAAGCAATTACTATAAACGTCCAAATAGTAATCAAAACACGTACTCAACTAACCAAGTAAACATACTACATTTTTCTCATCCGAAGTTTAAGAAGCTGAAAAGACTTCACCACCACCTTAAAATCAGCTCTTGCAGTTTTCAAAATGCGTGCCGATCATACATTGAAAAAATGTGGCAACTTACTATACAGTCGTAATTTTTTAAAAAAATTATTTGCACTTTAAAATACACAAAACTTAAATCAAAATTTTAATAAATAAACTTCATAAACAATATGTAAAAAAAGTAAAACATTATTTAAAACGAAAACATTCAACTTATTCAATTTTTTAATTATAAATCATATTTAATTATAATTCAATGTAGCTAAGAATCCACATATACCTGTAAGGAAATAAATGAGATAATAATAATAATAATAATAAACCTTCCTATATAAATTAGGTTACAGCACATGTCCACCACTTGATAGTAACAAAAGCAAAATATCATTTCATCAACCAAAATCATAATAAAGAAAAACCAACTCTAGCCTCTTCTTCCGATTCGCGTTTCCATAACGATCGTTATTGTGAACTTTACGGTGGATATAATCATAAATAATTTTTTAGAAGTAGGCTTCCAAGTATCGCCATGCATCCAATACACTCTGTTATGGTTTATTTTTCAAGAGTAGAACAAAAAAATGTTTTATGATAACTAAAATCTGAATTTTCTATGCTAAATTCTATGCTAAATTTTGAAAACTAAAATGATTATTGCACATTTTATCAACGTTACAGTACACATTTAACAATTATAAATCGTATGAAATTTGTCACGAGTTTTGCATAAAAAAAGATAACCACTCTAGAAGCACGACAATTTTAGAGTATATTCCGGTGATATAGAACTAACTATATGTAAAACGTCTTTATTTGGATATATTATGATTAAAAAAAATTCCAACGGGTCCGTTTCAAAGTGCTATTCAAAACTTTTACGGTGTATAACATGTCACTACGCACACAATGTTTCATGCTAATTTCATGGTATTTGCATTCGTCTTATCTTACATTACATACAACACTCTGGACTGTAATTTGAACTGGAATATTTGTAATTGGATGATTAGGTAAAGAGTAACTATCTTTTAATTGGAAAAATTACAAAAATACGAATTTTTACAAACTTTCAATCTTATATTTATTTTCATACAGAACACAGCTTCACAATTCGAGTTCGTTTTCATGATCATATGAACATTTATCTAGGGCAAAACTTTTAATGCTATATTTAAAGTATTTTTGGAGATATCATGCCCTCAAGAGTAAAAAATGTGATTTTGAGAAAAAGACGTTTAAAGATTTAATTGAGTTTTTTAAGTATAAAATATATAATAAAAGAAACAAAACTAATAATTATATACCTTATTTTATATCAGAAATAAAATTAGATGCTAGTTTAAAATCATAAATATAAAATTCTTTGTAAAATCGTGAAAAAATAGGTATACGCGTAAAAAATTAAATAGATATAATTTGTAAAAATGCACATTAAGTATTGAAAAAAAATTAATTTTAAACATATCATTTAAAATTTTGTTTTGCATCGATTGCATAGTGAATTAAATATGCACTTATCATTTCTCAAATTTAGATATACGGATCACATACTTTGCGACACAAAAATCCGTATAGTTTACTAACAATATACATGAATATCAATAAATCCGTATATTGAACTGCCATTTGAAACAAAATCACTATTAAAATAATTACTTTTTAGTTTCCGTTAAGATGAATCAGCAACTTACGTTATATTTCTATCATCACATTTTGTTTAGCTATTACCATTAAAGTGACTCATTTCTGATGGTGTTCTGCATCATTGCAATGCTTTATACAACTTTACAAAATACAACTTTTTCCACATCTCCCATTATCATTCATTATATATGCTAATAAATACTAAGAAGTAAAGTACTATTGCAAAATCAAGAAAATATTTCTCTAGGAAAAGAAAACAGTTTTGTTTCAAATTAAGCACTTACTAACAAATAAAACTAAACAGCTAAGCAATTTTGCGTCCACGTTTCAGGGCAAAACCGTGAAAGTAAAGAAATTTGGCCAAAGTGGAAGTCGAAGTTAATATTTTAAAGGTTTCTTATTATTATTTAAGATATTTCACTAATAACAATTGGCGCATATTAGCATATTTCCAAAGTTGTAATAGAATGAAAACACGAAAACAAAATGTAAAATAGCCGCCATGACAGTTGTCGCGGTGCATTTAAATCGGAAATGAAGGAGTGATCTACAATCTACATTTTCCTTAATATCTCAGTAAATAATTGTCACACAGTTAGGACTTTGGTATGAACTCATTCGGACTATAACGAACTTTCTAAAAATGTTAAAATCGGAAAATCGATTTTGGGACTATTTTAAATGTATACTGTCTCCTTAAGTATAATTATTTGATTTATTACTATATTGATATTCATTTTTATGCAAATTAGCAAACTCTCTCTCTATATATATATTTATAATTTTTTTTTCTGCCAAGTTTTTTTTTTTTTTAAATCTTCTGTAATATTCTATAAAAATATAAATTATTTTTTTTTTTTAGTTCAAAACATTTTTGCACTTTTTCCAAAGCTTGTAAATTACACACTTTTGAATTTCAAATTCTTTTCTTCCTACAAGGGGAAAGTTGAGTTAAAAAATCTAAGTCACGTTATGTAAATATTTGCATTATAAATCGTTCTGTCCACGACAAAAAGGCAGTAAAAATTATATTTACAGAAACATTTGGCTATTTAACTTTCACGTTTTACAGAAGCGTGATGCAAAAATGTTTCATTTTTAGAGACCTTTATTTCGTGGAGAAAAAAAAAAATACTGAATATTGCTTTGCTTTTTTTCTATTTCTTTCTTTGTTATAAATATTAAGAAATAAAATCTAAATGTTGGATGAAATTTAAAAACATTTTTTTATAGAAACATTGCGTTATTATGCAAATACTATCATCATACAGCGAAATCACATACTTTAAAAAATATGTTATCGTATTAAAGCATTAAAAACATTATAAAATTATTTTTAATTTTCTCATTCGGAAAAATGGTAATTAGAGAGATTGAACAAAACTTTTAATTATAAATGAAAGATAATAACGTAGAAATATAAGCAAACGTAAGTATGAATTATCAGAATTGTGTATTTTCATCATATAACAGAAATATTTAGTTAAGATTTCAATTTAAAAATAATTTCAGTAGTTTTTAATAGTTAAACATATTTCGCATATGAATGTATCACTCATTACATTTTCCATTTAAAATTTCTATATTTTTTAAATCTAGATTTAACATTCGAAAAGTAACCGCCATACCGAAATCATAGCTTCTATAAAAAATATATCACAGAAATTGCAATTTTAGAAAGTTTTTTCCCTGAATATTTTAAAATTTTTGAATTTTTAAAACGTGTTCCCTTATTGTACTTATCTTTAAAAAAAAAAAAAAACTATGCCAAATTTCATGTTTCTATTCGAAACACTAGCACATAAATCATATTTTAGAAAATTTGTAGAAATGTTTACTCTTATTTTAGTTTTAAATTTCGATTTTTTTAGAAGTCCTTCTTTGTGATCGCTTAAATTTTAAAAAATAACCACCATGCCAAATTTGACGTTTCTAGCGCAGCAGAATCATAAATCGTACTTTTTTGCTTATGAACCCTTTTAACTTTCGCCTTTTGTAAAAACTCTTAATTTACGGCTTAAAAAAAACAAATGTGTCAAATTTTAATTTTCTATTCGTGAAAATTCTAAATAACTCGTAAGTTTTCTGCTCATTTCGCATATTCAAATTTAGAATTTATAATCAACGGTTTATATCACCCATTTGCATCTAAAAAGTAACCATTATACTAAATTTAAAGTTTCTAGCCTTAACAGCTCCAAATAAATCCTAATTTCGAAATTTTTTCACTTAAAATTTTCCAATTTTTTCGTTTAAAAACTTCGAACTTTTTTCGCTTTAAATTTCGAATTTTTAGAAACATTTTTTTTGCGCGCATTTACATCTTAAAAGTAACCACCATGCAAAATTACACGCTTCTATACCCACAGTCTCACATAAATCACAATTTTAAAACTTTTTTTGATACTGCATACTTTTAAATTAAAAATAGTTAGGAATCTATCCATTTACGACTCTAAGTTTTTAGGCAAATCAAATCCAAATAAATCGTAATTTAGATTATTTTTTAGCCATTTCCTTTCATATCACCAATTGAAATTCCGAGTTTTTTAGAAAACAAATCATAAAAAATATTTTTTCTGGTTTAGATATGGTAAAAATTAGCTTACGAAATTCCTGTTATTCAAATCATTTACAACATTTGAATCTGCTGAGACGTACGGAGTCTCTGTTGTAATATATCTGGGTCAATTCCTTTTATCTTAGAAAATAATAATATTTTGGGAAGATAAAAAATGGTCGCGTGCATTTTAAAGTTATTATCGTCAAACTGTGACATGTTGTAACTCTATAAAAATTAAGAAGATACATAAATTATACTTTTTTCGGGTTATTTTCTCCAACAATCTCCTAACAAGTGTCCAAAGGTGTTGTTACCATTAGAAAGAAATGTTGGTACAGTTTTTCATATGCATTTGGCCACCAAAACCTAATCCATGGACAACAATTAAAAGTAGATGTTATTACTAATCGATTGGTACCAGCCTAATTTAAATAAAATTATTTAAAGCAGAATTTGTCAATTAATTCATAAAAACACTTTCGTGCTTTTTAAAAATCAATGGCAGAAAGAGCGGAAGTGCAAAAATATTTTCAATAGCGACTACTATTTTTTTACATGGAAAAACTTTTATGAAATTGACAAAGCTGCAGTTTTATGAAACAAACTGGTCGCGAGTAAGCAATTTTAAGAAACTTAACTGTTTCAATAGACCAATTTGATTCAAGTGTCGACAATTACATACGATGGTTACTTTATCAAAAACTGCAACTTAAATGACTGTTGATGTAAACTTAAAAAGAAAACCATACTCATATACACATGACAATCGAAGTTTCTAACAAACTTTATATAAAAAGGTATTTCTGTTCATTTAAACCACATTCCGTAGCTTATCCACGTCGGATCTTGCATATATAACATGATAAAAAGTTTTTTATTTCATCTTTTTACTTTCTTCTATCTTCAATAGAAGAAAGTATTGTAATCGAAATAGTTTTTGACTTCCGGTTTTCGACGCATTTATATGTTTTAGGAGTCAGACATAAAAAAAAAAAACATGTTTATAGAAAATGTCTGTCTTTCCGTGTGTCCGTATGTCTATCGCCATTGTTACATCAAAAAGTATATGAAGTTATGCATAGAATTGAACATTTTATTAAAAGTTCTTTGCTATGGCAAGCAGGTCCTTCCTAAATTTTGAAAAAAAAAACGCCGGAATAGCGTATAGACTATAACAGCGATTTTTGTGCGATTTTTATTCCATTTTGAATATTGTACCATCGAAAAGTGTATGAAGTTATGCATAGAATTGAACCGATTTTTTTTTGTACGTTTTTTTGCCATGGCAAGAAGGTCCTCCCTGAATTTGGAAACATTCCGCCAAAAGGGGGCGATTATTAAATAAATGCTATAATAGCTATTTTTGTGCCATTTTCAATATTGTACCATCAAAAAATGTATGAAGTTATGCATAAAATTGAATCGAATTTTTTGTGTGTTGTTTTGGCCATGGCAAGAAGATCCTCCCTGAATTTGGAAATATTCTGACGGAATAAGGCACTATAATAGCGTTTTTTGTGTAATTAATTAGATTTTTCGTAGTTCTATTGTACGGGGGCTGGTCAATCGACGTGAACTTTCCATCCTGATAAGCCGACTATTCGCGAACAGCTGATATACAACAGAATAACGAAAAACTTTTTATTTTAATAAATATCATGATCGACAAAAACACGTTTTTACTCCGATTAATTTACTGAAGCAGAAATTTAAGATGAAAGTCAAAGTTGATATAGTATTGAAGAAATAAAAAGGAAATATTGACATTTGTAACAGCAATTTGAAATATTAAAATATATGAGATAAAAGAAAGTTTTGGGATTGGCAAATCCAAATAGTTTTAAATGGAATCTTTCCTTTTAATGTTATAAATCGCCCATGCATTCGTAAATTGTCTTTTCATCATCTTCCAAGATGAAAATTTTCTCAAATACAGTTTCCTATTTTTTAAATGTTAAAAATATCTAGATTTTCCAAAAAATAAAACGAAAACAAAAGATTTTGTTTAAATAAGTTTATTTTCAACTCATTTTGTTTGATAAAGTAAATCAATAATACTATGTTTATCGAACTAAGTAAATTCTACAGATTTTAGCTGAATTGTCTTTTTGAGCAATAAAGGCCTATATTTTATCTAAATATTTTCAAAACAGAAAATAGGTTCTTGAAAATAATTTTTTTTTCGCATATTTGTATAAATAGAGACAATTTAACATATGACTATTATTATGGTGTAACAGCAGTACAATTAATTAAAAAGAAGTACAAAAACACAGTAAATCAATTGTAATTTTTCAGTCCACTATTTGAAAGCATTTTGAGTTTTTATCACAAAAATCTATTAATCAAATAAAGAACATGTACAAAATATATTTCTGCTATGCATAATAATCGCGTTATTTGGGATAAATCATTGAGAAAAGAAAAAAAAATATTATCATAATTATTATTAAGATTTTTTTATTTTAACCAATTTTAATTTTATTTAAACTTTATTTCTTTAAAAAATATGTTTTTAAAAATAAGAAAATATTGCAAATTCACTCAAATATGTTTTTTTTTTCATTCAAAAAGATTTGCTATTTAAAGGCCGATTTAATGATGGGATGCGACGTATCGATTTTTTTTTAATATATCAATAAATTTTAATGGTCCCGATTTACACATAATTATTTCTATGTTAAATGATACTCGTTTTTATGAGATTGTTTCTCTAATTAACGGTAATCTTCATGACATTCAAATATTTCAAACGCCATTTTTTTTGCTGAAAGAATTTTTAAATTGTTTATTTGACCGATAACTGATAATCAAAATTTCGATTTAGAAGAATTTGAAACATCCTTTTAGTACGGCATTTGTAGCCAGAATGTTTCTGTTATAGGTAATGTGACTTAACACCCTCTTGTTTATGTTTGTCATTTGCATTTTAATTTTAAATTTTGTGACCAAAAGAAGCAAAATTCGTCTAATTAAGATTTTGATTCCAGCACAGACCGTGAGAATTCTCGAAAGTAATTCCATTGGAAGCAAAAGATGGATTACATGTAGCGAACAAATATTTTTATTAGGTATGTAATCGGTGAATTATTAATTGCTTATGGAAGAACTTAAAAATCCATGTTAGAGACTATGTTCTAGGAAAAGTATCAATATATTTCTAATTTTATTAGTTGCATATTTATTGCGACAAAAAAAATTAAATTAAATATTAGTGCTATCTAAATTTCTGAATATTTCATAACCAATATGTTCTATTAATTTATTTAATGTGTTTAACTATTCAACAGTAACCTTTATATAACGACGATTTCCCTTTTATAATTGTTAAATCGAGGTTCAGTTATGCATAACCATTACCACATAAATAGGCATACATAATATGCTGCAAATTTTGATATTTCTGTAAAATAAAATTTTTCCTAGTTTTTTTTTTTTTTTTTTTTTTTACTTTTTTTTTTTACTTTTTTTGGTAATTTAGTTTCTTGTAATAAAATCATAAAACGTATACGTTTTCAAATGCTGTTAAAATACTTCTTTTCAGAAAAGGTAAATATCTGTACAAATTCAGTTCCATAGTACTTTTAGATTTATTTAATGCTTTACATATTGTAAAAAATGTAAAAATCCATTAAATCTGTAGAAGAACTGTGAAGTAATATACGTATTTAAGGAAGGTACGTATATTTTTTTTTGTTGTTGTTTCCAGGAAACATGGTACCTTTTTCATAGATTAGAAACCCTCTATTTAGCATTTAAATCGCAGAATTTGTAATCAATTTATTCAATTACAAAATTTATAATAGTTTCCTGGTATTAAATAAGGCCAAAAATTCTATTAAAAACGTTGTAGAATTGTGCGCATTCTGCACATATTAAAATATTGTTTATTTAAAATCATACAATTAAAAAGTACTAAAATATTAATTTTATAACAAAATATTCGACAAGAATATAAATGTTGTCTGTATATAACATATTATTTTACAGTGAAATAAAATATAAAGTTTTACGCATGTTGCTGATGTATAACTTACAAGTACACATCTGTTTTCTTAGTGCAGGGCAAAATGCTGGAAATTAGATTTATGACATCTGTAGCAACGAACGAATTGGTCTAAAATTAATTTCAGTGAAAAGAAAATATGTTTAATTTGGATATCTAGGATGGTATTCATTCGTACTGGCATGACGTTCGAAAGCAAAAGGATTTTTATTTTTAAGTTTCAAATAGGTGTAGGTGGCCTAATGGTTAGGGCTACGTTTTACCCAGGAAGTAAGCTAAAAATGGATTCTCTAGAAGAACGACAAAATATATTGTACATACGTACACTCATACGTTAGAACGGCATTTGTTTAACCAAGGAGGAACGGCATTTGTTTAACCAAGGAGAAACAATTGCCGGCCATACATATATTTTTAATTCTGGCGATGCCTTAATTCACACGGAATAAGTCACATATAGAGTCACATAATATAGAGTTACATATAGAGTCACATAAGAGTTTAATAAGATTCCCAAACTTCAGCGGCCGGCCAATTGTCCGGAATTAAATTCATGATGAAAGTTTGGGGCAATTATAGTGTATAAATATCTGCTACAAAATGGTCAAGTGGTCTAATAAAACTTGAATGAAGAATCTCACTCTGTAATTTGAGAGAATTGGCATGTTTTGTCCCCTCAATGGTCTGGAAACCTTAAAATCTCTATACCACAACGCTATATTCATATTATTAAACACGAAGGAAGTACAACTGACTTGTAATATTTTTAAAAAGTTAGAATTTTTTTCCCTTTCTTATCATTTTACTCCTGTCGTATATCTTGAGAAAATGCAATTTATTATATTGTAGAAATAACAATTGTTTCCCAATGCTTTCTTTATGTTTATATTATCAATTTAGTTTGATAAAATAAATTCATATAGATTAAATGTGAATTAACGTAATCATATTTATTAATCTGACAATTAAATGAGCGGTGCTATCATTTTACAACCCAGGTTATGCACCAGAACTAATTTTTGAGCCACTTTAATTACATTGAGGGTATTTAGAAAATACTTAAATATCAAATTCTTCATCGAATCATACTTACAATTTTCTAACGATTTTAATTGCAAAATAGGTCCACTGGGCCGATAATAAGCATTCTGGCTTAAAAAATAAGACGCTTGGCGCAGTGTTTACGTGTTTGAAAGCAACTGGTTTTGGAAAAGATTTTAGTATAAGGTTTTTAAGGATTTGCTTGTATGAGGACAATAATTTGGGTCATTTGTTTGCTCCAAAAACCTTCGCTGAAGGTTTCCATCCTATACAAATACGGTCAGCAATAGCTGATTTTTAACAAAAATCTTATCTCGTGCTTATTGCTAAAAGGGGTATAATATCATATGCTTATGTAAAATAAAATAAAATAATTGTGAAATTTATATCATATATTATTTATCTTGTAAAAAACAATATTTTTTCGTTAATCGTTAATAACATCCACTTAGTCCAGTATTTCCCAACCTTTTTCTGGCCACGCCCCACCGAAGCATCTGTAAAATCGCGATCCCCCCCCCCTTCCCCTTCTAACATACATGTCTCACTATTTAAAAGGTGAACTGTATCCCCATGGAATAAGCTTCATAAAACCTTAACAACAACTATTCTTCACATTTTTTAACTTCTGAAAGAGGTTAATTTTATGTCACAATTTGTTTTAACATAATTCTACAAGTGTAATGAGGCTGTATATTTTTGTCTTTATGCCAAAAAGAGTTTTGTTGTTCCTTTAAAACTTACCGCAGTGTCATACAAATGTGTTATATGGTCAGCATTTTCATCTTCACAAAACGTTTGTGAGACTTTTGCATTTAGCATTAAAACTGATAACATTGATACATTTTATAATTCATTTTAATATGCTATTAAAAGCTGATGAAAGCTTTGGACAATAAAATTTTTTCTATGGAAAATACAACACACAAGAAGCATTTCAAGATGTTCATGTATATCAATTTTAAGTAGCCATTGATCCCCATAAAAGCACATTTCCCCTTTCCCATTACTGTTAATTGACTGCCATGTATTATATGATTTTAAAATTCAAAATGTATATGTTACATATTTATTTATTGTGTAGCAAGGCCTGCATTAGAGTCACGTCTACTTACTATGTATACATATCCTTTTCTAAAACTATTTAAGATTTCTAAATTTTATAAAGTTAGTTGTACCTAGATAAGATTATTTCAGGTACTTTTTAGGTTAAATATGTTCAAAGCGGTTGGATTCAGATATAGATTTAAATAATTTCAGTTGTAAAAGTTTCTTCATGAGACATATAGCAGAACGAATAGAAATACAAGGCTCATTCAATAAATAATCTAAAATTGTAGAATACATTAATAACCAAAACAATTATAGAAATTTTTAATTATGAAAAAACAGTAAATCAATTTGTGGTATGAGATAATATTTTTAAAATTCTTCTTATAATTCTTCTGGTTTAAATTCTATTTGTAAACTTTGATTGGGGACCTTTTTTTAATTCAAGAAAAAACTTCCTCATTAAATTTTGCATGTATCACTTTAATTTTTAGGCTACAACATCACTTTTCCAAAAAACACAGGCAGGAAATGCAAAAATGTATAAATTTCAAATTGCTCCCCTAAAATGTCATATTGCCCCCCCCCCCCCGGTGGGGCGCACGCCCCACGTTGGGAACCACTGACTTAGTCCAATGGTAAGCATTCTGGGCACAAAATGACGAGCTTTGGCCGAAGTTTCCGGAATTGACAGGAATGAAGTGGTCGGAGTGAATGTACAAAGTTTCCAAGATGTTTCTTCGTGGATGACATTTTGTATGACTTTCCCTTCAAAAATCCACCATGAAGACATCACTTATACTACAATAGACCTAATTCAGCCGGTGCTTAACAAAATTATTTCGTCCCATGGATCATATTAGGTAGCTTTCTTTACAAAAAAGCTACCTATTGCAGCCGTTCGGAGGAAAGCGATTTCAAAAAATTTTGGTATATTTTCATCGATCATGACCCCCAGACCCCGAAACCACCCTCCGTTCAAAATTGATATATATATATATATATATATATATATATATATATATATATATATATATATATATATATCTGACCTATGTCACACTGTAACTACCGTAATTATGAACCGATTTCGATGTAATTCGGTGTGTACATAGTACATACCAATGTCTCGACCGAGTTCGTTGGCCAGCTTCATCCGCCGTTTTGTTTCAAAATGGCGGCCATTTAAAATTTTTAAAAAAATTTAAAACTTGAAATGTGGTACCAAAAAATTAAAAATGGAAAAATATTTTTTTCTTATGTATTTGACCTTTATACAAAGATTCCGGAGCAGTTTTTGTTTCGTCTATATCTTAAAAAATGGCTGAGTTATAGCATTTTGAATTTCTAGCGTGGCTGACATTTTGAAACGTCCTGAATTTTGTCACGCGATAAAAGGCGTATTTAGGAACCGATTTGGATGTAATTCGGTGTGTACATAGTACATACCAATCTCTCGACCGAGTTCGTTGGCCAGCTTCATCCGCCATTTTGTTTCAAAATGGCGACCATTTAAATTTTTTTTAAAATTTTAAAATTTGAAATGTGGTACCAAAAAATTGAGAATGGAAAAATATTTTTTTCTTATGTATTTGACCTTTATACAAAGATTTCGGAGCAGTTTTTGTTTCGTCTATATCTTAAAAAATGGCTGAGTTATAGCATTTTGAATTTCTAGCGTGGCTGACATTTTGAAACGTCCTGAATTTTGTCACGCGATAAAAGGCGTATTTATGAACCGATTTGGATGTAATTCGGTGTGTACATAGTACATACCAATCTCTCGACCGAGTTCGTTGGCCAGCTTCATCCGCCATTTTGTTTCAAAATGGCGGCCATTTAAATTTTTTTTAAAAATTTAAAATTTGAAATGTGGTACCAAAAAATTGAAAATGGAAAAATATTTTTTTCTTATGTATTTGACCTTTATACAAAGATTTCGGAGCAGTTTTTGTTTCGTCTATATCTTAAAAAATGGCTGAGTTATAGCATTTTGAATTTCTAGCGTGGCTGACATTTTGAAACGTCCTGAATTTTGTCACGCAATAAAAGGCGTATTTATGAACCGATTTGGATGTAACTTCGTTTATACATAGTACATATCAATGTCTCGACCGGGTTCGTTGGCCAGCTTCACCCGCCATCTTGTTTAAAAATGGCGGCCATTTAATTTTTTAAGAAAAATTTAAATTTGAAATGTGGTACCAAAAATTGAAAATTGAAAAAATATTTTCTTCTTATGTGTTTGACCTTGATAAAAGGATTCGGGAGCAGTTTTTCTTTCGTCTATATCTTAAGAAATGGCTGAGTTATAGCATTTTGAATTTCCAGCGTGGCTGACATTTTGAAACGTCCTGATTTTTCTTACGTAATAACAGGCGTATTTATGAACCGACTTGGATGTACCTTGGTGTGTACATAGTACATACAAATATCTCGATCGAGTTCGTTGCCCAGCTTCATCCGCCATCTTGTTTCAAAATGGCGGCCATTTAAAAAAATTAAAAAATAAAAAAATTTACATGAGATACCAAAAAATTGGAAAATGAAAAAGATTTTTTCTGTATGTGTTTGACCTTAATACAAAGATTCCGGAACAGTTTTTCTTTGGTCTATATCTAAAAAAAAATGGCTGAGTAATAGCATTTTGAATTTCTCTTGTGGCTGACATTTTAAAACGACCTGATTTTTGTCACGCGATAACAGGCGTATTTATGAACCTATTTGGATGTAACTTGGTCTGTACATAGTACATATCAATGTCTCGACCGAGTTCGTTCGCCAGCTTCATTCGCCATCTTGTTTCAAAAGGGTTGCCATTTAAAAAAAAATAAATTTAAAATTCAAAATGAGGTATTAAAAAATTGGAAAATGAAAAAGATTTTTTTTATGTGTTTGGCCTTGATACAAAGATTCCGGAGCAGTTTTTGTTTCTGAAAATTTGTTCTTTTGTTGATATCTTAAAAAATGGTTGATTTATAGCACTTTGAATTTCTAGCATGGCTAACATTTCTAGCATGGCTAACATTTTGAAACGATCTTGTATTTGTCGCGCGATAACACACGTATGCGCCTATTTCGATGTAAGAAGGCATGTGGATAGTATACATCAACACCTCGACCAAGTTCGCTGGCCAGATTCATCAGCCATCTTGTTTCAAAATGGCGGCCATTAAATTAAAAAATATATATATATTTAAAGTGAGGTGCAAAAAAAATTAGAAATTGAAAAAGGTTTCTTTCTTAAGTATTTGATCTTGATATAAGGATTCAGGAGCATTTTTTGTTTGTCTTTACCTTAAAAAATGGCTCAGATATAGCAGTTTCAATTTCTATTGTGGGTGACATTTTGAAAAATCTGATTTTTTGCATGCGACAGCACTCCTATATATTAACCGATTCCGATGTGAGTGAGCATGTGCACAGCAATTACTAAGGTCTCGACCAAGTTCACTGCTTAGCCTCATCCACCATGTTGTCTTAAAATGACAGGCACTTTAAGAAATTGCCGAATTTGGCAGCCAAATATAAGTTACTTTAAAGAAAAGCAGCTTGGATAAAGCTGACTAATTTCGCGAAATTCTTATTCATTATATTGATAAAAATTAGTATTGAATCTCCTATATTCGGTTTCCACTAAATTGAGCTTCGTGTGTTTGCATGATATAAGTTGGCTTTTTTTTAAATAAGGATTATGAAAGCTACCTCTTCCTCCCGGCACTGGCCGGAAGGACTTTTTTATTTTCGCTTTCATTACGCATGCCACGAGCGAATGTCCATAATATATTTTTAGAATTTTTTACCCATGAAAATAAGTTAATAGCTTCCTTAACTACTATTCTCTGAAAATAACAAATTTAAAATTGAAAGATAATGATTCTGATAATTATGCTTAATTCAAAAGAATTAGTCGCCCCATCAGTGGATGAGAAGTTCTGCTCTCGAAGCTGGTAGACGGGAGGTGCTGGGTTCGAACCCAATCGCGCCCGTCGGCCTAACCGTTTCGGAGTTTTCGTGGTTTCCTTCGAAACCTTGGATTTCCATGCGTAAATACGGGTTAGGTTCCCTTAGAAAGACCCCCACGAAGGGCAACCCCCACCCTTAGGGCCTATATCCCTCGTGTTATAATTGGCCGTCATAAACACAACCAACCAAGCAACCATCAAAAGAATTAGGCAATGTTTCATGAGGCAATTTTATATACTGAATGCGTAAATTACGCTTACAAAATCTCGTAAATTGATTTCCTCCACACAGATTTCCGTCAATATTTGTATAGTCTACGTCGATTATTATGCATTCAATGTGAGTAAACTAAAGCTTAGAGCGAATGCTTTGACAAATCAATGTATATGGAAGGGATTTTAATATAAATTCAGATTAGTCATTTTAGCTCTATTATGAACTAAAGAGACATAAAAGAATCCATTCATTGCTTTAAGTTGCAAATGCGATGATGAGAATAACAGTCTGAGTGTTTGAGATTTGCTGAGAACGATATTTATTATACCTTATTCTAACAGTTCGTAATTTATACATCATATCCCGGGTGATATAATCATTGTTAAATCGAAGTATCAGCTAAATAGAAAATTTAAATTTCTCAGCCAGTCACAACATTTTCCCTTATATCTTATCCAGTCGATAATGAATAACACGTTTAATATTGACTACTGTGAATTTCCACAAAAGATAAGGACAGAAATTGGAATGAAATGTATCGGAATATTTCTGATAAATATATAAATCTATAGATGCGTTCATTTAGTCACTGGGACATAGGAATTTCTTGCCATAAAATTGCATGAATTTTGGAATTTTAAGTAAGTAAAATAAGTTAATAAATGTCTCCTGCTGTTTTATCCTACTATAATTACCAGGGAGGGGGGGCGAGAAATAAAGGTTATTCTTCTTCTATACCGTAACTCAATAATAAATAAATTAGAAACTTTCCAAATGAAAGAAAAAAAAATCTATAATTTTTTAACTTGAATAATTAAATAGTAAAATAAATTAAAATAAATGTATAAACAACCATGCTTTCAAACTTTCTTCCATATTGGATCTAAAGCCCGAGAAAAAAAATATTTTTTTAACTCTAGATATGCGGCACAGTGTAGTTTGAAAAAGAAGATGAGTGCGAGTTTTAAACATTCCGGTACAACATAATTTATTATCAATAACTGACTAATATTAATAATAAACTTCGACTAACCTTGATAATAAAGAACCTAGTTTGACCGATTGTAAGAGAATGTTAGTGCATTACCACGCATAACGTTAGTAGAGGGCGTTGGAATCTACCAAAGTAGAGAATGTTTCATGGTCCGTAGTCGCTCATCAGCAATTTAACAAATTTTACCCAAAGTTTATATAAATAGCAATAACATGTGTCGGTTACTGTAATAACTTTCATATATTTCTATGTATTGTAGGAACATTTTGCACTATTAACATGTCATAATTTCACTTACATAACTTGTGATAATGAGTTATATCAAGCAAATCATGCAGCACCATTAATGCCGGATTCCTTACTAATGAAATCATTAAAAGTTTCAGAAAAAATTGAGCACCTACTGATTATGTTACATTTTTTTCAGAATGACTCCGAATTTTTGAGATTTTTTGGGGGGAAATGGGTCTTAATTAGCATTAACCCCTGTATTTTAAAATACCTCATGTTTCAGTTAGCAGATATAATACTCCAAAACTCGCTAGTAAATATTCTTGTATTACAAGAAAGTATTTCATTAAAACATTATAAAACGTCCATAATTAGCGTTTAATAACATTACGTCAAGCTCTACCATTTAAGATTTTTTTAATAACTCTTCATTTTAAATAAAAAGAACTCATATTACTTTGCTTGGCAATGTAAGCAAAAATATTTTTTTTCAAAATAAACATGGCTAACAATTTACTTTAAAAATTTCGCAATTAATATACTTACTAATTATATTACCTGTTTATTGGTAATTTTATGATCATCCAATTATTTGGGTTCGCCCTTTGCTTGTAAAAGATACTATGTTATATACATACTGGATGTCCCAAAAATTACTGATGGATTTTAAAAATCAATAGCATGCAAACGGTGACAGATATTTGAAAAATTCTTGCAGGAGTGTCATGTACGATGTCAAGAGATTTGTGCTGTGATTCTCAGTTATAGTTACAAATAGCATCGATAGATGGCGCTGCAAGCAACAACCGCTAAATCCAGGCTTGATTTATCAGCCTCTCTATTCTTCCCTACGTAAAAATGGAGATTAAAATGTATTGAATGGATCTCGAAGTACCAAAAATTGAGTCTGGACTCAGCGCCTATTGTTCTCAGCGCCTAGTGCTCTCAGCGCCATCTATTTTTTGAAATTTGCAGCTAAGTGGTGTCGCATTTATTCCACTTAGCTTCTAAGAAAACAAGAGATAGAATTGCTGTGTCGTTTTTGTGGGAAGTAATGCCAAAAGAAGTAAAACAACTATGCGCTGCTTGTCATGATTGTCAAATGCGCATAAAAACAAAAGTAACGGACAGAACACATATTGAAGCGGTCAGAAGACCAGGACTTCCATTTCAAGTAGTAAATGCAGATATTTTGGGACCAGTTGAGCCGAAGTCATCTCGGTGCCATCGGTATGTTCTGGCCGTTATGGATAAACATAGTCATTGGCTTGAAGCAATCCCTATTAAATCGTTGACAGCGAAAGAAGATTGTGAAGCGTTTATTGACATTTTTGATAGAACTGGAATTCCCAGAATGATTGCAGCATTTTACATGGAAAAAACTAAGCCTGAGAATGAAATAAGAATTCAAAATGTAGAAGAAAATGTAAAATCAAAAGCAATTGAAATAGTTGAAAGTTTACTGAAAGAGAAATATTTTGACAAACGTGTTGTTAGTGAAATTTTTTCAGAAGTTTATTTATTTTCAGATGTACTTAACAATCAAATCGGAAACGTGTGTTTTGAGAAATGGGATTATAAAAATCTCGTTGAATATATGAGTTTTATTTTTTACTGGATTTCATATGAGAAAAAATTAAAAATATTTAGGCTGAAGGAACCTTCTTCAGTATTCTTTTTTGATTGTATTAAAATTGAAAAATATCGACCTGGCACTATTTAACGATTTAGTCCACGTGACAGGAAATGAACCTAATGTTAAATAAATCGTAGCGTCCTTTTCAAATTAGTCGTTAGCATTTTAATATTTATAAATGATTTTGTGCTTGGGATATCTGATACTTAGCTGCAACGTGTAATCTTTTTCGATTATATTTGCAGTTACTTTTTAAAAGTACAATATTTGTCTCGATACAAAGATACCTATCTTCAAAAGAAGAGGAAAACTGCAACCAAATCAAAAAAGTACCAAAGTTCCAGTTTAGACATTGATATCAGATATCGCATTCAGAAGAAAATATTTAAAAAACATTAAAATGCAAACGTGAAATCAATAACTCACAAGTGTGTTTTTGTAATATCGTATGTTCTTAAATTAAATTGACCAGATTTTGTCTATCCAATTTTATTGCATTTAAATAACAGTAACATTTCAATATTGCAAAATGTATTGTCAAACATGTATTGTTTATGAATACAGAAAAAATACAGTATTAAATTAATACAGAAAATTAGGATATTTTCGCGTCTACCCAATTTATCATTCACAACCCATCGTAGAACTATATGTCATCCATATTAGTCGTAGCGCCATTATTTCCCAGACAATATTTATTAAGCACAATAATATAGCAAAAATAATAATCATTCCTATGATAATAAAAATGAAATGTGTTAATTTGAATTTTGAGAGTTAAATTATGTATTCGGAAATTTAATGAAATGAGTTGCTATAGTTGATTTGAAAAAAATTGCTATGCCTTCGGAATAGGTCTTTGAAATGACACAGAAATATGTATTGTTTTCAATACTTATCAATTGTATAACAAAGGGTTTGCACTAAACATAATCAATCAATGGCACTTAAACAACAGTCTTTAAATCGCTATGCCCTAGCGCATAAAACGACCACTTCCTAAAAATGTCGTTTATATGTCCTGGTAGAATTTTTATCGTTAATGAATAAGAAAAAAATATTTTTAAGAAAGATTTTGATAACGGATTAAAAATTTATTTAAAAACAATAATTTAATTAGGACAATTAAAAATATTTTTGATACAAATATTTCAGTAAAATGATTTTTTTTATCGTAACTAAAAAAAAAAAAAAAATGTTAAAAGTATGATAAAAAAATTTCTGATAAAAAAAAAACATTAATTAGAAAGTTAAATCCCTCATTTATTTCATATACATAAAAATGAGATTTCAAATGAATAAACAGTAAAAATTTTTACACTTTCTAAAGTGAAATCTGAAAAAAAGGGGGGGGGGGAATCTGTCGAAACATAAATCAATTACAAAATCTTTAAATACAACTTTAGACACAATGAACAATACCAAAATCTGTAGATTTGCACCATAAAAAATAACATTAAATTAAATTAAATTAATGGATAAAAAAAACGTAATCCAGTAGTAAATGCTCGATTTTACTAACTCGATAGTACTCATATGATGTGTTCGTAAAATCGAAAGTTCGTATGTGGAACAACATTGGTTCAATGCTGGTCTTGAATAGTACATCAGTTCGTAAAAAGTAAGAATTCGTAACAAAGCGAGTGGTAAAAAAGTCCTTCCGGCCAGTGCCGGGAGGAAGAGGTAGCTTTCAAATTCCTTATTCTAAAAAAGCCAACTTGTAAAAGCCAACCAGTGAACTTGGTCGAGACCTTAGTAATTGCTGTGCACATGCTCAGTCACATCGGAATCGGTTGATATATACGAGTGCTGTCGCAGGCAAAAAATCAGATTTTTCAAAATGTCACCCACATTAGAAATTGAAACAGCTATATCTGAGCCATTTTTTAAGATAAAGACAAACGAAAAATGCTCCTAAATCCTTATATAAAGGTCAAATACTTAAGAAAGAAATCTTTTTCAATTTCTTTTTTTTTTTTTTTTTTTTGCACCTCACTTTAAATATAATTTTTTTTTAATTTAATGGCCGCCATTTTGAAAAAAGATGGCGGATGAAGCTGGCCAGCGTACTTGGTCGAGATATTGATGTATACTATCTACATGCCTTCTTACATGGAAATAGGCGAATGCGTGTGTTATCGCGTGACAAATACAAGATCGTTTCAAAATGTTAGCCATACTAGAAATTCAAAGTGCTATAATTCAACCATTTTTTAAGATATAAACAAAAGAACAAATTTTCAGAAACAAAATCTGCTCCGGAATCTTTGTATCAAGGCCAAACACATAAAAAAATCTTTTTCATTTTCCAATTTTTTAATGACTCATTTTAAACTTTAAATTTAATTTTTTTAAATGGCAACCCTTTTGAAACAATATGGCGAATGAAGCTGTCCAATGAACTCGGTCGAGACATTGGTATGTACTATGTACAGAGCAAGTAACATCCAAATCGGTTCATAAATACGCCTGTTATCGCGTGACAAATATCAGGTCGTTTTAAAATGTCAGCCACAATAGAAATTCAAAATGCTATAACTCAGCCATTTTTTAAGATATAGACAAAACAAAAACTGTTCCCGAATCTTTGTATCCAGGTCAAATACATAAGAAAAAAATATTTTTTTCAATTTTCAATTTTTTGGTACCACATTTCAAATTTAAATTTTTCTTAAAAATTTAAATGGCTGCCATTTTTAGACAAGATGACGGATGAAGCTGGCCAACGAACTCGGTCGAGACATTGGTATGTACTATGTACAGACCAAGTAACATCCAAATCCGTTCATAAATACGCTTGTTATCGCGTGACAAAAATCAGATCGTTTCAAAATGTCAGCCACGCTAGAAATTCAAAATGCTATAACTCAGCCATTTTTTAAGATATAGACGAAACAAAAACTGCTCCGCAATCTTTGTATCAAGGCCAAACACATACAAAAAAAATCTTTTTCATTTTCCAATTTTTTGGTATTTCATTTTAAATTTTAAATTTTTAAATTTTTTTAAATGGCCGCCATTTTGAAACAAGATGGCGGATGAAGCTGGCCAACGAACTCGGTCGAGATATTTGTATGTACTATGTACACACCAAGGTACATCCAAATCGGTTCATAAATACGGCTGTTATCACGTGACAACTATCAGTACGTTTCAAAATGTCAGCCACGCTAGAAATTCAAAATGCTATAACTCAGCCATTTTTTTAAGATATAGACAAAACAAAAACTGTTCCGAATCTTTGTATCAAGATCAAACACATAAGAAAAATTTTTTTTTTCAATTTTCAATTTTTTGGTACCACATTTCAAATTTAAATTTTTCTTAAAAATTTAAATGGCTGCCATTTTTAGACAAGATGGCGGATGAATCTGGACAACGAACTCGGTCGAGACATTGGTATGTACTATGTACAAACGAAGTTACATCCAAATCGGTTCATAAACACGCCTTTTATCGCGTGACAAAATTCAGGACGTTTCAAAATGTCAGCCACGCTAGAAATTCAAAATGCTATAACTCAGCCATTTTTTAAGATATAGACGAAACAAAAACTGCTCCGGAATCTTTGCATAAAGGTCAATTACATAAGGAAAAAATATTTTTCCATTTTCAATTTTTTGGTACCACATTTTTAATTAATTTTTTTTTTATTTTTTTAAATGGCCGCCATTTTGAAACAAAAAGGCGGATGACGCTGGCCAACGAACTCGGTCGAGACATTGGTATGTACTATGTACATACCGAATTACATCCAAATCGGTTCATAAATTCGAGAGTTACAGTGTGACAAAGGTCAGATATATATATATATATATATATATATATATATATATATATATATATATATATAAATTTTGAGCGGAGGGTGGTTTCGGGGTCTGAGGGTCATGATCGATGAAAATATACCAAAATTTTTTGAAATCGCTTTCCTCCGAACGGCTGCAATAGGTAGCTTTTTGTAATGAAAGCTACCTAATATAGCGTCGACTGTATTTATTTTCTTTTTCCACTACCATACCTTTTGCAGCACTGAGGAAGGTATGCTATATGCTACCAAAACCTGTATGCTTAAAATAAAAAAAAAATTGGTGCTTTTAATATTGTTATTTTTACATTTCTAATATATATATCAAGCAGAACGGTCGTTCTGCCAAGCCAAGCTGAAAAAAAAAAAAATGCTAACCCCCCCAAACAAACAAACGCCAAGAATAAGGCAAGACACCGTAACTGCTTATTATACTGATGACAACTTCTCCATGTTAAATGAACGAAATATGCCAGCGTAAAATTTCCTATATCAAAAGAAGCAATCATCGCAGAAAAATAAAACCAACACTAGAAGGACCTAATAAAGAAGATCTTCAATTTGAGATCAAATGCAACCTCATAAATTAATTATAAACAGATATATAGATTTTTTAAAATAACGCCGATATACTGAAAATGACAGATTTATTTTCTTCGTCACAACTTATGTTTAAATCGAGGTAGAGATTTAAATAATGGACAGAAAAAAGTAAGGATTGAAATTTTGGATAGATATTTACTCAATCTACGTGCTTTTATAAAATTCAGCTTTAAAAACATTAATTTTCTATTCATAATTAGCGAAAAACTGTTAATTAGTTCTAAAGATTACAAATTATGCCAAATAGCGATAAACCCGCCAAAACATTTTAGAAATCTTATACTTTTCTTTTATATTGTCCTTTTGCATTGATTTCATCGAAGATAACTATGGCTGAGATTCAAATAGATTTTTCGCTGTTAGCGAAATGAGTTTGACCAATCAGAAGCCTGCATGTTTGAGAATATTTGCTGTTTGTGGATCCCGGCCTATGTCATGAAAGTTTTGAGTCATTTTTTTTTTAGTGCCGTGGATGAAGTGCAATGTTTGTAGAAATGTAGGCTAGGATCCAGATAGATTTTTCGCTGTTAGCGAAACGAGAATCGCCAATTAATAGCCTGCATTTCTGCAAACAGCGAAAAGTTCACAAAAATGCAGGCTTCTGATTGATGAATCTCGTTTCTCTGACAGCCAAAAATCTATCTAGATTGCGCACAATGGAGGATATTCCAAATATGGGTTCGAGGCTGAAAAAGTCACGTGATACCGGTAATTTATCCAAGGAACTTCTATCTGATAAGAAGGGAAGATACTACTACTTTGCTTCATGAACCGTTTCATTGGCTAGCGGGGATTTATATTACACGTCTACGAAGACTTCCCTTCTTTACGATAGAAGTTTTTACCTTGACCACGTGATCAAAATGTAGATGGAATATCCTCCATTATGTTGAACACAATTTTGCATTTCCACATCCAGGTAGGATATTAATTGTCATAACAACAATACATATTCGAAACTATTTAAGGCACTGATTCTGAACTCCTTTGCTATACCTTTCAATATTAAAGAAGTTGTTGTCTCCATAGTAACAGTACTTTTCTGTATTGCTTTCTCTAAAACACAAATATTGAAATTTAACAAAGAGCGCTCAGAATCAACACCCTAACAGAGAGCCTTCATACATAAGAGTGGTGATATATGCACAGGAAGCATGCTCATTTCAAGTTTTTGCCGAAAGTATGGCTACAGTGTCTAGAATACCTTGTGTGGGAATATGCTATCCAAACAACGCTAAAAATTTGTATCCCTTAAATGTGCGACGATACTGCTAAAATCCCAAGTATCGATCACAGCGACATCTGCGGGATTTAGTATTACATTGTATAGACTAGCAATATCTTGCAGTTTGAGAAAATATCCTGCAGATGTCGCTGTGATCTGTATATTTCAGCAGCATCATTGCACAGTTAAGGGATACAATATTTTAGCACTTTTTAAAGTATTACAGGAATAGCCAATTTCCACACTATATATACAGCGTCTAGAAGATACAGTGTGGAAAATGACTACAAAATAGTGCTAAAAAATTGAATCCCATAAATGTACAACGATGCTGAATAACAAGATGTCGATAGTAGCGCCATCGTAGTGATTTTAAAACGATAGTCATTCTAAAAGAGACTCTTTAACCTATTTCACGTCATTCCTTAACTAAATTAGCTTATAACAGACCAAAATATCTTATATTTATAGTTTCCGATATTTAACATTCTATAATTTTTGAAAACTCAGTGTTTATATTGAAAAGAGTTACGAGATGGCGCTTGTATCAGCATATTGCCGCTGAGCATTGTTGGAGATTTATGGGATACAAGTTTTTAGCACTTTTTAAAGCATTATAGGAATAGCCGTTTTCCACACTGTATCTTCTAGGCGCTGTACTATAGCTCCGTTATAGGCCTAGATTATATGTTGTAGAAATCGACTATCCCAGCAATACTTAAAAAAGCGCGGAAATAGTGAATCCCTTAAATGTACAACGATGTTGAATTCCAAACAGTCATTTACAGCGACATCTGCAGGATATTTTTTAAAGAAGAAAGAAACACGGGTAATGCACCGCTATAGCGTCTAGAATACATACTGTGGAATTTTGCTATCCAAGCAGCGCTAAAAAGTTGTATCCCTTAAATGTGCACTGACGCTGAAATCCAGGGAGCTGATCGCAGCGACATCTGTGATAAACTTTCAAAGTAAACATCGTATTATTACAGCGGGCTTGACGCCAAGCACACAGGTCAGATGTATGTTAATAAAATGTAAAAAAAAAAAAAAAAACGCTACAGCGTCTAGACCAAATTATAGCGCCTAGAATATATAGTGTGGAAATTGGCTATCCCTGTAATACTTAAAAAAGTGGTCAAATATTGTATCCTTAAATGTGCAACGATGCTGCTGAAATATACAAATCGCAGCGACATCTGCAGGATATTTTCTATAACTGAAAGATATTGCTAGTCTATACAATGTAATACGAAAATCCCGCAGATTTCGCTGCGATCGACACTTGGAATTTTAGCAGTATCGTCGATAATTTACAGGATACAAATTTTTAGCGTGGTTTAATAAAATATTTTTACACTAGGTATTCTAGACGCTGTGTCCAAATCGTCATGAAGTTTTAGGAAATATCTTGCAGATATCGCTGTGATCGACTCATTGGATTTCAGCATCATTTGAAATTTAAGAGATCCAATATATTAGCACTTTTTAAAGTATTACTGGGATAGCCGATTTCCACACTATATGTTCTAGGCGCTGTAGCACCGCGGTAGCCTGTCTTTTTCGTTTACCTCGGAGTAGATATAGATGAAGTCATTTGTAGCCGTTCCTAAACTGTGGCCAACAACATATAAGGCCAGTTCATAACGTCACACGGAGTTGATTATCTGTACACGGCAATGGACACAAAAACATCGGCTCGCAGCTTTGTACTAATCATCGTGTAAAGATGATCCAACTCTGAGACTAACGAAAAAGACAGGCTACCGCGGTGGGTCCGATTCTTCTTTTTTTGCAGACCGCTGGAGTCACGTGATGCTCGAATGCACCAAAGAAGGTGCGTGAAAAGAGCATCACGTGACTCCAGCGGTTTTTAAAAAAATAGGAATCGGACCCACCGCGGTAGCCTGTCTTTTTCGTTAGCCTCGATCCAACTGCGTGTGACTTTTAAACATCATGAACTGGCCTATTATGTCATTGGTCGCGCTAACACCCTCCCTCCTGCTTCCACCGTATATAGCGGCATCTTGTACTGGAGACTGCTAAATGGGCTGCTATCGGTCAAAATCAAGAGAGAAAAGGGCAGAAGAGAGGGAAATAACTCGTTTTTTTTTTTTTTTTTTTTTTGGTAACTAGTTTTTCACACGGGAAGATTGACATGTCTGTTCCTCTCTTTTCATAACTTCATGGTGGTGAAATACGCCAAAGCATCCTAAATATCTGAGAAAGTCTTGATTCGCGTCACGAAAACATCACACAAAGCAGGCAAAGCAAAGAAACAAAATCATTCATCGGCTTTTGAATATGAACGAGCCAATGAATGATTTTTCTTCTTTGTTTTGCCTGCTTTGTGTGACGTTTTTCTGACACGTGTCAAGGCTTTCTCCAATATTTAAAGGGCGTTGAATAGGCCGGGATTAAGATAGATATTTCGCTATTAGCGGGATGGGATTGATCAATCAGACGTCTGCATTTTTCCGAACTTTTTGATGTTTGCAGTAAACACCGAAAAGCCTGCAAGGATAAAGGCTACTGATTGGTCAATGTAATTTTACTAACAGAGAAAAATTTACGAGCCGTTAATTCCCAAATTGGCTCATCCGACCTCAGCAATCTGATCCTTTGTTAATATTAATATTTTGGATTACTTTACTGTGATTTTGATCAAATTTAACAAAATAAATCAATTTAAGTCATTATAATTGCATTCTGTTTTACATTACACTACTTCATAAGAAAATAAATATAATTATCTACTATATAAATATCAGTTTTAGCCAATCTGATTGATGGGCTCGGTTGAGCCAATTTGGAAATTAACGGCTCGTGAAAAATTTATCTGGATCCCGGACATTAACTTTGGTTGGTTAAAACAATTTTGAATAAAATCAAATCAGGAAGCCAATGTTTGTAAACTTTTCTGGTTAGTTTAATTGAAATCTTCCTCGTCTATTACTGAAAATTGAGTTACCGTACTTTGGACAAAAAATTGAATATACACGACTTGTGCATATGTCACCACTCTAACACAGTGTTGCCAGATGGGCTACTTTTTTTAACTCAGATACTTGATTGGCACCACTTTTTTGAAATTGTAAAATGTGCCTTATTTAATGACATATTAATTAAGGCGAAAACAATGGGAATTTTACTGTTTATAATAAGTGCTGGCACTCAAGAAATCTGAATTAAAAAAAAGTAGCCCACTGGCAACACTGCTCTAAAATATAAATGTTCTGTGTTATGACCATGATTCTAAGTGCAGTTGGTTAAATTTGAGTATCTGGGCATTAGAGAAAGCAATAGTGGCCCACTGTGGCTGAGTGGATAAGACACGATGCCGCTAATCGCTTGAGAGCGTAGGTGGAAGCAGATTCGAATCCCGCCGTGATCCGCATGGGATAAGATGTATGTGTTCAATAAATCAAACAAACAAACAAGCAAGCAATAGTGAAAGGTACAGTTGGCATGGAAACAACGACTTCTTTAATTCGTATAGAAACTTAATGAATAGTAGTAAATGACTCAAGTTTAAAATGTAGGCAAATGGTCTGGAAATATCAATGGCTCCCATCTAGTATTTCACAAAATTAATTTAATAGATTCACATGATGTGTAACTTGATGCAACACTTAACTAATGAAAATTCTGCAACAAGACTTATGTAGGTAGATCTTTTGAATGAATAATTCAGAATTCTGAGAACAAAACGAAGTTCTTAAGGCTCTTCCTCACACCCCCCTCAAAAAAGAAAATACGATAGAAAGATATAAGAATTTGGATAGCTTCAATATGTCTGTGATCTTTTGTCAGAGTTCAGAAAAGAGTCTGGGCATAAAAAAAAACAAATTTAACGAACGATAAGACTATAGATTTCAGGCAATTTTTAACCGAAAAATATTTAATTCTAATGTATATGCGGCTTTAATAATAGACTATTAAAGATAATCAATTTAGGGGAAATTTTATAGTAAATTAATATCCTCACATTTATGCAAATAGGTATGGATAAACAGACTTGAGTAAAATTACATATTTATTCTTTCTTCTCTATAACACGATCTAAATGAAGATGAAGTTATATGTACGGTTTATATCTTTAAATTTTTAGATTTTTTTTATCAAAAACATTCCTTTATTATGCCTAGAATTGCTAGATTTACAGATCTTCGATTCTTTAGATGCCTGCGGGTTTTCATTCTCGGATTAACCGTAGGTATTTGTAAAGGTAAATTTATTTTGCAAAACCGTCAGCAAAAAAAAGTTAAAAAAAACAATTAACTGACAGACTAACTGTAAATATATAATTTATTTCGACTCTGTTTTTTACTAAATTTTCATCTTTCGTAAAAAAATTTAAGGAGATATAAATTGAGAAAGACTGATACTTTGAAAGAAGAAATTGACTTTCCTTACTTTTAAATTATTAATCACTATAAAAAATGAATGATAGGTAAACAAAATGTATAATATTGTGTTTGCTCCCTGCTTATAAAGGCTATACAAGGACTAATTTAAATTTGAGCTAGTAGAATTATTTCAGTTATATATCATTTGTTTTAAAAAAAGAACTGCTATCTACTAAAAAACAACTTTTCAAAAGTAAAAAATAAGCCAAGCTAAAAAAAAAAAAAAAAAAAAAAAAAAAAAAGAAAAAAAAAGAAAAAAAAGAAAAGAAAAAAGGTGAAAGTTGTGGCTAAAAAATAGTGTGATATCAAATTTCCAAGCTTATATTGCGGTACTTATTTAACATTTTTTGATAAAAATTTACCATATGTAAGTCGAGTACCTAAGTATGCGTTGATAGAAAGCCTTTTCTCCTTTACTAAATACATCATAACGTGTTTCTGAAAATTATTTTTTTTTAAATTATGCATGATGGGCTTGACGGCCATCTTTCCATATTTTACACAAATTTCTAAGCACTCAAGCTCGTAACATATTTGCATTATTAAGAATTTCGAACTTATAGTTTTAGCTACAGACAGATAAATTAAGAAAGTTTTTTATTTTGAAAAAACAAATTGATTTTTACTGCTTTAACTAATTAATTATCCCCCCTCCGAAAAAAGAAAATCATAAGATGAAACCTGAAGTTACTTCAGCTTTATTTTTAGACACAAATTTTTAGGCACTCATTTCCATAAATTAAAAGAATAAAATGTTTGCTTTAGTAACAATTTCGAACTTCCAATCTTAACAATGAACTTGTGTGCTTAGAAATTTGTGTAAAATATGGAAAGATGGCCGCCAAGCCCATCATGCATAATTTAAAAAAATTTAATTTTCAGAAACACGTTATGATGTATTTAGTAAAGGAGAAAAGGCTTTCTATCAACGCATACTTAGGTACTCGACTTACATATGGTAAATTTTTATCAAAAAATGTTAAATAAGTACCGCAATATAAGCTTGGAAATTTGATATCACACTATTTTTTAGCCACAACTTTCACCTTTTTTTCTTTTTCTTTCTTTTTTTTTTTTTTTTTTTGCTTGGCTTGGCTTATTTTTTACTTTTGAAAAGTTGTTTTTTAGTAGATTGTTTTATACAGCTCCGTTTCCTTAACTTTTTCCTACTACGTTTTCCTCTTTTCCTTTTAGTCAGTATAATCATCACGTTATCAATAATTAAACACTTTAATCACATAAATTAATAATTGTCAAAAATTAAATTGTGTGCTTAAAAATTAGAGTTAGAGCACATATTGCTCCCAAACCCAAAAGAAAGGAACCCAATTGGCCATCACCCGGAATTGCTGCAAAACAATAATAAATTTGGTTACAATCCCGCGAAAGAAATTTTCAAACTCTTCCCTCCAGAGTAATTGCTTTTAGAATCTTTATATATATATATATATATATATATATAACTGCATTAATTTTGTTGATATTGAATTCGATAAAGCCCCTACCTTCGACTGTTGGAAATCAAGCATTTTTTTTTCATATCTCTCTGTTTTCTTATCTTTTTCCTTGCAATGTTTTTCTCATATCAATTTACTCAGCATATTCATTACGTTATCATTAAATGGACACTTTTAGCAAATATTAACTTAATAATGGTCGATAATTAATTTATGCGCTTAATTATTAGAGTTAATAATTAATAACTATCAGTGACTAATTTAAATGCTTAACAAATTAGACTTAGAGAACATAATGCTTATAAACTGCAATAGAAAACAACCAAAGTGGCTGTCATTAGGAATTGCTGCACGATAAAAATAAATTTGATTTCGATTACGCCGAAGCAATTTTCAACCCTCCCCCCCCCCCTCTCCCCCACCCACACACAAACAAGAATTGTTTTTGGAATCTTTTTATATTTATAAAACTACATTAATGCTAAAAGCCTGAAAACCACTCATTACAAATCCACAAAATTATTTGTCCATTTGTAATTAGTGGTTTTCTGCCTTTTAGCATTAATGTAGTCTTTGTATTCACTAAAAAAGCCTGTTACAAATCCACAAGCGAAATTCTTGTGTTTGCTGCTTTTTTGTGCATTATTTGTGCATTGTTAAACGTTCGTTTTCTGCTTTTTAATATTACTGCACAAAGGCTTTATATGCAATTTTTATACATTAATGTTGTTAATATTGAATTAGCTAAACCCCCTTCTCTGGTTGTTGGAAATCATGCATATATACATTTTTTAGATGTCTGTTACCTTATCTTTTCCCTTGCAACGTTTTCACCATTTTAATTTAGTCAGTATACTCATTACCTTATCATTAAGTAAACACTTTTAGCTCCTAGTAACTTAATAATGGTCAATAATTAATTTATCTGCTTTTATCTGCTACATTTATCTGCTACATTTATCTGCTACATTTAGCCCTTTCGGGCCCAGTGATGCCAAATGGCATCATGACTTTCACATTTTTTTTCTATATTTAAAAACCGAATCTCGGACTTTCTGTTTGGTGTCATTCAAAAGACACATTTTCTGTCTTTTCAGTAGTATTTTTTTTTCCTGATGAGATGGTAGCAGAGGTCCCAGAAACTGAAAAGCATTGCTTGATTTCCTTTTAAAACGTGAAGTGAAAACATGACTGCGAAAAAAAAAAAAATTCACACATTTCCTTCTTTTTAAAAATAATTTTTTTTTAAATATAAGTTGTAATGTGTATGAAGTACATATTTATGTATTTATAATTCAACAATTGTAGTTTTATTTCAGTAACAACCAAATGACATTACTGGGAATTGATAGATATTTTCAACTTAACTCTCTATTTTGATTTCTTATCTGATTTGTTAGTTTTTTGAAAGGAAAAAATTTCCTTTACTATTTATCATGCCAAAACGAAAAAAAAAAAGTTTGTATCAATAGAAAGAGCCATTTATTTACTAAGGAATGATGATATTTCAGGTACAGAAATTGAAAAATTTGGCGAAGAGGACTGTGAAAGTGCACGCAGTCTATCAAATGCAGATGATTCCTTGCACTATTGCAACAATTGATTGCCTGGTTGCCCAATTCAATTGTCGCGCTCGTCGGCCTAACTGTTCCGAGTTTTCCGTGGATGTCTAATTGTCAATATTCTTGATCTGGATACAAATGATTCAGTCGGTCCAATTATTATTTCTCTAGGTAATAAGTATTAGAAGTCGAAGTTGAAAATGTAGTTCAATCAGTAGATAAGAATATTGAACCATTTGACCCGACATTTAGAGAAACTTTTTAATTGCCTCCTGATAAACTTTTAGTCCTTTTGAGTAATTTAAATTATTTTGTGATGAATAAATTACAGATAATAGATAATATATCAAGTGGCTGATTGGTTCCGCTGGCACAGCTCATAGACGGGGAGTGCTGGTTCGGAAACAATCGCGCTCATCGGCCTAACTTCGGAGTTTTCCGTGGTTTTCATCGAATCATGGGTATCCTTGCGTAAATACGGATTAGGTTCCCTTAAAAAGACCCCCACTGAGGGCATTTATCTCTCATGTGGTTGATTTGCTGTCATGAACAACAGCAACACCACCTTAGTGTATCAAATAAATCTCTATTCTTTCCAAAAGACTGGACCTTCAGTAAATACAATTATACATGAAATGGGCATTAAAAAATGAATACACATTAAAAATTGAATGTATATTTTCTTTTCCTTTGATTCCAATGATGCCAAATGGCATCATTTAAAAAAACTATTAAAAATGTTAAATAATTTTTTTAATTATATTTATGTTTATATTAGCTAAAATAACCTTAATTCCAGAAATTCAGATTTTTCCTCTTGTAAATAAAAATGCGAGCATGAAAAAGTTAGAGTTACAGAACATATTGCTTCTAAACAAAATAGAAAGAAAACCAAATTGGCCATCGCCAGGAATTGCTATATAATAATAATAAATTTTATCTCGATTCCGCCAAAATAATTTCTAAGGGCCGAGAATAAAATTGCCACACAGGAATTGTTTTTGGAATTTTTTTATTTTTTTTTTTATAAAAGTACATTAATCTTGTTAATATTTAATTCGTTAAATTCTTATCTGTGGCTGATGGAAATCATGCCATATTATTTTTCATATCTCTCTGTTTTCTTATATTTTCCTCACAATGTTCTCCTCATTTCCATTTAGTCATCATAACCATTACGTTATTTTTAATTAAACACTCTAAGCATACAAATTAATAATTGTAAATAATGTTTACTAAATCCTTGCTATTCCAACTTTCTCAAACTGAAACATTTTTTATTAATGCTTTCTTTAGCTAATTTTAAAAGTATACGTCAGAATAAAAGTGTATATATTGATTATAGGATTCTATTGGACATATCAACAAGATCATTGTCTACGATAAATAATATGAAGATAAATTATTCCCACTCTTAAAAGAAAACTTATCCATATGCCACCTATGAATGTTTTGAAATGCCGCCGTGTATAGCAATGCTTGCATTACACCTTAATCTGGAAATGTTTGGCTATCACTCCAAAATCATTGTCAAAGGGTACTTTTACATTTTTAGAAGGATTTTGGGGCCTTTTTGTAACGTATAAAATATAAAGATTAGTTTTACAATTTATCGATCCCATAATTATGTTTCCCCTTTTCCTTTTAGTCGGTATACTTAAAATAAAAAAAAAAATCGGTGCTTTTACGTTATTATTTTTACATTTCTATTATATTGCACCAAGCTCCATCTTGATAATATATATATGCATGATTTCCGATATCCAAAGATAGGTGGTTTAAAGAATTCAATATTAGAAATATTAATCTAGTTTTATAAATATAAAAACGATTCAAAAATATTTCCTGTGAGTGGAAGAATTTTGAAAATTACTTTGTCGGAATCGAAATCAAATTTATTATTATTGAACAGAAATTTCTGGCAATGGCCAATTTTGGAATTTTCTGTTTGCATTGATAAGCAATATGTTGCCTAACTCTGAATTTTTCAGCCAGCTTAGTTTATCGAATATAAAATAGGAAAATAATGAATATTAACGGCACATAAATTAAGAATTAAGTGACATTTTCTTTCGGTATGTACAGCCGTAAATAGCTAAATCAATCATCTCTAAGTATTTCTGGGGTAATAATATGAATTTTGATATCGATTCATCAAAAATAATTTACGATATCTAAACTGACCAAGACAAATTTTTCTTCATTTGATGAATATTAATATAATGATAATAGATAAATTACTATAAACATCCTCTGATCCGGCATCTAAATGTCCGGGATGCTGGATAATCCGGCACGTCTTTCGAAAAAAATTGTATTTCTTGTTTAATCACTGCTGATGTTTATAATAATCTGATGGAACTTCGGAATGGGAAATAAAACAGGGAACTTAGTAAAAGTCATAGCGTAAACATTGTCTGAATTAATGGACGAAAATGAAGTTACTGAAAGCGATGTAGTTGATGATGGAGTAGAAAATGATTTAGATTGTTTGCCTTTAGAGGACCCCATGTCACAATTGAGTCGAGAAGTTGACGAAATAGGCATGGTGGAAGCAGATCTTGATAAGCCAACAAAGATTTTGATGAGCCGAATTTTGACAGATCAGGCCATCATTCAGAATGTTATCAACTCAACATCCCCCAAAGATGTAGACTCTGGTGAAGATGACGTGACCGTGACAAACAACATCTGCCAAGCACCTGATGCCTTTAATACATTTATAAAGCTTTCTGAGCGGAGCAGTTCCTTCAATGATACGGAAATTATGATACCCGACATCATACAAAATGACTTCATAAAAAGAGAAAATACAACTGCAAAACAAACGTAATTCGTGGTTTGTTTAACATGGCTTCAACAAGTAGGCTTACTGTGTAGACCTACAGTGCACGCTTTCATTTTATAGTCGTGTACATATGTTGTACTTACATTAATGAGTATTTTTGTTTATTCTATACAAGCTATTTAAATAATAAAAACGTACTTTACAGTCATTTTTTGTTTAATTGTAACTTCTATTTATTTTTCATGACATTCATCGTATAATCCGTAAAATTTCGAAATCCAGCGTGCCCGAACATGCCGGATTAGACGATGTTTACTGTAATTTAATTATAGACGAATAATTATTTTGTTGTTAATCAAAACCAAAAGTATCTAAATATCGATTTAAATTTGAATATGTTTGACAAAGAGAGATCACAACAATGTCAGAATTTATTTCCAACTATGAAAATGTTCGTCGTTAGAAATGCTTAAGTGTCAGATGTTGATAAATTACTGCGATACTTATTAAATACGTTTCAAACCCAAGTAATTATCGCCAAAGTTGTTAAATTTGATTTATTTATAGTTTAATTTAATTTCAGATAGAGTTGTTAGTGCTTTGATGTAAGTTCATTATTAATCTTGATTTATAATCGTATTTAATATGTTCGTATTTAATATATGATCCCGAGTTATGCTGAATTAATTTGATGTTTCGAGTTTATAACATGAATCACACAAACCAGTAATATGTTACTAGAACACAATATTATAAGTCATAAAATCATTCATGTGATCGAACTTGATAACATTTTAGAAATATTTTCTGTTCTGTTAGAAACACAAATGTCTAAAGTATATTTCATGAATTTCTTTGTATCTTTAATAAAATTCTTGAAAAATAAAATGACATTTTTTTTTCATTTTACGGATATACAGGAGGGTGGTTCAATAATTATTGTCCCGAGTGTGTATAAAATATTTGTATTGCGATGGTTGATGTGGAATATTGAAGCGTAATGTCTTAGATGCCCACATGCTCAATTTCAGAACTGTAGCTTCTTTATTAACGTACTTGTTTTCGTTTTTGGTGAGAGAGCTCGCACCTAACTTGAAAGGAGGGTTTGCGAGGGTGTCAGTGAATGAGACGTGGCTACTGTCGTTTGGAATCGGGATCAACATGATGTAGCCACGTCTCATCCACTGTCACAAATGTATCACACAATTCCTTTACAGAGCTGCCCCATAAGCTGCAAACCAGCTTCCCCCCCCTGTTTCAAGCTAGGTGCCACCTCTCACACCTAAAACGAATAAAACAATGTTAATATAGCACCTACGGTTCTAAAATTGAGCACATAGGCATCTAAGACATTAGGCACAAAATATCCCATATCAACCATCGCAGTACATTTTATACACACTCGCGACAATAATTATTGAACCACCCTCATAGTACCTATTATTAAAATGTAGCCTGAAGTTATCAGCTTTAAATACGCAATAATTTTGAGTGTTTTAAAATTTTCAATAAAGAGACAGACTCCTTTGAACTTACATTTTATTTTATTATAAACACATTTTTTTTTTTTTTTTTAAGTTTCGCTCAGACATGTAACCCAGCAATATTTATCTTATTTTATAGCAGAGTTTATGTCATTAAAGAAAATGAAAATTTTTGTTCTAAATTACTGGTATTGAAACAGCTAAAGGGTTGACAGCTATGCTGTGACTATATGGTAACGCTAGTCCTTAATGGGTTAAAAAAATTTATAAAAAATTTTATTATTTTCTGTATAAAATTTCAAGCTAATATTAAATATTATGGAAGGTTTTTCTTCATTTTAATATGAACAATGTTATTCATAAAAACTTGTACAAAGGGTAGTAGATGCAGTGCACACTAAAATCTATTCGCATTGTCATGCTATTGATATATGTTAATGAGGAATAGCATATCGTGTTCGGTATTGAAAATGAAAAAATGCAGAATTTATAGTTCATTTACAGTTACATTCAAAAGAACTTCGTTACATTACGATCTATGAGTAAAAATCGTTCACAGTGACTTTTAATGAATTTATAGTATTTCAAGCATATTCAAATTGATTTTGATTATAGTATTGTATATTAAAAATAATTGCTAGAAGTGCGTTTTAAATTATGTTACCCATTTTAAACAAATTTGTAGGTTATTGCTTGGTTGGTATAACTTCTACATATTATATATAGGGCAGAACAAAAAATCTCGAGTTCATTTCAGTTTATTAACGGGAAAATAAATGACATTTGCTGTTTTGCTACAGATTGCCTAAGTGATCTGCATTAGCATTGTGTCTGATTTAGCATACTTTGTAGTACAATATATAAATATATATTTATCATATGCAGGGATGCACAAATGAACTCGGTTATTTTTCCGTTTATTGACCTTCTGACTGCCTTGAATTCATCATATACCTGTTCATTAAGCTGTTGGTTTTACTGCAATATATTTTAAATTAATGTAATTTTACCAGACATAATTTAATTTTGAAAGATTAACTTATGATTAATATTCTCCCAGATTTTATCCCTATACATAATTATGTTTTTTATATCATGTAGAAAAAATTATCATATTACAGCATTATTTAAAACCTACAGAGAAAACAACATTGCAATTTTCCCTTTTGCTCGTCGGCCGGGTAGTTGATGGAAATTTCTGAAAGTGGATTTTCAAATATGTTATGTGTTTATCAAATTGTTTATATAGGGATCATCTTTCACATTATTAATGTTGACAGATATTACGAAATGTAATCTCCAAACGAAGGCTATAAAATAAATAAAACTCAGTAAATTTCTTTTCATTTATCAACATGATTCATAGAAGCAATTATGAAAATAACTTTTTATTCAAATCAAGGAAGTTTACGATTCTAAAGAAAAACTTTATATAAACATTTCATCGCATATCCAAGAAAATAACACATTTGAACAATCAATAACCCAGACTGTTTTAGTGACTATAAATGTAAATAATGTAATATTAAGAGTAATGGTAATAATATCCTGTTTTTGTCTTCAATATTGTATAATATATGTTTTTTACATTTAGTTGTATTGCAGACTCTCAAAAGGGGAGATGGGGCGATTTTTATGCTGCAGTTGTAACTAATTAAATTCTGTTTCTTTCTTTAAACTTCAATCTAATTTTTTTTTTTTTTTTGACTTGTCACAAAAGTAATCACGCGTGCTCAAAACAACACAGAATATTATAGCATTAGCAGTGGATCAGAATGGGAAATAACTAGACTTTACAGATCATATTACCTTGATGATGGATTCCAGATAAACCACAGATATAAAACATAAATACAAGGTAAGCCAATTTTCTCTTACTTATGCTTTGCATTTATAATTGAGATATGGATAAATAATAAACTGTGAGGAACAACGAATTTCGTGAAAACACTTTGTTGGATAAGTTGAAATGCGTCTAACAATTAAACAGTGAAGTTTTAAAAAAGTATTTTTGAAGTGTTGGAAAGTATTTCATAATGTATGCTTGACGCAAGATTTTTCGTTCTTTTTAAATAAAAAACAAGTGTCATAATGTATTACTTTATTTATTAATACGGGATCTTACAAACATTCGAACGTAACTGTCATTCATAATTTTATTTACAAAAAATATATTTAAAGAAGTTTTTAACAGATTAAACTTGCTGTATTAAAAATGTAATAATACCAAATTTAGTGATGGACGTGTAGATAATTTCGGTAAGTAAGTAAGTAAGTAAGCACCCACCCTGGGAACCCGCTTTTGGCTTATGGTTAGGTGTAACCCCCAAGCCCAGGGCAGGAAAAAGTTTTACTACCTGCGGAAACAAGCCCAGAACCCCAGTCTCCGGGAAAGAAGGCAAGTGCCGTGTCCCCGGACCGCCTGTGAAAATTTATTATTATTTAAGATGGCGATTCTTTACCAATCACAATTGGCTGCCCTATTGTTTCAGGGCGAGCCTAGAAATGTATTTCAATTATGATTTATATGTTTTGGTATTTGTGTACTATTTGAAATTTTTTTAAGTATTTACATTCGTCTTTACTTTTGATAAGAAATATTTTTTCCCTTTTTTTTTCCACCTTTTAAACAAAAATATTTATTCGTATTTACAATATTTCTAGTGGTATTTAAGTTCTTAAAAATTAAACAATCTCAAAAACACCCTTCCATACACCACGTGGACCCATGATTTTTTTTTTTTTTTGATAAAGCAGTATAATTATTTACCAATAAATAAGTTTTTTTTTGTTTTTTTTTTTTTTTTTGACAGAAAATATGAAATACACGGAGCGATGGTAGAACTAAAAAGACAATCACAGGACAAATTTAAGCCCAACGAAGGTGGCCCCACTGCCCATAACTGGAGGCCATCCCCGCCGCAGCAGAAATATTAGGACAAATGCTGATACACTTATTATGATAAAAAAGATATGAAGATAATGAAGTAAAATTGTAAATATGGTTAAATAATTTAAAGTTCTATGATAGTGATGTATATATAGTGAGGATAGTCCTCTGAGTAATTGTTCTAGACATATAAAGTTCAGATTAGACAAGGTCAAGGTCAGAGTCTGTTATCTCTGCGTCTATCAGTCAACTGCGACTGATACACTGGGTAGGAGCTGGAATCGGCTGTATGTTGTTGATAGTCATTACGCGTGTGACAGTTTGTGCAGCGAAATTGTGAAGGGTCATTGGCGTAAGGACAGTCTCTAGTACGGTGTCCACGCGAGCACTTTGCACATATTGAGTCTCTGCGACAGTTGGTCGACGAGTGGCCATAAAGTTGACAATTGCCGCAACGGATAATTGGTCTATAGATACGAATTTGACAGTTATTCAGACCTACCAACAATGATTTTTTAGCTAGTAATGTTTGTGCATCATTGAAGTCTAGATTTAAGATTATGTGATAATTAGGTGATTTTTCTTTCTGGAGAATTTTATCAATTGTTATGTTGCAGATCGTAGTATTCTCTTTTATGTAATTCAGGAGTTTTGTTGTTGTAACCTATGTTGGTATGCCTGTGCTGATAATTTTTAATATTTTAGATAATTTGTAGGTTATTTCTATGTTTTCTTTAATTTCTAAGTAGTTCTCAATAATTTGAAGTAGTTTATCTGTATGTGTGTCTTGATCTGTTTGTAGGATTATAGTGTCTTTTTGTCTAGCCGTTCTACAGTATATTGGTGGAATATCAGCTTCTTCTAGGAGTTTTTCATTCAGGTATTCCTTGAGTTTAGTTATTGTTAGTTGTTTTGATATTGTTTTGATTAATATAGCTGAGTTTGATGTTCTTTGTTGCAATCCGCCACTTGTCTGCTCAGTATCTATAATTATCCTCGCAGCATTCTTGTCACCTTGTACATTTATGCTTTCTCTGACTAGATTTTCAATCATCTTCAATTTAGCATTTAAGTGTGTCATATCGAAGTCTTGGTTTTGTTCCAGGCCAGTTATATCCGTCTGTGTCATTTCTGTTTGCGTTTTAATCGATGTAGTCTTAGTAATATTTGTTTGGTTTCTCTTTTCTTTTGTTTTTGGTTTTGTTAGATTTTCTTGGAGTTGAGTCCTGAGTTTACCATTCTCTGCTTGCAGTTCTTTTATTTTATACTTTTCTATTATTGTTACTTCCTGACAATTAAGTTCTGCTTTTACTTTTTTGTTCTCTTGCCTTTTTTCTTCCAATTTGTTTTCTAATAGTACCTCCAACTTGGAGCTCTCTGTAAGTTTTGAATTTAAATCTGTAATTTCCTTTGATAGCTCATCGATTCTCAACTGTAGCTCATCCTCCAGATCTTGTTTGTCTTTGTTGACTTCATTTTGATACCGTAGTATCAAGGATTCAATGCTTTGTGCCTTAGAGAATATCACTTCCAGGTAATTCTCCGCTTCTGCTCTCCCTTCCTTGTTGTTTTGCTGCAATAGTATTTTGTACTCTTTAATCAATTGTTTAACCCGAGAGTAGTCGCGGCATTTTTTAGAACGTTAGTAGTCGCGTTCGGTGCATTTGCCGCCGTTACCAGCAGGCCGAAAACGAAGGGGAAACTTGCCGGTGTTATCAGATGATCGAAAACGGATAACGTAGGGTGAAAATATTGACTGAACTTTAGAAGCAATTATTCATTTTACAACCTTTTACAGCAATTATTTATTTCACAACCTTGCACAGCAATTATTTATTTCGCTGAAGTATATATTCAGTTGGCATCTAGATAAATGTTTTTAATAACTCTTTCTTCGTTTTGCATAAATACTTAAAAGTAAATAGTATATGATTTGATTGAATTTCTGATGTTACTATGAATCAATAATTAGTAGGAAAACATTTACGAATATGAATCTAAATTCGTGATAGGTTTTTTTTTTTTTTTTGAAAGGACAGAATTAGAGTCAGGTAGACTTTTATGATACTCCGGCACTCTATATCCATTTAATAAAATAAAATTAATAAATTTAGCATAAATTTATTACACTGACATTAAATTGAACAATTAAACTGAAAATAAAAATGGAACCTATCACATGCAACAGAAAATCAAATACAATACCACTAATTCACCGGCATATTATATATATATACAATAAAGAAAAAGGTAAAAAATACTTAACTTCGAAATTATAAATGTAAATGTTGTAACTACGTTTTATTTATCTATTTTGCGGGGTGCCTGTGTGTGTATGAGGGGGGGGGGAAGGAGGGGGGGGAAGGAGGGGGGGGGAAGGAGGGGGGGCTCTCGAGATTTTGTGATTAAATTCATTTTTCAAATAAAAATGCACGATTTGTAGTTTTTCTATTTATTTCAGGGTGGGAGCAGCGCCCTTGAATAAAAACTCTGGATACGAACTTCGCTTATATAAAGTAAATAATAAATAAGTTATTGAAATTATATATTTAATTTAAATAAATTTGCAATTGTAGATTTAAATCCTAAGATGGATAAATTATTTTAATTAATAGGATCATTGAAAGGTTCATCTTAATCGGGATGTATTTTACAGCAACTATTTAATTATAATAAATAATCAATTGTACATTTCATAATAAGGTATTAATGTTATAATTTATTGTTTATAATAAAATTCATTAAAATAATAAAAACAATAAGAAAATTTTCTCCGAAATTATAAATATGCAGCAATGATTTAATTGATATGAATTTTCTCTCCTATTCTGGAAAGCATTATTCTGAAAAATAGTTTGAACAATTGATGAAGGACAACAAATTTAAATTTTCTAGATACCGTTCCCAAGCCTCTATAGGATTTCAATAATAATAAAAAAAACATTTTCTGCGGCATTGTTAAAAAAAAAAAAGTGTTTTTACTTACAGTATGAAAATTTAAAAATAGATAAATTTTCGAAAAATACTTAAAATATTTTTTTAAATCATAGTATAAACATTCACTGAATTATCCAAAAGAGATTTTTATTTGCGTAATTTCTAACCTACATTATAAAATTCTCATTATTTTTCTGATTGTACAAATAAATTTTATGTATGTTCTTTGCAGATATACATACTACATTTCTGAGAAAATTGTTTTATCTTTCGAATTTGTTTTATTGTACAAAAACGATACTTTTCAGATTTGGGAGATACGGCAATTTTTTTACTGATTCCCACAAAATTCTCTTCTCTTTTTTTAATGGTTTGGCAGCGTTATTGTCTGTTTTCTTTCATTTATATGTTCCAGTAATAAATGGAAAGCAAGTTCTTTCAAATAATGATGATGAATTTCCCCTTTTTTCCATATTTAAACGATTATCAGTTTGAGAATTCATTCCCGCAATATTTGACAATGAAAAAAAAAAAATGTAAGTGACCATCCATCAGTTTTTTGTGCGAACTGACTTCACAACTAATATAATAAAACAATTTTAAGTCAGGTTCTAAAAGTAAAAAAAAAAATACTCAAGAAAGACGAAATAACAACAGGCAAAGAGTCCGTACTTCGAAGAAACTTTCCCCCACAGATTTCGTGGAAATGGGAAAGGATGAACACGAGGGGGAAAAATTCAACTAACGCAAGTGGTCGCAACGCGGTCATTTAGACCGATTGAAAATTAAAAATGCGATAAAATGCTAAGAAATAGCAGGAATGACTTGCAATTTTACTACACAAGAGTGTGAACACTCAAAGTCAGCTACACGGAATTTGGCTATCGTAACTTTAACGGGAAATGAGTTACAGGAATATAACGAATTTCGGGCGGGGAAAAGACCAACGCTCGACTATTAACGGGTTAATAGGAAGTTTCTCCAGTGGATCCAGTCTGGTCCCATGCAGTTCAAATGGTAATAACTCTACACCCATTGTCATCCGTGATTTGTTTACTGGAGATGAGTTTACTTGCTTGTTTTTAGTTTTTGTGATGCTTGAATTCTGAAAGGCTCCCCGCAGTTGTATCGCTTGCTGAAGATTGGACTGCTTTCTTGATGGTGTTTCCTCTCTATGTGACAACTGTTTTATCCTTTTTGTTCTTTCCTGTCTTACATCTTCGGCATCTTGTATAAAGTGCATTAATTGCAAATGGTCAAGTAAATATTCATTGTATTCTTTTATTTCAGGATTTTGCTGTTTTTCCTTAGCTAATTTGTCTTGTATTGAGGTTATTTGTTCAGTGTTAAAATCTCTGAAGAATTCGTGTATTTGAGTATTTGTTTCGTCGTAGTAAGGACTAGTTTTGTATTCTTTGTTTTTAAAAGCTAATTCATTCCTTACTTCATATTCCAGGAAGTCAGCTATTTTTTGTGTTCTTGCTTGATACCTTCCACCAGAACCTTTCAGTTTAGATTTTTCTACATTCAGTAACTTTTCTAGTAAGCTTGATTTAGGTTTATAGTTTATTTTGTAGTATGGACTTAATCTATAAGTTTCATTCTCTATTGCCGCTGCATGCCCCAGCTGAGTCTCCAACAGACTTCTCCACGTCTTGTATCTGTCTGGATGAACCACCTTAGTATCCTCGATTATTTGCGTAATAAGTTTGCTTGAGATAAATGCCATATTGGCTATTGTTTCATTCTCGGATATTTTTGTTGTATTGGTGGTTTGATTTAATGTTTCGAGTTTTGTTAGTTTTACTGTTGGACTCCTTCGCCCTTGGTTAAGCTGTTGACTAATTTGTTGAACATTGTCCATTGCAGACACACTCTGCCTGTCATTCATCCTTTGGTTGTTTTTCCACAGTTATAAAAACTTTAGATAGATTAGCAATTTAATTTTTTAGATAATTGATAGCAGAAGACTCCCATTCACATCACCACCACTAAAATTTATTTAAGATATACGTTCCGATGCCGGTAACTAAAAATAATAAGATATAATAAGATAATAATTCAAGATAAAGAACAGGGGTCCCCTAGGCCCCAGCCATACATCGTTGAAGGAAAGGGAATATAGAAAGTAGAAAGCAAAAACCGGTAGTCGAACTACCGAAAATGACTGAGAGAAAATTAATGGCCAAAAATGGGGAGAATTTTGAAAAACAAAATCAAAATAAAACAAAACAATGATAGTGATAGTAAATAACCAAAAGGAGAGAAGGGGTAAAAGGTACATGAGTATGCTTCCCGTGTCCATAAGCTCGTCACTATAATTATTAAGAAAAACCTGGTGCCATCCAGTCAAAGGTCATTTTCTTTTTATAACTTGGTCAGGAAAACCCCTATTACAAATACATTGACTCATAAAACAGATTTCAGGAAAAGTAATATAAAAGATAGATAAGATGTCTCAGTAATTGACGTATATGAGATATAAAACATATTTACAATAGATATATAGAACTGAGTAGTATAACAATAAATAATAAAAGCATAATATTCACTGTAAGAGTTTATAATAATATTTGTGAGATAAACTAATAATTATGTACAACACTATGCAAGACCAAAACCTGAAAACCGCAGTATACTATGTATCATTAAACCCTATGAATTTATGAGGTATTTACACACAAATGCGTTCTATCAGTAATTCCCATAGAGAAGGTTAAGTAACTTTTACTAAAGTCTTATTACTGGGATGAAAGCGATTGGGTGGACATAGGATAACTAAGTATTTAAGATATAGACAAGCAACAGCAGTATACTTACCTTACTCAAAAGGTCCCGCTGCACTTTCCTGTAAAGCATGTTAGTAAGAGCAATTAGAATATTAAATTATGTTGGTTATAATATGTAGGGAGTAATTGCGGAATTTAAGCCATTTATTACTTTGAGGCTGAATAATCTCTGTGTATGACCAGAAATCAGTGCAGGGACCGCCGGAAGTGAATTGGATGATTACTTTAACAGAAACCAGTAAGTGATGTAAAAGATGCCGTTGTTAAGGGGAAAATATGGTGAGTAAACATTTAAAAGTGGGATTTGTTTGCCACTCAAAAACCTCCATGTCATCACAAATTGGAAGGCCATAACACCAAAAACAAAAAAGTTCCTATTGTTAAGCAAGTTGAGATGTATTCGGATGTGAAATTTTTAGTGGGACAAGTTATTAAGGTAAAGGCAGTTGGCTGTGAGATAAAACTGGAGAGTTAGCTTAATAAATAAAAAAGTACGAAAAGTTAAGGATTAGGCCCAACCAATTCCAAACACTTAAATATTAAGTGGGATAACTTAAATAGATGAAGTTAACAATATCAGAAGTGAAACCATGTCTCTAACTCAAAAAAACAGAAAAGTTGCTAATGCTAAGTTTAAGTAAGAGGGGGAAAGCAATAGTGTCAAAGTTGTTAAAGTTGAAAAAAACAATAAGAGACAAAAGGAAAGTGGGCAAAAATTTATTTAAAACTTTATTTATTAGCTAAAAACAGTGAGAGCCCCATTCACCCCCTCTGACGGGGCCCCTAATTGAGCTAGAGATAAACGAATTAATGGAAAAGAAAGAGGGGGAAAAGTTTCCTTAGGCTGCTCGCATCTGATTTCGGCGCGACAGAATTTCGCTAAAGTTGATAGTTTACGAGATATTTGGACATTTGTCAAAAAATCTCAGCAAAAAATCCTATGAAAAAAGAGAAAATGGCGAATTGAGTGACGCCGTGGTGGCTCAAGGGTTAAGAAACACCACTAATAGTTATAAAGAGTACCCCAAAACATATTTACATCGAAAAAACCATAATAAATAAATTTAAAGATTGCTTAATATAATATGAGATAAAGAAAATACAATTGAAAGAAACAAAATGGGGGACAAGACTTTAACAGAAGTAACTTTTTACAAGATATACCATCATCACACCCCTGAAGACCACCAGAGTCCTAAACAACCATTAATTTTTTAATTTTGAATAAGTCCGGTGGGCTAATCTTTACTTTAATTTTATTACATTGCATTTCCCATAGGGGAAACTACTGTGGTCAAAGATGGCGTCAGCGGCCCTTAAAGGGCTAAGTTAATAAACTTAAAAATGCTGCATGACCCCAAAAGAGCTATGTTTAGTTAATACAATTTTTAAAAAGCACTTTTAAATGATTCTGGTATCATTATTCATAGTAAAACTTTAGTATTTACTTCTAAATCAGTGGCTGTCGGATAATTTTTCTATTGTTTACTATTTAGCAGCCAATCACAAATCAGTAAAAATAAATGACGTCAAATGAAGCTCTCTTTTATAAAGATAATCTAACTAAGAATTATAATTCCGATATCAATCTGCCCTTACAAATCACAGTATTTAAATGAGCAACCAATTTCCACCCAATCGCAAAAGAACAATTTTTACCAATTTTCAAACATTAATTAAAAATACTTAGAGTTAACACAATTTAATAAAAATAGTACCGTTAGATAGAGCAAAAAATACACTTTTAGAAGATATAAATAGTTAGTGGAAACGTAATAGTTAAATGGGTGAAAAATTGTACACAAAAAAGTAAACAACTAATATAACTCTATGGGAATTCTGAAAAATTTGATCTGATTTATACACTTTTTCAAAAAATCATTACTTATATAAAATATCATCCTAGAAAAGAATGGGTGGAGGCAGAGAGAAGCTAAAAGATCAAAGTACTGAATCTTAAGTTAGTTTTTCAAAATAATCAGGAAAAGTAAGAAATTAAGCTATGTTAAAATTGACAAAAATTGCCTCCAAAATCCCATGCTTCTCCATGGAGATAAGGGCTATCAAGAGAAGAGCAAAAAGAACACTTTTTCATTTACATATTTTTCACATAAATCCTGCGAGTTTCTCATCAAACTTAGTATTAAATTAAAGCTTATGAACTAAATAAAGAAAATGACACCATAATTTTTAACTTTAAGCACTATTTCATTGTTTAATTTACATAGGAATTTGGATGTTTGCGCCATAGAAATAACATGGGGAAAACGGAAGTATTTTCTCAAAAACAGTACTTTTTAAATTGCTTATTTTTCATATAATTCTTATTGAAAACTTAAAAAACTTTGTACCAAAATGTTCTACGTTCTCTAAAGTATTTGAATAGAGCCATTGTTTTTAGATTTTGACAAGATATAATTAAATTAAAAGCTTGTGAAAATTGCTAAAATTTGAAAATGGCTCTATGACACTGAAAAGTGTATGATCTTAAAAGGGTTAACAAACGGTGAAAAATGGCTGTACATGTACAAAATTGGTATTAAAATGTACAGAAATTTTCGTAGTACATGAAATGAACAAGTTCTGAATTTTAAATGCATGTTAAAAGGACACAAGAAGCATTTTAGTAGATGGCTAATGCCTGGTTCATCAAAGATATGAAACCAAAAGAAATAGAAAGTTTAAACACTCATATCTTTTGAACCCCTACACATAATTTCAAGTACCTTATATCAAAATGCTCAGCATAAAAAATGGAAGAGAATGATATATAGCACAAGGCTCTAGCTTACCCCATTCCTTAAAAAACTAGGTATTCATCAGGAGCTTGAATTGCACGATGCTACTGTGTTTGCGGCAATGAAGGAACGTTTCGGTAAGTGTAACCATATGAACTATCAATTATATTCGAAATTATGGAGCTTCAAGGTGATGCGATATTTTAATAAAATATTAGTGTGACTTGTAACATTTGCCATGATATTTTTACATTTCATACAAAGAAAGTTCCGTGTTTTACAATTTTTGTTAAAATATCATCATGACTATTGAAGTTACGAACAAAATTCCGAATTTGGATTTCATAGAGCCACTTTTTATTTTTGCGTTAATAAATCGATTCAAACACTAGTTTTCTATACAAATATTGTTTATTGCAGTATGCCCTATAACTTCTTAAAGGTTGTTTGATTTTTTTTTTTTTTTTTTTTTTTTTTTAACCACCGGTATAAGATAATTTCCCGTAACGTAAATCATAAAAGAAAATTAAAAAATCAGATATTTAAAAAATATATATATATACAAAATAGCTTTTTTGAAGGCGTAATTTGCACCTTCGAGTATTTAACATAACCTGTACATTTTCAAAACAATATACCGGGTGTCCCAAAAAGGACTGACTGATTTTAAAATTCAATAACTTGCAAACGGTGACAGATATTAAAAAAATTCTTGCAGGAGGGTTATGCATAAGGTCAAAAGTTTTTTTACAGTGATTTTCAATTTTAGTTCGATTCACAAACAATAGATGGCGCTGTAAGCAATAGTCGCTAAATACAGGCTCGATTTTTGGTCCTTTATCTTGTTCTATGCAGAAAAAGGAGATGGAAATGTATTATCCGGGCCACGAAGTACCAAAAATCGAGCCTGAATTTAGCGTCTATTGATCGCAGCGCCATCTATTGTTTGTAATTCGAACTAAAATTGAAAATCACTGTAAAAAAACTTTTGACCTTATGCATAACCCTCCTGCAAGAATTTTTTAAATTTCTGTTACCGTTTACAAGTTATTGAATTTTAAAATCAGTCAGTCCTTTTTAGGACACCCGGTAGTTGAAGAATAAAGATTCGGTTAATTTTCGCATGAAAATTATGAAAAAGATTTGTGATTATAAAACATAATTAACCTCAATAATTTCATTTTTCAAATATTAGTTCGCTTATTTAGAATAACATTATTTTCCTTTTTTTTCACAAATCTCTCTTCTTCAGTTGTAACACAATTGTGTCCAGAATTATAACTGATAAAGGAATCTCACGAACACTGTGATACATAACTGCTGATTTGTTAGCACTGAAAGATTTTAACTCACGGTAGAGTGTTTTGTTGAATAAAAAGAGTAAAATAGCAAATGGAAGGGGATTCAGATATAATAAAAATCTCTAATTGATATTAGAGAAAAGAGTAAAAATAAAGTGACATAAAAGTAAATTTTTCGTCTGCAATTTTGTGAGTTACATCTTATTGAATACACAAAGATAGTATTCACTTTAAAATATCAAATGATGCTTTTGTTGACTGCTGATTTGTTAGCACTGAAAGATTGTAACTCGCGGTAGAGTGTTTTGTTGAATAAAAAAAGTAAAATAGCAAATGGAAGGGGATTCAGATAGAATAAACATCTCTATTTGATATTAGAGAAAAGAGTAAAAATAAAGTGACATAAAAGTAAATTTTTCGTCTGCAATTTTGTGAGTTACACCTTATTGAAGACACAAAGATAGTATTCGCTTTAAAATATCAAATGATGTTTTTGTTTATTTTATTGTGGAATACTGGAGAAAATATATAATAAAATAAATAAATAATTTAATGTCTCAGTTTAAGAATTGATTATGAACTTTTGAAACTTATTGTTAAAAAAAATGATATACGGAATTACAGATATCAAGAAAATATTGTACGGATAAAATAGGCCACCAATAAAATATTTAATAATAAATCAATCACAAGTATTTAAATAATGAATGAAGTAATTTAGAACTCAATAATCATTTTTTTTATATTTAATAACCGCATAATGAAGTACAATGGCCTTCATAAAATCCCATTTTCCATAAGATGATAAGACACCTGGTAACAGATTAAATAAACAAACTAACAACACAAAAAATCTCTCTCTCTGACCTCAAGCTCGGTAGTTTTGTTAGAATTCGCGTGGGAATACTGATTGAAATATAAACTTCAGACGAGCCAAACAGAGTCAGAAACTAGAAACGGAATGAAATCCGATCCATCACTCAACCGATGGAGAGCGAGCGCGGGGAGTAAATAATGCGAGTTCTGGATCGACTTACGGTGTAATTTCGATGTAATACAGCTGTCGATAGACAGGTTGGCGGGATGTTGATTCATGGAATAAAATAAAAATAATAAAAATGTTTTTTTATAAATATTCGAAAAATAAAGATAGCTGCGCTAAGAATATGACAGTTTTACTAGCTGATAAAAATTAATGAAAGGAACAAAAGTTATTCTTATATATATATATATATATATATATATATATATATATATTATTGTTTTATTATTATGTTTTGCATCCTCTTTTTCATAAATTTAATAATTCATGTACTTTTGATAGAGCTATATATACATATCCATATATATAAATATAATATTTGTCATGCGATAACTCTCGTATTTATACACCGATTTGGATGAGATTTATTGTGTGTATTGTACATACAAATGTCTCGACTGAGTTCGTTGGGCAGCTTCATTCGCCATCTTCTTTTAAAATGGCAGCCAGATAAATATTTAAAACTAAACAAAACACAGACAAAAAAGAAATCCAAATTTATATTATGTTTAAGTGTTAGCCTTTGATACAAGGATTCCGGAGTATTTTTTTCTTCCTCTCTAATTAAAAAAATGATTGAGATACAGCAGTAAATGATGGTTCGACGCATCTTAGCCTCTTAAAATTTGAGTAAAATTTGCAAAATTTTAAAACCAAGTAATAAGGAATTTCTATTGAATCATCTAATCGAGCTCTACTGATTTTAGCGTCGTGTGTTTCAATAAAAAAGCTATATTTAAAAGAAAAGAAGGAATATGAAAACTACCTTTTCATCCCGCGTATGCGGAAAGGACTTTTTGATATGTCACAAGGTTGAGTAAGTCAAACAAATTTTATTGTGGATTTTTACGTTAAATCAATTTTTTTTCGACATATGTTAATAATCGCTTTAACCCACTTGAAGAATAATCTAAAAAATCTAATAGTTTGGATTTATTTCTATTTAATAATACAAACCACGTCCCAGTTGAGTTTGCATGAATATTATGAGCACATATTTATGGAAATAATTGTCTCTACTTTTACCATTTAATCAATGGTATTTTAGAAAATAAATATTTAAGAAAACATAATTAATTAATGCATAATTTTACGAATCAATACAACGAATCAATACCTTTCAATTTTGAAATCTATGATCAGTAAGAACTTCATAAAAATCTGACATATTAATATAGGTTATACGAATTTAACATGAAATAAAATGTTCTTCTTGAAAAAAAAATACTATTCTTTTAATCTTACGCCATGAAAAAGCATATATGTTGTCTTTGGAACATGCAAGCCTATTTAAAGTTAGAAATTTTGGATAAACGGATTTTACTTTTTACTTTGATATAAGTCAAATAAAAAGCAAAATCAAGACATTGTAGTTTGTTTAAAGTTTATTTAAAGAAAGTTCTTTTCAGGTGTTTGCGCACCTTTTCATAGAATGGACATATTTACATTTTTCTCTTTCTAAAATATTATAGATAAGAAAAAAACTTTCTTCAAAATTTGCATACGTCATTGTTTAATCCAATTTTATATGTTGCAAAACTTGAAAGAAATGGCAAAAAAATTTAAAGACACGTTACTTGGTACATAGGAATAAATATATATTTTTAAATGTAACACATTCATTTGGTTATCTGGTATAAGTTATATATTGATTCCACTTGAATTTATAATTAATGCTATTATTATTAAAATCATAAATGTTACCATCATCCCTTATTAGCTTATTTGTTTTCATAAAAATTGTAGTTTTCTTATAATAATGTCTTCCCTCTCTCGCACAGTATATTATATTTAAAAAAATGACTAATGGAATAAAACAATTACAATATAAAACAGTTAATTCGTCTTTCTCATTTTATTTGGTTAATGTACTTAAAGATGGTAAGTAAATGTATTTGCATTTAGGTGAATTAATAATCATCCAAGGTAATTTCAAATTCGCAAAAATTGAATAAATAAATAATTAAATAAATAAATACTTAAAACCTGGAAATGTATTTATGTGCTTTTATAAGAATTTTAAATGGAAGAAACATTGCATATATTAAAAGAGGCAAAACCAAACATATCAAAAGTCAATTTAGATGACATAAAATTTAGCAAGGAAGCAAATTTTAAATAGGATTTCCGTTCATCTGTTGTATTGCTCATACAAAACAATCTAGGATAACATATGTTATTCCATTGCAGATAACAAAAAACTCTACTTATTATAATTTTTAGCGAGGGAAATTTTTATGTAATTTAGTTATTTATTATATTTTAAATAAATAATTTCTTGGTAAAAATATATAAATTTTGTCCCAAATTTGTCTGTATTGTAAAAAAAATTAGCCAGCAGTTATTTCCATGCAATTTTCATCGTTTTACTAAGTCTTAATAATTTTATCGTTAAGTCGTTTTTAATCTATACATAATATTAGCTGTTACCCGTGACGTCGTTCACATAACATAAAAAGAAGAAATTAATTAATTAAGCAAAGCATTTCCCTTCCGATAATTAAAAACATATATAATAAACCAATTCTTTATTACATTTAATAGGAGACGATCTCTCCATATATACATATATTTTACGCTATCGACCGTGGCACAGAAAGCGCAATTATTTGTTAATTGTTTAATGGCAACGCCCAAATGAAACGCATCTCATTGGTTATTGAACAACATTTAATGCATCCCCATATTAATAGGGGGGTTAGCATATGGCACCCTGTTCTGTTGCCAAATACCGCCAATTTTGACACCAACTTGGCGATATCTCTAATATTTCGCCAAATGCCTATAGACATCCATTGTAAACCAATAGGGTTTACTTGCTTACAGAAAATCAACAAATTGAGATATTTTAACGCAACAAAAACTGATATTAGGTTAAGGGATTATATTAATTATATTTAACCCTCTCTCTGCATAATTTTTTTTTATTATTAAAATATGTTTAAAAATTGCGCATTTTTTTATTACATGTTTCAAATCTATATATAGCTTAGAAGCTTAGAATTTAAATATGTAAACATTTTTTTAAGAGTTCAGGATCTTAGATGGGATAGGACAGGGATGGCGAACCTATGGCACGCGTGCCAATTTTGGCACTCGAAAGAATAATTTTGGCACGGCCTTGCTTGTGGTTCTAAATAATATAGTGAGATTACATAAACTCGCGATTGTTTTTTTCTTTCTAAATTCGATTAAATGGAAATGGAAAAAATTAATTGCAGCATATTACACTACAATCTAATTAATTATGGTCTCAAAATATTTTCAAACAAAGACGATATTTGAAAACTATCGGCAAGAATTGGTTATTAGACATTACTAAATTCCGATGGTAAAGTTGTGGCAACTTTGGAATTTATTTGAAAGCTATTCAAAGAAACTGACTTTTGTCACTTTAATAGTTTTTCCGCCTATCTATGCCTTCGAATCACTGTTTTCACTAATGAATAATATCAAATCCGGTTCAGTTTGCCTTAAAATTAACTTGATATTAAGATGCAACAGAAACAGATAGAACAGAAATCAAATTACATCGCAATATTTTATTTTTTATAAATTTCTAAAATACATTTGTTTCCGTAATTATTATAGCGTATAATACCTACATGTATGTTCCTCCTTTTTAAAAAGAAATCATAATAGAAATTTTTAACTTATTTTAAGCCATTATTTTACCTCCTACCAAATTTGTTTTTTAGATGGCACGTCATGGTCACGTAAAATATTTCTTGATTAAATTTGGCACGCGGCAACAAAAAGGTTCGCCAACGGTGGGATAGGATATCAGAAATTAGGTGAAATCAAGGTTGTCACTGGAGACTATTTTTATAGTCTCGCACCACTATTCTAAAAAAAATCAATTTTGTAGTACAGTTATCTTGTAGATGTTGTTATAGTCTATATGGAATTTTTGTAATTAAAAAGTGATCCCAATTGAATTAAAAAATAGTCGCTAGTGGAAAAAATAAATCACTGAGGAAATCTCGGATTGCGCAAATTTTCCTACTTTTACGTTGTCCGAGGAAATTTCGGGTTGCGCAGCGAGAGGGTTAAGGTAGTCCAAGTAAATTAAATTATGGATGAAAGTAAAATGATGCAATGCTTAGCATGAACATAAATTTTAACGCAGACCAAACTGGTCGCCAAGGGCGGCTAGTATGAGTAATTTAAGGTATTTCTTTATTATAGGATCATTGACAAACTCAGGTTTATACGCTGAACCAGGATGTCTGTTTACATCATGAAGTAATGCGAAAATGGCACAGATGTCATATATGCACCGGGGTACCTAATTGTTGCCAAAATAGATTATTTTGTTTGACATGGTAACCCGGCTATTGTTGTTTATTTATTAATAAATTGTTTATTTACTTTAATTTTCTTTTAAAATTACATAAATTAATGAAACTTTTTTTTTTATTTATTGCTATTTCCTTTTTTGAGTAATAGAACATAATTTAAAAATATACATGTAATTGGTATTCGAAATCGGTGTTTTCGCCAAATTGGCGTCAAAAACAGATCGCGCTAAACCAGGTGCGTATATGGCATCTGTGGCAAGAAAATTATCGGATGATACTCTTTTATATGTTTTACAATCATACTTGGCATCAAAGGTGGGCGAAGAAATGATCATCTAGAATATTATTAAGTCTACACAAAAAACAAACCTGTTTACAACAATGCATTTATTTTTGCAACAAATGTCTTTCGCTAAAAAAAGCAAATTGACTACGAACCCGATTACAGAACTTAACCTTTCTATCTAGTTATTTTTTTTTTATTTTTAAGAATGAAAATACATATTTCCTGCTAATCATTACGACATTTCCGACATTGATAATTTTACTGTGCATATTATTGACATTTGCTATCCATTTGCTCTTCAAAAGTTTTTATTTTTGTTTTTAAATGTTAAATTAAAATTTAAATCTTTATGTTAACCGTGCGCTGACGATAAACCGTAAGCATTGATAACAATTTTCTTTAAATAATAAGAATTAATACAATAACACAATCTCATGTTATTTCAACATCAAAGCATATCCGTTTTATATTCCATATATGATGTCACATTTGCCTTCACCAAGCGCATACTCAAAATTCATGCACCTTGTATTATTAAAAATAATTGAAAATTTCCGTTTTAATCTTTAAATCAGAAATTAAATTATTATTCTGGGTTTTTTTCTTTTGGCAACGAAAAAAGGAAGATGGTTAAATTTTATCTGCAAAATGTCAATTCATTGCGTATGAAAAATAATGAAATTTTTTATTATTAAGCAAAATATTTGAATAAAAGAAATTAAACATAGCCTATGTTCATTTCCAGGTTGTAATCCATCTATATCTAAAAATACAAAAGCTTTAATTCATCCGTTTAGACGCAGGCTTCATTCAAACTTTCGGACACACATTGGCATTTATAATATTATAAGAATTTTGGTAAAAAATAATATACTCCATTTCGGTTTTTACGACATGGAAGATGAGAAATACATCGGAACATACAGGTAAAGATAAATTCTAGACCGCAAAAACCGAAAAATATTAAAAGAAATCATTTTTCTTTAAAATTACGAAACATATACCAACATGAATTAATAGAGGCTTCAATATATTTGATCGATGTAATTGCAATCTGAATCATAAATATACCAGCACCGAAACATAATGTATCATCATAAAGCAGCTAAATGCATAATTTTTTGTTCAGTTTTCATGCCGACAGTTTTAATAAAATGTTAAAATCCCACAAGATTGAGAATACCAGATAATTAATTAAATAAAGGTGATAGGTATTGCTGAATTTACGTGAAATGTAATATTTGTAATGTATTATCGAAGACGAATTATTAATTCATATTTGATATGTGTAAAATTGCAGCTACTTAAAAAATTATTTAAATGTATATTTATAATCATGAATAAGCGTAAACCTTAATAATAAAATACTCCATGCACAGGCAAAAAATCTACCCTGTTGTTAGCATTTAATCTAAATAATGCGTTCAAAAATGTGCTTTCATTTGTTTTATTACTTTACAATCCATTTATAAGATTATTAATACATATAATATAATAGTAGATTACGAAATAAATTAGGGAAACTTTCTTTGATTTCAATCCGAGTTCAATAAATTCATTAAAGTAATTTAAAAATTAACCATTTTGCATTTTTAATTGAACTTTTTAATTGAAGAAAAAAAAAAGTTTATTTATTTTTATATGCATTCCATAAAGATATTCAGTCTTTCTTCCTTTTTCTGACAAAAATTAATTAGCAACTGAAAGCTTGAGATCTTTAGTTTAAATTAATTTTATTCTTCAAAATATTAGACGCATGTTTATGACTCATTTCATTATTTCAAAATATCAATAAATTACTTGTTTATTTAAGAGAAAATGAAATAGAGAAATAATTGTCCATAATAAATAAATGCAGATTCTATAAGAAAAATACTTCAGTTTGGTTTCATTCAATAAACACATATAAAATCAACGTATAAAATAAACATAATGAACTTTGCAATCACTGAAAATAGAGAGGAATAATTTTAAAGGAAATTACATGCGCATATTTAAATGCTAATTCTTTATTTAATTTTAGTAAAGCATTTTCTTTCATCAATTTCATCATTCAATTCTTTCATGATTCAACCATTCCTACTCTAATGGTAAATATTTAAAATGCTTTATTACTAAATTTTTTATTTTTATTTTTTTCGCCATTCTTCTCTTACCTGCTCCCTGTCGCGTTAGGTTTTTTTTTTCACCTGGCAGGTGCGGCCCTGACACGGGATTTTATATACATACCACCCACTGTCGTGATTCCGGCGGCTTCAGCTCTGGCTGATATTTTAAAATTTTTAAGACCTTAATAAAGGCGACCGGGAGGGACATTATGCTCTACAGACTTGGTTTTACTTGTCGGAGCTGTCTCTCTTACGCAATCAAAATGTTATATAAATTCTACAAATTATTTTAAAAATCATTTTGCAACATGCACAACACTTGTGTATGTGAATACTGTGCGTAACTTTAGGAATGAAGACGATTAGTTTTCTTTTTCACATTTTTATATCACACAGCACACAAATGTTACAACAATCACAAACACTGAAAAACATATAGAATGAGGCGGTGACTTTGGGGTAATAACCCGCTGTTAGAACAAGTGGCGTTCGTAAAACATCTTTTGGGGAATACTCCCGCTATAAGCAACAGAATATTTGGGGATAAGACCCGCTATAGCATAATGTGCCACAATGGCAGCTAAAGGCACAACATACTCTATACTTGGGGATAAGACCCGCTCGAATACACAACGTGCCGCAATGGCAGCTAAGCAACAACTGAACTGGGTCACATGACCGCAAAGCTACGGAGCTCGTTCGGCATGCGCACAAGGTCCGAACATGCCGCCCCGCGTTGCAATGTGCGTAGCACATTCAAAATATTAAAAATACACTATAAATACAAGAACTAAATAAAATACCAATACCATAAAATAATATTACAATACAAATACAATAATAATAAGTTGCAATAACAAGGACTATACAATACAATAAAATTAAATTCTTTGTTACAAAATTTAAGCACTTTTCTAAAAATAGTTCTACATTGTTTTTAAGAAAAGTTGAATGTAAAATAACATGTAAATCTTAGGTGCACTTTAAAATAAGTAGACAATGAGAAAAGGTATGTACATTAGGTTTCATTAATGGGCAAGACACACAATCTAGATATGGATCTAAGAAAGATATTTGAGGCTGTTTTAACCTTTGCAACCCTAACATTACCATCCTTTCCTGGTATAACCTCTACGATTCGTCCTAGCATCCACTTACAGGGAGGTAAATTGTCCTCCTTTATGACTACCATCGCCCCTGGTTTGATGTTTTCCCCCTTTACCTGCCATTTTGAACGATTTTGGAGATGACTCAAGTAATTTAATTGCCAATTTCTCCAAATTAATTGGACGAATTTAGTGATTCTCTGCCACCTAGATAATCTCGATTCTGTGATATCAATCAACTGAGGTTCTGGAATGGCATCGATAGGCCGACCAATTAGGAAATGGCCTGGTGTCAATGCATTAAAATCATTTATATCGGTCGATAACGGAGTTAAGGGACGCGAATTTAGTACCCCTTCGATTTGGGTGGTGACTGTTTGGAATTCTTCCATAGTCAATCTAGCACCTTTTAATGTTCGTTTAAGATAATACTTGAAAGATTTTACACCAGCCTCCCATAAACCACCGAAGTTGGGCGATCTAGGAGGAATGAACTTCCATTCAGTAGCTTCTGAAGTAAGGTAATTAGCTAATTTTTCATCCGGTCTACGAACTAACTCATGAAGTTTTTGCAATTCTGATTTAGCACCCCTAAAATTCGTAGCATTGTCTGTCATAATAGAAGCGCATTTTCCTCGCCTTGAAACAAAGCGTTTAAGTGCGGCGATAAACGCATCAGAAGTTAGATCCGTTACTATTTCTAAATGAATAGCCTTTGTTACTAAGCAAACGAAAATCGCGACATAAACCTTATGAAAAATCCCTTTTCTTTGATTTTTACTTTCTTCTATCTTCAATAGAAGAAAGTATTGTAATCGAAATTTTTTTCGACTTCCGGTTTTCGACGGATTTGCATGTTTTAGGGGTCAGAGATTCCAAAAAACATGTTTATAGAAAATGTCTGTCTGTCTGTGTGTCCGTCTGTCCGTCTGTCAGTCCGTCCGTCTGTCCGTCTGTCCGTCCGTCCGTCTGTCCGTCTGTCCGTCTGTCTGTCGCCATTGTACCATCAAAAAGTGTATGAAGTTATGTGTAGAATTAAACCAAAATTTTATTATAAGTTTTTGGCTATGGCAAGCAGGTCCTCCCGGAATTTGGAAAAAATTCGCCGGTAGGGGGCGCTGTTATAACAATTTTTGTGCGATTTTGAATATTGTACCATCCAAAAGTGTATGAAGTTATGCATAGAATTGAACCAAATTTTTAGTTTAAGTTTTTGGATATGACAAGCAGGTCCTCCGTGAATTTGGAAAAAATTCGCCGGTAGGGGGCGCTGTAAATGCGTTTTTTGTGCGATTTTGAATATTGTACCATCGAAAAGTGTATGAAGTTATGCATAGAATTGAACCAAATTTTTATTTTAAGTTTTTGGCTATGGCAAGCAGGTCCTCCCTGAATTTGGAAAAAAATTCGCCGGTAGGGGGCGCTGTAATAGCGATTTTTGTGCGATTTTGAATATTGTACCGTCCAAAAGTGTATGATGTTATGCATAGAATTAAACCAAATTTTTATTTTAAGTTTTTGGCTATGGCAAGCAGGTCCTCCCTGAATTTGGAAAACATTCGCCGGTAGGGGGCGCTGTAATAGCGATTTTTGTGCGATTTTGAATATTGTACCATCCAAAAGTGTATGAAGTTATGCATAGAATTAAACCAAATTTTTATTTTAAGTTTTTGGATATGGCAAGCAGGTCCTCCATGAATTTGCAAAAAATTCGCCGTTAGGGGGTGCTGTAATAGCGATTTTTGTGTTATTTTGAATATTGCACCATCGAAAAGTGTATGAAGTTATCCATAGAATTGAACCAAAAAAATTTTTAAGTTCTTGGCTATGGCAAGGAGGTCCTCCCTTAATTTGTAAAAAAATCGCTCGTAGAGGGCGCTGTAATAGCGATTTTTGTACAATTTTTGTGCCATTTTGAATAATGTACCGTGGAAAAGTGTATGAAGTTATGCATAGAATTTAACCAAATTTTATGTGTTTATTTTTGGTCATGTCACGAAGGTCCTCCCTGAATTTGGAAAAATTCTGCCGGAAGGGGGCACTATAATTGCGATGTCTGTACCATTTTCATTATTGTACCATCGAAAAGTGTATGAAGTTATCCATATAATTGAACCAAATTTTTTGTGCATGTTTCTGGCTATGGCAAACAAGTCCTCCCTGAACTTGAAAAAATTCCGAAAGAAGGGGGCGCTATAATTCCGATCTCTGTGCCATTTTCATTATTGTACCATCGAACAGCGTATAAAATTATGCATACAATTGAACCAAAATGTTTGTGCTTGTTTTTGGCTTTGGCCAACAGGTTCTCCTTGAATTTGGAAATATTGCGCGGTAAAGGGGCTCCGTGCTAGCGATTTTTGTATACTTTTCTTGATTTTTTGTAGTTCTATTGTGCATCGGCAGCTCATGCAGCGGCGGGAACTCGCTTCCTGCTATGCCGGCTATTCGCAAACAGCTGATAACGACAGAATAAGGAAAAATTAATAATTTTAACAAATATCATGATATAGATTAACTCGTTTTTAGTCCGTTTAATTGACTTGAGCAGAAATTTAAGATGAAAATCAAAGTTGGTATAGTATTGAACTAATAATATTGAAGTATTAACATGTGTAACTAGGTTTTGAAATATTAAGATGTATAAGATAGAAGAAAGTTTTGGGATTGGTACATCCAACTAGTTATATTTAATCTCAAAAGGGCCGCAAAAATCGGCTCCTGTATGGTTAAACGTAAAGTTTGGAGTTACTCTTTTTGATGGGAGGTCACCCATGATTTGTTTAGCAGTAACTGGGTTGTTCCTAAAACAGACAACGCAATCATGCACTACTTTTCGCGCTAAATTTTTTCCACTTACGGGCCAAAACCGCATTCGTACGTAATGGATTAAAGTTTGGGGACCAATATGAAAATACTTCCTGTGAAAATGCTCAAATATGAGTTTTGTGAGCTTATGGCCCTTCGGCAAAATGATTTGATGCTTCTTATCAAAGTTTAAATCTGAATTTTCCAACCTACCGCCGACTCTTAAGATATTATCTTGATCCAAAAAGGGGGATAAACATTTAATTTTACTGGAAGGGGAAACCCTTGATTCCCGTTTTAAACCCTTAATCTCTTCCTGAAATTCTGCATTTTGTACTAATCTAATTAGAGAAACTTCTGAATTTTTTATTTCTGGGGTTGTGAGGCTGCCTCTGCGCCGGTCTGCTAACTTACATTTGCAATTGTGAAAAAACCTATAAACATATGCCAGTATGCGAAGAATACTATAGTATTTACCACTTATGTTGAGAAAAAAATTTACTTCTTCAGGATTCCTGAAAAGAGAAAGAGAAATATTAGAATTGAAATCATTACAGTTATTTTTATATTTTGATTTAGTCTCTGGAATGTAATCTGTTTCTGGCACAGAAATAGTTTCTTGCTCAATCACTAAGTCATCAGCTGCTAGGAATTTTGGTCCCCTAAACCACATTGGATTCTCTACAAGAGAATTAACACTCGCACCTCTGGTCAAGAGATCGGCAGGATTGTCCTTGCTAGAGCAGTGATACCAAGAGTTCGAATCTGAAAGTGCATTAATCTCTATGACACGGTTAGCCACAAACTGCTTCCATCGCTTTGATGATCCCTTGATCCAGAATAAGGTTATTTTGGAATCCGTCCAATAGTACACTTTCGATGTGATTTTTTGATCTAGGATGGGTTTTACTTTATTGGTCAGTCTTGCACTTAGTAAGGCTCCAAGAAGTTCTAGCCGAGGCAGAGTTATCTCCTTTATCGGTGCAACACGACTCTTTGAAGTCACGAGATTGACTTCCACACCACTCTCTCTTTTTATTCTCAGATAAATTGCAGATCCATACGCTATTTTACTAGCATCAGAAAAGGCATGTATGTCTACAGCTATTACTTGATTCAAGCTACCAAGAATTTTCCTCGGAATTTTTAATTCTGCTAAATTTGGAAGTTCTTCGAGCCACTTTAACCATTTTTCGTGCACATTATTTGGTAACTGTTCATCCCATGTTGTCTTCTTTAGCCATAGTTCTTGGAACAGGCATTTTATTCTAATGGTGAATGGCGTCAGCATGCCTAACGGATCGAAGATTGTACCAACTGCTTGCAATAGTAGACGTTTTGAGCTTTTTTGCGATGACATGAATTCTATTAAACTTTTGACTTCGAATGTCAGACAATCTTCTTCTGTTTTCCAGGACATTCCTAATACCTTGCTTAGATTGCTTCCTAGGCTTATTGCAGCATGTTCTGCTTGAATATTTAAACCTTCCTTTTGCCAGCACTTCAGTAACGCTTCATCATTTGTTATCCATTTTCGAAGAATCATTCCTGCTTCAGACATTATTTTGTTAGCATTCAGGGAAACATCAAGAGCTTCTTGCAGCGTATCTTCGACAGATATAAAATCGTCCACATAAATATATTTATCGAGTAGGTGAACAGTTCTTGGGTGTAGGTTCGTAAACCGCTTGATGTGCTCCTTTATGGTAGCAGATAGGAGGAATGGAGAGGCATTGACTCCAAAAATAACACGTTTGAATCTGAAGACCTTGAAAGATTTTAAACCATCATCATACCACAGAAAACGGACAGAATCCCGATCTTTTTCAGCTAGTGAGATTTGAAGGAACGCCTTCTCGATATCAGAAGAAAAGGCAATTTCGTATAATCTGAAGTGGATTAAAATATCAAATAGAAGTGGATTTAAGTTGGTGCCGGGCCATAAACAATCATTAAGGGACAAATCATTGTTATCATGAGAGCTGGCATCGAAGACGATTCGGACCTTTGTAGTAAGTTTATCTTCTTTACAGACCGCATGATGGGGCAAATAATAAACTGCCCTGTCTAAAACAGGTTCATTTTCTTGCACCTGCTCTATAATTCCTTGCTTTAAATATTCCGTGATTATTTCAGAATATTGTCGAAAAAGCTCTGGGTTTCGATAAAATTTTCTTTTTAGACCTTCCAAACACTGTTTCGCAACATTAAAATTATCATTTAAATCCTTCCAGTCTTTTTTCCAGGGTAACTGAACTTCATAACGATCGCCTACAAATTTGACAGTTTTATCGAATATTTGTTGTGCTTGATCAGTTTCCGATATTTTCGGATCATCATGTTTAATGCCTATAGACTCAAGCTCGAAAAATTGTTTTAAATTATCATTTATTTCATCGAAATCTCTAACGAAATTGCACATAGTAATATTGTTTGTTTGCGTGTTCTCCTCTAGCGCCCCAGTTGGGATCCATCCAAAAACAGTGTCTTGCAAAAAAAGTTTATCATTTATCTTAACTGAATTATGCTTTAAAATTCTATAAAATAATTCAGCGCCAACCAATGCGTGAATTTTTCCCGGTTTGAAAAATGTGGGGTCTGCCAATTCCACAATATTCGGTAAATTAATGTCCGATACATTTAATTGCCTTGATGGAATTACATCCGTGATTTTGGGAACAATTAAGAAATCTATATTCTCCCTGAAAGAGCCATCTTCGTTTGTAATTACACTCGAAATTTTATTTTTTACATTATAAGTATAACCGTTTAATCCTGTAACGGGTACATTAATTATCCTTTTTTTAAATTTCAGCATGTCAGCGCAATCCTAAGTTAAAATATTGACATTGCTAGCATTATCCAAAATGACTCTAAACCTTCGTTTATTTCCGAAATTATCTTCTATAAAAACAAAGCATGTACTCAATAAAATTGATTTTCTTTCTTTACTTATATTATTCAAGGTCTTTAAAGATTCATTATTTAACGAAATGTTTTCCGTTTCTCTATTTACCGCACCTGCAAGAGGGGAGGAAATTTGGGGGGAAGCCAATTCATTTTTGGATTTATTTTCTTTTTCTCGATGAAGCGATGAGCTGTGTCGCAATCCACAGGTATTACAATTATATTTTGAAATGCAAGAATTTACGCAATGAGAATTATTCAAACAATTAATACACAGCTTATTTTTCTTCACAAAATCGTATCGTTCAGAAACATTCATTTTTCGAAACTGAGAACATTTGTTCAAATTATGAAAAGCCAATTTACACAGAATACAAGTTTTTCCATTCGATTTATCATTCGAATTTAGCATGAAATTTTTTTGTTTGTTCGAAAGAGGAATGTTTTTGTTTAAGGGTTTTGAAGCAGAGTATCTATTTACGCTTTCTAACGTAGAACTGCGGTTTTCCAAAAATGACATTAATTCATTAAATTGCGGGTATTCTGATTTTTTAATCGAATATTCAAATAATTTTCGAGATTCCTTATCTACCTTTTGCAATATAATATTGATAAGGATAGCATCAGACAGATTGTTTTGTTCATATTGTAATACTTTTAAGGCCCTCAAATTTTTATTTACACAATCAATAAAGGATCTCAATTCTTTAGAAGACTCGTAATGTATTTTTCATAATTAATTATGGCCGATAAATGAGTGTCAATGAGCAAACGTTGATTTTCGAATCTTTCAGTAAGTGCTGTAAACAATGACTGAAAGGAATCGTCTGGGCTCTCTAGTTGTTTTGCTTCATTTTTTAGCGATGCTCGCAAATAAAACAGCTTCTGAGCGTCATTTAACTGGGCATTATTGATAATTAAATTTGTAAATTGTACTTTAAAGATTGACCACTCTTCATATTTACCATTGAATGTTGGTAGTGGGATTTCAGGTAACTTAACTTTAATATTATTCAAACTTATAGATTCAATACTATCAGCATGCACATTTATTTCAGAAACTTTAAGATTTTTAAGAAATATGTTGAGACTTACCTCAAGTTTCTCGAGACGATCTTCGAGTTCATCTAACTCGTTTTCGATTTCTGGTAAGTCCTTAATATCAGGGATATCATAATATTTATCCCGTATTTCCGATACTTTTGCTTGAAGCTCAGGTAATTTTCGAATCTTTATTTCGAGCTCGGTACTCGAGTAATTAATTTCGTCTGTATTATCTTTTACGAAATTTTCTAATTTCGTTATAGCACCTTTTAGAGCACCTTTTGTTCTATTTAATTTTTCCATAGCAGCTATTTCGCTGCGAAATCGACGGACCACAACAATGTATGTGAATACTGTGCGTAACTTTAGGAATGAAGACGATTAGTTTCCTTTTTCACATTTTTGTATCACACAGCACACAAATGTTACAACAATCACAAACACTGAAAAAACATATAGAATGAGGCGGTGACTTTGGGGTAATAACCCGCTGTTAGAACAAGTGGCGTTCGTAAAACATCTTTTGGGGAATACTCCCGCTATAAGCAACAGAATATTTGGGGATAAGACCCGCTATAGCATAATGTGCCACAATGGCAGCTAAAGGCACAACATACTCTATACTTGGGGATAAGACCCGCTCGAATACACAACGTGCCGCAATGGCAGCTAAGCAACAACTGAACTGGGTCACATGACCGCAAAGCTACGGAGCTCGTTCGGCATGCGCACAAGGTCCGAACAACTTGTTTAACTCATTTTGAGAATATCTAATACTATTGTTATTTTAAAATATCAGTATTAGAAGATGTATTATTGCATAAAAGATTAAAGTATTTGTTGATTGCAAAAGTTAGTGCCCTATTTCATAGATGATAAAACCATGCAATTTTGGTTGTGGTAATTTATCTTTTATAACACTGTTATTAAATGACAGTTATCTAGATGTGTCGTGAGTGAACATAGCGTTAAAAAAGTTTTTCAATTTAATTTGTGTGAAACGTTAATATTCAAAATAGAAAATGAAGGGATACATTTTCGTCATGTTATGTTATAATGAGTTTTAAAAAAGAATGAGTATTGGACGTGCTACAAAAAATATTCAAGACGTTTATTTGGATCGTGCTCCCGCTCTTAGGACAGTCAAAATGTAGTTTTATCAATTTTGTAATGGTGATTTCAATGAAAACGATAAAAGTCCGATCTGGGTAAACCTCCGACATTGTATTAACTTAATAATCCACGAATTGCTACTGAAGGGATTACTATGAGAGACTAAATGTTGACAACGCGATTGCATTGTACCATTTAAAACACCTTGGGTGCGCTTCGAAACTCGCCGCATTGGAAATTGGGCACGAACTTTTGCAATCAGACAATATAATTAACAACGCAATGTGCGAATGGTATGAAACCTTTTGAAAATATTATACATTTTGAAAATTATTTTTTAAGTCAGAAAATATTTTCTATAAATAAAAAAACATTTTTTTTTAAATTATCCTATTAATGATAGGGTATATTGCTCAAAATAAATTGTGCAAACTTTCAACATAATGTTTCTCCGCATTTAATTTTATCGCACAATAGTATCTTAACTTTTCATTTCAAATAAAGTGTCACCAAGTTTTGATTGCGAAGATATAAAAATGCTCTTTCGAAAAGAACTTTAAAAGCTTCCTTTTCAGGACAAACATTTATCATCATCAATTGCATCCGGTATATGAAAGAAAGAAAGTTCTTTATTTCATGTGATGGAGTAAATTCGTAATTCTTTCTTTAGATTGCAGTGGAATACCATACTTTTTTCAATTAAAAACCATACAACTACGCCTCTGAAACATTAAAAAAACTCCTTTCTTAACGTTAGAGGTTTAAGATTTAATGATAAAAAAAAAACTATAACTTTTCAAGAAATATTTACTTTTATGGATGTAAAATACTTTGTTAATTAAAATGGATTATGCTTAAATTGATAGAGTGCGTAAAACATTTTTAATTTCATATTTACTGTTGTAAAGTTAATGTAAGCTTTTATACTGGGTGATTGAAAAAAAATGCATGGAAGATTATCTATTAAATAGCTGATGATGGAAACCTACTTCTATTTAGAACGATTATGCAAATAAAGTAATTTTTTATATTTGACATTTTTTATACAAGGGGGCTGCGTACAAAATCAAACACGAAATTAAATATATTATAAGGATACATTTTTTTGTACCTTATATTTTGGAAAATGTTTCCCTGTAACTGTAAAAAACTTTAAAATTCCAATTTTCAATAACCTAAACTCAGTAAGTGATGATACTTTGAATTTTGAGTTTGTCATTGATTATTCGCGACAAAAAGGCGATTTTCCGTCTTTTGTGATATGAGTTTATGTACTAAGAGACGTATATATTTGATCTCATGTATTTTACCCATACGGCTAGGCTGTCTCTGTGGACAGTGTGGATACCGCGGATGCGATGGATATAGTGGTCGTAATATGCATGGTGGATAGTTTGAATTTCATGAATGTGGCGGATACGGCAATCGTATTAGACAACATGGCAGTGATAATTGTGATACATTAAATTTATATTCGATTATTAGGAAAAAAATTAAGAAACAGGAATTGCATGCAATATTTAAGTGGGCAAATGCGTCGAGTAAATAATACATATGTTCTATGGATAATGAATGGGGAGTAGAGAGTGAGAGTGATATGTTAAATTATGTATTAAATTTACTGAACATGACACACCAGAGTGTTTTTATATGATGATGAAGTTATCTATTAAACATAGGATATGATTCATGAATTTAAATAAAAAAACACATCTCACCGTAAATCAAACAATGTATTCAAGAGGTGTCAGCAATAGTATTTTATCTATTTGAAAATAATACACAACATAATAATTATCAAAATTGTATCATAATAAATATAAAATAAAACTGATTTGTAAAATCTTTAGGCGCCAACCCAATTGTTATTACCGTAACGTATAAAATATTCAAATAAATAATTTAAAGTCATACAAATTACTGTACCTGAATTTTTTTTTTGTAACTTATAGGTTTTTTACTACAAAGATATGTTAAATAATTTAGATATCCATTACTTGAATATCTACAATAGCATAATTTATTATTATTACTCAACCAGGAATTCCACGTATGAAATGGGATTTTGATAAACAATATTCAAATCACCATTTAAAAGATCAACCCTCCAAACTGTAACAATTTTATCTATAGAAGTATACACATACTGAAATCGCATTTTGTATTATGCATTTTATATTTATCATCGATAATTTCATTAATGACATCCTTATTTGTTTAAATTTAACTTTCTGTGAAATGGTTGAAATGTGAATTCGAAAATAAATGTTTTTTAATGTTTTTTTTAATCTAGCGATTTACCAAATAAATAAGTAGATATACAGTAGCACTCAAAAGTATTTTGACAAAGATAATAATTGACTTATATAAAAGCAAAAATAAAATACAAAAATGAATCATTTATTTTATTTAATCATATTCAATGCCTTACAGCATTTTAGCAAATGAACCAGTGTCCTGCACGGGTTGGGTTGTACCCAACCCGAACTCGCAAATTCCATTTTATGTCAACCAGCAACACGACCCGAACCCGACAAAAAAATTTCTTACTCCGCAACCCCACTCCAAACCCGCAAAAATAATTTTTGGCAACCCGAACCCACAATGATAGAAAAGTAAATCATATTTAATGTCATTATAATAAATATTCTACATTTGTATCTCTAATACCTTTTTTATACTTTTCATAGAATAATTAGCAAATTATATTCTGTAATATTCAAATATAGTAAAACTTCTGAATAGTGGACACCTCGGGATCATTAAATAGAGTCAAACATAGGGTCGGGTTATCCCGAACTTTGCTTTTTTCTGCTTGGAATGAATCTAATTTTATTTTTGCAGGTCGAGGTCACACAAGAAAAATTCTTGCGGGTCATATATAAGTTTTTTTGCAACTCCGATTGTTTGCATTTTCACAAAAAGTTTCAACACAATTATGTTTACCCAAAAATTTGAGTAGCAAAAAACTTAAACATGATCCACAAGAATTTTTCTAGTGTGACCCCGACCTGCGAAAGAAAATTAGATTCATACCGAGCAGAAAAAACAAAAGTCGAGATAACCCGACCCGATATTTGACTATATTTAACGATCCCGATGTGTCCAATATTCAGAACTTTTACTATATTTGAATATTACAGAATACAGATTTGTTAATTCTTCTATGAAAAATATAAAAATGGTATTAGAGATACAATTGTAGAATTTTTTTCATAATGACATTAAAACATGATTTACTTTTCTTTCATTGCGGGTTCGAGTTGAAATATTGCGAGTTCGGGTCGGGTTGCGGATTGCCAAAAATTATTTTTGCGGGTTTGAGCTTTGGTTGCGGGTCGAGGAATTTTTTTTTGTTGGGTTCGGGTCGTGTTGCTGGCTGACTTAAAATGGAATTTGCGAGTTCGGGTCGGGTACAACACAACGCCTGCAGGACTGTAGTTGATTTTCTAAAATTCTGTAAAACATTGAATATGGTTAAATAAAATAAATGATTGATTTTTGTATTTTATTATTGTTTTTATTTAAGTCAGTTATTATATTTGTCTAAATACTTTTGAGCGCTACTGTAATTAGACTTGCCGTGTTTTAACTTTTTGTTTAGTAAAAAGAATGTTCCAGGTAAGAACTTATATTAGGACACATTTTTAATTTATTGTACTGTCTTTTCAAAATATTTCTCAAGCAAATGCTTCATTATGATATATATAATCGATAGTGAAATAAAATAAATTTCAATAATAGTACAATATATCGGGTATTTGAAAACTTGGAAGGTTTTTTTTTTTTCACGTTAGATAATTTTAAAATACTTGTTCGTAAAATGTATATATATATAAACAGATATTCAGATATACAGATGAGGTTTTTTTTTTTTTTTTTTTTTTTTAACAAATTTGATAGTTTAATAAAGATATAATTAAAGTATTGTACCAACCGGAAAGTTCAGCCCGATAATATTATTTCATGCCTACTTTTCTTCATTCACCCTTAAAGACTCTTTAAGGGTCTTTAGGTAAATTGACGGTATTTTCATTTTCAATTTTGACTTTATTAATAAATATGACATCATATATCCAAAATGTTTAAAGTTGAATAGTTCAAATGGTAATGGTTATAGTGCAGATTTTTTAGATATTTCTTTTAGTATTTTTGATAAGAGATAAATTTTGGATTTGTATGATAAAAGAAATAATTTTCAATTCTTTACAAGAAGTATGCCACGTTGGTTTTCTAATTTCCATAAAAATATTTACATAAATATCACAATTAATCAATTAATTCGTTTCAATTAAATTTGTGGCAGTGAAAAAAAATTATAAATATTTTTTTAAGTTTTTAGTTAATCATTTTTACAATAACAATTAGCCTATGAATTTTTTGAAATATCATTTAAAGATTGTTTTAAAAAAAAATATGACAACGTTGTGGATTGGCGGGGTGACCAATTTATAGTAGCATACTTCCTGAATATTCTATGTGATGTGTTGGCCCTAAAGTCTTGTAAAAAGAACGGAGAGTTAGACGGAAGTTTGAATAGATGGAGGCTTGCAGACTAGGATTTAATTTTTTTTTTTTTAATTTGGATTCGGAGAGAGAATTAATGTTTTTTCTGTTATTTCCAGGTAAAGGACATTATACAAGCATCTCTGTTTCATGTATGTATATATATATATATATATATATATATATATATATATTTGTAGGTATTCGTGGACGCTTGTTCTTCTGCATTCATACATGTTAAGATAATTTAATTTCTTTATCTATTAATAATATTTAAGATGCTAATTTAAGTTAACTTTTTAAAAGACATTTTTTAGAGCCTTTTTGCTTTATAATTTAATTATGCTTTGTTTATGCTACATTTTTGTTTAAGTTTGGTTTATTTACGTTTTAAATTTTTAAATTTTATATCTAAAATGACAATAGTTTAGGTTTTTCTGTTTTTTTTTTTAAGCGCAGTATGAACGTGTTTTTAGAAACCTGCAAGTTTTTAACAGTGCGTGTGTGTGTGTGTGTGTGGGGGGGGGGGGGTAGGTATGTCTGTCCACCCAGACATACACAGACAGATTTTTACCGATGTAATTTAAATTTGAAGGGTTTTTTTTTACAGTTAAATCTTATAAATATTGTTGATATACACCTTCTTTCCAAAATTATAGCGTATTTGCATTTTTATTTATTGATGAAATACATTTTGATGCATTTAATATGAGCTGCTTTTATGCTGAGCCTGTTATGCCATAATTTTTCATTAAATATATTTATTATATATATATATATATATATATATATATATATAATGTTTTCCAATTGCATATAATAAATAACGTACAGTTCAGAATAATGAATGGCTTACAGCTAGCTCGAAATATTTCTTTATATTTACTTTGTAGAAAAATAAGTCGGAATCCATATGAATATCCACGGCAATGTGATTTTATAGAGTATTGAGTAATAACATCGCAATTTATAAGTTTCCTAATACAATAGGATACTCTAACGGGTCTTTTGAGAAGATAAAGATACTACTGTTCTGTACAACAAAGAATATGAAGTTGAAGCGGCAGACCAGCTAGCCAAAGAAACAGTATACACCCTTATTAAACAAGAAATGCACCTTTTTCGCGTTACCCCCCTCTAATCTAAACCCCTTGGCTGTGACGTCCGAACTCAGTTCAGCCAACGCAAATGCGCCAATCTTGGAATTCCCGACCTGAGTTCGGGCAAGAGAAAAATCGGTGTTTGAATCCCGTGAAGCCCGAACTCAGTTGGTCCAATGCATAATATGTAATTTACCATTTTCCCAATAGATTGTGATACTTTCCAGAGGAAATTTCGGCAGTTCCGCGCCATATGTCAGATTTTTGCAATTTTGCATTTCTTCCCAAATTTCATTCAAACCATTAAGAGAAAAAAAAGTTCAATTTTTGGCACGTTTTTCTCCACTGGAAAGGACTTAAAAGAACATTAAAATGGGAAAACTGTAAAAAAGTACTGGGAAAGAGAATAAACAGGTTTATATATATAGTTAATCTTCGCCCGAAAGGGAAAGAATAAAGGTATTATTTTTTGCCACAGAAATGTATTTTCGTTAGTAGTCTCGTTCCTTTTCAATTTATTTACATAAAAGAAAGAGAGCAAGACATCGTTAACGTGTCTCTTGAGAATTGACCACTTCACAGGATCGACAGAAATTGGGAAATTGGCTTCCCTACATTATGCCCTACAGTGGATGCTGTCATCAGCACTCTATATACCCAAACCACGGGACGTTTCATATCTTAGATCGTTTGCACACATTGAAATGAATCCACATCTCCCGTACAAAAAATAACAAATAGTGCATGCAGTGGCTAAAAACAGACTATAATAAAAAAAAACTAGGTGCAGGGACGGCGAACCTATGATCACGCGTGCCACAGTTGGCACTCCAAGTGGGAGATTCTTTTCGGCACGCCATAGATTCAGGTCTTAAATCAAAATATTGAAGGTCTTGGCTGTAAAACAAGATAAATAACAAAATGAAAGATTCGATATTTTCAAAATCTAAGTTTTCAAAAGGAAAGGACAAACAAAATTATTGCAATTGCTTTCTCTTAAATGGTCCTTTGTTAAGACTGCAACTGCAATTAATTTTTGCTCAACATTTTTTGTCTGGTATCTTGCACTTTATTGGACTTGGTGTGCAAAAAGTTATCCTAATGAAAATTCATATCTTTGATTATTATGGTATATATTACATGAAACTTTATACTTTTAAAAGGATATCAGAATACAGTTAAACAATTTTAATGAAAATCAATCAGAAAAAAATAAATTATTTTTAATTTCTTTAATTTTCTTTAAAACTGTCAGTTACCATGTTTAACACCGTAGCTCTACTTATAGTGAAATAGCACACGTTGCACTATTTTTAATTTAGACAAGTTTAGTTTTTATAGATTTGATTTGTTGTCATTGTCATATAGATTAGATAAATTGAAATGCAACTTAATTAATTTCAATCTGCCTCAATATTAGCTCAAAGATTTTCAGATTAAAAGAAAATATGATTGTCGGTAGATAAAGTTAATAAGGGAAAATGCTGAAGATAAAATTAAAACAGTGGAATTCAATTTCAAACAAGAACAGTTTAAAGAATCCATTTGAAAAAGAAATTCTATGAGTAATTTCTTCGGAAATAAATAATATGAAAAGCTTAAGTAGAAAGCTCTTGTCCTCAAAGATCATTTAGCAAACTCAATCAGATATTCTTGTCAGATTCAGTGTGCATTCTCTTAACCCCAAGTACGAAGCTGATATGAGTTATTTAGCCTCTAAGATGCAACAAGAGATATAGTATATTTTCAATTACATAAGAATACATATACTTTTAACCCTACATTGTACAAACTTTTCTTTTGGAAGTATGTTTATTAATATTGATGTTTACGTTTAGATACCACAAACTTTAAATAGTAATTCTTTGCCTTATTTAAAAACAGGCTGCAGTGATTATGTAAGGCGATTTTCTTTTATTTGGATAGAGTGGTAGTAGGTAATTAAATTTATTTCTTAAATATTTAAATTTAATTTATTTATGTATATATCACTGCTCAGTGCCGGATTATTCCTAAAATAGAATTTTAATTAACTTTGGTTCCTTATTATTTGATCAACTAATTTTTTTGGTAGTTGGCACGTCATGATGAAGATGATTATTCTTTGGAAAATTTTTGCAACCGGATGTGAAAGGTTCGCCAACCCTGCACTAGTGCTTCATTAATTGGATGAGCTGTTCTTGGAACCAGGTATGGAAGAATTTTCAGTCCAGCCTATTTTAAAAACAAGTCTTATGTATTATTCAAAGTGCTTTTTCAGTAATATTGCACATTTAAATGAGCCTGCATATAATAATAGTAAGAAAAAAATACGTATGATAATCTAGTTAAATGAATATAACTAACTGTATTTCATTTACGGAGTGTAGGTAATGTAACTCTCGTCTGCCGAGATGCTCAGTACCAATTTTGTTGAAATATGACGTTTAGTTACTTTTTAGCGTAGAAAAAATGTGGTCTCTGAAATGCGAGAACTGATCTGCGGTTGCCATTTTTTTAAAAAGGATTAAATCTCATGTTTTCCAATCCTACTGCACCGTCAAAAAGAAGAATGCCGAAAGTTTAAGTAGGTATGTTTTGTTAGCTAGTACCACTGAATTTGAACCCTTAGAGATATTGCCCGAAAGGGTGAAAAAGTCAATTGTGAAAACTACACTTTTTGATTTCTTTCTTAAAGTGCTAAATATAATATACTTTCAAACACATTAATGTTTAATGGCAAAAAATTCAAAATCGTGTCTTTATGTTTTAAGTATCACGAATGGTTCGGCGTATAAAAGTTTGTTTTTTCTACCTCCACGCACCAGGAAATGTAGGCACTGAGCACAGCTTGCCGAATTTTCCAAAAAAGGCTTTTTTAATGAGTTTTTAATAAGTTTTTGGGTAATTATTAAAATAACAAAATCCGATAGTCAGGTGTATCTAGATCCGCCGTGTGCTAATCTTATCCAAAATTTCAGATTTATGCATGAGATAGATATCGCTAGCCATTGTCAACACATACACACACATACACACAGATGCTGGCATTAAAATTTATAAATATAAAAGTAATACATTTAAGATGTTTTTACATGGTAAACAAGTGTATGTAAAATACGTAATAAAAAGCAAATAGAAAAAAAAAACTAATGTATTTTAAAATTTCTCATCACTGTGAAATAGGATAATTTAAAATAAAAAGGAAAAAGACTAACAAGGAGAGGCCAACCTTGTTAATCACAGATTTTGATTATTTTAATATATGTTGTAGGGCAGATACCCCTTAGTGTCAGGTTCAACGGATTTTATCCAACGCTCCTTAGTTCTTGAGAAACCGGGGGGTCTAATAATAGTACACAACTTAAATACTTACTTTGCAACCGCAATGATAGGTTGGTCGTAGCTCAGTTTGTATGGCGTTTCTCGACATATCCGCGGGCCCAGGTTCGAAACCTGAATGCGCTACATTTTTTTTTTTTTTTTAAATATACTTGTAAGTATAATTAATAATCTCATGGTCAATTAAAATTTATAATATTGTATATCAATTATAATTTTAACCTATTTAATTTTGTAGTTTTAACTAAATAGTTGTATAAAACATCATAAAACTGTTAATTTTTTAAAAATCACTTTTAAAATGTATTTCATATATTCTTTATCGATGCAATGATATTGAGCAATTGTGTCAATTCGTCATTTTAAAGAAACATCATTTACGCATTACTTTAACAAAGGAAGTCAATGCGATAATACTATTATTCTGTTTTTAAAGTAACAATCATAATTATATTAAAAATTAGCATCACAATTAAATTACAACCGATTTTTTGCATATTAAATATTTTTAAATATGGAGTACGTATGCTTGCGCTTTTAATTATTTTGCTTTCACCTTTATCTTCTTTCTGCTTTTATTTTTATTTTATTTGAATATTCTTTTATTTTATGATAACTAGATGGCACCACAACAGATTTTGTCACGATTTTGGAATTTTTATCATTCAATAATAGATCCAATTTCTTTTTAAACCTCTTTAAAGGATGAGAAATAATAGTTTGAAAATAAAAAGTGATAAATTTAAGTTTGTTAACATTATAATTAATGTATAATATTAAAATTTGTAATTTAAATTATTGAATTATAATTACAAGTATCGTTATAAAACAAAAAATGAGAAAAACAAATATAGCGTGTTCGGGTACCGAACCCGGTCCCGCGGATCAGCCAGCGAACGCCGTAACAACTGAGCTACGACCAACCTATCATTGCGGTTGCAATGTAAGTCTTTAAGTTGTGTACTATTATTATACCCCCAGGTTTCTCAAGAACAAAGAAGTTTTGGATAAAATCCGTTGAACCTGACACTAAGGGGTCTCTAACCTACAACATATATTAAAATAATCAAAATCTGTGATTAACAAGTTTGGCCCTCTCCTTGTAAAAACCAGGATTGCCACATGTTAGTAGTTTACATTAAAACCTAATCACAAACAACTTATGTCAACGTCACACAACGTCAACCCCTTTCGTCAGAATATTTTCAAATTCAAGGAGGACCTGCTGGCCAAAGCCGAAACATCCGAATAGCCGAATCGCTATTACAGCGCTCTCTTCCGGCAGAATTCTTTTGAGATTCAGGGAGGACCTGCTTTCTAGAGCGGAAAACATGCACAAAAAATTTTGTTAAATTATATACATGATTTCATACATTTTTTTTCGATGGTACAATAATGAAAAGGGTACAGGCATCGCTATTACAGCGCACCCTCCGGCGGAATTTTCTCAAATTCAGCAAGGACCTATTAGCCATAGCCAAAAACATACATAAGAAATTTGGTTCGATTCTATGTGTAACTACATACACTTTTCGATGGTAGAATAATGAGAATAGCACAAAGATTGTTATTACAGCCCCCTTTCCAGTAGAATATTTCTAATTTGAAGAATTACCTGCTTGCCATAGCCGAATACCTACACAAAAAATTGATTAAATTCTTAGCATAACTTCATACGCTTTTCGATGGTTCAATTGCGACACACGGACTGACGGTCATTTTATATAAACATGTTTGTTGAGATCTCTGACGCCTAAAACGTGTAAATCCGTTGAAAACTGAAAGTTGAAAAAAAATTTCGATTACTATACTTTCTTCTGTTGAAGATAGATGACAGTAAAAATGGAAAACACTGAAAGTCTAAAAGAAGAAATTTTTCAAGAAAGCAAAAAACGGAAAAACAGCTACTTCTGGTATTTACAGCGTTTTCCACTTCTTTTCTTTTGTGTTCTGGTACTTACAACGTTTTCCACTTCACTCTTTTTGGACTCTTCGTTCAACACTTTAAAATGTAGGTACATAGCTTCATTTCGTTTGGTGTTTAAAACACTAGAACGGCGGAAAAATCTTAACTACTGGAACGGCGGGAAGGGGTCATTTTGACCCCACGATCAAACTACTGAAATAACAACGCTAAAACAATTTTTTAAAATGCCATTCATTGGCAAAAATGTGTAATTTCCGTGTATCTTATAATTTATATTTAATATTACTTGATAATTTATTGGGTTTTTAAAGTAATATGTAACGCCTACAGGACGATCAATTGGATCATACTATTACTACTCAAAAAACTCATTAATTTTATATAAAACTTGATTTAAAATAAATGTTTTCACAAATTAAAACAATTGTTAACTAAAATAAAATACAATTTACAAGATTTTTTTTCATCTACTTACTCCCCGAATGATTCACTCTCTAAATCCATAAATGAGAAACGTGTTCTGTTGCTTCCGTTATTTCATTATAAGTGTAGCTGAATGGTTAGAATGTAAAACATTTCGTTTGAATTTCATTTAATGCTTAAAATACTTCAAATTAAACACACGGATTAGGAATTAATGCAGTTGATACAAAAATAATTTTCAACAATTTTTCCAGTGCATTATCCGGACACAACTTTGGAACACGATCCACAAAATTTTTGAGATTTGTTTCCATTGCATCTCTGTACTTGACATTTTTCTCTTTATATCTACTTCATTTTCGTGAGTTTTTTCTTAAGACTCAGGAAGGATCTTTGGGACTTTTCAAGCCATGAGAACCATCCTTAACTTTTCTCCTAATTTTAATAGAAAATCTCTTCTACTGATGGGCTTGTCTGTTACACTTTGATAAATTATCGCATTCAAAGCTGCATGATCCAAAATATTGTAAAAGATATGTACAGGCCATCGTCTAGAAGCCGAATTAACAGAGTATTTTCGGCACATCTGATTACGAATATCCACACCATATTTCGTTGCGTTCTAATATTATATTAAATCGGGTAACTTCTTGAGACTGTCTTCAGATTTGACAGTAGATTGTAATGAGCGCAGTAGAAAGACACTTTTGTTTCTTTTGGCTTGATAGACGGTAAGTGTCATATTGTCATGTTCCACTATCTTCGATGAACAAAGAGTACTACGCATATTTTTCACAGATATAGGAATTTCTCTTCTCTCCTTTTTCATTGTGTCAACCAAAGTTGTATTTTTAGCTTTTAGCATTTCTGCTAGTTTGATGCTAGTAAAATAGTTGTCTGCCATAATATTCCTCCCTTTGTTTAGATGGGGATCTGTTAATTTCATGAAAAAAAAATCAGTTAAACTTAATTGGCGATTTGCGGTTTCATCTTTTCCTAGAAATGGAAATCCATTCAGCAGGTACATATTTAGTATCAACGTCAACAGATAACCAAAATTTTATCTAAACTGTCTCTGGTATATTTGGCATATATTGCGTAAATTTACATCTAGCTTTAGATGGGAACAATTGTTCATCAACTGTAATATTTTGTCCTGGTCGGTAGAATGTTTTGCAATTTTCAACAAATTATATGTTCGGAAATGTTCAACTATCTGCCGTATGAACAATATTCGTACTCTACTTATAAAACCCCTCCCCTATGGTTACCACCTGCAGTGATTAATCTGAACTAACAAAAGTAACAAATGGGAAAATACAATTTCTGAAAAGAAAGTCTGGAAAACCTTATACTTTCTTTTTTTTGAAATATTGTGTTCAAAAGCATGGCAAAATCAAACAAATGAATTATAACATACAAATTACAGATAATAATGTTGTGTCCCCACACCGGTTTTTATCTCTCTGCGATACAATATGAATGCAATCGAAAATTGCTTATCACTGAATTTTTCTCATGGGTTCACAATCCTTAGAATACAAAGAGTATTTTACTAAAGGGTCAAAATGACCCTTGCCCGCCGTTGTAGGAATACATACCAATATTTCAAAAACTAACAAATCTAAAAAGCTGAATTTTTTAAAAGAAAAATATGTTATATATTTAGGAAATGTCAAAAGCTTTCAAACGATTTCTTCCAACCAAACTAAAGTAATCAACGGACGAAAGTGCTCAGGTGTCAAAACGACCCCTACCGCCGTCCTAGTGTTAAATACCTAATATTATCATTTCTAAACTATTCTTTTATTTATATATTTAATATTTTTCGCATTGCTTAAAAATAATCCATTGACGTAAACATTAACAAAACTGTTCCAGTTGTGTAATAGCAACCAGTCGCCGCACATCTTATCACTGGCACTTTCATCATACTCCACTTCACATCGTGTGGCACATTCGGCGTTTTATACTTCGCTTCGTATGCCACATTCAACCAGCCAAATTTTTCTACTCTTTTTTGAACTATATCTGCTTGGGTTGCCACTTCACGGGTTCTTCTGCTTAAGATCGCCATTTAAGATATATTTTGTAAAAAAAAAAGATTTTTGATTTTTTGGTACTTTTAGTGTTTTCCATTTTTTGTCCTCAATTATGTAATAGAATACGTAGTTATTTGCATAATGTAATTTTTCAAATATATATACATATATTAATTTTTTTTAGCAAACATTAATTTTTCTAGCACTACTAAAGTCTTCAATTGATTTTATCTAACAATTAGTACAAAAACTTCTCAAAACATACTTTAAAACAATATAAACTTTGTAAAAAAATATATATATATATATTTAGCAAAGCTTTGTAACTCTTTAATACATCTATAGGATTATAAATCGATTACAGCATCTAATGTCCCTGCCAAATACTATCGTTACATAAGACGAGATTTTAAAAAGGATTTTTGGAAACCAGAATAGCAGATTACAAAACAGCAAACGCAAGCAAACTTTAATCCGTATTAAATGTCATGTTTCTGGAAAAATGCCATACATTTGAACTAAAGTTCTGGAAACATTTGTTATTTTAAATACTTTAAAAACAAGTAAATTTAATGAATGAAGGCAGTGAAACTATATTTAGCTTTAAATTTTATAATTTATGAAAAACTGTGGGAAATGATTTATTTAAAAATATTTCTTTAATACATTTATTTCTAAACTCAATCAATATATTTAATTTAATTAAATTTGAAGAGTAAAAAATATGAGATGCCTGAGTTAAAAACATGGTAACAGACAATTTAATTTTTTTGTCATTTTCATGAAAAGTTATTTTCCTGCATCCCGACATCTTTTTAAAAGTATACTGTTTTTAAATTACTCAATAGATGTCGTCATAACCATACATTTTTTATGACTGCAAAAAGTTTTTGTAATAAATTTAAACATGTCCGTAAAATATTAATTGGTGCGATCGCAGTTTACTCTCCTTCTTAGCGCGATTAATTCTACGAGACAAAAGAATTTCTGGTATTTAACTAAAGGATTAGATTTATCAATTCAATTGTTGCAGAAAAAGATACCATAGTACTTTCGTTGTATATTTTTTTATATAAAAATTTGAACTTTTAATATTGAATTTTATTTTGATAGTTATGTTTTTTTTTTATCGAGAACTTAATATATATTTTTTAATGGTTTTCAAATTTTCTTCCTCACAATAATAAAAATAAAAAATCGATTTTTTCTTATTCTACTAAAAGGTAATATAACAATAAATGATAACATACAATGACATCCTCCAAGCTTCCTATGAATTTGTAAAGGGATCTTTTTTATTAGAAACCTTAGAAACTAATATATTTTCGAGAATTAATCAATCAACTATAAAAACATTTTTATTTTGCTACCACTGATTTTCAAACCTCAGCAGTTTTTATCATTTGATAAAACATTTTTTCAAACCGGAACATTGTTTTTTAGGATGCTATCAATTCTCAATTACACAGTTTCAGCTGAATAGTTGACATTATAAAGAGTTACTCAAATTAATAACCTGATTTTAAAAATCCACAATTTCAAATCTGTTACATATATTATAATAAAAGATATGTAAAAATAAAGAAGAACATTCCAAGTTTTTTTTTTTTCAGTTACAAACGTTGGATGTGCGAACCTTTTGTACCATGACAAACACCGAATCTGTAATCAAGTTCGTTTCCCACATTTTGCAGTTTTGTACAGTCAACGATTCTTAATGCAGCACTGATGCATCGTAAAATGTACACGTTGAGTCTATGCTGCATTATTTATTGTTTTAATGCATTACAGCTGCATTCAGAATGGTTAACTGTGCAAAACTCCCAAATGTGTGGAACGAACTTGATTACAGATGAGGTGTTTGTCGTGTTACGAAAGGTTTGCTAAAAGTTTTTCCCCGCGAGTAATTATAATGAGATTTATGAAAAGATTTTACAGTCATGTCAAGATGTTTTAAAGGCCAGTCAGGATGATTTTGCAGTCATGTCAAGATATTTTAAAGGCCAGTCAGGATGATTTTTATTTATTGCGCGATTCTTGAAGTAGCATAATACACACTTTCCATTTTAGGAAAGGTTGCATGGCCAGTTGTTCAGATAAAATACATAATCCAGTAGTTATAAATAAGGGTTTATTCCTTACCAGGTTTGTACAAATCGAGATTTCCGACTATAGATAGCCGGTGATGGAGGGGAGACCCACTATATTTAGTCTTTACTTAATCAAGATCAAGAGACGAGTGATGTCATGCCAATCCTGAGAGAGCTGGGTTATTCGCGAGGAGCAATTTACAAAAACATGGCAAAAAGGGAAAAAAAAACTATTAAAAAAATATACGAAGAAAATATCCATCACTGTATTCACGAAATAGTTTTTGATGGAAAAAAATGAGGTAAGATATATTAGAGTTATTTTATTTTTATTACATAAATAATTTAATTTATGAATAACTTTTATTTTCTTTTTACTTATTTTGAGTCATTTACATAGATTTTTTGCCTTTATTCCCCTAACACATTTCGAAATATTCATGGGAAATGGATCAACAAAGTTTTCATAATCATTTGTCTTTTCTTTCATCCTATTCTGAATATGATGAGGCAGCAGGTCCAGATGATAATATTTTGGACGATGAGGAATACTTTGAGTAAAGTTCTGATCACAACTCGGAATCAGAATAATGAGCTGATGAAATATTGGAACAAGATTCTGATGCCGAAATACAGCCTGTTTTAAGGAATAACATTATCAAGTCATTATACATAAATAAAACTGGATGTGTGTTCTAATATAGTAAAAAAAGTCATAGACAATATTTTTAGAGTACAAGTGATGTAAGTAATAAATGTAAAATTTTTTACATAATTTTAACTGTATTGTTAGTAGTTTAAGTAATATTTTTTGCTTTAAATTTATAAAATTGTATGTTTCTTCTATTTCTGAATTTTATTTATTTAGGATAAGTTAAAGCAAACTAATTCAATTACGAGTAAATAAAAAAAAAACAATATTATAAATCATTTTAACTTAAAAATTTTGATAAAAGATTTGGGGTGTTTACAATACCACCGCGAGTGATCGTTTGAGAAAAACAGGATACAGTTATGGAAGGTTTTTCAATCATAATAACCTGTATATTGTTTAAATGTAAAAATAGACAGAAATAGAAAAATCAGTTTAATAATCGGATAAGATTGGATTTTCTTATCACGCGCAAGTGTATTTATTGTCTTTATAAGAAACCACCAAACGTTTTTTAAATCGAATCACGTTTTAGCGGTCCACTTCTCTTTAAACGTTTTCCGTATTGGTAAATATGGATAAATTTTTAGATTTAATAAAAATATTTTTTTTTGTAGTGAACATGCACTAGTGTTGAAATTTCTAATCGGTTCAAACACACTAATTAAAAATTACTGGAAATCGGACAATTTCTTATGTTTCCACAGGAGTCGATGTTTTCACATGGTATAAATGTACAGTCGTGGAAAAAAAAGTAAACACACCCTACTAACACCTCAACCAATTATCGTAGAAGAAAGTTACTGGTACCAAACGATTGGAAATAAAGTCTACTTTTAAATGATGTACATAAAATTTGCTTAGGGGAGGGGTATCTACATATTAAAACGAACCATAAATTTGTTTTTTTGTCAATAGCAGTACACAAATCTGGCAGCATAAATGAACTCTACACCCTTCAATTAGCCCAGAGACAATTTTTTTATGTAACTCGTACCATAAATTTCCGAGAAAATAATTATTTTAAAACGAGCGTATTTTAAGGGCATTATCCAAATTGAAGTTCCGTTCTCGATTGTTAACCGAGATAGCCCCCTTCTTGATCAAGGCACCTTAAGCGCCACTCAAGGAGTCAATGATGCCTCTTAGATTACAGGACAGCAGAATAAATTTCAAAATATCTACTCACTTCTATCATAGCCTTCCCCTTAAACCATCATTTTGCAGTTTTTTAAGCATAATTTGAAAATTATTTGGAAGAAAAATGTGAATTTTTCGATTTCCATAAAGCAGGACTTAATAAATCTAAATACATCAAAAGATTGTAGGTTGCAATTCATAATTTTTTCTTATATTAACTTCATAATTCCCAATTCATATCATGAAATTATAAAAAATGCAAATTCAGTGTATTTATGTTTGGGTATATTAGTATTATTGCTACACAAAAAATTAGCACATTAGGAGCATAATTTCAGGAGATATAAATAAAAATATGAAAATGTAATTTAACATTAGAAGCACTAATTTTTGACTGTTTATAATTCAAAAATTTATCATTTAAATGACTTGAAATTTGGTATCTAGGCATAGTTTGAACCGAAGATTTGAAATATCTTGTTAAAATTGGGTATTGCCATTGAAAAATATGAAGTTTGGATTCGTTTTAATATGTAGATAGCCCCGTAAGAAAATTTTATGTACATCATTTAGAAGTAGACTTTATTTCCAGTCGTTCGGTACCAGTAACTTTTTTCTACGATAATTTGTTGAGGAGTTAGTAGGGTATGTTTACTTTTTTTTCCACGACTGTACATATTAGTTTATATTGTAAACGCTATTCTTTGTTTCTGGGTATTTTTTAACAAACCCAGAACACACCACTGCTGCAAATCGAGTTTTACTCCTCTCTTCCGAACTACCCTTCAATTTTGGTACATTTTAGTACGAAATTATTTTCTTCAAAACAACCTAGTTTGCATTTTATTATTCAAAAATGATTTCTTTTGTCCAAATGTTGACAAAATCTTGTATGTCTCAAGATTTGAAGAAATTAATCCGTCAGGTGCTCACTAACGAAAATTTACAACAATTTCGTATTTCGCAGCAACTAATTTAACGCATCGCTAAGCAGCCTGGTTATGAAATGGTTATCTAGGAATCAAGCGCATTAGTTCAGAAAATTCCTTATTTCAACGGACGAATGCTTTAATTTCGTTACATACTATTGAGGCTGTGACAGTCTGTATTACTAGTTTATAATATAAATATAATCTTTGCTTAAAAGTTGAATGGAGCTACTAAAACTGCACGGATTTCAGATTACGCAGTCTTTTCTTTCTTTCCATGCACGATGCATTGTAATGCGAATTTCCTTATGTCTGAAATATATACCATAATAATGTAACAAATATGTTTTTAGTGGAGGAATTTGCGAAATATTCATTTCTCTGAATCACAGGATCAGGAACTCTGAACAGTAATGAAGCTTGAATAGTTTTGACAAATATTTAGAACCATCATTTGTTTTGTTGTTACTTTTGACCCGAAACAACATTGGAATATAAACTTTCATTGTGTACTATACCAATGTTTGGTAAACTTCGAATGGATCTAGGATTCTAGAAAAAGTCGTATAATTCTATCGAAAGTCTTGAGTAAGCGTACATGTGACATTTTGCCAGATTATTTTTGAGGCACTGCTATGCATACTCTATAACTGCAAGCCAAGTACACCATGTATTTCTGATCTGTGGTTAAATCTTTATAATCATTTCTAGAGAATTCAGTTTCCATTCAGAATTCCAAATATTTTCAATTGGAAAACTTAAAAGTACCCGATATTAATCAATCGACAGGTTGTATAAGATAACGGAGAAGAAGCAAACTCGCATACAGTCGCTAGACTGCACACTAAAACGGCAAGTAACAAACTTTCTTTATGAATCTATTAAGACGTCTCTTATCACAAGTTTTAAAAATGGTTCCGTCATAGCCTTCTATCACTGGATGAATCATGTTGATCTTTTAATGTGACATCTGTCTATCCTAATTTCTGTTAACAAATCCATTTTGGCTTGTGTCATGCGTTGTGTAGTTGACCCAGGTGAATACACTTGACCAACATACGTTACGATAGCTATTCAAGTACGTTTACATGCTTCTCAAAAACTCTCACTCTATACTTCTTTCTAGTCTTATTTATTGCGACTTAGCTGAGTCCTTTCTACGATGAAAATACAACCCGTTCAGAGGTTCTCGATAACTCATCAGATATTCTACCAATTTCAAGGGTTTTCGCATACGCTCCTTTCTAATTTTCTTTTCGTGAAAAATGTAATGTTGATCTGCTTCGTTAACAATCCTCACATCTTCAATGATTATGCTTACAATCATTGTCTAGGCTTCATCAGAAATACTACTTTTATCACATGCTGCTTCTAATGCTGTCATCCAGCAGTAAGATGTACCTGGGATAACTGTCAGTGTAAACATTTTTTTCTATAAAATTATATTTTTTATAATAATTTCACAGATGAATATTTTCTCTAAAGTCATCATCAGTATGTTTGTCATCTGCATCTAAACCCGATGTTGACATTGATGCATATAGAACATGATACTCATTTGCATCAACTCTTTTTAATCTCCGCTTTTCTGCTCAATTAACATCTTTTTACTTTTTAAAATTTTCCAGCAGAATTTAAAAGAGTTTATGACTTCGATTTGTCAGTCCGTCTGTCCTACTTTCCGCGCTCTAATTCCCGTAAATATACTCGGATTGCTTTGAAATTTTTGGATGTTATTGACGTCTACCATATTACGTTTCTTATGTGAAATGAAGTTTGTAGAATCTTTAGTTCATTTACAGGGACAATCAAAATTTTTCCGTAACATTACCGCCTATGGGAAAAATTCGTTTAAAATGATTTTTAATGATGCTACACGCTTTCAAATATAATAAAATTTATATGCGTTTAAGAACTGCACTAAAATATGCATCCCTTAGAATATGCGGTGAAAAGAATAGTTATTAGTCATATACAGGGCCATACAAAAGAATTCCTTTACATAATGATGTAGGGCTGGAGGGAATTGTTTGATGCGTATTTTAATTATGTTAGATTATTTCATGTGTAATGAAATTGATATACAGGGTGTCCAGCGAATAAGACCGTGATTTCAAAATTAAATATCTCAAAAACAAAGATCAATAGAATTATGCGGTAAACGGTTTGTTTATTAGCTAAGCTGTAAAAATTTATACAGAAGTTTCAAAATTTAGTTGCAAAAATCGTTAACAGATCACGCTATAATCGCAATGCCTATAAACTGTCTACGAAGTCCAGAGCATTAGTGTCTCATTCCTCGATGGCTAAATATGGAAGAACAAAAATTGTGAAAATTCACTTTTTCGTTGGGGTGATGTGCAGGAGATGAAACATCTGGTCACAGAATTATTGCATCAGCTTTATTTTTAGAGAATTTCAATTAATAGAATTTTCAATAAAAAGTTTAGAAAACATTATATAAGAACTTATTAAAATATTTTATTAAATTCAATTTTTAATGTCATATAAACCAAAATGCATATATTTAGAAAAATAATTTTTTACCTTTTATTTATTTTTTATATTTGTAAATCACGGCATAATATTTTGGTATTACTGTTTATACCTGAATTATTATAAATAAAAAGTAATTTTGTACTTTTCATTTATTTTTAAGACACGGCATAATATTTTGGTTTTAACACAACACATACATTTCTTTTCTTTGTAAACAAAGTTTTAGAGGCAGAAGTTATGCATTAAATTATTTCATTTGTAAAAGGAATTGATGATAAGTCATATCATCAATGTCGAAGCTAAAGTATTTTGGAGGCTGCATTCCTTTCCAGCACTTCGGATCATATCGCTAGAAACTGCATTATAATTCTGTGCTCAATGATTAAAAAAAAAATGAAAATGAGTTTTTAAATTAAAATGATTTTTTAACTTAATTATTTTTTTTAGAATATAAACTTTGTATTTTTTTCATTCAAATTATTTTTTTACAATTTAAAAACAATGATTTATGAATCATTATTATAAATGCTCAATGATTTTTTTTAAAAAAGGGTTTATTTTAGCTTAAATAAACTTTAAAACAAGAAACTTTGGATTTTTTTATTCAAACTTTTTTTCACAATTTAAATAAATATTAAAAGTAAAGATTTCCATTTTTTTTCAAATCCTTCTCTACTTGGATTCGATGCCACGATCTACCAATTAGGATAGAGAAGACATACCAGAGAGATACTGGTATCGGGACCGAAGTAGCTTATAACAAAATTTGACACAAATCTCAATTCTGTCAACACATGGCTCCGCTTCTGCACATCACATAAATAAATTATTTTAATATGTTCTTATATAATAATTGCTAAACTTTTTGTTGAAGATTCTATTAATTGAAATTCTCTAAAATTAAAGGTGATGCAATAATTCTGTGACCAGATGTCTACACTTCTGCACATCACCCCAACAAAAAAATGGTCTTTCGCAATTTTCGTTATTCCATAGAGAGCCATCTAGGATTGACACGCTAGTGCTCTGGAGTTCGATGCATAATTTATAGGCATTGCGATTACAGCGGCATCTGTTAACGGTTTTTGCAACTAAATTTTGCAACTTCTGTATCACATTTTTACAGCTTAGATAATAAAAAAAAACCGTTTACCGTATAATTCTATTGATCTTTATTTTTGAGATATTTAATTTTGAAATCAGGGTCTTATTCGCTGGACACCCTGTACTTCGATGAGGTATACTATAACTTATTTCATGTATAATACAATGTGCATAGCATTTGCATGGATACACAAAAGATTTCAGATACTATATTCTATCCGACATACTGTACAGTAGCGATGATTGCAGAAAATGCATTTTTTAATTATGTTATTCTCTTTTATCTTTCACTATATTTATAAATAGTATATGGTGTATATAAATGCTATACATCATATATTCAATAATATACAATAATATACTATACAAAAAAATTCGTAATGGTTACTGGGTATGAGTGTAAATTCCTTAAAGGTGATTTTAAAATGATTTATGCATTTTTACGCCTAACTGCATTTAGTTTGCTAAGAAATGCTAGTACAGTCAAACCTCGTTAACACGAACACGCTTAACGCGAATTACTTTTAACACTAATTGTTTCCGATTGACCCGTCCTGTTGTATGTAATGTATTTAAGTTCGGATAACACGAACTACTTTTAACACGAAAAAAATAAGTTTCCCTTGAGTGTTTGCGTTAACGAGGTTCGACTGTAGAATATAGATAAAATGATATACAGGGTCAAGCAAAGAATTCAAAACAGGGCCATCTATAAAGTATAATTTCTGGAAATATGATTTCAGTAGTTTTAAGAGTGTTTTAGTAGGAATTAAATTTTAGCTAAATAGTGGCGTGTAATGAAAATACTAGGTTAACTACAGGGATGTACAAAAGTATCCAAGTATGCTTCCATCTATTAGTATAAATTGCTGAAAGAGAAATTTCAAACTGTTATGCGTTTTCTTGCTAAACTAACTTTCCCCATTATATAGTATATATATCACCTACAGATCAAATACAGGGCTGGTGAAAAGAATTGGAATACATATTTGTCTATGGACGGTAAGTGCTGAAACCAGTTTTGTAAATGTTTTATACGTTTCCTAAAATGTTTACTTAGATAACTTATATATCTTATTTCCCTAAATAACGAAGTTTTTTTAAAGAATCAAGGAAGAGTTGGAAAGTGTTTCATAATCTATGCTTAATGAATGATTTTTCTTTCTTGTTTTACTTAATTTCTAAGCCATTTTAATACCACGTGATCCGATAACAATAAATCTCGAAGACCGCTGATCCCTGAGGAAATTTGACTCTTCCAAAGGTATCTTGGAAAGTGGCAAGCGGTCAAATCAGTACATTTGAAACTCCAAATGTCAAAAAGATGTGCTATCACAAATTTTGAGAACCCTTACAATCTTTCCTTTGCACTTTTGGTCTGTTTTCTATGCAGATAATGTTTCAAATTTTCGTATTTGCATTATAATCTCTGATAATTTGAATCACGTTTTCTTCTCAAATAAAGCAAAGCAAAGCACTATCCGGAATCTTTTTCACTTCTATGACAACAATATTTACTATTTCCCAAAATCTAGGAAAATAATTCTTCTTGTCATTTTTCATGTCGTTCCTAACCCAAAATAATGTTTCATAATATGTACCTATGTAGGAAGAGCTCGCTAGCTAACGTTTTTCGGGTACCTAAAAACATTACATGAAGTAGGTTTTCTGTGGCTGCGATTTTTTGGTTGCTCGTGCATTATTGTAGTATGACACGAAATGATCAATACGATGAAATATTTGTAAAACAATTTCCTTTTAAAGGCTTATATTCTCAAACAACTTGCTACTGATAAATGAAATCCAACTAATTACTGCGTTTAACACCTATATGTAGTTGTAACATGCATAAAGCTTATTTCTCTAATAAGTCTTCGTTTAACTTTCGAAAAACGAACATTCCCTATGATACATGAATCTCACGTTAATATACTGACACATTCAAGTTGTGTTAGTTAACGGTGACAAACGATTCCATTGCGTCTTCAGTGAAAATGTAAAACTTTCCGTCTTATAACCTTGTATTATGCTACCGACTTTTTGCTAACTTAACGGAAAGAAACTGAATCAAACAAATGGTTACATTTTGACTGTAAACAATGTATGTTTTTGCCATGTGTAAACTGGATAACCAATGTCGAACACTAGGAAGTTGTACGAATTCTGGTTAATTTTTAAGTAGAGTGTTTGAACTAATATTGATTTATACACAAAATTTCTATACACTAAACCATACACCTAAAACACTAAACTATGCCAAATTGTTCGTGTATTCAAATACAGAAAATTTCGAAACCGGCGAGGAACGCTAAGATTTCGTTCAATTTCAAACTGTTGTGGGGTTAGAAATTACATATGGTTGTAACAACTTTTCCGCACTAGAGCGATCTTGATTTCGAAAAGAAAATAATTTTTCTATCCATGTGGTATCATCAAAATACATTAAAAAAATCCGAGAACTAGTACTCTCATGTGATATTAAGACACAGATACAAATATGCTAGAAAAGAAAACCTGATTAGCACAGGTTTCTGAATAATAGTAATAATGTTATAAAATATTTTCCTCCATTTTTTAGTGACACGGGGACATAATGGCATGCTATTGATGAATATAAAAATGACTACATTCAATGACATTTACGCACTGCAGTATGAAGCTGATAAACATGAATCCACACAATGTTTATGACAATTCAATTTGTTTCATAAGACAAATAATGTTTTCATCTTTATTTTTGATCCTTAGTATGTCATTGAACACATTGTTTGCAGTTGCAGCTGTATAAAGTATGAAAATAACTTCCATAGACTTTACTAAATTATAGCATAGGTTTTCAAAAATCGCCTAAGAAATGACTGGTTTTATGAGAAGTTGCGGTATGCATTTACATAAGGAATTAGTCAGATGTGCCAATCCGAAAGCTTTCTCCTATCTTATACAAGTTAATACTTCAAAATTCGTAGCGAAGTACCAAAATTAAATGGCAATCTATGAGAATTCTAAAGATATGAAATTCCGTGCATTAATTCTGGATTTACGAGTATAGATAAAATCTTGTAAATCATGCAAAATGATACATAGCAGCGCCACCTATTGGTGGTTCACACCAAAACCTAATCCGCAACAAGTTATCTGAATGTCTAAGGGAATCTGGGGTTTGATGAAAATTGACATTTTATTTTATATATAACATTTATTTAATATATAACATTAGTTATTGAGGTAGACCTATGTAAAAATCGTGAAAATCCCAGCATAGTAGCGCCACTTATTGGACGATTCTCACGAAAACATAATCAGCAAAAACTTGTGTACACGTCTAACTGAATCTGAAATTAGATAAAAATTCGTGCATTAATTCTTGTGAGAGAGCTATTGTGTAAATCGTGAAAACGCAGCGTAGCAACTCCACATGCTGGCAAGTTACACTAAAACATAATCAGCATCAATATTTATCAAGGTATACCTTAATCTGAAGTTTAATGAAAATTCGTGTATTAGTTGTTTAAATAGAGCTACTACAAAAATCGTAACAAATGGAGCATAGCAGCGACATCTGTTGATTTACACCAAGACGTAATCACCCTTAATTCATATCAAGGAATAACAGTATCTGGAATTTTATGAAAATCCATGCATTAGCTCTAGAGATAGAGATAGTGGGGAAATCGTGAAAAATGCAGCATAGCACCTGTACAACAATGAAGCACTTTTTGGACGAAATACACCAAAAACTAATCAGCACCAGTTTGTATCAAGGTCTAACTGATTCTAAAGTTTTGTGAAACCCCGTGCATTAGTTCCTGAGACAGAGCGCCCACAAAATTTTTTACATACATGTAGACAGACTCACAGACAGGGATTTTCTAAAATAAATCGTGTTCAGGAACTTCTAAAACGTATAAAACCATCGAAAATCAGAAGTCGAATTTTTTCACGAATTACACGAATACTTTCTTCTTCTGTGGATAGAATAAAGTAAAAATAAAGAATTATCTTGTTCCATAGAGTTACGATAAAGATATAAGCATCATTTGTATCTGACGTACTATGAATTAGGCCAAACTTTATTAGTAAGAGCGGATATCTCTGAATATTACATATGCTTCTAGAGAAAATGAAGTATTTTGTCAATTGACTTCTATAAAGGAAACTCCAAGAAAGTTACTTTTTTGAGTCAACATAGTCAGGTGTTGTTTATGTAACAAGGAAGAGAGAAATTTTATAGGGAACTTACCTAGTAGAATTTTTTAACTTACCACGTTATGAATCTTAAAAGTAATTAAAATTGTTGAATTAAAATGATAAAATATTACTGCCAAATTATAAGGTTATTAATTTTGAAAAAAATATATACATTAAATATGTGAAATGAGCCTGAAATAAAAATAAATGAACATAAAATAAACGCAAATAACCTATACTAATTTTGAAATATATGTCATACAAAAGGAATAACTAAATTTAACGTCACAAGAACACTTATTTAAATGTCAGACAAATAACTCGAATATTGATGAGACCCATTTAGGAATTCCTGCAAGTTACAATATACAATCTTTATAAATCATTCATGACAAGTAAAAGATTTTAGTTCAGTTCAGTTGGATCAATGTGTTGTTAAATTTCTCACTTTATCAGATTTATCTGTTTGACAAAAACAAATTATTTTTCTGAAATAGAAATTATTTATATACCATTGTGCAAAATGATAGCAACGATCATTTCATTTACTAAATAATAAATATAATTATATTAATTTCCATATAAACCATATGAATGGACTTTAACAGCATGAATATGCAATATAGACATAAAGAAAATTTTATAAATAATTCTTAGGTATTTTTGTAATATATTAATATGCGATTTCCTTGAAAATGCAGTAGGAGCAAAATGATAAGAACAAAACCCATTTTTCTGAATCACAGAAATATTACATGTCAATTGTGATTTTTTTATGCTTAATAATATCAATGCAACGTTAAGGAATTGAGTTCGAATTTGTTGAAAGGGCAAAACGCCCCATGCCTCACAAATGGCCAAATTTGTTAAGTTTTATTATTTTAATTATGTTTTCATGTTATACAGGACCATTGCACCACTTTCGCGGCATGTATAACGCATTACAAGACCTAAAAGGTTATTTTTGGGACTGATTAGAGGCAAAGAGAATCAAGTGCTGGAATTTTGTTATCTTAAAAACATTTCTTTGTATCTTTTGCAGAGACAATTGAGGCACTGTCTTGTTGCAAAATATAATTAACCTCTACACAATGTCTGGGTTATCTGTCACGTTTTAGCATGTATTTCTGAAAAAGCATCAAAAGGTTAATACGCATGTTTTTTCACCCTGATCCAGCATATGAAGTCATGATATTTGTATCGAGGCTGACAAAAACAAAAAATAAAAGCAGTGCATTCCACGTATCTTTTTTTACAGACCGCTGGAGTCACAAGATATTCGAATGAACCAATACAGGTGTACGAAAAGAACATCACGTCGATCTAGCGGTCTGTAAAAAAAGACACTTGGGATGAACCTCGGTAGCCTGTCTTTTTCGTTAGCCTCAATTTGTAAACAAGTATGTCTTTTTTGTCGTTCTTCAAGAAAATCAACTCATACAGAATTATTCGATTTACTTCAAATTTGATATATCATTTTATTCCGATATGGCTTTCTTGATTTGATTTGGAGGTCCATTGGTTAAGTATAAAAGGGTGAAAGGTGGTGGGGGGAAGTGTCCCTTCCCTAATTTCGATAAATGGGTTTTCATGCAGAATTAACAAATTTAGTTTAATTTTTCTAGGTTCATTCTGATAAGGAGCTTTTCTGATTAGATTTGAAGATTCATTGGTTCAGCATAAAGGGAGAAATGGGGTGCTTATACCCCCTTAATTTAGCGATATGGTTTTTTTCATGGAGAATTATCTGATTTGCTTCAAATTTGGTATATCGGTTTATTATGTTAAGGAGTTTCCCTGATTAAATTTGGAGGTTTATTGGTTAAGTATAAAGGGAGAAACGAGGGTTAATCCCCATTCATTTATTTTTTTATTCTTTTAAATAAGAGTATAATATACACTTAGTGTGAATAGCCTGTGAGCGCAATGCTATCAGTTTAACTGGGAACTTTTCTGTTTATATGTTTTTGTATCGTTCCTACAATTTAGCACCCGCTGTACATAGCTATTTTTTCGACATATATATCATAAATTATGTCAGTCAATTTACTTACTTCTGTTGTGTAGGTTTGTTTGTTTATTTTTATACTATCCGTTCAATATTTTGTTACAATTTCTCAAGTGTTGTATAGCTAAGTAAATAAAGACGTTTTAAAAAATATCAAAATGCGTAAATATAAAATAATATTTTAACACTATTTTATTTATTAAAACTTTTTTAATTCAAAGAGAAAACAAATAAAATAAAAAATACATTGAAATATTTCAACAGGTACTTATCTAAAAATATTTTTTTTCAAATACATGAATCATTTATCATAGATTGTAGAAAGCCTCAAGAACAGTTGTTGAATGTGGTGCATATAAAGAATATTTTTTAAAAAAAACCTTTTTTATAGCTAAATATCAATTTATCTTCTTCAGTGTTGAATGCAATAATGTAAAAAGCTGCAAAAATGATATACTGCACTTAAAGACGTTGACTTTAAGCAGTTAAAAATAAAAGTTACAATTTTTATATGTCTTTTTATTTCTGGTAGTAAAATACATTTTAATTTTATGAAATTAACACAAACTTAAAAAAAAAAACCAGAAACAAAATAATTATTAAAATATGCCCAAAAATAAATTGACCTCATGTAAACAAAAATTTATCTCTTAACGTTTTAGAAAAAAATCAGTCTTACATATGTATATATGTATGCATAACATGTGGCCCATAGGCATATTAACATTTTAAAAAAATCATACCAAATTAACAACATTTACGAAAAAAGACTGAAAGATAGTTGCAAAAATATATATAAATAAATAATTAATTAATTAAAGAAAATATAAAGTCATTTTTAATATTACAAACAAAAAGTGATCTTATCTTCAATTTTTACGTCTACTGTCTTTATATGCTCTAACTCTCTGTCTGTCCGTACTCTAACTCTCGTTTTGGTATATATCGCCAAACAGGTGGCGCTGCAATGCAGAATTTTTTACGATTTCCGCCATAGCTCTAATCAAAAACTAATGCACGGATTTTCACGAAATTTCAGATTCAGTTAGATGTTCACATAAGTTTGTTGCTGATAAGATTTTGGAGTAAATCATCTAACCGTCTTTATTTATCAGGAAGTAGGACATGTTTGACATAGAAGAAAATTTTTCGATTGCCACTTCCAACTAGTTTCAATATGCCCGCCACAGGTGATAAATGGCCAAATATTCTCTGTAACTGGTACGATTTCATACGAGTTGAAACAATAATGGATTTAATTGGTAGCTAAAAAACGCTCGACAAAATATGCTAAATCGCTTTGAAACTGCAACAACGAAACACTGTAAAATCTGAAAAGTAGTACATAAATTCTAAACAGACACATGATAAAAAAATAGGCTTTTATCAATTAATATTTTCATATTAATTAATGTACAATTATACGTTGAAAAATCAATATAGAAATTCTAAAAATGAAACACCAAAAATTGTATATTTTCTTATAAATTCACATGCTAGCGCTTTCTACCATGCATAAAAAATCGATAAATGTTTCAAAATCCAGTTCGGTCCCGCCCAAATGAATGTTTTGTTAAAGAAATTATTGGAAAAAAACATGAAGTGCTCTCATAAAATAATATAAAGCAAGTAAACATTAAATTTAAAAAAATCAAAAGACCCGACTGCGTAAAAAGTGAACTGATTAATTATTTCTCATCAATGTGAAACTATTTCTTATATTACTTACTTATTTTTTTTATTGATGCCTTTTAAGTTGTGTTTAATTGTTAGTTCTTATCTATAAACCATGTTTGATGAGGCCTATAGATGTCTATGAAGGTTAGAGTTGCAGTGAAGCTAGAGATCCTAACTGCACAACTTCCAGGTTGTGTAATATTTAAACGGAACTTCTGACTGTAAAATAGTCAATGAAACATCGTCTTCATTTTGAAAGACCTATCCAATGATATGCCACACAATAGTGTTAGTAATATTTTTTTCGTCTCTATCGCCATTTTGCATTTTACGGCCGCCATTTTGAATTTATAAAAACAAACCTAGCCTATATCGGTAGGTTAATACGAATCGATAACGTCCTCATTCATTAAAATCCATCCAACCGTTGGGATGTTTTAAATGTATAAAGAAATCCATATACCCAGATACGCGTAAAATACGCGTTGGCAGTCGGGTAATTAGGCGAAATTTTTAAGATGAAGGTTGAATGCTTATAAAAGGGTGGTTTTTAAAATACTATTTTTACTTTTATACTTATTATTAAACTGCGAATTGAGCTTCCCATTGAGCTAGATTGAATTTAATTGAATTCGTTAAATATGTTATATGTCACTGTCGCAAAACTTTTATTCATTTTCATACAAATCGGTCAACGGTTTTCGTATGAATAACTTTTTGAACCCTTTTGTAAACACTGAACACCGATAAGTATTTTAAACTCAATTATTCAATTATGTATTTTTACTGCAGTCATTGTTTGTCGTTATCAGAATGAAGTTTTACCATAACTTAATTTATAAAACTTTCTTTTCCAAAATAGTTGATAAGTGTTTGTAAGTTCCGTTTCTATCTGGAATCTTTCCGAGATTTAACTCTTGTAATGAATACACGAATTGACATGTAACTGATATATGTCTTTTAGGTTCACTATTGTATCGTAACTATTGAAAAATGGTGTGTATAATATGTATAGAGATACTCAGAATGAATCTTGTTACATTATAGCCAATGGGTTAAAATTTGTTTGCGGCGTATATCCATGGTGTTACACTATTTTAAACATAATGAAATGATTTGCATTTAAGAAGCGCACTAAAACCTGCTTTCTATAGAATATAGTGTCCAAATCATTTGGAAATTATTTGTTTAAAAATGACGAATAAATTAGTGTAAAAAGACGAAGACACAGACAGTTTTCTAACAGTTTCCCAATAATATGTATGCTATCCTGCAATAGATCGGTCTAGTGAAATAACCAGAGACTCGCATAGTTATAAATAATTTCATGAAAGGCTTAAGAAATCTACAACGACACTAAAATCCCTAGATCAGAGGCGATAAAATAAAAAACGCATAAAAATAAAAATTCATGAATGATAAATACATAAAACACCTATTTAAAAATATATAACGTTTTACACTATATACAAAATTTGGATAGTTCCTTGTTTAATATTATCAATTTCCACTAAAGATGCAAACTTCGGGTTTGGAGATGTTTCTTTTCTAAGTAGAACCAGGACATCATTCAGTCATTTAAGACTGTGTTAGGACTTTCGAAATTGATTAGAACTTGTGAAATGGTCTTTTACGTCGAAAATTCTCCATGACTCATTTCTTCAGTGTCATAACTTGTCGTTATCTTCTCCACCGTCTAATGGATAGGCTGCCGACCAATGATGCGATCGTCATCGAACGGTGGCTGAATAGATAGAAAATCAAGTTTATTACTAAAAAGCCTCTGTAATGTAGGCTATCAGGTAGCCGTAATAGCAGCACTGCGATGTGCAAAAAGGAACAGGTTTAGTCTCTAGTCTTAATCCTGTTGGACGGTTTTTGATACAATAAGTGCGATGTTAATTAAGGTTTTCCGGTTAAAGCTCTTTGCTATGTTGTCTGAATGTGAATATGAAGCCGTTGTTTGAGTTTTGCAAAGAGTATTTCAATGCAAAAGAGGTATACTTCCTTTTTTGTACTGAATGAATCTGTAAGTATCTGCAGATCGCGATATCTGCCCTTGCACTAATACTTTCGTTATTGTAGACGTGTATTTGTCATGGATAGAGTAAATTGTGAAGACATCCCTGAGTCAGAGGATGTATTTGATCTCTCTGGACGTCTTTAAAAAAGCAGTAAAGATGTCTATTTCGATATACTCGAATGGCGCTTCTTCATGATACCTGCGAATTTTTCCATTTGAACGTGTGTTTGGACACATCCCATCAGCAGACACAACACAAGATTTGCAGTATATCTCCACATCATCTCATTGCTTGCTCTTTCCACACTCCGAATTGTCCCTCCAATGTTGGATACTACGCAATTCTTTCAATACTTTTTGTACTGTAAATAGTGGAAGTAGAAATTGCCAGATTAGTCTTCACTGACTAATGAACTCCCATTTTATGTACCACAAGTTAATTTTTATAAGGAGCGATCACTCATAGTGCTGAATAATGTTTAATATTCGGAGTAAAAATTAATATGTCTTGCCAGGCAGTCTGGTGTTTGAGGTTTTTTCCAACTCGATTATATGTTTGACATGAGGATCTTCTAATTGAACATGGCCAAGTTTATTCATCATTCAAATGTATGTTATTGAAGGTGAAATTTGTAAGATTTTTCATTTCGTAATTCTTCTTTTGTATTGAACAGTATCGGCAACTTTCAGAAACATTTCTAAATAAAGCGGTTTTTTTCATGCAGATTTCCCTTGTGATGTCATATTTCAAAGTCAAGTTCTGCAAGATATTGTATCTGTACAGCTATCTTGACTTTTTTTTTTAATTTTTCAATTCTTTTTTATTAAATTCCTACTATTAGTTCACACTGTCCCTATATTTATATATCTTGTTCAAATTTTCAATCGTCAATAAAATACTTATTATTCATCCTATCAAGTTGAAATAAATTTTTTTAACTTGTACTGGATGACAATTGATGTTAATATAGATTTTTCAAATATTAATTCATTAATTAAATTTTAATTAACTAATTTTAGTTTTATATGGGTGACAAAATGGCGGCCATTGGTTATTGAACAGCATTTAATGCATCTTCATACCTGTAAGGGGGCTACCATAGGGGGATCCTGCTCTGTCGCCAAATACCACCAAGTTTGTCGCCAACTTGGCGATATATCGTCAAATTTGGCGACCAAAATGAGTCGCCAAAAGTGACGCCAACTTGGCGATATCTCTAATATTTCGCCAAATTCCCATAGACTTCCATTGTAAAACAGCTTGCTTATAGAAAATCAACAAATTGAGATATTTTAATGTAACAAAAAATATTAGCTTAAGGGATTATATTAATTTTTTCTTTGATGACCTAAGTAGGAATTGACTTTAAAAACAAAATTTTTATATTACTTGTTAAAAATAAGGTTAAAAAATCATCATCGGTAAATAGCAATAACATTCAATAGTAAAGATAATGATGGGAGTGTTTTACTGTCTTCAGAATTGCGGGTGTTTTTTTTTTGTTTGTTTGTTTTTTGTTTGTTTTTTTTTTTTTTTTTGGGGGGGGGGGGTCAGTGATTTTACACCTGATTACACGGCATTTGTGCCAGTAAAAGACACTATGTGCTTCGAAATTCACCGTTTGTGATTAAACAGAACACGATACTATAATTACTCTTCATGTGTACCAAAATAAACAAATTCCCGAGACTAGAATAAGTCAACATGAAAGCTTATAATAAGACTACTTCAGCTTCTTAAAGTAAACAACGAAGTCATGTGTGCACAGGAACATTTGATTACTCTTATTCACAATAGCAATGCTTGATAAAAACTTCCCGCATCTTCTATAGATGTGCATATTCATGGAAAACTTCTTAATTCATACATATTTTCGTTGTGGTTCCGATTCGGAACTGCGGATATTTTCCGAGGATCTCTTTGCATGCTTTCAGCAGCTATTACATATCAGAGATTACATTCACTTCACGTAAAAACAAGTAATATTTGAAAAGGTTTAATATAAGATTAGTTATCCCCAACTTCTCTAGCACCTTCCGCATATTTCTCAAATGCTATTTATTAGATTCATTTCACTATGAGGATATCATCTAAATACACCCGACAGGCTTCACATGAGAATCATTTTAATACTATCTACAACCGGGTTCAACCATTGCCGTAGCAGTACACAATCCAAATCGCATTAACTTGAACATCCATTGTCCTTGTACAACTGTGAATGCAGCATTCTCACGGCCATTACGATGTAACTCTCAATGGATACAATCGCTATTCAGATACAAAGTCGCAATAATTGATATCCGGCAGCGTGTTTTATTCCGGAAGATGACAACTGTCCTTTTTTGTGATGTACAGATGGGAAACATAGTCATTTTTGGTTACAATAGGTTACATCATTTCACAGTAACATTGGTAACAGGTTCCTCTAACCTAAGTTTTTTGAAATGCATAAACAAATGGCTATGAATTCTGTCAGTGGACTTTGCTTTATATGAAATGTTATGGCACATCGAGAATTACTTGAGGTGTTCTGTAATTTGGTCAGTGACACTAGATGTTTTTTCATGTGCATTTTGAATTATGAAATATCCAGTTGAATTTTTTTTTAACTCGAATGGCCAGCATTTCCAGACACTATCACGATACCATCTGATTTCACAGACCATAATGGTAATAGCGTTAATTTTTTCATTACAATACATGTTTTATTTTAAAACTCTCAAATGATAATAATAATGAACATTTTAATGTTTATTATATTAAAGATAAAAAAAATTATATTTATTATTCAATTTCTTTTTTGTCTCTCACATTTAAATCTTCACCAAAAAATTTGTGTTCGAACATATTCTTTACATTTATGGAACTCAAGAACAATGCGCAAATTATTTCTGCAGATATTTGAAAAATTTTAAAATGAATAAAACAAAATGACTAACAAAATAAAAAATAGTTTTTGGTGACTTTTGACCATATAATGTAAGGTCAGTGTGCCTAAATGTGATAACCCCTAAATGCGACAATGTTATTTTACATAAAATCTTAATGCAAGAATCATAAATAAATGTTATATATTGGAGCATACGAACTTCAGAAACAAAACACAGAGCTGCCAAGTCTCCGGCTTTTTGCACACCACTATTATCTTAGAGAAAATATGGTTCTCTTAAATCGACGAAATGTTCCAATTAAATAAAACAACATTTTCTGTATTAAAATACCGGTATACAAAAAGCCGGAAACTTGACAGCTCTGAAAACCCGAAACATTTTTTGATGTAAAACGGTTTCTTTAAAAGAGATTTCCAATCAAATACACATCGTTCATTTTACATCGCCCCCATGTTTCGGATATGCGACAAGAATTCCCGAAAGTGGCTCACGGTTTTTATTTTTTAACTTTAAAGATCAATTAACCCTATAAACGTCAAGAGCTACGTTGTCCGTTTCAGTTACCTGACCAGTTTAACTAAAGAAAAGGCGACCAGTTTCCGGTTTAGAATTTGAAGTGGACTACGCATTTAGGAGAGCTTGTTTTCAGCCTGTGCCTAATACCGACATACATATTGCTGCAAATGCGGCGAAACATTTAGAAGATTAACGAAGAAATTCATATGGGATTTTTCATATATTGTATTAAAATGATATTTAAATAAAATTTTATGTTTAATTAAGCTGTGTGGAGTCAGCTTAATCCTTTATTAATGTTTTTCTTTAACCAGGTGTTTAAATATGTATTTAAGACGACCAAAAAAGAAAAATACGCTTCTTTAAAATTTTTAATAAAAAAATGTGTAAGAAACGCAGTGTCTATTCTAGTAACATAATGTAGACATATGATTAAGGAATTTGCAATACTTTTACATCATGAAAATTCTGGAAAATCTTGTGTAGATTGAAAACAATTTATGTTTATTTTAATGTGGTTAAGTAAGTTAATTTTACCAACGTTGTACCATTCGATAGCTTAAATGCTGTCTCCGATTAAAACGTGATGCAATTGAGTTAGTCCCTGGTATAGAAGTCATAAGTTTTCTTAGAACTTTTATAAAATCTGATATTTTAATACTGTTTTCAATTTTTATTCATTATAATCGACATTTTCTACTTTTAAATTAGTGAAAGATAAAAAATAAATAAAGCCATGTTTATCTAAAGGAATATTTCTTTCCATATACGTATTTTTAAGTACAGAAAATGTTAATTTTTTTGTGAAAGTGCAAGAAAAATGAAGAGGGGGGGGGGGGGTAAGTGGGTTGCAACAGAATATCAGGCACAGAGCTTCTCTTTGGCTTAATCAGAATTATAAGAAATATTGTACGATTTTATCTATTTCTAAGGCTGATATATTTATCATGTGATATTTTTAAATAAAGTTATATGTAATAAATAGTCTAGTTAACAATATTATAAATATCTTTTAAATACTCTTTTAACCCGTAAGCTCCACACTATGAATTCGCACCGACCGAAATGTCGGCATCTTTAATTAACTCATATTTTTCATTCACAAAATAAGAATTTTGATAAAATCAAATATTTCATTTGGATTCCTTATTAAATTTCATATATCAATCATGTTATTATATTTCATTATCACCAGATTGTTAGCAAAATTATGCGGTTACAGAAACCCAATTCGCACTGGTGTATAAATTATGGGTTAATATTGACGAGCGAATTTCGCGAATTTTAAACGATGTTTTTTTCGACAATCATTTAATTATAGTTATGGCCATAGCTAATTGGCAAAGAGGGGTGAGAGTTTTTTATATTAGGAACGCATTTATTTATTTGAGGGTTATTTATATCAGGTATTATACGCAGCATTCAAATAACTTTTGCATATTGGCAGTGTTAAATTGACAAACAGCACGGTGTTGCGCCGTGATAAACATTTTAAGAATTATATTGAAAAGTTTAATTATAATAGTCCTGTACTTAAATTTTAGTAGAGAAACAGTACCCTGTGAGTTAATAGAGACTCTCATTCATTTTTTAATCAAGTGGTATTGGAGACCACTCACAGCAGTTAAGGGTTAATTAATTCAAAAAATAATTACAGTTCGCCCTTAACTGCTGTTAGAGTTGCTTTTTTTATTTTTACAGTTTAACTTGTAATTTCCTGTTTAACTATCGATACAGAGAAATTTTGCTTCATTTGGAGCCTAGTACTATTGTTTGAAATGTTTGAAAAGTCAAAATTTTATTAGAAATAGTACTGTACAAACAGTTTAGGGCAAAAACAGTATTTTATGAGTTAATCGTGCATTTTATTCATCTTTCAATCGAATGGTTTCGCAAACTGCTCACAGTTGTAATGTGGCCATTTTCTGTCACAGCAGTTAATCGTTACATGAACTTTTTCAGATGAATTGTCATGTATAAAATGCATTATTACATTTAGGACTATGGACGTCTCATTTAGGTTTTTTCTGCCATAAATACGACAAAAATGACATAAATGCGACAATCCTATGTTGTGGTTTTATACTACAGATAATTATTAAATTTCTACAAATCAAGTTAGTTTTCAAATAAAGGTACAGTATTTAGTAATTTGTTGCTTAATAAAATATACATTTATATAATAAAATCCGAAATATACCCTAAATGCGGCAAAACTACGGGGAATCGTGTCCCATTTAGGCACACTGACCTTATATGAAGCATTTTCACAAATTTTTAACTTTCAGGAATAAAAATATGGTGAAATTAAACATACTAAACTAACATTTTTAACTTATAGACGAATGCCCTAATAATTCAAAATAAAGAAAAAATGGTCAGCAGCGACGATTGTTTTATTTAACTGAGGTTTAAGTTAAACTTGCGAGTTTACTTTATCTTACCATTTTACTATTCTAACTTTATACAGTAAACTCCCGACTATCCGGCCTAATGTGGCGGAAGGGTAAGCCGGTTTAGCAAAAAAGCCGGATAGTCCGGAGTTCTATAAATATTTACTCATTTCCTGCCCTCCCCTGGTATTAAAAACGCATGTTACACATTTTAAGATAAATTTTATATTTATACAGTACTTACAGTTTTAAAATAAGTAAAACATATGCCTAATTCGTATAAAAATTAGTAAATCTTATTTTAATGTCTATTAATAAATGATTTCACAAGTATGAAAAGTTATGCATAAGATAAAAGAGTCAAAATTTAGTTTTTGAAAGAGTCCTTGCTAGATGACTGCTTCTCATTGTTAGCTCTCTTTTGCTACCCTCTTCGTTTATAACCCATTTCGTTAATCTTCAATAAATGAACACGAAGCTAACCAAAAGACTAGAAGAATGTAACCAGGATAAGCGGAAAATAACGTCCACACATGTTAACATCCGTTGCATAACTGAAGAAACAGGCTATCAGGCCTTAATTCCTCACTCCATTCCTTTCTGTCCCTGCTAGTGCATTCTGCAATACCTTCTAGTTCCTTTCTGTCGTGAGATAGCACTTTCCTACGGAAGTGAACTTGCCTGTCTCGGCCGCTTGCAACATTCCTTTTTTTAACTTGTCCGGATAGTACGGAGGACCGGATAGTCGCGAGCCGGATAGTCGAGTGTTTACCTATTTTCTTCTAAATTTTTACTTATAATGAATTTGCATAGTACCCAGAGGACATTCAAATAAGAAATAATAGCAATGTAGTATTTTCAGTACAAAAGTTTTGTATAATATTGTCTTAAAGGGATGCTAAGGAAGGGACGGTAAGGAAAAAAAGGGGGACGATAAGGGAAAAAAGGGGCGGTAAGGGAAAAAAGTGGATGGTAAGGATGGGACGAAAGGAAAATTACCACCTATTTTTATGCAAATCATATTAAAACTAAGTTATAGCCACAATGCTCATTGTTTTTATCAACAGTTATTTACATTAGATTAAATAAAAAAAAAATAATTTACCTCGAAAAAAGCAGGAATAAGCATTGGAGACGGTAAGACTACCATTAAAGGTCTCAGTTTTTGAAATTGATATTTATATGATTATTTAAATTCTGGAGTAATTTTCCTGTCAAAGAATTTTAGCCATTTTTTTTTCTAGCATAATAGTCCAGGCACTAGAGACCGTATACGGGCTCTACCTAGCAAAATTCATGGTAGTTCTGGAAAAAGGCTTACTATATGTTTTTTGGGTCGCTGAATCCGAATTTTTAACTTCCCACCAAAATTTCCCCCGGAAACTCACCCCAAATTTTGGTAAAATGCCCCCCCCACCCCCCAAAGAAGGTTTTTATTAAAAAAAAATCTATTTTTTTATTGTTTTAGGGAAAAAGTCTCTAGAAATTCAGAAAGTAGATAAAATTTGCAACAAATTAGACATATGACATTATGACTTAGGATGAAGGGGTACGGGGGATCTGCCTTGGCGCAGTTCCACTTAACCACTCGTTTACATTCGCCCTCCCATCTCCCCTCCGAACTTTCTCTATAAGGTTTACTTTAAGTTTTTTGGGTCAATTGAATCCGAATTTTTAGCTTCCATTCAAAATTTTCCCCCGACCCCCCCCCCTCCCAAAATAGTAGTTTTTAACTTAAATTTCTTATTGTTTTAGGGGAAAAGCATTACAAAATTCAGAAACTAGACAAAATTTGCAACAAATGCGATATATGACATTATGACGTAGGATGAACGGGGAGGGGGAGGGCTGCCTCTGAACATGCACTGCGGCGCGGTTCTTCGAGTACTAAGTTATGTAGTCCAGGGAATAGGGGATTTTACCTGGCAAAATTAATACTACTTCTGGATTTCGACTCACTTTATGTTTTTTGTGTCGCTGAATCCGAATTTGTAGCTTCCTACCAAAATTTCACCCGGCACCTTCCAAAAAATTGATTTTTTGAAAAAAATTGTTTTTTGAAAAAAGCGCGCAGAGAATTTTCCGAGGCAGCCCCCTCTCTTCCCGTTTATCCTACTTCATAATGTCATATATCCTATTTGTTGCAAATTTTGTCTAGTTTCTTAATTTCGTAATGCTTTTCCCCTAAACTAATAAGAAATTTAAGTTAATAACAGCTATTTTGGGTAGCATTTGGAAGGGGGAAATTTTGGGGGAAAGTTAAAAATTCGGATTCAGCGACCCAAAAAACTTAAAGTAAATCCTATAAGGAAAGTTCGGAGGGGAGATGGGAGGGAGAATGTAAAAGTGTGAGTGGTTAAGTGGAATTACGCAACTTAGTCCATGCGGCACCGCGCGCATGTTCTGAAGCAGATCCCCCCTTACCCTTCATTTTAAATCGTAATGTCATATATCTATAAAAATAGCATCTTTTGATTTTGTTAAAAAACTTCATAATTTTAAGCCACAGGGTCACATGATGGTTTCTTTTGATGTTAAATCATTATTTACAAACGTTCCGGTTGAGGGGGCTTTAGATTGCCTCAAGAAAAGGCTTTATGAATTCCATTTCTCTTATTTTGAAATCGAGGAACTTATACTTCTCACTCGCGCTTGCTTGTCGCAAAATACTTTTGTTTTCAATGGTAATTTCTTCCGTATGATTGACGGTTTGGCTATGGGTAATCCTCTTAGTCCAATTTTATGCGATATTTATATGCACTATTTTGAGGTCAAGCTTTTTGAAATCTTAAAATTTCCGTTCTATGTTCGTTATGTTGATGATGTTTATGTCCTGATTGAAAGGAATTCGGATATTAATCATATTCTCTCTATTATGAATTCCATTGATCCCTGCATTCAATTTACCTCTGAAATTGAGACCAATAACTGTCTTTCTTTCCTGGATGTCCTTGTTATTCGTTGTGAAAATGGCTTTCAGACTACCGTCTTTCGTAAACCTTTTGCTGTCAGTCTCCCACCTCACAGGTATTCTTCTCATCCCCCTAACCAGAAATTCGCTGCTTTCAATACTTTTGTTTTTCGGGCTACTAATATTTGTTCCACTCCTCAGTTACTTAGTGCTGAACTTAATTACCTCAAAGCTATTGCTGTCGATCGTGGTTATTCCTCTAATATTATCGATTCTATTTATAAGAAATTGATGAAATCCGACCATTCTGAAAAGCATTCTAATTCCAACTCTAATACTTCAGTTGTATTGCCATTTTTTCCTAAAATCAGTCAGCAAGTTGCTAAAATCCTAAGAAGGTTTGATTTTAAAGTTATTTTTTCTCCTGTTAATAAAATCCCTTTTTCAAATCTCAAACACCCCGTTGATCGCCTAGATAATTGGGGCATTTACCAGATCTCTTGTCAGTGTGGTCTTTCTTATATTGGTCAAACTAAACGTGCTCTTAGATTTCGTTTAAAAGAGCATGAAGGTTATGTTAAAAATCAGGAGCTCAAACGTTCTTCTATTGCTCAACATTCTTGGTCTTCTCAACATAGGTTCGATTTTTCCTCAGCCATCATTATCCAAAAATGTTCTTCTAACCTTGATCTTGATTTTTGGGAAGCTTACCATATCATTAAAAATTCTCACTCTTTAGTCAATGACTTATCTAGTACTCCAGATTTTCCAAGTATTTGGAAAGCGTTAATTTAATTCCCCTTTTTTGGTTTCTTTTCTCTACTTCTCCGGTAGATGTCGCTACTTGTCCACCCAGTCGTTTCCACTGCTTCTCTCTCATTGGTTGTTTCGGCGCCTTCGCCACCCGCATAGGGTATAAAAGCTATGAATGTCTATGATTTTGCTCAGCCTTGCTTTTTCTAGCACGCTGTTCCTTTTGCACTGAAGAAGAATCTCGCTAGTAGATTCGAAACAGCTGTTTGCTGCTTTTCATATATTATTTGTGCATTTTAAACGTTGGTTTTTCTGCTTTTTAATAGTCATATATCTAATTTGTTTCAAATTTTGTCTACATTCTGAATTTGTAGATACTTTTCTCCTAAAATAATAAAAAAAATAATAATAAATTTAAATAATAATTTAATAAAAATAATAATTTTTTTTTAATAAAAACCTTTTTTGGGTGACTTTTTACGAAAATTTGGGGGGATCTAGGGGGAAATCTAGGTGGGAAGTTACAAATTCGGATTCAGCAACACAAAAAACATAAAGTAAGCCGATTTCCTGAGCTACCATTAATTTTTCTAGGTAAAATTCTCTATTGCCTTGACTATAAATCTACATTAGAAAAAAGTGAAAAAAATTCTTTGGCTGCATCTGAAATCATTTTTTGTATAAATTCAGCAAGAGGGACGGTAAAGAATCTAAAATCCAGGGACAGAGTTAAAAAACATAATAACAACCGTAAAAATGTGCGCTGGTTAATATTTTGGTACATAAAATAGTCCCAGTTTCGGAAAAAAACTTACGTCGAAATATTTTTATTGAAACAATTTTATACAAACAGATCCAAGCTTAAAAATCAGCATCAGGGTCACGGACGATAAAAGAATTTCGTGGTATACTTGGACCTCCAACATCGTCCAGAACTTATTTATCTCAACTAGGAGGCTCAGCCCCCTGCTCGCTAACGCTCACCAACGCCCACGAATTGCTACGCAATTCATATTGCTTCAATTCGCTCGCTTCGCTCGCTCGCCACTATTTATGTCAACTCTAGCCAGAATGAGCGCTATCACAAATCATTACAACGAATTAAATTTACAAATATTTTTAATGTATAAAAAAGTAATGGAAAACTGTTGAAAATGTAAATAAAAACGTACTTTGGAAACAGAATTAATTAAAAACCTTAGTGAAAACAAAATAAAAAAAATATTTTTAATTGGACCGCTATGAGATCCGAGCATGCAACATATGAAATTTAAAAATATTTTATTTCATAAAAAAGTAATTAAAAATTTTGTTGAAAATATAAATAAAAATGCATTTATCAAAAGTGTAGAGCTATGACTTGTTGATCCTCATTGAGAAAGCTAAGCGAACAGGAAATTGACGCCGTTTAAATTTAAATGGCATGTTATTGTCAGATTGGGTCCTTCGCCTTTCATTTTGCCTATAATAGTATTGAAAACCACGGCTTAAATTAATTTAAAACTATAATAAGACGCTGTAAAACATGCTACGGATCACGCTATCGAAATGAAAACAAAACGTTTTCGCCTGTGTCTAAATACAACCTTGGATCAAAATGCTACGTCACCGTAAAACGGACCAATAGCAATTGTCATTCATGTATTGCTCAAACGGTTTGCGTTAAAAGAGAGATTCTGTCTGGATTTTGATTTGCTGAGTGTTTTGGGACATGTGATCGTAACTACCACTGAGAAACGCCGCTTTGGCTGTTGCCAAATAGCAAGCTACAAATACAGCCCTTTTTTAGCGCTACGTAAGAGAAATATATATATAGATAATATTGTTATGCAATCATGCAGTGGGATGTTTTCCAGTATGAGGGGAAAAAACAAGAATATGTACTAAAATTAAAATTATTATTCATGGACTAAAAAGCAAGTGCTTCATATGGTGCATTTAAAACTTCCTCTCTGAATTAAAAAAAAAACATAGTTCAATTGATGTTCTTTATTATATTAGTATTCATTCACATCAAAATAATTATTTTTTGTAAAATACTGAATATTGCGGTATTATACGGTATATTAGACCCGTAAATTATAGTTAGAAAAACATTTCGTATGCTCTGACAAATAAATCAAATAAAATTTAATTTTTGCACGACCAAAACTCACCCGGTGAACATTTTATAGAATCAACTTAGAGTGTTTTCTCGCAGAAAACTATTTTTTTTATTCCATTCCACGACATGACTAGAGAATTTTCATGAAAGTTTTTGCGACTGGTGTCGGATTCGGGTCGTATAAGCATCGCAATAACACTAAAAAGGAATTCCATTTGCGATTTTGTAGCAGTGTCACAGTGATAACTATTTGAGTCATTTTACATTTAAAGTTAGTACTACGTAACTAGCATATTTGTGATTGTTCTGCGACTTTTGAATGACATGTATGTCATAAGGCGACTACAAAGCGACGAGATTTGCAACTCATCACACAACTGCAGGTTTTGATGCCACACAGTGAGACATTTAAATATTCATGTGAAAACTATATTATTCGAATGTGACCATAAATTTGAATCACAGCTCCATTAGGCTTAAGAGTAGTATTACTTCAAAAATTGGCAAAAGAATAAACGGACTCACAATCATACAAAAACACACTCTGAACTGCTATCGCATACAGACACATTTAGACTTAAAAAAACAAGCCCTTCTATAAATTTATAACTGCCACAGCTGTAAAAATCTTGCATATTTACTCTTAAAATGTTTTTTGCGTAACACACAATTTCATCACTTTCAATATTAAAGATCCATTTTAAAAATATATTCATATAGAATGTTTGTTTATATTATCATTTTATCATTTCCTTTTGTTAAGTGTATTTGTATAAAAAAAAAATCAGTTTTACATGTTTTCTATAAATCTCAAATATTATTATAATTGTTTGTATATAAAACTGATCTTATTCCAAAAAACGTGAACAACCTAAAGTACTTTTAAATTTTACTTTCTCAAAATACCCAAATGTAAAACAAATTTAACTTTCAAACTGCAGATATGTAGGAGAAAAAATCAGAGTCATTTTTTAAACATTAAACATCTACTCGAATACAAAAAAAAATTTCACAATAAAAACTCAATAAAATGTCAATAAAATCAAGACGATGAATCTAATTATATTGCTCTAACCGTACTGAGTAGATGTATTTCAACTTAGATTTTATATTTATAATAACCACAATTCCAATATTTCCTATTCATTGAATAGTCCTATTTGTTCTAAGCATATGCTTCAATGTATGCGTAATTGACTTTATGAAGTCGTTAGCGTAGTTGTATTGAGTCATGTCATATTCTGAAATGTTAATTTGTCATACTGTAAATAACAATTAAAGGATAAGTACATCTGTAATTCCAATCAAAGTTATTAATATTCACTACTGAAGTACGCTATATCTCAATGTGTTTGTCATAAAGTATTGAAAATTTCGCACGTGATTAAGGCTGAATCTGCAATGCGTGTCTTCATACACGAAAACAACTCATTTAATGTATAACAGTATTGTATATTGTCATTGGCAGTTGATGAATAGTGAAGTAATCCTATAAACTAGGTGTTTTATAATAACTTAAAGTATCTAAACAATAAATTCAATTAACGACATTTAACGGGTCGCTGTTATATATAAATCTTATTAAGGGAACTTAACACTCTAATGCTTTCAAAAAATTCAATTTTCTTTTAAATTTATCTTTTAAAAAATAATCAATTCTGATAACTTGAAAACAAAAATAATGGCGCTCTTTATAGTTGTAAATATGAAATAGTTCCAAACAGAGAACTTAGTATATTTTCGCAAAATGTGATTTTGAGTAGTTCGCAAAGTCGTTTCAAAACTTTTCCATACTTTTTTATGACAGTTTAAGGATATCGTACATCGTAGTCTCTATAAAGTAAACATTCTTTTTGTTTGTTTTTTTTTTTGGGGGGGGGGGGGAGTTTTTTCTTGATCTTGCTAAAATTTAAAATATATATTTGTAGTTTAGGACACCTATACATATATTTATATTGATCATATTTATATTTCAGGATACAATTTTATAAATCATAAAATACAGCTAAAGTAATCTGCTAAAAAATAGTTAAATACGTATTTCAGTAATTTTAGACTTATTTTAGCTTTTTCGTTGCCAGCATCGGCTATGAACCCAATTATGTAAGTTGTAAGGAGATCCCCTGTGCGAAGGAATGACCAGACGACTTAAAAAATGAAATAAAGAAGGGAAAAATAAGAATGTTTCAAAACACCGACCGTTTCCAATATTTGCACTCGAATCAAGGAATGGAAGGAGAATAGAATAAACCATTTATTTCCTTCTTTTTTAAAATCCTACAGTGGTAGCTATTTTTTGAAAATTTCATGTTTTATAACTTTGTGTGATTATAGAATATATTAATTTTCACTTAAATACAAATGTTTACATATCATATTCAAGGAAATTTAATGTAAAATTTAATTTAAAAAAGAATTTTACTCTAAAATACAAAGTAATGAATGTTGAAGACTATTACAATATAAGTTACCTAGCTAATCCTAATGACTGTTCTGAGAATCAATCAAATGTCAGTAACTAAACTGTAGCATGTTTTGATTTGTAAAAGCGGTATTTTGCTGGAATGAATTTTGCATAAGGGTGAACATTAGTTTAACTAAATAGAATAATGTTTTTTTTTTTTTAAAAAAATCCTATTTTTTTTCTTAATGCAAATAATTTAAGGCAATGGCATCAAACACAAGAACTCACTGGGCACCTACAAAAAGAAGCCGAATTGTCATATTGAGAGAAAATGGTCTCTCTTATGCTGAAATTGAAAGACAGGTTTGTGGATCAGTCACTTTATCTGGCGTACGAAAGTAGTTCTTACATTATGAAGAAATTAAATCAGTGTTAAATAACGCTAGATTAAGCCGAAAAAGCGCAGAAGTGCTTCTGACGATAGAAAGATAAAAAGGATATGACTCAAAGATAGAAGAATTTAATCAGATGCTATCAGATGTGAAATGAATGCAATAGGTATTTCAGTTAGTTCAAGAACAACAAGGAGAAGATTACCAGGTTTTGGAGTGAAAAGTAGAATTTCGATGAAAAACAATTTTTAAATCTTCAGAAACTCAAGAAACGAGTTCAGCGAGCAAAAGAACACATTAATTGGTCAGAAAATCAGTGGAAGCAAATGATCTACAGCGATGAGAGTAAAATATAACTCTTTCGTAGTGATGGGCAAAAATATGTGAGACGTAGAGAAAGGGAAGAGCTACATCCTGATTGTATTGAAGCATCTACAAAGAACACAACAAATGTCATGATTTGGGCCTGTATGTCTCCAGATGGTGTAAGCCTTATTCAAGTGATTGATAGCATTCTGAAAGCTAAAAAATACATCGAATCAAAAATTAGGACCAAAGTTGATACCTCCCATCAGGGATCTCTTCCCCCATGAAGCACCATTTATCTTTCAGCAGGATTTAGCTCCATGCCATACGGCAAAAACATGCAAAGCATGGTTTAAAAATAAAAGCATACAATTATTACTCTGAACTGGAAACAGCCCCGGTCTGAATCCTATAGAAAATTTGTGGCGATGTTTGAAAATCCTTCTACAAAAAAAGCGTCCATCTGATAATTAAATTCTATGTTAAATGTCCTTGAATTTGATATGTAAATATTTGTATTTAAGTGAAATTTATTATATTCTTGAAACACACAAATTCATAAAGCATGAAAATTAATCAAAAAAAAAATGACCACAATTTTGGCCACTACTGTATAAGGCCGTATTAATTACCTTTTCGTGTTTCTTATTGTATTTTTAAAATGAAACATATATGTAAAATCAATAGCTTGAAATTTGTTGTGCTTATTGCAGTATTAGCCAAAATTTTACAAGAAAAAGAAGGTGATCAATTGCATTAAAGTACGCCGTTCTTATCCTTTCGAATTTTGAGAGTTCTTTAGAGGCTTCGATATCAGTACGTTGATTTGTCAAAAAAAAAAAAAAAAAAAAAAAAAAAAATACACCTACGGAGTTGCGATTGTATATTTTATGTTAACGTTATGCTATTATCTCTGCTAGTGAATAATAATACTGATTAATTTTATTACGTATGTGTGTTTAAAATTTTATGCGTATTACGAGTAACGTTGAACGCACGGACGTTTTAAATTCTCTTGCGCCTAGTACTAACCGAGTTCGATAGTTATATTAATAAAACCTTTTTTTTTACTATGTTTATACAATATATATTGTGTATAAATGTCACGCTTCCAATATATATATATATATATATATATATATATATATATATATATATATAATTAATGAAAAAGTATTGCATAAATATCGCCAAAAGCAGCTCATATTAAATGCAACAAACTGTATCTCATCAATAAATAAAAATGCAAATACACCATAACTTTAGGAAGAATGTGTATATCAACAATATTTATAACATTTCACTATAAAATTCCCAAAACCTGAAAATTTAAATTACACATGTAAAAAACAATTCAAAGGTAAAAAACTGTCTGTTCTTCATCAGTTCCTCTAGGTCTGTCCACCCGCTGATGAAAAAAAGACAGTTTTTTTAAATGTGTTTGTTTTTTAGTGTGTAATTTAAATTTGTAGGTTTGGGTATTTTTATAGTTAAATTTTATAGATATTATTGATATGCTCCTTTTTTCCAATGTTGTGGTTTATTTGCATTTTCACTTATTGATAATATATATATATATATATATATATATATATATATATATAGGTAAGCTTAATAAAGAGACCTTTTTTTTTCATTTTCTTTACGGCATATGTGGCAAATATTTGTCTGCATGCATACTATTTTAAGAGAGCTCGTGAACCTTACTTCATGAAACATATTTCTGAACGATGAAATGCAGTTTTAATTTATATTTCTTTCTAAAATATAATTAGATAAAACCAATTTATTCATAGGTTATTGAATATGTTATTCTTAGATTATTGTGTACATTTATCTGTAAATGAATAATAGTAAATAAATATAAATGTATAGTAAATGCATATAGAAAAAAAATAAAATAATTTATTATTTATGTGATATTTTACGAAAAAAGTTCCTTGGTTTACGAGTATAATTATTCATTCCGTTCCAAACTTGCGTACATTTGTTTACAGTATAAAAATATATCTATTGATTCCTGAAATTTTAGAAAATAAAGAGGAACCGCATTTCAACAGAAAGTGAACAGTATCTTATTAACACATTGATTTACTATATCACCTTCATGTTTAACTGACAAAGAAATTAATGAGCATTTTATTGATTAACGATTTTCTACAAAATGAAAAATGACTTGGATTATCTCAGCTTATTGAGTTATATTGAAACCCAATTTTTTTTTTCAGATATTGGAAAGTGAGCTTTATCAATTTAAAAAGAATAAATTGTTAGAAACTCATGATATTATTAAACTAATACTTTATTAGATTCTTTTGAATTAATACTTTTATGTATTTTTGTTTTCATCCTTTCCGAAGGGTAATTATTATAATAAATTAAAATCAAATTTTAGATCACTAAATATACCTTTACCTATTTATTACCTATTACTACCTATTTATTACCTATTTATTACCTATTTATTACCTATTTATTACCTATTTATTACCTTTACCTATTACTCAATAGTTTAAATTCAGAAAATGTATATTTTTTTCTTTTCAATTTTAATTTAAAGAATACCCCGGTAGTAGTCGCGCGTCAGTCTTTTGGCCACCCGTAAAAATTATCGTCTCCTAACTCATATCCCCTTACAAAAACCACCTATCTACCATGTAGCTGACTTTAAATGTTTCTCCACCACCTAATGAAGTAACAAGACATCTATGTTGTTCCTCCAGGTTCACTTTTACAAGCAAAGTTGAAATTGGCGGTAGAGTCTACGCAACGATCTCTAATGTCAGTTCATTTTTCCCCCATTATTCCAAATCTCATGAATAAAATATATAACTTAACAAAATGGGAAATTTATAACTTAATTGAAATGTAATATTAGAATATTAATTAAAATGTTTTTTATTTTACATTTTATGTATGCGGGGAGCCGGCAGCAAAAAGACCAAGCGCGACTAATAACGTTGGGAAAAATGACTTGACTACTCTCGGGTTAAAAAAGAATACAAAAAAAAAATGAAAAGGAACAGCTTCCTTTATCTATTAAAATGTTTTAATACAACTGATCGCTAATATAATTAGTAAAAATCACACTTCAGTGGTTATCGTAGAGCTAGAATATCCCCTATTGGTACATAATTCTACCTAATTTTCTAATTTTATTGACCATTTTTATTTGTTTATGGCCTATAACGTGGCTTTTTATTAGGAAAGTTACGTCTTATAGCCCAGTGGTTAGGGTGTTGAATTCGGAATTAATTAGGGGACAGCAGGAAATTGTTTTAATCCCTTCAGTTTAGGTCTAGAGTGAATATGCTATGTTTTCCCTCTCGTACTAGGTGAGCGTTAGGAAATATGTATAGATTTATAGTAAAAAAAAGACTTTTTTTACATACTATAACAGTATCTCCAAACGGCTAACTCTGTAAAAAGCATTGTCAATACAAATGTTGTAGCGTTTAAAATTCTGAGTAAAATGAGTACCTACACTTCATATTTTTGTTGAACATTAAGGTCACAATTCCAGTTTAAAATTTTAGACCAGTGATCAGGGGATTGAACTCAGAATTAATTAGGAGAAAACTGGAAATTATTTTAATCCCTTCAGTTTAGGTCTAAAATGAACGTACGATATTTTCTTCCTCGTACTTGGGTGAATGTTAGAAAATATGTACATATTAATTTTCGAAAAACATGTTTTTTTTTTATTTAACTTAACAAAATCTAAAACCAGCTAACTCTATAAAAAAAATTGTCAATACAAATGTTGTAGAGCTTAAAATTCTGAATAAAATGAGTACCATCGTTAATATTTTTGTTCAACATTAAGGTCGCAATTCTACTTCATTTTTTTTCAAATCAAGAGCTTGAAGCCAGGAGAGGCCAAGTTAACTTAACAATATCTCAAAACTGCGGCCTTAATATTAAACAAAAATATTAAGTGTAGGTACTCATTTTACTCAGAATTTTAGGCTCTACAACTTTTGTACTGACAATGTTTTTGATAGAGTTATCTGTTTTGAGATATTGTTAAGTTAACTTGGTCCCTCCTGGCTTCAAGCTCTTGATTAGCGATTAAGCCAAAATTTTGAAATAGAATTGCGACCCTAATGTTGAACAAAAATGTTAATGATGGTACTCATTTTATTCAAAATTTTAAGCTCTACAACATTTGTATTGACAATGTTTTTCTAGAGTTAACTGTTTTGAGATAAGGTTAAAGTAAGTTTAAAAAAATAACGTGTTTTTCGAAAATAAATATGTACATATTTTCTAACATTCACCCAAGTACGAGGAGAAAAATATAGTACGCTCATTTTAGACCCAAACTGGAGGGATTAAAACAATTTCCAGTTTTCTCCTAATTAATTCTGAATTCAACCCCCTGACCATGGGTCTAAAATTTTAAACTGGAATTGTGACCTTAATGTTCAACAAAAATATTAAGTGTAGGTACTCATTTTACTCAGAATTTTAAGCTCTACAACATTTGTATTGACAATGTTTATGACAGAGTTAGCTGTTTTGAGATACTATTATGGTATGTAAAAAAAGTGTTTGTTTACTATAAATCTATACATATTTCCTAACGCTCACCTAGTACGAGGGGGAAAACATAGCATATTCACTCTAGACCTAAACTGAAGGGATTAAAACAATTTCCTGCTGTCCCCTAATTAATTCCGAATTCGGTCTTTTTTTGCTCCCCTACCACTGGACTATTAGAAACATCATCTAGTCTGAAGATAAGTACTACAAAATGTGTTTCACATATTTTTTATCTGAATCCTTCACTAAAATTGAAACTGGTTGCCAAGCGGGAAAATTATGTTTTTAAGCATAGGCAAAAATGTTTCTTAGTACTACTTGTTACCAGAAGTCATACCGCATTTTCGACAGGCACAAAGTATCTCAAACCATCTATTATTTATAAAATTATGGTTTCTAAATTTAGTTTGTTTGTTAGTGCCATAACATTCTCCAGATTCATCTAACAAAAATTACCTCAAACAATCTGTTATTTATACAAATATCTCTTCCAATTGTAATATATATTTTTTATTAATTCTCACTTGCGTATCAACACTCGTGCTAAAACTGTAAGTGATATTTAAGTGACAGCAGTCACGTTAAGTATTTTGATCGGTTATTATATCAGATACGAAAACGTAGTTCTAAAGCACGTGTTTAAAGACCGGTTAATAGTATTTTATCGTAATCATGCGGGTATGTTTCTTACCTGAAAACTGAGTTTACATTGGTTGCGGAGGAATTATTCAGTGGCCATTAACATCTCCGGTCACCTTTAGCGCATGAATATTATTAAAAATCATGTTTCCATTTGGCCTTTTGAGAATTTTATACTTCATTTCAGTTCAAGAATCACAGCATTTCAAGCCTTCAATCCTTAGAAAATATCTTCACCACTAATTACCTGGTCGCTATTATCATACAAGAACTGCAATCCTCTTCGATTTTTTTTTTATTTTCAATGGGTACGTGGTCACACCGGGGTTTTCGAAAACGAGATAGCCGACAACCTAGCAAAACAAGGAACTCAGCAACCAGTTTCCATGACGATTCACAGTAGATTCTTCTCCTGTGATTCCACCATCTTTTCTCAAGAAAAACATCAAAACAACTATGCTACAAAAATGGCAGTAAGAATGGGCTACGCACTTACGGGACGTTACACGCATACTCTCCTCCCAAAGGTATCATAATCACTTCTATTACATCATCGGAACATTTACATATTTTCAACGAACCACGGCCCATTTCCATCTTATCTGTTCAAGTTTGATAAGGCGCCAACCCCCCAGTGCACATGTGGTCAACTGGGCACATCACTGCGCTATATGCTGGACTTACATCGCATTTCCATCTAAGAAAACCACGTACAACATCACTGTCTACATGGTTCTCATATGTAGGAAAAAATCTAACTCTGCTAAAAAAAAATAATTGACTGTGTTAAACTAATAGAGCACAGTCAATATATATTTCAAAATAACTTGCCACCGTTGGATCTTGCAGACTAACGGTATATATATATATATATTAAATATTATTCCAAGCCATTGATCTTATCGTTTTAATACAAAAAAACATTATTAACACTGACATTATGTACATAGTCGCCCTGCCACCATGCACGGTTAAGATAAAAACTTTGCTACTGTTAATATACATATTAATGCTTTAATTAAGATAATTGTTATATCTTGTCTATTTCTAGAAAGTAATGTTTTAATAATTTCCATTTATGTCTCTCTTTTTTTTCCTAAGTTTTTTTGCATAATTGATTATAATCCCATGTTGTTTTGTAATTATTCGATGTTTTATTGTTAACAGTATTATGTGCTTCAAAATATTCATAACCAGTAGTTATTATGTAAATATTTTCTGTTAGAGGTAGTGTTGTAAAAACTCATATGGATGTGTGGAATGTGCAATTTTCTAATAACTAGCGTTTCATTTTTTTTCTTAGTGCTTATATAATTCATACCTCGCATTGTATGGTAGCACGCTCAGACAACTGGATTGCTGTCTGAAATTAATATTGTTACATCTTTTATAATTAGCCAGGTAGGGCTTGTTGAGCTCAAGCCATTAGGTAGGCCTCTTTGCCTGGTCAGAACTTGAACTTGTTTTTAATGGAAGAGGAAATGCTCGAAAATATGCTTAGAATTTTTACCGATCGAACATTTGCAGAATAACGAAGAATAGACACATTTGTAGAAAAGATCAACTTTGCGTGATTCACTAGCTTTGTCATCATGTGTACCCCTAATTCCATAACTACATATACTAAAAAATTAAGTCCGTCCTATTGATTTATATTCATCCTAATTTATATAATTTTTCGTATGATGATAAAACACCGTCCGTTAAAGATTATTCTGTAATACGAGACACTAATGTTTTATATTATTTCGATTTGAAAATAAGCAAAACAAGTTCATTCTACTCTCTATATTTTCATAGAAAATAAATATTTTTAAAACTCAAATTCCAAAATGATTGCTTGTTTTATTATTTTTTTTAAATATAAGTTTGCGTTTCCATATATTGCCATACTAAATGAGACAAATAATGAAAAAATCGATATATTTTCAAATATTAGAAGTTCATTTTAACGTTTTCACGACAAGCAGATTATACCCTTATAAAATAGTGGTGTGTAAAATCATTAAATACCAATGGAATATTTCAGAACTGAAATTTTCATGTTATTTAATCACAGAATTGCATTGATAAACGAAGAAAAATTTACCATTCGAAAATAGTGCTGCTAAAAAGTAAAATATTTATAAGAGACACTCTACAGGAAAGATGAAAAATGTGCAATAATCGTGCACAATAAACCAGAAGACGATTTCGATAAAACATCTTTTATATCTTAAATTAACTCTTTTTCAGAACGTTATTAGTCTCACACTGTCTTTTTTCTGCATACAGAAGATGTAAATAAGAAACATTTTTCACTTAATATTCGAATATTACATTTCAATGAAGTTATAAATTTGCAATTTGCATAAATGTTAAATTTTACTCATGGGATTTGGAATAATGTGGAAAAGTAAAAAAAGAACTGACTTTAGTGATCGTTTCATATACTTTGCCACCAATTTCAACGAAACTTGTAAACATGTACGGCAAGGAAAAAAAGAAACGTCTTGTTACTTGTCTATGGTGGTGGATAAACATTTAAAATCAACTACACGGTAGTTCTCTATTGTATTTGTAAGGGGATATGAGTTAGGAGAAGATAATTAATATGGAGGGCAAAAAGACCGACACGCGACTACTGCCTGGTTACAGAAACTACCATCTTTGTGCTTAACCTTTACACAGGGGCTGGGAAAGCATCTTTCCAAGACACTGGTAAAGCCGCACAGATCCGTTCAACAGGTAAATGTTAAGGGAGTTCAAATTTAAAATTCCTTTCCCTATTGTTAAATCTATAGGAGTGGTATGAATTCTTATTTTTAAAATATGTCATTCGAAAATTAATATTATTTACTTTCTTTTTTTTCTTTTCACGATTCTTCTGTTAAATGTCATCACTTTTTTATTCAGTTGTCACCACATTTCTAAAATATATTTTTAATTTAATATTTTATGTATTAAATTAGTACGAGCTATGACTAAGATTTTAAAACGTCAGATAATTAAGAGTATATTTATAAATATATATATATATATATATATATATTCGAGCGTATAATTAAAAATAAAAAAACAAAAAATAAAAACGAGAAATTTTTTAAGAAAAAGGACTACGTACAAAAAAAAAGTCACAAATATTTATTCCCTTATCATATATTTTTAAATTAAGACTACATTTCGCTTACATACGTTTATCTTCAGCGAGTGATAAGATTTTAGAGCTGACTGACTAACCCCTTTAACGTGTTCTATAAAAAAAATATTAGTGTTTTTTTTAATCTAGAATTGATTTTAAAATCTCATAGGGTAACTCCGGGAGAGTCGCCGTATACGAAATAGATGCCGCACCCCTTTTATTTTTTGTTCTCAATTATAAAAAATATGATAAGTAAACTCAGATTTTTTTAGTTAATGACTGTTATGTAAAAGTGGTCTTTTGTGGCCACAGCAAAATGTTATATGCACTATACGTTTGATCACAAAAAAATGATTTCTGGATTATCAATTGGAATTTCAATATTTAAAAATAACTTTACAATATTATTCTTCCTATTCTTTCTCCTATTGCTCCTATTATTCTTCCTCCTCCTATTCTTTCACCTCCTACCTTTCACCTCCTACCTTCCTTGTACCGTGAACCTTTAGAAACCTTTATGACATGAACAGGGGCGTCGCCATGGGGGGTATGGGGGGGGGAGCCTCCCCCCCAATATATGCGAATTTGGAAAATTTGGCTTAGAGATGTGAAATTCTAGATTCTTGAGGCATTTTCTTTTTTAAAAGTAATAGTAAAAAAATTGCGAAATTTTTATTATTTTGGTGATTATTTTGAGTATTGCAACAGTAAACAAGTTAAATTATCAAAAGAAATCAGCCACACTCAATCTATCATTGTATTTTTCAGTTCTACAAAAATATTGTACATGTACCAGACCTAAATTTCTCTACTCCTGTCTATCAATAACTGACTAACCAGTTCCTTTATTTCCTCCAAAACTTTGTTCCTTTCTCAAAAATTTCACCATACCTCCCCTTCTTCTCCCAAAAGAGAATCCACCTATTTTAATCCAAAGGGATTGCAGCTTCTTTTGAAAATTGGAGATAAATTGTAGCACAACAGAAAGGAATGTAGTAATCTACTTGAAACACAGCTATGGGCAAGAAAATTTGATGAGTTTTCACAACTTTTTTGACTAATTTTGCGATTTTTGGACAATATTTTACCCTTTTTTGCCGCAAAAATTAGTTAACCCTTCGCTTTCAAGTAAAAAGCGTTATATGAGCAAATGCGGATAAAGGAAGTCGTTGGTTTAGATAAATTTGTCACATTTTACTTTTGTTTGCGTAAATATATATCAGTCCTGTTCGTTTATATTCATATGTGTTTATAAAACTTTAAACCAAAAGTCCAGTGTTCTGTGCTTAAAGCTGTTCTAAAAAGTTACTATAAATCACAGCACGAAGAAACCCTTCATAATAGTAAAAAAGTTTTCGTGCAAGATTTTGGACCATCTAAAAATACATTCGAGGATGAAAAGGGTAAAAAAATGAACGATTTTAATTTGGAACAGAAATATGACCATGAAAGCAGTCCATCAACAGAAGAAAAAATCAACATGCACTGTAACACTGACACGTTGCACTTGAATAAAATTTTGAAGAAATAAAGATTTCCTTACACACAAGCTCACAAACAATTATGAATATTAGGATGTGACTGGAGAAGCTGAGTTCCGAAAGCACCGTAGAAAAACGGTTTCACCAAAGGCAATAGATAAAAATAATAGCACAGCAATGGACATTGATACACATAAGTTTTACAGTAAATAATTATAAGAAATACAAGTAAATTTCGGGAATTTAGTAATGGGCTTAAATGACAATGTTCCCTATATCAAGAGAATATTGCAACAATGCATTCTATATTTAAATTACAATTGCGCAAGGGAAAAGTTAATAATGTTTACACCTGGATATGAGAAACCGAATGTACAGTCGTGGAAAAAAAAAAGTAAACACCCCCTACTAACTCCTCAACAAATTATCTTGGAAGAAAGTTACTGGTACCAAACGATTGGAGATAAAGTCTACTTTTAAATGATGTCTATAAAATTTGCTTAGGGGGCCACCTACATATTAAAACGAACCATAACTTTGTTTTTTTTTCAACAGCAGTACCCAATTCTGACAGTATAAATTAACTCTAGACCCTTCAATTAGCCTAAAAACGAATTTTTATGCAATTCGTACCATAAGTTTCCGAGAAATTAATTATTTTAAAACGAGCGTATTTTAAGGGCTGTATCCAAATTGAAGTTCCGTACTGGATTGTTAACCGAGAGAGCCGCTTCCTTGATCAAGGCACCTTAAGCGCCACTCAAGGAGTCAATGAAGCGTGTTAGATTACAGTCGGGCAGAATAAAGTTCAAAATGTCTACTCACTTCCATCATAGACGGTCCCTTAAACCATCATTTTGCCGTTTTTTAAGCATAATTTGAAAACTACTTGGAAGAAAAATATGAAATTTTTGAATTTCATAAAGCAGGACTTAATAAATCTAAATCCATCAAAAAACTTGTAGGTTGCAATTCATAATTTTTTCGAATATTAATTTCATAATTCATAATTCATATCATAAAATTATAAAAATTGCAAATTCAGCTTATATATGTTTGGGTATATTAGTATTATTGCCACAAAAAAATTAGCACATTAGGAGCATAATTTCGGGAGATATAAATGAAAATATGAAAATATAATTTAACATTAGAAGCACTCAATTTTGAATGTTTATAATTCAAAAACTTATCATTCAAATGACTTGAAATTTGGTGTGTAGGCATAGTTTGAACCGAAGATTTGAAATATCTCGTTAAAATTGGGCATTGCCATTGAAAAAAACGAAGTTAGGATTCGTTTTAATATGTAGATGACCCCTAAGAAAATTTTATATGCATCGTTTAAAAGTAGACCTTATTTTCCAATCGTTCGGTACCAGTAACTTTCTTCTATGATGATTTGTTGAGGAGTTAGTAGGGGGTGTTTACTTTTTTTTTTCCACGACTGTACATGACTTGCAGAGACAAATAGAAATAAACCAAATCCCAACTCATTTAACAAACCTTTTACTCATGCTATGAAATTCAAAGACTATTTGGGTCACGCCGTCAAACTATATCCTCGTACCTTAACATTCACAGCAGCTTATCTTTATGGCGTTGCATCTAATGAAAGAATCTTTAGTCAAATAAAAATTTAAAAAATATATATTGCAAGCTACAATTTGGGATGACAGACTTGACAGCCTAATGCTTTTAAAGTATGAAAGTGAAATAGGGAATTTTATTAAACTTAGCGATGTTATTAACAGGTGGGCTTCTTTGAAGACCACAAGAATTAATATTGAGTAAAAACTACTCGGATGTGCCAATCCCAAAATTTTCTTCTACTCCATATTTGTTAATGCCTCAAAATTTGCAATCCCAGTGCCAAAATTAAATGACAATTCTTTGCGTATAATAACAAACTCTAAAGGTATAGATTTGTTGAATTGTGTGCATTTAAAAAGGAAATATAAGCATAGCATTTTTCAAACAAATCATTAAATTTTGGCACCCAGCCTCTTAGATGTCTTCAACCAAAATTTCTTACTCAAAGTGCACAAAAGCGATAGCTTTGGACAGTATAGACCCAAGCCTAATAAGGATTTATTTATGTGGAAGTACTACTTATGTGGAATATGAAGTTTGAGTAAATTCCGTGCATTAGTTTTTGAGATACATCTATCGCAAAATCGTGAAAAATGCTGCATAGCAGCGCCACCTGCTATATGATATACATAAAAAGCTAATCTGCATCAAATTATGTCAAGGTTTAACAGAATATGACGTTTGATCAAATTCCGTGCAATAGTTTTTGAAATATAATTATCGCTAAAATCATGTAAATCGTGAAAAATGCCGCATAGCAGTGCCACCTGTTGGACGATTTACACCCAAAACAAATCAGCAGCAATTTTTATCAAGGTACAGTCAACCCTCGTTAACACGAACTGTTTCCGATTGCCTCGTCCAGTTGTATGTGATGTAGTTAAATTCCGATAACACGAACTGCTTTTAATACGAACAAAAAAAGTTTCCCCTTGAGTGTTCGCGTTAACGAAGTTCGACTGAATAAGTGAATCTCTAAAGTTTTATTAAATTTTGTGCATTAGTTCTTGTGTTAGAGCGCCCACAAAGTTGTATCACATATAGACAGACAGATTTTTTCTAAAAACAGTCGAATCGTGTTCAGGATTTACTAAAACGTATAAATCAGTCTAAAACCAGAAGTCGAATTTTTTCACGAATCCAATACTTTCTTCGTGTAAAGATAGAAGAAGGTAAAAAACGCATTTATTTTTTTAGTAAACAAACGCATAATTAGAATTTTTATGTTTTCAGTTTCAGAATTTTTCTTTGGAAAGGAATTTTTTATGCAAAAGTATCATTATAATTATTACAGACGTTGTGCATATCATTTTAGTCGAAAATTGGAGCAATTTGTTTCAAGTTGGGAAATTTTCGAATTCTCCCCCCCCCCCCCCCCGAAATAATATCTGTGGCTACTCCCCTGCATGACAGTTATTAAATTATATTTTGATATGAAAATTTGTTTTAGTGTATTATTATTGAAATATTTGATATTTAGAAAAAGTGGCTTCCTTAAATTTTTACAGAATCTTTCTAAAAAAATAGAAAGAATTGGAATCAATATTTTTAAGTCATTTGATTTAAGACAATTTTTTGCAGTTTGTATGTTATTTGCTATTCATAAATAATTTTGGTAATGATTAATGCATATGTTTGCAAATCTTATGAGGAAGATGCAATTTTACTCTAAAAATTCTAGAATTAAAGTAAGATGTTGATTTTGAAAACAAAGCTTTTTCATGTATTTCTACAAAATCTATCAAGGAACATTTAAAATTTATTATTAAGGAGAAATGGTTGCTTATGATGTTATTTACGAAAAAGATGTGTTAAGAAAAATAATTTTCTTACTTATAAGTAAATGATTGATTTATTGATGCCATTCTGTTTTGATAATATTTCGAGAACAATTATTACATTATTCTGTTGAATTGGCATTATATTTAAAAGGTGACTTCATATGAGATTAATTTTTTTACTTCACTTCAATTAACTCCTAAACCATATTATTTTGAAATTTATTCGGAATTATTTTGAAATTTCTTCAAAATTGTTTTGAAATTTATCACCATGCCTCCAAAAGCAAATTTAAACCTTTGTATTCAACCTTTTGATGGAAATCCTCAGACGGTCGAATTTTTCTTCGACCAATTATCAGATTTGCAGGAATTATATAATTACTCTGACAAAGAACTTTTTGCTCTTTTCAAGTCAAATTTACGGGGTACTGCATTACATTTTTTTCTCGAAACACAATTTCAATCCAAAAATTCTAACCTTCAAACCATTCGAAAAGAATTTATTAACTATTTTCTGGCAAGTAAAAATCTGACACTCTGAAGTCTCTTCAAAATTTAAAATTGGATTCTAATGAGTCAGTAAAAAATTTTTCATATCGTCTGGCTAAACAGCTTCGACTTGCTTATCCTAAGTTAGATCCAGCTTCTCTAGATTCTTTGAAATTTACTCATTTTATTCAAGCTTTACCTAAGCAAATTAAAAGGAAATTCTAGAAGAAAACATTTCCACATTTGAGTTAGCTCTTGAACAAGCACAATTTTTACAAGATATCTATGATTCACCACCTACTCAAAAATCTGATCAACATTATGACCAAGTTTATTTTACGAATAATGAAAATAATGGTGAAAGTTCAAAATTTTCTGATAGTTTTGTTGAACAAGCTCCTATCAGACATAAAAAGGACAGAGTCTATAGAAATTCGCAAATAGTATTCTAGCCATCTGAATCTCATAATGAACATTCTCCTAGACATAGAGATGTAAAAAAAAAGCATGTAACTTACTCTCCTTCACCTATTAGGCAAAACGTTGCTTCTAGAAACAAAGCAAACTTTATTCAGCAAAAGCCAGATCAGAAACGATCTTTCTTTCGGCCAAAGTTTCACAAGTTTTCTCACAAGAAAAACGTTTCAGAGTATTTTCGCAAACAAAATGTTATCCAATGTGCTTTTTGTGGTTGTTTTAACCATCTTATGGAGTCATGTTACAAGTTTAGAAATCTACTTGACTCTTCTAGGCAAAATACCAATCACACTCAAGACTCCCATTTTTCTTCGAATTCTTCTCAAAGAAAGAAAAACTTTACTTCTTTTTCTAAAAATAAAAATGATGATAAAAATTATCATTTAAACAAGTAAGGGAGATTGGTCCAACTGGCCGCCTTCTCTCCCAATATTACTCGTTAGGGTCAGTACACTCCTGTGACAATTCAAACGAATGTCAGATTGACAAAAAATTTTCTTCAACTACTTACTTTTCAAGCGCTGTTACACATACATCACCAATGGTTCAAAAAATGAACAGACCTTTTTTAATTAATTTTTCAACTACATTTCAGCAGTGAAATTACGCTTGAAATTATTGAATATTAATGATGTGAATTATCACACTGCTAACAAAGTGTAAACCAACTTAGTGAAAAATGTCCAAGCCGGGAATCGAACCCGGGTCCCTGGAATAGATCTCCAGTGCTCTACCACTAAACCACAAGGACGATGTCCAGCCTGGCATTTCTCACTTATATAAGTCGGTAAGGCTGCTACCGCAGCACAAGATGGAGAAGTCTTCATGAGCACACATTCTAGCGGCGTAACATGAGACGCAAATAAACCCAGAATCGGTGAATATACAATTTTAATTAATTTTTCAACTACATTTCAGCAGTGAAATTACGCTTGAAATTATTGAATATTAATGATGTGAATTATCACACTGCTAACAAAGTGTAAACCAACTTAGTGAAAAATGTCCAAGCCGGGAATCGAACCCAGGTCCCTGGAATAGATCTCCAGTGCTCTACCACTAAACCACAAGGACGATGTCCAGCCTGGCATTTCTCACTTATATAAGTCGGTAAGGCTGCTACCGCAGCACAATATGGAGAAGTCTTCATGAGCACACATTCTAGCGGCGTAACAAGAGACGCAAATAAACCCAGCATCGGTGAATATACAATTTTAATTAATTTTTCAAATACATTTCAGCAGTGAAATTGTATATTCAGCGATGCTGGGTTTATTTGCGTCTCATGTTACGCCACTAGAATGTGTGCTCATGACGAGTTCTCCATCTTGTGCTGCGGTAGCAGCCTTACCGACTTATATAAGTGAGAAATGCCAGGCTGGACATCGTCCTTGTGGTTTAGTGGTAGAGCACTGGAGATCTATTCCAGGGACCCGGGTTCGATTCCCGGCTTGGACATTTTTCACTAAGTTGGTTTACACTTTGTTAGCAGTGTGATAATTCACATCATTAATATTCAATAATTTCAAGCGTAATTTCACTGCTGAAATGTAGTTGAAAAATTAATTAAAATTGTATATTCACCGATGCTGGGTTTATTTGCGTCTCATGTTACGCCGCTAGAATGTGTGCTCATGAAGACTTCTCCATCTTGTGCTGCGGTAGCAGCCTTACCGACTTATATAAGTGAGAAATCCAGGCTGGACATCGTCCTTGTGGTTTAGTGGTAGAGCACTGGAGATCTATTCCAGGGACCCGGGTTCGATTCCGGGCTTGGACATTTTTCACTAAGTTGGTTTACACTTTGTTAGCAGTGTGATAATTCACATCATTAATATTCAATAATTTCAAGCGTAATTTCACTGCTGAAATGTAGTTGAAAAATTAATTAAAATTGTATATTCACCGATGCTGGGTTTATTTGCGTCTCATGTTACGCAGCTAGAATGTGTGCTCATGAAGACTTCTCCATCTTGTGCTGCGGTAGCAGCCTTACCGACTTATATAAGTGAGAAATGCCAGGCTGGACATCGTCCTTGTGGTTTAGTGGTAGAGCACTGGAGATCTATTCCAGGGACCCGGGTTCGATTCCCGGCTTGGACATTTTTCACTAAGTTGGTTTACACTTTGTTAGCAGTGTGATAATTCACATCATTAATATTCAATGAACAGACCTTGCTGTTCTGAAAATTCTTTGCCATCAAAGTATTCTTCTCAAATTGATTATCAAATTGATTATTCTTTGATTATCCTAATGTTATTAATAATATTTCTGATACCAGTAATACGAAAATTATCTCTTATGAAAAAATGTCATATCTGAAGATGACAATGACATTAGTTATCTTGGTGAAAAGTACACCAATTTGAAAAATGGTAATGAAAAATTATTGAGTTCTAACATGGTACAAACTGTAAATAGAGAGTTGATTTCCCCGAATTCTTCTGTTTATTTACATGTCAAATACTTGAATTCTCCATCTGAATATTTTATTTTTAAGCCTGCTTTAAAAAGTAAAGCTCTTATTTTGCATGAATCATTACATTCTAAATCTTCAATTCAAAAAGATTTACTCTTAGTTGTATGTTAGAATATATCCAAAGTTGATGTTCATTTAAACAAACATACAATTCTTGGTGAGTGCATTAATGTAGATGAGAATGATATTGAAAAATATTCCCTTGATTCAGATTTAGAAAATGAATATTGTAATTTAATTTTGCCATCTGAGGAAATTAAAAGAAAACGAATACAAGAACTGTCACCAAATGATTTTGACTTAAAGCACTTGTCCCCAAATGAAAGTGACTCTTTACTAAAATTATTGTGCAATAAAGCTCAAGCATTTTCTAAATCCTTAAACACTTTGGGTCATACAGACCTAGTTAACCCTCAGTTTTCAATAATGAATTCCCATCCGGTGAAAACCCTACCTTTTCCTGCACCACAGGCACTAGAGCAAGAATCTCTTGACCAGATTAATCAAATACTAAATGCTGGCATTTTAGAAAGATCAAATTCATCTTTGGCTTGCGCCATGCCATTTCTTTAAAGAACCCTCTTCAAATACAGTATGCACGGCATGCTTGGTTACTTGAGAGCGGTACTTCAAAATGCTAAAGGAGAAAATCATACCTAGTTTATCAGAATGTATTTTCTCATGCACAGTAACTTTCATGCATGACATCCTCATATCTAATCTTCAGTGATGCATTTCTTGAGAAGCACATGAGAATAGCTAATTAGTCGTCAGATAAAAAGTACTTTTACCAGGCTTGACACCTGTTGATTTCCGGATATAGGGCTACGTAAATTCTCGAATGAACCGCAGTAGTCTGTCTTCTTTACCGCAGTTAAAGGAGACCATATGTCATATGAAATCTCCTGCATCCATCCAGATATGATACATCCCTCAGTTAACAGTGTTGTCACTTGTTTGCAATGTTTCATTACTTTTTGTGTCTGAAACGTGGAACATTTACTGCTATGAGCTTGTAAATATTTGCATGCAAATAAATGACATTTTTCACGAAATTTTGCGACTTGAATGTTGAAGCGCAGCTATTGACAAACAATGCCGCTAGAGATTTTTTTATTTAACTACAAAAGCCCCACACCCTTCCAAAGGAGAATCATTTTGTCACAAACTATAATCAAATACATTAATTCCTCTTTATGAATATTTGAAGTGTTAACCAATTTATGGGACACACGGTATATTTAAATATATATATATATATATATATATATATATATATATATATATATATATATATATATATATATATATATATATATATATATATCTAAAAGAGAATATTGACACATGTTAGCATAAATACAAATTACATATAACGAATATATTCTAAAGAGTTCGATTAGTACTGATATTAGGTGCTACATCAATAATTATTTTTTAATTTGCATGTTACGATCGGAAACGCTAAATGTACGTATATGGAAAACATATTCTGAATTCAGAGAACACCTACATATTTTCTCGTAAACGATTTCCTGTTTTAGACTAAGCATATGAGCCCATGAAAGCATTTGTAATCGGTAACGCGTCAGAACCTCTACAAAATCATCACCAGATAAAATTTTGTCATCACAACAAAAACACAATGATATGACAAAAACATCGAAAGATAAAAGTTCTTAAGTATAAATTATAAATGTAAATTTTAAAATATAAATAAATTAAGCAAAAAAAAAAATCTAAAGAAGTCAATTATTTTCTGTTTTCGAAATTTAAACTAATGTTACAAAGTTACAGTTATACATGGTTATACATATAGTTATACTTTATCATCCTTAAAATGTCACCTTCATAAAGATCATCTTTCCTTTTAAATATATATATGTATGTTCAAATGTTCGCTGGATAAGATGAAATGGATGGAATAGCAGAGCTTAAGCACTCTGGTAGGCCACCGACACCTAGTTGAACCAAAATAAGATAAAAAAGGAATACTTTCATAAAGAGAGAATGCAGTATATTTAAACAAATAATATGTTTTAAATTCAGAAAAATATTTACAAAAAAAAATTAAATATAAAATTTCAGAATTGGTTAATATTAAACACACGTTATCACTTTTTCAGAAGACTAGTTACTGGATATTAAGCATTTGAAATCGAATTTTTCTTATAAAGCACATTTAAAGCATGGTATATTAAGAAAGAAAACGTATAGCAGTCTGCGCCTGGATAAAGATCTACAGCAGCATTTCTGCTGTGGCGAAGTTTACACAAACTGAAAATTGTCAAAAATTTAAATACGAAATAATTCAAGAAATACGAAATCATATAACAAATCATATAACATAATCATATAACAAATTTATATATATATATATATACAGTATGGTGGAGTGAGAAAACCAAAAATTGTAAAAGCAAAAGGTGATAGCACTCAAAGGTTGAGTATGGTTCTCAGTAATAAAACTGCACTGTTTTTTCGAAATCAAATTTTATCTTCCGGTGCCCCCGGGACCACCAATTTCCGCCAAACTCGTCCAAAACACCTTGTAGAAGCTAAAAATAAAAATAAAGATAAAGCTGGAAAATAAAAATATCATACCGCGGAAATGTTGTGTGTGGTACGTAGTAATATACCTTCACAGATTTTTCGAAATCAAAATTTATCTTCCGGCTGCCCGGATCCCCCTTATTTTTGCGAAATTCGTCAAAAATACCTTGTACAACTTATAAATCGAAATAACCATAAAATTGGAAAATATAAATATCATACCGCGGAAAAGTTGCGTATAGTACGTAGTAATATGTCTACACAGTTTTTTTTTCGAAATTGTATAATATCTTCCAGGGACCCGGTCATTCGAAATAAAAAAAATGGCATAAATTCCTTTTATCTGTTGTACATGTATGATAGAATGCATCACACAAAAAGCAATAGGGCAATAAAACCATTTTATCTGTGAAAAGTACACAATCAATTAGAGTTCAAGAATGAAAAACAAACATTTAAATATGTTAAAAGTTTTCAAAAACTTAAAGTTCAATTAAATCCGCTCGTGCTCTTCAAAACAAAAATCTCAGTATTCAAAATGTTTCGACTTCGTATTTATTGTTGTTCCTGTTGTTGTTTTGTAACCTTAAAAACGGACATAGTCTCAAAATATGGCATAACGGTTCTTATGAATCCATCCATGTTGCTTGCAACCCAAACTGTTGCGGGAGCTTCAGTGACCACTCTGACACACCTTTCTTCACTTTGATTGTTGCATGTAAACTCAGCAAACGAAATGATATCTTCACGATCACGTTTTTCAATGTACATCTTTAAATTATCGCATAAAAGATTAGTAAAAATCGGTGGTTCTGTAACTTCTGCCTTATCCGACTGAATCATATGAATATAATCTGCTGCGCTAAAATTGATTGCAGGAACTTGGAACCACATAACTTCTCCACTTCGCATTTTGGGATTTAAGGATTTTACGAAATCCAAGTTCGCGGAAGTGTTTCTGATCATCAGTTACCTGCCATCACATCAGCTACATCATGCCACTCAGCAGATTTTCCGGATGGGCAAAAAAGCTATTGAGCTCGATTACTGGGTCAATTATAACTTTAACTGCCTGGGACATTTCCACGGAAAAATAAACAATTTCCCAAAGATGGCTTGCACTTAATAGCAAACCGTACACGTACGTACAGCTCGACTGCAAGCTCCGTCAATATCTGCAGATTGAACGTTAAATCTGGACTTCTCACATTAAGTTTCAAAATTCTATTGGCGAAGATAACCCATCTGCTATGTGAAAGTCTATCGGGAAATCTATTTTCAAGATCTTCCGAACAACTTCCTTTCTTAATAGATAGGATCACTTTCTTCTGGTACTTTTGATAGGTAGTGAGATCTTTAATAACTGTTTCGGGGTTATAAGTATCTCGAATAATCTGTAAAGAAATGATGGGAAGGTATTCACACTAGTCCAAAATTTTTCGAATTGGACCACTATAACTGTATGGTCCCCTTCATCCGTCTAGCATACAATTTGATTAAATAGAACTTTAAATTTTTTAAACACTTTTAAAAGATTTAAATGTTTGTTTTCATTCTTGAACTTTAATTGTTTGTGTATTTTTCACAGATAAAATGTTTGTATTGTACTCTTGCATCCTGTGTGATGCATTCTATTATACATGTACAACAGGTTAAAAGGAATTTAAGGCAAATTTTCAAATCAATACGTCAAACAATATCAAACAATATCAATGGAGGATAAAATGCGATTTCGAAAATACTGTGCAGGCATATTTCTACGTACCATGCGCAACTTTCCTGCAGTATGATATTTTTATTTTCCAAATTTATGGTTATTTCGATTTATAATTTGTACAAGGCATTTTTGACAAATTTTGCAAAAATAGGTGGGACCCGGACCACCGGAAGATAAAATTTGATTTCGAAAAAACTGTGCAGGCATATTACTACTGACCACACACAACTTTTCCGCGGTATAACATTTTTGTTTTCCAGCTTTATCTTTATTTTTATTTTTAGCTTCTACATGGTGTTTTGGACGAGTCTGGTGGAAATTGGTGGGCACGGGGGCACCGGAAGATAAAATTTGATTTCGAAAAAACTGCGGTTTTTTTGCTCCACCCTAATATACGGGGTGTCCGAAAAGTTTGGAAACGGTCGAATAACTCGCGAAATACATATCAAATTTAAAAACGAAAAAATGCGTGTTAAATATTTAAAAAAAAAAAACTACTCAGTGACACAAAATTTGACACACGCAACCGACCCCCCGGTGGTCAGAAGGGGTCCAACGTTGAAATCTTGAAAGGTAACCCACATTTTTTTATTGTAGATTCGGATTCTACGGACAAAAATACGTAAATTCTGTAATTAACATTTTTTTCGGATCCTCATTCATCACGGTGTAATCCAGCAAATAAGACAGATACATATTTTAGTTTTCCCAACCAGGTTTTGACATCTCGAAATCTGATGGCCAGAACGTTTGACGTCCATGTTGCCGTCTTTTGCGGAAATGGTGTTTCACGAAAACCATCAGTGGAGATTGTTTTGATGGCGCTTTGTATTTTTTCCCCATAAAAATTAATAATATTAATATTGAAGTATTGACATTAAAAATTAATAAATTAATGTTAATGTAGTTTTCTATTTGCATTTTATTTTATCCAGTAGATCATTTCTAAATAATAGCATGTGTATTTTGATCTTTTAACGAGTAAATATCCACCTACCCTCCCGAACAGAAAGATTATAAGCTTCATTATTTAGAATTGGTTTGTGTTGATGGCTTCTGGTATAAAAAAAAAATATATATATATATATCATTTAATTCTGGGGAGGATTGGGATGTATGTTTTTTTTTTTTTAATTATTATTATAGAATAACATGAACGCATATAAAATCTTTTAGTGCTGGTTGAATAAAGTATGGGGAAGTAAGGTAAATTTCGGGTGTGGGTGGGATTAAAATTTTTGATGATTTATTAGTTACTAAAACTACAAAGTATCAAGTCGGGCAGAGAAATTTTCAGTAATTCTTATAAACGTTATAATTTATTGCAATTAAAAATATTTTTCAATTTAATGTTTTTTTCATAATTTTAAAATTATAATTTTAAACAATTGATTTTTTTTTAATCTTTTAAACTTTTTCATTTAAAAAATAATTGAACTCTTGAAGCTCTTATTTATTTATTATTACACAAAATATCAAATGTGAAAAGGTACAGGGTGTCCAAAAAGTCTGGAAACGGTCGAATAACTCAAGAAATTCATATAAGATGGAAAAACAAAAAAATACGTGTTAAATATTTAAAAAAAAAAAAAAAAACTAATGCGTGATACCAAAGTTGACACCACACCCCGTCGACGTGTAGGTCATATTCGTTCCAACTTTGAAATCTGAAGCAATAATCCCCATTTTAGGTAGCTTTCCTTACAAAAAGCTACCTATTGCAGCCGTTCGGAGGAAAGCGATTTCAAAACATTTTGGTATATTTTCATTGATCATGACCCCCAGACCCCGAAACCACCCTCCGTTCAAAATTGATATATATATATATATATATATATATATATATATCTGACCTATGTCACACTGTAACTCCCGTAATTATGAACCGATTTCGATGTAATTCGGTGTGTACATAGTACATACCAATGTCTCGACCGAGTTCGTTGGCCAGCTTCATCCGCCATTTTGTTTCAAAATGGCGGCCATTTAAAAAAATTTTAAAAAATTTAAATTTTAAATTTGGTACCAAAGAATTGAAAATGGAAAAATATTTTTTTCTTATGTATTTGACCTTTATACAAAGATTCCGGAGCAGTTTTTGTTTCGTCTATATCTTAAAAAATGGCTGAGTTATAGCATTTTGAATTTCTAGCGTGTCTGACATTTTGCAACGTCCTGAATTTTGTCACGCGATAAAAGGCGTATTTATAAACCGATTTGGATGTAACTTCGTTTGTACATAGTACGTACCAATGTCTCGACCGAGTTCGTTGGCCAGCTTCATCCGCCATCTTGTTTAAAAATGGCAGCCATTTAAATTTTTAAGAAAAATTTAAATTTGAAATGTGGTACCAAAAAATTGAAAATTGAAAAAATATTTTTTTCTTATGTATTTGACCTTGATACAAAGATTCGGGAGCAGTTTTTGGTTCGTTTATATCTTAAAAAATGGCTGAGTTATAGCATTTTGAATTTCTAGAGTGGCTGACATTTTGAAACGTCCTGATATTTGTCACGAGATAACAGGCGTATTTATGAACCGATTTGGATGTACCTTGGCGTGTATATAGTACATACAAATATCTCGACCGAGTTCGTTGGCCAGCTTCATCCGCCATCTTGTTTCAAAATGGCGGCTATTTAAAGAAATTTTAAAACTTTTAAATTTAAAATGAGATACCAAAAAATTAGAAAATGAAAAACATTTTTTTTGTATGTGTTTGACCTTAATACAAAGATTCCGGAACAGTTTTTCTTTCATCTATATCTAAAAAAAATGGCTGAGTAATAGCATTTTGAATTTCTCCATTGGCTGACATTTTAAAACGACCTGATTTTTGTCACGCGATAACAGGCGTATTTATGAACCGATTTGGATGTAACTTGGTCTGTACATAATACATACCAATGTCTCGACCGAGTTCGTTGGCCAGCTTCATTCGCCATCTTGTTTCAAAAGGGTCGCCATTTAAAAAGAAAATTAAATTTAAAATTCAAAGTGAGGTATTAAAAAATTGGAAAATGAAAAAGATTTTTTTATGTGTTTGGCCTTGATACAAAGATTCCGGAGCAGTTTTTGTTTCTGAAAATTTGTTCTTTTGTCTTAAAAAATGGTTGATTTATAGCACTTTGAATTTCTAGCATGGCTAACATTTTGAAACGATCTTGTATTTGTCACGCGATAACACACGTATTCGCCTATTTCGATGTAAGAAGGCATGTGGATAGTATACATCAACACCTCGACCAAGTTTTCTGGCCAGATTCATCAGCCATCTTGTTTCAAAATGGCGGCCATTAAATTAAAATATATATATATATTTAAAATGAGGTGCAAAAAAATTAGAAATTGAAAAAGGTTTCTTTCTTAAGTATTTGATCTTGATATAAGGATTCAGGAGCATTTTTTGTTTGTCTTTACCTTAAAAAATGGCTCAGATGTAGCAGTTTCAATATCTATTGTGGGTGACATTTTGAAAAATCTGATTTTTTGCATGCGACAGCACTCCTATATATCAACCGATTCCGATGTGAGTGAGCATGTGCATAGCAATTACTAAGGTCTCGACCAAGTTCACTGCTTAGCCTCATCCACCATGTTGTCTTAAAATGACTGGCACTTTAAGAAATTGCCGAATTTGGCAGCCAAATATACGTTACTTTAAAGAAAAGCAGCTTGGATAAAGCTGACTAATTTCGCGAAATTCTCATTCATTATGTATTGATAAAAATTAGTATTGAATCTCCTATATTCGGTTTCCACTAAATTGAGCTTCGTGTGTTTGAATGATATAAGTTGGCTTTTTAAAAATAGGGATTATGAAAGCCACCTCTTCCTCCCGGCACTGGCCGGAAGGACTTTTTAATTTCAGATTCGGATTCTACCGGAAAAAATCCGCAACTTTTGCTTTTAACTTTTTTGTCGAATCTTTGTAGGTGACGGTGTAATTCGGCAAAATGTGTCAGATACGTATTTTTTCCCCCTAACTAATATTTCACAATCACAAAATGTGATGGGCCAAAGCTTTCGTCGCTAAAGCGGTCGCCTTAGCTGGAATTGTGTTTGTCGAAACTTATCAATGGCGGTTGTTTTGATGACAAAAGTGCTTTATATGTTTTGCCATGAAAATTAATCGAAATATATTAAATTATATTTGTATTTGTGTTTTTATTTTATCCATTTAATCGATTCTAATCAATTAACTTGCTTTTCTTGTTATTTTGATGTGCAAAAATGCTCCTCATCTTCCGAACAGAAGAAAAAATAATTTTCATTATTTGCTAGAGGTAACGTAGATATTCTGCACTACGATGGGTTCTGATTTTTTTTTTAACCCTTTCACCGCGCAACCCGAGATCTCCTCGGTGATTCATTTTTTTTCCACTGGCGACTCGGACCACTTTTTAGATACAAAAAAAATCCATATAAACTTTAACAGCATCTACAAGAGAAATATACTGCAAAATTGATTTTCTTAAAATAGTGGTGCGAGAATATAAAAATTGTCTCCGGTGACAGCCCTGATGTAACCTGATTTAAATGTAACGGGCGCAAGTTTTTGAACATTTTTTGATAAGAAAATTACGCAGCGAGAGGGTTAATACTCTAAATAGCGGTGAGGATATTGGTGCATGAGATTTTTTTGCTATTACTATAGGACATAAAATAGTAACACATAGGATATAAAAAAAGTACATATAATTTCTGTTGTGTGCTGGCGGAGCAACGAATTGGGGAAGTAGTGTAAATTTCAAGTGGTGGTGGGATTGGAGATTTATATCATTTATTAGTTACTGACACTATAAAATAACATTAGCGCAAAATTTTTTTCAATAATTCTAATAAGTGTAATATTTTTTTGTAAATTGATATATTTGTTCAATTTAACTTTTTATTCATAATTTTTAACAATAGAAAAATTTTGATATTTTAAACTTTTTAATTAAAAAATAATTTAACTCTTTAACTTCGTCGGGATTTGTGATGCATATATGTATCGCCAAAAGGTGTATGTGGAAATTGTTTTGGACACTATTAATAAATGAATAATAATATTTGACTTTTTTAATTAAAGAATTTTTTGGTATTTCACAAGTAAAGAGGATGGCATAAAAACACGATGTATTCCAAATAAAACTTGTGAACGCGATGCTGTCTCGAAAGGATTAAGGTGTAATGATTATTTGCTAGGGTACACGACTTTTTAATTTTCATATAGAAGGAAAATGTAGAAAATTGTATATTTATTTATTATGACAATAAAATAAGAAATATCACAGAAAATATAAACTAAAACATAATTGGCGAAATAAATTAAAAACAAATCAGTTTATTTTATACAATTGTTAAGCCCGAGAAAATATTTCATTTTATTAACATATTTCATTCAGTTAAATCTACGCTCAGTGCTAAATTTTTGTAACAAATATGTTAAACCAATTGAACAATAATATATATATATATATATATCAAAGAATATTATATAAAAAACACATTAAAAACTTGGGATCGTTAAAAAGAAATCTAGATAAATTTTAGACTTTTTTTTCATTTTTAAGTTGCAAATATTTGCACTGCAGATTTTGTATTATGCTTATGATGAGTGTGTACTAAATGATAAGGCACATGTAAAATACAAAAAACATTTAAAAAATTATTTCGACTTAACTTGAAGAGAACATAAGTTTTTAGGATATTTAAATTATCATATTGTTTGAATTTTTAATGTTCATTTGTTTTAACAATTAGCTGCGCGGAGTAATTCTGTTTATAAACTGATGAAACGATAGACTGTCTTCAGAATTTATAAACGAGTTTATTAGAAAATGCAAACTTTCTTAATTTCAACTACGTTATAAATGGAAAATTTTAATTACATATTCTGGGTACCAGTAAAATAAAAATTATGTGTCCTTTTTTTAAGGAAATTGCCCGCAAAATTGCTAACTTATTTCTTACAAAAATTTAACATTAAACGTAGAACTAACTGAATGAAATATATGATTAAATGTCCCTTCTCGGACATAAAAAATGTAGGAAGTAAACTGATTTGTTTGTTATTTGTTCTGCAAGTAACGTTTTTGTTGATATATTTTTTTCACATTTGTTATAGTACTATAATGATTAATAATTAATTAAACAATTTCTACATTATCATTCCCATATTAAAATTAAAACGTCTTCTACCCCAGGAAATAATCAACAGAGCTTAAAGAGTTAAATTATATTTTAAATTCAAATGTTTAAAAGATCAAAGTTTTTCAATTTTTTAAAATTAATAAATTTAAAATTATGAAAAAAATGTTAAAATAAAATATATTAATTTACAAACAAATATTACATTTATTAGAATTTCTTAATGTTTTCTGCCCTACTTGATAGTCAGTAGTTACAGTAACTAAATAATCATCTAAACCTATAATCCCACACTCCACCTGAAACTTACGCTACTTCCCATCCTTTGCTCAGCCAGAACAAAAAAGAGTTTATATGTTGTTGTTTTTTCTACCTATATGTTATTCTATAGTAATAATTAAAAAAAATTCATAAACGTCCATCCGGACCCGAATTAAATGGTTTTTTAACAGCAGAAGACATCGAAACGCAGAATATCAACACAACCCGCCCCCAAATAATGAAGACTACTAATTTTTCTGTTCAGTAGGGGAGGTGCATATTTACTCGTTAAAATATCAAAATAACCAGTTCATTATTTTAAAATGATCGACTAGGATAAAAAGAAATGCAAATAGAAAACCAATTTAATATATTTCTATTAATTATTATGGAAAAAAGCATATAAAGTGTCATCAAAACTATTTCCAAAAATGGCTTTCGAGAAATACTATTCCCGCAAAAGACGGCAACTGTGACGTCTAAAGTTCTGACCAATCACATTTGTACATGTCAAAACCTGGTTGGGAAAATTAAAATATGTATCTGTCTTATTTGCCCGATTATACCGTGATGAACGAAGATCCGAAAAAAATGTTAATTACAAAAGTTACGTATTTTTGTACGTAGAACCCAAATCTGCAATAAAAAATGTGGGTTATCTTTCAAGATTTCAACGTTGGACCCCCTCTGACCGCCGATGGGATCGGTTGCGGGTGTCAAATTTGTTATCACGGAGTAGCTTTCAAAAAATAATTAAAAAGTATTTTTTAGTTTTTCAATCTGATATGTATTTCTCGAGTTATTCGAATATTTTCAAACTTTTCGCACCCCCTGTATATATATATTCATTAACAATTGAAATAATGAGGAACGAGCTTAAAATTTTGAAAGTAAACAGCATCGATGGGACAATTTTCAAAAATAATACGAGTATTATTTACGAGTACTCAAATTTTAATGGAGAATTGTAATAAAAAAAATAGAGAATTTTTGAAAGAAACGGTTTTAGAATTTCCTCATTGAGTGAAGTGAAATTTATTATTTATTTAGTAATACTAGATGTTGTCATTAAGTTTTTTCCTGAATCGCTTATTGATATTTTGTTATATTCATACGAAAAACTCGTGGTACCGAAGTGTTCATATTAAGCGGTATTTATTGCATATATATACATGTGTGCCTCTGTTTTTTTTTTTTTTTTTTTTTTTTTTTGTGCTCTAAATACTATATGAAAGATTCATAAATAAAACTTTTTTAAATTCATCTATTTGAAAATCACTAATATGGAAGAATAAGCAAATCTCTTTATGCGAAAAATCAATTTTTAATTCTCACTTATATTGAAATTAGTTTCTTTAATTTAAACTGGGTGAAATTTGAGTTAGCAAACATTTTATGCATCAATAACTCTTAACTTAATTAAATGTCGACACCTAATTTGAAATCAATAAAGATAAAACTTTAATCGTATTCTGCAACCTTTGAAATTGAAATATTTTTTTCCTCTTATTTTAAAATAATTTTCTTTCTGTAAATATTTTAATGCATACTAAATGTGTAGAGAAATCTAATATTGATACTTTAAGAGTTAATTAGATAAAATTCTTTTAAGATATGGAACACTCTTATTAATTAGTCTTCAGGAAAATTTAATTTAAGAGATTTAGTTCAGTGCTTACATAATTTGTATTTCTCGCTGTGTAGTATTTTGCATGTTTTTAAAATATTTAACAACGGTTAATAGAATTTAACCTGATTTATCGATATTGATATTATTTGACAGTAAAGATAAATTTTCAGGGAATTTCACTTTTCGTTTTATTTGTTGTTAAAAAGGTTTTTCATAAATTAAACACAGCGTAATTTAAATTAGCAAACATTCGGTACATCAATCATGCTCACCTGCCTGTAGCGTTGACACTTAATTGCAAATCAATACAGATCAAATTTATTTATCGCTTAGAAGTTTGGAAATATTTTTTATTCTCACGTTAGAGTGAATTACATGGTATTAATATCGTAATGAATTTTAAGAATAGACTCTAAAATAATATTCATAAATGAAGAGAAAATATAAGATTTCTTTTACTTACTGGAAGTCCTTTCAGATAAAGTCTATGCAAAATTTTCATTCAAGAGATGAGATTTAGTGCCTATGAGCCTATTTTTAATTTTTTACTCTGTAGAGTTTGATTTTTAAAAATTGCCTAATTAAGATTTATATCTAATTGATTTTTAAATTTAGTTTTTAATTGTTCATTGATTTCGAAATTATTACAGAGGTCATTCCCTTTTCTGCAGAATAAAGGTTTGATTTTTCCTCTATTTAAAACGGCGGTTGTCTGTAAATTAAACGTCAAGCACTATATAAACGATAAATATTTCGGTTATTAATGACTTTTAATTATGTTTTGACGCCTAATTTCAAATCAGATCAAATGTTCATAAGCACTTAGAAGATTTAACATGAAAATGTTCTTATGACGTACATTACTAGAACTTAAATCGTAGTAACATATTAAAGGCTTTTAGGAACGTAGTAAATACCATTATTCGTATTTAAATAAATAAATAAATAAAATTTCGTTAACTTACGGAATACTTTTATTGAGATACACTTGTTGAAAATCCCTTATATGTTAAATAACTGCCTAAATGTGACAAATGTGGTTATTAAGAAAAAAAAAAAAAAAAAAAAAAAAAAAAAAAAAAAAAAAAAAGACAAAAGTAAAATTTATAATAAAATAAATATCTAATGTCTGAAATAGTTGTTACTTATTAAAATTTAATATTTCAAGAAAATTATGAATTTTCTGGATACCAATATAAATTTATACACAATATATACACTTTTTCTTAATTTTTTCATATAAAATTTTCATGGTACCAACTGATAAAAATTATAACTCATTAGAAGTTACCACATATTGATACTGAAAACATACAAGAAATTCTTATATTAGAAGACCACATAGAGGCATCATAACGTAGTAACTCTACGGATATTTTTTGTTGATTTAATTATGACGGCATTGGGATAATTGTATTTTCAAACTTGAAGTTCTTATTGACATATTTTGTCTAATGTTTGCGGGTAATATGTTTATTATATATATATATATATATATATATATATATATATTCGCATCATTTAATCCCAGATACGGTTAAATTATACAGGGTGTCCAATCTCAACGGTGTCAAATTGCTAATTCCTAAACCGTTATTTATAGACATATAGTTCCAATTACAAAAATGTTTTAAATCAGGTAAAGAAATATTTTAAAAGCGATTTGGGTCAATAAATGTATTTCTTAAAAAATTACGAAATTTAAATTTTTATACGGTCCCCCCGGTCCTATAAGTTATATTTAGTAAAATTTTCCTATTAAAACTGACAAGTTAGAGAAAAAATAGTTCCATTCATATAACATTAAAATTGTGCGAGTTATGAAACTTTAAAAATGCATGACCTATACCACTTTTGTGCATCTGAACACAGATGTTTTTCGCCATGCTTTGAGGGTTCATATACCAAGTGATTAAAGTATTCGAAGGACTTGTTTCATGTGTACCTGAACTTTGAAAAAAATCGCACAAGCATTACGATTGATTTAACGTTTATAAAGTGTCAGATTGACTTACATAATTGTATGCTAACATAATGTTTTATTTTGTAAGGAGTTGAGACTGTTTCTTTTCATGATTTGTTTTAACAAAAATTATGTTATTTTTTCTCAGTTTTTATTTAACTTCAACGATCGTATGTATGTTTTACCAGTTCAAAATTTATACTAGAACTTTAACTCATTTTAAAATAACCGATCGAGATTTAATTTTACATACTGACGTAAATCCGATGACAATCTAATGTTGTGATTTTCGGTGGATAATACATATAATTATTTTACAGAATAACACAAAAAAATTCGAATATATTACAGCCAAGATGTTTAAGAAAAAGTTTTAGATTAGATAACACAAGACTGCGATGGCAATGGTTGTGTTTTTTAACTTTTATGTATTTTTTTAGCATTGAATCCGAAAATTACCTTAATTTTTAATCATCGTGTAAGGTTGTTTCGTATTTCATAAACTGTCAAAATTTGAAAAAAAAACAAAAATCGTATACTATAAAACAGAGGAGATGACTGTATTTTTTAACGTTTGATAATCGATTTTTTATGCACTTTTTAGCACTAAATCTGAAAATGACCTTAATTTTTAACCATCGTGTTAAAATTTTTTTGCACATCGTAAATGACAAAGATAAAATATAGCGAAAATCTTATATTATAAAACAGTAGTAAAACTTTTTTTTTATTAAATTTTAGTTCATTCAATATTTTTTTTTAATTTTTTGACTTAACCTGGGATTCTTACAGCTAAACAGCTAAGATGTCCCATGAGGTGTGTGTGTGTGTGTGTGGTGTGTGTGTGTGTGTGGGGGGGGGGGGGTGTTTAAATTTTAAATTATAATTTTCTAACTTTGAAATTTACAATTTTCGAAAAATCCTGACGTGAAGTTTAAAAATGAAAGTCATTTGCGGATTCAGCGGTAAAAAATACATAAAAATCAATTATCAAAAGTTAAAAACACAACAATGACATCAATTTTATAGCATCAAATTTTCGCTATTTTTTCTTTTTTTTTAACTTAAAAATGTATGATTTGGAAAAAAATCTTTACGTGATGGTAAAAAATGCGAAAACTCCTCACGAGATGGTTAAAAATGAAGGTCATTTACGGATTCAGAGGTGAAAAATACATACAAATCAACAAAAGTTAAAAACACAACAATGACATCTATTTTATAGTATCAAATTTTCACTATTTTTTTTTTAACTTTAATATTTATGATTTGCAAAAAACCTTTACTTGATGGAAAAAATGAAGGTCAATTTAGGATTCAGTGGTACAGAATAGATAAGAATCAATTATCAAATGCTAAAAGTGTTAATTTTCATCATTTTATTTTACAAAAATTCTGTTTTTTCCCCCTTCTTATATGCTTATTATAAATTGTGTATTTTGCACTAATATGACAGAATGATAAAGAATTTCAAATTTATATTACAATGTTAATTTTACTCTCAACCATTTTTTTAATGTCTGGAGAAATTATATTTCTACTAACTTTGTAAAAGACCCTTGCAAATTGCAGCAAAAAATATGATCCAACTTTAACAGTTATTACTCGGTCAATTCTAATCGTAGAATAACCGGACTTTTTTTTGTCTTAAATGTCAGTGTAACAGGGAAATTTTATTAAATATAACTTATAGGACGGATAGGATATTTTAACTTCGTATAAAAATTTTAATTTTGTAATTCTTTAAGAAATGTTTTTATTGACCAAAATTGCTTTTAATGTATTTCTTTACCACATTTAAGACATTTTTGTAATTGGAACGATATTTCTATGACTAACGGTTTAGGAATTAGCCATTGGACACCGTTGAGAGCAGACACCCTGTATAATCAGCACTATCATTTTAAGGCCTTTAAATAATTACAATTGATTCAAATTATTAATTCTTTGATACATAAATAGGTCATGGTTGCAGCTATTAACGTCCTCTACATATTTGAGAAAGAATATATTTAATATATTGATTATCTAACACATTGACATGTTAATTCGCACAAAGACTTTGTAGCAAAAGTTTTTGGGATTTTGGTTTGTCTGTTGTCTGTTTTTATGACTTCGGTTTTCTGCATTTTCTATATGATAACTGCATACGAAATCTGCGTATAATTCACGTTAAACTATTATCTATTTTCAAGAGAAAGAATCTCAGAGATGTTGATAATATTGCGCACAAAATCAATTCTACTAAATGTTAAATGATTGACGTTTACGTTTCTTAAAATATATTACATTAACATGATGATGATGATAGACGTACGGGAAGAGAGTGATTTAATAAAATAAACAGAACTGCGGTGAATAATAATAATACATATTTTCTCTAATAAAGTTCTATCCATTAAAATGCTACTTCTACTTTCAATTCAAATAATTATTGGATCTCACATTTTCCAAACGAAGTGACGTATTTGTATAAATAATCAGCAATTAGTTATTAAAAAACAGTCTGTGATGAAGATCTTGCAAAAGCTTGAAAGTACTAAAAAGTTTTATATAAAATATATATTTTCTCATCATCTCTTTTATTATTTTAATCACCTTTTAAGTAAAATAGTGAACTTTTTAGAGTTCATATACTATATTTTATGTTTGAATCAAGGTAAAATATTGCGTTTAGCCTTATGATATTATTTACGTTTCCTTTACAAGAACGCACAAAATATTTTCATGATATCCTAAACTTCCTATTTCTATCGCTAGTTCGAGCAAAAAAAATATTTTATGAAAATTAAAAAGTTTCACAGCGCTGTACAAAAGACGCAGAAAATAATCATTTTAAACACTAGACTTGCAGACTAATTTCTGCAACAATCAGAGTACCGTCATCAGTTTAAACGAGAAAGAAAAAAATCATTGGTCAAGCATAGATTATGAAACACTTTCCAACATATTCAGAATATTGATACAAATCTGCACCGTTTAATTCATCCTTATGGAAACACGTAATACATTTGAAAATCCAATTTTAGCTGTTCCCATCTGCAATCGGGAAATTATACGGAATTCTTTTATCGGTCCTGTATATATTGCATTGCCGTATTTTATAGCAATCATTGTAGTGAAATTCAGTGATTTATATCAATTTCAATACATTTAAAATAGCGCAATGTCATTAAAATACACTGCAGACTATATTTACCCCTTGAGTATAATGTAACGGAATGTAACTGTTCAGTGCCTCTGTAAATGAACTATTAATCTCACATACTTCATATACAATACCAAACATGCCTTGTTGACCCTAAATAAAGTTTATCAATTCCATGAAAATCCGAGTATATTTACTGGAGTTAGAGCGTGGATAGACGGACAGACAAACGGAATGCATAAACACTTTTCAAATTGTTAAAGAAAAAGAATTGTTCAAGTGTTAAAGAATTGAAATATGCAATTTGGTTTTTAAATATAGACAAAAAGAGTATTCCAGATTTATTGACCAATAGAATTACAGGAAATTACTATGAACAGCCAAATAAGAAAATACATTCGAAAACATACTGGTAATATAGAAAAATGTTAGTTGAAATTAGGAAACGGAAGTTCTCATAAAATATTTCTAAAATTTATAGATTGACGGAATAGCGAGAGTATTATTGATAACTAAAAAACTATTTTTAAAGACCTTAAATTCTTCAAAACGTTATACGACATAAGGGGAGACTAGGGAATGTTGACCCACTTTTTACAAAATGATTATTTATTTTTAAAATATTAAACGTAGAATAAAGTTTTATATGTCATTTTATTCGTTATACAATCAGTTATGAAAATAAAATTGCTACATAACTGTAACATATAAGAAATTTAAAAATGAATGATTTTAATCACGAAAAATTATTGGTTCAAGGCTCCCCACATATGGGAGGGTTGACTCACTATATGGGAGGCTTGACCCACTTCGTTTTATATTGCAATATTTGTGAAGAGAAATAAAATCAGTCTTAAAAAAGCAAAATAACTTTATGCTACATGCTTTAATTATTATAAGAATTTTTTTTTAAATATGATGCTTAAACAAAAGTATTCAGGCGCAATCGCAAGTCAGAAAAGAAAATTTTTGTGTTAAACAGGAATTTGTCTGAGCAGGTATAATTGCACAGCAGAGAAAATGAAATTTTAACATTTAAGGCAATATTCTGTTAGAGACAGGTTTCGTTTCCATAGTGTTTCCTGTTATTTCCGGATTTAGGAGCCACTGTCCCACCTTTTTTTTTGTCTCCTTGTCCTATTTTTTGTGACACTCGACCTCACAACTCTAGTTGACACATAGTTTGGCTTCATCTCACTGTATTCACCCTGGTGAAATTTGTCTACATACCTTCCTAAAGCTTGTCGATCAATGCTATGTTCTTTTGCAGCTGCATGAGCACATAACATTATCATTAACATTATTTTAAACTTTAATGGGTAAAGTACTTTCAGTACTAAAATGTTGAAATAAATGACTGGCACCGGAATTTATGAACAAATTTATTTGGAAATAAGAAAAAGGTTATATTTCACGTACATATTAAATGGAAAAGATTTTAGCAAAATTCTGGTGCCATTATGACTTTTCGGAATTAAAATTAAGTGGTTTTATAAACATATCATGCTCCTGAAAGGGTTAAGACTTCTGCTTTCATCATTTCTAGTCCTTTCTATTCTTTCCCACTGTTTCTATTTACATACTGTAAGTAATATTTAAATGGAAAAAAAGTTCCTATCAACTTTCCCATTTTCTAGTAATTTTTGACATATTTCTTTAGTCAGTTTTAAACATTTTCTTTTCCTTTACACCATTTTACTGTAACTTTACAGAATAAATTTACATTCTTTTATATATATAAACATTAACTTTTCATTATGCACAGCGTATAATAAAAAGATTTCCAAAACTACATAATTAAGGCAACCTTGAGCATCTGGTCAAACCTCCCTCACATTGACTGGATCAAGTCTCCCTACATAGACCTTTTCTAAAGAATAACACATTATTATGTTAAGACTAACTTTCTCTAAAATTTTTATGCCTGTAATGAAAGCTAGACATTTCCGCATTACTTTAAACCTACTTACTTAATTTTTTTTAAATATAATTTATCTGAAAAAAGCTTACAAAGTATTTCTAAAAAACACAACTTTTAGGTTGAAAACGCCTCACAATTAAATTTTTTCACACCTATTTTGGTTATCTCTATATAACGAAGATTGTTGTTTGAGCATTCTGGTAGCTTCAGTTGACACCTATTGATAAAACTCCGAAATTATTTTAAATATGAAAATTGATGGGTGGGTTAAGCCTCCCGTATGGTCAACCGTCCCTAGTCTCTCCTATACAAAAGGACTTATCTCTTAGCAACGTTTTTTTTTTAGTTTCTTGTTTAAGAATATATTGCTTGTGATCTTTTATAGGACACTTTAAAGCCCTTGTGTGAGATAACATTGATTGAATAAGAATTAGAAACCTCTAATGGGTCTTTAGCTTAGATGGACGGAATACATTGACAGGCGAAAAAAATATCTTAAATTCATATTTTTAAAATTTTTAGCATTAGGATGACTTTATTTGGGAAATTAAGGTGAAAAAAAAATGCCAATAATGGAAAGAAAAGTAGATTGAGTAAACCCTAAGAAAGGGGAAACTGTAGTTTAAATAGAGCAATAAAACTTATGGTAAGCTCCATATTTCGCACTGTTTTAAGATATTGCACTTTAGGTTTAAAAGATTGAGAATCACAAAAAAAACGTGCCTTACACGATTTAGAAAGGACGTTGTTTGGCTAAGAGTATGATGTAAGTGAACGTGTGGTAGTAGAGAGACAACAAAATTTTTCAATAGAGTGATGTAACGAAGCCCTTATCTGTGAGAATGACAAAGGTGTCAAGAGAAAGAAAGTGCACCAATATTTTTGTCTTAATAAATGATGAAAATGGTTAATAAGGGAAACAGAAAATAATAATTCACTCCCTTTTCCGGAAACCCCTGTCACTGAAAAAAGGCTTCGCTACATCCCTGTATAGCACAAAATGTGTCTCCTGTATAGCACAAAACGTCTCTCCACCGCTTCATACTCGGTCACGTCGTTTTGATTAATATATTTGAAATACAAAATTAGAAATGAAAAATGTAGCCTTTTTAGAATACTGAAACATTCATGCACGCTTCTTTACAAGAATATTGTATGCATTATTTTGAAAGGAATTAACATTTTTTTTGACAATAAATATAACAATATCTTTGCAAGAGAAGACATAATTAGATAACATAAACGACAAACTGTTTAAAAAAAATGTTTCCGGCTTAGAACAAAGGGTAATTAGGAAAACAGTCTTAAGTTAGAAAAATGCTGTAATTAGGTACGAATGGAGTAATTATTACGTAAAAGGATAGCACTGTGTGGTGCAAATAATAAATTTGTTTCAACTGTATACGTTTGTTTCTAAATAATGATATTCGTAATTATTTAAACTAAGAAAATGGTTTAAAAGAAAGTTTATGTTTATTGTATAATGCTGTAAAATGTAAATTAAATTCTGGTTTAAGTTTAACACAGTTAATATTGATAAACAGAGTATATATAAACATTTCTCAATTTGATAAATTTTTAATATGTTCATTTAATGGTAAGCTTGACTATTAATTTAAAAATATATAGTGTTTGGGAAATGTCAAAAGAATATTCCAAGTTAAATATAGATACCTTAATATTTAACTTTAATTAATCATTTTTATATGAGATAATTTAAAGTTTAAGTCGAAAACGTGGAATTAAACTAATTCAGATCATAAAACACGTCAGTTTAAAAAAATAACCTGAAATCAAATAAAAATTATGAAAAACTAGCATTTATATCAGATAAATAAAATCTGTGGTAAAAGGATAATATTTTTGCTTAATTTATATAGACATGGTATATAAATTACCCGTGTAAATGAACTTAGTTAATATGAGGTTATTCTCAACCACGGTATTATAGAAACATGGATCGAGAGACAATGTAATGGAAATGTTTTAAGTAGCATGCAAGTGCTTTCTTTAACAAGAAAAGATATCTCTGGACAAATTCAAGTCATGAAAACTATTGACGGAAATTTTCCACAGAGAGATTCAAAATAAGTTTACAAAATGACATGGCAAATCAGGCATACAGTCATAATAAGAAATCACATAGGAACATGGGTGCACAAACCATTTATTTAGCCGCAAATACAAGGGTGTTTCATCCTAACTGAACCCGGGTTCACGGTAATAATTTCGAGAAAAACAAAAACATTGTAAGGAAATGTAACGATATGTACCTTGCTTTGTGTGAAATGTGAAAACATCTTGAAAATATCTGGAAAAAATGACCCTCAAGCAATCGATGATAACGTATGAATTGGTAATCACAGTCCAAAATGTGGGGCGTCAAGTGCATACTGTTAGCACGTATAATGCAAACTTCTACCACATCCGATTGGTGTTATCAGATTATTAACAAATGTGAGAATATCTGTTAAATATTTTATCATAATATACTTCAGTTTTCTTAAAGTTATTATCGTCAATACAAATTGAGTTAGGATGAATCGCACTATATTTATGACTTAATAAAACAGACTGAGTAATGACAAAGTAATTATGACTGAATAAATAATGTGGTTTGCGACCCTTTGTTCCCATGTGATTTTCATCATGTTTTATGCCTGATTTGCCACGTCCTTTTGTAAACTTTTTTTTTAATCACCGTGCATATCAGTCTAATCAAGCGACAGTTGAATGCATTGGCACCTTAAATCAGCTGAAATTCAATGAACACGCATACTCATAATACACGAAAATTACGTTTAATAAAGTACTGACAAAAAAAGAGATTCCAACACTCACTTAAAATCGTAACATGCTGTGAAATTACTGTACTTCAGTTATTTAAATTGCCTTGGTAAAAAAAAAAGAGAGAAAAACCCTCTTATTTCCCTTAAGGGGCACGGGACACAATTTAAAATAATTTTTATTTACAGAGTTAAAATTTTGAATTTTTTTGTGATGCTCGACCATCACATTTGTAAACAAAATCACATGATAAAACTTTATATATATATATTTTTTTTAATTTTAATTTAAAATCGTTATATCTCGAAATATTATTTGTAGAATTTGAAATTTTTGACATTTAAATAAACAGAAATATATAAGTTTGAATTTTGATTCAGCATTTTCAAAAATATTAATTTAAAAAATGTTTAAAAATATTTAAAGTAAGAAAAAAAAAAAAAAAAAAAAAAAAAAAAAAAAAAAAAAAAAAAAAAAAAAAAAGGTGTAACATTTTTTTTTAATCATATTTTCAAAAGTAAATATTTTTTCTAATTTGCTGAATCAAAATTAAAGTAAAACAATTGAAAAAGACATGTTCCAAGTTTTAACAATTTATCTTTAACTGTTCTTGACTTATAACGATTTAAATAGAGAAATGGTGAAAAAAGGCATCCTGACGAAAAACGCATTTTTGCATGAAGTCGTTTCCGTGACAACCATTGCTCGAAAGCTAAATTTTGAATACAAACCAAAATGAAAAATTTAGTATTTCCTGTTCTAATAAAGATTGAAACATGATTTAAACATCATTTTAAGCAGAAAAACACAGAATTTTATTTTTTTATGTAACACACTTTTTTTAGAAAATTTGGAGATTTTTTTGTCGGTGACCCTCTTGAAGGAAACAGCTTTTATCTATTTTATAAAAAACATGCGTGATACTTGAAATTATTTTTATCGTGTTTAAAAATAAAGCAGGAAAATAGCCCATTATACATTGTTTCTAAAATATGATTCAGCAGTATTTTAATCATCGTTGAATGATTTAAAATTTACATGCAGTTACATATTATTAACAAGAAAAATAAGAAAGATATTAACAAGAAAGTTATTGTTCAGAAAAAAAAAAAATCTAAAACTTTACTATATTTATAAACGTTCCAAATAGAACATTTTGATAATTATCCAACAGCATTGCTTGTATCATTATTTACCATGGTTAATAAAAAGGAATATTAACCGGTATATAAAATTGTTTTTAACCTTGATGTGAGCCAAACAGATGTTTTAAATTCTAACATATTAATACACGTAAATTAGATTTTCTTATATTTTATCATGCAATTAAAAACACAGGCGATATGTCAGGGCGATGTAGAAATGTCGATTAAAGAAACAGACATTTGTATTTTATAGTGCAATTTTATTGAAAAAAATTATTCTAAATGTCCAAAAAACACTTCTGAATGTCCATAAAACAAATACAATCATCTATTTGTTTTTAAAAGGTTCGGATGAATAAATAAACATAATTAAAATATACCGTACCATTAAGCCTTTATCTACTGAAATAAGTACCATTAAAACAAGTTTTTATAAAAATCATTTAATACATCGATTAGTAGCAATACAGTTTAGAATAAGTTACACATGCATTATTTTATCTTGTTCCAAAAAGCCTTATTGGTTACACAAAACAAAAATATTTGTAAAAGGATGATTTATTTTGCCTTTGCATCTTTTCAGCTCTCTTAGCATTGGTGAGGGGGGATTTTTCATTTCGGAAATATTTCTATATATCTATTGCAAGGACCTTATATTTGTACGTTTCCAAATTCTACAAAATACTAAGAAAAGCATTTAAAATAAAAGATTTGAGTGGGGTTATAAATATTACACAAAATCCCTATAAATTCAAAGTTAATTAATCCTCCTAAATCCTTTTAAAATTTATTAAATGGTTATTTAAATCTTCTAATGTAGTTTCAGAAATTCACAAAAAATGCTTTAGAAGATAAAATTTTCGTGAATTCATAATTCAATACATAACGGATTAATGTTTGTGGTTATAAAACTACTTAAAAATGTAGAAAGTATAAGAAAATCAAATTTTCCATTGTAAAAATAAAATCATCGCAAAAAATTAGGCAATTTTTTAAACAAGAAAATTGTTAATTGTTTCTAATCATTTTTCGATAAAATGAAATAAATAAATCTGTATATCAACAATATTTGATTAATTTGTTCTTTATTACAAGAAGAAAAATAATTAAACAGTTTCTCAGATAAAATATGCTAATTCAGTTATTTTCATTCATCATAATTATTTTTAAGTTGAGGCTTTAATTTTGCTTAGATTGTTTTTTAAGACTTTGTTTAAGAAAGTTTTAAAGTTTCAGTTTTGAGATAATCTTGTATATTAAATAATTAGAAATTTTTTTTATTGTTTTTCATAAATTGAAAAGTCTGTTCTAAATCTTCATTCAAAACTTTTTATTTTTGATTAGTTAAAAGTTAACACAATTTCTAAAGTTATATATACATCATCATCATCATCATCCTAATCCTACCATGTTTTAAGGCAATAAGCCTGTTCCGACCTCAATCCATTTCTTTCATGGCTTTCCTTTGTCTCTTTTCCCCCTTGGATTGTAATTCAAGATTGCTTTGGGTATCAGAGTCCATCTTTTCCAAGTGGTCCTTCCATTACCTTCTGTAATTTTCCATTGTATTCAATACTGGAATAACCTGAAGTGCTCGTCCGATGTTGTAATCACTCCTTAATTCCTCCATTACCGGACATCCTTCCAAGCTCCTAAAACATTCCACCTCTGAGGATTGTATTTATCTTTCATCATTTTTGTGAGCTTCCATACTTAACTTCCTTATAGTAAAGTTGGTATTGTCATTGTTTAAAAAAATTCATTTTTGTGCCTTTCTTGTATTTGAAGAGTTCTTTTTATATCATTGTCAAAGTCATAAGATATAAGATATATCAAATCCTAAATAATTAAAATGTAAAGTCTACTCTAAAATATTTTTTGATTTTATTCGAATAATCAATATTGGAATAATGTGAAGTTCTCATCCGATGCTGCAATCGCTCCTTATTTTGTAATCACTGCTTAAATCCTCCATTACCGGACATCATTTCGAAGTCCTAAAATATTCTATCTCTGAGGATTGTATTTGTCTTTCATCATTTTTTGTTAGTGTCCATGTTTCACTTCCTTATAGTTAAGTTGGTATTGTCATTGTCTAAAAAAAATTTCATTCTTGTGTCTTTTCTTGTATTTCCAAGTGTTCTTCTTATAATACCACAGATGTATTGAAATTTAAAAAGCTTATTTTGTATATCATTGTCATAGTCATAAGATATATCACATCCTAAATAATTAAAATGTAAAGTCTGCTCTAAAATAATTTTTGTTCTTATATGACCTTTATCCTTAAATATCATTACCTTTGTCGTATGCTTTGAAATCCTTGAATTATAATCTTTTCCAACTTTGTTTAAAGTAAAAATTGCACATTGTAATTTGTCTTGATTATCTTAAGGAGACCTGGTAAGCGAAATTTGGCGAAAAAATCGATTTTTACTTTTTTATCTCATTAAATAGTTTAAACTTTTATCTTTCCGACGATGAGTCACACTTGTTTATACATTAAAAAAAGAAGTGTTGGAATTATTCCTTCTTTCTAAGAGTACTTCACAGCTTAATGGCCATTTAAATCTTTAATTGACTTTTTCTCAAAATTTGGATTTTTCATGTTTGTGTTCCTTTTAATGCTTTTATTATGTTATATTGTATACTTTAACACAGGGATTTCAGGATTTGTTGACAATTATTTTTTTCATGCAGTGAAATCTTACTAAAAATACTAATTTAAAAATGCCTTTCAATAAATATTCCATAATTAATTTTCAGATTCACTTAGAAAGAAAATGGTCTGTTTAAATACTGAAAGAATGTTACTCAAACTATTCTAAAAATTCTAGACCTCTATATTTCACGATTTCGGAGAAGTTACATAAAGTTGGCGCATTTTAACATAGCAGAGATAGAGCTTACCCGGTCCCCTTAAAATAGACAAAGATCATCTGAAAATAGTATATTGTTAAACATGATGTTTCCGTCGTCTATTGCATTAGATTTAGTTTAGATTTTATCTTTACAATTCTTATAACATAATCAATATAAATTTATTAAATAGATTACTATTTAATAAATAATTGCGGTAAATTTTATTCTTACCATGCACCTTGGTTTATGATTTTTTTTTTTTTCGAAATAATATTTTTTTTTCTGATACAGTTCCGAAACAATAAAAGTTTCTTTATGTAGTCTCTTACTACAATTGACGAGATGTGAGGGGTACCCCATGTTATCCATAATTTCCCAGATTTCTCCTCTATCTACTCGGTCTAAAGCTTTTTCAAAATCTATAAAAGCAACACGCGTTTCTAATTTCAATGCCTGACGGTTTTCAAAAAGTTGTTTCAGAGTGAATATACTGACTATACGAGACCGTACTCTCCTAAAAAAATTTTGTTCCTCTACACTGTAAAAAAAAAACGACATTTTTACAGTACAAAGTTAATGAGATGCAGCAATCTTGTCTTTATAATAGGGCCTGCATATTTAAATAATTCAGAATTTATTCGATCAGTTCCAGTAGTCTTTCGATTTTTCAGAGCTTCCAAAGCTTCATCGAGTTCTTTTCCTCTATAGGGTCTATTTCAACAGAATTCACAATTATATCCTCTGCCTCATCTGTTGTTTTTTCTACATTGAACCATAATTCCTTATAACGTTCAATCGATTCCTTATCCCTAATTACATTAATATTTGTTCTATCTTGTCCCCTGCTATGGAAAAGTTTTAATGCCTTATAGACCATATACTGTGAACCGTGCATATCATTCTCTATATTACTTACGAAACGGTCGCAAGATTTACATTAATTTTTTTTCATAATTGTTTTAACTTTATTTCTATTTACTGTGTAACCTTTTCTCGATTCCTCTGTATGTTATTGTAAGTTTATCAAGTCAGTTCGTTGGTTTTCTTTTGCCGCATTTGCTATGCCTTCGTTCCAGACACATAACCTCCTTTCTTCCTTTTTTCGCTGTCTGGTTCCAAGTGCCTCTAATGCAGCTTTTCTATTTGGTTAAAGTTTTCCATACAGTATTAACATATATATATATATGTTACATTACTAGATCTAATTCCGCGATTTCCTTATCTTATTCTAAATTACTACTTTATATTCACTAAATCCTTATTCTTAAATAATCCCAATCGTTAACTCTGTTAAAGTCCCTTTAAGTTAATGTCTCACTTATCTAAATTCCTTAAATATTACGCTTTTAGTATTCTTAAATTAAATGTTTCATTTCCGCGCTTTTTCTTTCTAGAATGTTCTTTTAACAACCATTTTATTTTCTCTTCAGAATTTTACTTTTCCGCGCATTTCAAAGGTTATCCTTTTTCCCTTCAAATTCATCCGCTCGCTCTGTCCGCACTCTTTTCATGGCTTGGTTTTCTTAATTATTCATTGGTTGAGAGCGCGATCTACGTAATATTTGTATTCCTACACTTGTCGAACAAAAAGCCGATGCTCGCTGTGTTTCAGCAGATTTGAGTAATATTTCTATTTTTCATACCACCCCCTGCTCACCGCCCATTTATTCTATTATCTACAACTTTGTTTAGCCCTAATAACTACTATGAAGAGACGGCTAATATTCTTTGTGGAAACTGCGTCGCCGAAAGATATTTTAATTAATTGCTGAGCTGATATTACGTTTTGTCTCAATTATTTCTGGGGACATTTTCACGGAAAAATGTATTCCATAGCCTTCACTCGTCGACTGCCACAGCTTCCAATCATCATGCAATCTTCGTTATACTAATACAACAGGATCGAATTATTTGTTCTGACAACTTATATTACGCTATTACTGCTGGATGTGTTTCACTACTGCTATCGAGACAGCCAGTAACTTCATTTTCAACTATAAAAATAATCCAATGTCGCTGTTAATGCAACATTTAGTCGACAGGATAAAGAATGAGTACTGTATTATAACATATATATTGAATTTCAAAATTACCGTATATATTATTTTTATCTTCTTAGTTATTATCAGTCGATACTATTGTTGAAGATGTAACATGGAAGATGTTTTGTGTTATTTGTTTTTGTATGTATGGTAAAATTGCAAGTTTACTTTTCCAAACTTTTTCTTGATTTCAGTAAGCAGAGTTGCAAATAACCGGTTTGTTACAGGGTTACAACAGACCAGGTTTATACTCAGGTTTACTCACAAAGCATTACCCAAAACCTGGTTTATTCCTAAAAAAACACTGTTTATTTTCGCGTTTAAACCGGATTTTGTCTAGTCTTTGCAACTCTATTAGTAAGTGGGTTTGTATGATTTCTTATGAGCAGAGACTTTAATACTGAAAGACAGATATAGATGGCAGCACTACGAGAATTGAAAATGACTGGTTTTCTCTGCCTTAAAAATAGAAGACTTTATTCAATTTTTATTCTTATTATTTTAACTCTTTTTTAATTTTAAAATTCCTATTATCCTTTTTCTGTATTATATGCATATTAATCTTGTTTTATTTTCTTTTATTAGATAAATTTTATTCTGTATTTTGATGGTCATGTGCGGACCTGTAATAGAACATTCAAATGTTGTGTTTCTAAAATATTTAATTTATTATAATGAAAACCAAAGCAGAAACGGCTGCAGAATCAAAATTTATTTTTACTGTTAAAGAAATAAAGAGATTTAGCGCTCAAGTTACTGAGGCAATTGAAAATAAAAACTTAAAATTAATTGAGAAGTTAAAGGCTGAATTGATAAGTTTAGAAAATGATTTTAAAAAATCTTATTTTGGCGTAGCTGAAGAAAGTGTAAATTCGTTATACGAGTCCTTTACTGAAGCTAAAGATATTGTTGTTGATGATTTAGTCAAAATTGAACAATTTTTAGAAAATCAAAGCGTAAAATCACAAGAAAATCAAAGTGCAGCTAATAATAGCTCAAATATAGGATTTAGTAATAACGTTCTAAAGCTTCCTAAATTCGAGTTACCCATTTTTTATGGAGATGTCACTCAGTGGATTAGCTTCAAAGAGATATTTTTGACTTCAATTCATAAGAATGAATCTCTTTCAGATCAGTTAAAATTTTCGTATCTTATAGCTAGTGTTAGGAATTATCCTTCAAAATTAATTTCGGGTTTTTCAATTTCTGGTGAAAATTATAAAGAAGCTTGGGAAACTCTAGTTAATAGATATGATAATCGTAGGAATTTGGCATATACATTGCTGTCTAAATTTGTTAATGCCAAACCATTGAAATCGCCCACGCAGAAAACTATTTTAGAGCTTTTGGATACGTGTAATGAAGTAATTCGAAACTTAAAATCCTTGAAATTCGAATTTAATGAATTTGTTGATTTTATTTTAGTGTGTATGGTACAAAATAAATTTGATGAATCCTTAAAAAAGCAATGGGAATTATCCTTAAATAATGATTCATTTCCAACTTATGAAATGTTGATGACATTTCTCGAAAAACAGGCTCGTAGTTTGCAGAACTGTAATAGTGAATTTTTTAAAGGTGAATCCAAATCTAATTTAAAATTTGAAAGTAAATCTCAACATTTTTCAAAAAAGTCTGTCGCCAATGCAGTTGTAATGGATAATGTAAATAAAACTGCAAATCTGTCATGTGCACAGTGTAAATAATCGCACCCACGTCATAAATGCCCAGAATTTTCAAAATTATCTCTTGATCAACGTTGAAATTTGATTAAATCAAAAAAGCTGTGCACTAACTGTTTACGATCAAATCATTTTGTGTCCAACTGTCTTATTAGTACTACTTGCAAGCATTGTAATTACAAACACCTTGCACTTCTTCATCGTGATCAAACTAGCCCTGCATCACAGAATATGTTCAGGCAGCAAGATCGTGTTACAACACCAAATGCTGTTGTTAATTCTAATTAATCTAACTGTTCAAGTTCTCAATCTATCAATGAAAATTCTCAAACATTGTTGGCTACTGCCATTATAAAGGTTAAATCTAAATCAGGAAAATTCGTACCTTGCAGAGCTATGATAGATAGTGCTTCTCAAAAAAGTTTACTGACAAAAGCTTGTTATAGAAAATTAGATCTTCCATCTAGGCCTACAAATCATAAAATCTCAGGAATAAATAATTTAGTCGCAGAAACGGCTCTTTAGGAAGTTTCTGACATTCTCTCTACATTCTCTCTACATTTCAATAATGAAACTTTTCACTTAGATGCATTAGTTGTTAATCAGATTACTACCAATTTGCCAATTTTTTGATTACAACTAAATATTGTCCACACATTGAAGGATTGAATCTTGTGGACCCTAATTTTCATTTATCCAGTCCTATTGATATACTTATAGGCGCAGATTTATTTGCTAACATCATAATAGGGGAATCAATTGTGGGACCTAAAGGATTACCGAGTGCTGTTAATTCTAGACTGGGTTGGATTCTTTCGGGGATCATTTATTCAAATGAATCAAATCAAAATTCATTTATTAGTTGCCATGCCACTACACAGATAAGTTCTCAACTACAAAAATTTTGGGAACTTGAATCGGTTCCTACTTCTGATCCAATTTCTCTAGTTGAAGATAACAACGCGAAAACAGTTTCACGTTCAGAATCTGGAAGATATATGGTAAATCTACCCTTTAAATCTAAACCTGTTCTCGGAAACTCTAAATCTCAAGCCTTAAAACGTTTCTACTTTTTGGAGAAAAAACTTCAAGAAAACCCCTTGCTAAAAGAGCAGTATTTATCCTTCATGCACGAGTATATTGACTTAGGGCACATGGAACTTGTTCCAGATTCAGAAATTTCAAATTCTGATCATTTTTATCCTTCACATTACGGGGTGTTAAAAGAAGATTGTTCTACAACTCGGCTTAGAGTTGTATTTGACGCATCTGCGGTTGGTTCAGAAGGCCGCTCCTTGAATGATTATCTAGAGATAGGTCCAAAATTGCAACCAGAAATCTTTCCTCTACTGTTAAGGTTCAGAATGCATCCAATCGCCTTTAGTTCTGACATCGAGAAAATGTTTAGGCACATTCTCGTCAATCAAAATCATGTAGATTATCAACGCATTCTTTGGAGATTCAATTCAGATGAAATTATTAAAACATTCAGGCTGTTGACCGTTACGTACGGAACTTCTTGCGCTCCATTTTTGGCCATTAGGACATTACACCAACTAGCAAATGGCAATGAGCAAAATCGTAAAGAAGCCTCTCAGACAATTCGGAAAAGTACGTACGTAGATGATCTACTTTCCGGTTCGGATTCAAAGGAAAATGCCCAAAAATTAGTAACTGAGTTAATCGAAGTTATGAAAAGCGGAGATTTTAATCTACGTAAGTGGACTTGTAATGATCCAGAAGTAATTGCTCATTTACCAGATGAAATGAAGGCTTCATCGCAAAAGGTAATTCAGGAAGATGATACCGTTAAAGTCCTCGGACTACTTTGGGATTCTTCCAAAGATGTTTTACAAATTCGTTTCAATGATTTTAATGAAGTAAAAACAAAAAGAGATTTGTTATCAATAGTGGTTACAATATTTGACCCCTTGGGTTTCCTAGCTCCTACTATAATAAGATTTAAAATCATGCTGCAAGATCTTTTGAAAGATAAGATTTCGTGGGATGAAGAAATCCCAGACTCTATACTGCAGGTTTGGATTGAGTTCCTATCAGAAATTCATTTATTAAAATCAATTGAAATACCCAGATATATTAACTCTTATAATCAAAATGATGTCCAAATTCAGTTACATGGTTTTTGTGATGGCTCAGGTAAAGCTTATGCTGCTGTTACTTATTTACGTGTTGTTACTCCTGACGAAGTATCTGTAAATTTGATTGTAGCTAAAACTAAGGTAAACCCTATAAAACCTCAAACACTGCCACGTATTGAGCTTTGTTCTGCTCTTTTATTAGCCAAGTTATGCTCAGACATCATCGATACCTTGCCAATAAACTTTGACAATATTTATCTGTGGTCAGATTCCCAAATCGTTCTCAGCTGGTTAAAATCACCTCCTTTAAAGGGAAATCAATTTGTTCTAAATCGAGTCTGTCAAATCCAATCGTTAATGCCTTCATGTGAGTGGAATCATATTCCAGGTATTCTAAATCCTGCAGATTCAGCTTCTAGAGGTATTTCACCACGAAAGCTTCTTCATCATTCGCTATGGTGGCATGGGCCTCCATGGCTGCTATCAAATGAACCAATCCCAGTACCTTTGTACAATCCTCCGATATCTGAGTTAAATTCAGTAATTCAATCTGTCAGCAATGTAACTCAAGTAACTGCCCTTCCAGACTTTATTCTTAAGTTCTCCAAATTCTCTAAGTTATCAAGAGTCACAGCGTGGTGTCTTAGATTCATTTATAATGCTAGGCATAGTGCTACAAAAAAATCTGGAAATCTGAGTGCACAAGAAATCTCTGATTCTATTCAATGCATTGTGAAATTAGTACAAAGTTCGGAATTCGGTACAGAACTTAAATTATTAAAAGAAAGAAAACCCTTACCAAGCAATAGTAAATTATTATCATTAAATGTGTTTTTAGATTCTAGTGATATTATTCGAGTTGGTGGTCGTTTGTCACAACATCAGACATTAAGTTTTGATAGAAAGTATCCAATGCTACTTCCGAAAAATCATATTATTACTAAGTTATTGATAAATCATGTCCATGAACAACATCTACATGCTGGTACACAGCTAGTACTTTCTATATTACGCCAACAGTACTGGTTTGTGAATGGTCGTTCTACTGTACGACAAGAGCTCCACAAATGTGTACTTTGCAAACGCCTTAAGTCTCAAGCTTGTCAACAAATGATGGGAGATCTTCCCGTTGACAGAATCACCCCATTCCGTCCATTTTCCAAGGTGGGTCTAGATTTTGCAGGACCATGTCTAACTAAACCAAATTTGCCAAGAAGTAAGCTCAAAATTAAATCTTATATAGCAGTATTCGTCTGTATGTGCACTAAGGCGGTACACCTTCAGTCGGTATCAGACTTGTCTGTACAAGCCCTGCTAGCAGCCTTGAAGCGATTTATCGCGCGTAGAGGTCTGCCGTCCGATGTATATTCAGATAACGGCAAGAACTTCACAGGTCTGGCTAATCAGTTAAAGCAGCTATTTCAATATTTGAAAGAAAATGAAGTTCAAGAATTTCTTTCGAGCCAGAAAATCAATTGGCATTTCATCCCTCCATATGCACCACACTTTGGTGGGCTATGGGAGGCAGCTGTAAAGCTTACTAAAAATCACATTCTAAGAGCCTGCAAATCTAGTGTATTGAATTTTGAAGAATTAACTACTTTGCTATGTCAAATTGAAAGTTGTATAAATTCAAGACCCTTAACCCCTATGTCTTCGGATCCATCAGATCCATGTGCATTAACTCCAGGTCATTTTTTAATAGGAGCACCCCTCCTTGATATTCCAGAATCTTCAAATCCCAGATTTCTAACATTAAATGTTCGTTGACGCTTGATCGAAAAAGCAAAGAATCAATTTTGGTGTAGATGGTCGCGTGAATATCTTCAACATCTCCAACAGCGTCCAAAATGGACTACTCCACGAGCTAATTTACGAGAAGGAGACTTGGTGATTGTTCATGATCGATTTCAGCCCATGAGATGGAAGTTGGGCCGCATTCTAAAGACTTTTCCTGGACCGGACAATCTTGTACGAGTTGTTTTGATTAAAACAGCTGACGGTGACATCAAGCGTCCCATTTCAAAGGTGTCCCCTCTCCTGCCGGGGGCGGAGGATGTATGATTTCTTATGAGCAGAGACTTTAATACTGAAAGACAGATATAGATGGCAGCACTACGAGAATTGAAAAGGACTGGTGTTCTCTGCCTTAAAAATAGACTTTATTCAATTTTTATTCTTATTATTTTAACTCTTTTTTAATTTTAAAATTCCTATTATACTTTTTCTGTGTTATATGCATATTAATCTTGTTTTATTTTCTTTTATTAGATAAATTTTATTCTGTATTTTGATGGTCATGTGCGGACCTGTAATAGAACATTCGAATGTTGTGTTTCTAAAATCTAAGGTGTGCAAGTAACAATTCGATTCGATTAAAGTATCAAAATACAAGTTATTTGTAATTCTTTGAGTGAAAAATCTTTATTCGTTAAGTATGCTTTATCCTCATCCATGTACATTCAACAATTTCTTTTATTTGAATTCATCCATTTCAAGTTCACCCGCTCGGAATAAAAACTTCGTGATGACAAAGGTTTGAACGCCAGTGGAGTCTGAAGCAAGAAATCAGGTACTTTTTTTTTTTACTCAATTTTATTCTATTTAATAAAAGGAAAACTGTATTCTATTCGTTTTAAATCTACACAGGGTTAAAACGCTATAATTGACGTGAGATACACTAACTTGAAATATTTTAACTATTTTATTCTTTTTTGAAAGGATGTAAAAAAAAAAAAAAAAAAAAAAAAAAAAAAAAAGTTCTCCGAAAGAAATTCACCTTCACCCTACACATGGATTAATATGGCGAATAGATAATAATTTGTCACAGATAAAAAAAAAAATATCACTGTACCAATGACATTTTATTTAACAAATTTCGCAATATCTCGCATGCATTCGATATTTTTCAAGGTAACTTTAAAACTATGATCAACGCATTATACACTAAGGATTTATTTTTTAAGTGCAATAAATTGAAAATTTAAAAACAAAATTTATATCGCCAGGATCTGTGGCTGCCTTGATCTACAACCCGATGAGAACAATCAGCACAAACACACGATTCTATCACGAAGCAGTTAAACCTGAGTTGATCCTGCCCCAACATCGCAAATAGTGAAATTTTTAATTTCATTAACCTTCCATATCTTTGTCGCCCTCGTCAACTTGACCTATCTCGCTGTTTATTCGAACAACTTTTTTACTTACCCATCATACGTAGTATAGGGTAAGTCTTGTAATCGTTTTAAAAATCGAAAAAAAAAATTGACGGATTTACACATTTCAGACACTGGAGATTCCGAAAAACATATTTTTAGAAAAAAAAAAATTGCCGTCCATGTTGGTGTGTGTGTGTCTGTAAACGCTCTATATCCTGAACAAATTGAGATAGAGACTTGAAATTCGGTGTGTACTTAGGAAGTAACAATGAGAAGAAGCCCATTGAATATCAGTAACCTCGATTATCCGGAACTATTATTTTCTGACTCTCGAAATATTCGTGCTGATAAAAGGTAACAAAAATTTCGAAATTGTTTATTTGAAGGAGTGAGTTTAAAAGACAATAAAAAAAAACATAAATCTTACATTCTGAATGAACTCGATCGGATACTTAGTTGCCGAGATATTTGCAATCCTATTTTTCACACTCTTCGATTTTTCATGACCCTGTATTTCATTCAAATTTCAATTCAAAGACATATTTTAGTTGGAAATGAGACGCTTAATCCGACGCAGTAAACTGTTAGTTAATATGATTATAATTTTTCGAGTTTTAAGGATGTTTCTTTTACGCAATTCGGTACTACTTGATTATCCCGCCGACCAAAAAACTATCGTCAAACTATAAGTTTAGATGCCAATAATGTTTTATCGTAAATGTCAATCATTTAATGCATCTCCATACCTATAAGGGGGGGGGTACCATAGGGGACCCTGTTTTGTCGCCAACTTGGCGATATATCGTCAAATCTGGCGACCAAAATTAGGCGCAAAATGAAATTGTCGGTATCTCTAATATTTCGCCAAATTCCCATAGACTTCCATTGTAAACCTATAGTGTTTACTTGCTTACAGAAAATCAACAAATTGAGATATTTTAATGCAACAAAAAATAATATTAGCGTAAGGGATTATATTAATTATACTTAAGAAAGTCTAAGTAAATTAAATTATGAATAAAGTAACATGACACAATGCTTAGCATGTATCACATGTTTTATTTTCATATTTTATATTATGTATATCCATGATGGGTAAGTATTACTGTTGAATCCAACGATTAGTTTTAGTTCGTATTTTGCTATATATATTAACTCATTGTAAATTATATAGCCATCAATAACTGGACACTTTAATGTTTAGACGTCTTGTAAAATATAAAGATATACTTGCCGGATTTTTCTTCAACGTCGAGATTGGGAAGACTATATATGAACGCATATGCAGGTATATTCATGGACATGTAGCGATTTTTTGTTAAAGTTCAAAAGATTCTTGCATGTTTCTTGCTTTTATCGTGCAGGGTTTTCAACCAAATGTGATGCCAGTTTCAGAAAATTTGGCAAAATGTAGATCGAAAAATATAGTACAATTGGAATATAAATATATTAAACATTTGATGAAATATTAGCAATTGTATGATTTTTTTTTTTTTTTTTTTTTTTTTTTTTGTCTGCGAATGCGCGAAAGATAACACTGATTTTTTTTTTCATGATTTAATAACAATTCTATGGATGAATTCATATAAAAAGCCAGTCTAATATTATGAAAATTCAGAGAGATATCGGCGATAGAGTACAAATTGCCATTTTTTATTAAATAAATCTCAACAAAGGAGTTAGTATTTAATGAATGTCAAGGAGTAGTTTGGAACGAATTCTTCGATTTCAATAGTTAATTTTTTCTTGAAACAGGCTCATTCCGGTGTTTTCCAAGAAGAGCTATAGCATCAATTAAAAATAAAAAATAAAAAATTAAAATGATAATTTAAGAAAAATCCCTTATCATTCGGCTGTTTTTAGAGAACAACTAAAAATCAGCTCATTCTATCGCCGATACCTTTACTGAATTTTCACCGCAGCACAGTGGATTTTTTGGAAGAGCTGCGCCATAGAGTTGAATATTAAATCCTGAAAATGATCTTTCTTATTTTTCACGCATGCGCAGATAAAAAATATTCCATACCACTGCTCATATTTCCTGAGATGCTTAATATATTTATATCACATTTTCACTATATTGTTTCTACTGTATTTTGTCATATTTTCTGAAATTGGCGTTAAATTTGGTCGAAAACCCTACATGATATAACCAAAAAACAAGCAAGAATGTTTTGACCTTTTTAAATCATTAGCTATACCTCCATTAATATATGTGCTATTCTGACACAAATGAAAACACATATTGTATAATATCCGCATATGTGTATGCTGTAGCGATAGATTATTTTGTGCATTTTATTTTACAAGGTGAACCCAAATAGTATTATTATTCTTTGGTTTTTTGTTGGCTCCCTAAATGTCCTCCTTGTAAAGTCGAAGCTGAGAAATATGAGGTCAAACATATTCTTTACAATCCTGAATATCAAGAAGAATCAGACAAGCATACTCTTAAATATTCGACAAATCGTCTAAAATTAAAAGTGTCCGGTGATTAATGGCTGTGCAAGGGACAATCAAAAAGTTCATAGAATGTATTTGTATCTCTTTAATACCACAACGTAATTATTTCATTTATTTACGACGACAATATTTGTTTAGTACCCGAATTCATAACAAGCAGTGTGGCGCAGTGTAGCTGGAGTAGTGTCTGGCGATCATTTGGCACAATGTCGAAGTTCGAGTCGAACGCCAAGTACATGTGCAGATCAGGGAAAATAGTTAGCCTTAAAAATAGTTTACGGTGACGATTCTTTAAAGTAAACAGCAGTTTACGAGTAATTTTGAAGATTTCGTTGTGGACAGGAAAACATCAAACACAACACCACGACAGAAATTGAGAAAATAGCAAAACAGGACTTTCATTGTTGTTTCCAGCAATGGCAGGGGCGGTGGAGAAAGTGTGTGTGTTCTGATGGAGCCTAAGTTTAACGCGATTAATTACATCTGTACCTATATTGTTGTAATAAAGAGGTACAGCGAAATTCCAGAAACTGCCGCTCGTATAGTGTATTTATTGTGTGATTTTTTTTGGATTTCAGTTGCTTTTGGGAAATATTTTAGTCTGGAATTAAAATAATTTTTCACGGATAAATAATTCTTTGCACTATAATGTCCACAATTTACAAGAACACATTTAAGAAACCCCTTTTTGGAATTTCAGCTGACAGCTAACTACTCCTAAGTTGTTCAGAAGAGAATTATTGATAGTGTGTTAACATTAGCTTTTAGGAAGGGTTTTTGGTGCGCAGGTCGCACTGCTGCGATAACTGGACGGGAGAAAAACTTAGTTCATCATCTAACCCGGTAATTCTCCGTCGACCTCAAACTCGCGTTTCGAGCTTAACTCTCGGTTGAAGGCGAAATTTAATTCACCGTTTACCCAACCTGACGAAATTCGAGGTAAATACTAACCTGGAGTTGACTAACTCAACCAGCTCTGGGGGGTAGGTTAGTGAACCGCGCATGCCTTGTAGAAAGAAAGATGGCGGTCGTTTTAAAATGTGCGTTGATGCTTCTCTTTTTAAAACAAAGCTTTTTGGGATTAATTAATAAAACGAATCATTAATTATTAAAGTTGGTATTATAGAAGAATGTGTCACTTACATTTTTCCCTTTTTTGGAAATTTTTGCTCTATGAACACAAAATTATATTAATTTGTGTGTCGAAAACGATGCTTCAAATTTTATTAATGTACAAAGTATTTTTTGGTGGCGCTATCTAACGAATCCAAATAGAAATATATCTTTTCAATACTAATGTTGTAAAAATATATGATTCAAATCTCTTTCTTTCCTTCTCTCTTTTTTAATAATAATGAAAAAATAGAAAACAAATTTTCTTCCATTTGAGTACCTCGCTGTACCGTTCATAGTTGCTTAAAGCATGAATCTTCTACCAAATTGTGTATATGTGGTCGGATGTTCATAATAGATAAATAATTATTTTTTTATTACATACTTACTAAGTTTGAAATAATGATTTATGTTTTAAAGAGACATTTTTTTCAGAAGATATATATTTTTTATTTCGCAATACATTAAGAACATTTTTACATGTTTTAGGCCTTCATCTAAAGTTATTAAACATGATCTCCAAAAAATGTGTAATAATCAACGCAGGGGTTTATTTTTTAAAGCGTCTTTTTTTTTCTACCGGCATGGTATTTTATCCGATATATTTTAATTGGATCTGTAATTAATTACATTTGTTAAACAAAAAATATATGCATTAGAAATAATTACATGAAAATATCTTCATATATAATATTCATTGTAAAAAAAAAAAAAAAAAAAAAAAAAAAAAAAAAAAAAAAAAAAAACCTATTGCATTATTTACTCTTATTCTACTTTATACAACTAGTTTGATCAGATAATTGTTTATTAAACTTATATTAAAGAAAATTATTTTTTAATCAATTTTTTTTTAATCAACTGTTTTTAGGGTTCCGTACTTAAAAAGTAAAAACGGAACCATTATAAGATCACTCCTGTGTCTGTCTGTCTGTCACAGCCATTTTACTCGTAAACTATGGAACGTGGAAAGTTCAAATTCGGGGAAGCAATAAAGACCATTGACCCACATATTTTCAGATTAATAAACATTCATAAATATATTTAGTAACAATATAGTGGGGCTAATTATGGTACTTGAAAAAAAAATCTTTTCTTTGTATATCGTGTATGGTATCGTGTGAAAGTTTACATAACGCTGAACTCAAAAATACATTTCTTTTAATTTTAGGTATTATATTTTTAAAGATATTGTCGAAAATGTAGCGCAAAAATATGCGATCTATTCCCATCTAATTCCGAATCTACTGAAAATAGAATTATGAAAAAATTAGAGATAATAGACGTTATTTTAAACCTTGTCGGAATATTATAGCGTTCACCATGGGCCACATAGTTTTTGAGAAAATAGCATTTTTGTGTTAGACACAAATTTCGATTTACGGGCATTCAGAAAAATTGTTGAGAATCACTAATATACCTATCGTTGCAAAAGAATAAAAGAATTTTTGATAATGGTTTTCATAAAAAATCATCGGTAATCAGCCGAGATATTAACCCTTAAAGGTTCGGTCAGTTTGGACATACACAAGGACAGGGGAGGCGTACTCTATGCCTAGTTAACAACTTTTAATGATATATATGTGTAATGTAATATCCAGTAACAGTATAAAAGCAATAAACGCCAAATTGTTAAAATCATACTAATTTAAGGTGTCTCGGGACTCTAAAAAGTGGAAAAAATGAAAAAAAAAAGACCACTTTCAACATTTAATGTATTAAAAGGTATATGATTTTAAAACACAATTTTAATTTGGATGAAAGATATAAGTATGTTCTTTCGTTTGATGTATTTAAAAAAATTGCAAGATACAGAATTAGTATTTATAGGGGGCTCAAAACTGTTAGACATTTGTCGAACAAAAAATTGGCATAACAGTTTACGCGCAGGATTACAAAATAAATATTGCAACTAGAATGAAAATTTTGGTGCTTACTTATACTTCAGATTGTAATAATTTCCCTGAACATAAATAAAATTGTATCTAAAGCATTTTTATATTTTAATGCAATGTTGCATATAGCTAATACAAAATTTTGAAAATTTTAACAGTAAAATCACCTAAAAAAATATTTTTTTTGAACAATAAAAAGGAAATTTTAGGTTCAGTTTATACAGACTAACATGAAATATATGATTTGAAAACTTCATGAAAAAATATTCAGAAGTTTTTTAGGTATCCTGCACGTTATGCCCCAAAAACGCCATTTGGAAAATAATGACTTTAAAGTTTTGGAAACGCCGCTTCAGCTATTGAGCGGGAATAATTCTAAAAGCCAAGACTTCTGTTTTAATGGGAATTTCAAGGAAAGAATTATATCAAAATATTCAGAAAAGATAGGAGTTGAATGCAAATGCGGCTGTGCAATGCAAATTAAATATGCATGCAAACTATTAAAAGCATTATACAAAATATTATATCGTTGAATAGTTGTGTAAAGTGTAAACACTTTAAAGTAAGTATGTAATTTAAAATACCATTTTTTGAGCAATTTTTTATGTAACTCAGGAATGCATTCTGGCATTATCTCCAACATAAACCTAAATAATTTTTTCACTATTTTTATAGTAGATAATTAACAAAATTAGACTCAAATATCCGGAAAAAATAAAATTTCCGAAAAAAATAAAAAATCTCTCATTTAAGGGTTAAGCTAAATATGTTTTAAAAACATAAGATTTAAATAATATTAATACATTTTTAGAAAAAAAAATTAAAAAATACATCAACGAATGCATATTTCCAGTTTATGTTAAACCTGTTTCCTATAAATTAAATACAACGCAATTTAAATAAGCGGACAGTAGCCGCATTAATCACTCTTACATTAATTAAGTGCTGGCATCTAATTTGAAACCACAACGTACGAAATCTTAATAAGCAATTCGAAAGGATTCTTCATTTCGCTTTCGTTTGAATTCTAACTAATTAATATTTAATTTAAATTAAAAGAATGAACATAAATCCAATGTTTACAGTTTTAGAGATCTAACGAAAAAAAAATATTATATTATTGACGAAAACGTAAATTACAATATGCATTAAAATAATTAATTATTTATATTATAATGAGTCCAATTTGAAAATTAATTTAGTCTAATCAATTAAATGTCACACTAAGCACAGGAAGTAAATAGTGAAATTACAGATATAAAAAAAAGAAGGATTTACGAAATCGTAATCAAAATTGAATATATGTTACCAGCGTGACTTTTCGGATAGTATAATACATAAAGGTGGTCTTCCTCAGTTTCCACTGATAGTGAATTGAAAGCGTTGAAAGAAGTCCTGAAGTGAAGGACTGCTCTCCGCTTGCTCCGTAAGGAGTTTCTAGATGGTCTCCGAAATTTTTTATGTTAAAAAACTAAAAGAGTTATTCTGTGCAGAGGTTTCTTTCCTGATTTCAGCAGAAAAAGTAATTGTTCTACTTTGATGTATCTTCTGTGTGTAATTATGTTTACGTTAAAAAATAACATACAAAGTGTTTGATTCAACTTGTTTCCAGTAATTACACATCAACCAGTCATGTTAAATTTCTAAGTGAATCAACGGTACAAGTGCTCAACGAATTATTATATTCAAAATCTTCGTTAATTCAATTTGTTTAATAATTTTGTCAGCATGTTCTGAGTACATGAAAAATCTTTATTAGTACACGTGTCTTAATCTATACTAATATTATAAAGAAGTAAAAATTGTTTGTTTGTTAGAGGTAATCTCTGGAGCTACCGAACTGATTTCAAAAGTAATGGTATCTGAATGATGGCGTCAGTCCAACTTAGAACATATGCTATATTTTATGTTGGTGCCACCACCCCAAAAGGGGTGCAGGAGCAAAAAACGTTCTAAATGGTGGTTTCTACACAATCTCAGGAAATACCAAACCGATTTAAAAAATAATGGCGTCAAAATGATGGTGACAACCCTTGCTCCAAGATAGGCTATATTTTATGTCGGTGCCACTACCCCAAACGGAGTGCAGGAGCAAAAAACGTTCTAAATTACGATTTTTGCGTTACTGAAGGGCGTAGAAATATGAAATTTGAAATTTTAGTTACTTATTAGATATAAAGGATTTCTAAGAACAGTTCTTAAAAATTCGAAATTTAAAAGGGGTGAAAATGCACAAAAAGCGTTCTAAAAAGCGTTCTAAATGGGGGTTTCTACACAATATCAGGAAATACCAAACAGATTTAAAAAATAATGGTGTCAAAATGATGGTGACAACTCTTCCTCTAACATAGGCTATGTTTTATGTCGGTGTCACTACCACAAAGGGGGTGCAGGAGCAAAAAACGTTCTAAATTACGATTTTTGTGTTACTGAAGGGCGTAGAAATATGAAATTTGAAATTTTAGTTACTTCTTAGATATAAAGGATTTCTAAGAACAGTTCTTATAAAATTCGAAATTTAAAAAGGGGTGAAAAAGCACAAAAAGCGTTCTAAAAAATCGTTCTAAATGGTGGTTTCTACACAATCTTAGGAAATACCAAACCGATTTAAAAAATAATGGTGCCAAAATGATGGTGACAGCCCTTGCTCCATGATAGGCTATATTTAATGTTGATGACACTACCCCAAAGGGGATGCAGGAGCAAAAAATGTTCTAAAAATGCAATTTTTGCGTTACTGAATGGCCTAAAAATATGAAATTTGAAATATTAGATATGTATTAGATATAAACGATTTCTAAGAACAGTTCATAAAAAAATCGAAATTTAAAAGTGGTGATAATACGCGAAGAGGGTTCTAAAAAACATTCTAAATGGTTATTTCTACTCAATTTTGGGAAGTATCGAATCGATTTCAAAAGTAATGGTTGTAAATTGATGGTGACAGACCTTGCTCTACATGGCTCTGTTTTATTTTTGTATCACTACCACCTAGGGGTTGCAGGAGAAAAAAACGTTCTAAATTGCGGTTTTGTGTTATGGAAGGGCCTAGAATCATGAAATTTGGAATGGTAGCTACTTATAAGATATCAATGATCTCTAAGAACATTAAAAAAAAAAAATCGAAATTTAAAACGGGTGAAAATGCGCGAAAAGCGTTGTAAAAAACAGTCTAATTTGCGATTTCTATGAAACCCCAGGAAGTACTGAACCGATTTCAAATATAATGGTGTAAAAATGATGGTGACAGCTCTTGCTCCAATATAGGCTATATTTTATGTCTGTTTTCACTACCCCAGAGGAGATGCAGAAACTAAAAACGTTCTAAAAATGCGATTTTTGAATTATGGAAGGACCCAGATTCAAGAAATTTTGCATGATTTATCAGATATAAATCAACTCTAACAACATTTCTTTAAAAATTTGAAATTTAAAAGAGGTGAAAATGCGCGAAAAGCATTCTAAAAACGTTCTAAATGCCGATTTGTGAGCAATCTCAGGAAGAATCAAACTGATTTCAAAAGTAAAGGTAGGCAAATTGATGCTAACAGCCTCTGCTCTAACATAGACGCATTTTAATGTCGGTGTCACCATCACCTGGTGGTTGCAGGAGCAAAAAACGTTCTAAATTACGATTTTTGTGACTGGAAGGGCTAGCAACTTGAAATTAGGAAAGGTACATATTTATTAGATATACATGATCTTTAAGAACAATTTCGAAAAAATTGAAAATTTAAAAAGGGTGAAAATGCGCGAAAAGCGTTCTAAAAACGTTGTAAAAACGTTCTAAATCGCGATTTCTACTTAATTTCAGGAAATACCAAACCTATTTCAAAAGTAATGGTTGAAAATTGATGGTGAAAGTTCCTGATCCAACATAGGCTATATTTTATGTTGCTGTCACTATCATCTGGGGGTGCAAGAGCAAAACGTGTTCTAATTTGCGTTTTGTGCATAACTGAGGGGGTCTAATATTTTGAAATATGGCATGGTATTTACTTACATGATGCAACTGCTTTCTAAGAACAGTCGAAAGAAAATTCCAAATTTAAAAGGATGAAGTGAGCGAAAAGCGTTCTAAAAAAGTTCTAAATTACAATTTTTATGCAATCTTATCAAATACCAAAACTTTTAAATATATAATCATGACAAATTGTTGGTGATAGAACCTGCTCAAACATAAGCTATATTTTATGTCTGTGCTACTACCATCAGAGGGTTGTAGGAGCTAAAAACTTTCTGAATTGCGATTTCTGTGATACTGAAGAGGCTATAAACTTTAAATATGGCATGGCAGTTACTTATAAAATATAAATGCCCTCGAAGGACTGTCGAAACTAAATTCGAATTTAAAATTGGTGAAGCATAGGGGAGGTGCAAAAAGCGTTCTAAAAAAGTCCTAAATTACAATTTCTATGCAATTTCAGGAAATATAAACCGATTATAAAAGTAATAATAGCGAATCAATGGTAACAATCTCTGATCCTACACAGGCTATATTTTATGCGGATGATTCTACCACCTGGGGTTCACAGGAACAACAAACGTTGTAAAAAAGACCTTTAAAAGCTTTCTAAATCACTATTCTGTGGAATATTCGAAAATAACAAACCGATTTCAAAATTAATGTTGGCCAATTAATGGTGACAGTTTCGATTTCAACATAGCCCTTTATGTTGAAAGAGGTGGTAGGACTTGGAATTTGATATGATGGCTAATTTTAAGATGTAAGAAGATGGTTTCTAAAAAATTCAATATTTCAAATGAATACTGAAATAAGCGTATTAATCAAACATAAAAGTGTCAAAATATTTTCTAAATTATCATTTATTTAGTTTTATTTCTTTTTATTAATTTAAGTTTAATTTCTGCCTAATGCAGTATAATAATGAAGTTTAGTGAAACAATGTTTTAAATAGTAATTTTTGAATTATTCCTAAAAGTATAATTTATTTTAATAAAAGTTAGACATATAAATACCACTTGGAATATTTCAAATATTACGCGAGCAAAGCTTCGGGGTTTGCTGGTAAGTGATATACATGCTCCTTCTTGAGTCTTTTCATCTAATTATTTAATTCACCGATTTTGAAATGAATCAGTTAAGCTAACGTGAATGTGGATTTACCTTCAATTTGTGTACTTCTTTTAAATTATAAAATATTTGGTCATTTTCAAGCGCAACTCAACTACACTAAGTAAAATAATTACATATTACATTGTAAAAAATCAAATATATTTTAATCTGTGAAAATGTACAATAATCAGAAACGCAAATATATAATAACCTCTTTCGAGTCCCCCAATATTCTGAGAAGTGTTCCTTTATCTTTAGAAATCTCAGAAAACTATTTATTTTTTTTTTTTATTTAAAGAATATTGTATAAAAATACATTTCTTTAGATACCCGTCATTTTCGGAAACGTTTTCTAATAGTAGCTTTTAAAGTTCTCTGTACCCGGGAAATAATTTTTTCGGATTTTAGCAATTCTCAAGTAAACATATTCAGCTGCATAACTGAATTTGTCCATATAATTGTAACAAAATAATGTTAATTTTCTTATTAATATGAATGCTATCTACTTATAATAAAATCTCAGTGCAGGAAACTGTCGGAACCATGGCGGTGCGAACCACTCTGGCCTGCGAATCGACCGTAGCTAAACGCCATGTTAGGCTTAATGAAAAGCATATCCTAGCATATGACGGCTAAATGATAATTTTTTCCACTTGAAATCATGTCTGTTCAGCATACTTTCACATAAAACATGTGTATCATATCCATTTATAATGTATTAAGTTCTAAATTAAAATTAAGCTATTATAAACATAGAAATGAGATCTAAACAAATGATACTGCTTCCATTCAGATTCAAATTCCAGCAAATCTACAAACAAATGAATGACTTTTTGAACGCTTCATTAAAAAAAAAAAAAAAAAAAAAAAAAAAAAAAAAAAAATGCTGGTTAATGCCAATGCTTGTCTTAAAATAATTGTAATAGTACATTAAAACATTTAAATATTTTAACTTTGTTTAAAACCTTCAAAAACTAATATTTTAATAAGTAAGTCTCCAAATATCATATCAAATCATCATCATTAACAACAACAACAAGTTCTAAATTAAAAATAACGGATAACTATTGCCATCTGGTGGAGAAAAGATATAACTTTCGCTCATAAAAAGTCCGTGCAAGCACATTGCATTACATGTATTTTTAATTTATTCAGAACGATTATTATTTTGCAAATTTCGATTTCCTGTAACATTTGTTTTCTATCTTATATGACAAAGTAAAAATTATCCGAATTTTAATATTTAAAACTTTGAAATAGAAAGGACGGAACCCTGAATAATGCTTGTCCCGGTGCTCTAGATTGACTAGTCCGCTCCTGAATATAATTTTAAGAATATTTTTAATCTTTTGCATGTTTTCTATGAATGAATTTACAATGAACAGAAGTTATTTAGAGGAATCTTTAGAATGAATTTACAGTGAGAAGAATTTGCGAATTAACGTATTTTCATATGAACATTTACGAGGAGTCTCTAACCTCAAAAAATCTTTTTTAGTTTAACAATGAATGTTACGAGGGTAAATTTCACGTTGCATATTAAGGCTGTTTTCATATCCAAAGAAACTATGTTCTGACACATTTCTGAATTCATTTTTGCTCGGAAATGCATGAAGTTGCCAGGTGTTCTTATTCAGAAACTACGTAATCGAATTCTGTTTTCCAATTTTTGGTAAAAATAGAAGATCTTTCAGTAAATACTGTCAAATTGGGAGTTTTGAAAACTAATTTACGGACGTGGCATCACGGGAAAGGACAAAAATCGGTCGTTACATGAAAAAATAGTTTACAACTACATAAGTAATCTAGTATGTAAAAATGAAAATGTGTCTGCTTGTCTGTAATTTGATACGAATCCACAGTTTGGAAGTCAGAATTGTGAAATGTTACTTACATGTGTATAATAACACAGTCGAGCAACTAAAGTAATCCGGAATTGAAATAACTTATAATTCATTTTTAATTAATAAAAAACCACCAATTTAACAGCAGTTTCCTATCAAATTTAAACATTTTTCGTTATAGCAGTTGCCAACAATTAAAAATCCCCAATGAAATTCTTACCACAACAATTACTTTTCTATTGCAAGATTTCCACTTGAAAAATGAAAATGAAATAAATAGTTCGACGAATTTAAAAAGAAAGTGAATATTATGTCATATTGGAAATATAATGGATGTCATCAGGCGAATATATAAAGTCCTATGAGTTTGAAAAGACGTATTGAAACATGATAAAAAACCTCGATTCCAGAAATATTGGCCATATTTTAATATTTTGAAGTTCTCTGAATTTATGTGTGCCTACTCAGCATAATGGGTAATCCGTCTCTGATGATGGGAAATAGTATGCACATGCGAACACAACTTGTTGTTGTCGGCCATTTGCTAGTGAAAATATCACGGTAAAGCGTGTCTGAGCGTATATCGCTAGTGAAGGCCTACTATGCGAGCAATAAAAGCCCGATTGCGGCTCAAAAGAAGTTTCCGACCGAGTACAAGCTGATGGCAACCGGTTAAAGTGTGCTAATAATCAAGAATTTGATTCACAAGTTTGAGAGAGTATGTAGCGTTTGTGATAACAGTGTTGACAATGTCGGTCGACAAACAAGCGTTTGAACGCCTGAAAACCTTTTGAAGATACGGATTGTGTTTCAAACCAGCCGAAGGAACTCAATAGGACGAGCTGCACAACAGGTGGGAATCAACCGGGAGACCCTGCAACAAATTGTTGTTGAAGACATGCATCTCTTCCCATACAAAATTCAAACCCATCAGTCATTAAGCATCATGCCCATGGTACAGCGATTGTGTCAACACTGTTGTCAAGAGAATTGACGAACAAAAATTTAATGCGAATATGGTTTGGTTTAGTGATAAAACCCACTTTCATAAGGATGGATTCATTAATAAGCAAAATTGGCGCATTTGGGGGACTCATAGTCCACAATTCGCGATCGAGAACTCTCTCCACCCTGAACAGATGACGGTGTGTGTGCAATATCCACTCACGGAATAATCGATCGATAGTCGTTGACGGCACGATAACTACTGAACAATACGTGAAGGATTTGGAAAATGGTCCCCATTATCCAACGTGACCATGATTTGGACAAGATGTGGTTCATACAAGACGGAGCTCGATCCCATCGGACTAAGAAAGTATTTGATGATATGGAGGAACGTATGGAGGATTTGGGGACCGCATTCTGGCTCTTGAATACCAGAGACAACTGGAATGGGACTCGCTTGGCCACCATATTCTCCGGATCTGAAAACATATGACTCATTTTTGTGGGGCTACATTAAAGACAATGTTTACACCCCAAAATAAACCCAAATAAACCCGAAATAACACCAAAACCATTTCTGAGCTGAAAACTGTCATTCAGGAGGTCATCGACAGCATCGATGTTCCGACCTTCACTGGTCATGCAGAATCTTGCTATTCTTCTGCGCCACATCATAGCCAATGATGACAGCCATATTGAACCTGTCATAACCTAAAACCGAATATCTGTAGTGACGTTTACATGTTTAATAAGGTTTTTGCACTCAGTAATTTTTAAATAATTTACGTTTTGTTTCATATAGTTCAATAATTGTCACCCTGTAAGTATGGTATTTGAAGCTGTTTTTTATTAATTTTTATTACTATTATCATTGCATTTATATCCTGAATCAGCTATATTAATTGTAACCTAAAGTTCAATTGCATATTCAGCAAATTTGATCTATTTAAAGATAATTTTCTTGTAGGTTGATATTTAGTTAATATATGTTAATTTGCAAAGGGCTAAAAATATTACTCATGCTCTGAAATGGCTTCAGAGGCCCTTTTGAAAATATTTTTGTTATTAGTTTCAGAACTATTTCAAGATCCATTAACGATCAATATATGACTTCACATGCTGGTAGTTTTGCTGTCACGTTTGTAACGTGGCGCACGTGAGGTGCAGTGAAGTCATTTGCGATGATAGATAAAATTTTAAAATTTGTCCCAATTTTTTTTTGTAACATTGCTAAGTTTTGAAGTGTTTTTCTAACTTTTAAAGAAGCTCATATTGTAGGCACAATGTGTTCTCGCTGAGCGGTGGTATTGCGGTAACAAATTTAACATGAGTATTGGAACTTCCAGCAACGTCACAGTAACGCCACTGCTGTCATGTTTGCTATAAAGGGAATCTTATTTAATTACAATCATTTTAAAATAGAAGGTTAGTCTAACAGTATCTAAAGATTCGACATTGTTAAAAATCAGAGATTAAAACAATAGTTTAAACATTTTTTTTCTGCAAAAAATTAATCTGATTCAAATTCCATTGAGGCTATTTAGTGCTGATTTAGGCTATTTAGTACCATATAATTGCGTTTAGGTAGAATTAACAATTTCTCAACAAGCTTAAGATATTATGCTTCTATTTACTAAAACATTTTTCATACACTATTAATTCTAGTATATGCAAGGTATTCTGCATGTTCTTTTAAAACTGTCCCTATTCTTAAGTAATATATCTAATAAACATAAATTCCGAAACTAAAACAACATCATTAATAACACAAAACGTATATTATACACATGCTTTTTTAAATGAATACGTTTTACTTTTAAAAGTTTTGTTAAATAGAATTTCAAGCATAAATTAAAGTTTATAACGCTTAAGATGTCATTAGATAAAATAAATGACAAACAGTCTTTTCTCCGAGAAAAAAAGTGGTAATTATGCGCAAATAGTCTAATAGTTTAATAAAAATAAAACTCTCCCGTACATGAACTTCAAATAATATATTTGCTTAAATTTACTGCTTATATCATTTGTCTTTTCTATGTTTTTTTTTTTTTTTTTTTTTTTTTTTTTAAATGAAATTGCCAAAAAAGATCTATGAGAAATTTTAACTGTATTTTTGTGCAACGAAAAAACTTCCGTTTACTCGTAAAGTATTGTGATGTCTCGGCAATATCACGCTGACTTCTTCACACTGTGACTCTGTGACCGACAATCTCGCATCGAGTGCCGCGGATGTGACTGACTCACATCAAGTGACGTGGGTGCGAAGTCAGAGTAATGTGAATCTAAGCTCGTTGTGGCTGTTTTAAAGGCATTTTAAAGGCATTTTTCATCATGTGACTATCACCAACAGTTCCGGGCGGAACACTTTGCTTTTTATACTCTAGGTGCCATTTTGATACTTTAATGTTATCCAGGCACAGGTGATAAGTCGCCAAATATTATTCTATCCCCATCATTTCATCTATATTATAATAGTTCAAGACATCAAATGCCATAAACAAATACGATCTGATCCCTTCGCCTTTCATATGAAAGTTTGGCACAGATGTCATATACGCCGAGATGTCATATGATACGAGATGTCATATATTGGCGCGATTTTTTTCCAACGCCAATTTGGGGAACGCATCAACAGCATAAACAACAACATCCGGCTTACCATATCAAGCAAAATAACGATACTTTGGCGCCAGTTAGGTACCCGTTGTGTATATGAGATTGGCGTAAGAAAAAAATCGCGCCACTATGGGGCCGTATATGACATCTGTGCCGAAAGAAAAAAAATGTCTGGTGCAAATCTCGCCAATATCTTTTTTTCAACTCGCCAGTTAGCATAATTTTATTGTTCGAGTGGTAAATTAAAACACTGATTTGAAGTTGAAATTAAATGTCATGGTTTGTTACAAAATTTAATATTTCGCCAGATGTCATATACGCACCGCATGTTTGGCATGACTTTTTTTTTTTTTTTTTTTTTTTTTTTTTTTTTTTTTTGCGAAAGTTTGGCGAAAGCCTCGTTTTCGAATACCAGTTACATATGTATTTTTGGTACTACTTAGTTATCCCGTCGACAAAAAATCTATCGCGAACTATAAGATTAAATGTCAATAATGCTTGATCGTAAATGTCACATTCTCTTGATTTTTAGCAAGTTACACGTGTTTACGTCATCAAGTGATTTTTATTTCGACGTTTTATTTTTATATTTATTAATGTTATACTAATTTATTTGTTCTTTCGTTATTTAAAATAAAAATTTTGTCAATCTGTACAATTTGGCGAGTGGTTTGGCGATTTATATAATTTACGAAATTGGGTGACGGAATAACTACTACATTGCACCGTATTTTTTAATTATTTTCCTTTATCTTCAAAAGGAAATAGCAAAAAAAAATAATTAATTACTATAGAACAAAATAATTTATATAAATTTAAAAAAGAAATAAAAGTAAATATACATTTATTATTAAATAAACAACAATAGCCGGGTTACCATGTCTATCAAAATAATGCCATTTTTGCGCCAATTAGGTACCCCAGTGCGTATATGACATCTGTGTCTAATATTTTTCTTTTCGTTTTGTTAAAAAAAAAAAAAAAGAAGTGAAAGCCATCAATTTAAATGTTTCATTTTTAAATGAAAGTTTTGTATTTAATAAAATGGTAACGAAATACAAAAAAAGCATTGTTCTTAGCATAGATTTAAAGGAGGCCCAACTGTCGCCAAATTAATTTAAAATAGTAACCTTTTCTGAATTATGAAAAAAAAAATAATTCTGTTTTGATTAAAATTTGAGTTGCCATCATTAGAAAAAATGTATTTAAAATTAGAAAAAAAATAATATTTCGAAAACTAATTCGAATTTAAAAATTCTAATACCAGTTTTGAGATCTGTGGATCAACACGGATTTTTGGTGTTAATTTCATCGCAAAGTATTCCATATTTTACGAGAAATCGCCGTGAAACAAAATCAGTTGTTTAATCAGTCGATTCAAAGAATCGATACGTTTCAGGCGTTTCATATATTCGTTTCATAAATTCGTTCATTAGGATTTTATATATATCGGGTAGATTTATAAGTTTAAGAAGATAATATCAACCTAAAAATTACATTTGAAATCAACTCAAAACAAAATCCCAACCAGGCGGAATCTAGTCCGAAACGAACAAGAAAGGAAAGGAAAGTTGTAGTTGTTGAAAGGTTATTGTTCCTTCAATGTTCCTTCAAAATCTTTGAACTATGTCTTGTTAAAGGATTAAATGCTTTTAGTAAGGAAACTATTTAATCAAGAAAAAATGCAATTGGTAGAGTAAAATATGAACATTTTAATTTTTACAAAACAGTTTAAGAAAGTTTTCAAACTCTACATCTTCAGCAATTTTAAACTTTCTGCAATAACTTTTCTTCTTCTTTATAAATTTATCCTTATGAGAGCCAGCTTTTCAAAAAGTTTATTAGCTTAAAAAATAAGTAAATGAAATTTCATAATGTATGGAAAAGTGTAATAAAAATCATTATTTTCTCAACATTTTTATTTTTATGGAAAAAGAAAATTTTACATTAAAGTGTTTCTCAAATTTCCTGCTCAACAACGCGAAACTTTCTGATACATTTTCTTACGCATTTTGGAAAGTAAGTGCGTAAAACTGGCAGATCTCTCTATTAAAGCGATTTGGAATCAAATAGCGTTTTCCCTTTTTTTCAGAAATAAATTACTTACCTAATTACAAACGATTCTTGTCACGTGAAGGACAAGTTTTTCCTCTTTCTCGCGCTGTCACGTCGGAAATTTGGTTTAATACGCCCATTTTAGTAGAATTTTCTGACAGATCTGCTTTTATAAAAAAATTATAAACGTCAGTCGATTACACATTTCTGAAGAAGAATACCTGCCAATTTCATTCATCTATAGCGTTTAATATTGGATTTTTTTTAAAACTAGAAATAAAAGCGGAGCATTAAAATATGCGGATAAAATTAAAACTTTAGCTACAATATTTTTTAAAAAACAGAATAAAAATTCAGCGCTATGTAAAAATTTTCTCAAACTTCTAAACAAATATAAACACATTAACCCTTTAAGCCCCGACCCGCACAATTGTGCTGGTGATACTAAAATAAAAGAGAATGACTATTTCCTGTTTTTGTGAGGATTTAAAACCAAATCTGCACATTTATATGAATTAATTGGCTTCAGATGTTTTGATAAGATACAACTAGGGGGCACCAACTACAATACAGGGTTAGATTTTCTGCTTTTAAAAAGACTATATCGTCTGACAGCAATTGACAAAAAGCATGTACAGTCGTAATTTCTTTTAAATAAGATTTTTAGTGTTTACTTAGATTTTTTTTTCTTTTCATATACTTTATTCATGATTTTAATTGATTTTGTCTATTTTAAAATTAATTAGGCTTTACCAATGTTGAAAAACAAATGACCCGGGAACAATTGGGTATCAAAATGGGTACAATTCCTAAGATATAATTTTTTTATTTTTAAGTGATTTTTTTTTAAACTTGTGTTTTTTTTAAACTTATTTTTTTTAACTTATTTTTTTTAAACTTATGATAGTTCTCATAGGACATGACAAGATCTTTCGAATCATTACACTTAGAAATGGATGACTTTTTAGAGAGGGTTATGGTTATATGGCCACAAACTATTTATTTGATCAATTGGAAAAGTAAGGGTATATAAACTTTGTACCTCCAATTCCGTCAGACAAGATAGCAATATGTTGACCTAAGTTTTATGTGTAGATACTATGTTTTGTTCCATAAATTCAACACTTCCACAGCTGATCGACACAGCTGCAGTGATGCTGGCACTATATCATTCTGTAGTGTCTGATGGGCAATATATATCACGGTATGAAGCAAAAAATATTCTTTAAGAATAACCAATCTATATTAAAAAGGTAACGGCCATAAATTTGTTTCTGGTAAAACTATAACTTTTACAACCGTTTAAATTATATGACCGGTACTCTCGCTACTCTCGACTAAAATAGACAATGTGTTTCAACAGGAAAATACTAAACCTCTGCGAATTGTAAATTTAATTGAAAATGCTCTTAATATATATTATCATCAAACATATGTCTTCATAACATGAGAAAAATTAAATAATTCTGATAATATGAAAATATGAAACAGAATTATAAATTTTGTGATTCAAAACTGCATTTATTTCGTTCAAATTACGTTGGAATTTAATTCAGCACAGCTAATTAAATAAATCTTATAAAGTTTTTGCAATCCACATTTAGAATTGCGAATTTCAGTCTAATTGAATTTTTAATTGGATTAAGTCTGCAATTTGATTTTTGCGTTACTACTTAAAGATAGTAACACGTAATAACCTTAAAAGGTAAATAATATGAATAAAAAATGTCTTTCACTAGTTTCACTATTCAGAAGTGTAGAAAACGTCTATATGTATATAGACCTCACACAATTATGTAGATGTCTTACTAAATATAAAAGTTATTTGAATTCTGAAAAATTCTCTAAATCTTAACTAATTAATTATTTTACTAATACTACTAAAGATTCTGAGAAATATATAATTTTAATAAAAGTCAGTAAACCTTATTATATACATACTAGTGACTAAAGATTTAACATTAAAGTCACGTAAATATTGAATTTCGTGATGCAAAATAAATTAGTTCATACATCTTTAAAGCAGAAATTGAAGATTTTCATTTTTATTTCTTTAACTTTCGTTCAGAAAAAGATAAATTCTTCATATTGGAAGTTTTAGTTTCTAAAATTTAATCCTTTCCTAGATAAAAAAAAAAAAGAGTGGCGAGGATTAACTTCTGATGTGGTTTTTATTTTGAAATCGTTATAAAGAATCTTCAAACGCAGTTATAAATCTCACAGAAACCTTTTCGCAAACAGTGACAGGATTTAAGCTTTGAAGGCTTAAATAGTAATCCTGTTATAATGTTGACAAAACATAAAATTTATCAAAAGTTTTAGGGAAAAAGAGATTTAAAATTTTACTTTCGTAGAAAATCCTTTTGACCGTTTTCTAAATTATTACAAAGATGAAAAATCGTTTATTGTTCTATGCACTGAGTTTTGTAGATGATTATGGCGACGAAACCAGATTATGTCGTGAATAAAAGTGAATTTAAAGTATTAGTTTTAATTGAGATATATAACTATGATCAATATAAATATTGTAATTTATTATAAAATGAAAGATAGAATTTATATTTGATCAGAAACATTAAAAATGAACATGTATATATATATATAAAAAAATACGTGCGTTCGGCGATAAATATTTCTTACTTTTAACTTTCTAATAAGTAGCACTGTTTTATAAAATATTATTCGAATAGTGTAGTGCAAATGCCAGCTATTTTATTTCATCATTTTTATCATTTTGAAATTTTCTTCCACTGATAATTTCTTTTACTTTTTTTAATGCAAAAAGGAGTTTTTATTTTATAACAAAATGTGTTGAGCATCGTATAATATTTATGGATGAAATATGAACTCATATATTTGGTTAAGGAGAAAAATTAATTGTTATGTAAATTACTAAAAGATATTTTTGAATGGAGAATCCATTTTTATAATTATAGCTTTTTTATTGTAACTGCGTCACATTAAAATAGCAGAATGGGCGACAGGCATTCGCAATAGATACTTAATAGCGATGGAAGTTTAAAGATCAAATTAGCATTCTTTGATAATTTAGTTAAGGAGAAAAATTAATTGTTATGTAATTTACTAAAAGGTATTTTTGAATGAAGAAACCATTTTTACAATTACCTCTTTTTTAATGTTACTGCAATCACATTATAATAGCACAATGGACCACAGGCATTCGCAATAGATACATAATAGCAATAGAAGTTTAAAGATCAAATTAACATACTTTGAAAATTTTGTTAAGGAGAAAAATTAATTGTTATGTAATTTACTAAAACATATTTTTTTCATGTATTTTGTAGCACCTTTTTAGCAAAATAAATTACAAGTTTTGATTTTAAAGTTAATTAAAGAAAATTCCTTCAAATGCATTAGTAAAATCTACGTTAAAATATTTTTTCAAGTGTCTAATTTAAATGACAAGAACAAACGAAATTTTGAAAAATGACATTAGGATTTTTTTCTTTTGTTTAAATTAGAAACTCTTTATTTAAGGGTAGAATAACTGTCCTAGATAAACTGAAAGTAAAACAGCGAAATAACAATATTCTTTATGCTTTGAGTCTGAAAATTGAGATAATCTCATTTTTCGACACTTGTCTAGAAAAAAAAAAAACAAAAAAAAAAAAAAACCATTCATCTTACTGTACTCTTTCGCTAAATGTACAGCACTTTTCTAAAGTCCTTGTCAGAATTCGAGTGTACAGCTTTTAATTTTTCGAAAATAAATAGAAATATTTCTGTGAAACCAAATAAAAAAATAAGGTAAAAAATGATTTATTGTAACTAAGTATACATCATTTGGATTTTTTAAAGCGTTAGATAAATCTGTTTCCTCCTAAAAAAAAAAAAAAAAAAAAAAAAAAAAAAAAAAAAAAAAAAAAAAAAAAAAAATTGATTAACATGTATATAATTTTCAAAATGTAATTGTAAGATATATCTTTTATTTAAAATTAATTTTCGAGAAAAATATGAATTGTAAACTTATACCTAATCTTAAATTACAGCTTATTTCGACTTGTAAATTTTGAGTTAGGCTTAAATGATTAGCCCCGTTGCAATCTATTTTGCAATGATTAAAAATAAATTTAACATTAGGAGTTTAAGCATATTAAAACTAAATAATTCCCGATTGATGCTCAAAGGTAAAATTTGCCGCATAATCCAAAATATTATTTTAAAATTAGGTGTTGGTTTTGAAAACGTTCAAGTTTGTTACATTTTCTGTATTTTGAGCGACCCTTCATAAAAAAAAATAATATAGCATACGTATTAGTTGTTATTATTAAAACTGGCACCAATCACATTTTTAAAAGGCAGCAACACAAATGTCAGTGTAAATAAGAGTAATAAGTCTTAATTACGTCTACTAAAAACCATATCACAATATATATTCCAAACGTAAATGTAAAAACATACATTAAAATATTTATTTTATTAAAAAGACGTTACTAAAAACACATTAAAAATCTTTATTGACATAGTTCAACTTCTTCATTGAGTCTTCATTAGAATTAAAGAAATGAAATTACAATAAAATGCATATGAAAACTGGGAAAAAAATCATCGACAGAAGTAAACATATAACCCTCACTACATTCGTTATCGCATGTGTTCCTTGTATGTCGTAATTCCGCAAATTGCTCAATCACACATTCCATACATTTGTGTTGCGAAAATACAACGTATCGTTATAAACCCTTGAACCTCTTAAATTAATCTCATTGGACTCTCTTATAAATAATTGTAAATAAAAATTAGACCTGTAAATTAATCTATTCTCATTAAAAATTATGTTAATGCTCACTATTTTATTCAGCCGATAAAGCAGTATCACCCCTGTCATATTTTATATCTGCCGTATGTGCTTTACATCTCTTATTGAATTTTCGTTGGGTCATACCTATATAATGATTTCTGATTCCCCTCCCCCCTTTCTAATAAATGGAATCTTATAAACTCCGGAGAGGTCATCCCTATTAATAGGATCACCTTTTAGTGTTTAAAAGCATCTTTAACTTCGGGGTAGGCTTTGCGATCAAACGTAAACATAAATCTCTTAAAGGATTTTCTACATACTCAAAGAAACCCCGGAAATAATTTGCACAAATCAATTCAGAGCTCCCCTTTGAGAAAATGTACACGAATACTTCTAAAAATAAAACTGTTAATGAAGTTAGTATGAAAAGGGTGGTGGAAAATTATTACCTGGGTTTCTTCGAGTATATAAAATATCCTTTAAGAGATTCTGGTTTATGTTTGATCGCGAAGCTTCTCCCCGTATTTAACGATGCTTTTAAACACCAAAATCGATTCTATGAATACGGATGACCTTTCTGGAGTTTATATGATTCCATTTATTAGGGCGGGGGGAGGGGGTTCAGAAATTGTTATATAGGTATGAGCCATCGAAAATTCAATATCACATGTAAAGAACATATGGCGGATATAAAATATAACAGCGGTAATACTGCTTTATCTCGGCTGAATAAAAGAGAGAGCATTAACATAATTCCAATAGAAGCATTATTTAAATTAAAATAACTCTACAGAAATAATCCAGTTTTAAGAAATTAAGTTATGATTAGTACACTTAATGCTTATATCCCTATACGTAATAAAGAAAATTGTATCATGTGGGAAAAACATCATTTTTAAGCGATTAAAATGAATACAGAGAAAACAACATTACAATTTTGCCCTTTTGCTCGTTGTCGGTCAGGGGGATATAAGAAGTGTTATATGTTTAATTGTATTCGATGATTTTTTTTTCCGGTTTTCATATCCATTGTATTTGTAATTTCTGTTATACCTTCTGATGACGACTCAATGAAGGAGTTGAAATAGGTCAATATAAGTGTTAATATATTTTTAATGTCTTTTTAGTAATGTCTTTTAAGTAAATACATATTTTATTTATTTTTTTTTCCGTTAGGAGTATACCTGGAGTCCTAAAAAGGACTGACTGATTTTAAAATTCAATAATTTGCAAGCGGTGACAGATATTTAAAAAATTCTTGCAGGAACTTTATGTATGATGTCAGGTATTGTTTTACTTTGATTCTCGACTTTAATTCGAATTACAAACAATAGATGGCTCTGCGAGTAATATGTGTTCAATCCTCGCACAATTTTTGGTACATCGGGAACCACTCAATACATTTTTATCTCTTTTATGGCATGGGAGAAGAGAAAGTAAAAAAAAAAAAAAAAAAAAAAATGCAGCTTGAATTTAGCGCTTATTGCTTGCAGCACCATCTATTGTTTGTGATTCGAATTAAATTCGAGAATCACGGTAAAAAAAGCTCCTGACATCATGCATAATCCTCCTGCAAGATTTTTTAAAAATATATGTCACCGTTTGCGAGTCATTGAATTTTAAAATCAATCAGCCTTTTTAAGACACCTGGTGTATCATGATATCGACAGGAAGGCTTTTATTTTTGAACTCGTAATAGAGTTGTCAAGAATATTGATCATATTTTATTTTAAGTAATCCCTACCATCCTTGATACTTCGGCTTCTACGTGTCTTACAGAATATATTTCCGGATGTTTCTAATTACGCGTCGAGTTTTGTCAACAAATTTGTCAGATAGCTGGAGTCAGTGATTGGCTATAAGATCTATAAAGAGCACTACATAGTTCTGCATATCAGTACTCCAAGAGCGCAATAAGTGTCTTCATGACTTATACGTCACGTTGCTACTCCCTACATATATATATATCTAAGAAATGTGTGTAAAATAATATTTTCATGAACCATTGTATGTTTGCGTGGAAATTTACATATTATCATTATTAAAACATAAGATTTCGACCAGTTTGTTAATAATAACACTGAAAACACAGCAAGTAATAACTGCTCATGTACGGAATTTAATTTAATGTATTTATTTTATGTTAAGTGGGAAATGCAAATGGTATGGACAAGCGGATATATATATATATTTTTTATCTAAAAAACACACTCAAGAAATAATAATTGTAGATTGTGTACATTCTGTTGAGCTGTCCAGCCTAAAGTTACATTTTACACACCAACATCGTGCACCAAATTAAAATCTAGTTTTAACTGCATATGCGCGGTTAAGTAACAATTATCTATAATTACGGTTAAACGACTATAAATATACATCTCATCAAACACACTATTCAAACTCTACAACAAAATATCCAGTCATTTGACTGTTTTTAAAGATAACGGTTACGTGACCGTAATATAAGCCGTATTTGATGATATTATGGATCAAATTCTGGTCAGAATAAAGATTAATTATGGTTATGTAACAGTTTCCTATAAAAACTGTCGAATGATTGGAAAGTCTTCTTCAAGTTTTAAAAGTGCTAACGGTTAAGATATTCGACCATTTTTATTGAAAACGGTTGCATAGTTGTAATTTAACTTCTCTGACTGAAAGAGGATATGGTGAGAATAGAGTTAAATTACGGTATGTAGCGGTGTTTTATAAGAAAATTCGAATGATTGGACTGTTTTCTGCAAAATCTATCATCGTAGTAACATTACAATAAACTCATAGTACGTTTAAGTAACCGATATTTAAAAATGTGGTCAAATGAATATAAATATATATTTTTTGGTCATATAACAATACATTTATAGAATGTTTAAAAATATACGTTTATACCTTTGTAATGAATGCATTTATACGTTTATAACCGATATCTGAAAATACGATTAATAACAAAACTTATATATATTATGGTCGTTTGCTCATAAAACCGATAAATTACGGTAATTTTACCGTTTTTATAAAAATTGTTGAATGGTTGGATAGTTTTCTGTAGATGTTTATCCCTTTCTGAACAAAATTATGAATTCATGAAAATTTTATCTTCTAAACCATTTTTCGTGAATTGTTTAAACTACATTAGAAGATTTACATAATCATTTAATAACTTTTAGACGGATTTTAGAAGGATTAATTAAATTTGAAGTTATAGGGATTTTGTGCGACATTTATAATGCCATTCAAATCTTTTATTTTAAATATTTTTCTTAGTATTTCGAAGAATTAGGAAATCTACAAATATAATGTTCTTATAATAGAAATATAGACATATTTCTGAATGAAAAATACCCCACCCCAACGCCAAGAAAGCTGAAAAATTGAAAAAGGCAAAAGAAATCATCATTTTAAAAATGTTTTTTTTTTATGTACCCAATATCGATTTTGGAACAAGAAAAAGTAATGTATCTATAACTCATTCTAAACTGCATTTCAACTAATCGATGTATCAATGATTATCGAGGAATATTATAACAAGTTATTTTAATGGCACTTATAAGTACCGTCAGTAGATAAAGGGTTAACAGTGAATAGCAATACACTGATGATATGGTTAAATAGCCGTTATTTAAATTAAAATCAAATTGCTGCTCAATTTGTGATCAGTAAAATTGTCTATTTCTTACGGTTAAAATTTTTTAAAGTGTTCACTGTTAAAAATTTGAATATATCCACTCATAGGTATTTTTATAGATTACTTGCTCAAATTATGGAGAGTATTCATTGGCCAGAATAGTGAATCCATGGACAGTTTGCAGCAGATTTTTAACACGCTGTTTAAGGCATCATAATATGGTCATAATATTTTACCTGTTAAAAGGCTTCATAATAAGGTCATCATATGTTTAACACATTATAAAAACACATTCAAAATATGGTCAAGAATCGTTATCTATAAAAACGGCTGAATGACAGGAGAATTTGCTGCTGATTTTTAACAGTTCAGTCAAGTGGAACGCTTCATGTTGTGTCCAAGCTATCGTAATCTGCAAAAAAAACCAGTTAATTGATTGACATTGCGCTGTACCTTTAGGTAGATTTTGTAAGAAATACTACCTATTACATTCTTTTCTATGTTGAAATTTTTAAACCGTTTTTGAAGTTTGAACCGAACGTGTAGATAAACTGGATAACACATAATGTACTAAATAAACTCAGTACGTTATATTATTTTGTACCCATTATGCACCTTCAAAATAATATTTTACGAAATTCAAACACAATTTTAAGAAACAAATCACCAAAACATTTTTTTTCTGTTTCAAATTACCCTAATTACTTATTTCTCTATGTAATTTCCTTTCATTATTTCTTATATAAAGTAAAAAAGAGCAACGGGTATTATAGTATAAAACTTATTTGTTGGAAAATCAGGCTTAAATTTGTGACATGGTTTTCGATCACGGTATCTTTTGTGGAGAATTCGTCATGATAGTTTTAGCGTAACAACAGTCATATATATATATGAGAAATCAACAGGAAAACTTTGTAAAGCATCCTCGTTATATTTACTAATTTAGATAGCTTTATCGCAGATTATTATAATACAACTTCAACTTCAAATAAGCTATGAAACTCAGCCAAATATCAGAAGTGCTTTTGGATGGCAAGAACTATTCGGTAGAATGTACTTTCACCAAACCAATAATTGAATTTTTTTAAAGAACTATTTATAAACTGAAGTTTTGTGAGCGTCATTAGTACCTATAATAAAACATAACATAGAATTTACATTTATACCTTTTACTAGCGCCCTTTTAAATACGGCAGCTTTTTTAAGCTACTATCCTTTAAAAAGAATGAGCGCCTAATTACCACAGCTACACAGTAGAATAATATTATAAGGAACTTTCCGGCCTGTCTCAGGACTTGTTTCATTATTGTAGCTCAGCAATGAAGTCACAGTTTGCATGCAACGCAGCAAACACAATCTTCAGAAAAAAACAAGTAACGTAAAACTATGCGATTTATCATAAATTTGAAAATTACAAATAATTCTCCGATTCCAAAAAACGCATCCAGTCGAATGAAACGTGTAGATCGAAAGGAAATAGTTTGAGAAAAGTCACGACCACTTCTTTCTGTTTGATATCACAATCTCAATCAAAACAAGATATCGTTATAGAATACCTTTATACTGCCGAACATGGTAACCAATGTATATGATGACATTTTCTACGAGGATGTATTGAAAAATACTTCGTTATGAAAATAGTTAATCTTTTTTTTAAATAAACTAGGGGGCTCGGCCCCCTACGAGCTACGCTCGCCAACCCCCGTCCAGACACCGCAGGCTCTAAATGCACGCTAATTTGATCGGCTTTAAAAAGATTTCGAAAGATTGAATTATAATTTAAAAAACAGTGGCTATCTCCCTATAAACGAATTTCTATTCATTTCTCTTTGATTGGGGAATTTTAACGCCAAATCCGCTGCGGTACTACTTGATTATCCCGTCGACCCATTTCGCCAAATTATATAAATCGCCAAACCCCTCGCCAAATTATACAAATTGACATAATTTTTATTTTAAATAACGAAAGAACAAATAAATTCGTACAACATTCATAAAAATACAAATAAAACTTCGAAATAAAAATAACTTGATGACGTAGACACGTGTAACAACATTTCAAAATAAGCTAATATAAAAGGAATTAAGCAAACAGAGTCTTTGTCTCCTGGTATTTTTTAACAAAGCAAAAAGAAAGTTCTTTTAAATGAGACATTTTAAATTAATCGGTTTTAATCTGACGTAATTTTTACCAAGCTATTCTTTCTCTTTTAAATAATCGCGTGACAGTACTTTTGTTAGCAATGAAATATTATTTGCTCTTTCCTAACAAAAATAGTTGAAAATATCCTCTCAAAATATTAAATAAATGTCTAGCGCAATTTCTAAATTTAAACTTTTTTGCAATATTATTTTGTGTTCATTTTATGTAATAACTATAACGTGACGTAAATATGACGTAATTTCTCCAAAGACTTCTAACGCATGTTAATGAATTTATTATTTTACAATATCCTTTCTCTTTTAAAATTCACGCGTATACTTTTTATGACGTAATTTTTAATAAGTTCCTGCTTTTTATACATAATTATTTAATTCTAATTAGAAAGTTTTTTCCTGTTTATAATAGTCACGTGTAAATAAATTTTTAATTTGAAGCAAACATTATTGCTTGCGCTTTTTATACAGTTGGCAACAGTTTAAATTAGTACAATTTTCTGAAATCTGTAAAAAATATCTCTAGAAATGCTGAAAATTTGAATTTAAAATAGAAATAAAATCTGAAAAAATGAGTCAAAATAAAAAAAATTAATGCAATCTGCACTCCGGCAAATTCTAACGCATAAAATGATCTAAAAATGATTACACTGCCATGTATAGTTTTTGCTGCTATAAAACTTTTTTAGTGGAACGATTTTGTCCAAATTTAGCATTAAATATCTCTTAAAATAATCCTTCGATTTGAAAACTGTCTGCATCAGCGTGTTTATCAAACATTTCTGTATAAGACCACTGATTTTCATATTTTTGTATGCATTATTTTTCTCAATATTAACGAAGAAAGACCTCCGGGTACAAAAAATTCAAAACCGGCGGCGGCGGCGGCGGTGACAGCGGTAGTTACTTTTTTTAGAATAGAGAGAATATTAATAATTTCAGTTAGTAGGCTAAATTGAAGAATGTTTTGTTTCCTTTCATACATTTTTTTACTTTCTTCTATCTTCAATAGAAGAAAGTATTGTAATCGAAATTCTTTTCGACTTCCAGTTTTCGACGGATTTGCATGTTTTAGTGGTCAGAGATTCCAAAAAACATGTTTATAGAAAATGTCTGTCTGTCTGTGCGTCCGTCTGTCCGTCTGTCCGTCTGTCTGTCGCCATTGTACCATCAAAAAGTGTATGAAGTTATGTATAGAATTAAACCAAAATTTTATTAAAAGTTTTTGGCTATGGCAAGCAGGTCCTCCCGGAATTTGGAAAAAATTCGCCGGTAGGGGGCGCTGATATATCAATTTTTGTGCGATTTTGAATATTTTACCATCCAAAAGTGTATGGAGTTATGCATAGAATTGAACCAAATTTTTAGTTTAAGTTTTTGGATATGACAAGCAGGTACTCCCTGAATTTGAAAAAAATTCGCCGGTAGGGGGCGCTGTAAATGCGTTTTTTGTGCGATTTTGAATATTGTACCATCGAAAAGTGTATGAAGTTATGCATAGAATTGAACCAAATTTTTATTTTAAGTTTTTGGCTATGGCAAGCAGGTCCTCCCTGAATTTGGAAAAAATCGCCGGTAGGGGGCGCTGTAATAGCGATTTTTGTGCGATTTTGAAAATTGTACCGTTCAAAAGTGCATGAAGTTATGCATAGAATTAAACCAATTTTTTATTTTAATTTTTTGGCTATGACAAGCAGGTCCTCCCCGAATTTGGAATAATTTCGCCGGTAGGGGGAGCTGTAATAGCGATTTTTGTGCGATTTTCAATATTGTACCGTCCAAAAGTGTATGAAGTTATGCATAGAATTAAACCAAATTTTTATTTTAAGTTTTTGGATATGGCAAGCAGGTCCTCCATGAATTTGCAAAAAATTCGCCGTTAGGGGGCGCTGTAATAGCGATTTTTGCGCGATTTTGAATATTGCACCATCGAAAAGTGTATGAAGTTATGCATAGAATTGAACCAAAAAAAAAATTCTTGGCTATGGCAAGGAGGTCCCCCCTTAATTTGTAAAAAAATCGCTCGTAGAGGGCGCTGTAATAGCGATTTTTGTACAATTTTGTGCCACTTTGAATATTGTACCGCCGAAAAGTGTATGAAGTTATGCATAGAATTGAACCAAATTTTATGTGTTTATTTTTGGTCATGTCACGAAGGTCCTCCCTGAATTTGGAAAAATTCTGCCGGAAGGGGGCACTATAATTGCGATGTCTGTACCATTTTCATTATTGTACAATCGAAAAGTGTATGAAGTTATCCATATAATTGAACCAAATTTTTTGTGCATGTTTCTGGCTATGGCCAACAGGTTCTCCTTGAATTTGGAAATATTGCGCGGTAAAGGGGCTCCGTGCTAGCGATTTTTGTATACTTTTCTTGATTTTTCGTAATTCTATTGTGCATCGGCGGCTCATGCAGCGGCGGGAACTCGCTTCCTGCTATGCCGGCTATTCACAGACAGCTGATAACGACAGAATAAGGAAAAGTTAATAATTTTAACAAATATCATGATATAGATTAACTCGTTTTTAGTCCGTTTAATTGACTTGAGCAGAAATTTAAGATGAAAATCAAAGTTGGTATAGTATTGAACTAATAATATTGAAGTATTAACATGTGTAACAAGGTTTTGAAATATTAAGATGTATAAGATAGAAGAAAGTTTTGGGATTGGCACATCCAACTAGTTTTTACAGTTATTACCCCTTGAATGTTTTAGGTATAGTCTAATGATAATGTACGACTTACATGTATGTAATCAGGTGGAGATTTATATTATTCGTCTTTTGATCGCATGAACTAAATTGAATTTTTCAAATACTTACAATCGAAATGGAACCTAAAAATTTTATTGTTTACGCAATAGTTCCTTCTTTTAAAATTTTGTTGGTTTGGAATTTTAAATGGAATAAAATAATTTCCAATATTACAACGAGTACAAGAAACTATAAAGAACATAACCTATATGTATGAATGTACAGTCGTGGAAAAAAAAGTAAACACCCCCTACTAACTCCTCAACAAATTATCGTAGATGAACGTTAGTGGTACCGTACGATTGGAAATAAAGTCTACTTTTAAATGGTGTGCATAAAATTTGCTTAGGGGGCCATATACATATTAAAACGAATCCAAACTTTATTTTTTTCAATGGCAGTACCCACATTTAACGTGATATTTCAAATCTTCGGTTCCAAATATGCCTAGAAATTAAATTTCAAGTCATTCGAATGATAAGTTTTTGAATTATAGACATTCAAAATTTAGTACTTCTAATGTTAAATTACATTTTCATATTTTTATTTATATCTCCTGAAATTATGCTCCAAATGAGCTAATTTTTTGTGTAGCAATAATACTAATATACCCAAACATAAATACGTTGAATTTGCAATTTTTATAATTTTATCATATGAATTATGAATTATGAAATTAATATTTGAAAAAATTATGAATTGCAACATACGATTTTTTTGATGGATTTAGATTTATTAAGTCCTGATTTATAGAAATCCAAAATTTCACATTTTTCTTCCAAGTAGTTTTCAAATTACGCTTAAAAAACGTCAGAATAATGGTTTAAGGGGCCGTCTATGATAGAAAAGAGTAAATTTTTGAAGTTTAATTTGCTATCCTCTGTAATCAAACAGGTGTCATTGACGCTTAAACGTGCCTTGATCAAGAAGGTGGCTCTCTCGGTCAACAATCGAGTTCGGAACTTCAATTTGGATACAGGCCTTAACCTTAATATCCTTAATATCCGGTAAGTATTTATCTCAGAGTGTCATTTAAATTTATTTTTTTTGATTATCTTTAAATAATAGTAACAGAAAATAAAGCCTTTTGCAAAGCTTAGCAATTAATTTTAAAAAATAGTTATGCCTAAGGCGTACATATTGTATGGTTTTTATTGTAATTTAGTAACTAAAAGAATCCTCAGCACTTTTACATAAAGAAAAAAAAATAATTTTATACAAGACCTGAGTCAAAAACAGAATAGGGAAAGAGAAAAGCTGTTAATGTTGGCATACTTGTTGAGGCATGATCAAACATGTCAAAACACATTCCTGCTTGTCGGTTTTAAAACCACAATTTTAATGCTGCTTGCCAGTCCCAGAAACTTTTTTCTACCATAAGTATGTTCCTGTAAATGAAACATTATACGATGTTACCATGAATCAATCTCAAGTAATTTTTAGAAAGTAAAGATATATAAAGCCCTTTCAAAATTTATACTGCAGAAAAATGACATTTTTGCGTAAGAAGTAAGCTAGGACTTATTAATGAAGTGAGTCTTGCACATAGTGATTTCAAAGTTCATTTCTATGACCAAGCAGGGCCAAAATCTTCGATCAAGTGATCAAGAGATGACAAGACTTGGTTCCTACAAATAAAATTTTGAGAAAGTTCAAAATTGTGGTTTTTAAACCAACAAGTAAGAATGTGTTTTGACACGTTTGATCATGTCTCAACAAGTATGACAACATTAACAGCTTTTCTTTTTCCCTATGTTGTTTTTGTCTCAGGTCTTGCATAAAAATATTTTTTTTCTTTATGTAAAAGTGCTGAGGTTTCTTTTAGTTACTAAAATTACTTACAACAAAAATTACTGAAACCATACAAAATGTATGGCCTTAGGCATAATTAGTTTTTTAATTATTGTTAAACTTTGCAAAGGGCTTTATTTTCTGTTACTATTATTTAAAGATAATCAAAAACATAAATTTAAGTGACACACTGAGATAAATACTTAGCTCTGACTACAACAGAACAATAGTTTGGCAGCATTGTTTTGACATGTTCCTCTTGCCATATCTCAGCTTGTAGTCAAATCTCAATCCTGAAATTTATTGTGCATTACACTACCATAAAATACTCTCAGAAACCAGAACTTCAGATTTTTATCTTGTGACCCACCAGAGATATAAAAGCCTCAAAAGTGCGATTTTTGACATTTTTGAAAGATTTGGATTTTTTTAGCGAAGAGAAAGCAGGTTCAAGATATGGAACGTGTCGTGTGAGTACAAGTACTTTCGGTCTATTTGTAAAAAAAAAAAAAAAAAAAAAAAAAGTCATGTTCACAGTTTTTCTTGCTATAAAAATTTCCTTTTGTAAACGGACAAATTTTGGAAAAAAATGAAACTTCAAGCTTAAATTTCACCAATAAGGGTTTATTTTCGGAAACTACTTTATTACCAGATTATTAGCCCCATGTATTCTGTATAAATTGCTTTAATTTGTACTTGAATTAGAGAAATAAACGATGAATTATCTACAATTTCGTAAACCCTTCTTGTGAGAAAATTGCTGCAGACGATGAAACAAAGATGACCGCCATGCACAAAGAAAAATTAATAAAATTAAAATAATAGTCATTTTGAACTTCCATTATGTTAAGGTTATTATACAAAAAAATTTCAGATAATTAAAAATGGTAAAGCAACGAATAAATGATTTTCTGGACCACTTAAATGGATTGATCCTGATATAGAAAATATTGACGAAGGAATGCGTTTCAGAAAATTTTTAATGATATGTTGATCCGTTTGTCATAAAGGTTAATTTTAATATAAATATATATAAATGTATATATGTCAGATTAAAAGAGCTCGGAAATATCATTAAGCACGTTTCAATAACACGATGAAGTTGAAAAATGCAAAAAAAATGCAAATAAACGATTTTTCTCTGCGTCCAGATTCTTGAAATACAATTTACTCTCCTCTTTTCTAAAATGAGTAATCTCGGAAATGTACTTATTATTTAGAAGCAAAACTAAATTTTTTATACCTTCAACTCACTGTGAATTTTCATCATATTATTTAGAATATTATGTATTATTAGTTAGTATCTTATTTATTTATTACTTATTCAAAAAACCTTTTCTATTTAAGGGGGTCCGGAACACATTAAAAATTTATTTTTGCTTTGGAGTTAAAATTTTTATTTTTTTGTGATGGTTAACTATTTCATTTGTAAATAAAATCACATACGAAAACTTCTGATAAATTTTTAAAGAATATAAAATTTAAAATTTGTTAAAAAAGTGGGTTATCTTAAAATCGTTGGAACTCGAATAATTATTTGTTGAATATCATTTTTTTTCATTTAATTAAACATATATACGTTTTAATTATGTTTCAGCATTTCAAAAAATATTAATTTAAATTAATATTAAAAATATTTAAAGTTAAAAAAATGATGTAACTTAAAAAAAAAAAAAAAAAAAATATTTTCAAAAGTAAATATTTTTTTCAAATAAACTGAATCAAAATTATAAAGTTAAAAAATTGGAAAGACACGATCCAAGTTTGAAAAATTTAGCTTTAACGGTTCTTGACTTATAGAGTTTACATACTAAAAATGGTGAAAAAACCCATCATGAAGAAAAACGCATTTTCACAAGAAGTCATTTCTATGACAACCAACGCATGAAAGCTGGATTTTGAAAATAAACAAAAACGAAAATTGAATATTTCCTGTTCTAACTAAGATAGAAACATGATTTAAGCGCCATTAAGCAGGGAAAAAAACAGAGAAATTTTTAATGCAATAAATACTTTTCAGAAAATTTGAAGATTTCTGTGTGTTGTACCGCATTTAGTTCGATCTGCATTACATTGGTGAACAAAACATGAGATATAAACACACATCTAGAATAACTCAGTATATGCATCACAGCATAGAAGTCACATTTAGGTCGCAATCTCATGGGGAAATTTCAGAAGTATTTAAATAAAAATAGGATTAAAATTACTTTTTTTTTATCGTTCACAGATTTTGGGTTAAGGAATTTTATTCAGTTGTTAAAATTGATTTCTCGTCCGAGAACGGTATATGTTTGTTAAATATTCAATAAACTACTACTTTTGTTTTCCACGATGGGATTGAAAAACAAATTACAAAAGTGATGACCTCCATAAATTTGAGATGTAAAAAAGATTTTATATTCAAAACACGTAAAGCATAAACACTTATAGAAACTCTGTGTCATTATTTATAATTATCTTTGAACATTTATTAATGTATACGAAAAATAATCGCGTGATTTATGTTGAATCAGTTCGGTATTTTGTATTATACTGCCTTTGAATTTTTAATTTAAACCTTTGTTGTCTAATTAGAAAATTTCTTCCATGTCCAAAGAAACGGTATGCTGAATATTCATTTATTTACTTCACTTCATTATACACAATGAGACTGCAAAATGAGGTTTAGTAATAAAATTCGCTGTGTAATTTTTTTTAATGAAGCTTTCATTAGTTGTCTGATAAAAGTCTTTCTCATTCGAAAAAAAAACTTTCATTTTATGTATTATATATATTACGTATCACAAACGATAAAGATATAATGATGAATCATCGGTATATTTAAAAGGACTAAAGAATTTGGTGGCATTTCAGACATTCGTTTCTCACTTTTAAAAGTTGTTGTTAGAAACAGGAATAGCAGTCAACCATATTTTGTTGAAAATGTTGATGGAACATCTGCACAAACTTCTATTCTTGATTTTACTATTTGTAATGTTTAGTTATAATGAAGTCTCTGGGCAAGGCGCCCTAGATGATGGGAGTGATTTAGTAGGCGACATAGGAGAGGACGTAGGCAAATGAAATATTTCAAGAGACGTTAGCTCCTGCTTTCTATATGTAAGTATTATTATCGATTGTTTTGGAATTTGAAACTATAATTACTTTCCATAGAATTAAGAATGTAGCTACTTTAACCCTTTATGTAATGAATTATGAATGTATGAAAATTTTATCATCTAAAGTATTTTTCCTGAATTTTTGAAATACATTAGAAGCTTTATATAATCATTTAATAAATTTAAGAAAGAATTTAGAAGGATTGAAGTATTTGGAAGGATTAATTAAATTTGAATTTATAGGGATTTTTTGCATGATTTATAACACCACGCAAATTTTTATTTTAAATATTTTTCTTAGTATTTTGTAGAATTTGGAAATGTACAAATAAAGTGTTCTTACAATAGAAATATAGAAATATTTCCTCATTGAACCCCCCCCCCCCCCTACCCAACGCCAAGAAAGCTGAAAAGATGCAAGGCAAAAGAAATCATCTTTTTAAAAATATTTTTGTGTTGTGTAACCAATTATGCTTTTAGAACAAGATAAAATAATTCATCTATAACTCATTCTAAACTTTATTACTACTAATCGATGTATTAGAGGAATTTTATATAGAAGTCATTTTAATGGTACTTATAAATACCGTCAGTAGATAAAGGGTTAAATATTACGAACTGAATGAAGTCAAGCTTCGTTTAATGTATAAAAATTAAATAGGGTGTTTGGAATCATCGCAATCCTACTAATGTATGTTAATAAGTCTTCAATAGTTTGAAGTAATTTGTATGGCTTTGGGGATATGTTTTAGATTTCAGAGTGTAAAGCGTACAATTTATAAAATTATAAAACTTCTTTTTGACATAGAATTACACTAAAAAGTTTCTATTAATGTATAAATGATGTTAGCCATAGTTTAATTAGTGAAAAAGAAATGGCCATAGTTTATGAAATGGAATTTTGTTGATTAGACCTTAATCCCTAAATGTGATGACAGAGATCCCTGGTTCTAATGATAAACATAAAGCTTTCCTAAATAGTCAAGCTTAAGAGTCATATCAGCTCTAGTATGGAACCAAATCGTACTTTTAAAAATAAAAGTTCTTTTTAGGTAGATTTCGTAAGAAATACTACCTATTGCAGTCGTTACCATGGTGAGACTTTTGAAAAATTCCTTCATAACTTTTCATTATATGACTCCAGGAACCCAAAACCACCCCCACCTAAAAAGTTTATATATATATATATATATATATATTAGGATGGGTCGAAAAAAACCGAAGTATTTACAATCGAAATGTAATAGAGCGGAAAAGTTGCCTTTTGTAATAAAGAATAAATTCGTAAAATATTATACCGATCGGTTAATATCCCCTACCTAAAAAGATTGTACTATATATATATATATTAGGGTGGGTCGGAAAAACCGAAGTATTTACAATCGAAATGTAATAGAGTGGAAAAGTTGCCTTTTGTAATAAAGAATAAATTCGTAAAATATTATACCGATCGGTTAATATCTTTTACCGCCACAAGGGGCTAAAGTTTCAAAAAATCGCAAAAAACATGCTTTTTTCAATATATTTTTTTAATTATCCAAACGTACGAATATAACTTCTAATAGAACGCAATAGCTACATGAAGGTATAAGAAATGTCCCAGTAAATGTTCATTATGATAAAATTATATCTTTCACTGCCGCAAAGGGACCATATTTTTTTTAATGTAAAAATTTCAAATTTTCAATTTTTATAATTTTTATAATATGTCTAGACGTAAATAAATTTGCTTTATACCCATTAATATGTCATTATTTTTTTTAACTATTTGTCCTAAACTGGAAAATAAAAAAGGTTATCATTGTTCTTGAAGATCGTTTCATCTACTGCTGTTTTATTGCGTATCAGCAGTTCATATACCACAAATCACAAAAATGATATAAAATGAACAAAATATTTTAGCATTTTATTAATTAAAATACAGGAATGTTTAACCTAAAAGGATTAAATAAACTTAAAATGAAGAAATATTTAAAGTAAATGAATTTTATAACATGACTTGCTTTCAAATAAAGCCATTGTTCCTCGAGAGACCGAAATTGATCATATGTGATGCTTACTCTGTTCTGATCCACAAACTTTACCAGCACTTCAGTGACTAATTTCACGCATCTTTCTACTGGCTGAGTGGGACATGGAAAGTTATAATAGCTGCTATCTTTAATCGAACATTCTAAACTCACCAGCGTTGTTAGATCGTCAGTCGATAGACAAACCATAACAGGTGGTTTCGTTAGTTTACAGGTTTGCCTTTCGACTAAAGCCATGCAATTTTAAGCTTCAAAGCTAGAGTCTGGAATGACGAAACGACGGATGGCACTATTCGTGTCCACAGAATTTCGTGCTTTGAAAATTTTCAAATTTGGCAATCGGCTCACCCAGTACACTTTCAAGATGTACTCAATGAGTACATCCTGAAAGTGTACTGCATCAGTTGGTTCACGATTGAAATGAATCCATCATGCTTTTCAGATTCTGTGGACTATAATTAGTAACCCCCGATAATTGACATATCATGTATGAAAGATTACAGTTCCTGTAATTTCACGAAATGCCTGTTTCGCAAATCATGAAAATAGCCTCATTAGAATGATAGCATATGAAGGAGAGGGTATTAGGACACCACGACACAAAGAAAATTGCCAAAGCATGAAGGTCTGTGGACACGAATAGTGCCATCCGTCATTTCGTCATTTCAGACTTGAATTTTGAAGCTTAAAATTGTATGGATTTAATCGACTGGCAAAAGTGTAAACTAACGAAACCGCCTGTTACGGTTTGTCTATCAACTGACGACCTAACGACGCTGGTGAGTTTAGAATGTTCGATTAAAGATACCAGCTATTATAATTTTCCTTGTCCTACTCAATCAGTAGAAAGATGCTTGAAATTAGTCTCTAAAGTGCTGGTAAAGTTTGTGGACCAGAATAGAGGGAGGATCATATATGATCAATTTCGGCCTCTCCAGGAATAATGGCTTTATTTGAAAGCAAGTCATATTATAAAATTCAATTACTTTGAATACTTCTTCATTTGAAGTTTATTTAATACGTTTCGGTTAAGTATCTCTGTATTTTAAATAATAAAATACTAAATATTTTGTTCATTTTATATCATTTTTGAGATTTTTGATTTATGAACTGCTGATATGCAGCAAAGCAGCAGTAGATGAAGCGATCGTCAAGAAAAATGAATTATTACCGTTTTTATTTTCCAGTCTATAACAAAAAATTAACAAAATTTATGACATATTAATAGATGTGAAGTAAATTTATTTACTTCTAGACATGTGATAGAAATTATAAAAATTTAGAAAAAATGAAAATTTGAAATTTTTAATATTTTTTTTTTAATACGGTCTTTTTGCGGCAGTGAAAGATATGACTTTATCATAATGAACATTTACTGGGACCTTTCTTATATCTCCATGTAGCTATTGCGTCCTATTTGAAATTGTATTCGTACTTTTGGATAATTAAAAAAAAAAACATGTTTTTGCGATTTTTGGAAACTTTATCCCCCTTGCGGCGGCAAAAGATATTAACCGATCGGTGTAATATTTTAGGAATTTATTATTTATTACAAAAAGCAACTTTTCCGCTCTATTACATTTCGATTATAAATATTTCGGTTTTTTAGACCCACCCTAATATATATATATATATATATATGCATGTACTAAATTTTGTCCGCACGATAAAAATCGCAATTATGCAAGGTTCGTCTTCAAACTCGCCAACAACATTGAGATGGCTAATATCTCGGTGGGGATTGAAAATGGGCAAAATCGGCCTAAGGGTGTATAAATGGGGAGGTTTCAAAATTTTGAATACCGTCTTAACAGGATTCTGATAAAACCAGCTCTTACGCAACAAAGACAGGGAAAAAATTTTTTGTTATAGTAGTTGCCAACAATTAAAAAATAAATAAATAAAATTCTCACCACTACAATTACTTTTCTATTGCAAGATTTTCAAGCAAAAAAAAGAAGTAAATAAATAGTTTGACGAATTGAAAACAAATTGAATATTACGTCATAAGTTTTCTAGAGCAAGATTTCCGCATGAAAACTATAAATAATTTGACAAAATAAATAGTTTGACGAATTAAATATATATATATATATATATATATATATATATATATATATATATATATATATATTGCGTCATATTGGAGATATAATGGACCTCAGCAGGTGAAAATGTAACGTCATGTGAGTTTGAAGGAAGGTATTAAAACATGATAAAAACCCGACTATGCAAATATTAACATATTTTAACACTTTGGGGATCTTTGAATTTGCTGCAGCCTTTTAAAAAAATGTTACTTATACATGCGTGTGTGTATTCGTGTATATTAGAAAGGTTTAGCTCCCTAGAGCTCATTCTTAGTGAAGAAACTGTGTTTATCTCTAATCTTGATTTAAGTTTTGTTGGTGAATTTAGTACTTAACTTCGAAATCTGCCTCCGCCTGTAGGCCGAGCCGGCAGGGATTTATAATTTCGCAAAATTTACTAAAGAAAAATTTGTTGAAATATTTATTAAGTTTTCATTCTTCTATTGAAAGTTAACTTGGTAAAATAGCATTATATTGTTATATATATAATACTACATATAAACGATGATCATGGACACATAATCACTGGAAATCTTAATATTGTTAATGATTTTAAATTGAATAAAACTAATGGGTTTTGGTACTAAATATAGACTTCCATCTAAATTTACTGTTAAATCTATTATCAAACAGTTTACATATGATATAGATATTTTTATATATAAAATTTCAATCTATTACAATAATCCTATTGCATATTTTAATCAATGGAAAATATTAGTAATTGAAAAATTAACTATGGCTTTAAAAAATAATATTTCTGATTTGGTTTCTATTAACGCAAAGCATTTTTTCCAACAAATTATTAAATTACAAAAAAATTACGTTATTACATATATAGACAAATCTCCTAATAATTATGCAATCATATGTAAATCTTATTATCACCAACTTCTTACAACCTGTATTTCTTCTAATAAATCTTTTCAAAAAAACTAATGAAAATGTAATCGTAAATAATCGCAAAATTCAAAGTTATTATAAACTATTAAATATTCTATCTACTAACTTTAATTATCCTTATTTAGTTGTTATTCCCATATTTCATAAAACTCCAATTAAATTTAGGACTGTAACTATTGGTCCTCCTGTCAACTCCTGTCAAATACTCCTGTCAACCAACCTATCATTTTTCCTACTATTTTCATACTAATATATATATAAGTTGTGACCAGCTTTTTGTGATACCCTGTATACAGTTGTGAGCAGTACCAGTTACAAAATTTATGCATACATATAACACGTATGAAGTTTAGTGCTAGCCACTCTCACATTATTCACAAAAAAATTCTATAACTAGATAAAAGGGGACCTCCCAGAATGATGCTCTCCTCAGGATTCTCTATAGGGTAAGTCAGGCACTGATTATATAATCCCCCACCCAAATGTGATTTGATTGCTTTAGCTTTTGAAAAAAAGGGGGGGGGGGGTGTTACTGTCAGGATTTTACGGTAACTATTTTTATGGGACTTACATATTTTATTTTTTTATTTGGAATATATCTTTTTAATTAACAAATTCCAAAGTTCTTTGAAAATGTGTATTTAACTCCGAGAAAATGGAATACAGAATTCTAATTTCTTCTATTTTTATCAGTGAATATTTGCCTAATTGATATAATTAAAATTAGCAGAAAAATAATAGCTCATAATTTTTCATGCACACTTAGGAATATTTCTGCAGTAGTAAATGCAATAATTCTAAATTTTCTTATTTTATAACTGGAATATCAATTACATGTTTTTTCCCCCATCATTTTGCAACACGCGCAAAAAGAACAAATAAATTATTGGTTGCGTTTTGTTTTCTTATATATAAATATATATTTTTCTGACCATGAACCGGCAAACGAAAAAATATACATATTATTTAAATAAACAAAAAAATATTAAAATCAAATATATAATTTACTTGCCAAAAAAAAAAAAAAAAAAAAAAAAAAAAAAACTAAATTATATTTTGATAAAAGCGAGATCTTGTATTAAAAATAAAAATAGAGATTGTTTCTACATGCTGAAATGTGTAAGAGATTTTCTTAATGAGTAACATGAAAACGAGTCAGATCTTCTTAAAAAATCTATTATTTTATCGCTTAGGAATTTTTATTTTTAAAATCTTCTTAATTACAAGTAGTATCTATCGTTAAGAACAAAGTTAATAATTTGTTAAAATAAGTATTTTTTAAATGCAAAAGAAATTTCTCATAGTTCTGTGAAAAAAAAAAAAAAAAAAAAAAAAAAAAAATTGTTTTACTTCGCACGCATCTATTATAATAAAATGGTTCAATACATTGTTCTTATGTAATGCTGGCACTGTTATCTATTGACAAAAACCTGAAACTTTAACGAATATTTTTACAAGAAAATCCATATGTTTTGTTAGCCTTCGTTTTCCCTATTCTCCAGTAACGATATTTCAATGCTATTTTTAATACACAAATTAGTGAATCATTATCATTAAGATTCTTCCTTTGTTATCCGAAAAGAACGCATTTTAATTTAAAAGAAGATTTAGCAAATAATTTTATGTAAAAATCTGTGGTAAAAATCATCGAGGTAACATTATACAAGTTTTAACATGTTTAATTTTTTTTTACAGGTAAGAAATTATATGGCATACAAAAATTTAAATACAAAGGAGCGCACACATGCATATATATTATATCGCATAAGAACAATCAAATCCTATATTCACATAAATAGTGCAAAAATGCAGCAGTGAAATAGCAAATTAAAATATTCTAGCTTATTTGACACAGAAAATAATGTATCTGCACTAATTTATCCATCTGATTTCTATGTTCCCATTTTTTAAAATACTGGAATGAGTTGTAAATAAAGTGGAAAATAGATTGTAAATCGAACTACATTTCCCGATTGGTGATTAAATGTATTCTGATTATTAACCAGACTGTAAGGATACATTGTCTTTAAGTGAAAAATATAAATGTTTTAGAACTTTAAACAGAAGATATCATTCGTAATCTTTTCCAATTATTGTTCATTAACACATTAACGCCGGCTTCAAAATACTCAATCAACTTTGAATTTTTTGTTCATATTTGAATCATGTGTCTATTAAGTACATCAAACATAAATTTTATTTTTTCCATTATATTTACTGAGTTTTTTTTTTTTTTTTTAATGGCAGATTTTTGTACCAACCGGCGTTTGTGTAGTATGTAATCAATTTGTATGCAAATTTTGAATTTATTGTTTGATTGCAATAAGAATAATTACTATAATTATAATAATAGTTTCTAGATTTATATACTATTAAAATAGTACTCATACTTGTATAAGTTTTTTTTTAATTAAAATTATATTTAAAAAATTAATTGCAATTCAGTTTGCAAAAGAAAATTTTGTAAAATATATAATTTACAAATTCTAAAACTCAGAAAAACAGATTTAAAAATTATAATTACCTTCAAAAAATAGTAACATATTTTTAATAAACTGAATATTTATGCATTATAATCAACACGTTAACTTTTTTTGTTATATCTAGACACTAATAAAATATATAGAACTTAAGAATATTTTTCTTTGTGAGAATTTTTTGAGTCCAAACCGACATTTATACAGCACTAAAGAATTACGCATCTCATTTCGTGACACGTATTTACTCATAGACGATTTTCTTTATGCGCCCTTGTATTATAAAAATTCGTTATAACGACAGAATGGAAGTGGTACAAACGCAACATTTTGCGACAAAAACGAGCACAGCCGAATGCAGTAATATAATTTAGATATCGTTGATTGGGTGGGTCCACCGAAATGGCCGCCCTGTGTTGGAAAATTGGAAAATTCATTATATCGAGAAAACCAGAATGGCACAAACGAAACTTTTTACGGCACAAACCGACATTTACATAGCACTAAAGAATTACGTATTTCCTTTCGTGACACGTATTTCTTTACGATTTTCATAAGTGATTTTCTGTAAGTGACCTTGAATTATAAAAATTCGTTATAACGACATAGTACGAATGTGGCCCAAACGGAACTTTTTGCAGCACAAACCAGCACAAACGTAGAATAAATGAATGCAGTAAGAATATCTTGATTTCGTTGATGGGGCGGGGGGGGGGGGGGTGTTGTTTCACTGGCCCCACCCATTTTGTTTGTTATAACGAGAGAATAGAAGTTACACAAATGAGAGTTTTTGAGGCAGAAACTAGCACAAACGAATAGTAGTGATTAATCGTCAGAATAAGTGTGGGCCGGTCCAGTGAAATGGACGTCTATTTTTTATTTTCTGATCGCCCTAAGTAAGATTGAGACTACGTATATGCCGGTTGGTACAATTTTCTACCATTAAAAGTAAAAATGAATATACGAGACGAAACAAAATTAAAACTAACTTTAAATAGCACAAACGTTTAAAGTACAATATTACAATTGTGATTCCATTTAAAAACATAATTAAAAAAAAAAAAATATGCGTAACTTACCGTTTTCTTTTTGAAGGTAGAGACATACTGATCGATTTCGTATTCACTCAGTTTTTACACATACCACTTCGCTCATTTTACACAAAAATGCGGGAATTCTATTTTTATACTTATTTGCGATTATTTAAGATGTCAAATGCATCATTGTTTGACAGATTGTGTCATCTTGTGATAATTAATAAAAATAATTCGGTTTGGTAGATTTTTGTACCAACCGGCATTAATGGGTTAACATTTTGAAAACTCTTTTATATTCAAATGAAGAGTATGGATCATTCTTTAGGACATAGATCGATGACATTACATTCTCATAAGTATATTTGCCTTATTATTTTTCTTTTTGAAACATCCATTTTTTTCATGTGATGAGTGCCTGGTGTCAGATTGCCTGTTACACAATAAAATAAAAGTATACTTAAAGTATGTTTTGTACATTTAGATTTTTTTTAATGCAACGTTCAGACAGAAACTAACCACAGAAAAAATATATTATTTTAATTACAACTTTTGTCCTAAATGTATCGTTGATATGACTTTAACAGAGTGCCGTTGGGTGCTCACTTTCCTTTGTTGTTTCAATCTTTTTCAAATTAAATGTTTATTGGTGCGATTTTACAATATAAGTTTTAATGTCCAGGACAGCAGTCGAAATCAAGACATTTTGACTTAGATTACGAGCTCTCCGCCTTTTAATGTTTATCTAAGTATCCATCATTTAATGAAGTTCCATTTATCTGCGATATATTATGTTGAGATGTCTACATGGCAGACCAGATGTTATTGCTAAGAAGGTTATCTGAGTGAAATATCTCCGACGGTTGTAGGCCCACGTATTTCAATAGGTGGAGTATTCGCAATTAATGTCAAATAAATATGTGTTCGATTCCTGGTCTTATTTTAACTAATTTGGGAAAATTCAATTCGTATAAAGTTGATCAATATTCAAAATCACAATATATATGTATGATCTCAGTGCTCCAAGCATAGCAAATGGTCCACTGTGTTTGGTAAGAAACTCATATTCAAAAAATTCAAGAGACTCAAACTGTATGAAGCACAAATTTTAACAGCTTTCTCAAACCGAAGAGACAAACATAGTAACTAAAGAGCCTACAATAGTCACGCAAAGAAACTCGCAAGCCAATGGGAATCTATGGGAATGTAATTTTCAAATTTCTCGCTTGCATCTTAATATTTCTGAATAATTATTTTCATACCATAGCTGAGGTCGATTTCTAATGTTGTTAGTTTGTACTTTTACTATTTTAGTTGCAGTAATTTTTAATGATGTTATTTTCACTTTCGGAATCGGTTCCGCAATCAAAATTGTAAAAGTAATAACTAAACCAGATAGCAAAGAACTGTATGCAATAAATAAATAAATAAATAAATAAATAAATAAATAAAAATAAATTAACAGTATTACAATGAAAGCCAGAAATTTTTAATGAACGCCACCATAACTTTAATATTCGCTTGCATTTTTCGTATGATTAGTATAGACTCTTAATGATAAAATTTGATAAGGAACACTTTTCTCCAAAATTCGAGAGATGGAATCAATAATTTTTATGAATGAAAACAAAAATATTGTAAAAAATACTTTACAGCGTGAATGGTATCCTCACTTTTATCACCCTAAATGAGTCTGAAATTCAAAAACTGCACAATGCTCGACTTAACCCGAAATACCAATGAACAAAAGAACTGAATGGCATAAAAACATAGCGTTACAATTATCAAAACCCAAAGAGCAACCTCAAATTTCTCTTAGAGTTCAGTAAAAGGTGAAACTATTCTCATCATAATGTGAGACTACTCTTTGAGTGTCTCGCTTTTCTGTGAATTTTTAATTGTGTCTCTCACTTTTTGCGAATTTTGCGATCTCCCATTACTTTTGGTTTTATCTCTATTTTGACTTCAGGTTAGGAAACTAATTGCTCTATTCGTTGCCTTTTGCAATACGAAATGTGAGTAGTACGTCTTATTTCTTTTCTTATTATTACTCTTTCTTAATATTTATGAAACAATAAAATGCATAATTAAAAAAGAAAATTAAAAAATCTGCTATTAGTAAAGAATGTTTGTCTCACACAAACTGTCAAGGACTACGTGATACTATATGCATTTTAGCTTCATATTGGTATTTATTGTTAGGTATATGGTATAAATTGAATAACTATGCATTAACATTATAATATTTAAGATGATATTAGTCAATTTAACCGTTAATTCTGAAATATCCATACTACTTAATCTGCATAATAAGGTTATTTTATTAACTAACATAAATTATTATATAAAGTGCTTGGCCCCATTATGGGCCACCTAAGGTTTGATTGCTTTTTCAAAGTTACAATTTTATTTTTCCTGCAAACTATTTACGCTGTTGCTTAGAGAGATTAATGTGGTAAATAAAAGAAAAGACTTTATACTTGTAATTATATTATTAAGAATTATATAAGATGAATTATAAAAAAGTTTCATATGGGGAATATGAACATATTGGGAACACCCCGTATTATATTGGGAACACCCCTTTCTCAATATGGCCCACGTTGTAATTTTTTAGAAAATTGCAAAATAAAATTAGAAAATTGCAAAAAAATTGCAAATTATTATATTTTATATATTATTCATATATATTTGTATATACATATTATATATATAATAATTGCATTTTTTTAAAAGCCAGGAAAATCACAAAAGAATTAATATAAAAAAACTTTTTTTTTAATATTTATTTTTACTGTGAAATTTATTAATTGAAAAATAGAAGTGAAACAAAATTATGGCTAATAATAAAAAAGGCAGCTAAATTAGTTAAAAACAAATATAACAGAAAAGTTTTCCCAATATGGCCCACCCTGGCCATAATGAGAACACACACAATTTTGTTTTATTTCCCCCCCCCCCCTAAAAAAACCGGATATACTAACAAGCAATGACATAACTAATGATAATATCTTAAAGTAGATTAACGGTGTTAATATATTCATTTTTACTTTGTATTAAATTCTAACAAATATTAAGAATACGAAATATCACGAAATATCCCTTACCTTTAAGAAATAACAACACTATTTTTGACAGAAAATTTCACTTCCTCCGCCAGTAGCGTAGTCCACATGATACGACTTCGCCATTATTGTTTTTTTTCTTTTCACTTTCTATCGTCCTGGGGGTCGAAAGTATACTGCCATCTATTGAATCTCTCTATTCTAAAAAAAAGTAACTACCGCTGTCACCGCCGCCGCCGCCGCCGCCGGTTTTGAATTTTTTGTGACCGGAGGTCTTTCTTCGTTAATATTAAGAAAAATAATGCATACAAAAATATGAAAACCGGTGGTTTTATACAGAAATGTTTGATAAACATGCTGATGCAGACAGTTTTCAAATCGAAGAATTATTTTAAGAGATATTTAATGCTAAAGTTGAACAAAATCGTTCCACTAAAAAAGTTTTATAGCAGCAAAAACTATACATGGCAGTGTAATCATTTTTAGATCATTTTATTCGTTAGAATTTGTCGGAGTGCAGATTGCATTAATTTTTTTATTTTGACTCATTTTTTCAGGTTTTATTTCTATTTTAAATTCAAATTTTCAGCATTTCTAGAGAGATTTTTTACAGATTTCAGAAAATTGTACTAATTTAAACTGTTGCCAACTGTATAAAAAGCGCAAGCAATAATATTTGCTTCAAATTAAAAATTTATTTACACGTGACTATTATAAACAGGAAAAAAACTTTCAAATTAAAATTAAATAATTACGTATAAAAAGCAGGAATTTATTAAAAATTATGTCATAAAAAGTGCACACGTGAATTTTAAAAGAGAAAGGATATTGTAAAATAATAAGTTCATTAACATGCGTTAGAAGTCGTAGGAGAAATTACGTCATATTTACGTTGCATTATAGTTATTACATAAAATAAACAAAAAATAATATTGCAAAAAAGTTTAAATTTAGAAATTGCGCTAGACATTTATTTAATATTTTGAGAGGATCTTTTCAACTATTTTTGTTAGGAAAGCGCAAATAATATTTCATTTCTACCAAAAGTATCTTCACGTGAATATTTAAAAGAGAAAAAAATAGCTTGGTAAAAATTACGTTAGATTAAAAACGATTAATTTAAAATGTCTCATTTAAAAGAAATTTCTTTTCGCTTTGTTAAAAAATACCAGGAGACAAAGACTCTGTTTACTTAATTCTTTTTATATTAGCTTATTTTGAAATGTTGTTACACGTATCTACGTCATCAAGTTATTTTTATTCGACGTTTTATTTGTATTTTTATTAATGTTGTACGAATTTATTTGTTCTATTGTTATTTAAAATAAAAAATTATGTCAATTTGTATAATTTGGCGAGTGGTTTGGCGATTTATATAATTTTGCGAAATGGGTCGACAAGATAATCAAGCAGTACCGCAGCGGATTTGGCGTTAAAATTCCCCAATCAAAGACAAATGAACAGAAATTCGTTTATAGGGAGATCGCCACTGCTTTTTAATAATTCAATCTTTCGAAATCTTTTTAAAGCCGATCAAATTAGCGTGCATTTAGAGTCTGCGGTGTCTGGACGGGGGTTGGCGAGCGTAGCTCGTAGGGGGCCGAGCCCCCTAGTTAAAAAAAAAAGTAAATGAAATATACGACGTGGGCCATATTGGGAACTGTGCCATACTGGACACAGGTACCTCAATTGTGAAAAAAAAATAATCCCTCATTATCATTAAACTAAATATATACATTATAAAACTGAAAACAGTACATTTGAAGTCCTATAAAATACCTTTTTATAAACAGATCAACATATTTCAAACACACAATCGGTGACATTACCAAGATCAATACCGATAAATAAACTATTTTCGAAAAAAATTGAAAAATGGACGCTATATTTAAAAAAAAAAAAAAAAAAAAAAAAAAAAAAAAAAAAAAAAACACGATCCCACTGTTATCAGGTGCTGTAATAAAAGTGTTTATCTATGAACGTGAATTATTTTATCCATTTTATTTTTTTTTATTTATTTAATGTATCTCGTGCCAAATTCTCGGAAACTGAAAGAAGGCTGAATCATTGCATATATTCTCGCCACGCATATAGATTTATATTGATTCCCGAATTATTTAACATAAGTATCCTTCTATATATATATAAAAAAAAAAGTTTTGATTTAGAAATGGACCAATGAAAATCTGCGTAGATATTCCAAGAAAATCGGCATCCAATTTGAATACTTAAGCATGGCCTTTCTTCGTTAATATTAAAAAATCTGTTGCATACAAAAATATGAAAATCGGTAGTATTATAGAGAAATGTTTGATAAACACGCTGATGCAGACAGTTTTCAAATCGAAGAATTATTTTAAGAGATATTCAATGCCAAAATTGGACAAAATTGTTCCATTAAAAAAGTTTTATAGGAACAAAAACTGTACATAGGAATTTAATCATTTTTAGATCATCTTATACGTCAGAATTTCCAGGTGTGCAGTTTGCATTTAGTTTTTTAATTTGACACATTTTTGAGTTTTTATTTCTATTTTAAATTCAAATTTTCAGCGTTTCGAGAGATATTTTTTAGATAGCTTAGAAAATTGTACTAATTTAAACTGTTGCCAACAGCGCAAACAATAATGTTTGCTTCAAATTAAAAATTTATTTTACACGTGACTATTATAAACAGAAAATATAAAAAGCAGGAACTCATTGAAAATTACGTCATAAAAACTATAATTACACGTGAATTTTAAAAGAGAAAGAATATTGTAAAATAATAAATTTATTAACATGCGTTGGAAGTATTAAATAGGAGAATTTACGTCACATTACACTTATTATGTAAAATGAACAAAAAATAACATTGCAAAACTGTTTAAATTTAAAAATTACGCGAGACATTTATTTGACATTTTAAGATGATCATAATATTTCGTTTCTAACAAAAATATTTTTACGTGAAAATTAGAAAGAAAAGATTGGTGAAAATTACGTCAGATTACAATTGTCAGATTCAAATTATAATTCAGTCTTCCGAAATCTTTTTAAAGCCGATCAAATTAGCGTGCTGTTAGAGTCTGCGGTGTCTGAACGGGGGTTGACGAGCGTAGCTCGTAGGAGGCAGAGCCCCCTAGTCTTCTATAATAACAAGGAAAGAAGTTTGTGTGTGAGTGAGTGTGTCGACGGTGTTCTGAAGAGACCACTGCACTCAGAGCTACAAAACATGAGGAAAAGGTACGTCTAGATATGAAGTTTTGCATCTCGAAGCCTGATTTTCGATTTTTTGATTAGATATTTTTTATTTAATTTTTTAAGCGATTTTTAGCACTTTTTTTAAGTTTTGAGGCGATTTTTCCATATAAGTGAAAAGAATATGATTTATTTCTTTTAACCTAATATAGTAAATTTTGTTCTCTTTTCAAAAAAGTTTATTCGGAGTTCGTGCAGCGATTTTTGAAATTTTAGCGAATTTTTTATGCAATTATTGAACAGCATTTAATTCATTTCTATACCTATAAGGAGGTTACCGTCGTGGGATACAGTTCTGTCGCCAAATGCCACTAAGTTTGTCGCCAAGTTGGAGGTATATCGCCAAATTTGGCGACCAAATTGAGTCACCAAAAGTGACGCCAACTTGGCGATATCTCTAATATTTCGCCAAATTCCCATAGATTTCTATTGTAAACCAATATGGATTACTTGCTTAAAGAAAATCAACAAATAGAGATATTTTAATGCAACAAAAACTAATATTAACGCAATAGCCCAGTGGTTAGGGAGTTGAATTCGGAAATAATTAGGGGAAAGCTGGAAATCGTTTTAACCCCTTCAGTTTAGGTCTAGAATGAATATGCTACGTTTTTCCCCCTCGCACTAGGTGAACGTTAGGAATTATATATTGATTTATAGTCAAAAAACACGTTATTTTTAAATACCATAATACTATCTCGAAATCACTTTTTCAAAAACATTGTCAATACAAATGTTGTAGAGCTTAAAATTCTGAATAAAATGAGTACTTACACTTAATACTTTTGTTGAATATTAAGGTTACAATTCTACTTTAAAGTTTTAGACCCGTGGTCAGAGGGTTGAACTCAGAATTAATTAGGGGAAAATTGGAAATCGTTTTAAACCCTTCAGATTAGGTCTAAAATGAATATTCTATGTTTTACCCCTCGTACCAAGTGACCGTTAGGAAATATGTATTTATTTATATTCGAAAAACATGTTTTTCCTTAATATTTTTAACAATATCTAAAAATAGTTAATTCTATCAATAAAATAATGTTTTCAAAAAAAATATATTAACAGACTTCAAAAAAGCACTAAAAAGAATTAAATAACTCTTTAAACTTCTCTAATGATAAACTTTGTCCATTAACTGCACATCGGACATCATGTATCGGCATAAAATCGTTAAATTTAATATATAGAATTTAATATCTACCAAACATGGATTTTCTGGAGAATATTTTTTTACGAAAGATTAATTTACATATTTATGATTTAATTTACGAATATATACATAGAAAAAGTAATCAATTACTTTTTGAAGTTGGTGCCAATCTATCTTATGTATAGTAAATTGTGAATATATTGTAGCCATTACCGTGAATAAAGTGATGATGGAAAATATTATAAAAAAATTCTTCAGCAAATTATTTGTTTAATCATTATCGATTGTGAATGTTTGGCACCAACTTCAAAAAGTAATTGATTACTTTTTGTATGTATATATTCGTAAATTAAATCATAAATATGTAAATTAATCTTTTGTAAAAAACACTCTCCAGAAAATCCATATTTGGTAGATATTAAATTCTATATATTAAATTTAACGTTTTAAATTAATTACGAATAAAAGTAACATGACCTAATGACTAGCATGATTTCCAAAACATTAATTCTAAGAGAGCCCACAGGTGAAAGGAATTAGATTTGAAACTTTTATCCAATTACAGTAAATTTTGACTGTTGTGATTTTTAATGCGATTTTTATGTTTCTTCACGATTTGCTCCATTTTTTTTACATTCCATTTTTGACCTGATCTACATTCTGCCCTCATTTCAGTAAAGTTTATTCGGATTTCGTATAGCAATTTTCGAATTTTTCGGGAATTTTGTATGTGATTTTTTGTGAATTTTAGCGATTTGCTACTATTTTTCCACATTAGTGAAAGGAATCAACTTGCAATCTTCGAACACAATATATAATTTTTTTCTCTTTTCAAAATTTGAAAAGCGATTTAAATTTTTTTTACGATATCTTATTGTGTATTTCAGAGCTTTTTCGTAATTCTTGCTGATTTTTGACGTACCCGGGCAACGCTGGTCAAGTTCGCTAGTAAGAATATAAATTGTGTAATTAGTAATATAATTCTTTATCTACAACAGTTGTATGTTACTATAAAACTGCTGTTAAACGGCAAATTCGATATGAATTATACGTGCCGGTCGGCTAATTTTAAACTATTACAATTAAGCTTTGAGAAATGAAGAAACTTTATCTTGAAATATAGATAAAATCCAGTGTGTGTAAAACAAAATCCTCTATATAATATATAATCAACTCATTTTTAAAGTCTGTAAGTGAAAGACTGTGTGATCAAGTTTCAGGTAAAGCATGTATTTTTTTAAAATTAATATTCATAAAATTTGATATAAAATGAATATAGAAATGACTATAAATTTAAAAATCCTGGGTTTTATCGTATCAAAATGCTTTCCTAAAAAATATCTCAATTACTATATTATAAAGGAATGAATTCTTGATTTTTTTTTATGTTTGTCTCTTTTTCTGTAAGGCGATAGTTATTTGTCAGCATAAAATTAAAAAAAAAAAAAAAAAAAAAAAAAAAAAAAAAAAAAATGTCATCAGGAAAAACTTCAACAACTGTAAAAATTCCAGGAAGGTGACACAAGTTCTCGCATGTCGCATAAAATATGTGAGATATTCTTTAAAAAATTGTAGCATTAATATTGTTACATGTTTCTTTTGTTTATTAAATTTATGAGTCATTAAAATCACATTTATGTAATGAAACTTTATTTCCATTTATAGGGCTAAAGAAAAGTCACCCAATGTAGAAACATGCACTTCATTTCCTCAAAAGTTTTATCTTCACTGCCTGTATCTTCTCTTGTAAACAGCACGAAGTTCTTTAGCTATTGGTGAATATCTCTCAATGCCGGAGAAGAACTTTTGTGAAATTCTTCCCACTGTATTATTCTTTCAATAAATAATAAAATAATCTTTTCAAAAAAAAAAATATTAACCGACTTCAAAAAAAGCACTGAAAGGAATTAAATAATTCGTTAAACTTCTCTAATAACGAAACGTTATCCATTAACTGCACATAGGACATCATGTATCGGCATAGAAAAGTTAAATTTAATGTATAGAATTTAATATCTACCAAACATGGATTTTCTAGAGAATATTTTTTACAAAAGATTAATTTACATATTTAGGATTTAGTTTACGAATATATACATATAAAAAGTAATCAATTACTTTTTGAAGTTGGTGCCAGCCTATCTTAAGTATAGTAAAATTGTGAATATATTGTAGCTATTACCATGAATAAAGTGATGTTGGAAAATATGATACAAAATTTAAAAAATGCTCTATTTCTTTAGCACATTATTTGTTTAATCATTATCGATTGTAAATGTTCGGCATTTCACAGTTCTAAAAATTTGTATCCCTTAAATGTGCGACGATACTGCTAAAATTTCAAGTGTTGATCGCAGCGACATCTGCGGGATTTTCGTTCTATTACATTGTATTGACTAGCAATTTCTTGCAGTTGTAGAAAATATCCTGCAGATGTCGCTGCGATCTGCATATTGCAACAGTATCATTGCACATTTAAGGGATACAATATTTTAGCGCTTTTTAAGTATTACAGAGTTAGCCGATTTCCACACTATATATTCTAGGCGCTATAGTGCTATTTTTATAGCAGATTTCCACACTATTTATTCTAGGCGTTGTACTTGTGCTCTGATACATGAGACACTTTAAAGGTTGATTTTCAACTTCTCGACACCGACTTCCGATATCGGTTTGTGTCTTTGTGGGCCTTCCGGTTTGGTGGATAATAGAATGGCCGGGATCTAGATCAATTTTTCGCTCTTAGCGAAACGAGATCGACCAATCAGAAAGCTGCATTTTTGCAAACAGCGAAAAGTTCGCAAAACTGCAGGCTTCTGATTGGTCAATCTCGTTTCACTATCGGCGAAAAATCTATCTCGATCTCGGCCCTTGTCCAGCTAAGTTTTCGCACTTTGAAAGATCTTGTATCTCTGTAAGAGTAACAGTATGAAAGATGAGTGCTTATAATGGGCGACTGCTTCAAAAAGGGTTTGGATTTTAAAGTTTTTATTTTTTTAAATGTTCTAATCATCCTATTTTGATGAAATTGAAATTGGACCAAATGGGTGACTTACACTTTCAAACAAAAATAAAATTATCAAAATCGGTTCATATTTAAGAAAGTTATGCGTGAACATGGCCAAAACATACATACAGGTGGAATAGATAACCTCCTTCTTTTTGAAATCGGTTAAAAATGTAGCGGACTTGGAAAAAAATGTTACTCCATATATGTATAAAAAATTTGAAATTTGAAATTTACATTTGACTTCTGTCGTTCTGACTGACAGCTTGGATAAAAGTGCAAAGTAATTGAATAAATTCAGCTAACTGACATGTAACAGACATGGAATATAACATTAAACGTTTATAGTAAGGAAATAGAAAACTAGGAATTGGTTAATATATATTTTAAAGTGATTTATGGTATCGTTAAAAAACGTCGAACGGTCTACGAAATCGCTCACAGCAGTTAATGTTTCATCAGAGCTACATGCAACTGTATCTATTAAAAAATAATCATATAAATTTTTAATTCGTGATGTATCACATTGCTAACTAGGGGTAGATTCAACAGAGAGAAATATGTCCAAGACCGGAAACGAACCCGGAACCCTTGGAATAGCGCTCCAAGTGCTCCATCATTTAAACTACGGGGACGTAGCTTAAATGATGCTATTAAATTCCCAGCTTAGCATCTCTCACTCATATATATTGGTAAGCACAAGATAAAATAATCTTCATGACGACACAATCCTGTTGCGAAACATGAGACACAAATAAATCCAGCATCGTTCAACGCATATACATTTTTTTTAATTAATTTTTCAACTAATTTTCAGAAGTGAAATTTTTAGATATTTAATACGTGATTGCTAACTAAGCGTAGTACCAACACTGCTGAAAATTAATTAAAAGTTAATTTAAAAATGCATCATATAAATAGTGATTTGGTATATTATAGATAAAATGTATTTTTATCAACATTTAATATAACAGTTGTATTAAAGGAACTTTATGTATGCAGAAAGGATAATTTTTAAATTGTTTTGTTAGTTGCCAATAGCCGTATATCTTTTAATTTACCTTATCTTAAATTTATTTCATGAAAAACGACGATTTTACTCTAGTTTTACTTACGCTACCTAAATTTAAACATTTTCTATTGCCGTGTGATTTATGGATACTCTCATACCTGAAAAAGGACGAATTTACACAGTTGAAATAAATGTAAGTGAATAAAAAGTAAATTGATGAGAATTTAAATAATCATTTTTTTGTTGTTGTTTGATTAAATTATTTCTTATACACAAATAAATAACTTCCATACTTTCAGATTTATTACTACAAACTATTACTCATTAGCGATATTCGTTTTATCGCCAAAAAATAAGATGAATATTATTAATCAGAAGTAGTGGTAATAAAATATAAAATAGTTTCCAGCTACACCAACAAATAAAAATTATATAGGCTTAATTAATTACAAATTTGAATGCTTTGGGCTAGGTGAAATATTTTAAAATAAAAAAAAAGTTCAGATGATCTCAGAGCTCACTCATTATGAAAACAAAAACGAAATTTTTTTCCATCAGGCAAAGTATATGAAACACTTTCCCACACTAACAGACCATTATTAAGAAATTTGATTTTTTCCTGCAATAAATCGAGATATCAAAACAAGCAATTTGTAAAACCTATAGCTCCAGAAAATTCTATTTTCAGCAAACATCTTACATATTTGGTAGTGTGTGCAAATTTGTTCGTACAGGCTTGTTTATGTCTTATAGAATTGATACATATAAAGAAATGTACACTAAAAATTAGATAAGTTTAAAATTACAAACTATATCAGAAAACCCACTTCCAGCAATTATTATCAATGAAAGTCAGTTCTTTTACCGAAATATATTGTGCGTTACTGTAAATGATCGATAAGTTCTACGAAATCTAAAATCTACAGAAAACATATTGTATTATAGTATGTTCCCAGCCGGGATCGTTCTTTCTAAACTATGAATAAAAGTGTATTAAGGGATATCAAGCCTTTTAAAATCTCCGTCGGCATTGCAAAAATGGTGTGGATTCGAGTCTTCATAACTTTTTAAATACTTTTTGAAATTACATAAAAATTAATATATTTAAGTTGCATTTAAAGCTTTAAAACGTAAAAATAAACACTTACAATATAACATAATAAAAAATGCATTTAAGTTAATAAAAGAAATTTTTTTCTCATGTTATGTCTATCAACATAAAAATATTGTTAAAATTAACTTTAAACTCTATTTAATACAGTGAATCAATGATATATAAATGCTTTAACAGAAACTTTTTTTTAAAAAATTCAACTAAATGTGGAAAAAGGATAAAAAAATTAAAATATAATTGATTAATGATTAAAAAATAATAAAATATTAAATAATATCAATATTATTAATTCACTATAAAAATATAGGTTAAAGATCATTTAAAAAAAGTTTTATGTTTATATATCTGTTTTCAGTTAAGTTATGATGCGGACCTTGCGAAAACAATTTTTTTTCAATATTAACTGAAGCGTATTTTTTTATATCATATTACAAGCGTTTATTTTGAAATTTTATAAAACCTCAAGTATGGCTTAGTTATATTACAGGCATTTATGTAATTGTAGCAAGCACAGTAGAACCTCGATTATAGGAAGTAATTGTGACCGACAATTTTTCCGAAAGTCGAAATTTTCGGATAATCAAGTTGGCTTCAAATTTAAGTTTAAGGACAAACACATGCGATATTTATTATTATGGTAACAAGTGCTTAATAAAAATAAAGCAATAGTAAAATGAAACATTTAGTTTTGAAATTAAGTACCTTTTACGTATTTCACAAGGGTTTTGAAGAAAAGTTTTGTTTGTTGCACTTTCGATTGCCTTTGCTATGCAGCTATATCACGAAGTTTTTTTTTAATACTATGTAATAGTTTACCAGTATCACAGTCTTTCTGCTGCTCCAGTTAGGCCAAACCTTTTGCAAAACAATCAAAAGCTTCAGAATTGCTAAATTTGTTCATTTTCTTCACCTCCTAGAGCACATTCACGCATCCCGATTCTCCATCCTCTTTCTGTGTTCTAGTTCACTCCGCAGATTACGGCAGCTGAAGTTAAATTCAAAGGAATTCTAAGAAAGTGGATCGAAAACAGTTATCTATACTTGTGGTTCGGAAAGGACGGCTTACGCACAAGGAATGTGATAGAAAAAAAAAGAGATGTAAAAATGGATTTCGATTGACCGAGAGTTTCGGTTAAAAGCGTTTCTGATAAAAGAGGTTCTACTCTATTTAGAAAGTTATGAGCACTTGAAATTACATCACTTTTTCACTGGCGATGGAGATTTTAAAAGGTGTGAGACCCCATAAAGTTGTTTTATTGTTGTTCGTATGTTTATTGTCATTTTTTTTTTTTTCTGTTACGAATGAAGATTTTAGATTCAGGTTTTATGCACGATACTTGTTATCAATTGACAAATAAAATTATTCAACATGTTGTAAACTTGTAACTATGTAAACATGTACACATGAAATGAAATGATTGAAATTACATCAATTTTTCACTGGCGATGGAGATTTTAAAGGGTGTAAGACCGCATAAAGTTGTTTTATTGTTGTTTTTATGTTTATTGTCATTTTTCTAACACTTTCCAACAAAGTTGAAAAGTGTTTATGTATTCGGTTTGTCTGTCCGTCTGTACGCGCTCTAACTCTTGTAAATATACTCGGATCGTTCTGAAATTTTTGGATGTTAGTGACATCTACCATAGTACGAACCCTATTGCAAATGAATTTTGTAGCATGTTTAGTTCATTTACAGGGGCAGTCAAAAATTTCCCGTTAAATTACGGCCTATGGGAAAAAATCGTTTAAAATGATTTTTAATGATGTTACATGCTTTCAAAAATAATAAATTTGATACGCAGTTATGAAGTGCACTAAAATATGCATTCCGTAGAATATGCACTACAAAGAATAAATATTATTCATTTACAGGGCCACACAAAAGAATTCCGTTACATAATGATATACGAGTGGAGGGAGTTTTTTCCGGCATATTTTAATTATGTTAAGTTATTTAATGTATAATGGAATTGATATACGTCGCTGAGGTTTACTATAACTTATTTCATGTATAATACGAAGTGCATGGCATTTACAGGGACACACAAAAGATTTCAGGTACTATATTGTATCCGAAGTATTGTACGGTAGCGATGATTGCTGGAAATGCATTTTTAATTATGTTATGCGCTTTTATGTTTCACTATATTTATGCATTGTATATGATGTGTATAAATGCTGTAAATCATATACAGGGCTACACAAAATAATTCGTAATGGTTACTGGGTATGATTGTAAATTGCTTAAAGGTGGTTTTTAAATGAACTATTCATTTTTACGCTGAACTGCATTTTGTTTACTAAGAAGTGTTTGTAGATAAAATTATAAAACATAGATAAAATTATACACGGGGTCACGCAAAGAATTGGATACATGGCCGTCTATAAATTATAATTTCTGAAAATTTGATTCCAGTAGTTTTAAGAGTGTTTTACTTTGAATTAAACTTTAGCTAAATAGCGGCGTGTAATAAAGGTACTAGGTTAACTACAGGGTTGTGTAAAAGTATACAAGTATGTTTCCATCTATTAGTATAAATTGCTGAAAAAAAAAATGTCAACCTGTTATTCGTTTTCTTGCTAAATTAAATTTTTCCATTATATAGCATATATATCAACCTACAGATCAAATACAGAGCTTTTCAAAAGAGTTGGAATACATATTTGATATTGATGGTAACTGCTGAAATCAGTTTTTCAAATGTTCTATGCGTTTTCTAAAATGTTTACTTAGTTCTTTTATATTACATTATTTCCCTAAATAACGAAGTTTTGTTAAAGTATACAGGAAGCGTTGGAAAGTGCTTCATAATCTATGCTTAACGCATGATTTTTCTTACTTGTTTTTTCTGTTACGAATGAAGAAGATTTTAGATTCAAGTTTTATGCACAATACTTGTTATCAATTAAAAAATAATGTATTCAACATGTTGTAAACATGCTGTAAACTTGTAACTACGTAAACATGTACACATGAAATGAAACGATTGAAATTACATCACTTTTTCACTGGGGATGGAGATTTTAAAAGGTGTGAGACCCCATAAAGTGGTTTTATTGTTGTTCTTATGTTTATTGTCATTTTTTTCTATTACTAATGAAGATTTTAGATTCAGGTTTTATGCATGATACTTGTTATCAATTGAAAAAAAAAATTATGCAATATGTTGAAAACTTGTAACTTTGTAAACGTGTACACAAAAAGCATATTGTAGTGATTTGTTACATGTAAATTAAGTTTAAAGTAAATGTTGCAATAAGAAAAATAAAACTTTGTTAAAATCTCCATATAATACCAAAAATAACACGGAAGACGCATTTCGGGTTTGAAATTTTAACAGTCTGCCATCAGCCAAGGTAAATACTTGTCCAAAAGCGTGCCATTTGTGACCTTGTCGTTTTAGGATGCGTGTTTACTTTGGCTGATGACGGACTTTTAAAATATCCAATCCGAAACGATCCGATTTTTTTTTTTCTAAAACGTACTTTTATAATGCAATGTGTGTTCTTGTAATCAAACTATAAATGCAACATGTTCTATATTCTTGAGAAAATATGTGATATTCATATAACTGATGCATAATAATCTTATTGTGTTTCAAATATCACTAAATCCCTAAAATGCACCTCATACAATTTCTCGAAAAAAAAAAGTTAATGTAAGGCAATTATTTCACATGTCTCGGTTGTGCAACACGCTTCATTTACAATAGCGAGCAACCTATAGTAAACCAAAATAAATATGTGTCTCAATACAAGTATATATACGAGAGTTAGGGGACGGACAGACGTACAGATATGCCGAATTCATAAAAACTTTTCAGTTATGTTAGTAATTGTTAAATAAATCAGCAGAATTTTTTAAGTTATCACACCTGGTGACATCTGGTCTAGTTTTCGCATTTCGAATCTCCCGCTGCGTCCTGTGTTGTAGGAAAACAAACAGCATTGACATCTCCTAGTACGGTGTGCCACATCATCTGACGACTATTTTCCGAAGCTCTAACAAGAAATATGCAAACTAAACCAGGTGTCACCAAGTAACCCCACTAGTTACAAAGTATCTTATGGTATTTAAAATAATGCAATTATAATAGTTATTAAAACTGCGCGTCATTAGACATTTTAAAAGAACATCCAATTCAACTATAGAATAAAACTATAATTTGAAAATATTGTTATACGTTTACTGCCTAAGAATTTAACTGCATTAAATATGTTCCTTTATTCAGCAATCATGAATATCAATAGACTATATATATTTATATATATTTGAAAATAATGTATACTTTAAGATCAATTAAACTGTATCTTGTTGAATGACCATACAATTAGTGAAAGACATTTTTCAAAATTAATATTTTAACTTGTCTCAAAAATTATTTCGAAATGTAATTGTAAGGAATTTTCCTTAGCTAAGTGATCAGAATTGTTTATCTGGAAATAGTAGATGTGTAAGTGTTTCTCGAAATGAATACTGCTTGAAAATCGTTTATCAAAAACGAAAAAAAAAAAAAAGTCATAAGAAGGCTAAAATTTCGATTAAATCGTAAAATGTCTCATATTATTTTTTTCTAAAATCTATCAAAAAAAAAAAATTGTTTCGTGTTCATAGATCACATGTTTTATTATTTTAAAGCTTAGATGCTAACCCTGAAATAGCGCGTATACAAAACATGTAAAATTGTAGAACATATTTGGCAAGATATCGGAAGGCATAGATCAAATGTCAAGAATGATGAAGGTAATTTTGTGTTGAGGGTTAGCAAGACAGTTAAAGTCACATGCAACCCCTTTAAGCTAGAGCTGTATGATAAAGGACTAGTTATATTCTGAATTATTGACTTTACATTAAAAATGTTTACAATGAAATACCATTATCACTCTTACAATCGCTATAATTTTAAATATTTATAACGAAATATCTTTGTTACAGAAATATTGGCTTTACCTTAAAAGGATTTGCGATGAAATACCAATAATTCTGTAATATTCTGTTTACATTGAAAATTTTAATATTGAAATGCTCATTATCTTTTTCGATATTCATGCATTATTTACAAAATTTAAACTTTCCAATTTCGATGTCAACAAGTGCAAAATATAAATGAGAAACATTACGAATTCTGTTCAAGTTATAAGTTTTTTTCCCTATAGAATTAAACGAATGGAACCAGTTTTCCTTAAAAAAAAATTATATTAATATAAACGGAAATTATCTGGGAATTAAAAGCAGTAATCCCAAATACAATATTAATAATAATAACCTTAAGAGATTAGCATTCCAGAAGTTGAAAATATTACGGAGTTCAATTTCGAAACACTTCGAAAACGAAAGTGTTTACATGGGTTCACAATTGGTTTCACTTATTAATTACAGATTGGAATTTTAAAAAGTCCTTTCCTCTATTTCCGGGAGGAGGAGGTAGCTTTCATATTTCTATGTTTTAAAATTTTGCAAGTTTTACTCGAAGCTAATTCTACTCAAATTTTAAGAAGTTAAAATGCGACGAACCCGATAAGAGTGTATTCGTCAATACTGAATTTGAAGGAGAATTTCACCAAATTAGTAAACTATAGTCATGTTGTCATCATTTATGACATATTATTTTTCGTCACCAAATTTGGCGATATTTCGCCAAGCGTCAACAAGCTTGGCGAGAATTTGAAGCTAACGGATATTAATAATATTAAAACATTGCGCGGCAGTGCACGATGCAAATGGCCGCAATCCTGAAACAAGCTGGCGGATGAAGCTGGCCAACGAACTCGGTCGAGAAATTCATATGTACTATGCACGTACTTCATCTTATCCAAATCGGTTTATAAATACGCGAGTTACAGCATTACAAAAATCAGATTGTTTGAAAATGTCAGCCACCCTAGAAATTCAAACTGCTATACCTCAGCCATTTTTTAAGATAAATACGAAACAAAACATGCTTTGGAATCCTTCTATTAAGGTCAAACTCTTAAGAAAAAATGCTTTTCAGTTTTAATTTTATTTGCACCCCTTTTTAATTTTTTTAAAAATCTTTTAAATGTTTACTTAAAAAAAAAAAAAAAAAAAAAAAAAAAAAAAAAAAACAAGATAGCGGATGAAGCCTGCCAACGAACTTCGTCGAGACATTGGAATGTACTATGCGTACAATTAATTTCATCCAAATCGGTTTATAAATACGCATATATATATATATATGTATGGTCGAGACATTGGAATGTACTATGCATACAATTAATTTCATCCAAATCGGTTTATAAATACGCATATATATATATACTAGGGGCCCCCTACGAGCTGCACTCGCCAACCCCCCCGTTCAGACACCGCTGACTCTAAAAGCAGGCTAATTTGATTGGCTTTAAAAATATTTCGAAAGACTGAATTATAATTTAGAAAACAGTGGCGATCTCCCTATAAACGGGTTTCTATCCATTTCTCTTTGATTGGGGAATTTTAAGGTGATGTTGGGTTTTTTTTTGTCTTTGATTAAATAAAATCAGTTAAACATTTCAAAATAAGCTAATATAAAATTAATTAAGTAAACAAAGTCTTTGTCCCCCGGTATTTTTTAACAAAGAGAAAAGAAAGTTCTTTTAAATAAGACATTTTAAATTTATCGTTTTTAATCTGACGCAATTTTCACCAAACTTTTCTTTCTATTTTTAATATTCACGTGAAAATACTTTTGTTAGAAATGAAATATTATTTGCGCTGTCCTAACAAAAATAGTTGAAAAGATTATCTCAAAATATCAAATAAATATCTCGCGTAATTTTTAAATTAAAACTGTTTTGCAATATTATTTTTTGTTCATTTTACGTAATAAGTGTGATGTGACGTAAATGTTGCGTAATTTCTCCTATTAAAGACATCTAACGCATGTTAATGAATTTATTATTTTACAATATCCTTTCTCTTTTGAAATTCATGTGTAAATATAGTTTTTACCATGTAATTCACAAGATATTCCTGCTTTTAACACGTAATTATTTAATTTCAATTTGAAGAGTTTTTTTCTGTTTATAATAGTAACGTGTAAATATTTTTTAAAACTGAAGCAAACATTATTGTTTGCGCTGTTTACACAGTGGGCAACAGTTTAAATTATTAATATTTTCTAAAATATGCAAAAAATATGTCTCGAAAAGCTGAAAATTTGAAATTAAAATAGAAATAATACCTGAAAAAATGAATAAAATTAAAAAGTTAAATGGAGTCTCCACACCGGGAAATTCTAACGTATAAAATGATCTAAAAATGATGAAATTCCCATTTATAGTTTTTGCTCCTATAAAACTTTTTTAGTGGAACAATTTTGTCCAACTTTAGCATCAAATATCTCTTAAAATAATTCTTCGATTTAAAAACTGTCAGCATCAGCGTATTTATCAAACTTTTTTCTATAGTACCACTGATTTTCATGTTTTTGTATGCAATATTTTTCTTAATATTAACAAAGAAAGACCTCCGGTCACAAAAAATTCAAAACCGGCTGCGGGGATAGCGTTAGTTACTTTTTTTTAGAATAGAGAGAAACTACTAAAAGTTGCCATGATCGCAAAGAATTCTTGGTGCTTTTATGTTAGCCTGGTGCAAATCTCGCCAATAGCTTTTTTTTTAACTCGCAAATTAGCATTTTTTTTTCAAGTGGTATATTAAAACGGTACTATTTGGTTATCCCGTCGTCCAAAAAACTATCGCCAGACTATAAGGTTAAATGCCAATAATGGTTGATCGTAAATGTCACATTCACTTGACTGTAAGGACGTTATACGTGTTTACGCCATCAAGTGATTTTTATTTCGACGTTTTAATTGTATTTTTATTAATGTTATGCTAACTTATTTATTCTTTCGTTATTTAAAATAAAAATTGCGTCAATTTGTATAATTTGGCGAGTGGTTCGGCGATTTATATAATTTGGCGAAATTGGTCGACGGGATAACTTTGTAAGTAGTACCATTAAAAGACTGCTTTGAATTTCAAATTAAATGTAATGATTTCTTGCATTATTTAAGGTTACAGTCGACTTTCAAAATCGCAAAAAAATCATCAAATTGTCGAATTTTCATTTTTACCATAATAACATTATATGAACTTCCTGCTATTGAACGCAAAAAGAAATTTTCAATTTCGACTATTTTTATTGGAGTTACAAGCATTTTTGTCCAATCAGCTGCTTCTGCCACGACCCTTTGTTTACCTTTTAGCCGATTCGATAAAATTTAGCCTAGTTTTTCGTTTTGCCTTACTCAGTGTTATAATTTTGCACTGAATACTTATTAATTTTGTGATTTCGCTTGAATACTTGAACTGTAACCTTTAACTGTTTCTTTTAGCGTTTGTTTACAATGTATTTAGAGGAATTTCTTTTTGTCCCCAATCTTTTTAGCGTAAAATATAATTCTAAAAACAGTTCTTTTCAGAACTAAAACTTTTGTAAATCTTTTAAGTTATTATTAAGCCTTTTAAAAGTAATTTTGGTCACAGTTTATGCTATTTTTCTTTTAATTTAACAATAGCAATTTCGTGAACAGATGCACAGCATAAGTTCAAAGTATTGAAAGATCAAAGGGCGACCAAATAAGCGTAAAAAAGCTGGCATTTCCACTTTTTAATGAGAAATGTATCAACAGGATCTCGTATAGATGTAACTCTGTAAACATTGAAAGTAGTTTTTCTGAATGTGTTCCTGGAACTTCATCGGCTACTTTTGCCCATTCTGACAGTGTATGTGATATGTCGACTGAATATTCTTTAGTAAGCAAATCTGTTTGGATTTCGTTATTGAAAAATGTTCCTTGCAGTGAATGCAATCAGTGCACATTGCATGTTTTAAAACATAATTATTTTGGCTTTTCATCAAAGTTAGAACTTGTGTGCCAAAACTGCGCTAAACCCTATGGGCATGTTTTTACAAGTGAACGGTAACAATCCTCAAGGAAATTTGACATAAATACTAAGCTGACATCTGCATGTTTATCAATAGGGAAGGGTCATGCAGCCCTAGAAAAGTTTACAACGATTTTAGGGACACCATGTATGGACCACAAAACATTCGCCAAGTGTTTGGACGAAATAAGTAAAAAGAATGAGTGCACAAAGTTTGAAATGCTATGTGTTTTGCGGGAAATCATTCGAAGTGCAAATGCGGATGCAAATTCATCTAAATCATCAGATATAATTGACATTTCAGTATCTTATGATGAGACATGGCACAAGAGAGATCACCCTCCCCTTCATGTGATTGGCATCGTTATTGACATTGTGACAAATCTTGTAATTAACTTTGAAATACTATCAAAATATTGACCAGAATATACTATGACTATGAGGGATTTGGGGGAAAATAGTCCTGAATTTAATATTTGGAAATCAGGTCATGCAGAAGAGTGCCAAAAAATGTTTGATGGTTTCTCCGCAAGCATGGAAATGAATGCAGCGTACATACTGTGGAAGCGATCCATATCAGAATGCAAAATGAGATATACGACTATTCTTTCTGATGGAGATGCAAAGACATATCAGCATATAAATGTAAAAAAAGTTGTATGGCAAAGATGTTTTTATTCAAAAAGAAGAATGTGTGAATCATGTGACCAAACGTTTGGAAATGGCATAACGAAATACGGTGAAAGAATATCAAGCGAAAGGTGTAACGGTTGGGGGACTAGGCAATTTGACTGAAGCGACAATTGTGAAATTGCAGAATTTTTGTCGCAAAGCAGTTGTCGATAATGCTACAGGAGCAGAAAATGAAATCATCTATTCTAGCGACACTTTTTCATTGCATGTGTACAGATAGTAAACCTATGCACACCAAATGTCCAGAAGGGACGACATCATGGTGCTTTTACAATCGTGCTAAGGCAGGCAATAAAACACCAAGTATGCACAAAACCATGAAAACACGATTATCGGAAGAAGTTGTTGCAAAATTAATGCCCGTCTACCATTGTCTTGCATCAAATGAGATATTGATGCGCTGTGTTTCTGGAAAGACACAAAATGCAAAAAAAAAAAAAAAAATCCACAGTTGCATTTGGCGAAAATGCTCAAAGGATGTTTTCGTCTCAAAAAAGAGTCTTGAACTTGCAGTTACAGCTGCAGTTAATGAATATAACTTAGGGTATGTTGAGAGCTCGAAAATAAATAACAGCGAGAACAGTTTTGGAGATTATTCTTTCAGAATTGCTGAACGACAGGATGTTAGGAGGTTGTCCCAAAGAAAGCGAAAGGCTTCAGATCAATATAAAAGAAACGTAAATGCAAAAAAGTATAAAAAAGCTGTTATTGCTAAACAAGCTTTAATAAATGAAGGGGATATCTATGGAGCAGAAGCTTTTTAAATTTTATGCCTACATCTGTGTAAAGTTCCTGTAGTTTTATGGGTAAGTAATGAGAAGTAAAAAATATTAAAAAAGGCATTTTAAAATTCAGATCGTTACATCGTGCCGCATGAATTATTGTCAATGTCACAAATTTTATGTGTATTTATCATGAAAGCATAAAAAAAATTTATATATGAGTTAGAATTCATTTACAGTGTCACACAAAAAAAATACGTTACATAAATATATAGGAGTGGAGGGGTATAGGTTTGCGGCGTATTTTAATTATGATAAGCTATTTCATATATAATGAAATTGATACACATTGATGAGGATTACTATAACTTACTTCATGTATAATACGAAGTGCATAGCATTTACAGGGACACAGAAAATGTTTCAGATACTATATTGTATGCGAAGTACTGTACATTGCGATGACTGCTGGAAAGGCATTTTAATTATGATATGGGCTTTTATGTTTCACTATATTCACGCGCACTATATGGTACACTACACAAAAAAATTCGCGAGGATTATTCGGTGTGAGCGCAAATTGCTTCAAAGTGGTTTGTAAATCAGTTACGCATTTTTAAACTAAACTGCATTTAGTTTACTAAGAAATTTTTGTAGAATATAGATACAATGATATACATTTTTACAGAAAGAATTGGATACATGGGCGTCTATAAATGATAATTTCTGGAAACGTGATTCCGGTAGTTTTAAGAGTGTTTTAGTTTGAATTACATTTTATCTAAATAGTGGGGTGTAAGAAAGGTTCTGGGTAAACTACAGGGTTGTACAAATGTATGCGAGTGAGTTAAATCTATTAGTACAAATTTCTGAAAGAGAAATTTCAACCTGTTATGCGTTCCTTTCTAAACTACATTTTCACATTATATTGTATATATATATATCAAATTACAGATCAAATATAGGGCTGTTCAAAAGTATTAGAATACATATTTGGCCATAGACGGTAACTGCTGAAATCCGTTTTTCAAATGTTTTATGCGTTTTCTAAAATGTTTACTTAGTTATCATATTTACCCTATTTCCCATAATAACGAAGTTCTGCTAGAGCAGGCAGGAAGTGTTCGAAAGTGTTTCACAATCTATGCTAAAGGCGTGATTTTTCTTTCTTGTTTGAAATATGATCTTTCTTTATCAAAAATAGACCAATACAGCATATTATATAGTTTCTGAATAAGAGAATCTGCCAATTGAAGGCATTTGAGAGCAAAAATGAATTAAAAAATGAGTCAGAAAATAAGCAGTTTGAATTTCAGTACACCCTTAATACAATATTTTTTTTGTCAACCCCTACTTTTCTTTAATATGTTTTTGCTGTAACAGTAGTCTTATCAAAAACTTGTGAATATGGAAAATGTAGATAATATCGAGAAGATGTGTAATAAATTTAAGCGGATTGGATAAATTGTGAAATAACGAAGTTATGAATTTCTTTCTTCTTCTCTTTCCCCCATTTTTTTCGTTTTTATTTATTTATTTGTTTATTTATTTATTTTTGGTAAGAGTTGCTCTTATAAAAATCTTGTCAATATAATAATTGTAGGTAATATTAAGAAGATTTATTATAAGTTTAAGTGAATTTGATATCTTTAGAATTGACGAAGTAATGAATTTTTTTTGTCCCTTGAGCCCATATTCAATTTTATCAAAAAATCTGTGATACCATTTTTTTCCCTTTTCCTAGAACTATTATTAACTTTAAACTGATCTGATATGTATTATAATTAAAAAGTTATGGGAGTTTTCCGGTTTTCATAAACCCCTTTCCTACTTCCACTCCCTTGGTCCGATTTTGCCCATTAACGAACTTGACCGAGATTTTCTACTCCTTGATTTTATGTATCAGTTTGGAAGAGATTTGTGCAGAAAAATGGAAGTTATCGTGTCTACAAAAAAGTGATATAATTATGTATATAAATAGATAGACACATATAAACTTTTGAACTGGGGGTGGTTTTGATTTCTATGGGTCATGGGGGAGTAGATCCCCAAAAATGTTTCAGAAATCCAACATAGGGGAGAATGTACTAGGCAAGTATTACTTACGAAATCTACCTAAAACGGATGCTGACAACAGAAATAATATATATGATAGTTTTTTTCCTGAAAGTTTGTGTTCTGCTTGTTTGAAGTTTGGTTTTTCACACTTAAATAGAAAATAAGCCATTTTTTAAAAACTCTATAATATCGGATTGCTTTTCCGGACTAACTTCTAAAAATTAGTCTGAAACTAAAAATAACTATGCGAGCCCATGGAGGAAAGAGATAGATGAAGATGCAATATGCCGTAAAAAATGTTTGCAATATGAAACCACTTATCGCTCAAATTTAAACGTCCACAGTAGGCCCAAACAAAAGAAGCAGGGGACGAGGACCTGGGACAGGGACCTAATTCTTTGTCATCACGCATGCATTTTTTCCTCTAAATGAAAGTGATCTGCTTATTTTGAAGCATTCTAAAGCAGCATTCCATTGTATTATGAATTAAAAACTGTATTACTAAAAGTTTTCTTCATTTTCTCGTGAAAGAACGTTCTTTTGTTTGAGCCTTCTGTAGCGGATTTTAGGGTTACTTTTTTGGCTTCACCACCAGCCACCTTACTGCATCTCCATCTATATCTTTCCTCCGTGATGCGAACCTATTAATTACAAAGCTAATATTTTATAGATTTATAAAAGTAATTTAGTAATTTTATTAATCGTGAATATGTATTAGTATAATCAAGAACACATGTATGACAAATAAATAACACGACATATTGATAAAAAATCGAAATTTGGAGATAAAAATAAAAAAGGTTTTTTTTTCTGAAAAGAATTAAAAGAAGTATGTTCCTAAAACAATTTAAATGAAAGTCTCAATAGAATATGGCATATATGTTTCATGATATGTCTGCTAATGTAATGTTATTGAAAGTAAATAATTTTGTTCAGTTTCTGTCTTTTCTAAATATAAGCATTTTGTTTTGACAATTCTTCTTTTTTCGTATGTGATTTTAAAGTTTAATATGTATATGTTAATATTAATTACTGCAATATTTTTTTTAAATTTAAATTACTTTGTTATATAAATGTTCAAATGGCTATTAATGTATCGGTCTTTTATCATAATTTTTTTTTGAAAAGCACTGTTAGCAAAAACATAAAAATGTGTTGTACATATGAACTTTATTAATCCGCAAAACAAATAAACCATACAAGATCTTGTTTGTTAAAAACTGCAATAATGTTTATACTATTTATATGGAGTCAATATTATGGAGTTTAGTTCATCTTAAATGATACCAATTAAGAAACTATATTGTTTCCTATTCGCTTTATGTTGAGAATACTTGCAGTCGAATACCGCTCCGTTACAGAAACAATGATTAGATATAAAATATATTTGCAAAGATAACCTAATTTTCCAGAAGTATTTGCTTTAAATTACAGATATAATGATGATTTAAAACATTAATTACAATCAAAATTTATCCCAAAATACTTTATTGAAATAACATTCAGAGATAGGCACCTCAGATGATAGAATGAATACGGAATTACGTTCTTTTTCTGAAAAGGAACGATTTATTGCACCACTGGAAAATAGTTTTATCTTACTAATGGTAGCTAAGAATTTTGGTGTGTTGCATTTTTGGTGAATTTTAAGATTTGGTTTTCTTCTAAAATCTTTAACTTAGTATGCAATTTTAATATAGTCGAACCTCGTTATTCCGACACTTTAAAGACCAGAAAAATGTGTCGTCATAAGCGGAGTCTCGCGGTAACCGGAGTTGGAGAAAAGTATGTTCATTAAACGTTGTATCTGTTATTAATGTAAGGCAGTTTTAAATTCATAACTGTTCTTGCAGTTTTAAGCAATAAAACATTATTATTAAACAAAATATACACAGAAACAAAATTGAAAAGAATAAAAATCAGATTTATGATGCCTTGTTTTTTTATTGTTACATAAAATATTGATGACTTAAGGTTTGCTTATCCCTAGATGTGCTTCCTACAATTCTTTTTTCAATATTATACAATGAATTGTAATCAATATTCGTTGTTTCAGAAATGGATGTTGGATGATTTCTGATCGTTTCAATGCAAATGCGTCGATTTTAGTCGGATGAAAAACGCGTATAACCTCAAGAAAGCGCGGCCTGACAAGAAGAAAAAAAAACAAGTAGACTGATACATCATATTTTTAGAGATGATGAGATTCTCGATATGATTGCCCATAATCATAGATTACGGGTTTATATATTCAGATAAAGAATTGAAGTAAAATATCATTTATCTCAATGGGTATTTTAGACACTTCTGTGAAAAGTTTGCCTAAGACATTTCTTACCGCTAAATTCCCGTGCTTATAAGATGGATTATGAAAAATGGACAATTTTCGTAACAATTTAATCTTGATCGTGATATTTATTAAATTTAATAGTTTTTCGCTATTATTTTGTACCTCAGCTGGTCACGAATAGGCGGCTCATCATGATGCGAATTTTGCGTAGCTTTACGAGCCGCCGTGTGCAATAGAACCACGAAAAATCAAGAAAATTTTACAAAAATCTCTATTACAGTGCTCCCTTTCTGCGGAATATTTCAAAATTCAAGAACTTGCTTGATATAGCCAAAAACATACACTAAAAAATTGGTTCATTTTATGCACAACTTAATGCACTTTTCTATGATACAATAATGAAAATGTCACAAAAATGAAGAAAATTATACAAGAATATCTATTACAGTGCTCCCTTTCTTCGGAATATTTCAAAATTCAAGGAGGACTTCCTTGACATAGCCAAAAACATACACTAAAAAATTGGTTCATTCTATGCATAACTTAATGCACTTTTCTATGGTACAATAAGGAAAATGTCACAAAAAACAAGAAAATTATACAAAAATCTCTATTACAGTGTTCCCTTTCTTCGGAATATTTCAAAATTCAAGGAGGACTTGCTTGCCATAGCCAAAAACATACACTAAAAAATTGGTTCATTCTATGCATAACTTAATGCACTTTTCTATGGTACAATAATGAAAATGTCACAAAAATCAAGAAAATTATACAAAAATCTCTATTACAGTGCTCCCTTTCTGCGGAATATTTCAAAATTCAAGGAGGACTTGCTTTACATAACCAAAAACATACTCTAAAAAATTGGTTCATTCTATGCATAACTTAATGCACTTTTTTATGGTACAATAATGAAAATGTCACAAAAATCAAGAAAATTATACAAAAATCTCTATTACAGTGCTCCCTTTCTGCGGAATATTTCAAAATTCAAGGAGAACTTGCTTGATATAGCCAAAAACATACACTAAAAAATTGGTTCATTTTATGCATAACTTAATGCACTTTTTCTATGATACAATAATGAAAATGTCACAAAAATGAAGAAAATTATACAAAAATCTCTATTACAGTGCTCCCTTTCTGCGTAATATTTCAAAATTCAAGGAGGACTTGCTTGACATAGCCAAAAACATACACTAAAAAATTGGTTCATTCTATGCATAACTTAATGCACTTTTCTATGGTACAATAATGAAAATGTCACAAAAATCAAGAAAATTATACAAAAATCTCTATTACAGTGCTCCCTTTCTGCGGAATATTTCAAAATTCAAGGAGGACTTGCTTGACATAGCCGAAAACATACACTAAAAAATTCGTTCATTCTATGCATAACTTAATGCACTTTTCTGTGGTACAATAATGAAAATGTCACAAAAATGAAGAAAATTATACAAAAATCTATATTACAGTGCTCCCTTTCTGCGGAATATTTCAAAATTCAAGGAGGACTTGCTTGACATAGCCAAAAACATACACTAAAAAATTGGTTCATTCTATGCATAACTTAATGCACTTTTATATGGTACAATAATGAAAATGTCACAAAAATTCATATTACAGCGCCCCATTAATTCGGCATTTTTCAAAATTAAGGGGTCTTGTAACTTTTAAATGCGTCGAAAATTAACGAAAAACTTCAAAGTTTGAATTTATCTTCAAAGCCTTTTTATGTATAAACATGAAATTTTGGATATTGATTAAACAGATTGTGCTTTGTAATGTGCTACCATTAGAAATCTAATTACCCTTTACAGAATTTGTGTATAGCTGAAATCAAATTAGCTCTTTTTTTTTACCCCATAAGTGATTGTGTGCATGATATCTTGAGAAAATACGTATGGATTGGCATGAAATTTGGTAAATATACTAAACATATATGTGTGTTTAAAATGATCTACTCTTAGGCTAAAATTATTTCATTAACATATAAAAAAAATATTTTCGTAAAAAAAAAAAAAAAAAAAAAAAAAAAAATTGTATTTTTAATGAATAAAAATAGTCATAACTAAAAATATTACCATTTTAAATACTTAAAAGTAGATCATTTTAAACACACATATTTGTTTAGTATATTTACCAAATTGTATGACAATCCATACATACTGTCTCAAGATATCATGCGCGCAATGACTTATGGGGTAAAGAAAAGAGCTACTATGATTTCAATAATACACAAATTCTGTAAAGGGTTAATAAATTTCTGTTGGTAGTATGTTACAAAGCACAATCTGTTTAATCAATATACAAAATTTCATGTTTATACATAAAAAAGTTTTGAAGATAGACTAATTCAAACTTTGAAGTTTTTCGTTAAATTCCGTCGCGTTTAAAAGGTACAAGACCCCTTAAGGGAGGACCTTCTTGCCACGGCCAAAAACATGCACAAAAACTTTGGTTCAATTCTATACATAACTTCATACACTTTTCGATGGTACAATAATGAAAATGACACAAAAATCGCTATTACAGCGCCCCCTTCCATCGGAACAAATTAAGGGAGAACCTCCTTGCCGTAACCAAAAACCCAGGCTGGTGTAAGTGCACCGGATACACTCGGTCGCGCGTACTCAGTGCACCCCAACAACACTGAATGTTACCATTTACGGTTAAAAAGTAAAAATTGTTCATCTTTTTAATTCGTCTGGTATTCCATAACAAAATCATTAGCTGCACCGAAAAAACAAAATAAATAAAACACAATGTCGATAGATATGTATTCGAACTATACTTATCAGGTAAATGTTAAAATAGAGTCTGTAAAATTCGAATAAGTATTCATCTCCAACTTCCTTCCCGCTAAATAAGTATCTCAGTACGGATATGTAAGAAGCAGAGAAACAAACTCTTACGTTCTACGTCAAAAATTTTTGATTTTTGAGAGCAAAGATTAAAGATAAAGAAAATTGTAATCGAAATGTAAATAGCGCGGGTTGGGTTGGGTTGATTTTTGACGGCCAATTATCTACACGAGGGATATAGGCCCGGGGGGAGTGCCCTTCGTGGGGGTCTTTCTAAGGGAACCTAATCCGTATTAACGCATGGAAGATCCACGGCTCGAAGAAAACCACGAAAACTCCGAACGATTAGGCCGACGGGCGCGATTGGGATCGAACCCAGCACCTCCCGTCTACCAGCTTCGAGAGCAGAACCTCTCGGCCACTGGTGGGGCCGTAAATAGCGCGGAAAAGTTGCCTTTTCTAATAAAGAAAAAATTCGTAAAATATTACATACATCGGTTGATATCTTTAACCACCGCGAGAGGGCCAATTTTTAAAAAAATCGCAAAAAAACATGTTTTTTAAATTATCCAAACGTACAAATATAATTTTTCATAGAACGCATTTGCTACATGAATATATGAGAAATGTCCTGGAATATGTTCATTACGATGAAATCATATCTTTTATTGCCGCAAAGGGACCATATTTTAAAAAGAACTGCAAAACATTTAAATTTTTCATTTTTTCTAAATTTTATAATTATCTATAATATGTCTTGAAATAAGTAAATTTACATTATATCTATTAATATGTCATAATTTTTTATAACTATTTGTAATATATAGAAAAATATAAAATATAATCATTCATTTTTCTTGACGATCGCTTCATCTACTGATACTAATCATAACAACAGTTCATGGAGCAAAAATCTCAAAAATGATATAAAGTATTTTATTAATTAAAATACACAGATGTTTAACGGAAACGTGTTAATTAATCTTAAAATTAAAAAGTATTTATTGTAAATGATTTTATAATAAGACATGCTTTCAGATGAAGCCATTATTCTTCGAGAGGCCAAATTTGATCCTCCCACGTTTCTAGTCCACAAAGTTTATCTGCTCTTTAGTGACTAATTTCGCGCATCTTTCTAGTGGGACAAGGAAAGTTATAATTGTTGATATTTTTAATCCAACATTCTAAACTCAACAGCGTTGTTAGTCGATAGAGAAACCGTAACTGGCGGTTTCGTTATTTTACAATTTTTCCAATGGACTAAATCCATACAATTTTAAGATTCAAAGTTCAAGTCTTCAATGATAAAGTGACGCATGGCACTGTTCGAGTCCACAGAATTTCGTGATTTGGCAATTTTCTTCATGTACATTACATAATCGCGTCATTACATTAAGATTATCAATATTTCGGCTTTTTTGACCCACCCTACTATACAGCCCAGTTTCTCAAAATGATGATGGGTCAATCCATTTCAAGTGGTCAAGCACTGGTTGCTCAACCATTGTTAAAAAATCTGAATTTTTTTTAGCAACAACCCTAACAGGATGGAAGTTCAAAATGACTATTATTTTATTTTTATTATTAATTTTTTTTGTGCATGGAGGCCATCTTTGTTCCATCGTCTGCAGCAATTTTCTCACATGGAAAGTTTGCGGAATTGTAAATAATTCATCGTTTTTCTCCAATTCAAGTGCCGATTAAAGCAATTTGTACATAATACATTGGGCTAAAAATTTGGTAATAGAGTAGTTTCCAAAACTAACTGCTTATTGGTGAAATTAAGCATAAAATTTCAGTTTTTTTCCAAAATTTGTCCGTTTACAAGGGGAAATCTATCAAGGAAAACTGTTAACATGAGATAATGTTTTTTTACAAATAGCCCAAAGGTACGTGTATCCACACGCCGAGTTCCAGATATGGGACTTGCTTTCTCTTCGCAAAAAAATCGCAAATTTTTCAAAAAGGACAAAAATCGCACTTTTGAGGCTTTGTTATCTTTGGTGGGGTACGAGATAAAAATCTGAAGTTCTGGTTTCTGAGAATATTGTATGGCAGTGTAATGCACAAGAAATTTTAGGATGGAGATTTGACTACAAGCTGAGATATGGCAAGGGGAACATGTTAAAACAATTCTGCCAAACTATTGTTTTGTTGTAGAAGCCGGTAAGTATTTATCTGAGAGTGTCATTTAAATTTATTTTTTTTGATTATCTTTAAATAATAGTAACAGAAAATAAAGCCTTTTGCAAAGCTTAGCAATTAATTTTAAAAAATAGTTATGCCTAAGGCCTACATATTGTATGGTTTTTATTGTAATTTAGTAACTAAAAGAATCCTCAGCACTTTTACATAAAGAAAAAAAATAATTTTATACAAGACCTGAGTCAAAAACAGAATAGGGAAACAGAAAAGCTGTTAATGTTGGCATACTTGTTGAGGCATGATCAAACATGTCAAAACACATTCCTGCTTGTCGGTTTTAAAACCACAATTTTAATGCTGCTTGCCAGTCCCAGAAACTTGTTTCTACCATAAGTATGTTCCTGTAAATGAAACATTATACGATGTTACCATGAATCAATCTCAAGTAATTTTTAGAAAGTAAAGATATATAAAGCCCTTTCAAAATTTATACTGCAGAAAAATGACATTTTTGCGTAAGAAGTAAGCTAGGACTTATTAATGAAGTGAGTCTTGCACATAGTGATTTCAAAGTTCATTTCTATGACCAAGCAGGGCCAAAATCTTCGATCAAGTGATCAAGAGATGACAAGATTTGGTTCCTACAAATAAAATTTTGAGAAAGTTCAAAATTGTGGTTTTTAAACCAACAAGTAAGAATGTGTTTTGACACGTTTGATCATGTCTCAACAAGTATGACAACATTAACAGCTTTTTTTTTTCCCTATGTTGTTTTTGTCTCAGGTCTTGCATAAAAATATTTTTTTTTCCTTTATGTAAAAGTGCTGAGGTTTCTTTTAGTTACTAAAATTACTTACAACAAAAATTACTGAAACCATACAAAATGTATGGCCTTAGGCATAATTAGTTTTTTAATTATTGTTAAACTTTGCGAAGGGCTTTATTTTCTGTTACTATTATTTAAAGATAATCAAAAACATAAATTTAAGTGACACACTGAGATAAATACTTAGCTCTGACTACAACAGAACAATAGTTTGGCAGCATTGTTTTGACATGTTCCTCTTGCCATATCTCAGCTTGTAGTCAAATCTCAATCCTGAAATTTCTTGCGCATTACACTACCATAAAATACTCTCAGAAACCAGAACTTCAGATTTTTATCTTGTGACCCACCAGAGATATAAAAGCCTCAAAAGTGCGATTTTTGACATTTTTGAAAGATTTGGATTTTTTTAGCGAAGAGAAAGCAGGTTCAAGATATGGAACGTGTCGTGTGAGAACAAGTACTTTCGGTCTATTTGTAAAAAAAAAAAAAAAAAAAAAAAAAAAAAAAAAGTCATGTTCACAGTTTTTTTTGCTATAAAAATTTCCTTTTGTTAACGGACAAATTTTGGAAAAAAAATGAAACTTCAAGCTTAACCTTCCGTCTACCAGACGGGTCCATTGGACCCGACATGTACATTCAAAATATTTATTCAAACCAGAAATTTCTTCAAAACAAACTAAATGTATAAATCAGACAATAATAAGTTAAATAAACAAATTAAATAGTTTTAAGTAAAAATTCTGGTGTAGAATGTTTTTATAAAACTTGAGTAAAATTTCCGGTAGTTCTAGGGTTAAATTTCACCAATAAGGGTTTATTTTCGGAAACTACTTTATTACCAGATTTTTAGCCCCATGTATTCTGTATAAATTGCTTTAATTTGTACTTGAATTAGAGAAATAAACGATGAATTATTTACAATTTCGTAAACCCTTCTTGTGAGAAAATTGCTGCAGACGATGAAACAAAGATGACCGCCATGCACAAAGAAAAATTAATAAAATTAAAATAATAGTCATTTTGAACTTCCATTATGTTAAGGTTATTATACAAAAAAATTTCAGATAATTAAAAATGGTAAAGCAACGAATAAATGATTTTCTGGACCACTTAAATGGATTGATCCTGATATAGAAAATATTGACGAAGGAATGCGTTTCAGAAAATTTTTAATGATATGTTGATCCGTTTGTCATAAAGGTTAATTTTAATATGAATATATATAAATGTATATATGTCAGATTAAAAGAGCTCGGAAATATCATTAAGCACGTTTCAATAACATGATGAAGTTGAAAAATGCAAAAAAAAAAAAAAAAATGCAAATAAACGATTTTTCTCTGCGTCCAGATTCTTGAAATACAATTTACTCTCCCCTTTTCTAAAATGAGTAATCTCGGAAATGTACTTATTATTTAGAAGCAAAACTAAATATTTTATACCTTCAACTCACTGTGAATTTTCATCATATTATTTAGAATATTATGTATTATTAGTTAGTATCTTATTTATTTATTACTTATTCAAAAAACCTTTTCTATTTAAGGGGGTCCGGAACACATTAAAAATTTATTTTTGCTTTGGAGTTAAAATTTTTATTTTTTTGTGATGGTTAACTATTTCATTTGTAAATAAAATCACATACGAAAACTTCTGATAAATTTTTAAAGAATATAAAATTTAAAATTTGTTAAAAAAGTGGGTTATCTTAAAATCGTTGGAACTCGAATTATTATTTGTTGAATATCATTTTTTTTCATTTAATTAAACATATATACGTTTTAATTATGTTTCAGCATTTCAAAAAATATTAATTTAAATTAATATTAAAAATATTTAAAGTTAAAAAAATGATGTAACTTAAAAAAAAAAAAATATTTTCAAAAGTAAATAATTTTTCAAATAAGCTGAATCAAAATTAAAGTTAAAAAATTGGAAAGACACGATCCAAGTTTGAAAAATTTAGCTTTAACGGTTCTTGACTTATAGAGTTTACATACTAAAAATGGTGAAAAAACCCATCATGAAGAAAAACGCATTTTCACAAGAAGTCATTTCTATGACAACCAACGCATGAAAGCTGGATTTTGAAAATAAACAAAAACGAAAATTGAATATTTCCTGTTCTAACTAAGATAGAAACATGATTTAAGCGCCGTTAAGCAGGGAAAAAAAACAGAGAAATTTTTAATGCAATAAATACTTTTCAGAAAATTTGAAGATTTTTGTGTGTTGTACCGCATTTAGTTCGATCTGCATTACATTGGTGAACAAAACATGAGATATAAACACACATCTAGAATAACTCAGTATATGCATCACAGCATAGAAGTCACATTTAGGTCGCAATCTCATGGGGAAATTTCAGAAGTATTTAAATAAAAATAGGATTAAAATTACTTTTTTTTTAATCGTTCACAGATTTTGGGTTAAGGAATTTTATTCAGTTGTTAAAATTGATTTCTCGTCCGAGAACGGTATATGTTTGTTAAATATTCAATAAACTACTACTTTTGTTTTCCACGATGGGATTGAAAAACAAATTACAAAAGTGATGACCTCCATAAATTTGAGATGTAAAAAATATTTTATATTCAAAACACGTAAAGCATAAACACTTATAGAAACTCTGTGTCATTATTTATAATTATCTTTGAACATTTATTAATGTATACGAAAAATAATCGCGTGATTTATGTTGAATCAGTTCGGTATTTTGTATTATACTGCCTTTGAATTTTTAATTTAAACCTTTGTTGTCTAATTAGAAAATTTCTTCCATGTCCAAAGAAACGGTATGCTGAATATTCATTTATTTACTTCACTTGATTATACACAATGAGACTGCAAAATGAGGTTTAGTAATAAAATTCGCTGTGTAATTTTTTTTAACGAAGCTTTCATTAGTTGTTTGATAAAAGTCTTTCTCATTCGAAAAAAAAACTTTCATTTTATGCATTATATATATTACGTATCACAAATGATAAAGATATAATGATGAATCATCGGTATATTTAAAAGGACTAAAGAATTTGGTGGCATTTCAGACATTCTTTTCTCACTTTTAAAAGTTGTTGTTAGAAACAGGAATAGCAGTCAACCATATTTTGTTGAAAATGTTGATGGAACATCTGCACAAACTTCTATTCTTGATTTTACTATTTGTAATGTTTAGTTATAATGAAGTCTCTGGGCAAGGCGCCCTAGATGATGGGAGTGATTTATTAGGCGACATAGGAAATGACCTAGGCAAATGAAATATTTCAAGAGACGTTAGCTCCTGCTTTCTATATGTAAGTATTATTATGGATTGTTTTGGAATTTGAAACTATAATTACTTTCCATAGAATTAAGAATGTAGCTACTTTAACCCTTTATGTAATGAATTATGAATGTATGGAAATTTTACCATCTAAAGTATTTTTCCTGAATTTTTGAAATACATTAGAAGCTTTATATAATCACTAGCAAACCCCGCGGCTTTGCTCGCGTAATATTTGAAATATGCCAATTGTCTAATGCACCTTGTCTAATTTTTATTAAAAAGTACTAACTAAATTTTTATTTTATTAAAAGGTAATATTTTTCTTTATTAAGTTTTTTCTATTAAAAGGTACTTATTAATTTAAGTAATAATTCAAAAATTACTATTTAAAACACAGTTTGATTAAACATCATTATTACACTGCATTAGGCAGAAATGAGACTTAAATTAATAAAATGAAATAAAACTAAATAAATGATAATTTACAAAATATTTTGAAACTTTTATGCTCAATTAATACGCTCATTTCAGTATTCATTTGAAGTTTTGAATTTTTTAGAAACCATCTTCTTACATCTTAAAATTAACCATCATGTCAAATTCCAAGTCCTACCACCTCTCCCAACATAAAGGGCTATGTTGAAACAGGAACTGTCACCATTAATTTGCCAAAATTAATTTTGAAATCGGTTTGTTATTTCCTAATATTCCACAGAAACGTAATTTAGAAAGCTTTTAAAGGCCTTTTTTAGAACGTTTGTTGTTCCTGTGAACCCCAAGTTGTAGAATCACTGGCATAAAATATAGCCTGTGTAGGATCAGAGACTGTTACCAATAATTCGCAACTATTACTTTTATAATCTGTTTATATTCCCTGAAATTGCATAGAATCGTAATTTAGAACTTTTTTAGAATGCTTTTCGCACCTCCCCTTCGCTTCACCCCTTTTTAATTCGAATTTATATTCGACATTCCTTCGAGGGCATTTATATTTTATAAGTAACTACCATGTCATATTTAAAGTTTCTAGCCTTTTCAGTATCACAGAAATCGCAATTTAGAACGTTTTTAGCTCCTGCAACCCTCTGGTGGTAGTGGAACAGACATAAAATATAGCTTATGTTTGAGCAGGTTCTATCACCAAAATTTGTCATCATTATTTTTTTAATCAGTTTGGTAATTTATAAGATTGCTTGAAAATTGTAATTTATAACGCTTTTCACTCACTTCATTTTTTTAAATTTGGAATTTTCTTTTGACTGTTCTTAGAAAGCAGTTGTATCTTGTAAGTAAATACCATGCCATACTTCAAAGTGTTAGACCCCTCAGTTGTGCAAAAAACGCAAATTAAAACATGTTTTGCTTTTGTAACCCTCAGATGGTAGTGACAGCAACATAAAATATAATCTATTTTATAACAGGGACTGTCACCATTGATTTGCAACCATTACTTTTGAAATAGCTTTGGTATTTCCTTAGATTGAGTAGAAATCGCAATTTAGAACGTTTTTAGGTCGCTTTTCGCGCATTTTCACCCCTTTTTAAATTTCCAATTTCTTCGAAACTTTCTTAAAAATCATTTATATCTAATAAATATGCACCTTGCCTAATTTTAAGTTGCTAGCCAATACCGATCACAAAAATCGAAATTGAGAACGCTTTTTAGCTCCTGCAACGTCTTGGTGATAGTGATACCGACACAAAATAGCGTCTATGTTAGAGCAGAGGCTGTCAGCATCAATTTCCTACCATTACGTTTGAGATAAGATTCATTCTTCCTGAGATATTGCCAACAAATCGGCATTTAAAACGTTTTTACAACGCTTTTCGCGCATTTTGCTGCTGCATCTCCTCTGGGGTAGTGGAAACAGATATAAAATATAGCCTGTCTTGGAGCAAGATCTGTCACCATCACTTTTACACCATTATATTTGAAATCGGTTCAGTACTTCCTGAGATTGCATAGAAATCGCAATTTAGAATTTTTTACAACGCTTTTTGCGCATTTTGACCCCCCTTTTAAATTTCGATTTTTTTAGGGAAATGTCCTTAGAGATCATTGATATCTTATAACTAACTACCATTCCAAATTTCACGATTCTAGGCCCTTCCGTAACGCAAAAGCAGCAATTTAGAACGTTTTTCTCCTGCACCCCCTTTGGGGTAGTGACACCGACATAAAACATCGCCTATGTTCGAGCAGGGGTTGTCACCATCCTTTTGACGCCATTATTCTTTAGATCATTTTGGTATTCCCTGAGATTGTGTAGAAACTACCATTTAGAAGTTTTTTAGAACGCTTTTTGCGCATTTTCACCCCTTTCAAATTTCGAATTGTTCAAGAACTGTTCTTAGACATCATTTATATCTTAAATGTAACTAATATTCAAAATTTCATATTTCTAGGCCATTCGTAACGCTAAAATCGCATTTTTAGAACGTTTTTTGCTCCTACACCCCCTTTGGGGTAGTGACACCGACATAAAACATAGCCTATCTTGGAGCAAGCGTTGTCACCATCATTTTGACACCAGTATTTTTTAGATCGGTTTGGTATTTCCTGAGATTGTGTAGAAACTACCATTTAGAAAGTTTTTAGAACGCTTTTTGTGCATTTTCACACCTTTCAAATTTCGAATTGTTTAAGAACTGTTCTTAGACATCATTTATATCTTATATGTAACTAATATTCAAAATTTCATATTTCTAGGCCCTTCAGTAACGCTAAAATCGCATTTTTAGAACTTTTTTGCTCCTACACCCCGTTTGGGGCAGTGACACCGACATAAAACATAGCCTATCTTGGAGCAAGCGTTGTCACCATCATTATGACACCAATATTTTTTAAATCGGTTTGGTATTTCCTGAGATTGTGTAGAAACTACCATTTAGAACGTTTTTTAGAACGCTTTTTGCGCATTTTCACCCCTTTTAAATTTCGAATTGTTTAAGAACTGTTCTTAGACATCATTTATATCTTATATGTAACTAATATTCAAAATTTCATATTTCTAGGCCCTTCAGTAACGCTAAAATCGCATTTTTAGAACGTTCTTTGCTCCTACACCCCCTTTGGGGCAGTGACACCGACATAAAACATAGCCTATCTTGGAGCAAGCGTTGTCACCATCATTTTGACACCAATATTTTTAAAATCGGTTTGGTATTTCCTGAGATTGTGTAGAAACTACCATTTAGAACGTTTTTTAGAACGCTTTTTGTGCATTTTCACCCCTTTTAAATTTCGAATTGTTTAAGAACTGTTCTTAGACATCATTTATATGTTATAAGTAACTAATATTCAAAATTTCATATTTCTAGGCCCTTCAGTAACGCTAAAATCGCATTTTTAGAACGTTTTTTGCTCCTACACCCCCTTTGGGGTAGTGACACCGACATATAACATAGCCTATCTTGGAGCAAGCGTTGTCACCACAATTATGACACCAATATTTTTTAAATCGGTTTGTTATTTCCTGAGATTGTGTAGAAACTACCATTTAGAACGTTTTTTAGAACGCTTTTTGCGCATTTTCACCCCTTTCAAATTTTGAATTGTTTAAGAACTGTTCTTAGACATCATTTATATCTTATAAGTAACTAATATTCCAAATTTCATATTTCTAGGCCCTTCAGTAACGCAAAAATCGCGTTTTTAGAACGATTTTTGCTCCTGCACCCCCTTTTGGGTAGTGGCACCGACATAAGATATAGCCTATGTTCTAAGTTGGACTAACACCATCATTTTGATACCATTACTTTTGGAATCGGTTCGGTAGTTCCAGAGCTTACCTCCGACAAATAAACAATTTTTTCCTCTTTATAATAGGAGTATAGATTTAATAAATTTAAGAAAGAATTTAGAAGGATTGAAGTATTTGGAAGGATTAATTAAATTTGAATTTATAGGGATTTTTTGCATGATTTATAACACCACGCAAATTTTTATTTTAAATATTTTTCTTAGTATTTTGTAGAATTTGGAAATGTACAAATATAGTGTTGTTACAATAGAAATATAGAAATATTTCCTCATTGAAAAATCCCCCCCCCCCCTACCCAACGCCAAGAAAGCTGAAAAGATGCAAGGCAAAAGAAATCATTTTTTTTTTTAATATTTTTGTTTTGTGTAACCAATTATGCTTTTAGAACAAGATAAAATAATTCATCTATAACTCATTCTAAACTTTATTACTACTAATCGATGTATTAGATGAATTTTATATAGAAGTCATTTTAATGGTACTTATAAATACCGTCAGTAGATAAAGGGTTAAATATTACTAACTGAATGAAGTCAAGCTTCGTTTAATGTATAAAAATTAAATAGGGTGTTTGAAATCATCGCAATCCTACTAATGTATGTTAATAAGTCTTCAATAGTTTGAAGTAATTTGTATGGCTTTGGGGATATGTTTTAGATTTCAGAGTGTAAAGCGTACAATTTATAAAATTATAAAACTTCTTTTTGACATAGAATTACACTAAAAAGTTTCTATTAATGTATAAATGATGTTAGCCATAGTTTAATTAGTGAAAAAGAAATGGCCATAGTTTATGAAATGGAATTTTGTTGATTAGACCTTAATCCCTAAATGTGATGACAGAGATCCCTGGTTCTAATGATAAACATAAATCTTTCCTAAATAATCAAGCTTAAGAGTCATATCAGCTCTAGTATGGAACCAAATCGTACTTTTAAAAATAAATTTCTTTTTAGGTAGATTTCGTAAGAAATACTACCTAATTACCATGGTGTTACCTTACCATGGTGAGACTTTTGAAAAATTCCTTCATAACTTTTCATTATATGACTCCAGGAACCCAAAACCACCCCTACCTAAAAAGTTTATATATATATATATATATTAGGATGGGTCGAAAAAACCGAAGTATTTACAATCGAAATGTAATAGAGCGGAAAAGTTGCCTTTTGTAATAAAGAATAAATTCGTAAAATATTATACCGATCGGTTAATATCCCCTACCTAAAAATATTATACTATATATATATATTAGGGTGGGTCGGAAAAACCGAAGTATTTACAATCGAAATGTAATAGAGCGGAAAAGTTGCCTTTTGTAATAAAGAATAAATTCGTAAAATATTATACCGATCGGTTAATATCTTTTACCGCCGCAAGGGGGCTAAAGTTTCAAAAAATCGCGTAAAACATGCTTTTTTCAATATATTTTTTTAATTATCCAAACGTACGAATATAACTTCTAATAGAACGCAATAGCTACATGAAGGTATAAGAAATGTCCCAGTAAATGTTCATTATGATAAAATTATATCTTTTACTGCCGCAAAGGGACCATATTTTTTTTTTATGTAAAAATTTCAAATTTTCAATTTTTATAATTTTTATAATATGTCTAGAAGTAAATAAATTTGCTTTATACCCATTAATATGTCATTAATTTTTTTAACTACTTGTCCTAAACTGGAAAATAAAAAAGGTTATCATTGCTCTTGAAGATCGTTTCATCTACTGCTGTTTTATTGCGTATCAGCAGTTCATATACCACAAATCACAAAAATGATATAAAATGAACAAAATATTTTAGCATTTTATTAATTAAAATACAGGAATGTTTAACCTAAAAGGATTAAATAAACTTAAAATGAAGAAATATTTAAAGTAAATGAATTTTATAACATGACTTGCTTTCAAATAAAGCCATTGTTCCTCGAGAGACCGAAATTGATCATATGTGATGCTTACTCTGTTCTGATCCACAAACTTTACCAGCACTTCAGTGACTAATTTCACGCATCTTTCTACTGACTGAGTGGGACATGGAAAGTTATAATAGCTGCTATCTTTAATCGAACATTCTAAACTCACCAGCGTTGTTAGATCGTCAGTCGATAGACAAACCATAACAGGTGGTTTCGTTAGTTTACAGGTTTGCCTTTCGACTAAAGCCATGCAATTTTAAGCTTCAAAGTTAGAGTCTGGAATGACGAAACGACGGATGGCACTATTCGTGTCCACAGAATTTCGTTCTTTGAAAATTTTCAAATTTGGCAATCGGCTCACCCAGTACACTTTCAAGATGTACTCAATGAGTACATCCTGAAAGTGTACTGCATCAGTTGGTTCACGATTGAAATGAATCCATCATGCTTTTCAGATTCTGTGGACTATAATTAGTAACCCCCGTTAATTGACATATCATGTATGAAAGATTACAGTTCCTGTAATTTCACGAAATGCCTGTTTCGCAAATCATGAAAATAGCCTCATTAGAATGATAGCATATGAAGGAGAGGGTATTAGGACACCACGACACAAAGAAAATTGCCAAAGCATGAAGGTCTGTGCACACGAATAGTGCCATCCGTCATTTCGTCATTTCAGACTTGAATTTTGAAGCTTAAAATTGTATGGATTTAATCGAGTGGCAAAAGTGTAAACTAACGAAACCGCCTGTTACTGTTTGTCTATCAACTGACGACCTAACGACGCTGGTGAGTTTAGAATGTTCGATTAAAGATACCAGCTATTATAATTTTCCTTGTCCCACTCAATCAGTAGAAAGATGCTTGAAATTAGTCTCTAAAGTGCTGGTAAAGTTTGTGGACCAGAATAGAGGGAGGATCATATATGATCAATTTCGGCCTCTCGAGGAATAATGGCTTTATTTGAAAGCAAGTCATATTATAAAATTCAATTACTTTGAATACTTCTTCATTTTAAGTTTATTTAATACGTTTCGGTTAAGTATCTCTGTATTTTAAATAATAAAATACTAAATATTTTGTTCTTTTTATATCATTTTTGGGATTTTTGATATATGAACTGCTGATATGCAGCAAAGCAGCAGTAGATGAAGCGATCGTCAAGAAAAATGAATTATTACCGTTTTTATTTTCCAGTCTATAACAAAAAATTAACAAAATTTATGACATATTAATAGATGTGAAGTAAATTTATTTACTTCTAGACATGTTATAGAAATTATAAAAATTTAGAAAAAATGAAAATTTGAAATTTTTACTTTTTTTTTTTTTAATACGGTCTTTTTGCGGCAGTGAAAGATATGACTTTATCATAATGAACATTTACTGGGACCTTTCTTATATCTTCATGTAGCTATTGCGTCCTATTTGAAATTGTATTCGTACTTTTGGATAATTAAAAAAAAACATGTTTTTGCGATTTTTGGAAAATTTATCCCCCTTGCGGCGGCAAAAGATATTAACCGATCGGTGTAATATTTTAGGAATTTATTCTTTATTACAAAAAGCAACTTTTCCGCTCTATTACATTTCGATTATAAATATTTCGTTTTTTTTCGACCCACCCTAATATATATATATATATATATGCATGTACTAAATTTTGTCCGCACGATAAAAGTCGCAATTATGCAAGGTTCGTCTTCAAACTCGCCAACAACATTGAGATGGCTAATATCTCGGTGGGGATTGAAAATGGGCAAAATCGGCCTAAGGGGGTAGAAATGGGGAGGGTTCAAAATTTTGAATACCGTCTTAACAGGATTCTGATAAAACCAGCTCTTACGCAACAAAGACAGGAAAAAAAATTGTTATAGTAGTTGCCAACAATTAAAAAAATATATAATAAAATTCTCACCACAACAATTACTTTTCTATTGCAAGATTTTCACGCGAAAAAAAAAGAATTAAATAAATAGTTTGACGAATTGAAAAAAATTGAATATTACGTCATAAGTTTTTTAGAGCCAGATTTCCGCATGAAAACTATAAATAATTTGACAAAATAAATAGTTTGACGAATTAAATATATATATATATATATATATATGTTGCGTCATATTGGAAATATAATGGACCTCAGCAGGTGAAAATGTAACGTCATGTGAGTTTGAAGGAAGGTATTAAAAGATGATAAAAACCCGACTATGCAAATATTAACATATTTTAACACTTTGAGGATCTTTGAATTTGCTGCAGCCTTTAAAAAAAAATATTACTTATACATGCGTGTGTGTATTCGTGTATATTAGAAAGGTTTAGCTCCCTAGAGCTCATTCTTAGTGAAGAAACTGTGTTTATCTCTAATCTTGATTTAAGTTTTGTTGGTGAATTTAGTACTTAACTTCGAAATCTACCTCCGCCTGTAGGCCGAGCCGGCAGGGATTTAGAATTTCGCAAAATTTACTAAAGAAAAATTCGTTGAAATATTTATTAAGTTTTCATTATTCTATTGAAAGTTAACTTGGTAAAATAGCATTATATTGTTATATATATAATACATATAAACGATGATCATGGACACATAATCACTGGAAATCTTAATATTGTTAATGATTTTAAATTGAAAAAACTAATGGGTTTTGGTACTAAATATAGACTTCCATCTACATTTACTGTTAAATCTATTATAAAACAGTTTACATATGATATAGATATTTTTATATATAAAATTTCAATCTATTACAATAATCCTATTGCATATTTTAATCAATGGAAAATATTAGTAATTGAAAAATTAACTATGGCTTTAAAAAATAATATTTCTGATTTGGTTTCTATTAACGCAAAGCATTTTTTCCAACAAATTATTAAATTACAAAAAAATTACGTTATTAGATAGATAGACAAATCTCCTAATAATTATGCAATCATATGTAAATCTTATTATCACCAACTTCTTACAACCTGTATTTCTTCTAATAAATCTTTTCAAAAAAACTAATGAAAATTTAATCGTAAATAATCGTAAAATTCAAAGTTATTATAAACTATTAAATATTCTATCTACTAACTTTAATTATCCTTATTTAGTTCTTATTCCTAAATTTCATAAAACTCCAATTAAATTTAGGACTGTAACTATTGGTCCTCCTGCCAACTCCTGTCAAATACTCCTGTCAACCAACCTGTCATTTTTTCTACTATTTTCATACTAATATATATATAAGTTGTGACCAGCTTTTTGTGATACCCTGTATACAGTTGTGAGCAGTACCAGTTACAAAATGTATGCATACATATAACACGTATGAAGTTTAGTGTTAGCCACTACCACATTATTCACAAAAAAATTCTATAACTAGATAAAAGGGGACCTCCCAGAATGATGCTCTCCCCAGGATTCTCTATAGGGTAAGTCAGGCACTGATTATATAATCCCCCACCCAAATGTGATTTGATAGCTTTAGCTTTTGAAAAAAAGGGGGGGATTACTGTCAGGATTTTACGGTAACTATTTTTATGGGACTTACATATTTTATTTTTTTATTTGGAATATATCTTTTTAATTAACAAATTCCAAAGTTCTTTGAAAATGTGTATTTAACTCCGAGAAAATGGAATACAGAATTCTAATTTCTTCTATTTTTATCAGTGAATATTTGCCTAATTGATATAATTAAAATTAGCAGAAAAATAATAGCTCATAATTTTTCATGTACACTTAGGAATATTTCTGCAGTAGTAAATGCAATAATTCTAAGTTTTCTTATTTTATAACTGGAATATCAATTACATGTTTTTTTCCCCCATCATTTTGCAACACGCGCAAAAAGAACAAATAAATTATTGGTTGCGTTTTGTTTTCTTATATATAAATATATATTTTTCTGACCATGAACCGGCAAACGAAAAAAATATACATATTATTTAAATAAACAAAAAAATATTAAAATCTAATATATAATTTACTTGCCCCCAAAAAAAACTAAATTATATTTTGATAAAAGCGAGATCTTGTATTAAAAATAAAAATAGAGATTGTTTCTACATGCTGAAATGTGTAAGAGATTTTCTTAATGAGTAACATGAAAACGAGTCTGATCTTCTTAAAAAATCTATTATTTTATCGCTTAGGAATTTTTATTTTTAAAATCTTCTTAATTACATGTAGTATCTATCGTTAAGAAGAAAGTTAATAATTTGTTAAAACAAGTATTTTTTTAAATGCAAAAGAAATTTCTCATAGTTCTGTGCAAAAAAAAAAAAAAAAAAAAAAAAAAAAAAAAAAAAAAAAAAATTGTTTTACTTCGCACGCATCTATTATAATAAAATGGTTCAATACATTGTTCTGATGTAATGCTGGCACTGTTATCTATTGACAAAAACCTGAAACTTTAACGAATATTTTTACAAGAAAATCCATATGTTTTTTTAGCCTTCGTTTTCCCTATTCTCCAGTAACGATATTTCAATGCTATTTTTAATACACAAATTAGTGAATCATTATCATTAAGATTCTTCCTTTGTTATCCGAAAAGAACGCATTTTAATTTAAAAGAAGATTTAGCAAATAATTTTATGTAAAAATCTATGGTAAAAATCATCGAGGTAACATTATACAAGTTTTAACATGTTTAATTTTTTTTTACAGGTAAGAAATTATATGGCATACAAAAATTTAAATACAAAGGAGCACACACATGCATATATATTATATCGCATAAGAACAATCAAATCCTATATTCACATAAATAGTGCAAAAATGCAGCAGTGAAATAGCAAATTAAAATATTCTAGCTTATTTGACACAGAAAATAATGTATCTGCACTAATTTATCCATCTGATTTCTATGTTCCCATTTTTAAAATACTGGAATGAGTTGTAAATAAAGTGGAAAATAGATTGTAAATCGAACTACATTTCCCGATTGGTGATTAAATGTATCCTGATTATTAACCATACTGTAAGGATACATTGTCTTTAAGTGAAAAATATAAATGTTTTAGAACTTTAAACAGAAGATATCATTCGTAATCTTTTCCAATTATTGTTCATAAACCCATTAACGCCGGCTTCAAAATACTCAATCAATTTTGAATTTTTTGTTAATATTTGAATCATGTGTCTATTAAGTATATCAAACATAAATTTTATTTTTTCCATTATATTTACTAAGTTTTTTTTAATGGCAGATTTTTGTACCAACCGGCGTTTGTGTAGTATGTAATCACTTTGTATGCAAATTTTGAATTTATTGTTTGATTGCAATAATAATAATTACTATAATTAAAATAATAGTTTCTAGATTTATATACTATTAAAATAGTACTCATACTTGTATAAGGGTTTTTTTAATTAAAATTACATTTAAAAATTTAATTGCAATTCAGTTTGCAAAAGAAAATTTTGTAAAATATATAATTTACAAATTCTAAAACTCAGAAAAAATGATTTTAAAATTATAATTACCTTCAAAAAATAGTAACATATTTTTAATAAACTGAATATTTATGCATTATAATCAACATGTTAACTTTTTTGTTATATCTAGACACTAATAAAATATACAGAACTTAAGAATATTTTTCTTTGTGAGAATTTTTTGAGTCCAAACCGACATTTATACAGCACTAAAGAATTACGGATCTCATTTCGTGACACGTATTTATTCATAGACGATTTTCTTTATGCACCCTTGTATTATAAAAATTCGTTATAACGAGAGAATGGAAGTGGTACAAACGCAACATTTTGCGACAAAAACGAGCACAGCCGAATGCCGTAATACAATTTAGATATCGTTGATTGGGTGGGTCCACCGAAATGGCCGCCCTGTGTTGGAAAATTGGAAAATTCGTTATATCGAGAAAACCAGAATGGCACAAACGAGACTTTTTACGGCACAAACCGACATTTACATAGCACTAAAGAATTACGTATTTCCTTTCGTGACACGTATTTCTTTACGATTTTCATAAGTGATTTTCTGTAAGTGACCTTGAATTATAAAAATTCGTTATAACGACATAGTACGAATGTGGCCCAAACGGAACTTTTTGCAGCACAAACGTAGAATAAATGAATGCAGTAAGAATATCTTGATTTCGTTGATGGGGCGGCGGGGGGGGTGTTCTTTTACTGGCCCCACCCATTTTGTTTGTTATAACGAGAGAATAGAAGTTACACAAATGAGAATTTTTGCGGCAGAAACTAGCACAAACGAATAGTAGCGATTAATCGTCAGAATAAGTGTGGGCCGGGCCAGTGAAATGGACGTCTATTTTTTATTTTCTGATCGCTTTAAGTAAGATTGAGACTACGTATATGCCGGTTGGTACAATTTTCTACCATTAAAAGTAAAAATGAATATACGAGACGAAACAAAATTAAAACTAACTTTAAATAGCACAAACGTTTAAAGTACACTATTACAATTGTGATTCCATTTAAAAACATAATTAAAAAAAAATAAAAAAAAAATATGCGTAACTTACCGTTTTCTTTTTGAAGGTAGAGACATACTGATCGATTTCGTATTCACTCAGTTTTTACCCATACTACTACGCTCATTTTACACGAAAATGCGGGAATTCTGTTTTTATACTTATTTGCAATTATTTAAGATGTCAAATGCATCATTGTTTGACAGATTGTGTCATCTTGTGATAATTAATAAAAATAATTCGGTTTGGTAGATTTTTGTACCAACCGGCATTAATGGGTTAACATTTTGAAAACTCTTTTATATTCAAATGCAGAGTATGGATCATTCTGTAGGACATAGATCGATGACATTACATTCTCATAAGTATATTTGCCTTATTATTTTTTCTTTTTGAAACATCCATTTTTTTCATGTTATGAGTGCCTGGTGTCAGATTGCTTGTTACACAATAAAATAAAAGTATACTTAAAATATGTTTTGTACATTTAGATTTTTTTTAATGCAACGTTCAGACAGAAACTAACCACAGAAAAAATATATTATTTTAATTACAACTTTTGTCCTAAATGTATCGTTGATATGACTTTAACAGAGTGCCGTTGGGTGCTCACTTTCCTTTGTTGTTTCAATCTTTTTCAAATTAAATGTTTATTGGTGCGATTTTACAATATAAGTTTTAATGTCCTGGACAGCAGTCGAAATCAAGACATTTTGACTTATATTACGAGCTCTCTGCCTTTTAATGTTTATCTAAGTATCCATCATTTAATGAAGTTCCATTTATCTGCGATATATTATGTTGAGATGTCTACATGGCAGACCAGATGTTATTGCTAAGAAGGTTATCTGAGTGAAATATCTCCGACGGTTGTAGGCCCACGTATTTCAATAGGTGGAGTGTTCGCAATTAATGTCAAATAAATATGTGTTCGATTCCTGGTTTTATTTTAACTAATTTTGGAAAATTCAATTCGTATAAAGTTGATCAATATTCAAAATAAAAATATATATGTATGATCCCAGTGCTCCAAGCATAGCAAATGGTCCACTGTGTTTGGTAAGAAACTCATATTCAAAAAATTCAAGATACTCAAACTGTATGAAGCACAAATTTTAACAGCTTTCTCAAACCGAAGAGACAAACATAGTAACTAAAGAGCCTACAATATTCACGCAAAGAAACTCGCAAGCCAATGGGAATCTATGGGAATGTAATTTTCAAATTTCTCGCTTGCATCTTAATATTTCTGAATAATTATTTTCATAACATAGCTGAGGTTGATTTCTAATGTTGTTAGTTTGTACTTTTACTATTTTAGTTGCAGTAATTTTTAATGATGTTATTTTCACTTTCGCAATCAGTTCCGCAATCAAAATTGTAAAAGTAATAACTAAACCAGATAGCAAAGAACTGTATGCAAAAAATAAATAAATAAATAAATAAAAATAAATTAACAGTATTACAATGAAAGCCAGAAATTTTTAATGAACGCTACCATAACTTTAATATTCGCTTGCATTTTTCGTATGATTAGTATAGACTCTTAATGATAAAATTTGATAAGGAACACTTTTCTCCAAAATTCGAGAGATGGAATCAATAATTTTTATGAATGAAAACAAAAATATTGTAAAAAATACTTTACAGCGTGAATGGTATCCTCACTTTTATCACCCTAAATGAGTCTGAAATTCAAAAACTGCACAATGCTCGACTTAACCCGAAATACCAATGAACAAAAGAACTGAATGGCATAAAAACATAGCGTTACAATTATCAAAACCCAAAGAACAACCTCAAATTTCTCTTAGAGTTCAGTAAAAGGTGAAACTATTCTCATCATAATGTGAGACTACTCTTTGAGTGTGGCGCTTTTCTGTGAATTTTTAACCGTGTCTCTCACTTTTTGCGAATTTTGCGATCTCCCATTACTTTTGGTTTTATCTCTATTTTGACTTCAGGTTAGGAAACTAATTGCTCTATTCGTTGCTTTTTGCAATACGAAATGTGAGTAGTACGTCTTATTTCTTTTTTCATTTTTACTCTTTCTTAATATTTATGAAACAATAAACTGCATAATTAAAAAAGAAAATTGAAAAATCTGCTATTAGTAAAGAATGTTTGTCTCACAAAAACTGTCAAGGACTACGTGATACCATATGCATTTTAGCTTCATATTGGTATTTCTTGTTAGGTATATGGTATAAATTGAATAATTATGCATTAACATTATAATATTAAGATGATATTAGTCAATTTAACCGTTAATTCTGAAATATCCATACTACTTAATCTGCATAATAAGGTTATTTTATTAACTACACTGCTCAAAACAATTAAAGGATATTGCAGTTTTAGGTGGAATTTGTATCTGGTAAACTGTTTAGCTGATTGACACATGGTCGACAGACATACTAGGTTATATGAGAATAAATTACACATGTTTGGCAGAAAAAAATGCATTTTATTGCGCGTTTGTGTACTAAAGGAAAAAAAAAATTGTGCATATCAGAAAAAAAGAATAAGAAAAGGTATTTTCTTCAAAGAAAATCATTTTCAGTAGGGGGTATGGTTTCCAAGGGCGGACAACAACGTTGAACGCCTTTGAGGCATGGTCTCAATGAGGCTATTAATGATGAGTTGGGGTATTCTGGCCCACTCTCCCAGAAGAGCTCTTTCCAGTTCTTGGAGAGTTTGTGGGGGTTGTTGGCGGCCAGAAACTCGTCTTCCTAGAGCGTCCCAAACGTGCTCGATTGGATTCATGTCTGGAGAACACGCTGGCCATTCCATTCGAACGATTCCTTCCTCGAAAAGGAAATCCTCCACCAGGTTTGCACGATGTGGCCTGCAGTTATCGTCCATTAAAATGAAGTTATCTCCGATTGCTGCAGCGTAAGGGACTACAATAGGTCTGAGGATCTCATCCCTATATCGGCGACCAGTCAGAGCTCCATCTCGAATGATGTAGAGGTCAGTGCGCCCGTCAATGGAGATGCCACCATACACCAACACTCCTCCACCGCCAAATCTGACACTTTCGTGCACGAACGCAGGATTATTCCTACTGCCACGGTCCCTCCAGATGAAAATACGCCTATTATCCGGATGCACAGAAAAACGGGACTCGTCAGAAAACAGAATATTGCTCCATTCATTTCTCCTCCAGTTGACATGCTCGGTTGCCCACTCCCTGCGGTCGCGACGATGCCTTGATGTTAATCTAACACATACCATCGGTCAGCGAGCATACAGACCTACAGCATGGAACCGGTTTCGGACAGTCTGAGTTGAAATCGTGGTGCCTGTAGCCGAGCGAAGGTGCTGTTGGAGAAGAGTAGCGTTTATGGTTCGGTGTCTCCGAGCTGTTAACGCTAAATACCGATCTTCATTGGGCGTTGTTGCCCGTCTACGACCTTGCCCTGGTCTTCGGCCTGCACATCCACTCTCCAAAAAACGGTTCCAGATCCTGGAAATGACACTTTGTGACACTCCAATGGCTTGCGCTACTTCGGATTGAGTTTGGCCCCCTTCTAACCTACCAACAATTCTCAAAGCTTCTGAATCTGTCAAATGACTTCGCTGAGACATCGTACTCATCGAAGCAAAGCAATCACTGAATGCCGATCATCCTTGTCTTCATTCTCTTTTATCCAGTTGAAAGTCAAATTTCATTCGCTGCCGCTGAAGCGACGTTTTTGACGTCGAACTCAAAATTTGCATACTCCACAGTTTGAAAACCAGAAAAATTTACATTTGTGATTCTCTTCTTCTATTTTCGGCAAAAAAATTTCGTTTATATCTTTATTTTACATAAAACTTCAAATATCCTTTAATTGTTTTGAGCAGTGTAATATAAATTATTATATAAAGTGCTTGACCCCATTATGGGCCATCTAAGGTTTGATTGCTTTTTCAAAGTTACAATATTATTTTCCCTGCAAACTATTCAAGCTGTTGCTTAGAGAGATTAATGTGGTAAATGAAAGAAAAGACTTTATACTTGTAATTATATTATTAAGAATTATATAAGATGAATTATAAAAAAGTTTCATATGGGTGATATTGGGAACACCCCGTTGTCAATATGGCCACGTTGTAATTTTTTAGAAAATTGCAAAAAAATTGCAAATTATTATATTTTATATATTATTCATATATATTTATATATACATATTATATATATAATAATTGCAATTTTTTAAAAGCCAGGAAAATCACAAAAAAAATAATATAAAAAAAAACTTATTTTTAAATATTTATTTTTACTGTGAAATTTATTAATTGAAAAATAGAAGTGAAACAAAATTATGGCTAATAATAAAAAAGGCAGCTAAATTAGTAAAAACAAATATAACAGAAAAGTTTTCCCAATATGGCCCACACTGGCCATAATGGGAACACATGCAATTTTGTTTTATTTACCCCCCCCCCCCCCCCTAAAAAAAAACCCGGATATACTAACTAGCAATGACATAACTATTGATAATATCTTAAAGTAGATTAACGGTGTTAAAATATTTATTTTTACTTTGTATTAAATTCTAACAAATATTAAGAATACGAAATATCACGAAATATCCCTTACCTTTAAGAAATAACAACACTATTTTTGACAGAAAATTTCACTTCCTCCGCCAGTAGCGTAGTCCACATGATACGACTTCGCCATTATTGTTTTTTTTTTTTTTTCACTTTCTGTCGTTTTGAGGGTCGAAAGTATACTGCCATCTATTGAATTTAAAAAAAAAAAAAGTAAATGAAATATACGACGTGGGCCATATTGGGAACTGTGCCATACTGGACACAGGTACCTTAATTGTGAAAAAAAATAATCCCTCATTATCATTAAACTAAATATATACATTATAAAACTGAAAACAGTACATTTGAAGTCTTATAAAATACCTTTTTATAAACAGATCAACATATTTCAAACACACAATCGGAGACATTAGCAAGATCAATACCGATAAATAAACTATTTTCGAAAAAAATTGAAAAATGGACGCTATATTTAAAAAAAAAAAAAAAAACGATCCCACTGTTATCAGGTGCTGTAATAAAAGTTTTTATCTATGAACGTGAATTATTTTATCCATTTTATTTTTTTTTTATTTATTTAATGCATCTCGTGCCAAATTCTCGGAAACTGAAAGAAGGCTGAGTCATTGCATATATTCTCGCCACGCATATAGATTTATATTGATTCCCGAATTATTTAACATAAGTATCCTTCTATATATATAAAAAAAAGTTTTGATTTGGAAATGGACCAATGAAAATCCGCGTAGATATTCCAAGAAAATCGGCATCCAATTTGAATACTTAAGCATGGCCTTTCTTCGTTAATATTAAAAAATCTGCTGCATACAAAAATATGAAAATCGGTAGTATTATAGAGAAATGTTTGATAAACACGCTGATGCAGACAGTTTTCAAATCGAAGAATTATTTTAAGAGATATTTAATGCCAAAATTGGACAAAATCGTTCCATTAAAAAAGTTTTATAGGAACAAAAACTGTACATAGGAATTTAATCATTTTTAGATCATCTTATACGTCAGAATTTCCAGGTGTGCAGTTTGCATTTAGTTTTTTAATTTGACACATTTTTGAGTTTTTATTTCTATTTTAAGTTCAAATTTTCAGCATTTCGAGAGATATTTTTTAGATAGCTTAGAAAATTGTATTAATTTAAACTGTTGCCAACAGCGCAAACAATAATGTTTGCTTCAAATTAAAAATTTATTTTACACGTGACTATTATAAACAGAAAATATAAGAAGCAGGAACTCATTGAAAATTACGTCATAAAAACTATAATTACACGTGAATTTTAAAAGAGAAAGAATATTGTAAAATAATAAATTTATTAACATGGGTTGGAAGTCTTAAATAGGAAAATTTACGTCACATTACACTTATTATGTAAAATGAACAAAAAATAACATTGCAAAACTGTTTAAATTTAAAAATTACGCGAGACATTTATTTGACATTTTAAGATGATCATAATATTTCGTTTCTAACAAAAATATTTTTACGTGAAAATTAGAAAGAAAAGATTGGTGAAAATTACGTCAGATTACAATTGTCAGATTCAAATTGTAATTCAGTCTTCCGAAATCTTTTTAAAGCCGATCAAATTAGCGTGCTGTTAGAGTCTGCGGTGTCTGAACGGGGGTTGACGAGCGTAGCTCGTAGGGGGCAGAGCCCCCTAGTCTTCTATAATAACAAGGAAAGAAGTTTGTGTGTGAGTGAGTGTGTCGACGGTGTTCTGAAGAGACCACTGCAATTAGAGCTACAAAACATGAGGAAACGATACGTCTAGATATGAAGTTTTGCATCTCGAAGCCTGATTTTCGATTTTTTGATTAGATATTTTTTATTTAATTTTTTAAGCGATTTTTAGCACTTATTTTAAGTTTTGAGGTGATTTTTCCATATAAGTGAGAAGAATATGATTTATTTCTTTTAACCCAATATAGTAAATTTTGTTCTCTTTTCAAAAAAGTTTATTCGGAATTCGTGCAGCGATTTTTGAATTTTTAACGAATTTTTTATGCAATTATTGAACAGCATTTCATTCATTTCCATACCTATAAGGAGGTTACCGTCGTGGGACACAGTTCTGTCCCCAAATGCCACTAAGTTTGTCGCCAACTTGGAGGTATATCGCCAAATTTGGCGAACAAATTGAGTCACCAAAAGTGACGCCAACTTGGCGATATCTCTAATATTTCGCCAAATTCCCATAGATTTCTATTGTAAACCAATATGGATTACTTGCTTACAGAAAATCAACAAATTGAGATATTTTAATGCAAAACAAAACTAATATTAACGTAATAGCCCAGTGGTTAGGGAGTTGAATTCGGAAATAATTAGGGGAAAGCTGGAAATCGTTTTAACCCCTTCAGTTTAGGTCTAGAATGAATATGCTACGTTTCCCCCCTCGCTCTAGGTGAGCGTTAGGAATTATATATTGATTTATAGTCAAAAAACACGTTTTTTTAAAATACCATAATACTATCTCGAAATCACGTTTTCAAAAACATTGTCAATACAAATGTTGTAGAGCTTAAAATTCTGAATAAAATGAGTACCTACACTTAATACTTTTTTTGAATATTAAGGTCACAATTCTACTTTAAAGTTTTAGACCCGTGGTCAGAGGGTTGAACTCAGAATTAATTAGGGGAAAACTGGAAATCGTTTTAAACCCTTCAGATTAGGTCTAAAATGACTATTCTATGTTTTACCCCTCGTTCCAAGTGACCGTTAGGAAATATGTATTTATTTATATTCGAAAAACATGTTTTTCCTTAATATATTTAACAATATCTCAAAATAGTTAATTCTATCAATAAAATAATGTTTTCAAAAAAAAAATATTAGCAGACTTCAAAAAAGCACTAAAAAGAATTAAATAACTCTTTAAACTTCTCTAATGATAAACTTTGTCCATTAACTGCACATCGGACATCATGTATCGGCATAAAATCGTTAAATTTAATATATAGAATTTAATATCTACCAAACATGGATTTTCTGGAGAATTTTTTTTACGAAAGATTAATTTACATATTTATGATTTAATTTACGAATATATACATATAAAAAGTAATCAATTACTTTTTGAAGTTGGTGCCAATCTATCTTATGTATAGTAAATTGTGAATATATTGTAGCCATTACCGTGAATAAAGTGATGATGGAAAATATTATAAAAAATTCTTCAGCAAATTATTTGTTTAATCATTATCGATTGTGAATGTTTGGCACCAACTTCAAAAAGTAATTGATTACTTTTTATATGTATATATTCGTAAATTAAATCATAAATATGTAAATTAATCTTTCGTAAAAAACACTCTCCAGAAAATCCATATTCGGTAGATATTAAATTCCATATATGAAATTTAACGTTTTAAATTAATTACGAATAAAAGTAACATGACCTAATGATTAGCCTGATTTCCAAAACATTAATTTTAAGACAGCCCACACGTGAAAGGAATTATATTTGAAACTTTTATCCAATTACAGTAAATTTTGACTGTTGTGATTTTTAATGCGATTTTTACGTTTCTTCACGATTTGCTCCATTTTTTTTACGTTCAATTTTTGACCTGATCTACATTCTGCCCTCAATTCAGTAAAGTTTATTCGGATTTCGTATAGCAATTTTCGAATTTTTCGGGAATTTTGTATGTGATTTTTAGTGAATTTTAGCGATTTGCTACTATTTTTCCACATTAGTGAAAGGAATCAACTTGCAATCTTCGAACACAATATATAATTTTTTTTTCTCTTTTCAAAATTTGAAAAGCGATTTAAAATTTTTTTACGATATCTTATTGTGATTTTCAGAGCTTTTTCGTAATTCTTGCTGATTTTTGACGTACCCGGGCAACGCCGGTCAAGTTCGCTAGTAAGAATATAAATTGTGTAATTAGTAATATAATTCTTTATCTACAACAGTTGTATGTTACTATGAAACTGCTGTTAAACAGCAAATTCGATATGAATTATACGTGCCAGTTGGCTAATTTTAAACTATTACAATTAAGCTTTCAGAAATGAAGAAGCTTTATCTTGACATATAGATAAAATCCAGTGTGTGTAAAACAAAATCCTCTATATAATATATAATCAACTCATTTTTAAAGTCTGTAAGTGAAAGACTGTGTGATCAAGTTTCAGGTAAAGAATATACATTTTTTAATTAATATTCATAAAATTTGACATAAAATGAATATAGAAATGACTATAAATTTAAAAATCCTGGGTTTTATCGTATCAAAATGCTTTCCTAAAAAATATCTCAATTACTCTATTATAAAGGAATGAATTCTTGATTTTTTTTTATGTTTGTCTCTTTTTCTGTCTTTTTCTGTAAGGCAATAGTTATTTGTCAGCATAAAATTAAAAAAAAAAAAAAGGTCATCAGGAAAAACTTCAACAACTGTAAAAATTCCAGGAAGGCGACACATGTTGTCGCATGTCGCATAAAATATGTGAGATATTCTTTAAAAAATTGTAGCATTAATATTGTTACATGTTTCTTTTGTTTATTAAATTTATGAGTCATTAAAATCACATTTATGTAATGAAACTTTATTTCCATTTATAGGGCTAAAGAAAAGTCACCCAATGTAGAAACATGCACTTCATTTCCTCAAAAGTTTTATCTTCACTGCCTGTATCTTCTCTTGTAAACAGCACGAAGTTCTTTAGCTATTGGTGAATATCTCTCAATGCCGGAGAAGAACTTTTGTGAAATTCTTCCCACTGTATTATTCTTTCAATAAATAATAAAATAATCTTTTCAAAAAAAAAATATTAACCGACTTCAAAAAAAGCACTGAAAGGAATTAAATAATTCGTTAAACTTCTCTAATAACGAAACGTTATCCATTAACTGCACATAGGACATCATGTATCGGCATAGAAAAGTTAAATTTAATGTATAGAATTTAATATCTACCAAACATGGATTTTCTAGAGAATATTTTTTACAAAAGATTAATTTACATATTTAGGATTTAGTTTACGAATATATACATATAAAAAGTAATCAATTACTTTTTGAAGTTGGTGCCAGCCTATCTTAAGTATAGTAAAATTGTGAATATATTGTAGCTATTACCATGAATAAAGTGATGTTGGAAAATATGATACAAAATTTAAAAAATGCTCTATTTCTTTAGCACATTATTTGTTTAATCATTATCGATTGTAAATGTTCGGCATTTCACAGTTCTAAAAATTTGTATCCCTTAAATGTGCGACGATACTGCTAAAATTTCAAGTGTTGATCGCAGCGACATCTGCGGGATTTTCGTTCTATTACATTGTATTGACTAGCAATTTCTTGCAGTTGTAGAAAATATCCTGCAGATGTCGCTGCGATCTGCATATTGCAACAGTATCATTGCACATTTAAGGGATACAATATTTTAGCGCTTTTTAAGTATTACAGAGTTAGCCGATTTCCACACTATATATTCTAGGCGCTATAGTGCTATTTTTATAGCAGATTTCCACACTATTTATTCTAGGCGTTGTACTTGTGCTCTGATACATGAGACACTTTAAAGGTTGATTTTCAACTTCTCGACACCGACTTCCGATATCGGTTTGTGTCTTTGTGGGCCTTCCGGTTTGGTGGATAATAGAATGGCCGGGATCTAGATCAATTTTTCGCTCTTAGCGAAACGAGATCGACCAATCAGAAAGCTGCATTTTTGCAAACAGCGAAAAGTTCGCAAAACTGCAGGCTTCTGATTGGTCAATCTCGTTTCACTATCGGCGAAAAATCTATCTCGATCTCGGCCCTTGTCCAGCTAAGTTTTCGCACTTTGAAAGATCTTGTATCTCTGTAAGAGTAACAGTATGAAAGATGAGTGCTTATAATGGACGACTGCTTCAAAAAGGTTTTGAATTTTAAAGTTTTTATTTTTTTTTTTTAAATGTTCTAATCATATTTTGATGAAATTGAAATTGGACCAAATGGGTGATTTACACTTTCAAACAAAAAAAAATTATCAAAATCGGTTCATATTTAAGAAAGTTATGCGTGAACATGGCCAAAACATACATACAGGTCGAATAGATAACCTCCTTCTTTTTGAAATCGGTTAAAATGTAGCGGACTTGGTAAAAATGTTACTCAATATATGTATAAAAAATTTGAAATTTTAAATTTACATTTGACTTCTGTCGTTCTGACTGACAGCTTGGATAAAAGTGCAAAGTAATTGAATAAATTCAGCTAACTGACATGTAACAGACATGGAATGTAACATTAAACGTTTATAGTAAGGAATTAGAAAACTTGGAATTGGTCAATATATATTTTAAGGTGATTTATGGTATCGTTAAAAAACGTCGAACGGTCTACGAAATCGCTCACAGTAGTTAATGTTTCATCAGAGCTACATGCAACTGTATCTATTAAAAAATAATCATATAAATTTTTAATTCGTGATGTATCACATAGGGGTAGATTCAACAGAGAGAAATATGTCCAAGACCGGAAACGAACCCGGAACCCTTGGAATAGCGCTCCAAGTGCTCCATCATTTAAGCTACTTGGATGTAGCTTAAATGATGCTATTAAATTCCCAGCTTAGCATCTCTCCCTCATATATATTGGTGAGGATGGAACTGTAGCACAAGATAAACTAATCTTCATGACGACACAATCCAGCTGCGAAACATGAGACACAAATAAATCCAGCATCGTTCAACGCATATACAATTTTTTTAAAATTAATTTTTCAACTAATTTTCAGAAATGAAATTTTTAGATATTTAATACGTGATTGCTAACTAAGCGTAGAACCAACACTGCTGAAAATTAATTAAAAGTTAATTTAAAAATGCATCATATAAATAGTGATTTGGTATATTATAGATAAAATGTATTTTTATCAACATTTAATATAACAGTTGTATTAAAGGAACTTTATGTATGCAGAAAGGATAATTTTAAATTGTTTTGTTAGTTGCCAATAGCCGTATATCTTTTAATTTACCTTATCTTAAATTTATTTCATGAAAAACGACGATTTTACTCTAGTTTTACTTACGCTACCTAAATTTAAACATTTTCTATTGCCGTGTGATTTATGGATACTCTCATCCCTGAAAAAGGACGAATTTACACAGTTGAAATAAATGTAAATGAATAAAAAGTAAATTGAGAATTTAAATAATCATTTTTTTTTTTGTTTGATTAAATTATTTCTTATACACAAATAAATAACTTCCATACATTCAGATTTATTACTACAAACTATTACTCATTAGCGATATTCGTTTTATCGCCAAAAAATAAGATGAATATTATTAATCAGAAGTAGTGGTAATAAAATATAAAATAGTTTCCAGCTACACCAACAAAGAAAAATTATATAGGCTTAATTAATTAGAAATCTGAATGGTTTGGGCTAGGTGAAATATTTTAAAATAAAAAAAAAGTTCAGATGATCTCAGAGCTCACTCATTATGAAAACAAAAACGAAATTTTTTTCCATCAGGCAAAGTATATGAAACACTTCCCCACACTAACAGACCATTATTAAGAAATTTGATTTTTTCCTGCAATAAATCGAGATATCAAAACAAGCAATTTGTAAAACCTGTAGCTCCAGAAAATTCTATTTTCAGAAAACATCTTACATATTTGGTAGTGTGTGCAAATTTGTTCGTACAGGCTTGTTTATGTCTTATAGAATTGATACATATAAAGAAATGTACACTAAAAATTAGATAAGTTTAAAATTACAAACTATATCAGAAAACCCACTTCCAGCAATTATTATCAATGGAAGTCAGTTCTTTTACCGAAATATATTGTGCGTTACTGTAAATGATCGATAAGTTCTACGAAATCTAAACTCTACAGAAAACTTATTGTATTATACTATGTTCCCAGCCGGGATCGTCCGTTCTAAACTATGAATAAAAGTGTATTAAGGAATATCAAGCCTTTTAAAATCTCCGTCGGCATTGCAAAAATGGTGTGGATTCGAGTCTTCATAACTTTTTAAATACTTTTTGAAATTACATAAAAATTAATATATTTAAGTTGCATTTGAAGCTTTAAAACATAAAAATAAACACAATATAACATAATAAAAAATGCATTTAAGTTAATAAAAGAAATTTTTCTCTCATGTTATGCATATCAACATAAAAATATTGTTAAAATTAACTTCAAACTCTATTTAATACAGTGAAGCAATGATATATAAATGCTTTAACAGAAACTTTTTTTAAAAATTCAACTAAATGTGGAAAAAGGATAAAAAAATTAAAATATAATTAATTAATAATTAAAAAATAATAAAATATTAACTAATATCAATATTATTAATTCACTATAAAAATATAGGTTAACGATCATTTTAAAAAAAGTTTTATGTTTATATATCTGTTTTAAGTTAAGTTATGATGCGGATTGTGACATACCTTGCGAAAACATTTTTTTTTTTCAATATTAACTGAAGCGTATTTTTTTATATCATATTACAAGCGTTTATTTTGAAATTTTATAAAACCTCAAGTATGGCTTAGTTATATTACAGGCATTTATGTAATTGTAGCAAGCACAGTAGAACCTCAATTATAGGAAGTAATTGGGACCGACAATCTTTCCGAAAGTCGAAATTTTCGGATAATCGAGTTGGCTTCAAATTTAAGTTTAAGGACAAACACATGCGATATTTATTATTATGGTAACAAGTGCTTAATAAAAATAAAGCAATAGTAAAATGAAACATTTAGTTTTGAAATTAAGTACCTTTTACGTATTTCACAAGGGTTTTGAAGCAAAGTTTTGTTTGTCGCACTTTCGATTGCCTTTGCTATGCAGCTATATCACGAAGTATTTTTTTTTAATACTACGTAATAGTTTACCAGTATCACAGTCTTTCTGCTGCTCCAGTTAGGCCAAACCTTTTGCAAAACATTCAAAAGCTTCAGAATTGCTAAATTTGTTCATTTTCTTCACCTCCTAGAGCACATTCACGCATCTCGATTCTCCATCCTCTTTCTGTGTTCTAGTTCACTCCGCAGATTACGGCAGCTGAAGTTAAATTCAAAGGAATTCTAAGAAAGTGGATCGAAAACAGTTATCTGTACTTGTGGTTCGGAAAGGACGGCTTACGCACAAGGAATGTGATAGAAAAAAAAGAGATGTAAAAATGGATTTCGATTGACCGAGAGTTTCGGTTAAAAGCGTTTCGGATAAAAGACGTTCTACTCTATTTAGAAAGTTATGAGCACTTGAAATTACATCTCTTTTTCACTGGCGATGGAGATTTTAAAAGGTGTGAGACCCCACAAAGTTGTTTTATTGTTGTTCTTATGTTTATTGTCATTTTTTTTTTCTGTTACGAATGAAGATTTTAGATTCAGGTTTTATGCACGATACTTGTTATCAATTGAAAAATAAAATTATTCAACATGTTGTAAACTTGTAACTATGTAAACATGTACACATGAAATGAAATGATTGAAATTACATCAATTTTTGACTGGCGATGGAGATTTTAAAAGGTGTGAGACCGCATAAAGTTGTTTTATTGTTGTTTTTATGTTTATTGTCATTTTTTTAACACTTTCCAACAAAGTTGAAAAGTGTTTATGTATTCGGTTTGTCTGTCCGTCTATACGCGCTCTAACTCCCGTAAATATACTCGGATCATTCTGAAATTTTTGGATGTTAGTGACATCTACCATAGTACGAACCCTATTACAAATGAATTTTGTAGCATGTTTAGTTCATTTACAGGGGCAGTCAAAAATTTTCCGTTAAATTACGGCCTATGGGAAAAAGTCGTTTAAAATGATTTTTAATGATGTTACATGCTTTCAAACATAATAAATTTGATATGCAGTTATGAAGTGCACTAAAATATGCATTCCGTAGAATATGCACTACAAAGAATAAATATTATTCATTTACAGGGCCACACAAAAGAATTCCGTTACATAATGATATACGAGTGGAGGGAGTTTTTTCCGGCATATTTTAATTATGTTAAGTTATTTCATGTATAATGGAATTGATATACGTCGCTGAGGTTTACTATAACGTATTTCATGTATAATACGAAGTGCATGGTATTTACAGGGACACACAAAAGATTTCAGGTACTATATTGTATCCGAAGTATTGTACGGTAGCGATGATTGCTGGAAATGCATTTTTAATTATGTTATGCGCTTTTATGTTTCAGTATATTTATGCATTGTATATGATGTGTATAAATGCTGTAATTCATATACAGGGCTACACAAAATAATTCGCAATGGTTACTGGGTATGATTGTAAATTGCTTAAAGGTGGTTTTTAAATGAGCTATTCATTTTTACGCTGAACTGCATTTTGTTTACTAAGAAGTGTTTGTAGATAAAATTATAAAGCATAGATAAAATTATATACAGGGTCACGCAAAGAATTGGATACATGGCCGTCTATAAATTATAATTTCTGAAAATGTGATTCCAGTAGTTTTAAGAATGTTTTACTTTGAATTAAACTTTAGCTAAATAGCGGCGTGTAATAAAGGTACTAGGTTAACTACAGGGTTGTGCAAAAGTATACAAGTATGTTTCCATCTATTAGTATAAATTACTGAAAGAAAAATGTCAACCTGTTATTCGTTTTCTTGCTAAATTAAATATTCCCATTATATAGCATATATATCAACCTACAGATCAAATACAGAGCTGTTCAAAAGAGTTGGAATACATATTTGATATGGATGGTAACTGCTGAAATCAGTTTTTCAAATGTTCTATGCGTTTTCTAAAATGTTTACTTAGTTCTTTTATATTACATTATTTCCCTAAATAACGAAGTTTTGTTAAAGTATGCAGGAAGCGTTGGAAAGTGCTTCATAATCTATGCTTAACGCATGATTTTTCTTACTTGTTTTTTCTGTTACGAATGAAGAAGATTTTAGATTCAAGTTTTATGCACAATACTTGTTATCAATTAAAAAATAATGTATTCAACATGTTGTAAACATGCTGTAAACTTGTAACTACGTAAACATGTACAAATGAAATGAAATGATTGAAATTACATCACTTTTTCACTGGCAATGGAGATTTTAAAAGGTGTGAGACCCCATAAAGTGGTTTTATTGTTGTTCTTATGTTTATTGTCATTTTTTTCTGTTACTAATTAAGATTTTAGATTCACGTTTTATGCATGATACTTGTTATCAATTGAAAAAAAAATTATGCAACATGTTGTAAACTTGTAACTTTGTAAACAGGTACACAGAAAGCATATTGTAGTGATTTGTTACATGTAAATTAAGTTTAAAGTAAATGTTGCAATAAGAAAAATAAAACTTTGTTAAAATCTCCATATAATGCCAAAAATAACACGGAAGACGAATTTCGGGATGGAAATTTTAACAATCTGCCATCAGCCAAGGTAAATACTTGTCCAAAAGCGTGCCATTTGTGACCTTGTCGTTTTAGGATGCGTGTTTACTTTGGCTGATGACGGACTGTTAAAATATCCAATGCGAAACGATCCGAATTTTTTTTTTCTAAAACGTACTTTTATAATGCAATGTGTGTTCTTGTAAACAAACTATAAATGCAACATGTTCTATATTCTTGAGAAAATATGTGGTAGTCATATAACTGATGCATAATAATCTTATTGTGTTTCAAATATCACTAAATCCCTAAAATGCACCTTATACAATTTCTCGAAAAAAAATGTTAATGTAAGGCAATTATTTCACATGTCTATGTTGTGCAACACGTTTCATTTACAATAGCGAGCAACCTATAGTAAACCAAAATAAATATGTGTCTCAATACAAGTATATATACGAGAATTAGGGGACGGACAGACGTACAGATATGCCGAATTTATAAAAACTTTTCAGTTATCTTAGTAATTGTTAAATAAATCAGCAGAATTTTTTAAGTTATCACACCTGGTGACATCTGGTCTAGTTCTCGCATTTCGAATCTCCCGCTCCGTCCTGTGTTGTTGGAAAGCAAACAGCATTGACATCTCCTAGTACGGTGTGCCACATCATCTGACGACTATTTTCCGAAGCTCTAACAAGAAATATGCAAACTAAATCAGGTGTCACCAAGTAACCCCACTAGTTACAAAGTATCTTATGGTATTTAAAATAATGCAATTATAATAGTTATTAAAACTGCGCGTCATTAGACATTTTAAAAGAAAATACAATTCAACTATAGAATAAAACTATAATTTGAAAATATTGTAATACGTTTACTGCCTAAGAATTTAACTGCATTAAATATTTTCCTTTATTCAGCAATCATGAATATCAATAGACTATATATATTTATATATATATGAAAATAATGTATACTTTAAGATCAATTAAACTGTATCTTGTTGAATGACCATACACAGTGCTCGCACCGTTCCTAAAATTTTCGCACTTTGATACCAGTATTTTAAATAAGAATTCTTCGTGGCAGATCCCTTTAATATCTATAATAGAATTATACAACAAATATTACCGTTTTAATTTAGTGGTAGCAAAGTGCGAAAATTTTAGGAACGGTGCGATCCCTGCATACAATTAGTGAAAGACATTTTTCAAAATTAGTATTTTAACTTGTCTCAAAAATTATTTCGAAATGTAATTGTAAGGAATTTTCATTAGCTAAGTGATCAGAATTCTTTATCTGGAAATAGTAGATGTGTGTTTCACGAAATGAATACTGCTTGAAAATCGTTTATCAAAAACGAAAAAAAAAAGTCATAAGTAGGCTAAAATTTCGATTAAATAGTAAAATGTCTCATATTATTTTTTTCTAAAATCTATCAAAAAAAAAATTGTTTCGTGTTCATAGATCACATGTTTTATTATTTTAAAGCTTAGATGCTAACCTGAAATAGCGCGTATACAAAACATGTAAAATTGTAGAACATATTTGGCAAGATATCGGAAGGCATAGATCAAATGTCAAGAATGATGAAGGTAATTTTGTGTTGAGGGTTAGCAAGACAGTTAAAGTCACATGCAATCCCTTTAAGCTAGAGCTGTATGATAAAGGACTAGTTATATTCTGAATTATTGACTTTACATTAAAAATGTTTACAATGAAATACCATTATCACTCTTACAATCGCTATAATTTTAAATATTTATAACGAAATATCTTTGTTACAGAAATATTGGCTTTACATTAAAAGGATTTGCGATGAAATACCAATAATTCTGTAATATTCTGTTTACATTGGAAATTTTATTATTGAAATGCTCATTATCTTTTTCGATATTCATGCATTATTTACAAAATTTAAACTTTCCAATTTCGATGTCAACAAGTGCAAAATATAAATGAGAAATATTACGAATTCTGTTCAAGTTATAAGTTTTTTTCCCTATAGAATTAAACGAATGGAACCAGTTTTCCTTAAAAAAAAGTTTATATTAATATAAACGGAAATTATCTGGGAATTAAAAGTAGTAATCCCAAATACAATATTAATAATAATAACCTTAAGAGATTAGCATTCCAGAAGTTAAAAATGTTACGGAGTTCAATTTCGAAACACTTCGAAAACGAAAGTCTTTAATACATGGGTGCACAATTGTTTTCACTTATTAATTACAGATTGGAATTTTAAAAAGTCCTTTCCTCTATTGCCGGGAGGAGGAGGTAGCTTTCATATTTCTATGTTTTAAAATTTTGCAAGTTTTACTCGAAGCTAATTCTACTCAAATTTTAAGAATCTAAAATGCGACGAACCCGATAAGAGTGTATTCGTCAATACTGAATTTGAAGGAGAATTGCACCAAATTAGTAAACTATAGTCATGTTGTCATCATTTATGACAAATTATTTTTGGTCACCAAATTTGGCGATATTTCGCCAAGCGTCACCAAGCTTGGCGAGAATTTGAAGCTAACGGATATTAATAATATTAAAACATTGCGCGGCAGTGCACGATGCAAATGGCCGCAATCTTGAAACAAGCTGGCGGATGAAGCTGGCCAACGAACTCGGTCGAGAAATGCATATGTACTATGCACGTACTTCATCTTATCCAAATCGGTTTATAAATACGCGAGTTACAGCATTACAAAAATCAGATTGTTTGAAAATGTCAGCCACCCTAGAAATTCAAACAACTATACCTCAGCCATTTTTTAAGATAAATACGAAACAAAACATGCTTTGGACTCCTTCTATTAAGGTCAAACTCTTAAGAAAATGTGCTTTTCAGTTTTAATTTTATTTGCACACCTTTTTATTTTTTTTTAAAAATCTTTTAAATGTTTACTTAAAAAAAAAAAAAAAAAAAAAAAAAAAAAAAAAACAAGATGGCGGATGAAGCCTGCCAACGAACTTCGTCGAGACATTGGAATGTACTATGCATACAATTAATTTCATCCAAATCGGTTTATAAATACGCATATATATATATACTAGGGGGCCCCCTACGAGCTGCACTCGCCAACCCCCCCGTTCACACACCGCTGACTCTAAAAGCAGGCTAATTTGATTGGCTTTAAAAATATTTCGAAAGATTGAATTATAATTTAAAAAACAGTGGCGATCTCCCTATAAACGGGTTTCTATCCATTTCTCTTTGATTGGGGAATTTTAAGGTGATGTTGGGTTTTGTTTTGTCTTTGATTAAATAAAATCAGTTAAACATTTCAAAATAAGCTAATATAAAATTAATTAAGTAAACAATGTCTTTTTCCCCCGGTATTTTTTAACAAAGAGAAAAGAAAGTTCTTTTAAATAAGACATTTTAAATTTATTGTTTTTAATCTGACGTAATTTTCACCAAACTTTTCTTTCTATTTTTAATATTCACGTGAAAATACTTTTGTTAGAAATGAAATATTATTTGCGCTGTCCTAACAAAAATAGTTGAAAAGATTATCTCAAAATATCAAATAAATATCTCGCGTAATTTTTTAATTAAAACTGTTTTGCAATATTATTTTTGGTTCATTTTATGTAATAAGTGTAATGTGAAGTAAATGTGGCGTAATTTCTCCTATTAAAGACATCTAACGCATGTTAATGAATTTATTATTTTACAATATCCTTGCTCTTTTGAAATTCATGTGTAAATATAGTTTTTACCATGTAATTCACAAGATATTCCTGCTTTTTACACGTAATTATTTAATTTCAATTTGAAGAGTTTTTTTCTGTTTATAATAGTAACGTGTAAATATTTTTTAAAACTGAAGCAAACATTATTGTTTGCGCTGTTTACACAGTGGGCAACAGTTTAAATTATTAATATTTTCTAAAATATGCAAAAAATATGTCTCGAAAAGCTGAAAATTTGAAATTAAAATAGAAATAATACCTGAAAAAATGAATAAAATTAAAAAGTTAAATGCAGTCTCCACACCGGAAAATTCTTACGTATAAAATGATTCCCATATATAGTTTTTGCTCCTATAAAACTTTTTTAGTGGAACGATTTTGTCCAACTTTAGCATCAAATATCTCTTAAAATAATTCTTCGATTTGAAAACTGTCAGCATCAGCGTATTTATCAAATATTTTTCTATAATACCACTGATTTTCATGTTTTTGTATGCAATATTTTTCTTAATATTAACAAAGAAAGACCTCCGGTCACAAAAAAATTCAAAACCGGCTGCGGGGACAGCGTTAATTACTTTTTTTAGAATGGAGAGAAACTACATAAAAGTTGCCATGATCGCAAAGAATTCTTGGTGCTTTTATGTTAGCCGGGTGCAAATCTCGCCAACAGCTTTTTTTTAACTCGCCAATTAGCATTTTTTTTCAAGTGGTATATTAAAACGGTACTATTTGGTTATCCCGTCGTCCAAAAATCTATCGCCAGACTATAAGGTTAAATGCCAATAATGGTTGATCGTAAATGTCACATTCACTTGACTGTAAGGACGTTATACGTGTTTACGCCATCAAGTGATTTTTATTTCGACGTTTTAATTGTACTTTTATTAATGTTATGCTAATTTATTTGTTCTTTCGTTATTTAAAATAAAAATTGCGTCAATTTGTATAATTTGGCGAGTGGTTCGGCGATTTATATAATTTGGCGAAATTGGTCGACGGGATAACTTTGTAAGTAGTATCATTAAAAGATTGCTTTGAATTTTAAATTAAATGTAATGATTTCTTGCATTATTTAAGGTTACAGTCGACTTTCAAAATCGCAAAAAAATCATCAAATTGTTGAATTTTCATTTTTACCATAATAACATTATATGAACTTCCTGCTATTGAACGCAAAAAGAAATTTTCAATTTCGACTATTTTTATTGGAGTTACAAGCATTTTTGTCCAATCAGCTGATTCTGCCACGCCCCTTTGTTTACCTTTTAGCCGATTCGATAAAATTTAGCCTAGTTTTTCGTTTTGCCTTACTCAGTGTTATAATTTTGCACTGAATACTTATTAATTTTGTGATTTCGCTTGAATACTTGAACTGTAACCTTTAACTGTTTCTTTTAGCGTTTGTTTACAATGCATTTAGAGGAATTGCTTTTTGTCCCCAATCTTTTTAGCGTAAAATATAATTCTAAAAACAGTTCTTTTCAGAACTAAAACTTCTGTAAATCTTTTAAGTTATTATTAAGTCTTTTAAAAGTAATTTTGGTCACAGTTTATGCTATTTTTCTTTTAATTTAGCAATAGCAATTTCGTGAACAGATGCACAGCATAAGTTCAAAGTATCGACAGATCAAAGGGCGACCAAATAAGCGTAGAAAAGCTGGCATTTCCACTTTTTAATGAGAAATGTATCAACAGGATCTCGTATAGATGTAACTCTGTAAACATTGAAAGTAGTTTTTCTGAATGTGTTCCTGGAACTTCAGCGGCTACTTTTGCCCATTCTGACAGTGTATGTGATATGTCGACTGAATATTCTTTAGTAATCAAATCTGTTTGGACTTCGTTATTGAAAAATGTTCCTTGCAGTGAATGCAATCAGTGCACATTGCATTTTTTAAAACATAATTATTTTGGCTTTTCATCAAAGTTAGAACTTGTGTGCCAAAACTGCGCTAAACCCTATGGGCATGTTTTTACAAGTGAACGGTAACAATCCTCAAGGAAATTTGACATAAGTACTAAGCTGACATCTGCATTTTTGTCAATAGGGAAGGGTCATGCAGCCCTAGAAAAGTTTTCAACGATTTTAGGGACACCATGTATGGACCACAAAGCATTCGCCAAGTGTTTGGATGAAATAAGTAAAAAGAATGAGTGCACAAAGTTTGAAATGCTACGTGTTTCGCGAGAAATCATTCGAAGTGCAAATGCGGATGCAAATTCATCTAAATCATCAGATATAATTGACATTTCAGTATCTTATGATGAGACATGGCACAAGAGAGATCACCCTCCCCTTCATGTGATTGACATCGTTATTGACATTGTGACAAATCTTGTAATTAACTTTGAAATACTATCAAAATATTGCCCAGAATATACTATGACTATGAAGGATTTTTGGGGAAAATAGTCCTGAATTTAATATTTGGAAATCAGGTCATGCAGAAGAGTGCCAAAAAATGTTTGATGGTTTCTCCGCAAGCATGGAAATGAATGCAGCGTACATACTGTGGAAGCGATCCATATCAGAATGCAAAATGAGATATACGACTATTCTTTCTGATGGAGATGCAAAGACATATCAGCATATAAATGTAAAAAAAGTTGTATGGCAAAGATGTTTTTATTCAAAAAGAAGAATGTGTGAATCATGTGACCAAACGTTTTTGAATGGCATAACGAAATAAGGTGAAAGAATATGAAGCGAAAGGTGTATCGGTTGGGGGACTAGGCAATTTGACTGAAGCGACAATTGTGAAATTGCAGAATTTTTGTCGCAAAGCAGTTGCCGATAATGCTCCAGACGTGCAGAAAATGAAATCATCTATTCTAGCGACACTTTTTCATTGCATGTGTACAGACAGTAAACCTATGCACACCAAATGTCCAGATGGAACGACATCATGGTGCTTTTACAATCGTGCTAAGGCAGGCAATAAAACACCAAGTATGCACAAAACCATGAAAACACGATTATCGGAAGAAGTTGTTGCAAAATTAATGCCCGTCTACCATTGTCTTGCATCAAATGAGATATTGATGCGCTGTGTTTCTGGAAAGACACAAAATGCAAAAAAAATTTCCACAGTTGCATTTGGCGAAAATGCTCAAAGGATGTTTTTGTCTCAAAAAAGAGTCTTGAACTTGCAGTTACAGCTGCAGTTAATGAATATAACTTAGGGTATGTTGAGAGCTCGAAAATAAATAACAGCGAGAACAGTTTTGGAGATTATTCTTTCAGAATTGCTGAACGACAGGATGTTAGGAGGTTGTCCCAAAGAAAGCGAAAAGCTTCAGATCAATATAAAAGAAACGTAAATGCAAAAAAGTATAAAAAAGCTGCTATTGCTAAACAAGCTTTAATAAATGAAGGGGATATCTATGGAGCAGAAGCTTTTTAAATTTTATGCCTACCTGTAGTTCCTGTAGTTTTATGGGTAAGTAATGAGAAGAAAAAAATATTAAAAAAGGCATTTTAAAATTCAGATCGTTGCATCGTGCCGCATGAATTATTGTCAATGTCACATATTTTATGTGTATTTATCATGAAAGCATAAAAAAAAACCTTATATATGAGTTAGAATTCATTTACAGGGTCACACACACACACAAAAAAAACCCGTTACATAAAGATATAGGAGTGGAAGGGTATAGGTTTGCGGCGTATTTTAATTATGATAAACTATTTCATATATAATGAAATTGATACACATTGATGAGGTTTACTATAACTTACTTCATGTATAATATGAAGGGCATAGCATTTACAGGGACACAGAAAATGTTTCAGATACTATATTGTATGCGAAGTACTGTACATTGCGATGACTGCTGGAAAGGCATTTTAATTATGATATGGGCTTTTATGTTTCACTATATTTACGCACACTATATGGTACACTACACAAAAAAATTCGCGAGGATTATTGGGTGTGAGCGCAAATTGCTTCAAAGGGGTTTGTAAATGAATTACGCATTTTTAAACTAAACTGCATTTAGTTTACTAAGAAATTTTTGTAGAATATAGATGCAATGATATACATTTTTACAGAAAGAATTGGATACATGGGCGTCTATAAATGATAATTTCTGGAAACGTGATTCCGGTAGTTTTAAGAGTGTTTTAGTTTGAATTACATTTTATCTAAATAGTGGCGTGTAAGAAAGGTTCTGGGTAAACTACAGGGTTGTACAAATGTATTCAAGTGTGTTAAATATATTAGTACAAATTTCTGAAGGAGAAATTTCAACCTGTTATGCATTTCTTTCTATACTACATTTTCACATTATATTGTATATATATATCAAATTACAGATCAAATATAGGGCTGTTTAAAAGTATTAGAATACATATTTGGCCATAGACGGTAACTGCTGAAATCCGTTTTTCAAATGTTTTATGCGTTTTCTAAAATGTTTACTTAGTTATCATATTTACCCTATTTCCCATAATAACGAAGTTCTGATAGAGCAGGCAGGAAGTGTTCGAAAGTGTTTCACAATCTATGCTAAAGGCGTGATTTTTCTTTCTTGTTTGAAATATGATCTTTCTTTATCAAAAATAGACCAATACAGCATATTATATAGTTTCTGAATAAGAGAACCTGCCAATTGGAGGCATTTGAGAGCAAAAATGAATTAAAAAATGAGTTAGAAAATAAGCATTTTGGATTTCAGTACACCATAAATACAATATTTTTTTTGTCAACCCCTACTTTTCTTTAATATGTTTTTGCTGTAATAGTAGTCTTATCAAAAACTTGTGAATATGGAAAATGTAGATAATATTGAGAAGATGTGTAATAAATTTAAGCGGATTGGATAAATTGTGAAATAACGAAGTTATGAATTTCTTTCTTCTTCTCTTTCCCCCATTTTTTTCGTTTTTATTTATTTATTTATTTATTTATTTTTGGTAAGAGTTGCTCTTATAAAAATCTTGTCAATATAATAATTGTAGGTAATAATAAGAAGATTTATTATAAGTTTAAGTGAATTTGATATCTTTAGAATTGACGAAATAATGAATTTTTTATCTCCCTAAAACCATATTTTTTTTTCCCTTGAGCCCATATTCAATTTTATCAAAAAATACGTGATACCTTTTTTTCCCCTTTTCCTAAAACTATTATTAACTTTAAACTGGTCTGATATGTATTATAATTAAAATGTTATGGGAGTTTTCCGGTTTTCATAAACCCCTTCCCTACTTCCACTCCCTTGGTCCGATTTTGCCCATTAACGAACTTGACCGAGATTTTCTACTCCTTGATTTTATGTATCAGTTTGGAAGAGATTTGTGCAGAAAAATGGAAGTTATCGTGTCTACAAAAAAGTGATATAATTATGTATATAAATAGATAGACACATATAAACTTTTGAACTGGGGGTGGTTTTGCTTTCTAGGGGTCATAGGGGAGTAGATCCCCAAAAATGTTTCAGAAATCCAACATAGGGGAGAATGTACTAGGTAAGTATTACTTACGAAATCTACCTAAAACGGATGCTAACAACTGAAATAATATATATGATAGTTTTTTTCCTGAAAGTTTGTGTTCTGCTTGTTTGAAGTTTGGTTTTTCACACTTAAATAGAAAATAAGCCATTTTTTAAAAACTCTATAATATCGGACTGCTTTTCCTGACTAACTTCTAAAAAGTAGTCTGAAACTAAAAATAACTATGCGAGCCCATGGAGGAAAGAGATAGGGGAAGATGCAATATGCCGTAAAAAATGTTTGCAATATGAAACCACTTATCGCTCAAATTTAAACGTCCACAGTAGGCCCAAACAAAACAAGCAGGGGACAGGGACCTAATTCTTTGATATCACGCATGCATTTTTTCCTCTAAATGAAAGTGATCTGCTTATTTTGAAGCATTCTAAAGCAGCATTCCATTGTATTATGAATTAAAAACTGTATTACTAAAAGTTTTCTTCATTTTCTCGTGAAAGAACGTTCTTTTGTTTGAGCCTTCTGTAGCGGGTTTTATGGTTACTTTTTTGGCTTCACCCCCAGCCACCTTACTGCATCTCCATCTATATCTTTCCTCCGTGATGCGAACCTATTAATTACAAAGCTAATATTTTATAGATTTATAAAAGTAATTTAATAATTTTATTAATCGTGAATGTGTATTAGTATAATCAAGAACACACGTATTACAAATAAATAACACGACATATTGATAAAAAATCGAAATTTGGAGATAAAAATAAAAACGGTTTTTTTCTGAAAAGAATTAAAAGAAGTATGTTCCTAAAACAATTTAAATGAAAGTCTCAATAGAATATGGCATATATGTTCCATGATATGTCTGCTAATGTAATGTTATTGAAAGTAAATAATTTTGTTCAGTTTCTGTCTTTTCTAAATATAAGCATTTTGTTTTGACATTTCTTCTTTTTTCGTATGTGATTTTAAAGTTTAATATGTATATGTTAATATTAATTACTGCAATATTTTTTTTAATTTAAATTACTTTGTTATATAAATGTTCAAATGGCTATTAATGTATCGGTCTTTTATCATAAATTTTTTTGAAAAGCACTGTTAGCAAAAACATAAAAATGAGTATTTTCGTGTTGTACATATGAACTTTATTAATCCGCAAAACAAATAAACCATACAAGATCTGGTTTGTTAAAAACTGCAATAATGTTTATACTATTTATACGGAGTCAGTATTATGGAGTTCAGTTCATCTTAAATGATACCAATTAAGAAACTATATTGTTTCCTATTCGCTTTATGTTGAGAATACTTGCAGTTGAATACCCCTCCGTTACAGAAACAATGATTAGATGTAAAATATATTTGCAAAGATAACCTAATTTTCTAGAAGTATTTGCTTTAAATTACAGATATAATGATGATTTAAAACATTAATTACAATCAAAATTTATCCCAAAATACTTTATTGAAATAACATTCAGAGATAGGCACCTCAGATGATAGCATAGATACGGAATTACGTTCTTTTTCTGAAAAGGAACGATTTATTGCACCACTGGAAAATAGTTTTATCTTGCTAATGGTAGCTAAGAATTTTGGTGTGTTGAATTTTTGGTGAATTTTAAGATTTGGTTTTCTTCTAAAATCTTTAACTTAGTATGCAATTTTAATATAGTCGAACCTCGTTATCCCGACACTTTAACCACCAGAAAAATGTGTTGTCATAAGCGGAGTGTCGCGGTAACCGGAGTTGGAGAAAAGTATGTTCATAAAACGTTGTATCTGTTATTAATGTAAGGCAGTTTTAAATTCATAACTGTTCTTGCAGTTTTAAGCAATAAAACATTATTATTAAACAAAATATACACAGAAACAAAATTGAAAAGAATAAAAATCATATTTATGATGTCTTGTTTTTTTATTGTTACATAAAATATTGAGGACTTAAGGTTTGCTTATCCCTAGATGTGCTTCCTACAATTCTTTTTTCAATATTATACAATTAATTGTAATCAATATTCGTTGTTTCAGAAATGGATGATGGATGATTTCTGATCGTTTCAATGCAAATGCGTCGATTTTAGTCGGATGAAAAACGCCGTATAACCTCAAGAAAGTGCGGGCTGACAAGAACAAAATAAAACGAGTATACTGATACATCATATTTTTAGAGATGATGAGATTCTCGATATGATTACCCATAATCATAGATTGTGGGTTTATATATTCAGATAAAGAATTGAAGTAAAATATCATTTATCTCAATGGGTATTTTAGACACTTCTGTGAAAAGTTTGGCTAAGACATTTCTTACCGTTTAATTCCCGTGCTTATAAGATGGATAAAATGGACAATTTTCGTAACGATTTAATCTTGATCGTGATATTTATTAAATTTAATAGTTTTTCGCTATTCTTTTGTACCTCAGCTGGTCACGAATAGGCGGCTCATCATGATGCGAAGTTCGCGTAGCTTTACGAGGCGCCGTGTGCAATAGAACTACGAAAAATCAAGAAAATTATACAAAAATCTCTATTACAGTGCTCCCTTTCTTCGGAATATTTCAAAATTCAAGGAGGACTTGCTTGACATAGCCAAAAAATACACTAAAAAATTGGTTCATTCTATGCATAACTTAATGCACTTTTCTATGGTACAATAATGAAAATGTCACAAAAATCAAGAAAATTATACAAAAATCTCTATTACAGTGCTCCCTTTCTGCGGAATATTTCAAAATTCAAGGAGGACTTGCTTGACATAGCCAAAAACATACTCTAAAAAATTGGTTCATTCTATGCATAACTTAATGCACTTTTCTATGGTACAATAATGAAAATGTCACAAAAATCAAGAAAATTATACAAAAATCTCTATTACAGTGCTCCCTTTCTGCGGAATATTTCAAAATTCAAGGAGGACTTGCTGGACATAGCCAAAAACATACACTAAAAAATTGGTTCATTTTATGCATAACTTAATGCACTTTTCTATGATACAATAATGAAAATGTCACAAAAAATCAAGAAAATTATACAAAAATCTCTATTACAGTGCTCCCTTTCTGCGGAATATTTCAAAATTCAAGGGGGACTTGCTTGACATATAAAACAACATACACTAAAAATTGATTCATTCTATGCATAACTTAATGCACTTTTCTATGGTACAGTAATGAAAATGTCGCAAAAATCAAGAAAAATATACAAAAATCTGTATTACAGTGCTCCTTTTCTGGGGAATATTTCAAAATTCAAGGAGGACTTGCTTGACATAGCCAAAAACATACACTAAAAAATTGGTTCATTTTATGCATAACTTAATGCACTTTTCTATGATACAATAATGAAAATGTCACAAAAATCAAGAAAATTATACAAAAATCTCTATTACAGTGCTGCCTTTCTGCGGAATATTTCAAAATTCAAGGAGGCCTTGCTTGACAGCCAAAAACATACACTAAAAAATTGGTTCATTCTATGCATAACTTAATGCACTTTTCTATGGTACAATAATGAAAAGTCACAAAAATTCATATTACAGCGCCCCATTAATTCGGCATTTTTCCAAATTAAGGGGTCTTGTACCTTTTAAATCCGTCGAAAATTAACGAAAAACTTCAAAGTTTGAATTAGTCTATCTTCAAAGCCTTTTTATGTATAAACATGAAATTTTGGATATTGATTAAACAGATTGTACTTTGTAATGTGCTACCATTAGAAATCTATTTACCCTTTACAGAATTTGTGTATAGTTGAAATCAAATTAGCTCTTTTTTTTTACCCCATAAGTCATTGTGTGCATGATATCTTGAGAAAATACGTATGGATTGGCATGAAATTTGGTAAATATACTAAACATATATGTGTGTTTAAAATGATCTACTCTTAGGCTAAAATTATTTCATTAACATATAAAAAAAAAATATTTTCGTAAAAAAAAAAAAAAAAAATTGTATTTTTAATTAATAAAAATAGTCATAACTAAAAATATTACCATTTTAAATACTTAAAAGTAGATCATTTTAAACACAAATATTTGTTTAGTATATTTACCAAATTTTATGACAATCCATACATACTGTCTCAAGATATCATGCGCGCAATGACTTATGGGGTAAAGAAAAGAGCTACTTTGATTTCAACAATACACAAATTCTGTAAAGGGTTAATAAATTTCTGTTGGTAGTATATTACAAAGCACAATCTGTTTAATTAATATCCGAAATTTCATGTTTATACATAAAAAAGTTTTGAAGATAGACTAATTCAAACTTTGAAGTTTTTCGTTAAATTCCGTCGCGTTTAAAAGGTACAAGACCCCTTAAGGGAGGACCTTCTTGCCACGGCCAAAAACATGCACAAAAACTTTGGTTCAATTCTATACATAACTTCATACACTTTTCGATGGTACAATAATGAAAATGACACAAAAATCGCTATTACAGCGCCCCCTTCCATCGGAACTTCTCCAAATTAAGGGAGAACCTCCTTGCCGTAACCAAAAACTCAAAAGAAAATATTTTGTTCACTTCTGTGCATAACTTCATACACTTCTTGATGGTACAATGGAGACATACGGACACACAGACTGACAGATATTTTCTATAAACATGTGTTATGGGGTCTCTGACTTCTAAAACGTGTAAATTCTTCGAAAACCGGAAGCCGAAAAATATTTTCATCACAATACTTTCCTCTATTGAAGATATAAGAAAGTAAAACGTAGATTATCACGAAAGATAACCAAAGGAGTATACAAAATTCAATTGTGATATATTTATTTCATTATACAAATATTTTCACTAATTTATTAACCGTTACTATATTACGATGTTTTCAAGTACATATGTAACAGAAATAAATAACATGGCATGGTAGTCAAAGTTTCAAATTTTGAGTTACATGAAAAAATGCATTAAAAAAACGAATTAAAAGAATTCGGTACCAAAAACCTATTTAAATGAAAGTAATAAAATAAATGTTTGTATACGGGGATATGTCGGCTATACAAAAATCAAGTTGAAACTGAATATTTTTCGTGAGATAACATAAAATTTAAATTTTATTCTATATAATTAGATTTTTAGTCATTTCTAAACTTTTTACCCCTTATCCCTTATTTTAAAATCTATACTTCTCTATTAATTGGTGTTAGAAAATTTTGCGCTATTTTTTATTTTTTTTTACATAATTTTTTATTCCACTACTGCAACAACAGTTTATCATGAAAATCTGCAGAAACCATGATTAGCAAGAACATATTAAATAAATAGTTAAGTATTATACATGTTATATTTTTCAATACGTAAAAAAAAAACACACTGCAGTATCTTAGTCATATACTAAAATTTTAATTTAATTCCAATACACATTTTAGTTACAAGATTTTGTTTAACAAAAATGGTAGCAATATCTACTTTTAGTCCAGTCAAATTAGGTTTTTTTCTGGACATAATTATGAGAGTTTTGAAACTTGGTAATATTGTTTGGAAGGATCTACTAATGAATATACTAAAAGTCCTGATGGATGGGGGGTGAGCGCGAGGGGGAGGGGTAAAAGAAGGTACCATTTTTCGGTATTTTGTTAATATCTCATAATCTATAAGCCCTACGGAAAAATTTCTAATGCAAAAGTTAGAGAGAATTAAATTCTCTACAAAAAAAGTTTTTATACATTTTTCTCTAGAATCCATAGTTAACGAGGTAATCGCTTTCAAAAATGAAGAAATTTGCCGAAAGTCACCCCAGTGCCAGAGAGCGGGTCAATAGCACTTGCATTGCATCTATTTAACTTAAATTTAAATGACCGTTAATAAATTTTGTGGTCCGGTGAATGGAAGACTGAACAATAACTTCAACAAATGACATTTTTCTTAACTATGGATTATGTTATATAGATTATATGTTGCGTAATCGGGTTTGAAGTCATTTTAAAAAGCATGGATTTACGTCAATTTAATTTCCTTCTGTAACTTTTGTTTGGTATACTTTTTTTACATAGATTATAGACATGTTGAGCCTTCAATCCGTAAGGACCAAAGAAATACGCCAAATTTGTTCGATAGAGCTATTTCACGATTCGACGCAGTGACAAGTTTTGGACAGGCGTTTGGTTTGACATAACCATTGAGTAAAAAGTAATGATATCTATGAAATGCTCTGTTGGGATCACACATGGACGAGGAATAAGTGGGGTCTGGGCGCCACAGCTACCTTTCATATTTGTACCGCCCTGGAAGAATTCTGTGGTTTAACTATTTCTTCTGGTAAATAACCAAAGGATTTTCGTGAAGCTCGGATGAATAGACATGCTGCGGATATCTCCAAACTTTTAACTTGATTTGAAAATCCCCCCCCCCTTTTTTTTCTCAGATAGATGTAATTATATCAAAATCTTCTGGGGTTATTGAAGATGAAACTATCACCTGCTTCAAAACTTTGGAAATCGGAAGTAAAAAGATGATTCAGGTGTCTAGCAAATGTTTGTAAGGCTTAACATTTTTGCCTACAACCAGTTGTACACTGAATGAAACTTAGTATTGCCCCCAGTGGCAACAGGATCGGTTGTTGTGATAGGCACTAACATGTGAACGAGCTTACGTTTCCAACAGCAAATCTCAGAAGACAGTTCATTTCCCTGCAACAGCTGTATCTGTAAGCATATATTTTGATCTGAAGAGGTTAAGCCTATGAGAAGAACAAGTATATCCATATCCTGTCCAACAACAGTAACGTTATCACTTTCACTCAGTGCAGCTATAGCAATCTGAACAGTCAGAGTGAAGGCATTATTAGGACTTTGCTGTCATGAGACTCCTTTGTCATTTAAAATAGAGGATAGAATGGGAATTAGCACTGTCTTATTGTTCTTATTTCAGAGAAACTGATTTTGGGGAACACTGATGACAGCATGTTCCTCAAAATATATGTCAACTGAAGTTTTCACAGAGCACCTTCTATTTTGTTCAGCTACTTTATTACTGTTTACAGTGTCAGTATATCCGTCGAAAACAATTCTGAGTCTCTTTCCACAATAGTGTTTCTTAACGTACTTTATTTAGGTGTTGCAAATTCCTATATTGTTGATCCCTTCTTCCACACCCCCTCATATAACAGGAAGCCACCATCCACAACTATTGTTTGTTGTTTGTATAATATCTCACCTGATTGTTCAAATATTTGACACAAAGCACTTTTCTTTGTCTTGCACATTCCGCAATCATTGAAAAGAGAGAGAGGATAAGGAGTCGATTCATATTGTAGATAATTTGCTAAATCATCATTACTACGTTTGCTCAAGGAAATCCGTTGGGATATAACTAGAGGATCCACAGTTTTAGTAGTATCATGAAATTTTATTGAAATGTGCATACGGTTGAATGATTGTGCTATACCTTTCCAAGTTAGTTTCCCACCTGAGTAACATTTGCTAGACACCTGAATCATCTTTTTACTCCCGATTTCCAAAGTTTTGAAGCAGGTAATAGTTTCATCTCCAAAAATCCCAGAAGATAGTGATATAATTATATCTATATGAGAAAGGGCGGGTGATTTTCAAACCAAGTTGAATGTTTGGAGATATCCGCAACATCTCTATTCATCCGAGCTTCACGAAAATCCTTATGTTGTTCACCAGAAGAAAGAGTTAAACCACAGAATTCTTCCAGGGTGGTACAAATATGAAGCGCTTATTCCTCGTCCATGTGTGAGCCCTACAGAGCATTTCATTGATAGCATTAATTTTTGCTCAATGGTTATGTCAAACCAAACTCCTGTCCAAAACTTGTCGCTGCGTCGAATCTTAAAATAGCTCTATATAACAAACTTTTCGTATTCCTCTTTGGTCCTGATGGATTGAAAGCTCAACATGTCTATAAAATATGTAAAAAAGAGTGTACTAAACAAAAGTTACAGAAGGAAATTAAATTGGCGTTAATCCATGCTTTTTAAAATGACTTCAAACCCGATTACGGAACATATAATCTATATAACATAATCTATAGTTAAGAAATATGTCATTTGTTGAAGTTATTGTTCAGGCTTCCATTCACCTGACCACAACATTTATTAACGGTCATTTAAATGTAAGTTAAATAGATGCAATGCAAGTGCCATTGACCCGCTATCTGGCACTGGTGTGACTTTCGGCAAATTTCTTCATTTTTGAATGCGATTATCTCGTTAACTAAGGACGCTAGAGAAAATGTATATAACCTATTTTGTAGAAAATTCAATTTTCTTTAGCTTTTGTATTAGGAATTTTTCCGTAGGACTTATAGATTATGAGCTATTAAAAAACCCCCGAAAAATGGTACCTTCTTTTACCCCCTCCCCCTCGTGCTCACCCCCCATCCATCAAGACTTTTAGTATGTTCATTAGTAGACCCTCCCAAACAATATTACCAAGTTTCGAAACTATCATAATTATGTCCCAAAATGACCCAAAATCTGCCTAATTTGACTGGACTAAAATGAAAAGAAAAGATGAAGTGCTATCCTTTATCAAAATTATCAAAAAATAAATTATAATTACAAGCAAGATAGGGAATTGAAAAACAGTAAAACACTGAAATATATAAATATAAATAATCTCTATTTTTATTTTAATATATGTTTTCGTTCTCAGTTTAATCTGTAGCTGTTGTTTAAAATATAACGGAAAATTTCAGGCTATTCGGTTGTTTATCGAAGTCTAGTTTGCTTTGTGGCAAACATGTATTGAATTATGTTTAAACTAAGAAGGACATTTCAACAAATAAAAAAAAATAAACTTAGAAAATATTAAAATGAAAAAGAAAATATCTATATTTTCTGCATGCTTGAGATGGCAAATGGAAAAATAATATATATTTTTTCACATTTTTTAGCCCATAAGTAAACATATTTTATGAATTATGATACTGTTTATTTAGCATCAAATACAATTGTCTAGTACCCCCCCCCCCTCCTCTGCTCTCTTCGGCACAGTCTATTTGATGAACGCCACACAAATAAATTAAATTAAATTAAAATATAAGAAGTTAACTTTTTTTATATAAAATATTTATAAATATACGAAGATAAAATCAACCTAAAAATTACATTTGAAATAAACCCAAAACAAAATCCCAACCAGGCGGAAACTAGTCAGAAACGAACAAGAAAGGAAAGGAAAGTTGTAGTTGTTGAAAAGTTATTGTTTCTCCAATGTACACTTTGAACTATGTCTTGTTAAATGATTAAATGCTTTTAGTGGGGAAACTATTTAATCAAGAGAAAATGCAATTGGTAGAGTAAAATTTGAACATTTTAATTTTTAAAAAAACAGTTAAAGAACATTTTGAAACCCTACATCTTCAGCAGTTTTAAACTTTTTGCAATAACTTTTCTTCTTCGTTATAAATGTATCCTTATAAGGGCCAGCTTTTGAAAAAGTTTATTAGCTTAAAAAATAAGTAAATTAAATTTCATAATATATGGAAAAGTGTAATAAAAATCATTATTTGCTCGACATTTTTATTTTTAAAGAAAAAGAAAATTTTACATTAAAGTGTTTCTATAATTTCCTGCTCAACAACGCGAAACTTTCTGATACATTTTCTTACCCATTTTGGAATGTAAGTGAGTAAACCTGGGCGATCTCTCTATTAAAGCGATTTGGAATGAAATAGCGTTTTCTCTTTTTTTCAGAAATAAATTACTTACCTAGTTATAAGCGATTCTTGTCACGTGAAGGACACGTTTTTCCTTTTCTCGAGCTGCCGCGTCGGGAATTTGGTTCAATAAGCCCATTTTAGTAGAATTTTCTGACAGATCTGTTTTATCAAAAATTATAAACGTCATTCGATTACACATTTCTGAAGAAGAATACCTGCCAATTTCATTCATCTATAGCGTTTAATATAGGATTTTTTTAAAACTAGAAATAAAAGCGGAGAATTAAAATACTCGGATAAAATTAAAACGTTAATTACAATAAAATTTTTTAAACAGAATGAAAATTCATCGCTATGTGAAAACTTTCTCAAAATCACCATGAAAAATATAAACACATTAACCCTTTTAAGCCCTGACCCTCACAATTGTGCTGGTGATACTAAAGTAAAAGAGAATGATTATTTCCTGTTTTTGTGAGGATTTAAAACCAAATCTGCACATTTATATGAATTAATTGGCTACAGATGTTTTGATAACTAGGGGGCACCAACTACAATACAGGGTTAGATTTTCTGCTTTTAAAAATACTATATCATCTGACAGCAATAGACAAAAAGTATGTACTGTCGTAATTTCTTTTAAATATGATTTTTAGTGTTTATTTAGATTTTATTTTTCTTTTCATATACTTTATTCATGATTTTAATTGATTTTGTCTTTCATAAATTTAATTAGGCTTTACAAACGTTGAAAAACAAATGACCCGGGTGCAATTGGGTATCAGAATGGGTACAATTCCTAATGTAATTTTTTTTTTAATTTTAAGCGATTTTTTTTTTTTAAATTTATGTTTTTAGCAATTTATTTTTTATCAATTACATTTTTAAAGCGGATTAATTTTAAATTAATAGGTTTGTACTATTCATGATTTCTATTTAATATTGATAGTATTAGATATATAATATGCACATGTAACGAACTGTATGCTTCTGCTCTGAGTTATAGGTGACATATATGATTTATAAGTTGTATATGAGTTATATGCTTATCACGAGATATATTTTAAAGTTTGATAAATACATTCCATTTTGTCGACACAGCAAGTAACCAACCAGGAATAAATAATAAATTATGGAAAGTTCAGCAAATGCTTGACAAATTCCGTAGTGTCTGCTTGAATTTACCATGAGATCAGGGAAAATTTTCCATAGATGAGCAGACGATTCCTTTTTTTAGGACGTGCTTCAGTAAAAAAAGTATATAAAAAACAAACCACACCCTGTTGGAACAGTATCACCTGGGATAGTTTTAAGTTTTGTAGTATACTAGTGGGAAAGTACAGACCTCGTCCACAAGGATCTGGGCTTAATACCTGCTGTAGTCCTTACTCTGGTTCAGACCTAGGTTTATGTAGTTCGATCGGTATTTCAACAAAATACCGCTGCTGGAAAAACTAAAAAAAGAAAATTGAAGGATCAGGCAAAATCCAAACGGAGTGAATGGCATGCCATTTGTCAACAGCTCTTAAGAGGGGTTCGAGCATTGAGCACATCTGAGAAAATGAAACTCTAGTGGTCTGTCCAAAAATAACAACAAAAAAAATGTTTCAAAAATTTTCATTGTGGCTGATGAAAATGATCTCAATAAGCAACAACTGTTTTTTGCTTAAACTTTTATCTTTAGATGTTTTCACACATAATCCCAAACTACACAATTGGGTAGATTTAGCCCAAAAACGGCTGCGTTAACGCCGAACCCACACAATTGTGTGGGTCTTCCCTTGGCATAACTTGGCATCGGGTATTTTTTTAATATATTTTTTTCAATCAAATACGGTCCTATCGATAAGGGAAGCCAACCAAACTTTCAATTTCTACCAAAAAAACTCCCGGTCTTAAAGTGATAACAAGTTTCTAAAGAAATTTGTCTTTGTTCATCAGATGAAAAAAAAAAAAAAAAAAAAGGTAGAAGCATTATTTTAAGAGCTTTCATGTGCATATAGGGGGGAGGGTTATTGCTTTGTATTTTAATTTTGTAGCTGTGTTCATAGGTTTAGTTAAATACACTTTCTGAGCATAACAATAAATCGCAACTGGAAACAAATTTCATAAATATTTTAATAAGGAAGTGTAAAAAAAGGGGGCTTTAATCCTTTTTTTTATTATTATTATCACTGACATATAATTTTGCTGAAAATTATCTCCACCATTAAAAATTATATATAGAATTAATCTGACCCCAAAAAATTAATTCATTAATAACTAAATAAATAAAATATGTCGAATCTCAACCGGATCGGATGAAATTACTCGATATGTTACTAAACTCTAATCGGAAACAATATTATCCTGTCATTAATATAAAAAAAATATATATCAATGAAACTAACATGTGGAAGAATATTACATAAAATTTCAGGATTCAGATAGGATTTACAAGACAGTGTCATATTTATATCATCTTAATATTATGAATGAAAAATTTATATTCACGTTAGTATTTTTACAGGTTTTATTTCGTGATTAATTAGCTCAATCATTAATTTCCATTTTGTTTTGTAACATTTTTTTTTCTTTTTTGGAATAATGAAAACAATTGTTGTTTTGTGCTAAAAATTACGCTAATTTATAAAATTCATGATATATTGAGTTTGTTTCCTCATTGTTTTACAATTCTTATAAATATTTATTATTGTAATAATTTTCAGGAAAATCTTTAATCAGATAAAAAGTTTTGAAATACTATTTTTTTTTTAATGAAATACATATTTAACAATTACTTATACCTGAACATTACGAATAATTTAAGAAAGATTTACAGTAGTTAGAAATATAAATATATTGCACGAGATAGGAAAATTACAAATTGGCGAAAAAAATAGCATCAAGATAGAAAACGGAAACTTTCATTTCTTTAAATAAATAATAAAATTATTGCGACTTAAAACTTAAGTAATTTACACAAGATAAAAGTATATATGAGGACATCAGAAGCCAAGGGGTACAAGTGACAAAATTTCAATTTGGAGTAAATTGAGTTCAAAGATAATTGACGTTGAAGTTGAACATCAATAATAATTGACTGAATTGAAATATGAAATTGCTGCTTGTTTCACAATGGTCTTTGATCTCTTATTTCAATAAATGTGAAAAAAAAGCAGAGTGCAATTTTCTCTAAATTTATAATTAATCAATATTATCATTATTCGGCAAAAGTGGTTGATCTCTAAAACACAAAACAAAATTAGAAAATCACTTATATTTCTTTACCAGGAAAGAAAAAAATATATTTCCAAGTCGTCTGTGCACTTAGTTCATTTTTTTCAAGTTTGTGTCTTATACACCTTGGGTTATGGTGTCCTCGTATATCAGTGCAAAATGTTTTTGAAGTGAAAACTTCTTTAGGCGAGTTGAGCTTTTTTTGAGATGGGGAGAAACCACTGAACACTGTAACGTAACGACATGCTAGCATTTTGACACATAAACACTAGCGCGCCAAGCGGTGAATGACAGGAACTTTTCCCTCTTCAGCTCAATCCGCAAAAGAAGAAGGAAGCTAAAACTCACTTTTTCTCCCGGCGTATTGCTAAAACAAATTATTATTTTGTTTTTCGTCAGTTAAAATGAATTATACCGTATTCGTGACCTACCTATTTCGTGTAACTAAAAACCGATAACGCTGTATTTTATCGTGTTGATGGTCTGGTCAATAACCAACAGTATTGGCGGGAATTTCGATTACGGAAGATAAAATATGGGGCACAGATGTCAGATACGCACTTGGGTACTTAATTGACAGCAAAATGGCGTTATTTTATTTTACAAGGTAACCCGGCTACTGTTGCTTATTTATTAATAAATTGTTCATTTATTTTTATTAATAATTTTTTTAATTGTACAATTGTTTTGTTCTATAGTTATTAATGAAATTACCGTTTATTTATTGTTGTTTACTTTTTAAAACAATAGAAAATAATTTAAAAATATATATTGTAACTGGTATTGGAAAACGGACTTTCGCCAAATTGACGTTAAAAAATCGCGCCAAACCTGGTTCGTATATCACATCCCTGCCAAATTCTCGTTTTTTTTTTTCGACTTTTTATCCAAATTTTCCGGATTTTTTTAATTTTCCCTTTCATTGTATCCCAAATACTACCTTCATACCAAATTTCAAGATTCTAGGGATACAGGACGTACCTCTGAGTTTTGATGATCGGTGAATCAGTGTCGAAAAGGGAAAAAGTTTAAGTTCATATATCTTCTGAAATAAAAAAGATAGAAACGTGAAATTTCAGCATTTAGTTCCATTTCCACATTACTTTAGATTTACGAAGTTTCAAGTTGCTGGGAATCACCAACACAAAGATATTGGGGGTCAAAAGTACCCTGAGTTGCTTCCAGAAAAAGATGCTTACGGCTGTGCTTTCAAGACTTGGCAGGGGCACTGCCGTGTCCCCAGATGCTTTCATTAATGCTGCTACACAATTCAACGCATAAAACATATCCTGACGATTAAAAAAACACACACGTAATTGTTGAAGTTTTCACTTCTATTGGCACTCCCGGAGTGTCACTGTTTTTTTTTTTTTTATATATATATATAAAACGGATATGCTTCATTTACGGGGCACAAACCAATCATTATGAAATAATAACTCTGGTTCAAGTCACAATTATTATTATTATTTTAAATAAAATAAATTAAAAAAATAAATACAAGACTACCCTACGAAATCTTATACCCCCTCCTTTGACATATCTTTATTTATATCAGTATGCGCTAAAATACATCACCATTATTACTTACAAAACAAAAAAGAAAACTGTCAATGTCAATGCGTTTGTTTTACTGACAATTCCATATAAATCCAATGGACGGAAGTTGCGGTCAATTTTCGGCGGGAGAAAAACGTACAAATGTCACATGACTTTATCTTGTGGTCAAAAAGAGGTAAGCATTGTTCTCTCCATGTTATCACATCTCGATGATTTTACTCGAACCATAAAACAGTGTTCTTTTTTCTACAGGTCGGAATTGAATTTAAATCCTGAATACTGCAATGTGTTTGAAACACAATTCGTATATGTTCTGCTACATATTATTTTAATGTGATGCGTCATGTTCACATTATCGTTATTATAATTTTATTTAGAGTATAATTTTATTAAAGTTTATATTAGTATGAGTTATCGAGATCGATAACCTTGTTTTGAGCAAGAATGACACGGACCATATTCGGCCTGGTCAATGGCTATTTTTATTGTTTATTAACTTATTCGCTCTAAGTCGGATTTAGATTGGTATCCTGCATCGTTTCGGTTGATCACATTTTACCTGAACCCGACACAGGTCGGCCTGGAATATTTTTTTCTGCAAGAAATGTTTTATGCTATGATTTAAAATAACAGAAAAACCGCTTGTAAATTAGAATAAGAAATGGACAGTTCTGTATACCACCCCTATGTACCAACATGTTTTATATTTGCATGAGGTATTCTTATTCTATTTATTGCTTAATTAAGGGGACAGTTTACCTCAAAATAGGTCAAAAATCTATTTTCGTATTTTTAATGCTAAATGAAAGCTTGTTTAAGTGTGAATATTTTCACACCTCATTTTTATCCATATGGCAATTATATCGCGAGAAATTGTAAATTTCTTTAATACACCCAGCGCAATTGCCCACACAAATTGGAATATTAAATGGCTTTTTCTCCATGTTCATATTTTCGTTATTTTCCTGCTTTAAAAATGCTAAGGCCCTTTTTTGTGTTTCAGATAGAGATTTAAATTTTTTATATGCGTTTTTAATTATATATGGGATAAATATGCGTATGGAATTAGTCTTCAGATTTTTTTTTTAAATGTATGAAGATGTGTTACAATACATCGTGTTTCACTATATATATATATATTAAATGCAATATTTGGGGTATCTAAAAATTCATGCACAATCTTGTATAAAACACTTTTTAAATCTTTAAAAAAACCAGTATGTTTCGTATTTTTAATGCTAAATGAAAGCTTGTTTAAGTGTGAATATTTTGACACCTCATTTTTACCTATATGGCAATTATATTACGAGAAATTATAAATTTCTTTAATACACCCAGCGTAATTGCCCACACAAATTGAAACATTAAATGGCTTTTTCTCCATGTTCATATTTTCGTCATTTTCCTGCTTTAAAAATGCTAATGCTTTTTTGTGTTTGGGATAGAGATTTAAATTTTTTATATGCGTTTTTAATTATATATGGGATAAATATGCGCATGGAATTAGTCTTCAGATTTTTTTTAAATGTATGAAGATGTGTTAGAATACATCGTGTTTCACTATATATATATCAGAAGAAAAAAAATGCAATATTTGGTTATCTAAAAATTCATGCACAATCTTATATAAAACACTTTTTAATATCTTTAAAAAACTACTATGTTGTGGCCATCACAAATCTTTCTTCTGTATAAATCAAGTCAATTAAATCATTTAAATAGAAGAAATTACATCAATTTATTACCAATCCATATAAAAGTATATCTGAATATGAAGTTTGACGAAAATTCGTGCATCAGTTCTTGAGATACACCTTTAGCGGAAATTCTGAAAAATTCAGTATAGCAGCGTCACCTGTTGAGCGATTTACGCAAAACATAAACATCACTAATTGATATCAAAGTATACCTGGATATGAAGTTTGATGAAAATTCGTGCATTAGTCAATCAGATAGAGCTATAGTAGAAATTCTGAAAAATGCAGCATAGCAGCGCCACACTTTGAGAGATTAGCACGAAAACATAAACAGTACTAATTCATATCAAGGTATACCGGAATCTGAAGTTTGTTGAAAATCCAAGCATTAGTTCTTGAGAAAATGCTATTGCAGAAATCGCAAAAAATGCATCATAGCAGTGCCACCTTTTGAGCGATTTACACCAAAATATATAAAACGTCAATTGATGTCAAGGACTAACTAACTTTGAAGTTTGATTAAAATCCGTGCATTAGTTTTGGAGATTGAACTATTATGGAAATCGTGAAAAATGCTGCACAGCAGGTCACCTATTGAGCGATTTACACCAAAAACTAATCAGCGCCAATTTATATCAAGGACTAACTGAGTATAAAATTTTATTAAATTCGGTGCATTAGTTCTTGAGATAGAGCGCCAACAAAATTTGCGTCACATACAGATAGACAGACTCACAGACTCGCAGACAAGAATTTTGTATGAACACTTTTTTTAGAATCCCTGACCCCTAAAACGTGTAAATCCGTCGAAAATGTTCACAAATCCAATACTCTCTTCTTGTAAAGATAGAAGAAAGTAAAAATGGGCTAAAATATTAATATTTAAAAAAGTAGTACGTAATTTAAAAATATCAATTTTAATTAAACTTTTTAAAAAATTTTCTTTAAATATTCAGTTTTTTTTTTCAATATGTACTTTTAGTTGAATGTTGAAATGCAGTGAGTTCACTATCTCAACCTATATTTTAAAAATAAAAATATATGCTAAAAGTTAAACTACCACCTTAACTATTATTAATTACATTTTTACAGTATAGAAAAGCAGTATATTTTGCATTGTGCATACGGGAATTTAAACGCAGTTGGTAATGTATTTTCAGATTGTATTACAATTCGCTATCACCGACAGTGTTTATATAAATTATTCTGTTATTATAGTAATACTAAATGTTCTAATTTGTTATTCTGTCATTTTCTATAACAGTCCCCAAAAATATTGTTTTTCTCAAAAAATAGACACATAAATATCATCAATAGTAATGTACAGAATGTCGCTGGTTTCTTAAAAAAAGATTGAGAAAAGCATTTGTAAATTTATTAGACGTTCATACTCGAAATGCCAAACTCCTTATGTTTCGAGTAGTTAGTAACTAAGTATGTAAGACATCATAGAAATGCCTTAGAAATTATTAATACTCTGTACTTTAATACATAAATCAAAATAGTACCCAATAAAGAATACAAATCTATTAAATATTATTTTTTCAATAGTTGTAATATTCCATAAAGTGATCACTTTTCATCTTCAAGTTTTTAATAATGTGAAACTTTTATTGTTATATAATGCTAAATACTAATTAAATTAAAAATCATTACCATCAGCAATCACTTATATTGTTACATTAATCAATTATAAGAAATCGAATGAAAAAACTCATTAGAGTGAAATTTAATTAATTTGCGCTTAGAATACAGAAAATGGAAACTCTCCTTGTTTTAAGTTAGTATCGTTCTATTACATTAATATTTCATTGTTGTTCTGTCAATAAATAAAAGTCCAAAGTAACTTAAATCAATGTGTGTGCAATTTTGTTTTTAAAAAGAATACCCATCAGAAAATTAAATAAATTTTAAAAAGTAAGATTATTATAATTACCGATTATATGTAATTTTAGTGATTATTTATAGCATCACAGTACTTAAAACATTTACACAAACATTGAAACTTTTATCAACAACCTAAGATTTGATTCAAAAATGTATTTTTTATTAAAGACATATGCATAAAATGGTATCATAATTTTGTTAATAAAACGTGTACAATGATTAATTTAGGATAGGTATAATGAACCTTTTAAAATGAAATTTTGGTTTCCTACAGCTTTCATAATTTTCGGCCGAAACACTTTGACTATTTTATTGGTGAAACTGAAAGAAAATGATCCCTTGAGTAGAACTTGTAACGAGATTTTTTACTCTATAAACTCTACAATGGTTATCTTTTAAATACAATTGTTGAATCTCGTGACTATTTGGTGTTTTGTTCGTTTGCATACGTAGCACTTCAGACAGTACAAATGTACTCAGTGCGAAAATCATCGAAAATAAATCATTTGTAGCGTTGCTAAATATATGGGATGAACTATATTTTCTAAACATCATTTTTTTTTAATAAAACGTATGTAAATTAAAATTTTTAATATCAGATACCTGCGACGATTTTTAACGTTATTTCGAAAATAAATTTATAAGAAAATATTATTCTGCGAAAAAACACATATATCTTAGATTCAGGATAACATCATAGTCAAGATAACTAGTACTTGTCAAAGATATAACCATGGATGACTGATAATGCACTATAGATCGTTAAAGAATGTACTCTTTGTGTCAAAATGTCGCATGTACTCACCTCCTACTGTTGATAATTATGACGTTTGCTCGACATTTTTAGAATAAAGGTAGACTTAAAGAAATAAATTAAGGTGTCTAATGCGCATGCGCGTTCGATAAGAGATCCCTATTTTCTAAGAAGTAGATAAATGGAATATTCGATCGCCATCTCCACTCGAAATGTTGTGATAGTTCTCATAAGACATGACAATATCAGTCGAATCATTGCACATAGAAATGGATGACTTTTTAGAGAGGGTTATGGTTGTATGGCCACAAACTATTTATTTGGTCAATTGAAAAAGAAAAGAAAGGTATATAAACTTTTTACCTCCAATTCCGTTAGACATGATAGCAATATATCGACCTAAGATTTATGTGTAGATACTATATTTTGTTCCATAAATTCAACACTTCCACATCTGATCGACACAGCTGCAGTTATGCTGGCAATATATCATTCTGAAATGTCTGATGGGCATTATATATCACGATATGAAGCAAAAACATTTCTCTTCGAATAACCAATCTATATTAAAAAGCTAACTGCCATAAATTTGTTGCTGGTAAATCTATAACTTTTACAACGGTTTAAAATATATGACCGGGACTCTTGCTACTTTCGACTAAAATGGACAATGTGTTTCAACAGCAAAATACTCAATCTTTGCGAATTGTAAATTTAATTGAAAATGCTCTTAATATATATTTTATATTACCATCAAACATATGTCTTCATAACATGAAAAAAATTAAACAATTCTGATAATATGAAAATATGAAATAGAATTATAAATTTTATGATTCAAAGGTGCATTTATTTCGTTCAAATTAAGTTGGAATTTAATTCAGCACATCTAATTAAATAAGTCTTATAAAGTTTTTGCAATCCACATTTAGAATTGCGAATTTCAGCCTACTTGAATTTTTAATTGGATTAAGTCTGCAATTTAATTTTTACGTTACTACTTAAAGATAGTAACACGTAATAACTTTAAAAGGTAAATAATATGAATAAGAAATGTCTTTCACTAGTTTCACTATTCAGAAGTGTAGAAAACGTCTATATGTATACAGACCTCACATAATTATGTAGATGTTTTATTAAATATAAAATTTATTTATTTGAATTTTGAAAAACTCTCTAAATTTTAACTAATTAATTATTTTACTAATACTACTAAAGATTCTGAGAAATATATAATTTTAATAAAAGTCAATAAACCTTATTATATACATATTAGTCACGAAAGACTTAACTTTAAAGTCACGTAAATATTGAATTTCGTGATGCAAAATAAATTAGTTCATACATCTTTAAAGCAGAAATTGAAGATTTTCATTTTTATTTCTTTAACTTTCGTTCAGAAAAATATAAATTCTTCATATTGGAAGTTTTAGTTTCTAAAATTTAATCCTTTCCTAGAAAAAAAAAGAGTGGCGAGGATTAACTTCTGATGTGGTTTTTATTTTGAAATCGTTATAAAGAATCTTCAAACGCAGTTATAAATCTCACAGAAACCTTTTCGCAAACAGTGACAGGATTTAAGCTTTGAAGGCTTAAATAGTAATCCTGTTATAATGTTGACAAAACATAAAATTTATCAAAAGTTTTAGCGAAAAAGAGATTTAAAATTTTACTTTCGTAGAAAATCCTTTTGACCGTTTTCTAAATTATTACAAAGATGAAAAATCGTTTATTGCTCTATGCACTGAGTTTTGTAGATGATTATGGCGACGAAACCAGATTATGTCGTGAATAAAAGTGAATTTAATGTATTAGTTTTAATTGAGATGTATAACTATCATCAGTATAAATATTGTAATTTATTCTATAATGAAAGATAGAATCCATATTTGATCAGAAACATTAAAATGAACATGTATCCATATAAAAAAAATACTTGCGTTCGGCGATAAATATTTCTTCCTTTTAACTTTCTAATAAATAGCATTGTCTTACAAAATATTATTCTAATAGTGTAGTGCAATTGTCAGCTATTTTATTTCATCATTTTTATCATTTTGAAATTTTCTTCCACTGATAATTTTTCTTTTACTTTTTTAATGCAAAAAGTAGTTTTTATTTTATAACAAAATGCATTGAGCATCATATAATATTTATGAATGAAATAATGAAATATGAACTCATATATTTGGTTAAGTGAATAAAAGTGAATTTAATGTATTAGTTTTAATTGAGATGTATAACTATCATCCGTGTAAATATTATAATTTATTCTAAAATGAAAGATAGAATTCATAATTGATCAGAAACATTAAAATGAACATGTATGCATATAAAAAAAATACTTGCGTTCGGCGATAAATATTTCTTCCTTTTAACTTTCTAATAAATAGCATTGTCTTATAAAATATTATTCTAATAGTGTAGTGCAATTGTCAGCTATTTTATTTCATCATTTTTATCATTTTGAAATGTTCTTCCACTGATATTTTTTTTTTTACTTTTTTAATGCAAAAAGGAGTTTTTATTTTATAACAAAATGTATTGAGCATCATATAATATTTATGAATGAAATATGAACTCATATATTTGGTTAAGGAAAAAAAAATAAATTGCTATGTAATTTACTAAAAGGTATTTTTGAATGAAGAAGCCATTTTTGCAATTACCTCTCTTTTATTGTTACTGCGATCACATTATAATAGCAGAATGAACCGCAGGCATTCGCAATAGATACTTAAGAGCAATGGAAGTTTAAAGATTAAATTAACATACTTTGAAAATTTCCTCCATGAAGATTATACCATCCGAGGAAACGGGATGAAATTTGAGATGTGCTTATTTTATAGCATGGGCTCAAAGATGAGATATGGAACAACAATCAAGTACTCGCATGATAATATTTTAAAATTTTTAAATGGTAAAAGTAAATTCTTTTAGCGTAGGTTATCTCCAGTTTGAAAAAAAACATAAATAGTGTTAAACAAATAATTTTAAATGTAGAAATAGCGATATAAAACAAACTCAAGTGCTACAAGAACAAATTGGTGATATTGTCTAATAGCAGAATCATCTTCGATTAATGATGTCGAAATAAACTATAAGAAATTAGTGGTATACATTGCATTTGTACACCCGACTTACACGTGACACCTGGCATCACTACTCGTTTTTCTTTGCATGTGTTTTATGCCAACATTCCCACAGCTAATCTTAGTTTTTAATACCAATTTTTGTATTTGATCGTTAAAACCCCATTAAGTCATAATAAATTAGGTGTTGGTAAATAAAATTTCTAAACTTTTGTCACTATAATCGTAATTGGGAAGGTTCAAAAGTCATTCTTTACCCCAATCTCGCAATAATTCCGTAACATTACGACACCCAAAGCGTCAATCCCTTTTCCTTGAAAAGTATGATTCATTGGTACTCATATATCGTCATTTGTTTTTATAATAACCCCACATATACCTGAAAGATTTTAAAATACCTTACCCGTGGCCCTGATTTTTCGCGCATTAGTTTATGGATGCTTGTTTTGACAATAAAGGTAAGAAATAAATCAAAATATTTTATTAAATTATTTTTAATGAAAAATGATACATTTAACTATTACATAGTGATACGTAACAAAAGATAATAAAGGAAACAAACTTTGTGGCCAATGAAATCCATTTCCTCCGAAGTTTTTATGTACCTAATGTTTCGCACATGTTCAAATGATACGAAATTAGTAAGTCTTACCATTTCCTTTGGAAGAGTAAACATCTCTCACTCTTCTCGGCATAGTTGAAACAAACATTGTCACCCAGAAATTGAATTTGTTTGCCATTTTTCGAACTTCTTTCTTTAAGTATCGCCCCAACTCCGCGATAGAATTGATGTCCGGGTAATTCGGAATCCAATCTAGCACATGGTAGGATTTTGTTGAAGACAGACTTTCGTTGTCCTAGCTGTATGTGGTTTGGCTAAGTCTTGCTGAAAAAGATTACCCGATTGAAGGCCAAGTTGTTGAATATAAGACGACAACTGATTCTGCAAAATGTCTTGATAACATTGCGCATTGATAGTCCCATCATATGGCAGCATTTTGAAGACACCAGAATAATCAACCCCCCCCCCCCCCAATTTGAACGTATGACGTGCACTCTTGACTTGCACTCTTGTTTGACGTTTTTTGCTCTCTTGTTTGTGTTTAAAGCTTTATTTGCTTGCGTACGACCATACAACTGATATTTCCTTACAAAACTGTAAAAGAGGATTTGTTCGATCATATAACACTTTACCATTGCTGATATGTCTATTGTAAGTGGTCCACAGCCCACAGAAAATGCTTCCTTTTCTAAGCAGGGATTAACATCGGCTTACGTTTGCTTTTATAAGATTTTATGCCAATTTTATGAAATCTTTTTGTAGCCATTTTACGAGTCACTGATCAACCTATGCTATCTTGCCATAGGGATGCGGCTTTTGCTATTGTTCCTGATCTTATCTTCATTTCCACTCGACGGAACATTGGATCTTATCAGCCCGTTGTTGTCTGTAGGCGACTAGTACTGTTTCTTGGCTTTATTTCTACGGTTGCAACGAAATTTTTCAAAGCGTTATGCACTGTTAATTAAGAAATAATTAAATCACTGCCTATTTTCCTCATTAGACAGCCTCTATTTCGTTTTTCGATTATATTTCTACCCAACTTTACCGTCAATCTTTTATCACACATTTTCTTCTTATTGATTTGAAATCGATTTTCTTTTAAACAGCAAATTCCATCAGTCCCGCATACAATAATTTGCATAGTTGGAAACAACCAGACAATCACAATGGTAAAAAACTTACTTTAAATACGCATACGCAAAACATTAGGGTACGCAAAACATATTAACATTTCAGAGGGACACGATTTTACATAAACAAATCTAAGTGTGCGACTTCTTTTATTTTTTTATTCAATGCAATTCATTTTAAACGATTAACATTTCAGGAATTTGATTATTTATTTAGACAAAATTAAGTTCGCCTTTTCTTTCTTAGAAACATTTCACTTTTAAATTAGTGCGCAAAGAAGTAGGTCCACGGGTAAGGTATTAGCTTTGTAAAAGATAATTACATATATAAAAGTATACTTTAACTGTAATTTCCAGAACGTCGTGTTCACATTAATATTGTATAAATATTTAAAATCAAAATTCATGATTTATTTTGCTAAAAAGGTGCTAAAAATACACATAAAGGTTTTTTAAAACTTAAAAAAAAAAAAAAAAAAAAAGAAAAAAAAAAAAAAAAAAAAAAAAAAAAAACCTTTGAATATGTTCAAAATCAACACCCAAGCGATTTCAATTGTTTCAAATAGTCATTATCCCGAGTCAATTTCCGAGATACCCTTTTCATATATTTTATAGCACCGTTTTAGTAAAATAAATCACAAATTTTAATTTTAAAGATAATTAAAAAAAATCCTTCAAATGCATTAGTTAAATTTATGTTAAAATATTTTTTAAAGTGTCTAATATAAATGACAAGAACAAACGAAATTTTGAAGAATGACATTGGGATTTTTTCTTTTGTTTAAATTAGAAACTCTTTATTTAAGGGTAAAATAACTGTCCTAGATAGACTGAAAGTAAAAGAGCGAAATAACAATGTTCTCTAGAAAAAAAAATCATCTTACTGTACTCTTTCGCTAAATGTACAGCACTTTTCTAAAGTCATTGTCAGAATTCGAGTATAAAGCTTTTAATTTTTCGAATATAAATATAAATATTTCTAGGAAACCAAATAATAATAAAAAAAACTAAGGTAAAAAATGATTAATTGTAACTAAGTATACATCATTTGGACTTTTTAAAGCGTTAGGTAAATCTCTTACCTCATAAAAAAATTATTGATTAAAATGTATATATTTTTCAAAATGTAATTGTAATATATAATCATTTATTTAAAATTAATTTTCGAGAAAAATATGAATTGTAAACTTATACCAAATCTTAAATTACAGCTTATTTTGACTTGTAAATTTTGAGTTAGGCTTAAATGGTTAGCCGCGTTGCAATCCATTTTGCAATGATTAGAAATAAATTTAACATTAGGAGTATAAGCATTAAATCTAAATCATTTCTGATTGATGCTCAAAGGTAAAATTTGCCGCTTAATCCAAAATATTATTTTAAAATTAGGTGTTGGTTTTGAAAACGTTCAAGTTTGTTACATTTTCTGTACATTGAGCGACACCTTATAAAAAAAAATTAATATAGCATTACTTATTAGTTCTTATTATTAAAATTGGCACTAATCACATTTTTAAAAGGCAGTAACACAAATGTAAGTGTAAATAAGTGTAATAAGTCTTAATTACGTCTACTAAAAACCATATCACAGTATATATTCCAAACGAAAATGCAAAAACATACATTAAAATACTTATTTTTTTTTTTTAAAGACGTTACTTAAAACACAGTAAAAAGCTATTAAAAACCTATATTGACGTGGTTCAACTTCTTCATTGAGTCTTCATTAGAATTTATAACAGAAATTACAATAAAATGCATATGAAAACCGGGAAAAAATCATCGGATAGAAGTAAACATATAACCCTCACTACATTTTCGATATCGCATGTGTTCCTTCTATGTCATGACACCGCAAATTCCTCAACCACTCATTCCATATATTCGTGATGCGAAAAAATAACGTATCGTTATAAACCCCTGACCCTCTTAAACTAATCTCATTGGGCTCTCTTATAAGTAATTTTAAATAAAAATTAGACCTGTAAATTAATATATTCTCATTAAAAATTACGTTGATGCTCTCTATTTTATTCAGCCGATAAAGCAGTATGCCCGATGCCCTGTCATATTTTATATCCGCCGTATGTGCTTTACAACTGATATTGAATTTTCTTTGGGTCATACCTATATAATGATTTCTGATCCCCCTCCCTTTCTAATAAATGGAATCTTATAAACTCCGGAGAGTTCATCCCTATTATTAGGATCACCTTTTAGTGTTTAAAAGCATCTTTAACTTCGGGGTAGGCTGCGCGATCAAACGTAAACTTAAATCTCTTAAAGGATCAATTCAGAGCTTCCCATTGATAAAATGTACACGAATACTTCTAAAAATAAAACTGCTAATGAAATTAGTATGAAAAGGGTGGTGGCAAAATATCTCCTGGGTTTCTTTGAGTATATAAAATGTCCTTTAAGAGATTTTGGTTTATGTTTGATTTCGAATCTTTCCCCCGTAGTTAACGATGATTTTAAACACCAAAATTGATGCTATTAATAGGGATGACCTTTCCGGAGTTTATATGATTCCATTTATTAGGGCGCGGGGGTGATCAGAAATTATTATATAGGTATGAGCCATCGAAAATTCAATATCAGATCTAAAGAACATATAGCGGATATAAAATATAACAGGGGTAATACTGCTTTATTCCGGCTGAATCAAACAGAGAGCATTAACATAATTTCAACAGAAGAATTATTTAAATTAATATAACTCTACAAAAATAATCCAGTTTTAAGAAATTAAGTTATGATTAATACACTCAATGCTTATATGCCTATACGTAATAAAGAAAATTGTATCATGTTGGAAAAAACATCTTTTTTTTAGCAATTACAATGAATACAGAGAAAACAATATTACAATTTTGAACTTTTGCTCCGCGGTCAGGGGGATATAAGGTGTGTTATATGTTTATTTGTATTCGATGATTTTTTTCCGGTTTTCATATCCATTGTATTTGTAATTTCTGTTATACCTTCTGATGACGACTCAATGAAGGAGTTGAAACGTCAATATAAGTGCTTAATATGTTTTTTATGTGTTTTTAGTAATGTCTTTTAAGAAAATAAATATTTTAATATATATATATATATATATATATATATATATATATTTGCGTCCGGAATATACCTGGAGTCCTAAAAAGGACTGACAGATTTTAAAATTCAATAACTTGCAAGCGGTGCAATAACTTGCAAGCATATTTAAAATATTCTTGCAGGAGCGTTATGCATGATGTCAGGTGTTCTTTTACATTGATTCTCGAATTTAGTTCGAATTACAAACAATAGATGGCTCTGCGAGTAATATGTGTTCAATCCTGGCCCAATTTTTGGTACATCGGGAACCACTCAATACATTTTAATCTCTTTTATGGCATGGGAGTAGAGAAAGTAAAAAAAAATGAATTTGGCACCTATTGCTTAGAGCGCCATCTATTGTTTGTGATTCGAAATAAATTCGAGAATCACGGTAAAAAAAAAAAAAAAAAAAAAAAAAAAAACCTCCTGACATCCTGCATAATCCTCCTGCGAGAATGTTTTAAATATCTGTCACCGTTTGCGAGTTATTGAATTTTAAAATCAGTCAGTCTTTTTAGGACACCTGGTGTATCGTGATATAGGCAGTAAGGCTTTTTATTTTTGGACTCCTAATAGAGTTGTCAAGAATATTGTTCATATTTTATTTTAAGTAATCCCTACCATCCTTGATACTTCTGCTTCTACGTGTCTCACAGATTATATTTCCGGATGTTTCTAATTACGCGTCGAGTTTTGCAAAAAAATTGTCAGATAGCTGGAGTCAGTCATTGTCTATAAGATCTATAAAGAGCACTACATATTTCAACATATCAGTACTCCTTGAGCTCAACAAGTGTCTTCATGATTTATATGTCACGTTGTTACTCCGTACATATATGTAAAAAATGTGTGTAAAATAATATTTTCATGAACCATTGTATGTTTGCGCGGAAATTTACATATTATCATTATTAAAACATAAGATTTCGACCAGTTTTGTTAATAATAACACTGAAAACATAGCAAGTAATAACTGCTCATATATGGTGTTTAATGTATTTATTTTATGTTAAGTGGGAAATGCAAATGGTATGCGCAAACGGATATTTTTTTGATCTAGAAAACACACTCAAGAAAGAGTAACTGTAGATTGTGTACATTCTGTTGCGCTGTCCCGTCTAAAGCTTCATTTTACACACCAACATCGTGCACCAAATTAAATTCTAGTTCTAACTGCGTACGTACGGTTAAGTAACAATTATCTATAATTACGGTTAAACGACTATAAATATCTGTCTCATCGAACACTCACTATTAAAACTCTGCAACAAACTATCCAGTCATTTGACTGTTTTTAAAGATAACGGTTATGTAACCATAATATAAGCCGTATTTGATGATATTATGGATCATATTTTGGTCAGAACAAAGATTAATTTTGGTTATGTCACAGTTTCCCATAAAAACTGTCGAATGATTGGAAAGTCTGCTTCAAGTTTTAAAAGTGCTAACGGTTAAGATATTCGACCATTTTTATTGAAAACGGTTGCATAGTTGTAATTTAACTTCTCTGACTTAAACATGAAGAGGATATGGTCAGAATAGAGTTAAATTATGGTTATGTAGCGGTGTTCTATAAGAAAATTCGAATGATTGGACAGTTTTCTGCAAAATCGAATAAACGTAGTAACATTACAATAAACTCATAGTACGGTTCAGTAATCGATATTTAAAAATGTGGTCAAATGACTATAAATATATAATTTTTGGCCACATAACAATACATTTATAGAATGTTTAAAAATATACGTTTATACCTTTGTAATCAATGCATTTATACGTTTATAGCCGATATATAAAAATACGATTAATAACAAAACTTATATATTTTATGGTCGTTTGCTCATAATACGGATAAATTACGGTAATTTTACCGTTTTTTATAAAAATTGTTGAATGGTTGGACATTTTTCTTTAAATTTTTATCCCTTTCTGAGCTAAATTATGAATTCATGAAAATTTTATCTTCTAAAGCATTTTTCGTGAATTGTTTAAACTACATTAGAAGATTTACATAATCATTTAATAACTTTTAGAAGGATTTTAGAGGGATTAAAGGATTTAGAAGGATTAATTAAATTTCAAGTTATAGGGCTTTTGTGCAACATTTATAACGCCACTCAATTTTTTTTATTTTAAATATTTTTCTTAGTATTTCGAATAATTAGGAAACGTACAAATATAATGTTCTTATAATAGAAATATAGAAATATTTCTGAAATGAAAAATCCCCCACCCCAACGCCAAGAAAGCTGAAAAAAATGAAAAGACAAAAGAAATCATCCTTTTAAAAATGTTTTTGTTTTGTGTAGCCAATAACGATTTTGGAACAAGATAAAGTAATGTATCTATAACTCATTGTAAACTGTATTTCAACTAATCGATGTCTCAATGATTAGCGATGAATATTATAACAAGTTATTTTAATGGCACTTATAAGTACCGTCAGTAGATAAAGGGTTAACAGTGAATAACAATACACTGATGATATGGTTAAACAGCCGTTATTTAAATTAGATCAAATTGCTGCTCAGTTTGTGGTCAGTAAAATGGTCTATTTCTTACGGTTAAATTTTTTAAAGTGTTCACTGTTAAAAATCTGAATATATCCAGTCATAGGACTTTTTATAGGTAACGGTTACTTGCTCAAATTATGGAGAGTATTCATTGGCCAGAATAGTGAATGCATAGGCAGGTTACAGCAGATTTTTAACACGCTGTTTAAGGCTTCATAATATGATCATAATATTTTAACACACTGTTAAAAGGCTTCATAATAAGGTCATCATATGTTTAACACATTATAAAAAATATTCAAAATATGGTCAAGAACCGTTATCTATAAAAACGGCTGAATGACAGGAGAATTTGCTGTTGATTTTTAACAGTTCAGTCAAGTGGAACGCTTCATGTTGTGTCCAAGCAATCGTAATCTAAAAAAAAAAAAAAAAAAAAAAAAAAAAAAATGGTTGACATTGTGCTGTACCTTTAGGTAGAATTTATAAGAAATACTACCTATTACATTCTTTTTTAAGTCTGGGGGCACGGCAGTGCCCCTGCCAAGTCGAGAAAGCACAGCCGTAAGCATCCTTTTCTGGAAGCAAATCAGGGTACTTTTGACAGCCCTATATGCCTTCGCTAGAATTTCCCAGGAACTTGAAACTGTGTTTTTCTAAAAGTACTCTTCAAACGGAAGCAAATGGTAAAATTTCCGCATTTCCATCTTTTCTAGTTCAGAAAATATATGAACTCAAAGTTTCGCTTTTTCGACACTGACTGACTGACTCACCGATCATCAAAAATCTAAGGTACATCCTGTAGCCCTAGAAACTTGAAATTTTGTAAGAAGGTAGTATTTGGGATACAAAGAAAGGAAAAATTAAAAAAATTCGAAAATTCGAAAAAAAAAATCGAAAATCTTTTATTTTCCGTAATCGGAACTGTTGCCAATACTGTTGCTCACTGATTATCAACATGATAAAACGCAGTTTGTCAACTAAACCTTCGTTTTTTCAACTATACTAAATCGAGCACGAAATAGCTGGGTTATGAATACAGTAAAATTCGTTTTAATTGACTAGAACAAATAAAGGTACTACTTGATTATCCCGTCGACCGAAAAACTATCGCCAAACTATAAGATTAAACGCTGATAATGGATGATCGTAAATGTCGCATTCACTTGACATTAAACACCATACAAGTGTTTGTTAAGTCATCAAATGATTTTTAATTCGACTTTTTTCTTGTAGTTTCATTAAGGTTTTATTAATTTATTTGTTTTTCGTTATTTAAAATAAAAATACGGCAATTTGTATAATTTGGCGAAATTGATCGACGGGATAATCAAATAGGGCACTTATGTCATATTCGCTCCGTATTGGCGCGATTTTTTTCTGACGCCAATGTCATATACGCAATGTATACTTAACCGGCGCCAAAGTGTCGTTATTTTGCTTGATATGGTAACCCGAATGTTGGTGTTTTCGCAAATCAGCGTCGGAAAAAAAGCGCGCCAATATGGGGCGAATATGACATCTGTGCCTCAAATAGTACCCAAATAAAATTAATTTATTTTACCAAATGTTAATTTAGTGAATTTAAATATTTTATAAACATTCTGCAAATATGCTAACATTTCTTGATAGATAGCAGCTCTTATACTTTTGCTATATTTAGCATCACTACCATATTATTTTAAACATCGCTATAGTTTGATGCAATGTCAATAGACCATGGCGCAAAATTAGCAGCAGTTTTAAAAGCAAGAGAATTTTGCTGTCAAACTTACCTCATATTTACAAAATAGCTCACATTTGTTGCCAAACTATTGACGTAGACGTAGACAACAATTGTTGAAGAATAATAAATTCAATGTTTATAAAACATGGAGAGTGGCACTCAGGATATGACTGACATAATCGCATACGTAAAAAAAAGTTTATTTTTTTTTTAATAGCAATACAAACTCCCCTGCGATGTATAATTTTTTAAAATATGTTTTTTAGGTACTCAAATTATCGATTTGGAATTCAAAATAAAAATTCTACATTCCTCTCTCTCCAGAAAAAATGACATATTAAAAAGAAGTCATTTATTTTTATATTTAAAACTTAAACATTATCCCTTTTGCACCACTATGACGTCATTTTCTCTGACTTTTCACTTTCAACCGTGCTAAGACTACGAGTGGTAGATATGAATATTCAGTTAACAACCGTTAGTGGACTTCCAAGGGAGGCCATTTTTTATCTGTAACCGAAATCCGCAATAAACGATGCCTTTAACATTAATTAAATATGATGGGGAAATGAAACTGTCCGCATTAACCGAAGATACGTCTTAAGATGAGACGCATTAACAAAAATTCCGCTATATTCTCCGCAACTTATTGATGCTTTGCGGATAGTATCTATCAGATTTCTACATTTACTAAAACAAAATAAATATAAAAAAAAAACTACCGAGCTATGCTACTGTGTACTAAAACTATGTCTACTGTGTACTAAAATCATTTAAATAATAAAATTATTACGATTTACTTTAAATTCGAAAGTATGAAGGATTGAAACTTTTGTGTAAAATTTTTTCACGTACTTGTTTCTAAAAATAACTTGATTGTAAGTGTTACATATCGAAAAAAGGAAGAACTGAATTTCAAATTTCGGCGACACATTTTTTTATTGTGTAAAATTTGAATTTCAGATGTCAGTGTGCATCTGCAAAATTGTTGAAAAGACGCGGTAACGAAGGGAAACGCGAAATTGTATGATATTCCAACGAAAGACATTGTTCATCGAAGAAGGTTTGAAAGGAAAAAACTGAAATGTTATATTTTGATCGCAGCGAAGAAAGCCCTCATCGAGTAGTTCTTACATCTGGAGATCGTTCGTATCTGTTTCATCTATATTTCCTTTTCCGTGCTAGGTAACATAGCCTAGTCGTATGATATCAGATGTGCTATAGTTGTGTATGTGGTTGCGCACTGGGATTAGCTGGGATTAGTTTCTTAGGAGGTCACTTTGACGTTCTTCTTCCTCTTCTTAACAGCTGGCAATAATCTATTGTTTTTCCAAATGAATACCTACCACAGAGAGTAATCAACTAAAAATTAGAAGACCTATTGAGGTCAAAAGGGGAAGGCCTAATCGTTCCGAGAAATCACGTTCTCAACAGCTCCAAGAAGCTAGAACTCTCAATCGTCAAAACCATTTTCGAAAACAAAAACACACATTAAAACGTTACAACGATTCACACTCTGAAATGGGAAGACGTAGCTCGCTAAGAAGTCGTGCGCTGTTCTGTTGCCCACCCTGGTATGAATATTGGAGCTTACTGACGAAAAAGGTCTAGAGGTAAGCTGCAGTTTAAAATAAACACTTTAGAAAACATTACGAGAGCTATAACTAAAAAAATGGGAAATAGACTGGAAGCAGACAAAGTTATAAAATGGACTCTGCACAGTAGAATTAACTTTGGAGGACTTTGATTGAACAGCTGATAAATTGAAACAAAAACTAATATAGTTACTAGAAAATTTGAATGAATGGATTTCAAACAGTAGCACACATGCCAATTCGCTTTTCTAGGAAAAGCGGAACATCGAAGCAATCAGGAGCCATAAAGTCTATGAAGATAAAGATAATGTAATTGAAATTGGCGCTACTGGAAAAGCTTTCTTTGGCTTTCTCCTTACAAAAAGAAGTGAAATCCTATCAAAAACATCTCATGTAAAAAAAAACCAAGTCTGCTGACTCTGTGACCGTAAAAGTTCTGAGATCATGTGTAGATCCAAGCTTAGCTCTCTTATTAACTCTGATATTTTAATTCACAAATTACTTCTAGTCTCTACACCTTTAGTAAATGATTATTTTGTGACTTGGCAATGACGCAGCACGAGAATGTAAAGGCTGTTGTTTACATTTTAATATTAACGTTTATTTATAAAGTTTTGCATACAATAGTTTCTATAAGAGCACTGGACACATATGTATTTGTAGCATGGAAATAATTTTACATTACATTGTAAGCCCGGATGCGAAAACTCTCTAATGGTCAAACTTGATGTCCGGAGTTTTGGGTGATTTTCTTCCTATGTAACGTGAATACGAGCCAGACCCCTCTTTTAAAAAGACCCCCAATCGGTGCATCCCTCCTTCAAACTTCTTCTATCCCTCGTGTTCATATTCAGCCTTCATCAAATAATCTAATCCCAATTCAAAACATAAGTAAAGTGTTTACGTAATAACTTTCCTGTGCTGCGTAATTGCCAAGTCACAGAATAATCATTTACTAAAGGTGTACAGACTAGGAGTAATTTGTGAATTAAAATAACAGAGTTAATAAGAGAGCTAAGCTTGACTCTACACATGATCTCAGAACTTTTTACGGTCAAAGTGTCAGGAGACTTGGCTTTTTTTTTACATGAGATGTTTTTGACGGGATTGAAATTTTTAAACCGTTTGTGAAGAACTACGTTTAGATAAACTGGATAACATACAGTGTACTAAATAAACTCAGTACGTTATATTATTTTGTAGCCATTATGCACCTTCAAAATAATATTTTACGAAATTCAAACACAACGAGAAGAAACAAAACATCTTTTTATTTTTTTTCTATTTAAAATTACCCTAATTACTTATTTATCTTGGTAATTTGCTTTCATTTTTTCTTATATAAAGTAAAAAAGAGCAATGTATAATATAGTATAAAACTTATTTGTTGGAAAATCAGGCTTAAATTTTTGCATGGTTTTCGATCACGATATCTTTTGTGGAGAATTCGTCGTAATAGTTTTAGCGTAAAAACAGTCATATATATATATATATATATATGTGTGTGTGTGCAATCAACAGGAAAACTGGGTAAAATAACCTGGTTAAATTTACTAACTCAGATAGCTTTACCGCAGATTATTATAATACAACTTCAACTTCAAACAAGCTATAAAACTCAGCCAAGTATCACAAGTGCTTTTTGATGGCAAGGACAATTCGGTAGAATGCACTTTCACCAAACCAATAATTGAATTTTTTAAAAGAACTATTAATAAACTGAAGTTGTGTGAGTGTCATTAGTGCCTATAATAAACCATAACATAGAATTTAGATTTATAACTTTTTACTAGCACCCTTTTAAATATGCCAGATTTTTAAAGCTACTATCTTTTAAAAAGAATGAGCGGCTAATTACCACAGCTACACCGTAGAATAATATTATAAGGAACTTTCCGGCTGTCTCCGGACTTGTTTCATTACTGCAGCTCAGCAATGAAGTCATTTGCATCCAACGCAGCGAACAAAATCTTCACAAACAACCAAGTAACATAAAATTATGCGATTTATCATAAATTTGAAAATTACAAATAACTCTCCGATTCCACCAATCACATCCACTCCAATGAAACGTGTAGATAAAAAGGAAATTGTTTGATAAAAGTCACGTCCACTTCTTACTGTTTGACATCACAATCTCATTCAAAACAAGATATCGTAATGGAATACCTTTATGCGGCCGAACATGGTCACCAATGTATATGATGATATTTTCTACGAGGATATATTGAAAAATACTTCGTTATGAAAATAGTTAATCTTTTTTTACATAAAATATTAATAATTTCAGTTAGTAGGCTAAATTTAAAAAAAACGTTTTGTTTCCTTTCATACATTTTTTTTTTTCGCATGAACTAAATTGAATTTTTCAAATACTTACAATCGAAATGGAACCTAAAAATGTTATTGTTCACGCAATAATTCGTTCTTTTAAAATTTTGTTGCTTTGGTGTTTTAAATGGAGTAAAATAATTTCCAATATTACAACGAGTACAAGAAACTATAAGAGCATAACCTATACGTATGAACGTACATGCATCCATGTGCATATTTCTGAAGGCGATCTCTGAAAAATTTTTAGTTAAATGATATTAAACTTGAACTGAGAATAATTAAAATTGAATATAAGAAAGAATTACTTTTAAATATTTCCAAAATGCTAGTTAATCTATTTTTACAGGCTAAATATTTTAAAACATATTAACTCAAGTTAAATGTGGAAGAATCCTTAAACAAATAAAACGTCAATTTTAAAATCAAAAATATTTTGTAAAATCATTAATTAGATGTGGTAATTTAAGTCAGATAAATTTCTTTTCGTCAATTATATTCAAAATGACTCTTAATGAATAAAGAAAAGTATGACAATTCCGTTATTATATCTTTGATCATTGATTTTTATTTTTTGACTTCCTGCTTTTTTTTCTTCTCTAAATAATGTCATTTTCAAGTTTCTAATTAGAGAGGTTGTTAAAAGAATAATGTGAAAATTCCTCTTATCATGATTTAAAAAGCCGCATTAAAAGAAAAAAATAATTCAAAACGATGCTTATGTTTTACTTCTTGCATTTAATTTAAATTTCTAGTTTATTTGCAAGTGTTTTTGTACTTGCGTGATCGAGTTCCGATTGAAAAACCCCAGCATAAAGATTTTTTGACTATAACCAACTTTAAGTTTCGATTCCAGATAATGTCTGGTATAGTTTGTTTTAGTTTAAATTTTCATTGTTGTTTACATCAAGAATCTCATTGCTTGAGATCACGTGCAAGTAAAGCAAAGACATCCTTAAGTTAATTTCAAACCAATGGCAACTTTCATTTCAAATTTCTCCTTTGCATTTAAAAATAAATTAAGGATTTATTTAATAGGATATGTGAGGTTCATGTTTAATCGGATGTATTCGCAATATTTTAATTTTGTTGGTAGTTTTTTTAACCTGTTTTGAAAGTGAATATATTCTCAGGAAAAAACAGCTACAATTATCTCTAAAATACAAATATTGTGGCTAGAAACATGTCTCAGAGACCCTACGCCAAAAATAATAATCTAAATAATTTAAAATAAAAATGAGAAATTTGAAAAAAAAAAAAAAGCTTCCATTGGTTTAACATTAGCTTGGAAGTGTCTCGCGGTACCACCATAGTATCTTCATTATAAAAAATATTTTCAATAACCAGTGCTACTCTCTAAATAGTATTTTGTCATAATGCTGTAAGAAAAAGCAAATACTTCAAAAGCCCATTTTTGCATGAAACATTTAGTTTATAGTCTTTTAATTCAACAATATTTTTGTTAAATTTGATTAATATAATTTGACTCAGATGTTTAATATTAAATGGCGATGCTTAATTTATAGTAATTATAATTTTATTATATGAAGTAATTTACTGTCCAAATATAGAACAAAACTACTTATAAATTAATACCGTAAATTTTTTCACACATTCCTCGCACATATATAAGGAAACCACAAATGAGATATGACTGGAATGATCTAAAAAATGGCTGTAGAAGATGTCAAAAAGGGCTTATCAACGTATGCTGATTTTCCTACATTTAGGCCAACTAAATTTTTATAAATAGAGCTGTAAAATGTTTCTTTATTTAAAATTGGTGTTTTGTTTAAAATACCAAAAGATACCTCTAGAGGAGTAATTTAAGCCCTAATATCCGTGTCACCATATAGAATATTAAATAACCATTTTTCTTACGAGATATTACACAGCAATCCCTCCACTTTTTACATAATTTGAGTGCAGTTAATTATTAATTTATTTTATAGGTAGTACGAAAAGGTTCAATAAATGTAAAACATACACAGTTTCCTTTCAAGAGTACACATTGCTAAATGATATCTGAAAAAAGGGAAATCCTATTATTTGAAGAACTTGGAAGAGTTTAAAGTTACGGACATACGGTATATACACAAATTTCTCCGATACAGAATACTGAGAAAACAAATCAGTTATACGAGGGTGTATGAAAAAATTTCTGCGCTGACATAGAAATAATTGGGTAAATTTTATGAAATTGCTATATTATATTAGTTATTTTCTAGATAGTCACCGTGCAAAGTAACACATTCCTTTAAACGCTATTTCAAATAGAGTGGATAGGACGTATTCTAGCATGCGCGATAGTAGACCCAAAGGGTGGCATTTTTCTAACTTTTACCGACATATTTTTGGCCAACCCCCACATGTGACTTATTTTTGAAAAGGCCTGTGACACTTATTCATGCTATGAACGTCCCGAGCCCCTCTCCCCAAATTCATCATCCGGGGGCACTTTCCTAAATTCTGCGGACATCACTCATGTCCCCCGTGCACAAATTTGGGGGGAGGGCTCGGGGTGCATAACATGAATAAGTGGTCAAAGGCCTTCCCAACAACATGTCACATGTGGTGGAGTCGTCAAAACTTGCGCCTGCTGGAATACACCCTCCCACCTCTCTTTGAAATACCGTCTGCAGAAATGTGTTTCTGTGCACGGTGACTATATAGAAAAGGACTAATACAATGTAGCAATTTCATAAATTTCACTCAATTATTTCTATGTGAGAGCAAAAAAATATTGATACACCCTCGTAATGATTCCAAACGTTGCGCATATATCTCTACACATCTAGATATGAAAAGTTTCAATTAATAATAAAATTTTTGATTGTATGAGTAATGCGTAGATATTTATAAGATACATAAATAGTATATTTACAGACATTTAGAAGCAAGTAATGCTACCTTTGAACTATAACATACCCAATATTTATTTTTCACATCAAAACACAAAAATGCTTCATTTGGAATATTGTTTAAATTTAATTTATAGTAACAACCTTCAACTTTTCTAAATTTTAAAAATTTGTACCATTAGTGTTCTTAAAGCCTCCGGGGAAGTAAATATTAAGCTTCTCTTATCATTATGGTTCCAATATTTAATTAGTTTAATCTGTGGAAATTAAAATCCAACAAACATTTTAATAAGTAATTAATGGCTGCTGGTTTAAAATCATATTTTACAAATCTTATTTTCGACATGGGATGCCTATATTATTAATAAAATATATTTTATCAATAAAATTATACAGATCAATAATTCTGAAACAGTAGTAGTTCAAAATAACCTGTTTTCTGAAAAATAATTGTTTTCTGTAGTTGTATTATCTTATACTAAATGTTTCATTATATAGTGAAAGAATTTGTGACGCCGTAAATGTACCAACCAAATTTTATATTTCATTCCGCATCTTGTAAACTAAATGGCGTATAATAAAAAATTCGTTTTAATACATTCAATTTTTTTAAGTCAAAGAATGATGCAATAAATATTTTAATTCAAGGAAAAACTAAACTCAAAGAAAATTATCTAAAAAAAGTAAGAACAAAAGATCTTTTTAAAACACCATCAAGAACATTCAAATGCGCTGGTGTTTTAAGATATTTTGTTCTTATCCATTCACACCAGTTTAAATTATTTTCTGTAAAAAAGTAATAGTTTTTTTAAGTAAAACTTTTCGAAATATTAAATGAACGCATTTTATTTTTTTATAATTTTTCATATAAAATATTCATTATAATAATTTATAGATCCTTTTGATATTTCTTTTTATAATGACAGGTTAATTTATTGTGTTCTATTTTTTCTTCTGTCTAATAGAATTTTAACTTAATGATCTATAACTTGAACTAAAGGGATTCGTGTCTATTAAGTTCATGAAAAATATTTCTTATTAATTTATAGGTCAGTAACATTAACTACAACAGAATATCCTGCCTCAACAATTCATAATTTAATGAAATCAAATGTTCTTGTATTTTCTAATAAAATGCCTCGTGTAAATCTTCAGTTTTGTATCATAATATATATTAATTCACAGAAATAATGTATACAAAAAACCATGAAACACTTTTTTATGGAAAGTGAGCATACAAAATATATTTATATAATCCAGATCAATATGATTCATCATAATTTTATAGCTTATCTACCACGATAAATTATTGGGAGGTAAACAAACATTACTTTTAATTTGCCTTTAGAGATTAGCCTACATATTTATCTTAAGTTAAAAAAGGAGAGAACGTATTTTGCTTTATCTTTTAGCACGCTTGAAACAGTCATGATTTACTTTAATCATAATGAAACAAAATAATACATCACAAATTTTTAAAATATCTAAACAAATTACGTTAAACTAAAAATTTTAAAATTAGAAAGCTATTTTAAAATAAGATATTTAATTTAAAAAACACAATATTTTAATAATAAAAACAATTACAGTACACAAATAAAATAATAAAACTTTATAAAAATCACCATAAAATCAAAACAATACATAGAACATGTTTCGAGCTTGAAAATTAACAGCCAGTGATTAACTGCTGTAAACTCTTTTCCTTTAATGAACAAGATCACAAATGAATGAAAAGGAAAAGGAGGAGATATTACAAAGAGTGCGAAAGATGCGCTAGCAGTAAGGTAAAAACCAATCACAGAGGATCGCATGCAGAATTGAAAAGTTTTGCCATAATGATAGAAAACATTTATAAAAGGGAATAGGAGATAAAGAAAATTAAAATAAATAAAGACGTAAATACAAAAATAAATAAATAAATAATAATAATAATAATAATAATGCTGAATAATAAACAATAATACTAAAAAAGAGAAAGATAAAAAAAAAATAAATTAAGCCATAAAAAATTAAAAGATATAAGATCTTCTTACAATCGTAAAATGGTTTCATTAGATGTTAAATCTCTTTTTACTAGCGTGTTTATTCAAGGGGTAATTGATTGTTTGGAAAGAAGGCTGCGCAAATTTCATTACTCTTCCATTTAGATTGATAAACATCCTGCAATTATTTAGTATTTGTGTCGGACAAATCACCTCCCAGTTTAATAAAGCTTTCTATTCTCAAACTGATGGTTTGCCCATGGGTAATCTACTCTCCCCTGTTTTATGTGAAATTTATATTAATTTTGTTGGAAAAAAGAAAACCTCTTCAGTTTATATAAATTTCCTTCCTTGTTTAGGTATGTTGATGACACTTTTATTTTAATTCTCTCTGACCTGGATCTTTCTACAGCTCATATTCAAAATATTAGAATAATATTTTTTTTTTTTTTTTTTTTTTACAAATTGAAAATATCGTATGGTAATTTAATGCCTTTTAATGCAAATATGCAAATGATATTTTTATTAAGGACTTACTGTTGGTTTTGCTTATTTATTATCTTAAAATTAATATCAATTTTGAAAAGATTAATTGAGAAAAAAATTATTTTGAAAAGTCAAAATATTAGAATATTTATTCAAGTGGTTCAAAATATTAGTATATTTCACATTAATGCTCCTTTAATTATCAACAATTCATAACTGGTGTCATCATTGATTAAATTCAAACGATTTTATTTAAAATAAGTATTCTTTTTGCAGTTTTGTATGCTTTTTCAACTTAAAATGGGTCGTGTGAGTGATATTCCTGAATCCAAGAAACTTTGTATGGTTGATTTGTATAGGCACGATAAAAATAAATGTTATATAGCGAATTATTTATATTGTTTGCTATCAAGCGTTAGTAAGATACTAACACAATATTCAAAAACGTAAAATTTCAAAATAATCACCGAAATGGCGGCCAAAAACCAAAAACCTCTGCTACAGATGACAGGAAACGGAAATGTATAGTTAAGAAAAACCGTTATAAAAGTGTACGATTCTTGCACCGAAAATGGAAAGAAGAAGGAGTTGAAGTTTCTACATCGACAACATTAAGACGTCTCCATAAATTTAAGTTTGAATCTCGTGTACCGAAAATAAAACCTCTCATGACTGCAAAACAAAAGCGTATAAGATTGAATTGGTGTAAATCAAGACGTTTATGGAGCGAAGAAGATTGCAAAAATATATTATTTATTGATGAAGGTATGTTTTGTGTTTCATATGATAATCAAGGTATTCGAGTTTGGAGAATGAAGCAAGAAGCATTTGATAAAGAATGCCTTAAAAGTCCCGTAAAATTTGCTGCTAGTGTCATGGTATGGCGTTGCATGGGTGCAGAAGGACCTGGAAAGTTATGCATCGTCTACGAAAAGGTTAACTCTCAGATATATCAAGAAATTTTGGAATATTACATGATTCCATCATCAGAAGATTTATTTGAAGATGATTTCATCTTTCAGCAAGATTTGGCGTCACCGCATACCTCGGTGTCAACTAAGAATTGTTCTGCCAACGAAACATCAAGGTACTTTCTTGGCCACCAAACTCACCAGAACTTAATCGCATCGAAAACTTATGGTGCATAATGAAGAAAAAACTCCGAGAATATCCTCCTTCAAATAAAACTGAGTTAGTGGCACGTATAAAGTCTATTTAGTCTAATATTGATAGAAATGTTTGTAAACACCTTGTATATAGTATACAATATCGATTGTACGCTGTTATGAAAGCTAAAAGGGAAGCTATAAAACATTAACTACCATTTACTTCATATTCATAAGCTAATATTGTTGCGTAAAATAAAATATTCTAATGTTTTGAACCAATCTAAATTTTATTCTAATATTTTGATGTGTTTCAGAAAGCTGTATACCTAATTTATTGTACTGTATTTTATCTTTTGTAAATGTTAAATTCTTATCTAAACATTCCAGATTTAATTTATAAGATATTTAATTGCATTTACTTAGTATCAAAAATAAATAAACGAAAAATATTTTTTTTTCTTTCTTATTACTTTTTCTCAATTCTTCTAATATTTTGAATATGAGCTGTAATCTCCTTTATCTTGTTAATACTGTTAATCGAGTTATTCAATTTGCTCTCAACGTCGACGAGAATAATTCCTTTTCTTCATGTCTTATTTTCAAAACACCCAGGTTGGTTCTTTACTTCTCTTTTTAGAAAATCTTTCGCTGTATCTCTTCCTCCTCGTACTATTTCAAATCAACAAAAAATGGCGCCCTTTTATACTTTTGTTTTTAGGGAGTTACGCATTTGTTCTGACTCTGCTTCTCTGAACAATGAAATTAATTATCTCAAATCTCTTGTCCTTTCTCGTGGTTGTAATCTTACTTTGATTGATAAAGATCTGAATAATTTTAATTGTCCAAAACGCCTTCAATTTGACTCAAATAGTCCTTCTAATTTTAAATGTATCGTTCTGTCATTTTATTCTCCTCTCTTTTTGAAAATCACTAACATCCTTTCTCGTTTAAATTTCAAAGTTATCTTCAAACCTATCTATAAAATTAAATTATCTACTCTCAAAGGTCACATCCCTAATGAGTACCGGTGGGGCGTTTATTTTATTCATTGTTCTTGTAAATTAGGTTTTATTGGTGAAACTAAGAGAGCATTGAAATTCAGATTAAGCGAGCACCAGAGATATATATCAAATCAAGAAGTTACTAAATCTTATATTTCCTCTCACTGTTGGATTTCCAGTCACTGTTTGAATTTCTCATTGGCCAGAATTATTTCTTCTCCTGTCTCTCCAACTTATTTGGATTTTCACGAAGCTTATTTTATTTTTTAAAATTCTGATAAACATGTGAATGATACCTTATCATCTCCTTTTCTCTCTTCAGCTTGGAAATTATTTTTGTAATTATTTCACTCCTTTGAAGTCCCTTCTCATTTTTATGGCTAAAAAAATTTCTTTTGTCTCTCTCTCTCTTTTATTATTATTATTATTATTTATTTCTCTGTATTATTATTATTTATTTATTTATTCATTTATTTATTTATTTATTTCTCTGTATTGTTATTATTATTTTTTTTATTTATTTACTTCTTTATTTGTTTAATTTTGTTTATTTCATTTTCTCTTTTGTAAATGTTTTCTAGCATTGTGGTAACAATTTCCGATTCTGCATACTAACCTCTGTGATTGGTTTTTATCTTACGGCTAGCGCCACCTTTCGCACTCTTTGTAATCTCTCAATATTTACCTTCTCTGCTCATTTGTGAAATTTTCATCTTACGGACACGTGTTTACAGTAACTGATGTCAGGCTGTTAATGTTTAAGATCGAGAACGCGTCGTAATCATTGTTTTGATTTTATGGTGATTTTTACGAAATTGTATAATTTTAATTGTCAATTATCCACAGTTCTCGGTGCTCTTTTTGCTGAATTACAGTACGCGTTTCGAGATTTATACAAGGCTTTCGTCAGCGAAAATGTAACGTATAATGATTGTTGAGTTAATATTTTCAAATGTCATATTCCTGAACGAGAATTTCTGTAAACAACAGCTTCCGATTTCGATTGATATTTGTACAGATGAAAGTCTTGTGTAAAGCTCAAAACGTCTACTCATTTATTGTTTGATATTCACGTAAACTTTTCACATTTTTTAGTTTCATTAAATGTCTGTTTTTTAGAATATCTTTTTAGTTTTAAAATCTCAATTAATTTACAGATTAAAAAATATTTTGTTAACTTTGATTATTTAAGACATTTTACGATAACTCTTTTCGAAATTAAATGAAATAACCGTTTTTTTTTAAGAATTTCAATAATTAAATTTATAGGAGTTAATCATACATCATTTAAGTAAACTAAATATAGCTGGTGTTTTTCAAAAGTATTTTTTAATGATATGAATTGCATACCACACAAGTTAATAACATATTTAAGGATTAATTTACAATAGACAATATAACTTTCGCGAAGAGCTTAATATAATGAACATGCCTATAGAAAATAAGCTCAGTCATTATTAATATTGCTTCAGTTGCTCTGTTGTCTTCTTCATAATATTTTTCTTATTACTCCTTAATGATGAGTTTCATTTGATAAGGCATCGCTGACTGCCAATATTATATCTAATTTGTTTATTTGGAACTACCTAATTAGAATTAGACGAATATTTGGTATTATGAACTTCATTTGTCTTAACCAAATCATCCATAATTACTATTATTCCATCCATGATGAGTATGGATTCACGCATTATTTTATAATGTCTAATTCAATTTTTTGTTTGATTTTATTTAAATAATTACAATGAAAAATTTTATTTGAAGATTGCCCCATCCTCCCGCGCTAATGGAAACATCCGGGCAATACGGATACATTCGGTATTCCCAATGAAGAAAATAATAGAACCCAACTACTTAAGAAAGTTACTTAACGGATATCTAATTTTACAGCCCGTGATCTCCAGACGAAGAATCAGAATTAAAATTCAAGATCTGAAAATAATGATGTAAAAATCAAACAAAATGACTTAGTTTCAAAAACTGTTCAAGGGGAAGAAAACACTAATCTGCAGTACTTACCGGCTGGCTAGTTTAATTTGTTTGGAAGTCCTTGAGATCTACAGTTGTAAACTATAAGATACAGTTCTACTTTTTTTAATTACATTAACTGCCAACAGTGTCGTTTTCAGAGCCCTTTACCACAATATCTAAAGTAGCTAGATATTATGAAACTTTTAATATGTCGTTGAAAAAATCGTCTGATTCTCTCCCATAACTTCAGAGGAGTCTAATATAATTATTGTCTTTTTTTGTTTGTGTGTTTGTTTTTTTAATATTACATGCTTAAGAAAAAACACAGTAATTAATCAATACGCTAATATCATAAGTCTACTAGTGCTCATTCTGATATAAACATACCAGAAAGTTTAAAATATATAACTGATAATTTTCGGTAAAGCACATAATCAACCGAAAAGGGGAACTTGCTTTAGATGATGCAATGACAGAAATTATGCAGTTTAGAGATTAAATACACAGTATTTGTATCCTCTACATTAAAAATCGGAACATATTTATGTACTATCAGATACTATTGAAAAGAGTTGAAAAAAGTTCATTGAAGAAATATATTTATTATAATGTGCAAAACTGTTATAAATGCATTTTGAGACAATACACAAAATTAACGTAGGTGAGAGAATATATCAATGCTCATTATGACATTGTTTAATTGTCGCATTTAAAACATACATTTATTCAGAAAACTAGAGTTGTAATCCATTTATTCACCCCAGAATATGTTTGGGCTGTACAAACCAAAAAACGATTTTAGATCATTTATTAATTAACAATATAATTTACCGATAATTTTACAGAAACTTATTTATTTTCTATAATATGAGATGATAATATGAAATTGACCCCATTTTACTTAACAACGCTCAATTAAATTCTCCATAAATCTGCATGCAACTGATAGTACATACTGGGCCAACAACTATTTGGTTGTGCCCTTCTCGTAATTTTAAAAATTTCACACAAAGCAAAGTTATTCCGTTGAAAATTTTAGTAAAATTAATTAACTATTTTTTAAATCATGGTTCGTTACTGGGTAATATTCCCCGTTATTTTGAAATAGCAATATGTGTTGTAATGTTTCCATCATGTCATATAATAAATTGTTTTTCGTAGTGTTTTCTACCACCCTTTTAAACTTTATTTTTCGAGTAAAACTGTAAATAAAAAAAAACGAGCGATTTCAATGATTATGTTTTTAAACCAAAATTATTTAAGCATGTATTCTTCTCTTTTTATAATCTTTATAATAAGAAATATATTAGACACCAACCTTGGTTTATTTAGAAGAAGATATCACTTCTCTGGTAAAAAAAAATCAAATTTCGATGTTTCCGATTTTATTAAAATTATCTAAAATCTTTACATTTTCCGAAATATATCACTATGTCTGCGTGTATTGCAAACTATTAATTACTTAACCTACTGAGAACACCGATAATTATCATTCTACAGATTTCCTGAAAAGCGAACTAATAAAACTCTTGTAATTCTGCTTGCTACTTTAATAACAAAACGGCAGAACTTATCCTTTAATTGCAACTGAAAACTTTTAATAAATTATTTCCCTGCAATTTTTGAGGTATTATAAAGTACATGTTGAATAGTAACACAAAGGATACATATGCGTTATTCACAACTGTTAGAAAAATCGCGTATTGTACTCGAGAATATTCAATTGCTGAATTGTTTCGGAAGAAGAACTTCGCATAACAGAAATTTAAAAAGCCGTTTAGATTTGTATTATTCTTAAAAGCGCCAAAAGCATATTTTAAACACTATATAATTTTTAGAAATTTTATTTAGATTTTTTAGAAAAGCAAGCAAAAATGTGTTTGTCTAAATGCAGCAAGATGATTAGTTTTCCGTGCTACATAAATTATACATTTAAGATAAGTTTTATAAAATTCGTCACTAAGAGAACTTCTTTGTGTATGTGGTATAAAATTATAATATAAAAATATTTTACTGTTAAACATATATTTCTGTGTGTATCGGTTTTTATCACTGATTCTGCTTGTTATGTCACTATTCATCGGATAACGACACAAATATTTCATATCGACAAGATTATTCAGTACCTGTATTGGGAGTGAACTTTTAAACTCTGCATTTAATACATATTGTAAAACAATTCCCATACGAAAACTGTAATTATATCTGTGATAACTGCAGGGAAACTACCGATAATCATTATTATTGATAACGGTGACTTGGAATATTAAAAGCGTATTCTGTGGTCAGTATATGGATAAATGTATGGTTACTTTTCATATTACGGATTCCAGGTAGCGGCAACAACAGCGCGGTTGTTGGAGACTTATGTCCAGGAAAAACAGCGGCCGTGACGAATGGTAGTGTATAAGTTCGGAGACCGGCGACTCAGGAAACTCGACCCTGAGGAATCATTACCTAGCGAGGCGGTGTCTAAGCCATCAGGAAGAGATTTTGCCCAACTCTTCCGGTGTAGCGAGCCGTATTTCTGTCGTGACCATTCGAACTGACTGTAATATATAGCAGGGGTGAAGTGCGCGTCGGAGCGGTGTCTTGGGGAAACCCAGTCGGGATGGCGTATGTTCGAAGGGTTTCGTGTCCGGAAAGTAGTGTCTCCGAGTTAACAAACTAGGGCGCGTCCACCTCCAGAATGTCTCGAATAAACTCGATATGGCAGGTGGGTAAACGAGAGCTTGGCCGAGGAAAGTATGGCTGACCCATCCTGTTTAGGAAGAAGACTGTACGGGCTACCTGACGTGTGCTGGCTGTCGATGTATTCCCATGTACAGTCCGGAGATTACGTTTCCTTGCAACGTGCAGCTGGAAAGTTTATCGCTGGAGTATCCTTGCGTGGACATCCCTCCGTATACTACTCCGGAGCTTGGGTGAGGTTTTCAGGTAAATTCCTCTCATTGCGTAGATGAAAGCGGATGGTTACTCTGACGACAGATAAAAGAACGGATAAATAGGCGGTCAACAAATTGTCCGACAGGACAGATCACTTTGCTTTGTTTTTCTACGTGACATCCGGGAATGCAGCTCACCATGGTATGCACGACGCTGGGAGACTATTTTCCTACTTTTATATTTTATCCTTTTATTCATTAACACTTATGTTTCTGTTGCCCATCCGCCGGCTTCAATCACAGAGTTAGCCTGTTCATAGGAGATCCTCAGCTCCGGCTGACTGTAAAGCAAGATTTTGGAGAAGTGTCCTACACCAATACCGGAAGCGGTTCTCTCCTGTGAGGTTACGGATAAGGTGTCCATAATGTGATGTCCCTTGCTGCAGGACCGGAACTGTCCTGTTCCCTCTTCAGGAATGAAGTTGTGTTTTGTCGCATCGTCGGACCTTCGTTAGACATAGTGTGATATCCAGTATTGGATGAGAACACTTAATCACCCTACAATGGGTGCAAGCACATGGAGGTGCGCCCGAATGAACCTGGAGTAGCGCAGGAAGATGACCGAGAGCCTGACTCACGAGAGCGAGGGCACTGTCGAGGGGGGCCTTTCAGTTTTGAGAGAAGGCTAAAGCGGGTCTCTGACGGTTTCGGGTTGCGATTGGTTCCCACGTGCTATCTGGAGAAAACGTTTCGAGGCACGTGCGCCTGAATATTCTGTCATTGGTGTAGCATCTACGGACATCCATTTCCCACACCTTTGACATCCGTGACCGCAGCTAGACGCGCTGCCCCTCCCATGGATGAAAGAATGTGGTTTCCCTAGCGTCAGATGAACGAACGGGAAACAGACGGTACCGCAGGGCCCTGTCGCGGCTGCAAAGGTACTGCGAAATAACATAAAATTTTCAACTCCTCGTAGGCGGGGGATTTCTAAAATCGCTGATATATATGTTTAATAACTTTTCAGTAGAATTAGTTCATGAAATTTTACGCACTCACCAAAAGGGCTGCTAAGATATGCCAAATGTTTTAAATTTTTTGAGCCCCCTTTAACCACTTTCGGGGGTATTTTGTAAAATCGCTGAAATACATGTTTAATTATTTTTTAAGTAGATTTAGTTTCTGGAATTTCACGTTCCTACCTAAAACGGCTGAGGAGATATGATAAACGTTCTAAAATTTCCGTTATCTTTAAATTGTTTAAATATACTTTAATAGTGTAAAATCTCAAAATAATTGTTAATATTTTTTTTTATGCCAGCATGAGTAACAAGATAAGGTACTCTAAAGTTTGAAAAACAACTATTTAAGACAAGTGAGATATATATAATATATTAGTATGCAGTACAATATATGCAATGCATTATATTAGTATAAATGAATGAACTGAAAATTCTCTATGAAACAACACCAAAAATTTTTAAAAAATGCTTTGCTGAGAAGCGTACCTAAAACTTCATTTATTAAACTAGTAAACATGCCAAAAAGTTTTGGAATCATATAAGAAGAAACATTAAATGACTAGTTTTCCATCAGAAAAACAGTTATTAACAGAAATACCCCTGAATGACTGGTCTGTTTGCTGCAGGAAACTACTGTTAAAATTATGGTATTTATAGTTATTGTTTTTCTACGGCACGATTTATTAAATGTCGTAAAAAATGCTTGTTTCAAAATCCTTTTTTTTTTTTTGCCTTCATTAAATTATGAGATATAGGGTATATACATTGTAATGTAATACCTAAAACTTAAAGAAAAATGTGTTGACAAAATGTGCAGGCAATATAATAAAATTTTGCTTAAACAATTCACATATTTATTATGGTAAAAGTAGATATTTTTCCTTTTTCAATTAAATTCATTAGCTAGAAATACAAGCATACAAGATCTTAAGATATTTATGTTAGTAATGTTATAACGTGTAACTTAAAATTCTTATTTTCAATATAATTAGCTGTAATTTAACCTTTGCAAAATAGATGTAAAGTTCACACCAGAGGTAATTTGCCAATCGTGTCTGAAAACCTGTGACATACAGTAGTGGTAAAAATTGTGGACATTTTATGAAATTTTCATGCTTTATAACTTTGTGTGCTTGAAGAATATAAGAAATTTCATTCAAATATAAATGTTTATATATCAAATTCAATGAAATGTAATGTAGAATGTAATAAAAAAAATAATTAAAATATCTGCAATACAAAAAAGTCACGCTTACAAAAAATAAGATTTATCTTAGATTTCATTGTATTTTAAAGTTACATTTACACATTTAATATTTAGTAGGATAACCTTTATTTTTTATTACAGCATCATAGCATGTTATTATTGAGATAACTAGTGCTTGAAGTTCATCCTTTTAATCACACGATGCCAAGAATAAACTGTAGCTTCAATAAGTTGCGTTTTAATAGATGGGCGCCTTTTTGTACAACGATTTTCAAACGTCACCACAAATTTTCTGTAGGATTCCGATCAGGGCTATTTCTTGGCCAGGGGAATGATTGTATGCTTTTATTTAAACCATTCTTGCATAATTTTGCCGTATGGCATGGAGCTGAATACTGCTGAAAGATATATGGTGCGTTATTGGGGAAGAGATCCCTGATGAAATGTATCAATTTTGGTTCCAGGATAGTTTCGATAATTTTTTTTTTTAATTCAGAATGCTATCAATCACTTGAATGCGGCCCACAGCATCTGCAGACATACAGGCCCAAATTATGACATTTGTTGGGTTCTTTGTAGTTGCTTCAATGCAATCAAGATGCAGATCTCCCCCTACATTACGTCTTACATATTTTCGCCCATCTCTACCAAAGAGCGATATTTTACTCTCATCGTTCCAGATTATTTGATTCCATGGATTTTCTGAGCAATTAATGTGTTCTTTCGGCCACTAAATTCGTTTATTGCCTTGCTAAATATTTAAAGAAGGTTTTTTCTTCCGAATTCTACCTTTCAGTCCAAAACCTGCTAATCTTCTCCTTATTGTTCTTAAATTAACTGCAATAGACATTGCATTAATTTCACATTTAACAGCATCTCTTGAAATACTTCTAAGTTTAAGGCATATCATTTTTATCTTTCGATTGTCAGAAACACTTGTTCGGTTTTTTTTTCGGCTTGATCTTCCCTTATTTATCACTAATTTAGTTTTTTCATAACGTAAGCACAACTTTCTTACGCCAGATAAAGTACTGATCCACCAACCTGTCTTTTAATTTCAGCATAGGAGAGACCATTTACTCTCAATATGACAATTCTGCTTCTTTTTGTAGGTGCCCAATCAATGCTTGTTTTTTGAAGCCATTGCATTAAATTATTTTCATTAAGAAAAAATAGAAATATTAAAAAAAATCTTTTTTCTATTTAGTTAGACTTGTATTCACCCTTGTGCAAAATTCGTTCCAGCAAAATATCGCATTTTCAAATCAAAACATTCTACAATTAATTACTGACATCTGATTGGTTCTTAGAACAGTCATTGTGATTGACTAATAAGCTTTTATTACAATAGACTTCAGCATTCATGACTAATTGTGTTTGTATTTTAGACTAAAGTAAGTAACTTTTTGTAAGTCAGATGTTTTAATTCTGCTTTTTTTAATGAAATTTTACATTAAATGTCCTTGAATTTGATGTATAAATATTTGTATTTAGGGAAAAAATAATATTTTCTATAAACACACAAATGTATAAAACATGAACGTTTCAAAAAATGTCCACAATTTTGGCCACCATTTTGGGTATCAGATGGATAAAAAAACACAAAAATTCCAGTACGTTTTTAATGAATGACTCGTTTTATACATCTTATATACGAGACACTACACACTTTGCATTTGTATAGGATAAACATAAATTAGTTGTGGAAAAAGATAGGTTTATTATGCATAGTTACATATCCAGACATGAGAATACACATTATCATAAGAAACATACAGAGTTATTTACAAAAGTTCAATATGGCAACTCTTTAATATTCTGCAAATGTAAAATTGTGAAATCAATTCATGCAGCATATTTGAGAGCTTATTCACGTTGATAAAATCAAATGGATTGCAGATTAGTATTTGCAGTATTAGATGTTGTTCACTATGATCTTGGAATAAAAGCACTGATATAAATCTCAAATTGAAACCCCAGTTCTACGACATCACAGCTCTTTAAAACTTGTGATAAAATACTAATAAGCTGTTATTGAAGTGATATTTTACATTTCATATTTCGCAAATTTTTCAGTTACGAAATAGTCAAAGTATTTGGTGTCCACATTTTATAAAACTATATGAATTACACAAAACTATATCACATATCTTATAAAAATATAGCTTAATATAAAATACATATCTTATAAAACTATATCAATTCACTGATTCAAGTAACTCTGCAAATTTGAGATATTCATAAGAATATAACTGAAATTTTAATGTTTAAGAAAGTTACTAATTTGCTTGTACACAACTTGCCACAAAACATGCTTAACTCATACAGAATTTAAACCAATGAATTATATTTTATAATATTTATTTATTTTTGTAATTCGGCTACATTCTTTAGAGTAATATTACATAAATAAAGCAAGATATTCAAGTTGGACTGTTATTCAAAGACGAGTTTGTCATTAAAATTTATTGGCCTGATTATACAGTATTTGATTTGTTGAAAATGAAGTCGTTTGGTGAAAACTATTCCAAATTTATAAATGCGAATATTATATTTCTTTAGAGGTATCTTAAGAGTTTGGATTCCAAATAATTAAAAAAAAAAACGGTTATACCTCAAGCATATATCATGAAACACTTTCCAACTATTTTAAAATGTTGTAATGGAACGTCATCATTTTATAAAGTAGAACATATATTTAGTACACATCATAGAATAAACTTATATTTAAAAAACATATTTTCAGAAATAGCAACCCATAAACTGCAACTTGTCTAGATTTTTGCGTTGCCCTGTATATGCATTTATTTACATTCGATTAAAATTACTTATTATTGTGAAGATAAATTTTCTGGAAAATGCATTCCTCAATTAAAAAGCATCCTTAAAAATTCCTGCTTCAACACGATCCCTCTACTTTTGCGTAGCCCTGCATACGATCTATATTAGCGGTTGCCCACATTCCGCATGTCATATACCAATAAATTTACAATTTTAAATTCTACCATTAATATCAATTTTTGAAAAATATAAAAGATCGAAGAACTTCCGTTTGATTAGTATTAAATACATCTCTTTAATACATCAAAACTTTACGATATTTAATCAAAAAATAAATTTTCATAGGCGAAACCTACAGTATCTTGGTCGTGCACCATTAACCGACTCATGGTAGTTCTCCAATTAAGGATCCCACCACGTCATGCGAAGACAGTCGCGAGCTAATGCTAAACATATGGGGAAGTTTTTTTTTTTTTTTTGCCAATATCTAGTTTGCATTTCGGCACTTTTTTTTTTTTTTGTATAGAACAGCTGAGCTTGATCCCATCACTTACTCTTTTTTTACTTTTTGATATTTTTAGCAGTTCCTTTTTTATAACACTGTTGTCGAAATCGGTTCTGAAAGTGAAAGCTATATCACATTTAGCTTTAGTATCACAGTTAGCTTTATAAAAATTAGCTACGAGCAAAATCAAAAAACTAAAAAGGGGTTACTGTAGGGATTAACCTCTGCTGTCCAATAGTGTATAAATATATAAAATGTATAATAAAGAAATATATTTTAAAATGTCGAAATTCTAACGAGATATTTGCAAAGAACCACTCCAGAGGTTTAGCATTAACTCGCGATTGTCTTCGCCTGACGGGACAGGAGCATTAAGCCGACGTCTTGGTTGCTTATTTTTTACGATTTTTTTTAACTCTCGTCTAGCCCTCGTATTTTATTATAAAAAAATCATAAATGCTCATACGCAGTACTGTAACCGATTCTTTTTTTTCTATGCGTGAGTGAATAATACGTACTTTGAGCGTTATATTTTATAGAAAGCATGATATTTTGCACCTCATAAATTCATATTATTTATTTTATTCTTCAAAAACTACAAATATTAAAATACGCCTTAAACGATTTTTTTCCGTATACCGTAATTGAGTAAAATTATTTTGAGTGTCCTTGTAAACGAATTATAAGTGCAACGCATTCCATTTTCAATAATGAACATGCTATAGTGAACATCAATAAGATATATCCATAATATGGTATCCCGACTATCATTACAAGGGTCAGAGCAGAGCAGACATCAGCCGATAGATATGCTAGCCGAAGTTATATACACTTTTTAACTTGTTCGAAAGTATAAAAAATGCGTTGTTAAAGAAAATATGACGAACTCTTGTGAACTACTTTGAATATATTAATATGCGATTCTATATAGCGTCCAGTTATGCGAGGAATAAAAGTATTTTTTGTGAAAACTTTATATTCACAACTAATTGAAGAAAGGTACATATTTGTCGAGAGCAAAGTAAACACATTATACGACAGCCGCCAATAATTTATCATTCTTAAAATTATTTGTAATATTCCTCAATCGTAGTAGAATATATCTGAACTAAAAATATCCTTTGGAAAGTAATAAATTAACTTTATATAGTGAATACACTTTTATCTGTGAAAAATAGTAAAACTGATAATTTGGCAGATCGAAAAAGTTAAACAGGAAACAGATTCTTAGATTTTTTTTTTATTATTATTTGCTTTTGGGTTATTTATAAAGCGGAAATCAAATCTAATTTCAACGTTCTATTCTTCGATTCTCTGTTGATTCTTAATTTGAGAGTAACAAAATATGTTTTTGAAAATTTATAGCTACATATTTTCATGTGTGTGATACTGGTGGAGTATAAAGAATTTTTTTGCGTGCCTGCACTAATTAATCACCATTATAATTATCTATTTTTATAATGCGCTAGTGACGATACGGGATCGGGCTCATCCTCGGAAAATAAGCATATCGAACCCATGTTAGGCTTCAACATTCCATAAATCAGGGAATTGTTTGACTTATAATAATCTATGTTGTATCATATCAATTCTTCTTCATTTTCTCTAAAACCTTCAAAAACTGTACCATTATAATGTTTTAAGTTCTGAATTAAAAATAACAAGCTGTCAACAACAGATTGCCGATATCAATGAACACTGTTGCCATTTTTTATATAAAAGTTTAATGAATAAATGTTACCAGAAAATGTATATACTTTGATAGAAGTTTTTTGCTATGAACTTAAATTTAAAAAGAAAAAAACTAGTCATATACCTTTGTCATCGTGCTTGTTTTCGTTCATATTTATTGATCATGCGGATTTTTTTTTAATCTTAGAAAAAACATAATAAAATACGCAATGACATTTAATGCTGCCATCTATAATCAAATTTTGAAACTACGCTCAAATCCTGGGATACTCAAGATGGGAGCACTAGCGCCGCGATCCCAGTACGATTTTGGGATACAAGTCCTGTCATGAAAAGCCTATCTTCAATGTTCTCCTCCTTATTCTATTTTCGAGACCTAGACTTCTGAACATTTTTTTGAAACTTTATTTAAACTTTCCGTCATTTTTGAGACGTTATATACTTGTTTATAATATTCTTTACTCATGGTACAATATAGCTGAACTAAAAAAAAATCCACCGAAAAATGACAAAATATCTTTATTGTATATATATATATATTTTTTTTTTTTACATCTCAGAAAACCAATAAAACTGTTTTCTGGCAGATCAAAAAAGTATAATAGGAAATAAAATCTTTGAATCCATTTTATTTGTATTTGTGTTATCTGGGAAAAGGGAAAACAAAACTAACTTGGAATTCCTCAATAAAACGAAAAAAGAATTAAAACATAAAGTGCTTTTTTAACTGCTTCATAAAACGCGGAATTTATGGAGTTTCATCAAACATTAAACTAAAGGGCATTTTGAGTATTCTTAAGTGACCTATTTCTTGAAAGATTCTTTCAGACTATATCATGAGTACTTTTTATATTTAATATTATATATTTGATTTGTTTTCGTAAAATCTATTTTATTAGTTTAGAGATTTTAGTATTGATTACGTATAGCATATCTTTGAGTAATGTATAACCTCTTCAATTCCGAAGCTAATATAATAATACAAATACTTATTCATTGGTTTTTTCCAAACAAAATGTCATCGTAAATGGCATAAAAAATATCGTTTCTGAAATTGATCCTTTAGGCGTTTAGAAATATGGGTTAAAAAATATGGATGTAAAACTACAAAGCTCTTAAAAACATCAATTTATTAACCATAAAATAAATTAAAGCAATCAAACAGCTTTAAACAAATAATCTACAAATCCTCAAAAATATTTATTGAAAAAGTTTTAAGTTCTATACTTATGAAAATTTCCCACTTTCTTGTGCTACTGCCTTTTGGGCATTTTTAGGCATTTTGCAAACTCAGATAAAAATAACATTTATTTTATGTGGGAATCAGCATAGATGCTGCCATATATCCGTTTGCTTTGAACGCAAAGAAAAAAAAAAAAAAAAAAAAAAAAAAAAAACGTTCAGCTATTAAAAAAAGATGTGAAAATGTGAAAAAAAAAAAAAATCGGACATTTTTGTTTTTATAAAGAAAAGAACAGAGCTTCCCGTATGAGGACCAAGGGACCGAAGAGGCTGGAACACTAATAATAACACTAGTCGACAGCCATTTTGTATCAGATTTGTAATGAAAAAAACTTTTGTGTATTGTTCTATATAGAACTCAAATCTGCTGTCAGAAATTTTCTATCTCGTAAAGGTTTAGCAAAATTTTAGAATTATATTTCTACATACATGGTTAAATAGTTGGTGAAGCGTAAATTATAATTTGTATTTTATTGTCAAAAAATAGGGAAATGAATGACAGGTGTAGATTAAAATCTTTATATGAATGCATTCTGTTGTACAAATAACTATCAAAACATCAAGCACTGTCTTATAAAAAGACTGCATACAGATTCTGAAAAAAAAAAGAAATTGTTAATATTAACATTATGATTTTTTAACCACAGTTTCGTGCTCATATTAGTTCATAGTTTGTGTTAAGTAATAAAGAAAACATTTTTACTCATGAATATTATTTTTTTTTGTGTGTGTTTTAAACAGTCAATTTTTGTTAAATAATTTCCTTTTGCCTTTATGTAACTGTCCTGCATCTGATAAATGTGACGTGATCGATAGAATCAGATTATTCCACTGAATTCAGTACTCTAAATGTAGTTTAACGTACCCATTTACGAGCCATAGGCAGAACAATTGTTAAAAATTTTTGACTGGTGAATTAGAATCGCAATATTGATTTGCTGCTTTATTGAGCATTTGAATATTTATTGTATCATAACTGTATTAAATACTGTCATATTACTATATTTTAACTAAATGAAAAAAAAGATTCATTATGTGATTTTATTTTGACAGTTTCTTGGGGTTTTTTTCATTTTGATCTGACACACATTTTCTATTTATGAACCTCGCCATGGAACGTTTTGAATTTCTTAAAATATATCTAAATTTTGAGGACACACTAAAAACATAACACTATATGGAAGTTTTCAAAATAGTTCCTTTTTTATGTCAAAGAAAACATAAGATATCATATTGTCAAGCAATTTTATTAGTTAGTTTAGAAGCCGAAAAATGATGTAAGGATATATAAAAAAAATTCTCCCTTTGAAGGCCGAAATTTATTTATCGTGAAATTATAAAAAAATGCGTTGAATTTAAACGCATAATTTGAAATATAATTAATGAGCAAGCATGGACTTAGACAGCTTTCCTTAACGAAAAATGACTTTTTGTGCAAAAATGAGCATACATTTATTAAGAAAAGTGCTGTCAAAGCACTTTTTAAAACTCATGATGGATTATTAATAACACTATTAGTTATAAGAAAAAAAGAACACAAGTTTTCCATCACATACTTATTAAAAAGAAAAAGAACAAGATGATAAGATAATATATAACCTGTCGTTTTTCTTGAAAAGATAAATTTAGATATTTCGAAAGAATTTATAAGCAAACATTATATTGAGATCAGTTACAAATTAATTCCAAATTTACAGTAGATATACGAATGCACATTTCATTAATTTTATAAATATAAGAAACTTTAATGAAATAATAATTGACAACGTATTCAGTTTTCAATATTTATTTATTAAAAATCTTGCGAAATTAATAACAGCAGAAATGTGTGTGATAAAATAATAGAGGAAAAAGTATAAATATGGGCACCCTCTTTTGTTTTTGATTTAAAGTGACTTTCATTTAAAATTTTTTTATATATTTGAGCTTCATCAATAACTATAACAAGTTTACTAAATGAGATGATGCAAAACAAATATTAATATCAATTATTTCAATTCAAAAAAAAGAAGATTTACAAAAAGCTTTGAAAAAAGCACCAGAAAAAAATGGGTTGCAAATATTGGCCCTCTCCAAAAAAGGTCATAAAAACTAGTTTAAAATGCTTTAAAATAGTAAAAAACAATACAAACTCATAGGGAATTTATTTATTGCAGAAAAAATATATTTTCAGAAATCAAAAACATAACTGACTCTTTCAGCCCGGCACAATCTAAGTGTGCTTACATTTGGCACATTGCGCATTTAACCCACACTTCTCTGCGAGTGTCTTTTCATCACAAAAGATGCAAGTTTCATCACTCGAGACTGATTTTTCCCCATCGTTGATATCCAGGTTCATATCATCATCATTGTTCACAAGGGGAGGGTCAGTGATGAGTCAGAGGATAAGTCGTATCTTTTGTAGGCCTATTTTTGTTTGAAGGCCTTCGGCCTTCCTACCCCTGCTCCCTGACCTGTCTCTTACTCCGGGAAAACTGAAGGATGTCTTCTTCAGAGCACTTTTGTCAAGCGACATAGTCAACTGATCTTTGCATAGTGATCCAGTGATGACGGTGAACCTTGCTGCTTTGCGTCAACGAGTAGTGGTTCTCTTCTTCATTTTGGGGACAGGATATATGTCAACCGAAGACACTACATTTAAAGTTCCCGGGGAACATTGCTGTGTTTCAGCAGCCTCATCAATTAGCGTAGCTAGAGTTAAATGCGCTTGTATATAAAGATAATTCGAAAAAGGTGGGCCCATATTTACACCAAGAAAGGGTGCCCATATTTACACCAACCCCAACTAAGAAGGATGGGCACCTTCACATGTAACATAAAGATGTGCATGACTAAAGACGTGCTTCTAAAAGTAGCTTAGGATCTCCGCTTTCCTAGTGTCACTCTGATATTATTTTAACCTAAATATAAGGACATGAAAAGAAAGCGATTACAGATACCTGTCAAAAGTTTGGAATTCCGAACAAACATCAATTCGCACAATAACTCAAGCTGCATTCACACTATTTAAAAGATGGTTCCAACTGCTCTCTATTATCTTATATTAACAACTGGCATCATATACAATCCTGGTCCCCAGTCTTCAGCAGCTCCAATGGCCACTTTGGGAGGGGTGCACCTGTGCCCGTTTTTACACCTTTTCCTCTATAAATTGTTCGTGTGCCAGTTTTTACATCTTTTTTTTCTATAAATTGTTCGTGGAATTATTAGATATATTTATAAATTTGTTGCATATTTTAGTTCCTCTCTCTTATTCTCTAATATTCAAAATTTGTTTCAATTTGGGTTAACTGTTTTAAAAATATGAATTACAACTTACAAGTATACATTAAAGTTTAAGTTTAAAGTTGTACTTACAAGCTAATTTTAGCTATTTCTTTCACGTTATTATTATTTTTATTTCATATTATCTTGAAATTAAAAGTTAATTTTTGTCGGAATAATAATGAATGGGAGTTTTCTTCGATAAAAAAAAAATAAATTATAATAAATATCATTTGTTTATCTTGGAAAGCATTGCAATTGACTATCGCGTTATGACATAACATCATTTCTTTTTTCTGTATATTGTTGCGAACTGTTCTTTACGAATTTTACAACTATGTGTATTCTGTAAGGAACTTTTATTCTCAAATGATTAAACAGATTAATTTTTAGTGGTAATAAAAACTATAATGCATTGTTTTTTTAGGTAGATTTTGTATGAAATACTACCTATTGGCGTCATTCCTATGTTAGAATTTCTGAAAACATTTTGCAGATCTGCAATGATCATGACTCCTAGAACCCAAAACCACCATCAGTAAAAAACTTTATCTATCTATCTATCTATCTATATCTATATATATATATATATATATATATCAATCACTTTCTTCTGGAAACAATAATTTCCACAATTCTGCACAAACCTTTTCCAAACTACTGATACATAAAATCAACGGGCATAAAATCTCGGTCAAGTTCGGGAATGGGCAAAATCGGACCAAGGGGATGGAAATAGGGAGGGGTTTTGCGAAAACAGAAAAACCTCCATAATTCTTAATTTTTGTACATATCAAATCGGTTTACAGTTTTCATTACTTCTAAACATAGGTCCAAAAATTTATGTATCACAGATTTTGGATAAAATTAAAAATGGGCTCAAGGGCAGCAAAAAATAGGGTTTTTGGGAGAAAAAAAATTCCTAACTTCGTCAATTCTCAAGATATCAAATCCAATTAATTTTATTATACATCTCATTAATATTACCTACAACTTTTGTATTCACAAGTTTTTGATAGGACCAATTCCTACCGCAAAAACAAATTAAAAACGAAAACAAAAAAAGGGGGGTGAAGAAGAAAATTTTCTATAACTCCGTCAATTCGCAAGATATAAAATGCGCATGAATTTATCATATATCTTCTTAATATTGTCTTAAACATTTATATAGACAAGTTTTTGATAGCACCAATTCTTACAGCAAAAACAAATTAAAAATACATAGCGGTTGAAGAAATAAATCATCTTATTAAAAATGTATTCAAATCCAAACTGCTTATTTTCTTACACATTTTTAAATTATATTTCTCCTCTCAAACGCGTCCAATTGATAGATTCTTTTCTTCAGAAACTCTATAATGTGCCATAATGATCGATGTTTTGATAGCGGCAGAATATATTTCAAAAAATGATGTCAAAGTGAGCATTTTGAACAGAATTTCCCAAAGCTATTGTATTAAAAACGAAAAATATTGCCCTACTGAGAAAATAATTGTTTATTAATCAAGTTTCAATTAATTGAAAGAAAAATAAAAACACATGTTGCTCATAAATCTTTTCAAAAATCACGTCAGCAAGTTTCGTATTTTTTCTATTAAAAATGAATATGAAAATGTGCCAGAAAATTTCGAGTTGTTGAGCATGGAAAAGTTTTTTTTTTTTTTTTTTTTAATACCGCCTTAACATGATTATGATAAAACCAGCCATTATATAAAAATGAACTAAAAATTCTTCAAAAGCGGCCAGATAAAACTGTTAAAGTGGATTTAAATGTAATCATGATTTAGTTTTTGTTGGTGCAATTAATATACTTAACTTCGAAATCTACCTCCGCCTGTAGGCCGGGCCGTCAGGGAATTTTTTAAAATTGTACAGAGGTTTCTCGTTCATGATTATACTTCATAGTACTGTCCTATATGTGGTCGGGTTAGCCGCTCTTACCCGTACTTGACCTGACCCGCGGTTCTGGTCGGGTAAGCGCTGTATTTTTCCGTTTCGGTTCGAGTTCGGAGTGGGTTGACTTCTTTTTTTTTTTGCTGCGGTTCAGGTTCGGGTCGGGTTGACTCCTACTTTTTTTCTGCGGTTCGGGTTTGGGTCGAGTTAACTTCTAATTTTATGTTGTGGCACAGATTTAGGTAGGATTTATTTTGGGGGGGATGCGGGTCGGTTTTGGGGTTGGGTTTTGACTCTAGCGGATCGGGTTCGGGTGTACTCGATTTTTCAAAAGCATCTCCTAAATAGTTTTATAGTCCAAAATCTAATATGTACAATAAGAGCTCCTTACTGGACACTCCCAAAGAGCTAACACCTCTATTTAGCGAATTTTTTTAATTTCTTAACATATATTTGTACGTTTATAGCTCTGAATAGTGGGCACCTCCCAATGTACACATACGAAACATGTGTATGTGTGCATAAACTATCACAAATACCATACATGTGTTAAACGTTGTTAATACTTTTCATATCCCGAGAGAAGAAAAAAGTTTCTTAGCTGTAGTATACAGAAAGAATAATTTATGATAACATACTTATATCCGCCTTATTTCTCTTGCAGAAAATTTAATATATAAGCATTCATATTGAATTGCGTATTTATTTTCATCTAGAGCTCTGTTCTATTCAAATTTTTTGGGAAAATTCCAACAACCTAACAAAAACCTAAATATGAAACACAAGAGTTTTCTTACGTGAACCGGATCCGCAGAAAGAAAATACGAGACATCCCAAACAGAAAAAAAATTCAGGACAACCCGCCCCCATGCAGGATTCTATTGGATGATCCGGAAATGTCCGTTGTTCAGAGATTTTAGCATACCGCGTTCCAAAAGTTTAGACAATCAATACAATTTGCATTAACATAAAAAGTAATAAGGTACGATTAAAATTCGTGAGATAGGTAATAAAGAAAAGCAATTTTGCTGATATACAAATATAAATTATGATCAAAGATTTTAAATTAAAAAATATACATTAAATTATATAAAAATGTGCTGTCCCAAAAGTATAGACAATTTTAATTTTGTTTGATTTTACATTTTTAAAAGTAACTAAAAACTTACTTTTAATATTTAATTGTATTGCCACGGCACTTTATAACATCAAATACATGTTGTTACATGTAATTAACTAAGCATTGCATTACACAAGAAGGTATTTCATACCACGCTTTGTCAATTGCAATTTTTAAGTCATTTACACATGTATATTGCTTTCCATTTTCATATATTCTACAAGATAAGATCCCCCATATGTTCTCCATGGAATTCAAATTTGGTCTAAGTGCTGGCCCGTTAAATAGTGTGATATTGTTTCATCTAAACCATGATTTCGCTAATGTGAAGGTGTGGTTGGATGTCCCATCTTGTTGGAAAACACAGTCCGGTCTTGCTGGCAAATCCATAATTGGCAGTAAATTGGTATGTAAAATATCCTGATAATCCTATGATTTCATTTTTCTTTCCCTAAATCGTAGAAATGTTTCGCTTTTGAAAGAAAACACTCCCCAGGTTATTACGGATCATCCGCTTTGTTCTTGCTGAAACAGTTCTTGGGTTCTTTTCTTAAGTCATGCCAGTAAAATTATGACCATCAGGGCCGTCTAAATTCCATTTCTTTTCTTCACTGAAGAAGACAGTAATCCATTTTTCACCGTATGACATATGCTTTCTAGCCCACTTTAGACATGCATATTTAAGACGTCTCTGGGTCATTCCACACGAATTCAACCAATGGGTGTTGCAGCATAGTCACGGATTTTTTTAAAAAAAATTTTTTGAAGACAGACATAGTAGTGAAACCCTCAAATCTGAAATTTAAAACTAATTTGCGCAATATTCACTGAGATATACCCTTTTAAAAAATGGTCATTTTTACCAAATGGCGGCCATCTTGGATGCTATCCCAATGTCTATAAATGTCCATAACTTGACAACTAATGATTCAAATTTTATATTTCTGGTACCAATTTAAAGCTATTTATATAAAGAATGCATATATGATATTAAAATAATGGTAATTTTTAATTTTAATACTGTTTATTACATTTAAACAGAAAATATCACCCTCAAAAATTGGCTTACTGTAATGGGCCATAAAAAAATGGCCCATCATAATTTTTTTTTTCAAACTTGCTAAAACCATTGCTCCATAAGTATACTTTAAACAGAAAAAAAATTGGAGAGGTAAAATGTTTCATTAAAGAAAAATAGCTTTTTACAGATAGGATGTCATTTACCTAACAGTGACTATCTTAAAACACGTAAGTATCTTTGGTTTAACAAATAATGGTTAAAAATATTTTTTTCTGGCATATGAATTAATGTATGAGCATCAATACATAAATAATTCAATTTAGAAATACCAATCAGCAGTTAATTATACTAAAAACACATACATAATAAAATAACAGTAAATTTTCATTTCAATACTTTTTATTTCATATAAAATGATAATATGTATAATTCTCAAAATAATATACATAATGGAAAATATTTAGAAGGAAAAAGAGCCATAAAACATATTTTTTTGAAATATGGCAGAAATACTAGCTGTAAATCAGTTGAATTCAAATAAAAGATTAACAATTAATATTAATGAGTTGATTGAGTTGACATTAGTTATTCAGTTCACTGCTAATTTCAATTTAAATGAACATATCTTGACAAAATGAGTACACAAATCTTGTGTGATACAAATGTACAACAAAAACATCAAATATGTATAAAAGTAAGACTTAGATAAAACTTATATGAAACATATTTACATAAAATAAGAACAGGATACTTACATGGATATAACTTTATAATATATTGTTGAAAGGAACTTGATAATATGTTGTTGAAAATTACCAAGAATTTAATCTGTCTTGAAGTTTAAGAATAAGAGTTGAATTGCTGTATGCTCCTCTGGAGCAACAGTATATGTTCTTCCTGTAGCAGTCATTGGGGTAGACACTACTTTCATTATATGATCATATGGAATCCAACAAACATCTGAAGATTTTGGCATGAATATGATGAACTAGGACCATGAGGATGCATGAACATAATTTTATAGTCATTGAATTCCTCGCAGTAATCTAAAATCTTACCAATCCACCAATTAACACCATATACACATGTAACATATTGTTCACTTTTAAATGTTTGTAGTTTGTCGGTTTCACTAAATCTCACAGTAGCAATAAAATTTGTTGAGGAGCCTGATATCCTGGAAAGCAGTAATTGGCCTTTATTTATTGGCACAAAACTGTGATTAACCCTTGTTCCTACGATTGTATCTGCCTTTGCATACCTATCTGCTAACTGATTATAGGCAATTTCAATTTCAGATTTTGTTATACAAAAACTTTCAATTCCTTTAACATATTCTTTTGCAAATGTATACAGATCAAATGCATTTAAGATACCATCTTTGATTGGACGCTGAATACTTGCTTTGGTGGCCATGCGTTTTATGGTGCCGCCTATTCCATCACAAGCTCATTTTCCGTGGCAAGAGGCAAAAAAAATGCCATTCAGCTTTCACACCATGGTCTTCTTCATGATGGCAGAGATTAATAACATTTTTATAATTTTTGTATTGGGCTGATGATCCATCACTAAAATATTTTATGTATTTAATCTGTGGAATTTGTGAAATTAAATAATTGACAATTACTTTTTGAAAAGCCCAAAATGTAGTAGTGTCATGAACTAAATGCTCGCTTATTGCACACATAGGAATAGATTTCACAGCATCAGTGATATTGTCCCTTATATAAGCAAGAAAGGGGTGAACTGTAATCTGTTCTTTTTGCCAATGGATATTTTGAATAGCATCTTGCACAATGCAAGTATAGTTTTCAGAAAAATCAGCTGAAATAATAGCAGTTTCTGTATTCAATTCATCCTTTGTTTTCTTGAAATATAAATTTTGTGATTTTGCATAAAGGTGGTGTGATCATAAAGCAAGGAGTTTTGTAATTAAATCATCAACAAATTCATCAACAGGCATAATCACTTTTTTTAATTCTGCTCCATCAGTCTTTACCCACTGTTTATAAATAATATCATTACTCATTTCCAATTCATCTAAACCCATTAAATCTTTCTTTAAAATTTCAGGAGATGGTCATTTATCACACCTGTGCAACATGCATTCGTCAGATTCAATGCAACAAACAAGTTTTTTTAGCAGTGACATGTAGTCATTGATATGAATAGCATGAAGCATAAGTTTAATATTTTGATGGTATACACACACACAGACAGAATGAATACCTTTGCTTCCAGCAGTAACACATTCTCTTGGACGTAGTGAGCAAAACTTAGACAATCCAATTTTTAAGTCATGTTGTTCTTTAAATGCAATATATAAGTCCTTTAAATTGTGCAAAATCAATCTCTTTTGTTTTAATATTCTGCCGTTTTCAGTTGGAACAGATATGAAATCTTCTTTTCCAGGACACATGCGGCTGTTATTATCATCATAATAAAAATTAATAACTTTTTCTATAACGTCTGGACTCAGTTTAACACTTTTTCTTCCACTAGGCATCGATAACATCCCTTCTGTTGTTTTAAACTTACTTGCCTTTTTTACAAGATACTGTGTAGTATTAAAATAAGTCATTGTTTGCTGTATTGTCCATGAATCTGGAACTAGTTTTAGAATTTGAACTTTTTCTTTAAAACATGCGTTTGTAAACTTCTCCAATAACTTATCCATCATATATGTGCAGTCAGGACAAGTTGTGTCTTTACTATTTTGAGGCTTATTTATGGTTTCAACACCTAATACTGTAACTGCTTTAGTTGCAACACACTTAGTTATTTTTGAAACTGTCTTTTGCATGTAATTAAGTTTTCTCTTTGAGGTACGCCTACTTACATTTATTGGCGATAACTCTAACAATTCACAACTTTTGTTTAATTGTTCTATTAGTACTGTGGGTTCATTAAAATCTGAATCAGAGGGGCTTTCTGTTCCTGAGGTGGTTATCCTGTCAACAATAGGCCTTTTTTTCATATTTACTGATGAATAACAGGAAACACACAATTTTTTTCCTGGAATGAGGATATCTGGATTTGTTTTAGACATATCTAATGATATTGTTTTTAGTGATTTTGCTCTGATGCTATTTGGATGTTTATTAAATGGATCACAACACCGTCTCTGTCTTAAAATATACCATTTTAGATATTTATCCTTGTGAACCTTGCATATACTATTTCCATGGACAAAGCATTTTTCATCTGGGATTACATAATGCAATCTTTTTTTTTAATAACTGCAAATCACGTGAAGACAATTGAAGAACAGGAATCAGATCAGTACTCAATGAAACACCAAGTTTCTTGCATACAAAACACTCCATGTCCACTGTAGAATCTTAAGCACAAAATAACTATTCTATGCCAGTGTAGAAACATTACAATCACTACATTGAAAACATCAACAGAAATGATGTTTAAAAGGGATAGTCAAATTTTTTTTGTACATTATGATGTAATATTTCATCATACTTTAATTACAACCAATTAGAAAACAGATGACGATACAGCAGCAATCTTTTCCCAAAATTGCATCAGCATACAACATGATGCAATAATTCATAAATTATGTCAAATATTTTTTTTTTATTTAAAATTTTATATATAATGCAGTTTATAATAAGCTTACCCACAAAAGGTTTCAAAAATTCTCCACAAAAGATTTGTTGGATACATTATGATAAAATTGCATAAACATATAACATGATGCAATATTACATCAGGATAGAAGATGATGCATTATTACATCATGTTTTGAATTCAAATAATAAGGAAAATAGATTATGCAAGATTAGCATCCATTTCATGAATTCTGTCATTCTTAGTATGTAAATTTATTGAAATAGAAAATACATAAACAGACATATTTATATCTGAATATTTAATGCAAATTGAATGATGTAAATACATGCATACAGCAGAATTTTTCTATAAAGTCACATACAAATGTAAAACTTTTCAAGTGAGCAATTTTTAAATTAAGAAATAGAAATTTAGGTATAAAAATTGAATTTCTTGCATGGAAAACGTTTTGAATAGATTCCACATATACACATGCAGTAAAATATCATTTATATAAATTGCATTTAAAGGTTTTTCACAATTATACATTATATTCTTTATTCATTTTCTTATTTTCTTCAGTGTTAAATTTTTTCAATTATACATTTTTAGCAATGACTTCTTTTTTTTTTTTTTTTTTGGGGGGGGGGGAGGGGAGCAATTGGAGGGTGGTCCTACAAAAAACTTATGAGATTATATTTCATTATAGTTTTACATTAATTCAGGGATTAAAAAATATTTAGTTTTGGCCATTATTTCTTAAATCAGGGATATTTACATGTTTTAAGATAGTCACTGCTTAGTAAGTGGCATCCTATGTGTAAAAAGCTATTTTTTTTAAACGAAAAATTTTACCTCTCCAATTTTTTTTCTATTTAAAGTACACATATGGAGCAACGGTTTTAGCAAGTTTGAAAAAAAAATTATGATGGGTCATTTTTTTTTTGGCCCATTACAGTAAGTAATTTTTGAGGGTGATATTTTCAGTTTGAATCTAATAAACAGTATTAAAATAAAAAATTACTATTATTTTAATATCATATATGCATTCTTTATACAAATAGCTTTAAATTGGTACAAGAAATATAAAATTTGAGTCATTAGTTGTCAAGTTATGGACATTTATAGACATAGGGATAGCATCTAAGATGGCCGCCATTTGGTAAAAATGATCAATTTTCAAAAGGCTATATCTCAGTCAATATTGCACAAATTATCTTAAAATTTTAGATTTGATGGTTTCACTACTACATCTGTCTGTAATAAAAATTTAAAAAAAATCTGTGACAATGGTGCAACAACTTTTCTTTAAATTGGTTGATTTCACATGGAATGACCCCTCTACTTTAAGCAAAGGTTTGCTTTCATTCTCCTGCAAACAATATTTGTTGAAGCTTTCATTCTACTGTGTACAGTACTTTTTGAAATTCTGGAAATTGATGCAATTTCACGCAGAGATAAATTATCAACTAAAGTCGTTTTTAATAACATTCTATCATTACTTAATTTGCATTTGCTAGCAGGACCGGACTGTGTTTACCAACAAGATGGGACATCCAACCACACCTTCACATCATCGAAATCATGGTTTAGATGAAACAATATCACACTAATAGAATGACCAGCACTTAGTCCAGATTTGAATCCCATGGAAAACATATGAGGGATCTTATCTCGTAAAATATATGAAAATGGAAAGCAATATACATGTGCAAAGGACTTAAAAATTGCAATTGACAAAGCACGGTATGAAAAACCTCCTTCTGTAATGCAATGCTTAGTTAATTCTATGGAACAACGTGTATTTGATGTTATAAAGTGCCGTGTCAATACAATTACATATTAAAAGTAAGATTTTAGTTACTTTTAAAAATGTAAAACCAAACAAAATTACAATTATCTATACTTTTGGGACAGCACATTTTTATATAATTTAATGTATATTTTATAATTTCAAACTTTTGATCATAATTGATATGTGTATATCAGCAAAATGACTTTACTTTATTACCTATCTCACGAATTTTAATTGTACCTTATTACTTTTTATGTTAATGCAAATTTTATTGACTGTCTAAACTTTTGGGACGCGGTGCATATTTAAACATTAAAAAATATCGGTTTACCCATTTTTCCATATAAAAGATAAAATTTGCCTTATAGCTGTAATTGTAGATTAATTTTCATAACTGATTAAAACATGGTTTTCATTCCTTTAATTTCGGATTCGGGCCTGGTTGCAATCGTTCAAAATTAGTTTGTCAGGTCGGGCTTCGGGTTGAAGCATGCTGGGTTTAGGTCGGGTTACGTGTCACTCAAAATTTGTTTGTCGTGTTCGGTTCGAGTAAATTTTATTGTCGGTTCCGGGTGGGGTTGCGGGTTGATTTCAAGCGGGTGAGAATTTCTGTTTCGGGTTGGCTCGTACAAGACTTTATTTTATATTCATATTTCTTTTCAGATGTCAAGTGTATTTTCTATATCACTCTTTTAAAAATTGCAGAAAGTTTGGTAACTAACCAGATTGGTAAGAGATATCCATGATTTATGATACAATGCAACTTAAATTTTTGTTACTTTTTACCATTTATTTTCGTTATTGTAAATCATTAATACATTGGTTTTAAGTTCTTTTTTAGTATATAAAATTATGTTTTGGTGGTATTCTATGGTATATAATATTTAATTATTTTAAATATAATATTTAATTATTTTAAATATAATATTTAGTTATTTTAAATATGTCGTATATGTTAAAATTTTTACAATTGATTTTGTAAGCATATGTCAGTTCTAAAACTTATTTTATTAATAGTGTAAGAAATATTTTGTACATTTATATGAAAAGTAATAATTTTTCCTTCATAAAAATTTTCTCAGAAATATTTTAACTGTTGTTTGTTTTTTATGGTGGCCAGGATTTTACATACTTATGTACGTAAACGAAATAAGACAATAAATACCACTGATGTCAAAACTCTACCAGATATATAAAGTCAAACATTGTTTAATACGAATATGGCTAAATCGAGAAGGCGGATAAAATGAGCAATTTAAATGTTAATATTTGTCCATCTATTAAACTCTCATAAGATTTTAACACTTTCAGCAGCTATCAAAGCAGGATCACGGTTATTACGAACAAAACGTCTCTTCATTTCAATGTAATTTTCCTTCAAATATACAGTTAAATTAGGGTATCTGCCTATATTTAAATGGCCGTTTTCTTGAATATTTTCGGTTATTATTATTATTATTATTATTATTATTATTATTATTATTTATGATTTATAAAATATTATTATTATTATTATTTTTATTATTATTATTATTATTATTATTATTATTATTATTATTATTATTATTATTATTATTATTATTAATTATTATTTATTATTATTACTATTATTATTAATATTATTATTATCCTACTTGCAGTAGTAATTGCTTAAGAACCCAAACCTATTTTAATTTGTTTTCTATGATCACTAGAAGAAGAGTTACAGTGTAAAAAAAAGTCAGATGTTTCTTAATTTACAAAAATGTGCTATAATCAAGAACAAAAAAATACAATAACCTCTTCCGAGTCACCGAACATTACGAAAACCGTTCCTTTACCTTTAAGAACCTCAGAAAAGAATTTATTTTCGAAATTTATGGAGGAATTTCTAAAAATAAATTTTTATTAGCTGCCCGTCATTTTCGGAAAGGAGTCCAATAAGCTTTTACAATGTAATAATCAGTGTTCACAAATCAGAATATCCCTTTTTCGGATACTATCAATTCTCAGGCAAATATTTCTATATTCAAAAAACATGTTTAACAGCCAAACATACCATATTAACAGCATTAACATTAATATAAAAATTAACATTTTGTTGTTAAAATTGCATGCACAAATTCAGTTATGCAGCTTAAAATGTTTACTTGAGAATTGATACAATCCGAAAAACCAATTTTCCGTGTACAGAGAACGGATTAATGCATTGTAAAAGCTACTAGGAAACGTTCCCGAAAATGGTGGGCAGCTAGTAAAAGCTCATTTTTGTAAATTATTCTTTAAATTTCAAAAATAAATTGTTTTATGGGGTTTCTAAAGATAAAGGAACACTTTTCGAAATCTTGGTTGACTCGGAAAAGGTTATTATATATTTGCGTTCGTGATTATTGTACATTTTCGAAGATTCAGAAATATCTGTCATTTTTTTACAGTGTATGGCCGATTTCATAGTCATAAAGTAATGAATCAAATAGCAGAATTTTTTAAACATATTTCAAGGAAATTTTATCAGAATACTTTCCATGTTACGCACTATGTTATGAACTAGCTATATGTCATACTGTATTTATTTTACAGTTACTCAAATATAGAAAAAAATAGTAATTTTTAATAAAAAATAAGAATTTTTTTTTAAATATTTCAGCTATTTTTTTTTTTTAATATTGTAAAACTCCAATTTCAGTGCACATGTTGACAGTAAAACAGTTTTTTAAGTTTAACAGTAGTGTGTAGTACAAGTGTGTGCAACAGGAGTAATTATGAAATTTTGCTAAATAAAAGGCAAAAAATCCCAATTTTTTAAAGGTTATGAATATATTGTTATGATTTATGTTTTTCCTTTATTCTGCATTGCAAGTCAACTAAAAATATGTGTACCGGGTGATCCAGAAGTTCTGGGAGTTTTGAAATGTTAATAATTAGAAACTATGTACAATAGAAAGTTGCGGTTTCACATATATGCTCAGAATCGTGTGGGATTTTTCTTTATAATAATTTTTTTTTAATAAATGGTTAAAACTTTTAGCAATAGGTGGCGCTATTGTACAACCTCGACAGTATTTATACCATGGGTTTTATAAACAGATGAGTTCATTGCGCAGCATCTTTCCCAAGATATTGCTCGGATTTTGGTAAGGGTCGTTTATGTTCAAATGCTTTTCCGAAGGTTAAGAAATTGCATTTAAAAAAAAATTTATACAAAATTTGATGCGTGACAGATCTGTTTAGAAACGCTGTCTTTGCGTGACAAGCTCTGTTTGTTAAGCTGTTTTTCGAAAAGAATGAATCGGCAAGTTTAGCTTTGTGATCTTATGGTACAGAGCGTGGAGTTAAAAGTGCAAAAGGACCGATGACCTTTAATAATCTGAAGGCTATGATAAAAAGGGTTGTGGAACCGGACACATTAGAACATCGTCAAAGAAGCGGGAGGCCCCATACTCTCTTGCAGTCGTAAATGAAGTAGAAGACGATGCCGATACTCAATCGAAATCGTTAACACATGGTGAATGTGACAGAGTTCTCTCACATATCACTCTTTCTTTAAAAATTAATTTAAATCATTTATTTTGGCTTTTGAAACGTGTTGTTTTCTCCCTTTGTTATGTTAAAATTCATTATTTAACTCTATGCTTAAAATCCATATCAAATTTCATCTGTTCGTTTTTTTTCTTTCTTCCAATAACCTCTTTAATGTAGTAATTAATGCTGTAATTTTCAGTTGCTGATTTGTAACCGTTTTTTGGCAGATGCAATTTATTTCCCAATAACATTTTCGGTCGTTAAAATAAAATAAAAACAGAAGAGTTAAATGCACCTGCCTTTAATATTTCAATGAATGTTGTTGTGTTTTTATTTTTCATTTGTGTCGCCCCCATTGCAATAAAATATCAAAAATGTAAAAAGATATTATTTTAGAAGCGGTCTTTAAATCACTTTTCATGTACGTTAAATTTATTTGTCAGTTGTTTTAAAACTTATGCCTTTCTCGGCATTTCGCAATTATAAGTAGCAATCATTTAACATAATCATTTGCTTAGATAAAATATTGCCCGGCTTTGTGGCGTCGCTAAGAAATACATATGTAGAACCGTTATTTCTGGCAACCATTTTGCATCACGCGTTTTTCATTGTTTTTATCTGGGTTGCTGGATTTTGGGGTAATCTTTTGGTTCGCAAATAAAACCCTTTGTCTGCTGTTTGATCACTGTGCTAATGTTTGAATTTGGCGATGTTGTAGCGCCAAGTGTTATATGCTTCTTATGAAATCACCCACTTCAACTTTTTATCTCGACCTGAAAAGATGTAAGACCAGGTGGTCTGGGGTGACGCTTAGGCGTACATCTTATACACGGATTTTCTCTCTCTTACATTTAGTACTTATAAGGAATTTTCCTTTTGTAACTTATTTAAAAATGTCAAATAAAATTTATTAGTTCCTGTAATGAATGGTTGGAGTTTTTTGTGCATTTAAGTGAACCATCCCACTAAACCCCACCACAGTGAATGCAGTGCACATGCAATTTCACGGTGAACTGAAATTTCTTATGGAAGTGTATGGTGATCTCTAAGGATCATTCTCAAGAGATATCCGTATAAAATTCAATATGTGCACTAATTAAAATCAACTGATTTTGTAACACGTCAGAAACTTGCTAGTTGGGTTTTAGTGAAAATGGAGAATGATGCAGACTGGCTTTTAAACGTTTTGTGGATAGCAAGGCACACTTTTCACTAAGACTTCGCAAAAGAAAACTCTAATGCATTGGTGGAAAAACCTCTTCATGACCTAAAAAGGATAGTATGATACGGGTTTACAGCTTCTTTCATCACTGGCCCTTTTTTCGACGAAGAAATTTTTAGTGGTAGATTGCAAACAGTTTCCGTGACAGGTGACAGATGTTCAGCGCTTTGAAAGGATAAATTCACCCCTCATTTGCAAGAAAAAAAAACTATCCATTCCGTAACATTTATGCAGGATGGAGCGCCTCATCACACCGCTTCTCCAGCCACAACAATCCTGAGGACTACTGTTGGAGATACCAATGTTCTGAGTCGCTCTTTTCAGCAAGAATGGCCTCCAAGGTCTCCAGATCTTACTCCTTGTGAGTTTTGGTTATGGGGCTACTTGAAGTCACCTGTGTACAGAGATCGGCCTCTGTTGGATAAAAAGTTTAACTAATATAACATTCTTTTTTACTAAAAATACAAATGCCAGAAGTTCCTAAGCCTTTTTGTGAAAACCGCATCTTTCTATTGTATATAGTTTACTAATTATTAATATATTAAAACTACCGGAATTTCTGGATCACTCGGTAGATATATTTAGTTATTAAGACATTATTTATAAAGCTTTCTTTCTGCATAAATTTATGTCTTTCCAAAAAAAAAAAAAAATCACGCAACAAAGGAAATTAAATTTAACCAGACTGTTAAATAATTGTATCTTATTCAGAAAAACTATTACAAAAAATAAGGAAAAAATAAACATCATATAGTTATTTAAAAAAAAACATCTTCTGCATTTTTTTTTTATCTTCATACAAAAAAAAAAAAAAAAAAAAGAAACTTTATCGATACAAACAAAAAGTGCGTTTATTTACAGAATATATTATCTATAAAAAGTAAAAGTATGTTTAGTTAAAAATCTGTTATTTTTTCTTTCAATCGTTGAAAAAACATCTATATTTATAATAAACATTTTGTTAGATGCTTGTGTGCATATATATATATATATATATATATATATAAACTGATTAAGCTTGATGTGTTTATATTTAACAAAATAAAATAAAATAAAAATAGCTATGTCATATTTATAATAATCTTTTTAAAATCTTTTGTTTAATGAAACTGACAAATAAGTAATTAAAACGAAAATTAAGAATTTCTGAAAAGAAATTAAGTACCATTCAGCTTACACATCAGTAAGTCTAATTAGAGAACTATCAATATATGTCTGTTTTCTGGTTGTCAGGCTTGTAAATTAAAGAGTCTGGAGCAAGAAAAAGCATTAATTGCAAACAACTTTGTGTCACTAGAAAATCAATCGAATGAAGAATAAATGTTTTAGATATACATTATCTTTCGTTGTTGTTTCTCGTACATTATCCATACTAGATTAAATAAGAACACAAATATGTATAATGTAATAATATAAATATTTTTTTAGAAATATTTTATTTAATGGATATTATTCCTCTAAACATTATTATAGTTTTTTTTTTTTGAACTGATGTGTTTTTGCATCGAATGCATTTCGTTAAATTTGATTAATTTCACATTTAATATAATATATTAAGCTATAGCTAAGCTAATACATAAGCTATTGATGTAGCGTTTTTATTAGTAATATAATACTATCTAGTTTTATAAATTTAAATTCATACCAAATTTTAAAAAAAAAATGTTTTATGTTCTAATTTTTAAGAATTATTATTTTGGTTAACGTTCATCCACGCAATTTCTATTATAAAACGTACGCTGAATTATTATTGTACCATTTCTGTTATTAAATATTATTCAATTAGAATCAAATACTTTGTATTTGTTTCATTATTTTATTCTTACGTTGTAAATAAGTCTTTTTAATAACACCAAAGTACGTGATTTTTACAAAATTAATAAATTAGTAACATGCCTTTAAATAACATATAGCCGAAATGTAGTGCAATATATTTATAAACTATAATTATTAAATAAATTAATTATATTAAAAAACGCTTTGAATTCTATTGTATTGCTCGAAAAAGAATTTAAGCACAAATTTCATGATGAATTTAAGGCTAAATTTTGCTAAAGTAAAATTCATAATAATTTGCGTGTGTTTGAAATTTAAAACGTGAATACTGCTAAAAAATATATATTAATAATTATTGAACTCAGAGTAATATCTACATACTGGAAAATGAAAAAAAAATTATTAATGCAAATAAATTATTTTAGCATTGATCCTATTTTCGTATGCATTTCTAATATTTTCATGTTCTTAGAAATCATAACTCATTATATATACATTTTTTTAACAACGCAGTAAAATCTCTGAATAAAGGTAATTTAGGGAGACCACAATTTCTTCATTATTCAGATCTGTTCGCTATGGAAAGTTAAGAACATGCAAATAAATAGTTGATGGAAAACTACACAGGGATGATGGAACAAGATGATGGACAGGGATGATGGAAAACTACTTCCTCATTTTTTTAATAAAGAAAATGTAGAGAAGATAGCCATTTTTATTAGTTGTGGAGATGAAGAACAGTTAACAGAAGCTCCTCAGTTTGAAAATAGTATCGAAATAAATCAGGTAAAAGCTGTATTTTCAGCAGTTGAAGAATGGGAGGAAGTTGATAAAATCCAGGCAATGTGTTTTGATGGCACTGCAGTAAACGCTGGTCGCCTCAAACAAACCTGCATTTTACTATAGCAATTATTAAAGAAAATATTTTCTTATTTATGATGTCGCCACCATAATTTAGAAATTATCCTAAAAGCTGTTTTTTTATTGTAAAGTGGGCACAATTACTGCCCCTCAGCTAGACATTTATAAATAATTTCAGATTGGGTAGTCTAAGTTAGTTCAGACTAAGTATAAAAATGCTATTGAAGATGAAATATTGGATATAAAATACTTAATTCAGAAGAAATTTCCAGTTTTTTTTGCAGAACATTTAAAAAATGAACTGCGGAGGGATGATTATAAAGAAATTATCCAATTTTGTGTAATTTTTATAAGATGCCTTCCTCCAAATGACATTTTTAGAGAGAACTTGGTACGATTCATCATGCCAGATGGATGGCACAGGCTATTTAGAAAAAGGAGGCTATTTTGCTTATTTATAATCAATATTTATTGTTAAATCATGGTACAATGCTCCCACCCCCACTTTCTCCCAATCAAGTCTGGAAATTAATAAAATGACTTGTTGACTACAGAAAACTTGATAAATAGATTACAGATAAAGCACTCACTATATAATGATAAGCCGCCTTTGTATCTTAACTAGGATTAAGTTACATTTTCATTTTTTAGATGATAGGGGAGACTTGGGAGACTTGATCCCTTTTTCAGTTTTTAATTTGTATTTTGGAAAAAACAAAACTTTTAAAAAATGTTTCCAGTTATTATTAAAGGCTCATATGTCTTTCTTGTTGTAGTATTTTTTTTTATTTATTTATTTTTTTTTTTTTTTGAAAAACCATTTTTAAAATAAAAATAAATTGTTTTCCAAAAAAAAAAAAAAAAAGATCAAGTCTCCCCAGTTGAAGGGAGACTTGATCCCTTGCCAAGGGAGACTTGATCTCTGAAACAGATGCATTGAAATGATTCGAATTAAGTAGTAGAAATCAAATTTATTGTTGACTAACATGTAAAAAGGGGGGGGGGGAGGAAACACGATTAATGTTCAAAAAACATTTTCAAAGCTTGAAAAATCAAATGTAAATATTGAAATTATTGCAGTTTGAAGAATTCCATAAAGTTGGGTAGTTTTTTGATAATGTCATCATTGTCCACAACACTATTGTCTACATTTTCTGGATAAATAAATTGGTTGAAATTAAGTCCTCGTTTTCTTAGAAAATTGATTTCAAATTCAGATGATAAAATCTTTTAAATTTTTCCAACGAAATGACTAATTTTCTTTTTAATGTTTTTTAATTTTTTTCTTGATGTGAAATGATAGCTCTAGACAACTGGAGTTTTTCCCGCTTTTTGTTTCTTAGTCGACAATATTGTATTTCTTCTTCATTCTGTCTTTTAGTTGGTGTGCTTGTCAAAATTTTTGAAGACCCTTTTTCCATTTCTTTAGATTTTCCCATTTTTGGTAATGAAACTTTAGGGAAAGCTTGTATGTCTTCTGGTGTGACTATGTTTGGTTTAACTGTAATTTTTTTACTGCTTGTTGGAGTTAATGGTTAATTTGAGAAGAAAGGTGATAAAAAATCATCTTCAAAAATTCCTATTTAAGGGATATATTCCAGTGATTTAAAATCCATGTTAGTTGTCACCATGGCTTTAGGATAGGCAATTCCTTTATCAGTTCTGCAATTTGATAAATCTTTGTCATTTAAGCAGGATGATTAGTCATCCAGTCTTGAGCAGGACATTAATATATCTTTTAAGTGGCCCATATACAGTACGATCCAGAGACTGTAATTGTGAGAAGTGTGCGGTGATATTATTTTCCATTTTCTTTGGCATAATTCAAACTCTCAATGCTTATATGGTTATCATGATTATTTATTATGATTAACACGTTACTGTTTTGATTATAATATTTTACATTCTTTACGAAGTGTTGTAAAAATTTTGCAAAGTTAGACGTATGTCTCACAAGTGCATTCATCCACCATGTGCTTGCTAACCATCATATGCAGCCACATATTAACTTTCTATCTTTGTCAACCATCTAAGATCAAGGCAACCATATTCGATTACTGATATTATCCAAATGTCACAATGAGAAGTAGAGTGTTAATAAAATTTAACATTAATTTATTTTAACTTTGGGGACACTTGATCCCCAGGATCAGGTGTCCACATACAACAGGGATCAAGTGTCCCTAATGTGTATGTTTGGTGGGGGGGAATTGCTAAATAAAAAATAAAGAAGCTGTATTGGATTTAAATAACAACATTTAAGCAGTAAGGAAAGTTAGTATATTATATCCATAAAATTAAGTTATTTAGTTATATTTAGCAGAAAATATGAAACACAAACTACCTACTCAAAAAGAAGTTTGATGGTAAGAAAACAGAGATTCCTTTCTTACAACAAAAATAAAAATGGCTGAATGAAATTATGTTGCTAGATCTATTGAAAAGGAATCACTTTATTAATGTTTCCATGTTCAGAAACTTAATTGCATTTTTTCTCTGGTTTTAGACCTAGTGATCAAGTCTCCATAGAGATCAACTCTCCCAAGTCTCCCCTACGTTGGAAAAAAAATTAAAATAAGCACAGTTGTAAAATTAACGTTATTAATATCATTAATTAATGTCATTTGAAGAAGAAAATTATGATGATGGTTTTAATTTAAGAACAACAAAAGGTTTCAACGAAGTGGATTATTTATTAGACAAAGAAGTTGATGTTTTTGTTTCATCTCAAACTGTTAATTTTAAGAGATTTTATATTAATATGCAATTTTTAAATAATGATCCAAATGTATGTTGTGAAAATAAACATTATTTAAAGGTAAAAAAAATGTGAATGGTTTTAAGGTTGTCAATGACACAGCTGAAAGGGTAATAACATTTATCTGAGATTTCAATTCCTGGTTAACAAAAGACGAAGAATAGAAACAGTTTCTGCTAAAAGTTGTATCTGAATGTAGAAAAAATTTTTAAGACTCTTCAAAAGCCGCCTTATTTAAGTCAATACCATCTTATTGTGACAATTGTAAGGGATAATAATTTATTTTCTTTATAATGCTCCCTTTCTTGTAATACAATTTAAATAATAAAATGCATTTGAATATTATTTTTTCTCATTTTTATGCTTTCTTTTCCCTTTTTTTTCTTTTAATTCTTTAAGGTTAGATTTCGATTTTTTTCATTTACGTTGGAATTTTTTTTTAATAAACCCTTTATTATGCACAAAATGAAAACAAAAAGGTGAAAAGCAGATGAAATGGAATGTTACAATGTTTTTTTACATATTCATAAAAAGTCAATTTTCAGGATTCATATCGAATCTGGTCCTGAAAAATGGACAATCTATAAATCTTTACAAAAAATGGTGTGTGTTTCTTTAATACAAAAACATTATTTTATGAAATGAGATCAGTATTATGTTTCTAGGTTTAATTGTATGCATTTTATGAAGTAAAAACGTCATTTTTTTGCTAAAAATCACGTTTTTTTTTTTTTTTATTTTGACCTCAATGATGCACGGGTTAACATTATCGAATTGAGCTGAAACTTTGCCAATCTCAATTTCTAGCCAATTGGCAACTTTTTGGAGGGTCCCCCGGAAAAAAAATCAAAAACTCATTTCTTGTGACCACCCTAGTGGTCACAAGACCTCACTCCATCCAGACCTCACCACAAGACCTCACTCCATCTGTAGTGAGGTCTTGTTGCCATCTTTTTTTAACGATTTATTTATATTTCAACTAATCCTAGTATTTTATTAGAAGAAATCGTAAATATTCATTGCCAGTACTGTAACTAATTTTTTGTGTGACCTTGTAAATGAATAATACATACCTTGAACACTACATTTATCCAAAGTATGTTTTTGTGCACCTCAAAAATTCATATCATTTGTTGTATGTTTAAACTACTACAAATCATTAAAGCACACCTTAAACGTTTTTTTCCCATACACCGTAATGGAATGGAATTAATTTGAGTGTCTGATTTGAGTGTTTGATTATGTATTACAAGCACTTCATTTTCAGTAGCGAACATTCCATCGTGAACCTCAATAGCAGACATCCATAATATAGCATCCAGAGTATATTTACAAGAGTTAGAGTATGGGTAGACAGAAGACGACAGGGATACAAACCGAAGTCACAAGAACTTTGTAACTTACTCAAAAGATAAAAAAATACATTTTTAAAGAAAATATCAAGAACTCTTGTGAAACACTTTGAATCTGTTAATATACGATTCTATACAGCGTCCAATTTTTGGAGGATTAAAACTATATATTGTGAAAACTTTATACTCACTACTAATTCAAGAAACATATATATTTACATGTATGTGATTCTAGAGGGGTACAGAGACATTATATGGTAAGACCGAAATTATTTGTCACCATTAAAATTATTTGTAATATTCCACAATCGTAGTACAAATAAGCAAAACAAAAAATTCCTTTAAAAAGAAATAAATTAACTTTATCTAGAGAATATGCTTTCATCTATGAAAAGCAATAAAACTGATATTATGGCAGATCAAAAAAGTTGATTAGGAAAACAAATCTTTGAATCTTTTTTATTTGCTTTTGGGTTACCTAGAAGGTGAAAATACAAGACTAATTTAAAAGTCCTAACCTTAGATTCTCTATCGATTCCTATTTTGGGAGTAATACTTAAAACTTTAATCTTACTAATAATTCAAGAGAGCTGCATATTTTCATGTGTGTAATACTTGAGAAGTATACAGAAGTTATTTCGTATACTTGCACTAATTAATCATTATTATCATTATTTATAATATTCTTTAACATGGTGAATGCCACGTCAGTCACCGGTGAATGCCACGTCAGTCATCGGTGAATGCCACTGATTTTTCCGTTGCAGTCATCGGTGACCGACACTTATAGATTCTGTAACGGGAGTCTTATTTCGTAATCTAAACGGAAAGAGAGACAAAATAGACTTGCCATCAAACGTGTTATTCATAGTACAATATATCTTAACTTAAAAAAATCCATTGAAAAATCATAAAATATATTTACTATATAGAGTATTTGTTTATCTCAGAAAAGCAGTAAAACTGTTTTTTGGCAGATTAAAAAACAAAATAGATAATTAAATCTTTGAATCCATTTTATTTGTTTTGTGTTTGCCGCAAAGAGGAAAAACACAAAAACTTCAAATTCTACGATAAAATGAAAAGAAGAATTAAAACATAAAAAGGATTTGTTTTAACTGCCCCATAAAATGTGAAATTTATAGAGTTTCATTAAAACTATTAAACTAAAAGGCATTTTGAGTTTTCTAACGTGAGCTATATCAATGAAGATTCTTTCATATTATTCCATAAATACCGTTTATATTTAATATAATATATTTGATTTGTTTTCGAAAAAAGTAGGAGTTGTTTACTGTTTAGAGAATTTAGTATTCATTACATATAGCATATCATTGAATAACGTCTAAGAAATGAATACGGAAAGCAGAGATGCTAATTTTTTGAACATTTGAATATTTTCAATATCATTTAGTCAAATTCAGCAGTATATGAAATACTATTTATTACACCAGATGCATCAAATAATTACTATATTGGTATGACTAGCGGGTAATTTAAGTATAGAAGAAAAGTAAGTTTTTGTGCAAAAGAAAAGTAAAGCTGATATTAAATATAATGGAAAACCACAGCCCAAGCAAGATTATATGAAGAAGAAACCATCCAAAGAAATTTCGGGAAAGTAAGATAATTTTTCCCTACAATCTATACTATCCATTCGCTACAATAAAAAGCATAGAGATTATCAAACGCAAAAATGCAATATGTAACGATGCAGCATATTTTAAACGACCAGAATTATGGTAAGAGCTATTCAATGGTTACCAAAATCAAAATAAACTTTCCAAGTAAAATAATAATAATAAAAAAAAAACATAACGTGCATAATGATGAAAGAGTACATAAAAAATTTAAAAAATCCTTGCCGGCCCGGCCTACAGGCGAAGGTAGATTTCGAAGTTAAGTATACGAATTTCACCAAACAAACCTAAATCATGATGATAGATAAACCCACTTTAACAATTTTATCTGGCGACTTTTGACGAGTTTTTATTTCATTTTTATATAATACCTGGTTTTATCAGAATCATGTTAAGGCGGTATAAAAAAAATAAAAAAATACTTTTCCATGCTCAATAACAAGAAATTTTCTGTCACATTTTCAGATTTATTTTTAATAGAAAAAATATGAAACTTGCTGACGTGATTTTCGAAGATATTTATAAGCGACCTGTGTTTTTATTTTTCGTTCAATTAATTAAAATTTGATTTATAGACAATTATTTTCTCAGTAGGATAATATTTTTCGTTTCTAACACAATCGCTTCGGGAAATTCTGTTCAAAATGCCCACTACGACATCATTTTTTTTTTTTTAATATACTTTGCCTCTATCAAAAAATTGATCATTACGCTACATTACATAGTTTCTGAATAAGGGAATCTACCAATTGGGTGCGTTTAAGAGCAAAAATGATTTTAAAAGTGAGTAACAAAACAAGCAGTTTGGATCTGAATGCACAATTATTAAGATGATTTTTTCTTCAACCGCTATGTATTTTTAACCTTTAACCGGAAACGTACATCTGTGACATGTTTGCGTCTACATATCTGCCCTTAATATTTTCTGTCTCTGACATTCCAAACTTATTTTTATGCTGTTATAATAAAAAAAATGTCCTGTTAATACATTACTATTAAAGATTAAATGTTTAAGTTCACTATTTGGTAAATTATTAAGTGTTCTGTTTGTGCACGGGGTTTCCACGTTTCCGGTTAAGGGTTAATTTTTATTTTTTTTTCCGTAAGTATTAGTCCTATCAAACACTGATCTATATAAATGTTGTAGACAATATTAAGACGATATATGATAACTTCATGCGGATTTTATATCTTGTGAATTGACGGAGTTATGGATTTTTTTCTACTTCAATCCCCATTTTTTGCTTTCGTTTTGATTTTTTTTCGGTACGAATTGGTCCTATCAAAAACTTGCGAATATAAAAGTTGTAGATAATATTAAGGATATTTATAATAAAATTAATTGGATTTGATATCTAGAATCAACGAAGTTATGAATTTTTTTCTCCCAAAAACCCTATTTTTGAGACCTTGAGCCCTTTTTTTATTTTATCAAAATTCTGTGGTACATATATTTTTGGCCCTATTTTTAGAAGTAATAAAAACTTTAAACTGATTTGATATGTACAAAAATTAAGAAGTTATGGGGTTTTTTCGGTTTTCACAAAACCTCTTCCTACTTCCATCCCCTTGGTCGGATTTTGGCCATTAACAAACTTGACCGAAATTTTATGCCCCTTGATTTTATGTATCAGTTTGGAAGAGATTTGTGCAGAATTGTGGAAGTTATCGTGTCCAGAAAAAAGTGATATATATATATATATATATATATATATATATATATATATATATATGTATAAAGTTTTTTACTGAGGTTGGTTTTGGTTTCTAGGGGTCATGACCGGTGTAGATCTGCAAATTTTTTTCAGAAATTCCAACATAGGGGAGAATCTAATAGGTAGTATTTCATACGAAATTTACCTAAAACATGCAATTTTGGAATATTTATTTGATTTAAAATGACTCGGTTAGAGTAGAAACATGTAGACATTTGTACAAACCTATTTTTTACTTTTTTTAAAAGTTCCACTTTATACCTTTTAGCGAACAAAATTAGTATATTGCAAGTAAATAGTATTATTATACAAAAAGAAAAGACATCTTAAACAGATTCAGATGGACATCAAATTCAGGATAATCAATACCACATCAGAAAGATAGAATAGAAACATGTAAACAGCCGAATAAATCTATTTTTACTGTTTTTACTGCTTTAAATAACACTTTTTAGCAATTAAAATTGGTATATAATAATAGTTTATAAAAGACTGTTATATTAATATTTTTATCAACATGAAAAAAATGATCTATTTCTACCATTCTATTTGTTAGGTTTTTTTTTTTTTTTTTTTTTTTTTTTTTTTTTTTTTTCATTCTGTACTTATACGCATTTCCATTTATGAAAATGATCATGAATCCTTTAGACTTTTCTAATATATTCCTAAATTTTGAGCAAACTATTCACTAAAAATAGAAGAATATTTGGCAGTTTAAAAATAGTTTCTTTCTTATGTCAAATAGAACACAATATAGCATCATTGTCAAACAATTTTATTAGTCAGTTTCGAAGCCGAAAAATGATGTAAGGTATAAAAGAAATTCTATCTTCGAAAACCGAAATTTATTTATTGTGAAATTATGAAAAGTGAGCTGAATTTAAAAGCATAATTTGAAATATAATTAATGAGCAAGCATAGACTTAGACATCTTTCTTTAACGAAAAATGACTTTTTATTCTAAAATGAGCATACATTTATTAAGAAAAGTGCTGTCAAAGCATTTTTAAAAATATATGATGGATTATTAATAAAACTATCATTAAAGTAGTTATAAAAAAAGAACACACATTTTCCATAATATATTGATTAAAATGATAAAAATCATGATGAAAAGACTTTTTATTACTGTCATTTTTTCTGAAAAGATAAACTTAGATATTTTGATACAATTTTTAAGCAAACATATTAAAATCAGTTACAAATTATTTCCAAATTTGCAATGGATATTCAAATGCAGATATTTTTAATTTTATAAATATAAATAACTTTAATGCAATAACATATGGCAATGTATTCATCTTCTGATATTTATTATCTGATGTATAAAAAACAAACCTGTGAACTAAATATTGGGTGAGTGCAAAAGTTCTACCCGTTTTGAGCATAAGTAAATGTCAAGTGAAATACAGTCGTTACAGCTTATGTTTAGAGGTGAGCAAAGTGAATAATAACGCGTAGAGCAGTAGAGTATGTTTAGACACAACATTTGTCAGAAGAACTCATGCGGAACGGGAAACAACATAGCAAGCAAGCAAAACCACGTCAGACATTGTTTACTGTAGTAGCATGATAAAGCCGTTACTGCAGCCAGAGCTTGCCACAGCATTTTTCATGTGTATGAGGAAGATGCCGTGGACGATAACACATGCTAACGTTGGTTTAGGAAATTCCGGGACGGAGACAGGAGTTGTAAAGATCATGCCCGTTTTTGATGCCTATCAGTGGTTTCTGACGAGGATATGGACACAGCCATAGCAAATTACCCACATCCAAAAGTCGGAGAATTAGCCTAAATGTTCTCGGTACATAGAACAACAGTCCAAAGACCGATGCATGCGTTTGGCTTCATGAAAAAATTCGATCAGTGGGTAGCACACTAGCTTACAGAAAGGCAACGATAAAAGAGGATCAGCACCTGTCTTTCTTTGCTTCCTTGTAACAGTAGGGAACCATTTTTGAACCGAATTTTAACGGGTGATGAGAAGTGGGTACTGTTCCGTAATGTGAAGCGTCGAAGGACCATGTGCCGATGTTGCAGAGGGTGCTCCATCGACCTAAACAAGAAGACTCCATTCCAAAAATGTTTTGCTCAGTATGTGGCTTAATGCTAGGAGAATAATCAACTAGGAGATCCTTGCACCAAACCAAATTATCAAGGTAAACATCTACTGACAACAATTGGACAAATTGTGAGCAAAACTCATGTCTAAGTGGCCAGCATCCATCAATCGTAGAGGGGTTCTCTTTCTAAACGATAAAGTCAGCCTCCATGTTGCTTTAAGGACTCAGCAAAAATTATTGGGCCTTAGTTGGGAACTTTCACCTCAACCGGCGTATAGCCCCAACCTTGAACCTTCGATTTATCTCCTTATTTGATTGTTACACAACTCCTTTGCTCCCCGAACCTTCAATGATGTGTAGACTGTAAAAACGGCGTTACAACAGTATTTGGACTATAAAACACACGAGTTTTATCGGTGAGGGATTAACTTACTGCTAGACAGATGGCAAGAGGTCATACATAATGATGGTGCATGCGTGAATTCATAGGTGCTTAACTTTTTGTGTTCTCCGCCTTTTTGTTTTCGCTAAAAAACGGGTAGAACTTTTGTACTCACCCAATAATATCAGAAGGATATGTCATAAAATATTATGAATTTTGTGGCATTATTATATATATTTATAAATTTGTTGCATATTTTAGTTCCTTTTATTAACCTTTTCTCTAATATTCAAAATGTGTATTATTTTGAGTAACTTTTTAAAAATATGAATTACAAATTCCAAGTTTACATTAAAATATAAGTTTAAAGTTGCACTTACATTTTAATTTTAACTATTTCTTTTAAGTTATTATTAATATTATTTCATATCCATTTGAAATTTAAATGTTAATATTTGTCGGAATAATAATGAATAGGACTTTCTTTCAATATATATTTTTTATTTAATAAATATCATTTATTGGTAGTGGCGAGTATTACATTTGGCTATCGCTTTCTATGACATAATATCGTTTTTTTCTGCTTATTGGATCGAAATTTTGTTTACGAATTTTATAGTTATGCATCTTCAAGAAAATCTTATCCTCAAGTAAATTATAAAATATCAATTTTAATAAAAAAATGCAGTATTTTAAAAATTTTTATAGAGGTTTCTCTTTCGTGATTAAACTTCATAGTAGAGTCACGCATCGGACCTTGTTACCCGCTCTTACCAGAACCCGGCCCAACCCAACCCTCGGTTCGAGAAGGAGTAGCGCTATATCTTTTCATATCTGTTCTGGTTCGGGTCGGTTTAACTTCTACTTTTTTGCTGCCGATCGGGTTCGGATCGTGTTGACTTTATCATTTTTTGCTGCCGGTCGTGATCGACTCAAGTTGACATTTTTTGGGGGTGTTCGAAAATTTTGAACTTCCTTCTTTCACCATAAAGCTCACTTAAATATTAACATATTTTTAACGTTCGCTATACTAAGATCAAAATATCATGTAAATACCTAAAATGGGGAATTTTGACCGGAATCTTTATCAAATAACAAAGCATGTGCCTCCTCGATTGACAAACCGTAATGGTTTGTTCCATTGTATAACGAAATTTACTCACAAACGAGCAAAATAACAAGAAATAACGAAATGATGAAGGCGCCTACTCTTGCTTTCACGGAAACGCTGTACCCACAGTGCTATCTAGTGAACTACATTCGACCAGGATGTGATAAATTTTCTTCTTTTTCTAGAAACGTGATAAGTGAAAGAAAGTATTGATATATTAACTGACTGCCTAAGATGATGGTCCATGTGACCCCATTCGCAAAAATATTTAACTGTGCGAAACATTCTATGTAGAAAAAATTATGAAAGAAAACTTTATTTGAGAATTCCTAGAAGATAATTTTAGCACATGTATTCTAAATTAAAAAAAAAAAAAATGTCCAGATCGGGTCAAATTGATCCCATATTAGTACGTACTGCGAGTGTTAAGCAACACATATACAATTGCATTCCGCATTGGAACTGATAAGAAGAAAAATAATATAACATTTTCACTAGAAATGTAACTTCTCATGTCTCGAAAATATTTTTAAATGCTTTACGGTTCTCATTTAAAATGTTTGAAAGTCAAAGTGTATTAATGCTTAAAATATTCGACTTTATTTCGGTATTTAACTCAGCTCTGTTATCTTTTTTATTACTTTAAATGTATATAGTGCAAGTAGTGAGTTAGACGAATGTTCTAATCGTACATTTGGATGTACTTTTATAGATAGCCTTGGAAATAAGTATTTTCATTTCTGGAAGATTAATCAAGAGGCATACGTCTTCTAGCATAATAAACAGTATCTCAAAGTGGTATTCATTACTTTTTGAAAATATATTAAATGACATAGCTCGAATACACTTTTTCACAAAGTAATAAAGCAAAAAAAAAAAAAAAAAAAAAAAATTGTTACTAGAGTTATGGATGAATAAATTCTAGAAATTATTATTTTTCCCAGGAAGACAATACAGCAGTAATTTTTATAGTATTAGCAGTATTGCAGTAATTTTTATAGTATTAGCAGTATTGCAGTAATTTTATAGTATTAACAGTATTGCAGTAATTTAAAATTTCTATGCATATAATTTATATCAAGAGATATTTATTATCACTCAGAATTTATAAAAGGAAAAAATGTTCATAATGCGTGTGTTGCTTTTTTAACTATCAGGTAACATTAAAATTTAGCTTTTAAAAAAATTATGTGTAACACATTGTTACTTGTTACTTGATATTTTCAAGGCATCCTGCAGCGCTATTTCATATTGGAAATATTCTATGAAATATTTAATTCCAGAATTTAATTATTAATTAACTTATTAAACTCGTAAATGCTCATTGATATTTACATGTCAAACGATTTTAAAAGAACCTCCAGGCTTAGGTTTTAAATGAATATGTACCATGTTGCCTTTATTGGATGTAGACGCGTATCCCTACTTCTATAAAAATGTCTCATATTTATTGTCCGAGAAAGATACGTACAACTTCAAAAAATTATTGAAAAAGAAACAGTAGGGTAACAGCGAAACTAATTAGGACATTAGATAGAATAACTCAAAAAGTTTTTTTCTGCAGTATGTTTCTGACCATAGATGGCGCTACATGTCATGCAAAGGAATATTAAAGCATTTTAGTTATTTCAATGGCGGATCGCGTGAAGAAAGCTCAATGTGTTGCGTGGTTTATCGAAACAAAATCCGATACGCAAACACAACGGAATTATCGAACGACGTATGGGGAATTGCCACCATCTCGGTCAAGCATTCGTGAGTGGTATCACAAATTTATGACAACGGGTAGTGTGGAACATAAAAAAGGATATGGTCGCCCTAGAACTAGCGAAGAAAGTGTGGAACGAATACGTGAAACATTTCGTAGGAGCCCTACAAAATCAGTTCGACAAGCATCCCGGGAGCTACAAGTGCCAAGATCCACTGTACACGATGTGCTTCATAAACGATTACAGACTTACAGCCTACAAAGTTCAGATTCTGCATGCGTTACAACCGGATGATTATGCGAAGCGTTATGGATTTGCAGTTGACATGCTGCATCGTTTGGATGCCGATGAACATTTTCTGAAACGAATACTGTTTTCCGATGAATCAACGTTTCATGTGTCCGGAATGGTCAATAAACATAACGTTCGATTTTAGGGCTCCGAACAACCACATGCCGTACGTGAACTCCAACGGAGCAGTGAAAAGGTGAACGTGTGGTGCGGATTGCTTCACGATCGCATCCTTGGACCTTTTTTTTTTCTCAGAAACGACTGTGACCTCAAGTACCTACTTAGATATTCTTGAGATTTATGCATTCCCACAACTACAAGACCTTCAACTGAATGTCCTTTTCCAACAAGACGGTGCGCCTCCTCATTTGGGGATTGACAGTTCGTGAGTCGCTGAATAATTCTTTTCCACAGCGTTGGATTGGAAGGGATGGTCCCATTGCATGGCCACCCCGGTCTCCTGACCTAACACCACTGGATTTTTTCTTTTGGGGTTATGTTAAAGATACTGTATACCGAACGCAAGTTAACAGTCTCGAAGAATTAAAGCAAAACATCCAAATAGCTGTAGCTACTGTTGATGTTAGCATGCTGAAACGGTCGTGGATGGAACTGGAATATCGTCTTGATATTGTTCGTGCTACGAAAGGGTCTCATGTAGAAATTTCCTAAGGTAATAACTTAAGTTAAAGGAAAAAAAACTTTTTGAGTTATTCTATCTAATGTACTAATTAGTTGCGCTGTAACCCTATTGTTTCTTTTTCAATAAATTTTTGAAGTTGTACGGATCATTCTCGGACATCCTGTATATCCTAATATTATATTATAGATACTATATATATAACGGGTGAGCTAAAAGTTCGTTACAACTTTAAAACTCATGAAAACGGAAGAAATTATGATAAAGGAGTGAAGTTTGCAAGAAAGGGTTCACAGGTAGTCGGATTATTTTTAGCAGCAAAAAACAATTTAACTAAAAAATCACATGTAGACATGTAGGTGACGCTGACCACCCGAAACACAATGAACAGGCCAACAATAGTGTCGTAGAATGTTCTGGAGGATATGTTGAGCATTCGTTTTTGGAAAAACAAATGAAAGGAGCGTATTGTCCTGTTCATTGTGTTTCGGGTCGTCAGCGCCCTAAACATGTGATTCTTTAACATTTTTTCTGTTAAAAAAAAACGAAAAAATTGTGAGCCCTTTCCTTCAAACCACACCCCTTTATCATAATATCTTCTCTTTTTATGAATTTTTAAGTTGTAATGAACTTTTAGCTCACCCGGTATGTAGAATACTATACTTTCCAAAGTTTTATTTATCTTCCAAACAAGCAAAGACTTAGTCGTCTCCTTTGGGGAAAAAAATGTGCAAAAATCAGCAAATCTCATTTTATTTTTCAGCGTGAATGTTATAATAAAATAAATGTTCAATTCAATTTTAGTAAAATTACGAATGTTTGATTAACTGTTGTTGTGATGCGATCTTGATTTTTTATGCCAACCACAGGTGATACTCCAAATTATCAGCCATTGATGTACTTTTTGATAAAATGCGGTTTTTATTACTCTTTTTTAGTGAAAACAGTGCAATACAACCTATGAACTTGAAAAACTGTACATATAAACGGTGATTCAAAACTTATCGTTCAAACATCGTGGGGAGGTAGGGAATACGTCAGGAAACCGTTTTTACATAGGGAAGTATATCCGCAAATGTACGCATGCGTATGTAGAGGGCGCTGTGTGTAGTCAACCTTCCACTGCGTCACAATCATTGTTTTGACTTTCTTAAAGGTAGTATTATTTTATCACCTATTTCAATTTCCACGAAGCCTTTTACGTCTTTAAATACTCCAAAAATCTCGTTAATGACGTTTAAGAATTCTGGTGTGAAACCAAAATTTAAAAATTCATATTTGAAGAAATTTAAAAACAAAGAATAAAATAAACTAACACAAAATAAATAAAATTAAAATTAAACAAAAAGTAAGTAAAACAAACCAATAAAATAAATAAAGGTTAAAAGAACCGGAAAGAACAAAATTTAACGAGAAGTTTCAAGGCGTCAGATAATGAAGGCGTTGAATAAAGATCATTAGGGAGATTTTTGGAATTTTTAAAAGGCTTCATGGAAGTCCAAATGAGAAGTCGAAATAGGAGAAATAATACTAGCTTCAGAAAAGTCAAAACAATGATTGGGACGCAATGGAAGGTTGGGTACACACAGCGCCATCTACGCATGCTTACATTTGCAGATATACTTACCTATGTAAAATAGGTTCCCTGACGTATTCCCGTAACTCCACACGACATTTGAACGATAATTTTTGAATCACACTGTATATAAGTTTACTTAGGGTCTTGGAGTTTTTATCGTACATTTTGTAGTATTTTTCGTATAATAAGTAATATGAAAATTTTTATTAAAAATTGCTGTAGTACTGTACTCTACTGTCTTAGAAACACTGTGCTTTTAAATGAAAACTGTAAACCGCATTTTTATGATAAGAAAAATACGATGTAGATTCCTGAAAATATCCATGTGTTATCATTCAGTTTGAGAGATATTATATTAAAAAAAGCAGTGAGATTTAAACTTTTGAAACGGATTACGCTGTTACAATAGCTAAAAAATTGAAATTCGGTCATCAAACAACGTTGTATAATAGCTTGTTGCAAAAATAATTGTTTGCGATTACAGTTAAATGTGTCTTCTTTATAGCATAACAATTATTTAATTGAACTAAATCCAGAAGTCTATAATTTTCCCATTTTATTATCTTTTGTAAGTCATAGCCTGCTTTATTATAATTTCAAGTGGCTGTTAAAAATTTTAAATACATAGAACTCAGATTGAATTTAAAATTTACATTATGAAATAAACTATATTTGGAATAAAGTATCGTTATGAAAGATCAGATCTTGTATAAATTTGATAAAAATAATTTGCTGAAAATAATACTAAAAAAAATGACATATCAATATAGAAAAATGTTAAAAAATAATTAGAGGTACAGTCATTCGGGGTAACTTTGAACCATGGTGTGTAACTTTGCACCACCTCCAAATTTTCAATATTTTTGACTCGAAAAGACTAAATAAACTCCAGAACTGTGCTATGTTGGCAAGGTTCTAAACTGGGATTTCTACTCTTTATTTTAGAAAATAGATCAGTATTGTTGTAATCTAATTAAATATTCATTGTAAGTAACACTATACTCATTTATCAGACATATTATTATCTAAATGTTGCAAGTGTGTTAAAATTTTGTGATTATTTATTTATTAATAGTTAATAAAATGTCAAATAAGAAGGCACTAGCATTTTACCACAATTTCAGGGTAACATTGAGCTATACTGATGTTTATAATTTACTGATTATAGGTGCTACTGTCAAAAATTTCCCATATTTGCACGTATATTTTATATAATTGCCGAAAGTGTGCATTAGATATAACATGTAAATATTTTCACAAATATGTGTAAAATACATAAAATTCATTTACAGGCGTGATTAAGGGCGGAGCTACTCAAATTTGACATTTCATACATTCGACGTTTTTTATTCTTGTTTGAATAATACTAGTACTAGTATGTATTACTTTAACTATGGATATATTATTGAGTTAAAACTTTGAAAATTGTTTTTCACTGCATTTTTATGTTTTGTAGGGACAATAAACGTCTCTTTTTATTTCTAAATATTCATGGTTCTCTTCTTCCACTTTTCTTATGCATAATATTTGTTGTAATATCATAAATTATACAAATCTTGTGATGTTGGGAAATGTAAATTTGGAGTCTTTACATATCTGAAAACATTTTTTGAGGTTCAAAGTTGTACTAACTATAATACTTTTTTATAATGAATTATTTTAGATAATATTTATCATATGGTGCCAACTTACCCTAAATGGCTGGGTAACTTTGAACCAGGTTAAAAATTCATTTTTTATTGCTTTTATCATTATTATTCCTTAAATTTTTTATAGTCATACGATAATTTAGGATCATTTCTTATCTTTTATGCCCCTAGTTGCAACAATATTCTTAAAATAAGAGTGTGGCTTGTGAAAATAGAGAAAATGCGGATCAAAGTTACCCTGAATGACTGTACTAGAAACGTTGAAACCAATAGTAAAATCTATGCATCTTTTTAGGGGACGGTGGACGTTAAAATTTTTTTTCTTAAATTTTAAGGAAATATACAATTTACCATAAGTATATAGAACACCTTAAAAGAAATTTCGAATCTTATTATAATTTTAAGATTTAAAAAATAATAAAATTTTAAACCGAAATTTTAAATGCTCTATGCGTCATAAATTTTTAAATATTTCCTAAGTTTTGTATTTTAATCAATTAAAACTCTATTACGAACAAATATGTCCATCGATATTTTTAATCCCTTGAACAGTTAATTTTTTAGGGATTTTTCTCGGAATTCAATATCGATTTTCATCAAAATTTTACCTTTTAATAAGTTAAAAATCAAATTTAACTATCTTAATGAAGTCGAATTTTAAAATGAATGCACAGTTTCTTTGAAAATTCTTTCTTATCAATTTCATAAATTTTGAGCAAAAATTATGACGCATGGAGCATTTCAAATATCAAAAAATCTTGAAAAATCAGTTTTGAGAAAAGTAGATTTAAAGTATATTAAAAGGCCGGAAAATTGGTTGTGTACAAAATTCAAACGCTTGAAACTTTGCGAAAAATAACCGCCTTTGCATTCGGTTTGTTACAGATGGTTCAGAAGAAACTGGAATATAAACTGCGCAAAAATAATTTTCGATTTTGGGGTCAACTTTTATTCAAATAAAGGTTCACGGTCCCCTAAAAACTATTTCATGTTCTGCAGATGATATTATTTTTTATAATGTTACTTTACATAGCTTATTTGTACACTGGTTTCTAAAAATTAAGGAAAAATCACAAAAAGAGCGATAACTCGTTCAAAAATGAACATATCCGTATGAGATTTGCATATGGTGTTAACTAAAAGATACTGAATAGAAATACAAAATGTAAATTAGTGGCGCTGCAATCGGATTGCGTCATCTGTGAGGAACATAAGAATGCATGCTAGAGAGTACGGCTACTGGGGTAGCTGTGATTATGATAGAAGAAAACTGAGATAGCCAATTCGTTAGTATGACCTCGAGGTATCATTTGTCCGCATAGCTGCAATATAGAGCTATTGGAGAACTGGAGGTAGGTCAATGTCAGATAGAGGCTGCCATATGGATAAATCTGAGTCTTTCTGTTGTTCATAGGCTTTGTAAACAATTTTAAACCATTGGTTCGGCCTCCAAAAAGTTTAGTCAAGGACGGGCAACCTATGACCGATATTTGTGGTTATGTGCATGAAAGAATAGAACAGCAACACCCTCTCATCTTAGATTCTCCCTTGCTGCAGCCACTGGAATGTTGGTATAAAAGTCTTCTGTGCGTAGAAGGCTTCATGAAGGTGGTCTTTATGCGATGCAACCAGACATTTGGTGCCGCTCACCTCATGTCACCGGAGGGCGTTTAAGGTGGGCATGTCAACATGTCTACTGGACAGTTGGTCAATGGAGGTGTGTTCTCTTTACAGATGAGTTCCAGTTCAGCCTCCAAAACGATAGTAGGCGTTGATTGATATGGAGAGAACATGGAACAAGCTATTATCCCTCAAACATTCGTAAAAAATATTCGTATGGAGGAGGCAGTTTCTGTGTGTGGGATGGTATCTCTTTGGGCGGACGTACAGACCTCCATGTCTTTCCACGTGGAACTGCGAATGTTCACGTCTATATAAATGACATTCTTGATGCTTATGTGCGCCTTTATGTCGGTACAATTCTTAATGATTTCCTGTTACAGAACGATAGCGCTAGACCGCTCGGGGCTCATATCGTAGAAAATTATCTTTTGCACCAAACAATTCCGCGCATGGAATGGACAGCTCGATCACTGGACTTGTAACCCGTCGAGCATGTTTGGGATGCCTTAGGAAGATATGTCGCTGATCTCAATACCCCTCCTCAGACCCATGCCACGCTTAAAACTGCTTTACAAGAGCAATGGCTCGCACTTCCCAGCGAACTTATCGATCGTAGAATTGACAGTATCACACATCGCAGTATGTGCTGTATTGCTTCTAGGGGTGATCATACTCCATATTAAGGGTACTTTTCCTATACCAAACTGACTCATTTATTTTATAGTTGTGTTAATTTCTGAAACACCACAATCGTCTGATAATTTCTTTTAATGCTATTTTATACCATTTTATATTTATATTTTATATTAAAGGCTATATTATATTTAATTGTACATTGTGGCTCAGTTTTATTAAAATCTACTTGTAACATTTTGAGTAATGGCTACTTTTGTTGTTTTTCCTTAATTTTTGGAAACCAGTGTATTACTAAAAAATTTACATTTATTTTTAAAGGGTGTTTAAAGAAGACATTTTAAACATCACAAAATTTTAAATCTGCGTTTAAAAAAAATAATTTTATTTAGTATAATGCAGTTTACATGTTTTTGGCGCATTAAATATGGCGCTAAGTTAAAGGATCTTCTTGCATGAATATATTACAGTTTTCCCTATTATATTGAAAGAGTTTAATGAAATGATGTTCTCCAATTGAAATTTATTGAGGGTCCAGACTTAAATTAAGCCTTAAAAAATTCTAAATCGAATTTTCAAGTGACAGTATAAGGAATATGTATAAAATATAAAATATATCGTTATACATATCAAAACATGATTAAATGTATATTATACATTTTCAGCAGATTTGTAAAATTCGTAAATTGAACATGGCGTTTATAGAGCTTTTCATGCGTTTAATATTCATTTCGGCAGAAATAAAAATTATACATACATATAATTTAGCTGTATTACATTACAGAAATTTTAAACACTGTTACATTAGTTAGATACAAAATATTTCCATATTGTCTAAAATCCTTACAAACCAAAGTCCGTAAAGCATTAAGTTCATTTTGAGAAAAGTTAGATATTTTTGAGATGCTTTAACATTCATTTTCTACAATTTCATTATCTTTTTATTTTATTAATGTCCTCACTCTAAAGTAATCATGTAAAGGGATTTAATATAAGCTGTAACAATAAATGTAAAGGTAAATTAATATTAAGGAGATAAACTCAGGATTAAGGGAACATGGCTTTTCATTGAGAATTATTTTCTTTTAGCATTTCTTTTTGTTATTATCTGCATGTAGTAATGATAGTTCATGTCTAGTCTATGCATTTATTAAGAAGAGTGCATTTATGTGTTAGCATTAATAAAGATGATAATAAAATATTTCTAATTTTGTTTACATCGTTCGCTCTTCTATTATTTCGAACGTGTTTTGCTTTTTAAATTCAATTTTAAACATAAGATATACCTGAAAGTTTTACGTCTGATTAAGCTGTCTGAAATATGACTTTTTCCAATCGTTTTCGACGATTCTGCATTATTTTTTTATCGCGCAAACATTAATGATAACATAATAACCGTATGTAATGGTGATTGTTTTGCACGGGGGTTCAGGGTTCGATGGTATTGCAAGATAAAAATAACTCCAACATTATAGGTGGCAGGAATAAAGTCAATATTTATTAATTTCAGACGAAACAGACAGTTCGTAAAAGACAGCATACATGGAGATACATGTAGATATATGGAGAAGTGCTCCGTAACGTTGAAAAAGGAAAACAAGCGGTCCCTTTTCGGGACCTTAGAAAAAGAAAGCCAGAAAGTGAATACTTTCGCTTACTGATTCACATGACTTGGCGTAGCACATTATCGCCAATTCACAAAGACTTTTGTCGAAGGAATGAAACGGACAAAGTATTGGCGGGAGGCTTAGCGGAAAAATAATCTGGCATCCCTTCCAGCCATACACGGCGGAATGTAAAATAACCCTTCTCTATTTCATGGGACATAAAAACTAGTTTCTGTTTATTTTAACACGAACAAATTAGCTTAAATGTAATTGCGCAATTTTTAATGGATGCATGGAAAATGCAGAGGAAAGTCATATGTTCTAATGTACATGAAATATATTTAAGACTGCATTCCCATAAAATAATTTTATTTTGTTATTTTTTTTTTTAACCGTCAAATTTTAGCCGCAATTAAGAATGACTTATTTAAAATGCGGATAAAATACGATGAAAAGAAAATGTAGCGTACTAAATGGACAGCTGCAGTTAGATTGCATGGTTCGTACGGATACCGTTATTCCTCTAGAGAAACTACAGTGCGCCGCAAAAGTTTAAGCACAATGCAAATATTTTAATAAAAATAAAAATTTACAACAAAATGCTTTTAAATATCCACTGTAGGTGAATACTATGATCATAAATATGTATCTCATGTTTCGAAAAATATCATCGGTACGAATATCAGAAATTACAAGAAAACAGTTTTTGTGGTGTCGCAAAAGTTTATGCAAAAATGAGATTTTATGCAAATATCTCCTTAAACATGATAGGTGGAGGATAGGTGAGATTTTTTCTAGAGTATAAAGTGTAGAGATTGCTGTACGAGTTATATCAAAATTTCGAAATCTCTGCAGTTATCGCCTGAAGAAGTTGTAGAAGTTTGGAAGCTTAAACTTGAAGGTAAATCTTTTTTGCAAATTTCGGTTATTTTAAATCGGTCTAAACGTGGTGTTTATAGTATTTTGCAACGTGGAAAACAATTCAAAAATGCATATTGCTCAGAGAATTCGAGTAAAACCACATTTTGTGAGGATAGAAGATTTAATTGGCTGTAACTAGCTATTTGTCTCATATTGAAATAAAAAAAAACGGCTTGGATCAAAAATATCACGTGACACCTTATGCAGACGAATAGCAGAATCAGGAATAATCGAATAACAAAAATTATCTCGTAAGCCTTTTCTGAAACAGTGTCGCAAACAAGCAAGACTTGAATGAGCAAAACAGCACATGGATTATCGTGACGAATGGATTTGTGTTATTTTTTCTGATGAAAAAAAAAATGGAATTCGGATGGTCCAAATAGCTTCTCATTCTACTGGCGTGACTTCTGTAAAGATCCGAAGAGCATATTCAGCAGGCAACAAAGTGGTGATTCGCTCATGATATGAGGCGCTTTTGGCTGTAATGTACAAACGCCTCTTTGCTTCCTAAATAGCAGACAAATTTCACAAAAGTATCAGAAATCTATGGTTGAGCATTTTTGACCATTTAGAGAACTCCTAGGTGGTCCCTACATGACCTTTCAGCAAGACAGCGCATCAATACTCACTTCCCGTTGCAGAAAAGAATGGCTTAGACCTCAAAATATCAGTGTGATGAACTGGGCAGCACTCAGCCCAGATCTCAAACCGATAGAGAACATCTGGAGAATCCTCTCACGTGACATCTACAAGAAAGGGAAGCAGTATTACCCAGTGCAAAAGCTCAAATCAGCGATCGAGGAAGCGTGGTACAAACTCGCTCCAAAACCTTCCTTACTCTTGTGTTATCAATGGAAAATCGTATATTCGATCTCATTAGGTGCAATGGAAACACCTTAGACTAATAAAGCAATTTTGTGCCTTGTGAAATGGATGTATTTCGTTTCTGTGCGACTTTTGCGACATCACAATTTTCAATTTTTTATAATTTATTAATTTTCTTACTATGAATTGTTTCCGAATTCGAAACATGGATTTGTAATAAAATTGTTTAGATACAGTAAAAATTTCAAAGCATTCCAGTGTACATTTTTCATTTTATGAAAATATTTAGCTTGTGCATAAACTTTTGCGCCACACTGTACCAGTATCTTTGTATAGAAAAATAAATCTAGGTTAAACGCGTACGATGACGACGATACGAAGAATTTCGGGGCGAGGAGCCCGGGACCTATGTCCCACATCCCCGGAGACAGAACAGCTTTGTAGATGACAAGGTGGGATTCCTTAAACAGCAGTGCAAAAATTAAAATAAAAAACGTGGGGGGGGGGGCGACTTAAGTTCTTGAGTTCAAGTAAAACAAAAAAAAAATAGAAAAAGAAAAAAAAAAGTTAAAATTTACTTTCAGTTAATAAATAAATTACTTAATATTAATAAAGTGATTAGTTAACAGTAACATCCACTCCCAGCTCACGCTTCACCGCGAGTCCGAGATACCACGGCTTCACAGGTATTCGCAGTAATACGGCCTTGAAAAAAGCCCTTTGAAATACCCACGATCCACCGCAGATTAGAAGCACCGTTCATAGCTGAAGGTGAGGGAAAAGTGGGCAACCCGCTCCAAAAGCAGGCCTTCTTATAGGAGCTTAAGTAAAAAATGATGAATTTAATTGGCTGGGCGAAGTTGATCGCTGGATCTTAACAATTTAACAAAAAGAAAAAGAGAAATAAGTTGCAATTTAAGATTAAAAACAAGGATCAAGCACTAAGAATTTAACGTTAAAAATTTTAAACAGAAAATAAATTTAAAAAATATGAAGGGCATTAAGAATCATACCAACTTTTGGCCTATTTCTATTATTGATATCAAAATTGTCATACATCGGAATTGTGTTTAAAGCACTGTTTTCTAAGTTTTGGAGCAAAAGGTGAAAATTAATATTTAGGTCCTGAATAGTATTTAATTTGGGAAATCCAATTTCTTTATAGAGATGATAATTGCGGACATAATAACGCACATCATAAATTTGTCTAATAGTTGAATTTTGAGATTGTAGTAATATTTTGATGTGGCTTTTGGCGATATATGACCAAATTTGACATCCGTAAGTTAACATGGGGCGGTGAGGTAGGAACTGTAGAGAAACAACTTATTTTTAATAGTCAAATCACTATTTCGAGCAATTAGGGGAAATATTAATCTTTTAGCAGATCGAAATTTGTTACGCGCGTAGCAAGTATATTGTTTAAAAGTGAGTCTTTGGTCAAGAATTGGTGACAATGACAATTCAATATTATTAAATCAAATTTTATACTTATCGCGGTTATCATTGTTAAGATTGCAAAATAACATTGCCTGTGTCTTATTTACATTGACTGCAATTCTCCATTTCTGGAACCAAGCTGAGAGTAATTTTAAATGCCTGGTGACAGCAATAATGGCATATTTTTTGTTTTTACTAATGGCAAAGACACAGGTGTCATCTGCAAATTTAGCCAAAAAAGTATGGGGGTAGGGGAAATATCATTGATGAAGAGATTAAACAGAATTCCCGAAATACGGGAACCTTGGGGGATTCCAAAACGAGCAAAGAGATTTCGAGACATTTTACCTTTAACTTTAACATTAAAATTCCTGCCAAGCAGGTAATGATAGATAAGTTTAATTAGATAGGGCGGGGGATTATAATTTATAAGTTTAAAGATTAATCCTAAAATCCAAATGTTGTCAAATGCTTTCTCAACATCTAGGAAGACTGCGGCATTGAATTTTTTAGAAATTTTACCAGTTGTAATGTGTTCGACCAATCTATACACCTGATGAGGCCCCTCTCTGAATCCAAACTGGACTGGTGTCATGATATTGTTTGTATAGATGTGGTCGTTAATTTCTCGAGCTATAAATGCTTCAGTAAGTTTGCTAAGCGAATTTAGAAGGGAAATAGGGCGGTAGCTGGTGGGTTTGCCTGGGGTTTTACCACTTTTGAGAATGGGAGCTATAAGTGCAGTCTTTCAGTAAAAAGATTAAATAAGAAAATTTAAAGATATTATTGATTAGGTGGGTTAAATTTGGAATATAACTTAAAAGCAGCTTCTTTATCATGTCATTAGTAATTTGGCTCATGCCTGGGGATTTTTTATTTTTAAGTCTTTTAATTTCGTTAACGACATCAGCTTTGGAGATTGTAAAAGGAGGTGGAGGTTGAGAATTCCTTAAGAAGCTGCTCACTTTTTCATTTATTTGTTTCATTCATTTACTTGTCTTTACTTTTTCATTTACTTATTTTTCTCTGTGTGAAAATTGATATCTGGGTTCCCAGAGAATTGCAACTCCAAACTGTTTGCAATAGCATTTGCTTTTTCTTCATCTGTGAACGCGCAGATATTTGAATTTGGAATACGGATGGAGGGCATATTTGAAACAGAACTCTTGCATCCCTTGGCAGCCTTCCATATCGAGGCGTCCTCTGGTGTTAGAGATTGCAAGTATAGACTCCAAGTTTCCTGTCTCTTTTTGAATAAGTAATTTTTTAAATCTTCTTCTTAAATCCTTCTTTTAACAAGAGATTTTCTATAAGATACTACTGGTGCTGGAAAACTTTCTGGTCTGCAAAATTCAAGGAGGCGTACGAACCATGGATTGTTGTGTATTTACTTGATTAAATTTAGACAAAGACCGTTAAGAAATAGAAATTAATTATGCGAGAATGGAATTTTGATAGCTGGAAATTGAACTCATAACTTTGTGTATTTGAACGTATTGAATTAGGTTCGTTGAGAAAATGATAGAAAATGAAAAAAAAACATGTAGACAGAACTACGTAATGTTTTAAGAAATGAATTAATTTAATGACTTCACTTGCATAAAAAGGACGGGGAAAGAAACAGCAATTTATTAAAAGTAATAGAGATATGTTCAAAGTAGGTTTTGAGTAAAGTCGGGCTGGAAACCAATATCTGCAGAGAAAGCTGCCACACCATATATGATAGATCGTACTAATATATATATTTCTTAAAATTCAATAAATCTTAACTTTTGTGATTTAAATAGCGAATTTTAATATTTTTAACGAAAGAGTAAAAACTGCTGCAAATTAAAAAAAATTACAGGAGCAGAAAGGGTCATACAAATTATCGCAATAACCTGATTAGCAGAGCATCGCAATCGTGCTCGGAGGATTGATGTTGGAGGCTCGACAAAGATCGCCTATTCGTACAGGATCCCAATTAGCGTATTGATTGTAAAATAAACTCTTTAGTCGATCTAGTTGCATCAAACTATTGAATATAAGATATAAAGTATGAATGTCAGAAATTTGTCATAAAGATCTCAGTTACCGTTATTATTTAAAAAAAGCACGAGTTCACTGTAGGTTATACCAATTGATATTTTTTTCTTCAATGAACAATGCAGTTAAAATGAATAAAAGCCATAATTAAAATTTAATTACCGCACGTATGTCGTTATATTAAAGTTAATGTACTAGAACACCGAAATTGGGAATTCATAAAGTACTGGAGCAAGCTGAAACTATGTAGAGAGTGTCTCAATTAGACATTGTCTAAATTTTCAAAAATTGTAGTGGTTCGCAAAATGTTACGATTTTTGGCGGATTGTTTTGAAAAGAAGCATCAAACTGTTTGAAAATGCATTGTTTGATAAGAAAATATTGGCGAGCTTAGCACAGATTGTTTGATGCCAAAAATGATTTAGTTATTTATAAGATTAATGATGTCATTTAGTCGCACAATTACAATGATTGGCGTCTTCTTATTCTTTTTATTTTTTTTATGAAATAACGGGCAGATTAAATAGGTAATTACATGATTTCTGGAAAAACAATTTCATAATTTTCAAAGGAAATATTACTGTAAATTTTATAGACAAAAGAATTTTTTTTAAGAAAATTAATGACAGTGTTTTGGCATCCTGTTTTTGTCTTTGATCTGTAATTTCGTGACTTATTGATCATTAGGATGATAAATGATTATAGGAAATATTTAATGCTGCTATAAATGAGGATGCATATACTTCAGTTAATTATTGCAGGAAAATTAGATAACAAATAGTTCAGAATACTGTTTAAAAACTTTTAAACAAGGAGACTTCCTCACATATTTTGATATCCGCCAGAAAATGTAATTTATTTTTATTGTTATTTTTTCAACGAAATTTCCTAATGATGGTTTATTATTTTCAACTAAAAAAAAGGAATAAGATACATGATTGCAATACAGGCGATTTTTTAAGGGATGCTTATTAAAAAAAATTGCGTTGAATAGCGGCTACAATTTAAAAGAAATAATTATTTCTAGTGTTGAATTTGATAATTAGAATTAAATGATGGAGATTATAATTAATATACTATAATCCATATCATAGCTTTAGAAGTCATATCTCTTTCATGGATCTGGCAACCCCCTTCTGCGGAAAGTGCCATGGTATTTTCATGAATACGACAACAACAATCTCAAATATTTGTTACAATAAATCTCAAAATAGTTCGTTTATCTAATTATTAAACATTCTGTTATAATACTGATTCGATAAGTAAAATCTATTTTCATTCCTATTTTTCTAGATGGTGGATTGATTAATGAATAAGACATCTAGATTCGTTTGTTTCAATTTTATTTTGCTGCAATAAAGAAATATATATTTTAAAAATACATTTAAATATGTATGTATTTATTGTATATTTATCACATCGTTTATATATGGCATCTTATATATATATTTTTTAATTTCAGATACTTCTATTAAGCAATGATATCAGTAAGCAAATCTACACTCATCTTATATACCGATGTTTTAAACGTCCTTAATGAAATTTGCTTTAGAACGTTTCTGATGGCTTGTTCCGTAGTTGAGACACTTTTCCGAATAATCTTTCGTAGTGGAGTTACAAGGATAGTAATCATAAAATTATTAATGCTTCGCTTAAAAGCTTCAGTCATATATCTAAATGTTAAACAATTGAACAAGATTACACATTAATATTTGAATACATAAACTGACACAAGAAATGACGATACTAAAATTATAAATTTTTTGTTCAGTGAAAATAATGAATATTGTTCAATGAAAAAAATGAATATTGATTACACAAATAATACTAAAACAGGCATACAGATGTATTTCTTTTTCATATTTTCTTCTAAGAACTAAACAATGTCAGGCGAGTTATTTAGGATTAGTACGTCTAACACACACTACATATGGGCGATTCTCAAAAGGTGGGCACTGGACACAAGTCATAACTTTAAGTCTTTCAAACATAACTTTAATTATCATTGACTTTATTCATTTTTTTACACTGAGTTTTTAATTCTATTCAGAGATAGAAAATGACATAATTTATTGTAAAAGCTTTGTATAAATATATTAAAATTTTATTATTTTATGCTAAAGAGACTATGCTAATTTCGGACATTCATAACGTTAACTGCTCCAATGTACCACCAAGAAAAAGAGTTATAACTTTTTTCCAGGTGTTTCTAATGGTAAACAACGAATGCATAAAGGAAACGAATGATTTTTTGATAATTTCGTTAAGAGATGGCAGGCTGATTTATTGCTTTTTTGAAGATAGAAGGACTTTTCTATAAAGCATTTTTCTGTATTTTGTTATGTTCGAAAGTAACGTACGTAACAAAACATTTGATTTTATTATCATTATTTTGTTGGTTTTAACGGCACACAGAGTTAGCAGAATAGCTCGACATAAACATTTATTAACACTAACACGAAGACAAAAATATATACATAGCTTACGTGCGACTGAGCACTGACATGTTTTTAACAGAACTGAATAATATCGCTCGCAGAGCGGATTTGGAGAAACGTCACTGTACGCGCATGCGCTGAAAGAAAAGGGTAAGATAAATGGACGTTGTATTCCAACAATTCCCCTTTACAACGTGCATTTTCTTAACAAAACACTATTCTCCTATTAAGCAAATTACAGAGAAATAATATTAATATAAAAATTACAAATACAAATTATATACTTATATAAAAAATGATACAGAATAATGCTGAAAATTTTTAAACATTTTGTCCTATCATTCCTCAACATTTTTTATGTTTATAAGCGTTTAAAGCTTTCGTTAAAATGTCTGCGAGCATATTTTCTGTCTCTAGGTATTTGACCTCTATTTCGCCATTATCGTAAATTTCGCGCACAAAATGATGTCGAATATCGATGTGTTCCGTGCGCGAATGGTAAACTGGATTTCGTACTAATTTTTGAGCAGACTGGTTATCACGAAATATTATAGTTCTCGCAGTCACTGTTTCAGGAGAAAGTTCACTTAAAAACCGTCTGAGATGCAAAATCTCTTTGGCGGCTTCTGACAATGCCATGTACTCCGCCTCTGTTGTGGATAATGCGACAGTTCGTTGTTTTCTCGATTCCCACGTTATGGTTCCACTGGCGTATTTAAAAATGTAGCCAGTGTATGATTTTCTGTCATTCACATCCGACGCCCAATTGGCATCGACAAATGCAGTCAAGGATTCAGAATCACGCTTAAAGATCAGTCCTTGATCTTGGGTTCCTTTTAGGTATCGCAAAATTCTTTTTGCAGCTATCCAGTGAGGTTTACCTGGATTGTTGTTAAATTGACTTAGGAAATTCACAGCGTGAGTTATATCAGGTCTAGTAGCGACTGATAAATACATAAGGGATCCTATTAATTGACGGTAGGGAATATTATTCATTTCAGACTTTTCTTCTTCAATTTTGGGACACATATCTTTAGTAAGCTTCACGTTATTATCAAAAGGTGTAGATATTGGTTTGGATTCTTGCATATTAAATTTGCTCAGAATATCTTCAATGTACTTCTTTTGAGTAATTTTAATATTGTCCCCGTTTTGCATAAATTCTATGCCCAAACAATAGTGTAAGATACATAAATCTTTCATTTTAAATGATTTTGCTAATTCATCTCGAATATATTGATAATCTTCTTTACATTTAGTAAGAGTTATGGGATCATAAACATAAATAATGATAATAACTTCAATGGGAGATTTAGAAAAATACACACATTTATCAGCATTAAGTTATTTAAACTTCATTTGTTTCAATTTTTCATCTAATTTTTTGAACCATTGGCGACCTGATTGTTTTAATCCATAAAGGGATTTTTTTTAACAAACTTTGTCAGTATTAGATTCATTTTTAAAACCTTCAGGTAACTCCATGTATATTTCTTCATTTAAATCACCATTTACATAAGCCATAATAAAATCTAATTGATATGCAGTGAACACATTTTGGATGCCATATGCGATCGCAGTTCTTATTGAACTTAATCTAGCTACAGGAGAAACATTTTCGTCAAAGTCGATACCAGGTTTTTGTGTACAACCTTTTGCCACCAATCTCGCTTTAAATTTCTCGATTGACCCATCTGGCTTATATTTTGTTTTTAAAACCCACTTAGATCCTATAATTTTCTTATGTTCTGGCCTATATACTATTTGTCATGCATTTTGTTGCATTAATGAATTAAATTCTAAATTTATCGCATTTATCCATTCGTTTTTATATGTGCTATTCAGTGCTTCAGAAATTTCAGGACAAGAGTCAAAAGAATTATTTACTGCAGTTTGAGATTTTTCTTCTTTCGGAATAATAATTGTTTGATATTCCTTTCAAGGTCTCCCTTTTCTACCTGTTTTTATTTTACTCGGTCTGCCGCGCGTTCTGAAAGAATGGGGGCCGGAAATTTCATCAGATTGTGAATCAATTTCTCTTTCACTGACGCCATCAGAAATGTCTGGTTCCTTTTTCATGACTGGAAATATTTCTGACTCTTGCGTAATTGTGTATGTGCTCGTATTTTCATTATTTTGAGAGAAAGGAAAAATTAATTTTATTTCGGTGTTACAAAAGGGATCATTTTCAAATTCGTTAATAAATCGAACATCACGGCGTATAACAATTTTTCTAGATTTCTTGTTCCAAAGCCTATATGCTTTTGAGTCATTAGAATAACCTACAAGGATGTGTTCTTCAGTTCTAGGATCAAATTTTCCCTTATTTTGCCTTTTATTAAGTACGAAACATTTTTGCCCAAATATTTTGAAGTATGATAAAGTTGGTTTGATGCCAAAGAATACTTCATATGGAGTTTTATTTTCCCTTAAACGTGGTGTCGGGTAGCGATAGCGTATGTAAGCAGCACAATTTATAGCTACGGCCCAAAAAGATTGTGGAAGATTACTTTGTAATAGTAAACACCTTACCATTTCAGTCAAATTTCTATTCGATCTCTCAGGGGTGCCATTCTGCTGAGGGGTTAAAGGGGAAGAAAATTCTCGTTTTATACCTCATTCTTCGATATATTTTTCAAATTCATCGCCGCAATATTCTAAGCCATTATCTGTGCGAAGAAATTTTATTTTCTTTCCTAATCGGTTTTCGACTGCTGCTTTGTATTTAACAAATGCATTCTTAACCTAATCCTTGGTTTTAAGAAAACTAACTTCAATATAACGTGATTTATCATCAATAAAAGTAACAAAATATCGCGATCCTCCATGGAAAGGGACTGTCATGGGCCCACATATATCTGAATGGATCCGAAATAATAAATCATTACTTTGAAAATTTGATTGTTTGGGAAAAGGGCGGACAGTTTGTTTACCTTGAATACAAACTTTAAAGTCTTTAAGAGACTCATCATCATTGAAATTTAAATTTCTAACCATATTATTAGATTTAAGTTTCTTTAAATCAGACTCATTTAAATGTCCTAACTTTAAATGCCATTTTACAAAATCACTTACCTGTGCTATTGCAGCTCTTTCGGTGATTGGATGTACATAATATAAATCACCTTGACGAACAGCTTGTACTAGTATAGAACCATTAGGCTCAATTATTTTCGCATATCGTTCTTTAAAATGCACAGAACGATTATTAGCCGTTGCTTTTGACGTTGAAATCAAATTACATTTTAACTCAGGTACACACAGAACGTTCTTAAGTGTGAGATTAGTAGTCCCACTACCGTTAGGCACTGTAATAAGAACTCTTCCTATTCCTGTGATTTTTGCTGTTTTATCAACCGCAAGCTGTATTGTAGAATTATAACGAGGATGAAATTCTGTAAATAAATTTTTATCTTTGCACATATGAGATGTACAACCGCTGTCTAAACACCATGCAGTAAATTGATGGTATGCGTCGTTAAATGCCATACTAACCAGTTCTTCATAACTAATCATTGAACCTTGATTTACTTTATTTAAAGATGTAAGCTTTCTGTCAGCTATTTTCTTTCTACATTCGTTAGCTTTATGCCCGATTTTGGAGCAATAATTGCACATGAAATTACGATAATTTCTCTCTGTAGGAAAATTTTTATTTGTAGTAGTTTTCCATTTTTCATTTTTCTTCTGTTCTTGATTATTTCTCTTGTTTTCTATATAATAGGCGTTTTGTGAATCATGAGCCGTTTTTCCTTTTCTAGCTTCCCATTCTTCTAGCATCTTAATTTTCAAAGAATCGGGTTTAGATAACTCATCTCTCAATTCTATAGCGCATCTAAAATTTTCGAAATTCTCAGGAACACTGTAGAGTAGAAGAATTGATAACAAATCATCCGCAATTTCTATTTCCATTTCTTTTAATTTATCAACAATCTCAAAAAAGATATTTAAATGTCAGACATCGTTTCACTGAAACTCATCTTTCGAAACAGAAGCTGTTTTAACAGCGTTGCTTTCTTTGCGGGGCCTCTTGATTCATAAACGTCTTTCAATTTATTCCATACAGAATTTGAATTCACACAATGTTTAATGTGGCACAATTCACTAGGATTTATGGCCAGAATTATATCAGCATGAGCTTTTTGATCAGCCTGGAGCCATTTCTTTTCATCAGCGCTACCTTCGGCCGGTTTCTCTTCTTTGCCGGTTACATAATCCCAATCATCATTTTTTATTAATACTGCTTCAATTTGAAGTTTCCAGCTATCAAAGTTGTCTTTACCGAGCTTTTCAATTGTCATAACATGAGACATGATAAAATAAAATATCTCGCATCCACAAATCAAAACAGTTAATGACAGAACGTAGAAGAGTTCCTAGTTTCGGTTCAGGCTTAAGACTTTACGATTCGAAAGTTCGAATTAAAAAATATTTCTGCTATTTATAACGCAGTGAGTAGCGTCTCTGGTACCCATAACCTTTGTTGGTTTTAGCGGCACCCAGAGTTAGCAGAATAGCTCGACATAAACATTTATTAACACTAACACGAAGACAAAAATATATACATAGCTTAAGTGCGACTAAGCACTGACATGTTTTTAACAGAACTGAATAATCTCGCACGCAGAGCGGATTTGGAGAAACGTCACTGTACGCGCATGCGCTGAAAGAAAAGGGTAAGATAAATGGGCGTTGTATTCCAACAATTATCATTATTACTGGATAACAAAAAGTTAATTATACATATATATATATATATATATATATACAGACACATTTACTACATTCTTAGACTTAAGAATTTTTTAAATACTAAGAGCAACGTCCAAAATCTTTAAGTCCAAAATCTGCAAATGTACAAAATTTGTAACGTACACAACTGCTAATTAAATGCTTTAATCATTAATTTTCCAGAATAGTTGCGTCTTTTAATGTTTGTGTATATTTTTGTACACATACTATTAAAATATTTATATATTATATTTATAGACAAAATACTATACTATTAAAAATTTTGGCCTTAAATTTGAAAATTTGAAAAATTACATATAGTTAACGTTTAATGCTCCCACCTTTTGAGAATCTCCCATATGTAATGCATATATATATAAATACAAGTGGATCCACAATTCAACGCACCCGCATATAACGCTTTGCCGTTTTAAACGTCCTTTCAGCTTGGTCCTACCAATTTCCTATACCAACAATGTATGAAAAAAAGAACCGCTTTTAAAATCTGATTCTGATATCCTTCAAGCATTTAAAGTCGTTTCCATGAAAATTAACACTTTTTAAAATAATGATTGATCGTTTTTGACGAATTTTCGATATATATTTCTGCTTTCCTTCGAATCAATATCTCCTGTAATCAACGAGAATTAAAGGAAATAATAGATATTTCTTCCATTTTGGAATACCAAGAAATCAACAACTTGCTTGATGCATTTAAATTTACGTCAACATAAAAAATAAAATAACAAATAATATTTTTTACTTCTCCACTACATCACACGTTATTAAGGCGTCTGATAGACGAATCAAGGGAGCCCTGCGAAGAGGATTGTGAAATATTCTATAAAGGGAGGGATCGAATAAGCATGAGTGTTAGGTTTCCGATATAAACTAAACTGAGGAATAACATTAAAAACCTTTATTTGTTTTCATTCAGTGAGAAATGACTGTAAAAGGGAAGCGATTCTCCATTGCCGATAAGACAAGCATTATAAAAAAATCGAAGCATTTTTCAGGGAGTAAAGCAGAATTGGCGAAAACCCTTGGAATTCCAACATTTACACTTAAAACAATTTAATAACTGTAATAAGTTAATAATTAGTTTAACAAAGTTATCTGAATTTAGAAAACTGTTTACATGTTAATGTCTTGGATTTAGATTTAATGATTACAGATAGTAATACACAAATTAAGTTTTTTAATAAAAGACATTTTTTTAATTTTAATAATCAATGCTACACTGGCTTTCAAATTTAAGTAAAAGTGTTTTCATGAACATTATACTCTGGAAAGTAAATAGAATTGTCATAATGAACAGAACGAATATTTTTCCCAACTGGATTAAATCATATCCATATTCAAGGCTGGAGTAGAACAGCTGAAGTTTATTCCAACAGAGCGAAAAATATGCTGACCAGGAATCGAACCTGGATACTTGGCGCGCCGTGCCAATACTTTACATGTTAAGCTATCCAGACGATACCTGGCTGACATAATAGACCATGGTGTAAAGGAGTTTCCGAGTTAAAACGCACTTTCTTCATGTAAATGCTTAGTTATAGCTCGGATGAATGAAACTAGCGCTGCAGTTCGCAACCATGTCCAACAAATAACAGTTAATTTTGACAGCCAAGTTATAGCGTCTAGAATACCTAGTGTGGAAATATGCTATCCAAACAATGCTAAAACTTTGTATCCCTTAAATGTGCGACGATACTGCTAAAATCCCGTGTGTCGATCGCAGCGACATCTGCCGGATTTTCGTATTACATTGTATAGACTAGCAATATCTTGCAGTTGTATAAAATATCCTGCAGATGTCGCTGCGATCTGTATATTTCAGCAGCATCGTTGCACATTTAAGGGATACAATATTTTAGCACTTTTTTAAGTATTACAGAGATAGCCAATTTTCACACTATATATTCTAGCCGCTATAGCCAGGTATCGCCCGTTTAGCTTTACAGGTGGCTTTACATTGGTCCGGCACGCCGTGTGTCCAGGTTCGATTCCTGTTCTGGTCATTTTTCGCTCTGTCGTAATAAACTTAACTGTACTACTCCAGCCTTTAATGCAAATAGAATTGTTTATAGAATAGCTTATACAATAAGTAGAAGTAAGGAGTTTTTAATTTCGCAGATTTTAGGTTTATTGCAAATCTTTCTTGTAATGATTTATATCCATATCAAATTATTTTCCATTGTGAAATTATCTCAATAACTGTTTTTTTAATGGCAACAGCTTGCGAGCCAACCACCTTGAAGGAAGTTGAAATGACATTTTGAATATATGAAGAATCCTGGCTAAAGTCTTGTTTAAGAATGCTTGGCTTCGGATGAATTTTCAAGATGAAATTACAGCAGACTGGAATGTCGCTGTTGAATTTGAATAATGGAAAGAGAAGTCTACTTGATGCTGGTCTTCCTGGATCTTAAGCTTTGTAGCTCCAACTATATAATGGCGAAGGTGGCGAGTGACTTTAGTTTTGTAGAGGTATTATTTTTTTTTTCAAGTATTCGCGGGTAAAGGCGGGGTATGACTTTCTTACATGTTCATATTTCAATTATTTTTGAAATATTTTAAGACTTATGTTTAAAAAGGATTAAGTTTAAACGTAATATTTTAAATTTTAAATTCAAAAAATATAATTTTGTTTTAGATATAAACCAGTTGGTTGATTTTGGCAATACAGTAGTTGGTTTTGTTAGTTTGTATTATATAGTTTTAAATTTTAATTTATTAATTTTGAGTTGTTGTTGTTTAAGTTTTTCTGTTTGAATTTGTTACGTTAATAGAGTATATGAGTTGGCCCTACCTTGTGAAACTGTGAGGATACATTCATTTTTTAATACTTCATCATTCTTCCCACCCTCCGAAAAACTAGGAGTTGTATTTATTGGTCTTGTTCCAATTGTTTAATTGTTTAAAAGTTATCTTGTTTTGCACCTTCTTTTCATTAAATTTTTCGTGTAATATCATACTTTTTGGCAAAAATTATATTGATTTTGTGCATAAAAGAGCTCCTTTGCACATGATGCACTAAACTTGTTTTACACCTTTTAAAATCATTATATACACTGCTCAAAACAATTAAAGGATATTGCAGTTTTAAGTGGATTTTGTATCTGGTAAACTGTTTAGCTGATTGATACATGGTCGACAGACATAGTAGGTTATATGAGAATAAATTACACATGTTTGGCAGAAAAAAATGCATTTTATTGCGCATTTGTGTACTAAAGGAAAAAAACACAATTTGTGCATATGAGAAAAAAAGAATAAGAAAAGGTGTTTTCTTCAAAGAAAATCATTTTCAGTAGGGGGTATGGTTTCCACGAGCGGCCAGCAACGTTGAACACCTTTGAGGCAGGGACTCAATGAGGCTATTAATGACGAGCTGGGGTATTCTGCCCCACTCTTCCAGAAGAGCCCTTTCCAGTTCTTGGAGAGTTTGTGGGGGTTGTTGGCGGCCAGAAACTCGTCTTCCTAGAGCGTCCCAAACGTGCTCGATTGGATTCATGTCTGGAGAACACGCTGGCCATTCCATTCGAACGATTCCTTCCTCGAAAAGGAAATCCTCCACCAGGTTTGCACGATGTGGCCTGCAGTTATCGTCCATTAAAATGAAGTTATCTCCGATTGCTGCAGCGTAAGGGACTACAATAGGTCTGAGGATCTCATCCCTATATCGGCGACCAGTCAGAGCTCCATCTCGAATGATGTAGAGGTCAGTGCGCCCGTCAATGGAGATGCCACCATACACCAACACTCCTCCACCGCCAAATCTGACACTTTCGTGCACGAACGCAGGATTATTCCTACTGCCACGGTCCCTCCAGATGAAAATACGCCTATTATCCGGATGCACAGAAAAACGGGACTCGTCAGAAAACAGAATATTGCTCCATTCATTTCTCCTCCAGTTGACATGCTCGGTTGCCCACTCCCTGCGGTCGCGACGATGCCTTGATGTTAATCTAACACATACCATCGGTCGGCGAGCATACAGACCTACAGCATGGAGCCGGTTTCGGACAGTCTGAGTTGAAATCGTGGTGCCTGTAGCCGAGCGAAGGTGTTGTTGGAGAAGAGTAGCGTTCATGGTTCGGTGTCTCCGAGCTGTTAACGCTAAATACCGATCTTCATTGGGCGTTGTTGCCCGTCTACGACCTTGCCCTGGTCTTCGGCCTGCACATCCACTCTCCAAAAAACGGTTCCAGATCCTGGAAATGACACTTTGTGACACTCCAATGGCTTGCGCTACTTCGGCTTGAGTTTGGCCCCCTTCTAACCTACCAACAATTCTCAAAGCTTCTGAATCTGTCAAATGACTTCGCTGAGACATCGTACTCATCGAAACAAAGCAATCACTGAACGCCGATCATCCTTGTCTTCATTCTCTTTTATCCAGTTGAAAGTCAAATTTCATTCGCTGACGCTGAAGCGACGTTTTTGACGTCGAACTCAAAATTTGCATACTCCACAGTTTGAAAACCAGAAAAATTTGCATTTGTGATTCTCTTCTTCTATTTTCGGCAAAAAAAAAATTCGTTTATATCTTTATTTTATATAAAACTTCAAATATCCTTTAATTGTTTTGAGCAGTGTATATATATATATATACAGGGTGATTCATAAATATCGAAAGAATAGGCTATTCCTTATTGATTTTGTGCATAAAAGAGCTCATTTGCGCATGATGCACTAAGCATGTTTTACACTTTATAAAATCATTATATATATGTATATATAATATATATATATATATATATATATACAGGGTGATTCATAAATATCTAAACAATAGGCTATTCCTTAAATATTGCCCCTAGGCACATACTTCCAATTGCAAATTTTCATAAAAAAAGGTACCAAATTTAATGACATAAGTTGTAACTCGAGGGGGGGGGGTCTATTTGAAAAAATACAAAAAAATTTATACGGCCCCCATTGTGTAAAATTTTCAAATAGGAAATTTTCTCCTATCGCTTCCTGAATTAAAAAGAAAGAAAATTCCTATCGGTATCTGCAAATCTCGCAGAGTTATTAAAATTCCAAATTCGCTACTTACACCATTTTCCCATGCCTCTGAGCGACGAGTTGTTGACTCATTTTGAATTCCATATAGGGATCATCCACAAATTGTACGGTATTAAAGTCGATTTAAGATAGTGCCTCACCTTTGGATATTAAATAGCAGCGTAGAGATTTTAAATTAAGCCTTCTTTCAAATTATGCTGGATGCCTTTATTGGAGGTCTGCACAGGTAGAGATATCCGGACCCGGTCTCGAGTCGACCCATAAAAAAAAGTTCGACCCGGCCTGGAAAAATGTTTAAATCTTAGCCCGAGTCTCGTCCGGACTGATTGAATTTCTAGAAAATATAGTTTTTTACGTCGATATGATTAAAAATTGTTTCGTATGAAAGAGTTCTGACCAAAAATATTTTTATAGCTATATAATAGCTTATAGATTTTCTTTCTATATGTTTATAATCTTCATTCATTTTTAACGCGGGAGGACGCGCGCCGGGCAAAAAAAAAAAAAAAAAAAAAAAAAAAAAAAAAAAAAAAAAAAAAAAAAAAAAAAAATACGACCAGTTTTCCCGCAGGAATCAGAAAAATAGTTGCCCTTATCGTACCGGAAAATTTTCCGACCCAGTTCGGAATAAAATCCGTAAAATACCATTTTACTGACTATTTCCTTTTTTTTCTTTACGGATTTTATTCCGAGCTGAGTCAGAAAGTTTTCCGGTACGATAAAGGCAACTTTTTTTCCGATCCCTACAAGAAAACTGGTCGGATGTATTTTACAGTGCAATACTATCTTTTTAAAAGTAATTTTCAACTTCTTTTATCGCAAAATAGTCTCCGATTAAATAAGGGGACGATTATTATTTGTATTTATTGCTGACAAAATAAAAACCATTCATACCCTGGGTATGCGCGCCTTCTCCCGGGTAAAAGAAACGTCAAAGGCTGTGATATTTATTTTTTTTTAATGAATCTCTATTTGTATGTAAATCTTTTACTTACCATTTTATATCTTTAATACATAATCATGTATTGTAGACTTTCAAAAATGACATACAGTAAAACCTTCTAAGACGGAATCAAATAGACAAGGAAAAAATGCCTTACAGACAATTTCCCATCATAGGAGGGGCAAATGTATTCTATTCTTTTCTCAAGTATTATTATATTCATTTTGCATAGATCAAAAAATTATTCCGTTTTAGACAGGATTCCGTAGTAGGCAAGTTCTTTTTCATTTGTTTTACTGTTGTTGCTTTTTCGTTTAAATTTATTATCGTTTAAAAACGATTTTTAAAGTTTAATTGTAAATGGTAATATGTTTTAATTGCAATAGCGATTTAAAAACACATGCATTTTCTGCAAATTTTTTCGGTTGAGCCAAACTTTACTGATTTTTGCACGGATTAAGCCTGTAAGATAGAATGATTTTAATACGGGTTGAGTCGAGACCGGGACTGATAATTTCGCCCCGAGCAGACCTAGGAAGAAAAGAAGCCAGTCCCGGTTCGGTATGAAAAATTCATTGGGCTCGGTCGAGACTGGTCCGGCACCAGAATACAGACTCTTTTTAACCGTTCGCCGAGACGATATAAAACCTGAAGTTGTGAGGATTAAAATTATGAAAACACTCTTAATCGGTATGTTAGAAAAAACCTTGTTAATACAGAAAGAAGATGGAAGGGGCAAAAGGTAAACTGAATCGGAAGTTTAAGCTACAGGAATGAGTTACATACTCACCTGCAATTTTTTAAAAAGCATTTAAAAATTTTATTACGAGCCAATCTTTGTTTAAAACTTTAAATGCGTTTTAAATTATTAATTTAATTTGTTAAAAGTAACTAATTTAAATTTATTAATTTAAACGCGTAATTAAAACAAATTTAATTTAAATTATTAATTTACATTTTTAAGTCAAGAATTGTTTAAAAAAATGGTGCAAACTCGGAACATGACTATTTGATTATTTTACATTAATTTTGTTTTGGCAAATTTAGAAATATATTTATTTTTGAAAATATGATTTTTTTTAAATAAGTTACATAATTTTTTTTTAATTTGTGCTTTTAATATTTTTAATATTAATATTTAAAAAAAATGTTGAAACAAAATTAAATTATATTTTCTTCTTTAATTAAATTTCAAAAAAGTTTGAAATTCGACGATAATATTTCGAGTAATATGTATATATATATATATATATATATATAAACTCGGATTATGTCGTCAGATGCCGCCATCCGAAGAATCTACAAGAGTCTTCTACAAGAGTCTTCATTGCCTTTGAAATATCATCCAACCAGTTCTTTCGTGGTCTTCTCCGTTTCCTTTTTTTTTGTTTGTTTCATAATTGAATGTTATTTTGGGTAGTCTTTCCTCATTCATTCTTTTGACATGACCATACCAGATTAATTGATTTTTTGGATATCATCTAATATGGTTCCCTTTATTTTCATCATTTCCTTGATTCTGTCATTTCTTATTTTTTCCATTCTTGATATCCTGCATGATCCTTTTAGGGCATCCATTTCTACTGCCGCTAGTTTCTTTCGTTCTGTCCCCATAATTCTCCATGCTTCTGATCCATATAACAATATGCTCTTTACAATAGAGTTGTATATATTATACTTTCTTTTCCTAGAAATCTCCTTACTCCACCAAATAGAATTTAATAGTTTTACAGCCTTTCTCCCCTGACAAATTCTGTATTTAATTTACTGTGAGTCTCTTCCTTCTCTATTAATGTCTACACGTAAATATCTATAATGCTTACAGCTTTATATTCTTATGTTATTAGTTAGATTTATGTCCGTCTCATTTCCTCCTATACATAAGTATTTGGTCTTGCTGACGTTCATGTGAAGTCCCCATTTCTCATATTCTTCCTTAATTTTCACCGTCATTTCCTCTAAATCATTTTTACTTTTTGCAATTATAACTTGGTCATCTGCGAATTGTAGAGTAAAAATTGACGTTCCATTCATATTAAGTCCCATTCCTTTGCATTTCTTCTTCCACATTTTCAATGCTTCTTCAACCTAAATTTTAAAAAGTGTTGGAGAGATACAACATCCCTGTCTGAGTCCTTTATCTGTTATAAAACCTTTTGATATTCTTTGGCCTATTTTATTCTTTGTTTTTGATTGTCTGTAAAGTTCTTGAATTGCTCTAACAATACTTGGATTTATAGCCATTTCATTTAATACATTCCATAATTTTGCGATTGGAACATTATCATATGCTTTCGTTAGATATATAAATAGAAGATGAATTTGATTTCCTACTGCCATTTCCTTTTCAACAATTTGTTTAAGACAAAATGTATTATCCATACATGATCTTCCTGCTCTGGATCCACTTTGCTCTTCACTTTCCTTTATTCTTATTTCTTCTTCAATGAAATCTTTTAAAATTCGTCTATATAAACTACTAAAGGTTGTTGTTACAGTAATGCCTCGGTAATGCTCACATTTTTGTCGGTCTCTTTTCTTATATATTGATGTTAAATATCCAACCCTCCATTCTTCTGGTGTTACCTCTCCGTTTAAGCATTTTTCGAATGATTGTGTAATTAATCTGAACAATTTTTCAGTTCCATTTTTGATCAGCTCTGCTGATATTCCTCCGGGACCACTTGCTCTTTGATTTTTTAAATGTTTAATTGTTTTTTTAGCTCTCTCAAGCTCCAACATCATAGGTCGTCCCACAACGTCAATACCAGAATTATTTACTTGAAACTCACTTCTAGTTTCTGTATATTTCGAGTAATAACGTTTATAAATTTTGTGATGATTAACTATATAATTTGCAAATAAAATCACATCCTAAAATTCCTCAGAAAATTTAAAAATTTAAAAATTATTATTCTTATTTTTTTTAATGGGGGTAATTTATATTTCGAGTAATAACGATTATAAATTACCCCAATTAAAACAAAATAATAATTTAAAAAAAATTTAATTTTCTGAGGAATTTAAGATGTGATTTTATTTGCGAATTATATAGTTAATCATCACAAAAAAAAAAAAAAAAAAAAATCAGAAAAATCTAATTCTAACTCAATAAATATATTTTTTACATGTATCCTGGAACTTTTAAAGTAACTTATCTCATCAAATTTTCCATCTTTTTTTATGAAACTTTGCAATTGGAAGTATCTACCTAGGAGCATTAATTAAGGAGTAGCCTATTGTTTCGATATTTATGAATCACCCTGTATATAAATATATTATTTATAAACTAATTTATTTATTCATTTACATATTTATACACAAATTATTTTTTATATAGATTTCTTTCTGCATAAATTTATGTTTCTACAAAAAAAAAAAAAATGTTCTTTTTTAACGAATAGGGGAAAATAAACATAACCAGACTGTTAAATAATGGTATCTTATCCTGAAAAACTATCAGAAATAATAGGGAAAAATAATCATCATATAGTTATCTTTAAAATGCATCTTCTATATATATATATATATATATATATTTTATCTTCATACAAAAAAGAAAAAAAAATGTTAATAGAAACAAAAAATACGTTTATTTACAGAATATATCATTTATAAAAAATAAAAGTATGTTTAATTAAATACCTGTTACTTTTTTTCTTTTAATCGTTGAAAAAAATATTTATACAATATGCACTCCGTTAGATGCTTGTATGAGAATATATATATATATAATTAATACATCTATATTAAAACTGATTAAATTTGCTTTGTTTATATTAAAATAAAAAATAAAAATAAAAAAATGGCTACGTCATATTTATAATAATCGTTCAATAACCTTTTCTTAACGAAACTGACAAATAAGTAATAAAAACGAAAATTAAAATCTTCTGAAAAGAAATTAAGTACCATTCAATTTATACATCACTAAGTCTTATTACAGAACTCAATATATATCTGTTTTCTGGTTGTCAGGCTTGTAAACTAAAGAGTCTGAAGCAAGAAAAATCATTAATAGGAAACAACTTTGTGGCACTAGAAAATCAATCAAATGAAGAATAAATATTTTAGATGTACATTACATTTCGTTGTTGTTACGGGTACATTATTCATGCTGGATTAAATAAAAAGTCAAATAAGTGTAATATAATAATATAAATAGTTTTTTCTAGAAATATTTAATCTAAAGGATTTTATAAAGCTATGCGTTATTATGTTTTTTTTTTCCTTTTTTTTTTTTTTAATTGATGTACTTTTGCATTGAATGAATTTCGTTAAATTTACACACACACACACACACACATATATATATATACTAGGGGGCTGGGCCCCCTACGAGCTACGCTCGCCAACCCCCGTTCAGACACCGCAGTTTCTAAAAGCACGCTAATTCGATCGGCTTTAAAAAGATTTTGAAAGATTGAATTATAATTTTAAAAAAACAGTGGCGATCTCCAAATAAACGGGTTTCTATTCATTTCTCTTTGATTGAGGAATTTTAAAGAAAAATCAGCTGCTGTTAAAATATACTATGGCTGTTTTCCTCTTTGATTAAATAAAACCAGTTAAACATTTCAAAATAAGCTCATATAAAATGAATTAAATAAACAGACTCTTTGACTCCAGGTTTTTTTTAACATAGCGAAAAGAAAGTTCTTTTAAATAATACATTTTAAGCAGGCTCTCATGTTAAGCACACAGGTCGTATGTTTGTTGTTGAATAAATAAATAAATAAATGAAAGACATTTTAAATGTATCGTTTTTAATCTCACGAAATTTTCACCAACCTGTTATTTTTCTTTTTAATATTCACGTGAAAAACTTTTGTTAGAAATGAAATATTATTTGCGCTGTCCCAACAAAAATAGTTGAAAAGTTCATCTCGAAATATCAAATAAGTGTCTCGGGCATTTTTTAAATTAAAACTGTTTTGCAATATTATTTTTTGTTCATTTTACGTAATAAGTGTAATGTGACGTAAATGTGATGCAATTTCTCCTATTTAAGACTTCTAACGCATGTTAATGAATTTATTATTTTACAATATCCTTTCTCTCTTAAAATTCGCGTGTAAATATAGTTTTTATGAAGTAATTTTCAATAAGTTGCTGCTTTTTATACGTAGTTATTTAATTCTAATTTGGAAGTTCTTTTTCTGTTTATAATAGTCACGTGTGAGTAAATGATTAATATGAAGCAAACATTATTGTTTGCGCTGTTTATACAGTTGGCAACAGGTTAAATTAGTACAATTTTCTAAAATAAGTAAAAAATATCTCTCGAAATGCTGAAAATTTGAAATTAAAATAGAAATAAAAGCTCAAAAAATGGGTCAAATTAAAAAAAATAAATGCATTCTGCACATCGGGAAATTATAACGTATAAAATGATCTAAAAATAATTAAATTCCGGTGTATAGATTTTGCTCCTATAAAACTTTTTTAATGGAACGACTTTGTCCAACTTTACCATTAAATATCTCTTAAAATAATTCTTCGATTTAAAAACTGTCTGCATCAGCGTGTTTATCAAACATTTCTCTATAATACCGCCGATTTTCATATTTTTGTATGCAACATTTTTCTTAATATTAACGGAGAAAGACCTCCGGTCACAAAAAAAATTACAACCGGCGGCGGCGGCGGTGACAGCGTAAGTTACTTTTTTTTTAGAATAGAGAGATTCTTTAGTGCATGGGTAAAGACAGACTTTTCTCCATGAATAGTTACTGCCACCCACATGCGGTTGGTATGGTTAGATAGCCCTTGGTCTCCTGCTGTTAGTAAGGCAGTTTGGTCGCGGTGGGTGGAAGTGGTTGATTACAGGGACAATCAAAATAATTCCATTACATTTCGGCCTATGGGGGGGGGGGAAGGTTTGAGATAGTTTTTAATCTTTATCTCCATATGTAAAAGCCCCAGCCCAAAATATTGAAACTAGAAGCATACAAATTGGAGGGAACAGAGTACTAAGGACGGCTTTTTAAAAATCTCCTCTAAAGGGGTTAAAAGGAGGGGTGAGTGTCGACAAATTATAGAGCATGTGGCCATACCTCAGCAGCTGTTTTAGTTAGTAACGTGTATTCCCAGAAAATAAACCAACTAAAAAAATAATTAAGCACGTATTTCTGCGATTTTACAAATCCCCCCCCCCCCAAAAAAAGGGGGTTAAAAGGGGGAGGTCGAAAATTTTGTAACATTTGCCATTTCTCATCAACCGTTTAAGATAGAAGTTTTGAATTCCAGAAAATAAATCTACTAAAAAAATAATCAAGCACGTATTTCAGCGATTTTGGAGTTCCTCCCATAAAGGGGGTTAAAGGAGGGGTCGAAAATTTTAGAACATTTGCCATGCCTCATCAGCCGTTTTAGCTAGAAGCATGAAATTCCAGAATATAAATCTACTATAAAATAATTAAGCACGTACAGAAGCGAAATTCCTACAAAAAGGGGGTTAAAAGGAGGTTGAAAATTTTAGGACATTTACAATATATCACCAGCCGTTTGAGGTAGAAGCGTGAAATTCCAGAATATGAATCTACTAAAAAAATAATTAACAACGTATTTTAGCGATTTTAGAAATTCCTTAAAAAAGGGGGTTAAAAGGGAGGTATTTTAGGCCATATCTCGCCAGCCGTTTTAGCTAGAAGCATGAAATTTCAGAATATAAATCTACTAAAAAAATAATTAAGCACATATATCAGCGATTTTAGAAATTCCCAAAAAAGGGGGTTAAAAGGGGGGGGTGTCGAAAATTTTTGAACATTTGCCATATCTCACCAGCCGTTTTAGCTAGAGTCGTGAAATTCCAGAAACTAATCTACTAAAAAATAATTAAGCAGGCATGTCAGCGATTTTAGAAATCCCCCGGCAAAAGGGGGTTAAAAAAATGTCGAAAATTTTAGAGCATTTGCCATATCTCACCAGCTGTTTTAGCTAAAAGCGTGAAATTCCAGAATGTAAATCTACTAAAAAAGTTAAGCATTTTTTTTTAGCAATTTTTGAAATTCCCCCCAAAAGGGGGTTAAATGGGGGGTGTCGAAAATTTTAGAACGTTTGCCATATCTTAACAGCCGTTAGGGTTTGAGGTAGGAACGTGGAATTTCAGAAAATATATGTACTAAAAAAATAATTAAGCACATATTTCAGCGATTTTGGAAATCCGCCCAAAAAGGGGGTTAAAAGTGGGGTCAAATATTTCAGAACATTTTTCATACCTCACCAGCCATTTTAGGTAGAAGCGTGAAATTCCAGAAAATAAATCTACTAAAAAATAATTAAGCACGTATAGAAGAGATTTTAGAAAGAGGGGTTAAAACGGGGGAGTCGAAAATTTTAGATCATCTGCCATATCTCACCAGTCGTTTTAGCTAGAAGCTTGAAATTCTAGCATATAAATCTACTAAAAAAATAATTAAACACGTTTGTCAGCTATTTTAGAAATTCCCCACTTGAGGGGTTAAAAAAGGGGGGTCAAAACTTTTATTACATTTGGCCATATCTCAGCAGCCGTTTTAGCTAGAGGCGTGAAATTCCAGAAAATAAATCTGCAAAAGAAAAAAAATAAAAAAATAAATAAAATAAAATAATTAAGCACGTATTTCAGCGATTTTAGAAATCCCCCAAAAGGGGGTTAAAAGGGGGGGGGCGAAAATTTTAGAACATTTGCCATATCTCATCAGCCGTTTGCGGTAGGAGCGTTAAATTCCAAAAGATAAATCTACTAAAATAATAATTAAACATGTGTTTCAGCGTTTTCTGAAATTCACCCTTAAGGGGGTTAAAGGGGGCGTTGAAACTTTAGGAACATTTAGACATATCTCAGCAGCCGTTTTAGGTAGAAGCGTGAAATTCCAGAAAATAAAATACTAAAAAATAATTAAAAACATGTTTCAGCGATTTTACAAATTCCCCACACTAAGGGGTTTAAAAGAGAGTGTCGCAAATTTTAGAACCTTTGGCAAATAGTGGCAGCCATTTTAGATAGAAGCGTGAAATTCAACATCACAAATATACTAAAAAAATAGGTAAACACATTTCATCTTTGCTAGATATATTTCGTTTTATTCAAGGTTCTTTTAGAGAAACCGCCCAGCGAAATATAAAACATTAACTATAAAACATTAAATATAAAACATTAACTTACATATTAAAATATGCAGACGAAATAAACTTTAGGCATACATACGTTTTTGTCTGGTTTATATATTTTAATTAGCATAATAATAGAATCTAGTTCAATAAATTTCAATTCATGCCAAAGAAAAAAAAATGTTTTATATTCTAATTTTTAAGAATGACTATTTTGTTTAACGTTCATATATTAATTTTTTAAATACATCTTCTATTTTTTTTTTTATCTTCATACAAAAAAACAAAAAAACAAAAAAACAAACAAACAAAAAAAAACTATGCCGATACAAACAAAGAGTGAGTTTATTTACAGAATATATTATCTATAAAAAATAAATGTATATTTAATTAAAAATCTGTTATTTTTTCCTTTCAATCTCTATTCCTATGCAATCAATATATAAAAACATTTATTTATATAATATGCATTTGTGTGTGATATTTATAGTAATAAAAGAACACATTGCTCTGTCTGTCTTTGTCTGTACCTGCGATGGCTAGCGAAATCTACGGCACGTATGAAGCTGAAATCTTTTGGATAGTCGATGATCTCTCCTGACGCACGTGGATTTTACAAAATTTAAATTTATAATAATTAGTTGAGAAATTAATTAAAAACCCCAAATTAAAATATGTGAAAATTATTGTTAATTCATCAAAAACATAGATTATTATTTATTATTAGATTTATTGAATCGCAGAACATTTCTTGGAAAACTGGAAGAGAGTGTGGAGGGTTAATATAAATACGGCATGCCAGAGGATAAATATACTGGGATTTTTTTATAAAGGACTGTATCTTAAATTCTACTACGCCTAAAAACTCAAAAATTGCACAGCCAGACGCAAAAAAAAAAATCCTTTTTCAGAAACTCTAAAATTGATCCCACTGCGGTTTCTGGAAGTGAAAAAATCCTCGAAAAATCGATTTATAAAAAAATCTGTTTTTTTTTTCATTCGAAAGAAGGTTTAAAATTTCTCCAAAGACGCAGGTTTACATTGCAGAAAACCGAAGACGCCTTTCATTAGTGGACATTTTTGAACGAATATAAAATAAATTAAATTTTAAATTATCAAATTATAGTTTTAATTTTTATGCATCGAGATGTAGACTTTTTCAACGATTTCAGATATGTAAATATTTTCACGGTAGCTCAATTACAAGTTTAGATATTAATTAGTATTTGATTAGTTGGATGATTCCTTTCAAACACTCATTTTTAAGTCCAGTCTCCGAAAAAGCAAATGGCTTTATACAGGGATTCTTTGAAACGCCGTCAAATGTTTGTTTGTTTTTTATGGACCATTTATGCACCAAGTTATGCATCTAGCCCTATCTTTAAACGCTGTATAATAATGTGTAAGTTTTATAAAAATCGATCTGTAAGTTTTGTTTTATAAAAAAAAAATCGGTTTTTAAAAAGGAAAAGAAATACATTGTTGAAACGCGATTTTGCTAAAATTAAAAAAACTGACGAACTGATCGATTTGGGACTTTCAGAAAGTTTATAACACATAATAAAGATTTTAAAGAATAGGGGGAATGAAATTTCAGGAGAGGGAGGGGGAGCGGGAATAATTTGTTTTAGGGAGACGCGATCAAATATTTAAAACCTTACCGTTTTCTACCTTTATGCACATTTTTTGACTGAGCCCTGGGATAAATATTACTTATTTAATAAAAAAATTTCAAAATTGTACTTACCACTATTTTCGAATATTAGTTTCAATAAATATATCTTGAATTCTTGCTTAAGTACGCCAAACGCATGCTTAATGTATCTACGGGTATGTTGTTTAACGGAGTTTCGTTCAGAATCGAGTTCACCCTCTTGTGGTGGAACTAAAAGTTTCGATATTGGTTGCAAGATTTGCAGTGCTTAAGCAGCATTTCTGGTAAACTGTGCTGTGAGCAACGGGGACCAGGTTCCAGATTCGTTCAGTTCGAGATTGTGTATTTTTATGGGATTTCAGTACAGATAACAGGTTCATTTAAAAATATTATTACGGGACTGGGGAAAGCCGGGTGACTCTTCAATTATATATTAAAACTGATTAAACTTGCTTAGTTTGCATTTAACAACAATAAAAATAAATAGTTGCCTCATATTTATAATAATCGTTTAAAGACCCCTTTTTTATACAAAGTGACAAATATGTAATTAAAGCAAAAATTAAGAACTTCTGAAAAGAAATTAAGTTACATTCAATTTACACATCACTAATTCTAATTACGAAACTATCAATGCATGTCTGTTTTCTAGTTGTCAAGCTTGTAAATTAAAGAGCCTGAAGAAAGAAAAATCATTAATTGCAAACTAATTTATGCCACTAGGAAAATCAATCAAATGAAGAATAAATGTTTTACATGTTCATTTTTTTTCTGCTTGTTACTTCTCGTACGTTATTCATGCTAGATTAAATAGGAACTCACATATGCGTATATAACAATATAAATATTTTTTTCTAGAAATATTTAATTTAGTGTACAAAATAAATATATGCATTATTATGGGTAGGTTTTTTTTTTTTAAACTGATGTAGTTTTGCATCTAATGCATTTCCTTAAATTTGATTAAGTTCACATTAAATACAAAATATTTAGCTGTATTTAAAAATATGCAAACGAAATAAACTTTAGCTATACAACGGTTTCTTCCTGCTTATTTCTTTTAATTAGACTTACAATACTATCTAGTTCAGTAAATTTGAATTCATGCCAAATAAAAAATCAAATGATGAATAATATTTTCGATTAACATTATATTTCGTTCTTGATTCTCGTACATTATTCATGCTAGGTTAAATAGAAACACAAACAAGCGTAATATAATAATATAAATAGATTTTTCTAGAAATATATATTCTAAAGGATTTTATAATTTATGCGTTATTTTTTTTCGGGGGGGGGGGGTTCAAAATTGATGTACTTTTGCATCTAATGAATTTCGTTAAATTTGATTAAATTTACATTAAATATTAAATATTAAATTGTATTTTATAATATGAAAACAAAATATTATTTAATATATAATATATATAATATATATAATATATTATAAAATATATTATATATATATATATATATTCAATACAAGCTTCTAATAAAGAGTATATTATATATATATAATATACTCTTTATTAGAAGCTTATATTGAAAAAATATATACAGTAGAACATCCATAAGTTGACCACCCAAGGGACTGTAACTAAGTGGTCCACATACGGAGGTGGTCAACTTAGGGAATTTTTAGAAAATATTTAGTACAATATTGAAAAAAAATTAGTAAACTTTTTAGTATTTTTTAAGGAAAAATTTAGAAAAAAATTAGCACTTACTCATTTTTATTTTTACTGAAGGTACAGCACATTTTTACAATTTTTGAAAGAATAATTCAATTTTTGTTTGAGTCCTCTTTTGTTCATTAGGTATCTGCAAAAAAGCACTTTCACAGTTTACAAGTCCATTAAGCATGCATTTTTATGCAGTGAAATTTTTAAGTTGCTCCATCATGTGCTTTACATCGTCTTCTTTCAAAATTAGGTACTTTTCAGTTTCGTCGTCACTTGGTTAATCATCCTCTTCGCCGTCCATTTCTTGTACCATAGAGTCCTCTCTGTGCTTAGTTGCATAGAGTATCTCATTGAAGATTGCCTCTGGGTCTGGTTCAACAGAAGTTACTAACTCATCGTCGATGGTAACATAATCTTCAAAATCAACTCCATCAAAAACTGGCAAGGGAGATTGAGAAAGTTCATCATCTTGCACCGCTGTTGTAGGTGTAGCAAATCCAGGTTTCTTGAAGCAGTTCTGAATCGTGGCTTGCGTAACTTTATTCCAAGCAAAATTAATTCAATAAACAGTATTCAAAGCATTTATTGACGCAGGTGTTGACGTTGTCAATGCAGAAGGACCACAGGTTTGTGCTTTCATGATCAGCCATTCCAGAAGTTGAGCTCTGTAGTGCGCTTTGAAATATTAAACAATGCCTTGATCTAAAAGTTGTGTTTTCGAAGTTGTGTTTGGAGGCAAAAATTTTAGCTTCACATTTGTGAGATTATTCAATTTCAGGTGGCAGCGGCAGTTGTCCAAGATCAGTAGAAATAACCGCTTTTTTTCTCATTTCTGCGTCAATTCTTCTAACCCACCCTTCGAACAAGGCACTGGTCATCCAAGCAGATCTTTTCGCTCTCCAAAAAACAGGAAGGTCTTAAGGTTTTACATTTTTAAATGCACGAGGATTTGCCGATTTGCCGATCTCTGTAGGATTCAATTTTTCCCTAGTCATACTAGGACATAGAAGAACAGTAAAACGCTGTTTTGAAAGTTTTCCTCTTTTGAAAATGTCACCTTTCATTACTAGACTTCTATCAGGCATTGTTTAAAGAAGAGACCGCACTCATCTGCATTAAAGATGTCCTCATTAAAACCTTTAACAAACTCTGGGAATTTTTCAATAAACTTCTCCACCACTTCAACTGAAACCTCATTCGATTTTCCACATAAAACTTTTTGAGAAATCTCGTATCGTAGTTTGAATTTGTCAAGCCAACCTGCTGACGCTTGGAAGTCCTCTATTTCGAATTCTTTTGCAATTTTTTTTGCTACTTCCTGAAGCATAGGTCCTGATATTCTTGCATTGATTGATCTCATCTCTTTAAACCAACGAAACGTGGCTTCGTTCACATCCTCGAGACATGTTTTTCTGCGTTTTCTTTGGAGCCCCCCATTTTCGGAGTAATATCTTTCCAGACATTCTTCCTTGTGTTTTAAAATGTTGCTTACAGTTGTCTTGCTCACACCAAATTTTTCCGCTGTCTTTCTTTGGCTGCTGCTTTCCAGAAAATTAAGAATATCCACTTTCTCTTTTAATTTAAGTCCTTTAGAGCTTTTCTTTGCGTCATTTTTAATGAAAATTCTCAAATAAACGACTGGTTCCTTCATGACGCGATATCCAGAAAAAAAGAACGGAATGTGGTTCACATGTGAGCGATACACGTTGTCTTCCAATTCCGTTTAGCTACATTGCTACACCCATCTCCTACTCTCCTGATATTTTTCGACAGATTCCAGGAATTCTGGCAAATCCCTCCCATTGTATCATACTGGAAGTGAACAATGAATGGAGCACCACAAGGGGGGCGAGTGTTGCTCAGATAAGCCAAATGACGTATAAAGAAATTCCTGGAAACCGGATGGAGAACAAACGCAGGAAAAAGCAAATTCAAGAAAACGTCTGTGGTGAAGTTACAGAGAGTAAAACCTACTAAAAAGCGGTCAACATACAACTTACGAAGGTAGTCAACATAGAGAGATAAATCTCCATTGAAAATGCACTGTGACCATTCAAACTAATAACTTTCGGTCAACATAGAGAGGTGGTCAACTTTGGAGGTTTTACTGTATATTAAAATTGATTGAACTTATAAGTTTAATCAATAATAGGAATTTCGAATTGTTGTAATACAAAAATAAAAAATCACTAAGTCGTATTTATAATAATCATTTAAGAACCTATTGTTTAATGAAACTGACAAATGAGTAATTAAAATGAAAATTAAGAATTTCTGAAAAGAAATGAAGTACCATTCAATTTACACATTCCGAAGTTTAATTAGATATCTATCAATGTGTGTCTGTTTCCTGGTTGTCAGGCTTGTAACTTAAAGAGCCTGCAGCAAGAAAAATCACTAATTTCAAACAAATATGTGCCACTAGTAAATCAGCTAGATGAATAATAAATGTGTTAGATGTACATTATTTTCCGTTCTTGTTTTTCGTACAATTTTCATGCTAGATTAAATCGGAATTTTAGCCATACAACGGTTTTTTTTCTCTGTTTATATCTTTTCAGTAGCATTTTAATACAATCTAATTCAACAAATTTCAATTCATGACAAATAAAAAAATATATATATTTTTTAATTTTTAAGAATGACTACTTTGGGTAACGTTCGTTATTTTTTAAGTACATCTCCTTTTTTTTATCGTCATACCATAAAAAAAATTATTGATTCAAACAAAAAGTGCGTTAATTTACAGAATACGTTATCTATAAAAAATAAAATCATTTTTAATTAAAAATCTGTTTTTTTTCTTTCAGTAGTAAAAAAAAATATATTTATATAATATAAACTTCGTTAGATGCCTGTTTGAAAAAATATATGTATTAAAATTTATTAAAGTTGCTTAGTTTACAATTAAAAAATTGGCATGTCTTATTTATAATAATCATTTTAAAAACTTTTGTTTAAGGAAACTGACAAATAAGTAATTAAAACGAAAATTAAGAACTCCTGAAGAAAATTAAGTACCATTCAATTTACACATAACTAAGTCTAATTAGAGAACTATCAATATATGTCTGTTTTTCGTTGTCAGACTTGTAAATTAAAGAGTCTGGAGGAAGAAAAATCGTTAATTGCCAACCACTTTGCGCTGCTTGAAAATCCATCAAATGAAGAATAAATGTCTTTGATATACATTATTTTTCGTTGTTGTTTCTTGTACGCTATCCATGATAGATTAAATAGAAACACAAATATGTGTACTATAATAATATAAATAATTTTTTTCTCGAAATATTAAATATAAATGATTTTATTAATCTATGCATTATTATGGGGGATTTTTTCTAAATCGATGTACTTTTGCATCTAATGTATTTCGTTAAATTTCATTAAATTCACATTAAATATAAAATATTAAGCTATATTTTAAAATATGGTAACAAATAAACTTTAGCCATACAGTGGTTTCTATCTTGGTGATGTTTTTTTTTTTTTTTTTTATTAGAAGCATAATATTATTATTATCTAGCTCAATAGATTTAAGTTCATACTAAAAAAAAAAAAAAAAGAGTATTATAATTTTTGATAATGATTATTTTGGTTAATGTTCTTCCACGCAGTTTCTAATTTCAATTGCATTAAAAAAATGTTATCTGAATAATTATTATAGCATTTATCAAATATGATTAAATTCGAATCAAATTATTTTTATTTGTTTCATTTGTTTTATTCTTACGTTTAAGAAAATCATTTACCCGAATTTATATTAATAACACCTAACTACGTGAATTTTACAAAATAAAAAAATTACAAACATATCTTTGAATAATATAGTCCAAACTGTAGTGCAAAATGCAAATAAAGTACAACTGTTAAATCAATTATACGAAAAACCGATTTGCATTCTATATTATTGCACGAAAAAAGAATTTTAACAGAAATTTTATGATAAAGTTAAGGATAAAACTTCCTAAAGTGAAATTGATCATAATTGTATATGTCTGAAATATAAAACATGTATAATAATAATTAAAAATATATTCTTAATTATTAAATTCAGAGTAATATATGCATACTGGGATAAATATGAATAGCAAATAAATTTCCATAGCATTTATACTAATTTCGCATGTATATCTAATATTTTCGTATCCTATTAAAACATATTGCATGATGATTTTTTTATAATGCAGTAAAACCTGGGAATATCAGCTTGGGATTGTGGATATTATTCGTTATTCATGAGTGTACGCAATTTAGAGTTGAAAACATTGAATTAGTTGAAAATTGGAAATTTTCCTGTTAAATAGATTTGTGCAATTATCGGGGTGTCTTTTGTGGAAATTTTATTATATTAAGAAATATTAACTTCTCATTAAACGTCGAGATTTATTATTAATTCATACAATAAAAATTCAGACAAGTAAATGGCTATAAAACATAGAAATGTTACTTTATTAATCAGAGTCATAAATTTTTCTGAAATCTGACGATTCATTCTGCCATTAAAATACGTTGTGCAAACATTATAAAATTAATTTAATTGCACTACCCTACAGACTGAAAGATAATTTTCGAATTATAAACCACAAAATTTTAATTTTAAGCTTTTGTCGGCTCTGAATCTAAGAATAAAATCAGATTTTTATCCTTCAAGCTTCACATTTTTTGTAAGCAACAATGATAAGTTGCAAGAAAACTATAAAATTTGCAAAGTAAAAAAGTTAAATGTTATAAAAATTTACAGAAAATGAAATCAATTAAACTTATAAAGATCTAAGAAGTATGGGAGACTTACTGAACTTTAAAATTTAACACGGATTACTAGCGTTGTGTATAGGCGGTCCTGTGATAATTGCCGCCATTTAGAAAGGATTTTAATGATCCTAGTTGAGAATTTTTCGGACCCTTGAGCAATTGGTTTTGACGTTCTGGACGAAATATTACAGCGGGCCGAAATCACCTTCTAAAAAGTAACGAGTTTCTGCGGGATATACATAAAATCAAAAAGAAATTACTTAGAATCAGTAGAATGAATAGAATAAAATAACAATAATGAACTCATTTGAAGCATTTTTATATAATTTAATTCAGATTTTGCTGATCAGAAGACTCGTGCAATGGTGAAGGCAGAGCCCACCACTGGCGAACAAGTGACCCATTTCAGAAGATGCGAAAGTTTAGTTCACTAAGCTATAAGAAATTTGATATTTAAAAAAAGTTTATATTTTAAGGTTGGTTATTGGTTATTTAGTTAAATAGATCCCTTTGGAGAGTTTTATGTTCTGTGATTTAAGTCTTTTATATAATTTATTTTTATTTCTGCTGATCAGAACCAATAGGCGCAGAGCCACTGAACCACTGCGCATAGGTTACCGGAATGACAAGCTATATAACTGTAACTACATTAATCTAACAAAAATGTCATCGTGTGTAAAATAATTTAATAGCTGGAATAATTTATCTTTAAAGGTTCGTTTATTGGTTATTTAGTTCAATTGTTTACTTTTAGAGAGATTTAAATGAAATGGTTATGCTTATGAAATCGCTCTATATTTTGGCTCAAATAATATTTGTTCCACTAAAATTCAGAATCTGTTTTTAATATGTTCTTTTATTATGAAAAAAATGGCTCAAAATTAAACCATTAATAAATTTATTATTGGGGAGAGTAGCCGAATTTGGACAACTTCGCTTATTTTTCGCTGTAACTCATTTAATTTTTGGAATATCTGCAAAACTTCATTACACCTGGTCAATCTTTTCATCTACTAACTAAATAAAACATTAGATAAAATTATTTCTGAAAAGCTTAAATTTTATTTTAATTTGAAAAATTTGTGAAAAGTGGTCCAAACTCAGCAACTGGTCGCCTAAGTTGGACCCCCAGTCTCCTAAATTTGACCAAATAATAACAGGTTGTTTTAATGACTAGGGAATATAACTAATTTTATTAAGAGCAAATTTCGCGATTAATGAAACAATAAAACAAAATAACAGCAATGAAATATAATGAAATCAAATATCTGAAAATAAGAGTAATTGTTTTAAATCAAAATGCATTCAAAATATAAAACAAAGTTATCAGTAATTAAGAATAGAAATTATAGAACAAATTGTCAGTTACTTGAATATCATGTAAGGAGTGATGCAAAGCTTACACATGAATTTCGTTTATTGATATATTTTCCAGCACACACAACATGGAACCGTATTTGGTAATGTGAACACTGAATCATTTCTGCTATTTTATTTTTCTTATAAATTAGGCTAAACCAATCACCACTGTCTAGACTTTTCTTTTTAGATTCTGAATTATTAGACTTTTTTTGCAAAAGAAGTTTTCTTCACATTGTGTCTGTATTTCTTCCCTTCAATCATTTTTTGCTAATTGCATTACGCCTACTTTTTAAAACTTGATGTTCTGATTGCTTTTATGTTGTGATAGCTTCCTTTTTGTCGTTTTTTTTTTCATTTCAATGTTTACTTTATATAGTGAAGATGTTAACACATCTGTGATTTGGCTTCTTCTGTACTTTGATTTAACTGAGGATTTAGCAAGGGAGATAACATTTCTAATGATTTTGTAGTTTTTGGGGAGGATTTGCAGCTGAAGCCTTCTTGCAGGTCAATTTCTTCCCAACTTACTCTCTCCTTTTTATTTCCTATATCTTGCGCAGCTTTTGCTGTCACGGGTGGTTTTCTTCTGAACAGTTTGTCTGTCTTTTTCAACATTTTCAACATTATATTAAAAAAAAGTGTTTAAAAATATCCTCTATTGAAAAATACGCTACAATTAATCAAACGCAAACATTATATATTGAAACAATGTTGAATTCAGCCCCCACCCCTGGAGCCTTGAAATAACCCCTCCCATCGGAAGGTTTGAGATTTTATACTTTTTAATGGCAAAAAAAGTGTAATTCCATCCTCCAGAACTGTAAAAAGTCAGCCATCTCAAATATCCTTCAGGAGGTAAAGGATTGAAATCAAGTCTGTAAACCAAATACGGCGTAGGAATAAGAAATTCAAAGAAAATAAATACAAAATCAAATTTACAAACAAGATAAAAAATTTGCAAAAAAAATTATTACATAAACATGTAAAAATATTTTTATGTTTATATAGGCCTAAACTGTATAAAAAATTAATCCTGACATAAAAAAAAACCTTGCATGGAGATAGTAATCAATTACAAAATATAAAAAATAAAATAAAAAAACTGTGTACAAAGCGTAAAGTCCTCGAAATTCATTACTTACATTTTAAATTTATGATCGCATATCTAGATAAATTTAAGGATCTTAAATTGGCCCAATTACGGCAACTGCGCCATTTTTTAAAACAGATAATCTCAAGACTAAGAACCAAAACGAAATCAAACAAATCCGCGTGAAAATATGCGCAATAAACAGATGAATGCATATATGTATATTAAAACATAACAACTTACCTTGGTTTTAAAGTATTCTCTTACTTTTAGTAGGACAAAATTAGATCAAAACAGATAACTTTAGGTTTTTTTAAAAATTGGCTAAAAACAGCACGTCGTAGGTGGTTGCTTCTTCTAATCATGAGTGACGTCATTCTGATGAGCTGGATTTCAGCGATAGATGGCGTCTCTTCCTATAATTAACGGCAGAATGGCAACGGTCGAATTAGAGCGGCGGTACAAATATGACTGCTCTCCCCTACGAAGAAAGACCTAACTTGTACAGTCGTGGGAAAAAAAAAAGTAAACACCCTCTACTAACTCCTCAACAAATTACCTCAGATGAAAGTTACTGGTACCGAACGATTGGAAATAAAGTCTACTTTTAAATGATGTATATAAAATTTGCTTAGTGTGGTCATCTACATATTAAAACGAACCATAGCTTTGTTTTTTTTTTTAATGACAGTATACAATTCTGAGATCATAAATAAACTCTACACCTTTCAATTAGCCTAAAAAGAAATTTTTATGCAATTTGTACGACAAGTTTCCGAGAAATTAATTATTTTAAAACGAGCGTATTTTAAGGGCTGTATCCAAATTGAAGTTCAGTACTGAATTAACAGAGGTTGTTAACCGAGAGAGCCTTCTTTTTGATCAAGGCACCTTCAGCGCTACTCACGCAGCCAATGAAGCCTACTAGATTACAGGATATTATAAGAAATTTCAAAATATCTAGTCACTTCTACCATAGACGTTCCCTTAAACCATCATTTTGCCGTTTTTACTGCATAATTTGAAAACTACTTGGAAGAAAATGTGAAATTTTAGATTTCCATAAAGCAGGACTTAATAAATCTAAATCCATCAAAAAAATTGTAGATTGCAATTCATAATTTTTTCGAATATTAATTTCATAATTCATAATTTATATCATAAAATTATAAAAAATTGCAAATTCAGAGTATTTATGTTCGGATATATTAGTGTTATTGCTACACAAAAAATTAGCACATTATGAACATAATTTCAGGAGATATAAATGAAAATATTAAAATGTAATTTAACTTTAGAAGCAGTAAATTTTGAAATTAGTTTTTTTACTCAAAAACTTATCATTGAAATGACTTAAAATTTGGTGCCTATGCATAATTTGAACCAAAGATTTAAAATATCTCGTTAAAATTGGGTATTGGTATTGAAAAAAATTAAGTTTGGATTCGTTTTAATATGTAGATTGCCCTCTAAGCAAATTTTATACACATCATTTAAAAGTAGACTTTATTTCCAATCGTTCGGTACCAATAATTTTGTCTACGATAATTTGCTGAGAAGTTAATGGGGGGTGTTTACTTTTTTTTCGCAACTGTACACTCATTTGTTTTTTGCTCTGTTGATCTAGTTGTCATATTTGTAACTTTGAAGCTAAAATTAAAAGGCAACACAAAGTAAATTAATAATGTTGATCACCTCCATCCCTAAACGAAATTCCCAGTCCCACATTTCTCCAACCACGCAATTTAAAATCTCTAAAACTGTAATAACTTTATTTTTGAATAATTTATTCTTTCACTGATGTATACAAAACATATGTGTTAATTTTGCTTTCAAAAAAGCATGTTGTGTTTTTTTATTGTTGTTGTTAGAAATGGCATTTTTTAAAGAGCATAAAACATTAGCAATATCAATAGAGACTTTAAAATTTCTTCTTCTTTTTTTTTTTTTTTTTTTTTTTTTTCCTTTTGTACTTTTTAACATGTGTAGGTTCAAAAAAGATGATAGCTATTTCTTAAGAAATTGTTAAAAAGTTATTATTATTTTTATTTTTATTATTATTAAGAAGGTATGTTGTCTAAAATATCATAAAATCCATTCTAAAATGTTTCCTCTATCAGATGTAAATGTGATTGATTTATTTACCAATTAGAATAGTTGTGTTAAAATTAATCTAGTGTTTTCTCTATATTATTGTGTTGGGTTACTGTATAAAAATCTTCTAATTCTAATTTATTCTTATAATGTGAACCTTAAAAATTCCACAATCTTACTTATCATCTTATTTCATTACATTAGTCGCCTGTTAAGTAAGATTGTGGAATTTTCAATGTTCACATTATATATTTTATGTTGAATCAAGGTGAAAAATTGCATTTCGTCTTATGATATTATTTATAATTTATTCTTTCACTAATGTATACAAAACATATGTGTTAATTTTGCTTTCAAAAAAGCATGTTGTGTTTTTTGTTGTTGTTGTTAGAAATGGCATTTTTTAAAGAGCATAAAACATTAGCAATTTCAATAGAGACTTTAAAATTCTTCATTTAACTAATATTTTTCTTTTAAAAAACATATTCTCTCAAAGAAAACTTTAAAGCGCTCTCAAATATTATTTAATTTAAAAAATATTAGTGTTTTGCATAGTAAATGTAAAATGTAAAAAAAATGGCATGTAACTTGTCACCACAAAATATACGATTGTGGTGTGGCAGTAATTAAAAACATGAACCAAACTACACAGTCAGGGATAATTTGATGTTTCCTGTTTAACATTTTTTTTTAATAACTGTAACTTATTATGAACTGATCTTTTTCCTTTTTCTTTTATGATTCTGTAAAACAAAAAGTATGTTTTGCCCTGCACTTTAAACTCTTTTAGGTAGCTTTCATTACAAAAAGCTACCTATTGCAGCCGTTCGGAGGAAAGCGATTTCAAAAAATTTTGATATATTTTCATCGATCATGACCCCCAGACCCCGAAACCACACTCCGTTCAAAAGTTGATATATATATATATATATATATATATATATATATATATATATATATATATATCCATATATATATATATATATATATATATATATATATATATATATATATATATATATATATATATATATATATATATATCTGATCCTTGTCACACTGTAACTCTCGTATTTATGAACCGATTTGGATGAAACTCGGTGTGTACATAGTACATACAACTGTCTCGACCGAGTTCGTTGGCCAGCTTCACCCGCCATCTTGTTTCAAAATGGCGGTCATTTAAATTTTTTAAAAAAAATTTAAATTTGAAATGTGGTACCAAAAAATTTAAAATTGAAAAATATTTTTTTCTTATGTGTTTGACCTTGATACAAAGATTCCGGAGCATTTTTTGTTTCGTCTATATCTTAAAAAATGGCTGGGTTATAGCACTTTGAATTTCTAGCTTGGCTGACATTTTGAAACGACCTGATTTTTGTCACACGATAACAGGCGTGTTTATGAATCGATTTGGATGTACCTTGGTGTATACATAATACGTACCAATGTCTCGACCGAGTTCGTTGTCCAGCTTCATTCGCCATTTTGTTTCAAAATGGCGGCCATTTAAAATATTTTTTTTAATTTTTAAATATGAAATGTGGTACCAAAAAATTGAAAATTGAAAAATATTTTTTTCTTATGTGTTTGACCTTGATACAAAGATTCCGGAACAGTTTTTGTTTCTTCTATATCTAAAAAAATGACTAAGTTACAGCATTTTGAATTTCTATTATGGCTGACATTTTGAAACAACCTGATTTTTGTCACGCGATAACAGCCGTATTTATGAACCGATTTGGATGCAACTAGGTGTGTACATAGTACATACCAATGTCTCGCCCGAGTTCATTGGTCAGCTTCATTCGCCATCTTGTTTCAAAAGGGCTGCCATTTTTTAAAAAAAAATAAATTTTAGATTTAAAATGAGTTATCAAAAATTGAAAAATGAAAAAGATTTTTTTTTTATGTGTTTGACCTTGATACAAAGATTCCGGAGCAGTTTTTGTTTCGTATATATCTTAAAAAATGGTTGAATTTCTAGCATGGCTGACATTTTGAAACGATCTGATATTTGTCATGTGATAGCACGCGTATTTATTAACCTATTTCGATGTAAGAAGGCATGTGGATAGTATATCGTAATGTCTCAACCAAGTTCGCTGAACAGCTTCATCAGATATCTTGTTTCAAAATGGAGGCCATTAAATTAAATAAAAAATTATATTTAAAGTGAGGTGCAAAAGAATTAGAAATTGGAAAAGGTTTCTTTCTTAAGTATTTGACCATGATATAAGGATTCCGGAGCATTTTTTGTTTTGTCTTTATCTTAGAAAATGGCTCAGATATAGCAGTTTGAATTTCTAATGTGGGTGACATTTTGAAAAATCTGATTTTTTGCCTGTGACAGAACTTGTATATATCAACCGATTCCGATGTGAGTAAGCATGTGCACAGGAATTACTAAGGTCTGGACCAAGTTCACTCGTTAGCCTCATCCACCATGTTGTCTTAAAATGGCAGGCACTTCAAGATATCGCCGAATTTGGCGACCAAGTTACTTTAAACAAAAGCAGCTTGGATAAAGCTGACTAATTTCGCGAAATTCTCATTCATAATGATTTAATATTGATAAAGATTAGGATTGAATCTCCTATAATCGGTTTCCACTAAATTGAGCTTCGTGTATTTGAATAAGATAAGCTTGCTTTTTAAAAATAACGAAGATGAAAGCTACCTCTTCCTCCCGGCACTGGCCGGAAGGACTTTTTAAAACCTATAGTTTTATTTATTTTATTTTAGTTTTAAAAAATAAATACCCTAATTCTTTTTTTGATCCCAAATAATGCCGACGTTGTATTTTTTCTTAATTTTCTTCGTATGAATCGGTTTCTATACATGCAACAAAATAAAAAAATACGCTTATAATTGAATTTTATTCAAAGTATAATTTTCTATACATAAAAATATCATCATTAATTATTAAACATTCTGACATTTATTATTGCTTTTGAAATGTAATACGATTTTATAGGTAGAGCTATTTCACTTCAAATTCTATAAAAGTGTAACGATATAACTAACCTTTAAGCATAAATCATTCCAGCTATTAATTTCTTTTTATAATCATATGCCTGATAGCTTTGTTAAGCCACGCTTAACACTTTTTTAGTAAAGAAATACAAGGCTTCTTACAAAATAAGGCCCTTTCAGAAGCTAAATAAGGCCACCATTTTATTGTTTCCTATTAATGCTCATGTGAATCAATATCTAAAGCTGCAACAGAACCTAATCAAATACTTATTATTGAATTTAACATATCTCACGACAAAAATCTTACTGCAGAAATTATCTCAAAAGTCGGAAAAAAATGTGACGAAAAAATCCCTGTCGCCACAGGTAGGTTCCGAAGTTAAATACTAATAAAAAAAAAAAAAAAAAAAAAAAAAAAAAACTAAATCATGATTATAGATAAACCCACTTTAAAAATTTAATTTTATCTAGCCGCTTGAGTTTTTAATTTATATTTTACTAGCAAACCCCGTAACAGTTGAAATATGCCAAGTGATATTTGCATGACTAATTTTTATTAGAAGAAAACTTTTTGGAATAATTCAAAAATAACAAATTAAGCCACAGTTTGACTAAACTTCATTATAAAAGTGAAATAGGCAGAAATGAGATTTTAACTAATAAGAAGAACTAAAAGTAATTCCAAATAAATGATAATTTAGAAAGTATTTTGAGACTTTTATGCTCATTTCATACGCTCATTTCAGTATTCATTTGAAGTTTTGAATTTTTTAGAAACCATCTTAACACATTTACATCTTAAAATTAACCATAATGTCAAATTCCAAGCTTCTTGTCTAACAGTCTACTACCTCTCTGGTGTTAGTGGCACCAACATAAAATGCCCAAGCAGAGTTGAAATATAATGTCTGGGAAAAAGTTGAAACAGAGACTGTCACCATTAATTTGCCAACAACATTAACCTTGAAAGCGGTTGGTATTGCCTAATATTTTATAGAAAACGGAATTTAGATGTTTTTAAAGGCTTTCTTGTTGTTCCTGCCAACCAGGTGGTAGTCACACCGGCATAAAATATAGCCCGTATAGGATCAGGGACTATCACTCTTGATTCGCAACCAATAACTTCTGCAATCTGTTTATTATTTCCTGCGACTCCATAGAAATCGTAATTTAGGACTCTTTTAGAATGCTTTTCGATCCTTGCCTTCGCTTCACACGTTTTTAATTTTTAATTTATTTTCTAATGTTCATTGAGGATATTTATATTTTATAAGTAACTACCGTGCTATATTTAAAGTTTCTAGCCTCTTCAGTACCGCAGAAATCGCAATTTAGAAAGATTTTGCTCCTGCAACCCTCTAGGGGTTTTAGCACTGACATAAAATATAGCTTATGATGTTTGAGCAGGTTCTATCACGATCAATTTGCAACCATTATGTTTGAAATCGGTTTCGCATTTCAAACGATTGCATAAAAATCGAAATTTAGAACGCTTATAGAACGCTTTTCGCTCACTTCATTCTTTTAAATTTGGAATTTTCTTTCGACAATTCTTAGGGGCATCCCACACTAAGGCGACACATAAGACATGTCGCTTGAATTCGCTGGAAAAACTGGTTTAAAACTGGTTTGAAACAACTTAGTTCTTTGTTTCGACAGGTTTTTGCGCTACATGTTGCTGCTACATTTCGCTTGTCCCCTTAGTGTGGGATGCCCCTTAGAAAGCATTTGCATCTTTGAAGTAATTACCATTCCAAATTTAAAATGTTAGACCCCCCTCTTTAACACAAAAAACTCAATTTAGAACATTTTTTGCTCCTGTAACCCCCAGGTGGTAGTGGCAACAGAGTAAAATATAGGCTATGTTGGAGCGGGGACTGTCACTATCAATTTGAAACCATTACTTCTGAAATCGGTTTATATTTCCTGAGATGGTATAGGAATCGCTATTTAAATCGTTTTTAGAACGTTTTTCGCTTATTTTCACCCCATTTAAATTTCAAAATTTTAAGGAACTCTTCTCAGAGAGCATTTACATCTCATAAGTAATTACCATGCCAAATTTCAAGTCGCTAGCCAATTCAGTATCACAAAATTCACAATTTTGAAAGTTTTTAGGGTTCCGTACTTAAAAAGTAAAAATGGAACCATTATAAGATCACTCCTGTGTCTGTCTGTCTGTCACAGAACTTTTACTCGTAAACTATGCAACGTGGAAAGTTCAAATTTGGGGAAGTAATAAACACTATTGACCCACATATTTACAGATTAATAAATATTCATAAATATATTTAGGAAAAATGTACAGGGGCTAATAAAGTTACTTGAAAGAAAAAATCTTTTCTTTGTATATCGTGTGGGGTATCGTGTGAAACCTTTCGTAACGTTGAAATCAAAAATATATTTCATTTAATTTTAGGTAATATACTTTCAAAGCTATGGTGGAGAATGTAGTGCAAAAATATGTCCCCCCGCCCCCATCTAATTCCGAATCTATTGAAACTAAAATTATGAAAAAATTAGAGGTAGTAGACATTAATTTAAACATTGCAGGGAAATTATAGCGATCACCCTAGGTCACATAGTTTTTGAGAAAATCGCATTTTTCCGTTACACTCAAATTTCGATTTACGGGCTTCAACAAAAGTGTTGAGCAGAGCTGGCGGTACCTACCGAAGCAGAAGTGTAAAAGCATTGTTGATCATGAATTTTGGAAAAATTCGTCGGTAATTAGCCGAGATATTATCCCTTAAAAACACGGACGGTTTGGACATACATAATGACAGGGACGGCGTACTCTATGCTCCATCGGCTTTTAAAGCCTAGATAACAAATATTAAGGATATATTTATTTAATGCAATACCCAGTAGCAGTATAAAAGCAATAAACCTCAAATTGTTAAAAACAGACTACTTTAATGAGAATGAATCAAATACTATGGGATTTGCGACTAGTTTCCATTGAGTGGCTTTCTCAATACACCTACTATGTCTTTAAAGGTTAACTAAAAACCTATATGGAATAACAAATATGTAGAATAGCTATATTTGCTATTATTTAGGTTCCATATATCTTTGAACTTTCATGGTATATCCATTTATATTTTTCTAGTACACAGGGTGCAAAGGAAAGTCCTTTTACCTGAAAATACTTGTGAACGGAGAGAGCTACAGCTATTCAAGTGAGTTAACGGTATAGTAAAGCGACTACGCCCGATTTAATGAAAACGACAGCAGCACCCCTAGTGGTGAAATTTGGAATATAGCCACTGCAAATTGAAAACGAAAAGAGATAGAGCAAAATTTCCAGTTATAAACTTTTAGAGAATCAATTAATTAATAGAATACGATATTTGGTTTACATGGATAGGATAAATCTTCGTCTGTTCACCCAAAAATGTCCGAAATAGATGCACTTCATTTTGTGTAACGATTTGAATGGAATAGTCAGAAATATGAAGAAATACGCACAATTTATGCTATAAATACGTACTTATCTCAATACATTTTGATAATATCACACACAAAAAAAATGACTAACTGTCTCACAGTGATAAAAAGTTAATATTCAGTATGTTTGAAAAGTTCGCCATTGCTCACGATACACGTTTGTATTCGTGAGAGTAATTCTGCATGCACATTTCTCAGCATGGAACGTCTATTGCATGTCTCTTCAATACGACGACATAGCTTTAACCCTTTCAAGGGCGGTGGCTAAGACGATTTCTAATTTTAATTCCAAAACTGACAAATGGCACCAAGAATATTCTAATAAAATTTTGCTTTTGTAATGAAAGTGCCAATTAGCGGATTTTTTGTTTTCTGACAAATTCGTTTGAATATTCTGGTGTCAGTCAGTTATTTCATCAGTTTACGAGCAGAATTCTTCTGGACCTGAAAGGATTATTCTAAAATTTTAAATGCATTGGAAATTAAATCTTTACAGACATTACAGCACATTAAAAAGTCACAATCTGCAATTGTGCACTGCTACATTTCCGGAATGTGAATAGGCAAAGTAGAATCGTCGCTCATCGATTTCGGACATATTTGAGTATGCTTGCGACGATTCATCTTATGCGTGTGCACCAAATGTCGGTTCGTTCTAATTAATTGATGCTCTAAATCTTTCTAATTGTAAAATTTGCTCAACCTGTTTTCGTTTTCGATTTGCAATGGCTATCTTCCAAATTTCTCCACTAGGAGTGCTGCTGTCGTTTACATTAGGTCGGACGTAGTCACTTTACTGTACCGTTACCTCACTTGTATAGCTGTAGCTCTCTCCGTTCGAAAGTATTTTCAGGTGAAAAGGACTTTCCTTTGCACCCTGTATACTATACAGCTATACCCAACCTTACGTTGTATAGTTCTTACAAAGTCTTAGTATTCTTTTAGCAAAGGTATTTTTTAAATAATACACTTACTAATTCATATATTTTTGTACGGAACTCTCTGTGCGCCAGTAATACTCGCACTTGACTGTTTATTTAAAATGAAGCCGCAATGTGGTAGTGAAGCCGACATGAAGTAGATCCTATATTGGAGCAATACTGGCCTATATTGACGGTCATCATCAATTTCCAACCATTACTTTTGAAATAGGTTAGGTACTTTCTGAAATTACGTAGAAATAGCCATTTAGAACGTTTTTTAGTATTCTTTGCGCGCATTTTCACCCCGTTTAAATTTAGATTTTTTTTAAAGAAATGTTCTTAGAGATCATATATATCATATAAGTAACTACCATTCCAAAATCCATGTATCTGGGCCCTTCAGTAACACAAAAATCGCAATTTCGAACGTTTTTTTTTTTTTTTTTTTTTTTTTTTTTTTTTTTTTTTTTTTGCTCCTGAACCCCCTTTAGTGTTAGTGGCACCGACATAAAATGTAGCCTGTATTGGAGCAAGGGTTGTCACAATCATTTTTACACCATTATTTTTGAAATCGGTTTGGTACTTCTTGAGATTGCTTAAAAATTGCCATTTAGAACGTTTTGCAGAACTGTTTTTGTGAATTTTTACACCTTTTAAATTTCGAATTTTTTAAGAAATGTTCTTAGAGATCATTTATATCTAATAAGTAACTACCATACCAAATTCCATGTATCTGGACCCTTCAGTAACACAAAAATCGCAATTTCGAACTTTTTTTGCTCCTGCACCCTCTTTAGGGGGTAGTGGCACCGACATAAAATGCTGCCTATGTTGGAGCAAGGGATGTCACCTTCATTTTGACACCATTATTTTTGAAATCGGTTTGGTACTTCTTGAAATTGAGTAAAAATCGCCATTTAGAACGTTTTTTAGAACGCTTTTCGCACATTTTCACTCCTTTTTAATTTCAATTTTTTTAAGAAATGTCCTTAGAGATCATTAGTATCTGATATGTAACTACCATTCAAAATTTCATGTTTCAAGGCCCTTCAGTAACACAAAAATCGCCTTTTTAGAACGTTTTTTGTTCCTGCACCCCCTTTCAGCCAGTGGCGCGGACATAAGATATAGCCTATGTTCTAAGTTGGACTAATACCATCATTTTGATACCATTACTTTTGGATTCGGCTAGGTAGTTCCAGAGCTTACCTCCTACAAATAAACAATTTTTACCTCTTTATAAGATTAAGTATAGATATAAGTACTAATTTTATTAGAATCATGTTAAGGAGATATTAAAAAAAAACTATTTTTCCATGCACAACTAATGGAAATTTTCTGACACATTTTCGACTCATTTTTAAAAGAGAAAACATGAAACTTGCTGACGTTACTTTTGAAGAGATTTATAAGCGACTTTTTTTTTCGTTCAATTAATTAGAACTTGATTTAAGTTTTAATGTTCTAACTGTTATTAAACAGTTATTTCCTCAGTAGGACAATATTTTTTTTGTTGTTTGTTTGTTTCCAACACAATCGCTTCTTGGAATTCAGTTCAAAATGCCCACTTTGGCATCATTTTTAAAAATATATTCAGCTTCCGTCACAAAATCGACCATTACGGTACATTATATAGATCCGGAATAAGAAAACCGACCAATTGGATGCGTTTGAGAGCAAAAATGAATTTAAAAATAAGTCAGAAAATAAGCAGTTTGGATTTGAGTACGCTCATAATACGACGATTTTTTTTCTTCAACCGCTTGTATTTTTAATTTGTTTTTGCTGGAAGAATTGGTCCTATCAGACACATGTCAATATAAAAGTTATAAATAATACCAAGAAGATATATGATAAATTCATGCGGATTTATATCTTGTGAATTGAGTTATGGATTTTTTTCTTCTTCAACTTCCTCTTTTTGTTTTCGTTTTTATTTTATTTTATTTATTTATTTATTTATTTTTTTGGTACGAACTGGACCTATCAAAAACTTGTCAATACAAAAGTTGCAGATACTATTAAGGAGATTTATAATAAATTTAATTGGATGTAATATCTTGAGAATTGATTATGTTATGAATTTTTTACTCCCGAAAACCCTATTTTTTTCGCCCCTTGAGCCCATTTTTATTTTATCCAAATTGCGTCATACATACATTTTTGGCCCTTTTTTTAGACCTAATAATAAATTTAAACGGGTTCGATATGTATTATAATTAAGAATTTATGGGGGTTTTTCGGTTTTCATTAAACCCCTCTCTATTTCCACCACCTTGGCTCGATTTTGCCCGTTAACGAACTTGACCGAGATTTTATGTCTCTTGATTTTATGTATCATTTTGGAAGAGAGTTGTGCAGAATTGTGGAAGTTATCGTGCCCATAAAAAATGATATATATATATACATATATATATAAAGAGAGAGAGATCGATTAAGTTTTTTATTGAGGGTAGTTTTGGGTTCTAGGGTTCATGTTCGGTGTAGAACTGAAAAACATTTTCAGAAATTCCAACACAGAGGAGATTGCAATATGTATATTTCATACGAAATCTACCTAAAAGTGAAGCAAAATATATGAAATTCTTGTTCATTCATTTATTTTCGGTTCCAGTTAATGAAATGGAGTAGAGAAGATTGAAAATTGAAAACTATTATACAGATTTTAAACTCTGTGTTGGGGCAAAAGCAGGAGTGGAAATTCCATTGGGGTAGGCCTATATATATTGACTGTTTATTATTTTTAATTTTTTCTTTGACGTAATAAATATGTCAATTAGGCAGAATGGCAAAATACAAACAAATATGTCAGAAATGTTTTAAATGATTTTATAATATGTGCGTTACAGGCGGCAAAGAAATTGTAGGAATGTCACACTAGATATAAACAATTCATTACTAATTTATCGTTTCTGCAAAGTAATAAATCAAGCTAATCTAAAAAAACTTTTTAAAAATATTAAATATCTTTAAATTCGTCTGCTGTTGGGTCAAAAGTGGAAAGGAAAATTTTGAACAAGATAAGACTTTGAGTGATTGATGGTTAATTATAGTTATGCCAATGTAACAAATTTGGCAGAGAAAAAGAAGAAAGAAAAGATTTTTAAAGATTTCTAAAGAAGTTTTACAGATTTTAAACTATGTACTGTGAGAACTGAGGAACGATAGTTTTTTTGGGTGGGTAGGGCGTAGGGGGATAATTAAGGTGGTTAATTATTTGTTACTTTAAATTAAGAAATAGTTTTTTTTTTCAGAGGTGCATTACATTCCTGAAGAAATTTACTTTATCTAAAAATAAGGATTTTAACAGCAATATTCTATGAAGTGGCGTTTACAGAAACAACACATTTTCCCACTTAGATATGATACTTCAGTAAATCTTATATGCTTATACGAGGGGGTATCAATAATTTTTTGCCCTCACATATAAATAATTGAGTAAAATTTATGAAATTGTTACATTTTATTAGTCCTTTCTATATATAGTCACTGTTCACAGTACCACATTTCCTCAAACGATATTTCAAAGAGGGGTGGGAGAAGGAGGATGTATTCCAGGAGGTGCTTATATAGACTCAAAGGGAACTTTTGCCACTCATGTGACATATTGTTGGAAAGGTCGGAGACAACTTATTCATGTTTTGCACCTCCCTGCCCCCTCCCACCAATTTGATACCCCTCGTCACATGCGGGGTGTCCGAAAATTTTACAAAAATTGCCCCATGTTGGGCAAAATTTGGGAGAGGGGCTCGGGAATTGCATAACATGAATAAGTGTTCGCATGCCTTTTAACAATATATCACCTGCGGGGGGGGGGGGGGGGGGGAGGGGAGTCAGCTAAATTTAGAAAAGTGCCCTCCTTTGTATCTACTATCTCGCCTTCTGGAATTCACCCTCCCCCACTCTTTGAAATACTGTTTAAAGAAATGTGGTACTGTGCACGGTGACTATATAGAAAGTGACTACTAAAATTTAACAATTTCATAAATTTTACTCAATTATTTCCATGTGAGGACAAAAATTTAATGATACTCCATCGTATACGGAGTGTTTGTTCCTAAGTAACATTGACAAGTACCTAAACCGTTATTTTAGAAGTACACTCCTTTTTTCCAAAAAAACAAAAATATATATATCCATTTAAGAAGTAATTTTATGTCGAAATATTATTTTTTTTAAGATATACGTAACTGAAAATTAAAAAAGTTCATTGAGTCTTATAAATTACATTTAGTGAAACCTATTGTATGCTTTGACATATAAAAGAGATAGAAGCCATTCTTGTATGACCAAACTTAACTTTTATGAATTTCCGGTATTTTCTGACATTAAAAACAAAACAAACAGACAAACTCACAGACAATATCGATTTAAATAGATTTTTATTTATTATTTTTATTTTTTTACTAATGGATTTTTAAAATGAAATTATACCTCTAAAGTTGGGATTTAAGAAATACCTGTTGATTAACAACTTTAGTATTTGGAAGGTTAGGGTTAGAAACTTGACATTTGATATGAGTTTCACATTTTTGATTAAAAAAAAGTATGTTTAACAGAGGTTATAAAGACATCGAAATTTAAATGAATAAAATGAACAGAAACATTTCTAATAACGTTCTAAATTACAGTTTTTTTCCTTTGATATGTTAGTCGTAGAAAATGAAATTCGACATGGTACATACTTTAAGACATACATACACCCATAACTCAGTTCTCAAAATTTTTAAATTTAACCCGGGAGAACTCGCTGCATGAGATTTTCTCTCACAGTCGTACTTTCTTAAGACTCTTATTTAATTTTTTTCATTTTAATTAAAATTTCAAAACGTTTTACAATTATTTTACCTATTTTGTAAATAAAAGTACTAAGCCAACCAAAAAAAGTTGATATTATATGGATGTAAAGTAAAAGAAAAGCAATTGGGCATTCTCACTAGCGAGTTCTCCCGGGTTAAAAAGATGAAAAAGCGGCAAACGTTAATAAACAATCAATTTGAAACTATTGAATTTATTTAAATCTTCTCTGAGGATAATAACAATGTCAGCGTAGCTTAGATTTTTTTTTTTTTTTTTTTTTTTTTTTTTTTGTCTTTACAAACTAGAATCAAGATATAACGAGGTTGAAAAACGTTTTAAAGTTCGTATTTATGCCATTTTAGTACGGCTAAAAATATGAAATTTTATATTGTGCTTACTTCTAAAATGTAAATGCTTGCGGATAATTTTTATAAAAATATTGCAGTTATAAAAGTACGAAATGTTTAGAAAACGCTCTGTAATCATCATTACTTGTAGACTGTATGGTTTAGAAACTCTTTAGTTAACATGAAGGAGTATCAATTAATTTGTTATCCCCTTCCCCCCCCCCTCAAAGAATAACAGAAGATAAATTAGATTTCAAATGGTTTAAATCGGCGAGCGGATTTTATACATTTTCTATGATTTATCTGAAACTGAAGTCCTTGAAACATTAAATTTTGCGTAGGTTTAACTTATAAGAGGCAGATGACAAAGAACTATACATTTTTTAAATTTAAATTTTGAAAAACAAATGAAAAGATATAAAGCATGAGTTATATTACCATTGTTAAATACAAGTTTTCTGAGAAATGGGTTTAAAGGCAAGTATCAGTAAACGCTATGATTAAAATGACAGTAAAGAAAATCTGTCAGGGCATCATATTTAGCGTTCTTCAATAGAAAAGTTACGGTTAAATATACATAACTAATGTTTTTCTACTTATTACTTAATGGTACAAGTTTGAATGTTAATTAAAGTTATACTAATATTGTAAAAAAATAGAGAACTTTTTTTAAAACTAATAACTTTGACACTATTGAACCATTTTGGATATTTTTTTCACTGTACTATAGCTTAAAAAGAGATCTCCCAATAGCCACCATTGTATGTGTTTCTGAGGCTAGAAATGAGTGGGTTGAAGATTAATTTTATCAATAATTCAAGTCTCATGTTCAGCTACTATTGTTTATTAACTTTCTGAAAATATGACTTAATTAAGGACCTTTGAATTGTCCGTAGCACTATAATTCCCTTTATGTAAAGAGGTTCATAGGTATCACTTAGCATATTTCAACCCGCCTCGGGTTATGCTAGTATGAAATAATTTGAAAAACTAATCTTTGTCAATGCCTTAAGTACTAAACTGATAAAAATGCATTTAACCCCTTGAGGGACACCGGTATATATTATATACCACCTAAGATTAATAAAGTTTTACACCAGAAAAATTTTATTAAATTTTATTTTTCTAACTTTGGTGGAAAAAAGCTGTAAAATTACTTTTATTTATTTTGAAATAAAATTTTTCAAAGATCCCGGTGGGAATTCAGCATTTTACAAACGTAATTGCTTGCCCCTCAAGGTGTTAACTGTATTATTTAATTCCAATAATGTTACACATTTATATGCATAAACAATATATACAGGATGTCCGAAAAGTCTGGAAACAGTCGAATAACACGAGAAATACACATGAGATTGAAACACGGAAAAATAAATGCTACATATTAAAAAAAAAAAAAAAAGGTATTCAGTTTTGAGCCCCACCCCCCCCCTCCCCCGAACCGCTGAGGAGTTCCAACTTTGAAATCTTGAATGAGAACTCCCCTTTTTAAATGCAATTCGAATTCTATGGAAAAAATACGTAAATTTTGTATTTAATATTTTTTTCGGATCATCTTAGATGCCGATGTAATCGAATAAAATACGGCCTTGAACAGCACACCGAATCGTGAGTGGTAAGGGTCCTTGCAATAATGAAGCATCCCGAGGAGAACAGGAAGCTACTACGACCAAGTCATTGTTCTTAGGTAAAGCTAAAAGTAGTGCATTAATTTAAAATTCAAGCATTTACCACCTTTCTATCCATGATGTAAGGAAGGAAGCAGTATTTTTATGTTTAGTTTCTACTTTTTCAAATTTTAAAATCAAAACTTGAATATAAAGCAGGATTTCCTGCTCAGCAAACGACTCTTACCGTATTTTTTTATAGTACGTAGCCATCTACGCTAATCTGAAAAAAAGTTAAATACAAAAGTCACTTATTTTTTCCCGTAGTATGCAAATCTGGAACGCAAAATTGGTTGTACATTCAAGATTCCAAATTTGGGCCTTATCTGATCACCAGGGGATCGAGGTGGGGGTGGAGGCAACTTCGGTATCATTAAATAGCTTACTTAGAATATACACAGATTTTCAATTTTTCAAACCGATAAGTATTTCTCGATTTATTCGACCGTTTCCAGTCGTTTCGGATACCCTAATTTGTTAGACATTTTATTTCATATCTTTATAGATAGATATTTACAAGCAAAAACATAAATTTTCTTACACATATTAAATTTGCCGATTATTCATAATTCACTTTGGAATATTGGTTTTATATATATATGTACCTCTTTAATAGTATCTTTCGGTATTCCTTGTATTATTCACATTATCTAAATTAAATTATCTAAATATACAATAATGCTATTCGTGTTATTGCGGCAAAATACTAATTACTGTGCAAACTTCAACTCATTTATAGCATCGATAATTACTATTCTACAAATATAACCAGTTGGAAAAGTTTAAATTAAGCCTCGTAATCCAGGTTGCTTTAATATGTAAAGGGCAGAACATTATCATTTAACTTCAACAGAAGAGTTTTTTATACAATTTAATTATTATCTTTCATTAATGAGTTATTAGTAATCACATGATAATTAAGGAGACAACGGAATCAGAGCATTTAGTCACTAATTTAAGAGAGGCCGCGTAATATATTCTGTATGCTGTACTCAAAAATATTCGAATTCTAAAATTTGTCTGACCAAAAAAAAAAGAGTATATCATACATGTTAAGGAAAACGTGGATATCTTCTTTATTAAGATGAGTCTCTTGTAATGTTAATAATTCAAAAGTTTTACAAAAATGCTCATTAAATTTTTCTACGTATTTTTACAATAAATAAAAATTAAGTCCAATTGTTAAGAACCTTTAATTTTAAAACACTTAAATAGGAAAAGATGTTTTTTAAAATGATTATTATAATTTTTTGGACATAAATCCATGCACTTCATTCAGTTTTTATGTAATTCAAACAGTTATTGTACCGACAAATAGCATTTTGTTATGACTGAAATAAAATTTATATTAAGAGAACATTATTGTGAAGTTATACAAGAAATGGGACATAAAAATAGCTGGAATAAAAAAAAAAAATAACCCTTTGGACTCCGGCGTCTCTTGCACAAATTTTATTCAGTTGGCACCACTTTTTTAAAAGAAGTTTCCTTCGAGTACACAATTTCAAAAATGACAAATTTTAATTTCCTTTATTACTGGTGCCAAAAACAAATTTTTGAGAAAATTTACATATTATAGAAGAAAGTTTTGCGATTGGCACATCCAACTAGTTAGTCATCATAAAAAAAAAATCTTAAAACGTTTTAGATTTTAGTTACTTTCGTATATATTATAAAATTTTACAATATTTTAGACTAGCATTCGAAATGTATAACAATGAATAAAAAGAAAAGTAAAACAGGATGTATTTTAACGATACACTTTTATTAAATCATAAAAATTATATAACACGTCTAAAATAAATATATATATATATATATATATATTTATTTATTTATTTATTTATTTATTTTTAGAGAAGCGGGAAAGGAAATATCAACAACCTACTAAAAAAATTTTATCTTAGAAAAAGCAAAATAAATAAATATATAAATAAATAAATAAATAAATAATATTGAATAAATAAAAATCATATATTTATTTTTTTTTTATATACTTATTCCATTTTTTCTTTTGCACAGATAAAGCATCGTAATAAAAATGTATTTATTCACAGAACTTATTTTCTAGAATAAATATTAGTGTAACTAAAAATCTATTTATTTTCCTACGAACACTTAAAATAATTTTTTTCTGCAAAATATACTTCGTTAGTAAATTCTAAGAAAATATTTAATTCTAATTCATTTAATAGGTGTATCTTAATTTTTTTAATTAAAAAAATATTTTTTTTTTGAGATTTCCATTTCAAATTTATTAAAATTAATTTTTTGAAAGAGATACACATTGTTGAGGGATATGATATTAAAATACTTTAAGTAATTTTGATGTTTAAATAATTAAGTATTTATGGGACATGTAAATATTAATACGAACTTTATAAATATAATTCCATATACAGCACTACTGTACAATATTCATAAATTTTGAAAAGGCTATACAATAAAAAGTATTACACGTACAAATATGAGCGATATATGAAAATAACCGCCAAATGGACCAAGTTTTCCGCACACTGTACAAATTGTGTTCGTCACCTGCGACACACAAGACACGTGCAGGCGCTTGTTGTATAAGTTCCGCACATTTTGTAGTGTCATCCTGTCAATGGTCATCACTGCAACATTTATCCGTTTTTTTGTGCTCTTCTAACGATTTTGGTAGTGGGGGTATGTAAACAAAGTCCTTGTGCGCCCAAAAGCGTCGTTTACACGGAGCGAGTTTACTAGCTACAAGCCGGCGAATTCACTAGCTGCTAATAAACTCGCCCCGTGTAAACACGTTGGCTAGCGAACTATCTGGCAGCTTAGCGAGTTCGAAAAAAGTTGAAAGCTCGGCTACTTTTCTCGCTACTCGCTGGCGTGTTAGCTATCTGGCTAGTAAACTCGCTGTGTGTAAACGTTGTTGCTAGTGAAATCGCTGCGAGTATTCGATAGTTCGGGGTTCTGTAAATGTAAACAATGTCGACTGAAGTAGTTCGTGTCGGCGTGAGTGAACAAAATAGATTTTTCGAACAAACTTAACAATTAGGATACCAATAATTAAAATATTTTTGAGAATTATTCAATGTTTGAAATAACTACTGTAATTATCACAAGGTGAATATTTTAATTATTTTAGATAGATAGTTGAAAATACTAATGTCGGGGAATTGCAGTTATCAAATTATTGAGACTGTACAGGGTTTAGAGGGCAATAATTGAAAAAAAAAATCGAAAAAAAAAGGTTTTGGCGTATTTTAGTGAATAGATTCGTATATTTTCCACTATTTTTCACAGTTAAACTACCTGAAAGTACTTTCAGTAATTAGTATTACAAATATGATAGGAATGATACTGAGGGTTGAATGTTTTAAATACTAAATAAAATAATTTCAAAATAAAACTGCAGAACTATGATGGCGTTTGAGGCTACTGATCTGCAGATTTACTAGTTCAATTATTATCATTATTAATATTACAATCATTTTTTGTGAGAGATGAATAAGTAAAAATGTTTAAGACAGAAAATAATAAATTTTTAACAACTTCAGTAACTTTTTTTTTTCTTTACGAATTGAATATTTTTAACTGAACGAAAAGATGCCCAGGCCAGAAATCGAACACAGATTATTGGCTTACAGGGCTAATGCTCTACCGTTTAAGCTAACTGGGCCGACAACCGGTGAGCATATCTGCAAGCCAAGGATCTGTGTTCGATTCCCGGCCTGGGAATTTTTTCGCTCAGTTGGAAATATTCAATTCGTATGATAGCTTTACCAATCAGTTTGTGTTAAAATAATAGTTTACCATAATTTCCCGCGTATCCACCACGGCTTCGTTAAGTCTTTTCAGACCGGAAATTTTATTGAAAAAAAGAAGTCAAATAAGTGACAAGCAGAAGCAAGTCACATTTTACAGTACACATTTTATTTAAAATAAACTCTGGTAGGAAATTGAGTTATCCGAGGTGCGGCAGATGGACGCGAAATTACGCGCTTTAGTTTTTATTTAAATGGGGAGGGGCTGAGCCCTATGAGCCTCTCTTTACCATATGCCCTTAAACAATATGCTTTACTTCCTGGTTTGTTTCATTGATAGGCAGATAAACTAAACAGGGCAGAGTTATAAAAAAAATTATGTGATTAAAATATTGAAAATTTTATTAACCACATGAAATTAATTAAAAGCAGCACTATTTATAAAATTTTGGTGTTCCTATTAAACATAAGTGAAATTACAGTTTTAGCAACGATTACATGGGGTGTCCATTACTGAAAATAGACTAATTAAACGTTACAATAATGGACACGGGTCTTAAAACCTTAAAAATTAATGAAATTTTATGAATGATCATAGAATATAAAATTCAAATTTCATCTTTTAATTTCGTATTGAAGTAATCTGTGTGTTTTATTTTTTATAACACAGGGTATTCTAGATATACATTTAAAAACTCGGCAATATCATTTGCGTTCCACTTCAATTTTCCAAGAACACACACACACATATAAAAAAAAACAGACAGGAAAACTCGGCACTTAATATAAAAACAAACACTGTTTTCAGAAAAAAACATAAAAGAAAGCTTTAGAACGCAGCAAGTGTCGCAATAGCGAGTTGGCTACTGAGCGAGCTGTTGGAAGTACAATCGAAATATGTCAGTCGATATGTAATCATAATCGTTTGAGATGCGTGCGCATCCTGTCGCATCCTGTCCCGAAACTGTAGAACAATTTTAGTTGTAGTTCGGATTCTGTATTTGTTGTTTTGTGTTCCGTGTCGTCTTTTGTGTTCTTCTGAATAAACTTTCATGTTTAAAAGTAAAACCTGCTGTGGTTATTTAGTATTTAAGGCGCACTGTGTTACAGGTTATGGGCCCAGACCCAAACCTATTATTAGAAATATTGCGAAGTAAATAGTAATTGAAACTTTTGTAAAGTTAGTTTTCCGAATGTTGTTTTGAAATGGCCGGAACCGAAACACAGCAGGGACAGTTTATTAAACTGAATGAAAGTAATTGGAATGTATGGAAATTCCAAGTTAAGGTCACGCTTATAGCTAAGGAACTATATGATATAGTAACGGGATTAAAAGTAAAACCGGAAGCAACTGATGCCGGATATTCTGATTTCATTGTCAAAGATGCAAAAGCGCAAGAAATTTTGGTTTCACGTATGGAAGCCGGACCGATATCGCATATAATTTCATGTGTTACAGCAAAAGAAATGTGGGACAAGTTACACACTATTTATGAAAGAAAATCAAATGTAAGTATTCATTTGTTACAACAACAGTTTTTCAATTTGAAGTTTGATGACAACGTGATGAATTTTTTATCTAAAGTTCAGAATATGGTTGCCGAAATTAAGCAACATAACGAAGTGATTCCTGAAAAAATGATCATTACAAAAATAATTATGGCTCTGCCCGAACAATATAAGCACTTCTCTTCAGCCTGGGAATCCGTAGCAGATCAACAGCGAACTTTAAGTAACTTAACTGCTCGTTTGTTAGTTGAGGAAGAAAGATTAAAAACGAAAGAAGAAACTGTTGCTCTTACAGCTAAAAATCAAAGTAATATCAAGTGTTTTTCTTGCGGAAAATTAGGTCACAAGAAATTTCAATGTAGGTATGGTAATAATGTTCCTAAGAACAGAAATATTGTTTGTAATTTTTGTAATAAGAAAGGGCATGTATTTAAAGATTGTTATTTTCGTAAAAATAAAAATATGAAGTCTAATGGTGAAAATGGCAAAAGTTTTGCACTTATGGGAATTATAAATTCTGAATCAGATGTAGAATTCTATTTAGACAGTGGAGCTTCAGAACATATGTGTAATGATGTAAGTCTATTTGGAAATTATTTGAAATTGAAAGAGGCTAAACAGATAAAAATAGGTGATGGAACCTCTATAACAGCTATTGGAATAGGAACTATTTATGTTCAGTCATATAATGGTGAAAAATATATTAAAACTGAACTTCAAAATGTATTGCATGTCCCTCAATTAAAAGTAAACTTATTTTCTCAAGGTAAAGCTCTAGATAAAGGTTTATGTATGTCATCCAACTCAGAATGTGCTAAATTTATTCATCAAAAATCTAAAGAAATAGTTGCTATAGCTAAACGTGAAGATAAACTTTTTAAAATGATATTTCGCTTAGATAAAAGCAGAGTGACCATAGACGAAAATACCAGTGAGTTTGAAAATCTAAATAAATGTTGTGTTGCTGACAGTAGTGTTAAAAGTAAAAAGAAAAGTCTCTTATGGTGGCATGAAAAGTTAGCTCATCAACATTTTGATCATGTCAAGAAGCTTCTTACAGAAAATGAAATTACCTGGGAAAATTCTTCTGATATTCCATTCTGTGAGGCATGCATTCAAGGAAAGCAACAACGTAGTCCCTTTCAAGAAAGTAAATCGAAATCTACTGAAATTTGTAATATAATTCATGCAGATTTATGTGGTCCAATAGAAGTAGCATCAATTGGAAAGTCTCGTTACATGTTAGTGTTAAAAGATGATTACTCTCACTTTAGGAAGCTTTATTTTCTCGAAAATAAGTATCAAGTGTATGATAAATTGTTAGAGTTCATATTGATGTGCAAAAACCAGATGAATAAAAATATCCGAGTAATAAGATCTGACAATGGCAAAGAATTCCGGAATGATAAAATTAAAGAACTTTTGATTCATCATGGCATAGAGCATGAAACTTCTGTCCCATATAATCCACAGCAAAATGGCCGAGCTGAACGAGAAATGAGAACCATCATGGAAGCTGCAAGAACTATGTTGGTAGCAAAAAATCTAGATAAGAAGTTCTGGGCAGAAGCTGCGAATACAGCTGTATACATAATTAACAGAACAGGTACTAGCACAGTGAAAGGAAAAACACCTTATGAATTGTGGAAAAACAAGACTTTTGACATTAGAAATTTAAAGTTTACATTTGGATCTGAAGTATGGGTTCACATCCCAAAAGAAAAACGTAGAAAATTAGATGTTAAGAGTGAAAAAGGAATTTTTGTTGGATATGGTGAAAATACTAAAGGATTCAGAGTCTACTTCTCAAAAACAAACACAGTGACATTACATAGAGATATAATAATTAATCCAAATGAGAAACCTTCCTATACAGTAAAGAATGAAAATTTTGTTTTGGATTTAATTGATCCTGTGCAACATCAAAGTTCAGAATTTGATGAAGATAAAGATACTGACATGGATTCGGATAACTTGGCCAATAATCAACAACAAGATGATGATGACAACTGCAGTACAGATTCACCTGCTCCCCAGTTAAGTAATACCAAAATGCACCTTCGAGCAAGAGATAACCTGAAGAAACCATCGAGATTTGAGGACTTTGAAACAAGCTACATAAGTATAACCGATGTGGAAGAACCTATCACTTATGAAGAAGCTATGAACTCAAGTTCATCGAAAAAGTGGCAAGTGGCCATAAATGCTGAACTGAAAGCCCTCTCTGAAAATGACACTTGGGACATTGTTGATGAACCAAATGACTGTAATATAATAGACAGTAAGTGGGTTTTTAAAATTAAGCGGGACAATAAAGGTAAGATTTCATTATTTAAATGCAGATTGGTTGCTAGGGGTTATCAACAAAAAGGGTTAATATTTGAAGATGTATATTCTCCTGTAGCTAAGTTAAATACTTTAAGAATGTTGTTAGCAATTAGTGTAAATTTTGATTGGGTTGTATATCAAATGGATGTATGCAGTGCTTTCTTACATGGGGAAATCAAAGAGGATGTTTTTATGTATTTACCTGATAATTGTAATTTACCTGATGGGAAAGTATGTAAGCTTAAAAAGGCTATATACGGGTTAAAAAGAGCACCAAAATATTGGTATGAAAAATTTCAGAAATTTATGTCTTCTCAAAATTTTGTAAAATCTGAAAATGATCAATGTTTGTATTTCAAATTTTCGAATGATTGTAAACTTTATGTATTGATATATGTTGATGATTTGATTATCACAGGTTCTGATAGCAAGCAAATAAATGATTTTAAATGTGAAATGAAAAGAAATTTTAAAATGAAAGATTTTGGTCCTATTTCTTACTATTTGGGTATATCTATTTCTCAGAATGTAAATGAAGGTATTTTAACATTAGATCAGAGTAACTATTTAGAAAATGTGTTGAAAAGATTTGATATGTTTGAATGTAAAAGTATCTCTACTCCTATGGACACTAACTTTAATTATGAATGTTTAATTAATGAAAAATCAGAAAATGTAAATGTGGAAAATAAATGTAGAAAATTAATTGGTTGTATCATGTATGCAATGCTAGGAAGCAGACCTGATTTATGTAATTCTATCAGTATTTTGAGTAGATATCAAAACTATGCAAGTGAAAAGTCGTTGTTGTTCTTAAAAAGAGTGTTACATTATATTAAAGGTACAGTTGACTTGAAGTTAGTGTATAGAAAAAATGTAAATGCTGAATTAGTTAAAGGTTTTGTTGACGCTGATTGGGGGGGGGGGGGGGTGATACTATTAACAGGAAATCTACAACAGGGTATTGTTTTCAAATTTATAATTGTACAATTTCATGGTGTTCTAAACAACAAACTTGTGTAGCTTTATCGTCTACAGAGGCGGAGTACATTGCCTTGAGCCTATGTGTAAGTGAAGCTTGCTGGGTTCGAAACTTATTGATTGAATTAAATTTAAATGGTTGTGGAAATTTTGTTGTACCTCTCTATGAGGATAATCAGTCAGCTATTCGTATCAGCAAATCATGTGAACAACCTAAAAGGTTAAAGCACATAAATGTTAAGTATCATTTTGTGCAAGAAAAAGTAAGAGATAGAACTGTTTCAATTAATTACATTCCATCTACAGAACAGGTTGCTGATTTATTAACTAAGCCTCTAAGTAAAGTATTGTTTGAAAAATTCAGAAAAATAATGTTCGGTTAATTTTTTTTTTTATGTTGTATGTATAATATATATATATTATATTGTATGTTAAGTGTTATGATTTTTATGTTGGGCATATTTAGATTGAGGGAGGATGTTGGAAGTACAATCGAAATATGTCAGTCGATATGTAATCATAATCGTTTGAGATGCGTGCGCATCCTGTCGCATCCTGTCCCGAAACTGTAGAACAATTTTAGTTGTAGTTCGGATTCTGTATTTGTTGTTTTGTGTTCCGTGTCGTCTTTTGTGTTCTTCTGAATAAACTTTCATGTTTAAAAGTAAAACCTGCTGTGGTTATTTAGTATTTAAGGCGCACTGTGTTACACGAGCAAACAAGTTCGTGTGTAAACGATCACTATCTCGCTAGCTGACTCGCTCGCTACTTTTCTCGCCGTCTTGTAGCTAGTAAACTAGCTCCGTGTAAACGAGCCTAAAAGGAAGAAGTCACAATGCATATATGTCAAGTGAGCTGGAGGGAGGGGGGGGGAGAGATGGTGGCTAGGGACAAAGCTAGGTCATCCTCACCTTCACACCCAATCCAGCAATGTGCAAGTTCAATATTCAGGTATCGACGAACTCAAATGTTCCGATGAAAGGTGCTCCGTCCTATTGGAAGACAGAACACAGACACATAAACTTGACAGACAAACACACAAAAAATATTGCTTTGCCTCTATTTCCGTATATACTGAAGTATACAGAACTCGTGCTGCCACCTGGTGCACACGATACAAACTTGGTGTTGTTTGCCGTTATTTGTGCAGTCGTGGAAAAAAAAAGTAAACACCCTCTACTAACTCCTCAACATATTATCGTAGAAGAAAGTTACTGGTACCAAACGATTGGAAATAAAGTCTACTTTTAAATGATGTATATAAAATTTGCTTACAGGGGCGTCAACATATTAAAACGAACCATAATTTTTTTTTCAATAGCAGTACACATTTCTGACAGCATAAATGAACTCTACACCCTTCAATTAGCCTAAAAACAAATTTTTATGCAATTCGCACCATAAGTTTCCGAGAAATTAATTATTTTAAAACGAGCGTATTTTAAGGGTTGTATCCAAATTGAAGTTCCGTACTCGATTGTTAACCGGGAGAGCCCCCTTCTTGATCAAGGCATCTGAAGCGCCACTCAAGGAGTCCATGAAGCCTGTTAGACTACAGGATAGCAGAATAAATTTCAAAATATCTACTCACTTCTATCATATATCTTAAACCATCATTTTGCCGTTTTATAAGCATAATTTGAAAACTACTTAAAGAAGAATGTGAAATATTGGATTTCCATAAAGCAGGACTTAATAAATCTAAATACATCAAAATAATTGGAGGTTGCAATTCATAATTTTTTCGAATATTAATTTTATAATTCATAATGCATATCATAAAATTATAAAACTTGCAAATTCAGCGTATTTATGTTTGGGTATATTAGTATTATTCCTACAAAAAAAATTAGCATATTAGGAGCATAATTTCAGGATATATAAATAAAAATATGAAAATGTAATTTAACATTAGAAGAACTCAATTTTGAATGTTTATAATTCAAAAAAATATTATTCAAATGACTTAAAATTTGGTGTCTAGGCATAGTTTGAACCGCAGATTTGAAATATCGCATTAAAATTGGGTATTGCCATTGAAAAAAATTTGGATTCGTTTTAATATGTAGATGGCCCCCTAAGAAAATTTTATTTACATCATTTAAAAGTAGACTTTATTTCAATCGTTCGGTACCACTAATTTTTGCCTACGATAATTTGTTGAGGATTTAGTAGGGGGTGTTTACTTTTCTTTTTACACGACTGTACATGTAATACTTTCGAATACATAGCGTTTTGAAAATGAATGATTTTTGAATAGTAGTAGCTATATTTTAAAAATCAGAAATAGTGCTGATTGTAAAAGTAATGATTTGTAACAATGTCTTTACTTTCAAAACAAAAGATGCAAAAACCAGAACTGTAGAATTCTTCCAGAACGGATCATACTATTAGTCTAAGAGCTAGCGACGTTTTCGTCACTTGATGTTAGCAAGTCTCATTTTTCTATATGCTATTCCGTTTTATGGTTTAATACGTATGTGAACGATCTGGCTGGCGGGAGACGTTGCATTTACCTGTGAGAGTAGGGGTCATGCAGGTGAAAAAACTTCAAAATTACGTCATTTTAGCATGACTTTAGTTTATAACATATGTTTCTGCTAACTATTCGTGATATTAATCCATTATTGCCAGACGCTGCCAACGTTACTTTGACCCTGCTGCATCCCGATTTATTGGTTAAAAAAATGTCATCTTCACGTCATTTTAGCAAGCTTGAAAATTGTAAAATATTACTCTTTGGCTATCAGCCAACCTACAATTAATTTGCATCTCATAAATTCAGTTGCAATGTTAACGTCAGACGGTTTTAAATCTGGCAACGAAACAGCCTGTGTGAAGAGTGGTTTGTAGGTTTTTTAAAAAAAAATGGCACCTTCACGTAATTTTAGCAAGCTTGAAAATTTCAATATATTAGTCTTTGGCTATCAGACAACCTATAATTAATTTGCCAGACACAAATTCTGTTACAAAGTTAATGCCAGACGGCTTTAAATATGGCAGCGAAATACCCTATTAGATGAGTGGTTTATAAGTTAAGGAAAAATATTTTATATTCACGTCATTGTAGCAATATATTACTCTTTCGTATTTTTACTCTTTCTTTAATTTTTAAGCCTGATAAAATGACGTAAAGATGACTTATAATTTTTAAACTATAAAACACTCTTGAAACAGGCACTTTTGTTGCCATATTTCAAGCCGTCTGGCATTAACTTTCAACTGAATTTATGTCTGGCAAATTAATTATAGGTTGTCTGATAGACAAAGTGTAATATGTCACAATTTTCAAACTTGATAAAATGACGTGAAGGGAACATATTTTTTATAACCTATAAACCATTCTTCAAACGGATACTTCCGTTGCCAGATTTAAAGCCCTCTGGAATTAACTTTCAATCGAATTTGTGTCTGGCAAATTAATTATAGGTTGTGAGATAGCCAAAGAGTAATATGTTACAATTTTCAAGCTTGCTAGAATGATGTAAAGATCATTTTTCTTTTTATCTATAAACCACTCTTCAAACAGACACTTTTGTTGCCAGATTAAAAGCCGTCTGGCCAGCACCGTACGAAGAAAAGACTGCGCCCAGAGCAAAATTTCAATTTGGCGCCCCACCCCCACCCCCCATTTCTCTTTGTGACAGGTGTTACAAAATTGAAAAGTGTAGAAACACAAATAAATTCTATTGAATAGTACATATTTCGCGTCTATTTTGGAACTTTAAAAAGTTTAATTTTAGCAACTAAATAATATAAAAGAAATTTTCACTTGGCAAAAGAAATCTGGAAAAAAAATGTATCTAACACTACAGTATGACAGTTTGCAACACCTTTTTGATTCCAAGAAAGCAGCCACATACTATTTTGAGAATGCATATTTTTGACACTAAATAATTCCTAATTTGTATTTATATAGTTTTTTTTTACAAAAAAAAAACGAAAAAAAACGAGGTTGGTAGTATAAATTTGGTGCTCCCTTAATTTCTGGACCCGGTGTGACAGCCCCCTAAGCCCCCGCTTCGCACGGACCTGCCTCTGGCATTAACTTTGCAACAGAATTTGTGTCTGGAAAATTAATTATAGGTTGTCTGATAGCCAAAGAGTAATATGTAGCAATTTTCAAGCTTGCTAAAATGACGTGAAGATGGCATGTTTTTTTTCCCCTATAAATGGGGATCTGTCAGGGTCTTAGCAACATTGGCAACGTCTGGCAATAATGGATTAATATCACGAATAGTTAGTAGAAACAGATGTTATATAAAAAAGTTATGCTAAAATGACTTAATTTTGAAGTTTTTCCACCTGTATAACCGCTACTCCCACAGGTAGACGCAACGTCTCCAGCCTGCTAGACTATTCGCATACGTACTACACCATAAAACGAAGGTCATATAGAAAAATGATTCAAAATCATGTGTTTTTTGACTATATCTTGACTCTTAGGCTATAACACAGTATTTTAACATTTAATTTAAATTCCATGAACTTGCTGTTTTTTTTTTTATTGTGAATAGATGATGTACTAAGGTTTACTGATTAAACTCTTGCAATTTTAATATTCCTTATGACCATATTCCACATTACCCGTATGGTTACCATTATCGGAAAACTGTAACTTTTTAAAAATCTAAATATTCACATGTATTTTTTAAACATATTTTCTACTTTAAATATATTTAAAATGCGCTGACAAATAGCCAAAGTTTGCTCTGTACTAACTTTTAATGAATCTTTTTTTTTTTTTTTTTTTTTTTTTTTTTTTTTTTTTTTTTTTTTTTTTTTGGGGGGGGGGGGGGGGGCTTACAAATAAAAATATAATGGTAAATGGTAGTCCATAATGCCTGAACTTCCACTATTTCTAAGAGTTTTCCCCACATTAAAATGATGTTTAAGTCAGAAATTCTAGCATTTTAGCAACGGGAACACTAAAATAAAATAAAACAAATTCTAAATGAACATTATAAAATATCTAATTCTGCTTAATCTGCTTAATATAAATTATTGAACTTAATTATTATTAATACTGCAAAATATTTATTTTTTCCTGTAAATATACATTCATATTAGTATTAAATTGGTTCGAAAATAGGTTTTATCACTTTTCTGAAATGAAACGAAGATTAAAATGTCATATTCATAATTAAGGTAAGTCTTTGTTTCATTTTTCCCTGAAATCTGGTATATTTTTAAAAAATATTTCCATTCTTGCTCTGTCAAAAAAAGAAAAGTTTTCCTTAAGTTTTATTAAAAATGTATTTTAGCAGCATCTATTATCACATGCGCTTTAAATATCAGTCCATTGTTTTTATCGAATCATTCTTCGCGTTGTTATATGAAAATGATTCAAAATAATTTTTTTAATCTTAAAAAACTCTGCTAAAAAATACATTTGCTTCCACAGCAATAAAGAATTAGTTACTCATTATTAGTTTTTATTAAAAAAAGAGAAAATGCAGACAAAGATAACAAAAAAAGTATAAAAAATAACTGATATTTTTTTCGATATATATGGACTTAGTAAAAATAAATATCTTATAAAACATGTCAAATTTCCATTTAGAAATATTTTTTGTGGTGTAAAATATAGCTAGAATGTTTTGTATGCAGCAAATGAATAAATACGAATAATATTCATTTATCACAACTGTAATTTAATATTTCATCAGAATGTGGAATGAAATATATAAAAACAAAACTATCATAATTAAATAACGTACCTTCTAAAAATAATAATGATTAAATGTGTAAAAAATTATAAATAATTTTAAAACGCCCTTTAGTTTATGACATATAATGGAAAAATTCCATTAATGCTGGTTGTGTTTATGACGGCCAATTATCAGCACAAGGGATATAGGCCCAAAGGGGGTGGGGGTGCCTCCGTGGTGGTATTTCTAAGTAACCTAACCCGTATTTACGCTTGGAAAAGCAAGGTTCGAAGAAAGTCACGAAAACTCCGAACGATTAGGCCGGCGGATGCGATTAGGATCGATCACAGCACCGCTCGTCTACCAGCTTCGAGAGCAGAACATCTCGGCCACTAAAATTCCATTAATTTTTTTTTTTTTAAATTAAAAATTATCAATGTCTAATGTAAATGTCATGTGATGCCAAATGATAGTAGCGATAAATTGTTCAAAGTAAATGCTTAATTTAACAAATTTGACACCTCAAATATTCGGTAACAAGAAAGTAAATTATGCGCCAAGCATATATTTTGAAACATTTTCAAGTCTTCGAGAAATCATTAACAAAACGTAGACGTTTAATAAGATAAAGAAGATTCCTAAGCAAATATTTTAGAAAACGCCTAACACATTTGAAAGTCAGACATAAACAGTTACCGCCGATGGCCGAAAAAATACAAGTTTTTTTGTGCTGCTCTGTATATGATCTATAGAGTTGTACATATACTACATAGTACACTACAATTTAGTATAATAAGAAAACGCCTACACATTTGAAAATTTACATTCAGCGATTTACATCAACAGACGAAAACATAATTGCTCAGACCTGTGTATTACCTACAGATTTGTATACCTCGCACATATTAAGCTGAAATTTAATTCGAGCAAAAACACGCTAATAATTACTAAAATCACTCTTCCAGAAATTATTAACCATAGCATCCTCTATTTGCATTACACAAACATCTCTTAGTAAACTAAATGTAGATTGCATATTGATCTTGCAACTCAAATTAAAAAAAAATAACTTTATTTAATTAATCCTCATTCTCAGCAATGCTTACGATTTGTTTGTTACGCTGTGCATGGTCTGTAGCATTTATACACACCAAGTAGTATCCAATCATTTAGTTAAACTCAAAAACGCATTCCTAAACTGAAAAAGCACTTTTCAAATTGATCAGTCACCCTTGAAAGACGATACTTCGGTACAGTATTGTAACCGAAATATTTTATCTTTTCTTTTAAATTAAAGAAAAACTTTATATTTTACTGCAAGATCGTCAAGTTAACCACAGTAATGTATATCAGTTTCATCATGTAAGAAAGAAAGCAACATAATTCAAATACACTGAGAACATTTCCCCCCCGTGGTCCATAATACAACCATACAGTGACCCTGTAAATGCATGATAAATACTTTGTTCCCTATATTCTACAGAAAGCATGTTTTAGTGCACCTCAGAAATTCATATCAATGCCAAATTATTTATAACTAAGTAATATTAATTAAAGTACACCACAAACAATTTTACTTTACAGACCAAATTATAATAGAATACTTATGAGTTCCCCTGTTACGTACTTAAAGTGGTACACATAAAATATCCAATACTAACCATGTTCTAATGTACCGTGGTGATGTATGTAAATTTCATCATGTTTAAAATAGTGTGTCACCAATAAAAATACCTCAAACGATTTTCCCCATCGACCAAAATGTAACGGAATACATTGCGTGCCCCTGTAAATGAACTATAAATTCTGCGCACATCATTTTCAATACCGGACATTCCTAAATAAATATCAGTAACGTATATCAATTGCATGGCAATCCGTGCATATTTACAGTTAGTTGGAGCACTGACGACGGGCAGGCAGGCAGACGGATAGGCAAACCCAATTCATAAAAATTTTTAACTATGTTAGAAAATATCAAAAATTAAAAAGTCTTTTAAACAAATTAAGTAATACCTAATCTACACATCATTAACTCTGATTAAAGGGGTGACAAATAATGTGTGTTATTTAGTCTTCAGGATATTTAGTGAGTCTACAGAAATAAAAATCATTACTTTCTAACTTTGAGACACCAGAAAATCAATCAAATGAAGAATTGCATATTATTTTCTCGTATATCATTTGTTTTTAATGTTTAGAAAATTATGATAAAGTATTAGGTAGCTAATAGAAATCCCAGAATATTAATATAAGTTTCTAGAAATATTTTAATTAACTAATCTAATTATTCTACGCATTTTTTTTATTTCCGTGACTGTCCTTTTAAAGCATTTAAGGATTTCTGTACACATGGTTAAGATCATGACAAACTTATTACCTAAGTACCTAAGTACAATATTTGTTTTTTTTTTTTTTTTTTAATGCGTACACTCTTTCGAACAAGAAAAACCTAATCCTCTCTTCCATAAGATTTTGCTCCTTTTAGAGCTGTTTTAAATTAGAAATCACACGAGTAGTTTGTATAAGATATTTAAATTCCTACTTAGTTCAAAGCCCCTTTACCTTCTGAGTTTAAAATAAAGATTATTTTGAATAATTAGTTAAATTAAAATTAGCTTAACAAATATATCCTTAATTATTTATGACAAGTATTTCATTAAGTAAATTTAAATTCAAACTTTTTTTACTTATTTGTTTTGTTGTCATTTAAATATTTATGACATTATATTTTGTATGTAATGACTATTTTCTTTTTAATTAATTAATTTAACGTAATATAAACATTTAATATATTTATATACTTTTGTAAGTTATCCTTCTAATTTAACTATAAAATTCATTTGATAAAATTAAAGATTTTTTATGTTGTTGACATATTCTTAGTATTTCAATTATGTTGTTATTTCTGACCCCTTTATGCAAGATTAATATTTTTAAATCAACAACTTAGATAAAACATCATGTTTCATGAAATGAATGCAAAAAATGCTTCGCAAAATACAAATAATGTAACAATGTCAATATGAATGAAATGTATACTAAGAAATAAAAACGAAAGGAATTACGTAAAGTTATATTTACATTGACATCGCATTCCTGCTGTTACTGTTATAATTCTTTTATAGGTCTCTATAACGTTTTTTGCACTTACATACATATTAACAGTAAAAATTCAAATTATTAAATTAGAAAATAACGAGTGTTTGAAAATATTTAAATCAATCAAATTTTATGCTATAATATTATTATTTTATTTGAATATTCATTTTTCAATATCCTGTTTTATAAAAACAACTAGAAAACATATTGACAGAAACTACTATTTTTACAAGCTTAAATTAGCTTTTGTGAGTTGCGTTGTGAGTCTATCCGGCTCAAATTTACCAATCAAATTTTAACGTACTTCATATACTACAATTCACCTAATTTTTGGTTGTGCAACATATTTCCTATAACAATACATTATTTTATTAACCCTTAAATGTCGTGTGTTGCCTTTCGGCAGCATACCAAATTTAGTCTTATAAAATAATATTACAATAATATTAAAGCTCTAATGCCTAACGTTTCCAATAAAATCCATGCTGAAAATATTAATAAATCAATTTTCAACATGTAGATGGCAGCAGTAGTGCCGTGAATGGAGATAGATTTATTTTTTTCCGTCGTTCCTACATGTGATTTTTATTTTGTTTGAAAGTTTGAGAAATACTCGATTTTGTTTTGCATTGAGCAACTAAAATTTATTCCTTATCGTAGTTCTTAAAATTCATGTGTGATTAGCATTGTAGAATTTTATCAAGGAAAATTATTTTTTTTCAATTAAAGCCCAGTGTCGCCGATCCGCACCAAAATGTTTTTAGCCGTAATCCAAACTTAAAACAAAATATTATTTTTTAAAGTATTTTTCCCATGATTTATTTAACAAATGAAAGCCGAAAACATTTCATAATTGATTTTTTAAAAATTACACATTTAAGGGTTAAAACATATTGAAACTTTTATCAGCCTCTCTATAGGGAGCAAAAATATTTGTCCAGAAAGTACACGTAAAGGTCCTGTCGTATGCAGGGCTCGCACCGTTCCTAAAATTTTCGCACTTTGCTACCAGTATTTTAAATAAGATTTCTTTGTGGTAGATTCCTTTAACATCTATAATAGAATTATAGAACAAACTTTATCGTTTTAATTTAGTGGTAGCAAAGTGTGAAAATTTTAGGAACGCTGCGAGCCCTGCGTATGTGATCACGTAAATGTTATTGATTGCATCAAAAACAATCTGATGGTCTTAGATTAGTAAATGTGCTTCCTTTTTAGCCCGCAATGAGGGTGAATGGATGTGAGTTCGATCCTCAAACGGACGTCGGTCGATTTTTTTGTACAGGAAGCTGAACTTAAAATTTTACATCCATTTTGTTTAAACAAATTCATAAAAATCCACTCGCAATTTCATTTACTTGTTTTTACAAATGTTTTTATTTCGTTTAATTTCATTCAGCATTCTTTTCCTTTTCAGTACATCATAAAAGTTTTTCTTTACTTATTTTATTTTCCTTATTACACTAAAATGTTACTACCGTTGTAACGTTAATTTGAATATTTTTTGAGAACACGATTAAAAATAAAATATTGTTAAAAAGTCGACAACGATATTTGCAAAAACAAAGCACTGCGAATGAGTTTTAAATAGAACTCGTTTTACTATGCAAGTTCTTTGCCTGTATTATTCTTTTAACGTGTTTTGAATAATTCTTTAAATTATTTTTTTTATCTCATTTCTGTGCGATCCATAAATATCTCTGCATCTGCATAAATATAATTTACCTGTTTGGAAGACATCTTCGGTAAGACTTAGATTTCGAGAATATATTTTTACCTAATACCGTGATATAATAGATTCATTTGCTGCAAAAATTTACTTTCAAATTTTTTGAAACACATCGCGATTAAGCGAACAAAACAATCGCAATGAAATAAACACGATTTATCGGAAATGATCAATCATATCAGTTTTAATGAAATTTATCTCAAATATGTATTTTAGTAAGACAAAATTAATAACGTGGCCCGATTTTTAAAATTACATATTTGGCCTGAGTTATTGAAGGTCAAAGTACTTATGCAAATCCTAATGCTCTTGTTTTTAAAAAATCGCTCGCAAAATTTCGAAGTAGCTTTTAAAATACAACTATAAGCCATAATTCTACAAATCATTTTATTTATATATGTTAGGTAAGAAATGTTTTTTGATCGCAACTTCAACTTTGAATTTTCTATCCTGTTAAAAGTTACTTTCATCTGTGCTACGATGATTTTTTTTTTAAGTTCCATAGACACAAGCTAACCTACTGTACTACGAAATCTTGAATTGCCCTAGTAACAAGATAGCGTTGTATGCGCAAATGATATCGAATATATAAACTTAGAGTAAGGTTTATGATACTATTAAAGCCTTAAAATAACATCAACTTTAAGGAGTAATTAATATTTAGAAATATAAAGCAACATTTAAAAAATATATAAACTCAATAACAATACCTTAAAATAAGACTGAAATATGTAACACTTTTAAAGTCATAGTTATTCTCATTATACAAAAAAAAGTGAAACAGGAAATCAAATTTTATAACTATTTATTTATTACTTTTAGAACATTTGTAAAGAAAAAGTAAGCAAAAAAAGTGAAAAAAAAGCAAAAAAAAATATTGTTAATTTTTTTTTTATGTACACAAAACAATTAAAACCCTCCAATGTACAAATATTTTACAAAAAGCTCATTTCTTGACAAATTTTAAAATTTAATAACTGTAATCTACATGAAAATGGAAATGCGCAATCCAAACATTTATTTATACTACTAAGAAATAGTGTATATGAGCATTTATTATTTATGTATTACTTTTTATTATCAATGTATGTTCTTTTTTCCATTGCTTTATTTATATTTAATAAATGCATCGTTTTGATTTCTTTATGTAAACTAGTCTAAGTCTCTTCCTGCGACTTGGATGTTAATGCCTTTTAGAGGCTTTTCAAATTCTAAAGAATGTATAAATGATCGACATGCAAGCTACATTTTTGAGCATTTTAGCCATTTTGTGGCACAAAGTACTGATGTATAACGCGCATAAAAAAAGCATATAAAACCACTTCATTCTATTTAAATGCTTATAAGGTAAAAATAACAAAATACCTGTATTTAGAAGATAATATTCCTACAGAGCTAATTCCCAAAACATAATTATTCGTTTTTAACAGTTTAAAGCGAGTAAATACATTCTAACGTGTCATTGCAATAACTCTTAATATACGCAAAAAGACTATAATGAATATTCAAATGAAAAAAATATATTTCGTCAATGCACAAGTTTTCAATATTATACATTGAAATATAAAGTAGCATATTTTGAGATTTGAGGAAAGTAAATTTTGTTTTATTTCTTGGGTTTCATGTTAATGACATTAGACCGTACAAAATGATCGGTTAACCATAAGTAGGCTAAATGATTCTTAATCAAACTAATGTTTGTTGAAACTCAGTGGTATTTATCAGGTGTATTTTACTTATGATGTTTTCATACGAATTTGACTCTTTAAATTCTAACTAGCAGGGATGACCGAACTAAGCTCGGTCAAAATTAGCCTTGTGTTCAATTCGATATGTTATACTCATTGTATCATTGTTGCTGTTTAGATACAATTGGCATGATCATGAGACATAGTGACCCAAAATGACTCACTAATCGAATTTCTTGAACATGCGACCGAACCAATGATCTTTTCGAACCCGAAAACAATAGAATACAAAATTTAGTTAATATCGTTAAATTCGTTTTATAGATATATTTAGCTTGACCCACGGTAACCCAAAAGCGACCCACTAATCTAAATTTATCGAATATATGACCTATCCAGATGGCCTTCTCGTGCTGGGAAACGATGTAATATATTTTTTTTTTCTCATAATCCTTTGAGCCGTTTTTTAGATACAATTAGCGTGAATCACAATGATCCAAAAATGACCCGCTAATCGAATTTTCTCGAACATGTGACTTAGCTCTATGATGCAATACAAAATTTTGTCAAAATGTTTTGAGCTGTCTTTAGATACAAATAGCTTAAAACCTGATCCATTGTGACCCAAAATGAACCGCTAAACGAATTTTCTTGAACATGCGACCTAGCCCAATGGTATTCTCGTGCCCGAAAACGATAGAAAGCAAAATTTCGTCAGCATCGTTAGAGGCGTTTTCTAGATAAATTTATCTTGACCACAGTGATCCAAAAATCCCACTAATCGAATTTTCTCTACCATGTGATTTAGCCCATTCGTCTTCTCGTAACCCAAAACAGTAGATTACAAAATGTAGTCAAAATTGTTAGGGCCGTTTTTAAGATAGAATTATCTTGACCCGAAGTGACCCAAAAAGGACCCACTAATTGTAATTGTAAAATCTATTTTCAGATATTTGTACAACATTTGGGTTTTTATTTAAGTCTATGTAAAATTTGACATTAAAAAATGATGTTTCCTATGCGGAACATTTTTTTAAATATAAAGTATGTGTTTTTCAATAATTTCTCATTAATTATTAATTTTTAGAACATTTAAACATTTCTGTCATTAAGAATAAGAACAGATTGAAGTTCATAATAAAAAAATATTAAAATACATATCTTACAATTATTTTTTTAAAAAAATCTTGAAAGGTGCTATTCCAATTGCATATCTCCCTCACTCCAAAGGGAGATATGCAGTTGGAATAGCTCAGATCTGAAAGCGTTAGATCTCTGCAAAATTCAATACCAAGGAAAATTTTCTGAATCATTACATCATCCGCCATAAAAAAAATTGTTTTTAATAATTAATTCATAAAAGAACTAATATTGATTATTTTTGACATATTTGAAATAAAGTTTATTTATAAGAAAACATATTGTTCTAGAAGATAATTGATTATGTTGTCCTTCTGACTGCAGTAAATGTCGAATATATACGATCTAAAAATAGCTGGAATATTTACAATTACACTTTTTTGCATTTAATTTTACAGATTATAAATGAAAATTAAAAGAACTGTTCATGCTCTAGAATAAAATGCATCTAAAAATATTGTATTAAAATACACACAAATAAATACGATAAAGAATAATTTAATAAATATTTTTAATCTATATTAATAAAATGAAATATCTGAGTATATGTCTGAGTGCGCGGTTCTATCCTGTTTTCAATAAAGATTATTCGGAAGTTGTACAACGGCGGGGGTATTTTTCATATTTCATAAAGTCAAATTTCCCCACCAAAAATATTATATCTATTTTTTTTTAATAAAAGATTTTGGTATTTAATCTTTGACATTAAACGTTAAGTTTTTGTATCCTTGTATAGCGAAACATTTAAAACAAGATCTTCAGCAACAAAAATTTTCATTTCTGTCGAATTTACAAAGAAAGGAACCACGATTTAATTTTTTCCAGGACGCAAAAGAAAAACCAAGTTTCCTGTTTGAAAATCTTGAATCTGATATTAGGGCACTAAGAAATGTCTGTTTGTGAAGAAAAAGAAAATGACTGTCTATCGTGGATTTTATTTTTTAAATAATTCTTGTCAGGTCGAAATTTTCAGACTTTTTTTTTCTGGCGGGGAAAGACAGTTTTATGAGAACTAAATAATTTCTTTATCTAATTCTTTTCTGATTTCGAAAAACGAAATATTTCTGCAGCTTTTGTATTATTTATTCGTGTACCCTTCATTTTTTAATATGGCGTATTAAAAATTATATATATATTAATTGAAATTATTAAATCAAATTAAATTTATTCATTAAAATTATTAAATTAAAATTATTAAAACATAACTATTTATGCTATTTTTGATATGCTGCTGGCCACATACTACGAATTTTATGGGGTTGGGGGGTCATTAAATTTCTGCTTTTTTGTTCTCACGTATTTTAACAATTGACTTTGTTCACGAAAAGAACATTATTTTTATGATATTGGGAAGGATCCCAGTTATATTGGTTAATGTTTCAACGATTTAAGGATATTATCGGGAAGGATATTCATAAGCATCAGCAATATTGGATATAATGCTAAAGAAGAAAGCTTTCAATGAGAATCTGTAGAAGAGAAAGTGATTCTGAATTTTGTTCATGTATAATAAAAACCCTGAAAACCTACCATATTTACACCGAACAGCGATGGCTACCAACGCGCCTGCATATGTTTAAATATGATATCCGTTCTAAGACAACTACTGAACACGGAAATGTTCATGCTCTTTCACGCCTTCCATTACGTAGTGAAGATTTACTTCAACAGTTTAATTCATATGATGTGATTGATTAATCTGAAATTCTTCTAATTAATCAACTTCTATTTTGCCTTTAACTTCAAAATCTATTGCTTCAGCTAAAAATTCAATCTGATTTCTTTTACGTCAAATTCTTCACCACCTCATTTTTGTTCTGAAATTCCTAAAAATTTTGTTTTTGGCTATACAGAAGAAAAATTTACTCTTCAACATAGTTGTATTTTTAAAGATTGTAGAGTAGTTATACCAGAAATTCATAGAAAGCAAATATTAAAATAATTAGCCTTTCGTCATTTTGGTAAATTAAAAATAAAGTCTTTAGCCCGTAGTTTTGTATGGTGGCCAAGAATAGACCAAAATATTGAAGATCTTGCGCAAAATTGCATTATTTATATAAATTGTAAAAATAATCTTCTTAAAGTAGATACACATCTTTGGAAATGGCCTTCAGCTCAATTACAAAGAATTCGGATTGATAATTTTGGTCCTGTTATAGGAAAAATGCAGAAGTGTTTAAATGTGATATCCGTTACAAGAAAACTACTGAACACGGAAATGTTTATGCTCTTTCACGTCTTCCTTTACGTTTTGAATATTTACCTCAACAAATTAATTGAAATGATGTGATTGATGAATCTGAAATTCTTCAAATTAATCAATTCCTATTTTGCCTTTAACTTCAAAATCTATTGCTTCAGCTAAAAAATCAATCTGATTTTCTTTTACGTCAAATTCTTCATCACCTTATTTATGTTCTGAAATTCCTAAAAATTTTGTTTTTAGCGATAAAGAAGAAGAATTTACTCTTCAACATATTTGTATTTTTAAAGATTACAGAGTAGTTATCCCAGAAATTCATAGAAAGCAAATATTAAAAGAATTAGTCTTTCGTCATTTTGGTAAATTACAAATGAAGTCTTTAGCCCGTAGTTTTGTATGGTGGCCAAGAATAGACCAAGATATTGAAGATTTCGCACGAAATCGCATTACTTATATAAATTGTAAAAATAATTCTCTTAAAGTAGATACACATCTTTGGAAATGGCCTACAGCTCCATGACAGTTTTGTGGAATTACTTTTGGTAATTAATGGACATAATTTTGGGCCTGTTATAGGGAAAATGCTTCCCATAGAGGTTGATGACCATAGCAAATTTGCAGAAGTTTTTATTGGTCTTAGTACAACTACAGAAAATACAATTACTTGTTTTTCGTCACTTTTTGTACGATACGGTTTTCCTATATAATTAGTATCAGACAATGCTAAACAATTTGCATCTGAAGAAAAAACTCTCAAACTCGTATTAAAAGCCTTATCTTCAGAATCTGGTACTCTGCATATGAAATTGAATAATTTCCTTTTGCAATATAGAAAGATGCATCATGTTCCAACTTGGTAGAGTCATGCACCTTTATTTCTGAAACGATTAAAAATAGATTTGATAGTGCCAAATATTACAAATTTTGTTCATGATATTTAAAATGCGAAAAAGTCCAAAGTTAAAATAAAAGAATTTGAAATTAACCAAAAAGTAGCTGTAAGAAATTATACTTTTGAAAGCAAGTAGAAAATTAGTCGAATTATAGCAAGATAAGTAAAAATACATTATAGATCATTTTTATAATATCTTGAATGTTTGTGTTACAATATATATATGTTTTAAAACTTTTGACATGTACGCTATTTTTTGGGTGTATGTTAAACTATGAAATCTTAGTGTGTCTTTAATGTCTGAAAATAAAATTGGTAGAACAAATGATGATTACATTATAGAATTCAAGTTGCTTCGAATATTTGGAAAAGGCATGTTGATCAAATAACCAATATAGGTTCAGTTATTTCTTTAGTTAATGATTTAAATTCTGATGAAAGTGATACATGAAATTTCAGAAATGAAAAGGCAATGGTCAAACAAGGTCTCCACCAATACTGTCTAGTATCACAGATCTGCAACCAGTTGACTCTCATGATCCTACTACTCCATGTCCTACACCCACTGACTTGTATGATCGTAATTCCTCAAGTCCTAAATCAACTGGCTCCGATACCATACTTCCAAAACCTTATGTTTTTCAAAACTTACATTGTTGATCCTACTGAATCTTTGAAAACTAATTCTTCTTATGCACAAGTACTTAGAATATCCGGTAGAAACAGAAGAGCTCCTGAACGCTTTAAATATTAAGAGGGGGAGTGCTGTCATATTTATGTTTCTAATAAAAATGTACCGACGGCAGCACTAAGCAATTTCTTTCCCGACTTTATGTTAAATAGGTTACCAGTGTAAATAGAATGTTAGTTCTATGATGTCTTTTGTATTGTAAATGTGTTTATGCGTTGATGCATTAAGTAAATGTTATTTATCTCCATGACTATCATTACTGCTTACGTGATTTATTAGTTAGTTATACAAACAGTTTAGATAGTGCAAGTTATACTTAGAAAAACAAATTTTTGATGCTCTGTATGATAGTAGTACAACTAAACACTGTAGTAGAAATTCCCTTTTTCCACAACCAAATCTAACTGAGTTATCATGTTTTGAATTTTATGTTATCATAATTTGTGATTATCATAATACAGGGTGGCTACTAAATACTGTTACAAATATTCAGTCATTTTATTTTACAAATATAAAATAGAAAATGATAACTACACTAATATGATGAACATCAGAGAAGAAAGTTTACCAGGAAAAAAATTTACTCAAATTGACCACCATCTTTATCGATTACCAAAGATAATCACTTATGTCATTGTCAGACTGCGGCACGAATCATTTTAAGAGGTAATCGGTACCATTTACGAAATATGGAAGCTTTGTGAGAGTCCAAACTTCTGTGTTTGTTGGTATTTATTTTAGCCTCTAAAATTCCCCAGACGCAATAATCTAAAGGATTTAGATCCGGTGAAGAAGGTGGCCAATCTTCTTGCATGATAAAGTTTGGATAATTGACAGGGAGTCAAGCCCGTGTTGATTTAGCTTGGTGCGAAGGTGTAGAATCTTACTGAAATGTCCAATTCTTTTTGGGATACAACCTTTCATCCTTTGGCATTAAATGTGTAGCCAATATATCCTGTTTGTAACATTCGTAGTGATTTTTATCCCTTTATCGATGAACTTCAAAGGCCATTTTCCCTTGTTTGACACTGCAGCCCAAACCGTAACAGAATTCTTGTTCTGAAAGCGTTTAACAGTTCGAAAGGTTTCAGGTATATCCTCGAAGGATGCTGAATATACGACATCATTTTTAGCATTATAACACTGTTCAGTGTAAAATAGCTTCCCATCAGAAAATATTATTCTGTCAACACTTTTCCTAACATGCCGCTTCATCAATTTCTTCCTTCTTTGTAATGTTTTTATTCCTTGTGCAGCAGTCAAACCTTGAATTTTTCTTTTTGCGATAAGGCACATAACCCAGAACTTCATTTATAATAACTTGTATAGTTCTGCAACTCGCGTTCTCTTCTGCAGCCATTTTATTTGCAGAACGTTGTGGATTTCTTCACACCTTTTCACGAATTCTTTTGATGCGCTCTATTGTGCGAACTGAGCGTGGACTTTCAGGCCTAGATTGATCTTTACATAGCTATTAGTATCCAATAATCGATTTATAGTTCTATATATAAATGTTCTATTAAAATGAAAGTATTTTAATTGCTTAAAGTTTTCACCAGCGGAAAATCTGCGATCAAAGAGCTGTTTAATCATCATTCTTTTAGCTTTCCTCTTTCAAATAATTTTAAATATTTGCTTTATAACAAAATTCGTCTGCACTAATAGAAGGTTGCCAAACGTTAAAATAGAGAAATAAATTGTTTTACCAAACGATTAAAATTAATTCGTATTTTTTGGAGTGTTACAGTATTTAGTAGCCACCCTGTACTTTGATTTAAGTAAAAAAGAAGTCTGTAGATTTTTAATACCGGAAAAAATCGAAGTTTCATAATATTGTTAGCATCTACTGTATAACTTCAAGAGCCTACTCAGTGTCATGTTATCTGTCATACTTCTTGCATGGTGGTACTGGGCTTTATTGACACATTTCACATGCATATTTTTTTTTTTAATTTGTTGCTAATTGTGACTCTACTGTTCCCCATTATAAAATTTTTGGAACCTTTATAATAAGCCTTATAATATTTTTAAAACTTCAACTTACTTTTTTTAAAACACCAATATCTTTTCCTTATATATATTTCAATTTGTTGTACCTATCGAATTTCCTGCAATGCTATTTTTCAACTAAATTATCTTCTTTACCATTTTAATCACCAACGTTTCATTGTTTGAACCGTCGACGGAAATCTAAATGCTACCGAAATTAGTATGCGATACCTAGAAAAATTTGCCTAAACTGTTGTTTCATTTACTTATAACTATTTTTTATATTTACGAATTTTGATGCCTTGTAAAAATTTGTAGTTCACCAAATCCGTTTAAATGAGAGAATGACATTTTTACTTTCTTCTATCTTCAATAGAAGAAAGTATTGTAATCGAAATTTTTTTCGACTTCCGGTTTTCGACGGATTTGCATGTTTTAGGGGTCAGACATTCCAAAAAACATGTTTATAGAAAATGTCTGTCTGTCTGTGTGTCCGTCTGTCCGTCCGTCCGTCTGTCCGTCTGTCTGTCGCCATTGTACCATTAAAAATGTATGAAGTTATGTATAGAATTAAACCAAAATTTTACTATAAATTTTTGGCTATGGCAAGCAGGACCTCCCGGAATTTGGAAAAAATTCGCCGGTAGGGGACGCTGATATAACAATTTTTGTGCGATTTTGAATATTGTACCATCGAAAAGTGTATGAAGTTATGCATAGAATTGAACCAAATTTTTATTTTAAGTTTTTGGATATGACAAGCAGGTCCTCCTTGAATTTGGAAAAAATTCGCCGGTAGGGGGCGCTGTAATAGCGATTTTTGTGCGATTTTGAATATTGTACCGTCCAAAAGTGTATGAAGTTATGCATAGAATTAAACCAAATTTTTATTTTAAGTTTTTGACTATGGAAAGCAGGTCCTCCCTGAATTTGGAAAAAATTCGCCGGTAGTTGGCGCTGTAATAGCGATTTTTGTGGGGTTTTGAATATTGTACCGTCCAAAAGTGTATGAAGTTATGCATAGAATTAAACCAAATTTTTATTTTAAGTTTTTGGATATGGCAAGCAGGTCCTCCATGAATTTGCAAAAATTCGCCGTTAGGGGGCGCTGTAATAGAGATTTTTGTGCGATTTTGAATATTGCACCATCGAAAAGTGTATGAAGTTATGCATAGAATTGAACCAAAAAAAAATTAAGTTCTTGGCTATGGCAAGGAGGTCCTCCCTTAATTTGTAAAAAAATCGCTCGTAGAGGGCGCTGTAATAGCGACTTTTGTACAATTTTTGTGCCATTTTGAATATTGTACCGCCGAAAAGTGTATGAAGTTATGCATAGAATTGAACCAAATTTTATGTGTTTATTTTTGGTCATGTCACGAAGGTCCTCCCTGAATTTGGAAAAATTCTGCCCGAAGGGGGCACTATAATTGCGATGTCTGTACCATTTTCATTATTGTGCCATCGAAAAGTGTATGAAGTTATCCATATAATTGAACCAAATTTCTTGTGCATGTTTCTGGCTATGGCAAACAAGTCCTCCCTGAACTTGAAAAAATTCCGAAAGAAGGGGGCGCTATAATTCCGATCTCTGTGCCATTTTCATTATTGTACCATCGAACAGCGTATAAAATTATGCATACAATTGAACCAAAATGTTTGTGCTTGTTTTTGGCTTTGGCCATCAGGTTCTCCTTGAATTTGGAAATATTGCGGGTAATATTGCCACCATAAAAGGGGCTCCGTGCTAGCGATTTTTGTATACTTTTCGTGATTTTTCGTAGTTCTATTGTGCATCGGCGGGAACTCGCTTCCTGCTATGCCGGCTATTCGCAAACAGCTGATAACGACAGAATAAGGAAAAATTAATAATTTTAACAAATATCATGATATAGATTAACTCGTTTTTAGTCCGTTTAATTGACTTGAGCAGAAATTTAAGATGAAAATCAAAGTTGGTATAGTATTGAACTAATAATATTGAAGTATTAACATGTGTAACTAGGTTTTGAAATATTAACATATATAAGATAGAAGAAAGTTTTGGGATTGGCACATCCAACTAGTTTAATTGGCTTTTATGTATCATGCAAAATCATGCGTATCAGGCGAATTATGTATCAAAAAGCTCATGGAGAACGCATTTTAACATGCATTTCGAGAATTAGTGAGTTTGAAAACGTATAGAATACTCTATTGCTTTTGGAATGATCGAACTTTAATCTGATATTTCTCAAAACAATTACATGGGTTGCATACATAAAATTAAACATAAAATACAAATGCGTTCGCACACACTAACACGTATAACCATGATAATCTAAAATGAACTGATGATTTTTAAAATCCAATAAAAAGTAAACGGCAACAGCTATTACAGATATTATTAACTTTCAGGACATAAATTTAATAACTCCGTAATCTATTTATTTTGCTATCTTGTTTTAGTTTCAAATAACACCGATATATGTTGATGCGCTGGATCAAACTGTTAGAACACAAAAACTGTGGTATCAAAATGGATCAAAATACCCTCATTTTTTGCTTTTCATGCTACCAACTGTTAAAACACGAAATACATTTTTGTGTTTTGAAACTCCAAGCTTATTATGAGCGTTATTTAAGACAGCGTCATATCGATGAATTTTGAAATATAACCTTCTTGAGTAATAAAGGAGTTTCTGACTTCATATAGAATTCTGCTGTAACAATAAATTCAATTACTGTCACTGTTCGCTTTTTATTGGATTTTGAAAAGAGTCAGCAAATATCACTAAACCCTGTATAATTGGGTTAAAATATTATTGAAATATTCATTTCAGTGAGAAAATAAAATTCTAAATGATATTTATTCTTCACGCATGCCTTATAATTTGCTGCAATTTCATACTGATATTATGGAATATGTAAGATTTTTACAATGCAAATAAAGTTCTAGTCACCTTTTTTAACTTGAAAATTGTGTCTTTCTCATACATTATTTATAAAGTATAAACTAAATCGTGCGAATTCTTTGAGAATGCCCCGGCTAGTTATTTTAACACATCATAAGTTCGTCGAAAATATCTGAATTTAATCATGGCTTCTTTTATTTGAATGATCCCTTTGATTCACAATATTGTTAAAAAATTGTATACATGGAGCATGCGTGTATGAAGTGATGCATGTCATAAAATATTTAGATTAGAGCAACTGTTAAAATATATGATAATCAGTCAAGTGTATACGATTTGTTTTTAATATTATTTTCAAAATTCAATTACAAATAATTTATCACATTCTGCTGATTCAATTTTATTATATTCTTTTCTGTACCCATCATTTATACAGCGCGAATGTTACATATAAATTTAAGTTTAAATTTTTATAGATAAAGTTAAAACTAATATACTGCAATAAGACCGTAATTTCATGTCCTGTATTAGATTATGTTTTAAGTGAAATATGGAATTCAGAATAAAGCAAAAATAAGTAAAGTATTTAATAACCAAAATCTCAAAAATGTGAGAATTTCAGTTACATTAGAAAAATTTGACTAGTAGAAATATTTGAGAAATGTGTTTTTGAATTCCTTTTGAAACAAAATCATTGATTTCATGTATCAAACATAATCTAGAAAATTTGCCCTTTAAACCACCTTTTGTTTCATAAAAAAAATAAATGCATTTCGTGTATATTTTAAAATAAAATGAACTTTGCATGACAATAAGTGTTAAAATAGACTTTTTTTAAATTTGCATCCATACTTAAAAAACTTTGAGATGTTCTGATTAAATGTCAGATGTGTTAAAATACCCTTTTTTTCAATATAAAAGAAAGGTATTCAGCTGTTAAATTTTAACAATGGAAATCGACTTATTGAACATTTTAAAACAAAAGATGTATTGTATATTAACGTTCCGTTAATAAATATATATATATATATATTATTTTATCAGTGCATGTGATTTCATTATAGTTTGAATTGTTTAAATTCACTCTCTATAAATGTTAAGAAAAAATAGGACATTTTCTTAACATATGTAGGACAATTGCACAGAAAAACACAATAAGTAACATGTATACTTTAAAAACACTAAACTGGTTCAGCCGTATACATAAACAAGAACTCTTATATGAACTTGTACAAATAAACTTAATGATAAAGCATAATATTGACGTTTTGAACTATTTCTGCAGTCGTCTTCTGGAGAAATTTGATGTTGAAATATTTAAAAGTCTAGAGGCGGAAGCATTCTGACGAGTCTTATTCAATTATATGAAAGGAAAACTGCACTGACAAATAAGAAAAAGTTAAAATGTAATAAGTTGCGATGGATCGATAAAACATTTCAACATCATATTTATCTTAAAGACGACTGCAGAAGCAGTTCGGAACGTCGATGTTATACTTTATCATTTATTTTATTTGTAAAATTTCATATGAAATTTCTTGTTTATGTGTACCATTGGGCAAATTTATGTATCTTTATCACATTACATCTGATTTTTTAGGCTATATCCTATTTCACAGCTCACAGAAACACTCCATTAAAAATATATATATATATCTGTACATTCCACTTCTCTTATGCGAACAGGATAAAAACAAAATATCTTATACAAATAATTCATAATACATTTTGAAATTATTTGTATAAAAAAGTATATTATTTATAAGGTGATGATCAAAGTTTTTTAAGTATATTATTTATAAGGTGATTAAAAACTACAAAATTTTAAAACCTCCATTCCACTGCAAAAACTATATTTTTGCGCTTCAAATCGTTGTTCCTTTCCTTCTTCAAAATAGTTGTTTCTAAAACTACATTTAATTGTGAAAAAAACACACAGCTAGAACTTCGAGTTTTTTTGAAATAGCAATTTTGTAATTTACTTTCCGAAATTCCAATGGTCACTATAAATCCATATCTTATTACATAGTCTCTGTATCTTTTTGATAACTTTTTTTAACTCGAGTCGTAGTGTGTCATAAAGTTCGAAACATATAAGCAAAAAAGGCCACACATTACCAATTTACAATCGCTGTAAAAAGTGACAAATTTTCTATTTAATAGTAAAAATTAGCTAACAGTTAGCTAACAATTAGCATTCATTATTAAAATGTGTAATTTTATTTTAGCTTTTAAAAATGTATTTATCAGTAAAAAGCTATAATTTTGTGAATCCGACATTTTACTTAAGCATATGTATTTTATAGGGAAGCATTTCTAATTACATTTTAAGGCTGTTATTTTTATTTGTGCTAAGTGAATAAATTATAAAAGTTTGTTTATTTATTTTTCTTTTTTTAAATTCTTTGAATAAACTTTTTTGCAATAACTTAAGGTCTTTTTTTTTATTTTAAAAGAGCGATTTTTTATCTGTTTTGGCATACTTATTTTTACCCAAACTTGTTACAGAATTTTATAATATCTATCTTTAACAGATAATTATATATGTCATCTATTTCCAAGGATATTATTGCTAACAACTTCACATAATTGTTTCTAAATTATCATTAAGGAATGCAAATACGTTTGAGAATTGTTCTGCATACTTTATTTGTAGTACTGATGAGTTGTGACTATTACTCGATATTTTGAATCAAAATTATAACTATTGCTGATCTAAATGACTCGATATTGAATCTACTAATTCATTATAAATTTTAACCTATAGCCAGGATTATTGTTATATCTGTTTCACGTGATAATTTACTGAAGAGGGTACATTGAATGCTCATTTGGAATTAGGATGATCTCAATTTGTTTCATTGTCATCGACAAGCAATTACTATGAGATGGAAAATTTATAGCGAATGTCAAATCTTCTAATAACTGTAATGAAATTCGAATTAAATGATCCAAACATATTAAGTTTATTTATAATGAAGAAGATAATCAATATAATCAAGCGTGTAATGAGAATAATATATAATGGACATACAAACACATGGAACCGACAACCACATGTCGATAAAAAATGTTAACTTTCATAAAAGTTGAAATATTTAGTGGATTAGACAACAGTAGGTAGAGAATACTATTTCACGATACTGAGAAAGGAGACATATTTTTAGCAATATCCAGAGAAACAAGACCTTCGGGGCTCGATTTCCCTTGAAATTTCTAGGTCTAATTTCACATATATTTTCAAATATTTGTTTTAATTTTGATGCCTTTACCGATTAACCACATCTTATATCTTTCCACTGATATCAACTTATGTGTTTTCCAGTCATTGATCATAATGTTAATACGTAATTAAGTAAATAACCGTTTGAAATTTAACTTCTAAAATTTAAGCTATAAATAAATAAAAGGGTATCAGTTTTAAAAAAATGTGAGCCATTTGTTATAATATCTATTAAAAGTTCAATAAGACGGTTAGTATCATTTTATAAACGTACCATGCCGTCTTTTCCACCAAATCAGTATAGAAAATCAATATTATTTCAACTTATGCATGTTAGATACGTTTCCAAATCGATTATAATTTAAACCTCAACAGAAAATAAATTAAGAATAGTTTTATATTTATAGCAATTACCATTATATATTATTGGAATTATATATTGTTTTGCTCTCAGATAATAAGTACAGATACATTTGTTTGTTGTTGGTTGTTTTATTGAACACATACATAAGACTTGTGTGCTTGACATCAGGGTATACTTATAAGTCATCGTCGATATACAGGGACGATATAGCCCAAGAAAATTTACAACAACAGAGAATTACATCCTGGGGGCTCCACAAAGAGTGTGCAGCGGAACCGGCGGGATTCGAGCCGGCCTCCACCTACGCTCTCAAGCGATTAGCGGCGTGGTGTCTTATCCACTCAGCCACGGTAGGCACTACAGATACATTTAACAAAATATACAACGCCGGATTTGTTTTTAGTTTCTTTTTAGTTTGTTTTTTTAAATTTACAACACTTTGAAAAATTCCTTCAGGGCTATAGAATTACATTACCCATTACCAAATATCCGACTGCTACAATAAAACTTACAATAAGTAATAAGAATTAAAACTATTTTTATTTACTTGAGCAATTCTTTAATGCTAATTTATAAATGCATTGTTTCCGTTAATCATATATATTTTTCAGCGTGATATTAGTTTTATTTTTGTCCTAGACATTTAAATTACGCAGTAAAAAAAAAAAAAAAAAAAAAAAAAAAAAAAAAAAAAAAAAAAAAAAAAAACGTTTTTTCTAATCGCTATTTATACGCAGAGAAAAACAGATATATAGATCAATTTTTATTTCAAATTCGTGTTAAAATGTTACAAGAACATCGATGTTGTCAGTGTTGTCAAAGTTGTCAGTGACAAATTTTCAAATGCCGAGCACTAAAATCTAAATTTAATACCTAAATACAATTTCTCACCTTCAAATTAGCATAGAAATAACCATATGTTGAGTACTAAAGTTTAATTTTAATACCTGAATACAACTTCACACCGTCAAATTAGCCTAGGAATAATTAAAAATGAATTTTCAGAGAATAGTCCTAGAAACAATGAATGCGAAAAATGGGTTGGCTTTGACTGTCAATACGTGACAATAGTGATAATTCAAATACGTGACAATAATGATGAAATTTAATAAATGTTTTTCCAATTAATTCTATAAGAAATATTATCCATATTATAAAATCAAAAAATAAATCGTTTTATTATTCTAATTAACAAATTATTACCTGTGTTAATTTTATTAAAACTTTTGTGAAATTATTATTTTTTCAATGACTATATTGTTCCAAAAACTATAGTGCTGTAGGTTTTTTTAAGCGTGACGGAAAAAATTATTTTTTCAAGTATTTTTTTTTTCATAAAATATGTACACAAAATGTTAAAATATATTAAAATCACATATTCATGTTTGGAGTAATAACAACTAACTTCAGAACAAAATCAGCGTAAGCCAAAATAACAATCTTTAGAAGAAATAGGAAAAAAAATAGGGAACCCAATGATAATACCAGCGAAAAATGTAAAAAAAAAAAAATAAAAAAAAAAAAAAAAAAAAATACAAAGGAGTTTTGAAAATGTATTTATTTATTCTAAGCTACAGTAGACATTCAAATTGCCCTTTCCCACACTTCTCGAAACGTATCTGCATGATTAATGGCTTGTTTCAGGATGTCAGGTTATTTAAGGATCAATACAAAATCGCTGCAATTATCAGTTAATTGTTAAGGCATACCATTCGCCGGTCATCCCACGAAGCTGTATTAAGATTATCTTGAAGAACTTTTAGTTTGAAAACTAAACTTCGAAAAATTAACACTTTTCCAGAAAATGCATCATGATAACGTACAAGAGTGATTTGAAACGTTCGCAAAATGAATGACAGATAACAGGAACGGGTGGACTAAAATATAGTAACAGATAGCAAAAACTATCTTGCTCACAAAAGCCAAATTAGATACTGTTCTGTTAAGCAGTAATTAATTGACATTGCTTTGAATAAAGCTAATTTTGTGAGTGTTGCAAAATTTGATAAAACTGAAACGCCCGCTGTTATAAAATATATTGTGAAAAAGGTTGGAATGCATAAGAAAATCAAAAAGATTTGCAGGATATTTTAGGAGATTTGCTCCCTCAGTTATAAGTGGGTGACGGAATTTAAACATTGTCGTGAGTGCCTTAGACGATGACCCACACAGTGGACGACCAAAAACTACCGCAATGCCTAAAATCTTCGAAAATGTTCACGATACGAGGGTGTATCAATAAGATTTTGGCCTCACATAAAAATAATTGAGAAAAATTTATGAAATTGTTACATTGTATTAATATACCTTTATATATAATCACATTATATACGTCCTTTATATATAGTCACGGTGCATATTAACACTTTTCTATAAACGATTTTTCCAAAAGAGGGGAATGATGTATTCTAGTAGACTCGTTAGAAGACCCAAAGGGGGCATTTTTATAACTTTTGCCGGCACCCACATATGACATATTGTTGGAAAGGCCTGTGACCACTTATTCATGTTATGCACCCCCAGAGCCCCCCCTCCCCAATTTGTCCCCGTTAGGCATGAATGATATCCGCAAAATTTAGAAAAGTTCCCCCTACGGAGGGCATATTGGGGGGAGGTGTTCGGGATGTGCATAACACGAATAAGTGTCCACAAGCCTTTCCAACAATATGTCACATGTGGAAGCCGGTAAAAGTTTAAAAAATGACGCACTTTGGGTCTACAATAGCGCTTCCTGGAATACATCCCCCCCGCTCCCAGTCTTTGAAATACAGTTTTCAGAAATGTGTTACTGTGCACGGTGACTACCATAGAAAAGGACTAATATAATGTAGCAATTTCATAAATTTTACTCAATTATTTCTATGTGAGTGCAGAAAGTTATTGATACCCCCTCGTATGCTTATGGAGGATCGTCGAATAAAGATCTCCGAAATCGAAAAAGATACAGATATCTCAGATGAAGGAACATCCTTAGTGTGGAATTAGGGATTAATAAGCTTTTGGCAATATGAGCGCAAGCATATTGACAATGTATCAAGAGCCTCAGGAAATGAGAATTTGTCAAGAAAGTCGAGACCGTTTTAACGCAAATAAAACCAATTTCGTCCGTCGATTTCTTATAACAGATGAAGTTTGGGTTCACTATTATAACCGTGAGACCAAGAAGCAATCAAAACAAAGGAGACATTGTGGCTTTCCAAAAACCAAAAAAAGCACTGCCCGTGAAATCAGTTGGCAAAGTTATAAAGGACCATACTATAAACCGTGAACGTGAATATTACTCTAAACTTCTAGACCAAGTGGATAAAAAAATCCTGAAAATAAACCTGGTTTGCGTACGAAGATCATTTTTCATCAGCACAATCAATGCCTGCATAAAATGTGGCAGCAGTAAGAAAGTTATATGAACTGAAGTACGATCTGCTACAATATCCACCTTATTCGCCTGATTTCACTGTTTCTGACTTCCATCTATGCCCACGACTAAAATTTTTGATTGGGGGGAAAAAGATTTTTTGCGGAAGAAGTAAAAGCAGCTGCTGACTACTATTTTAGAGGACTTGAAGAAGTGATTATACGTGATGACATAATGGCTTTGTATATTTAAAACAGTACATTTAAAAAAATTCATTTTCCCTTTCATTTCGAAATTTTTTCAAATCAACACTCATGCATACGTGTGCTCGTTTTTCAACATTATTCTCAACAATTTTGTTACGCCAATTGACCACTATCTAACAACACCGATCTCACAACTGACGGATTTTGAAGGTCTCTTTAAACTTTTCATTATTAGCGTATGAGTTATTTAAATTCCGACTAGCTCTCTCTTAGGTTGGTTGGTTGATTTTTGACGGCCAATTATCTGATCGAGGGATATGGGCCCAGGGGTTGGGGGGGGATGCCCTTCGTGGGGGTCTTTCTAAGGGAACCTAACCCGTATTAACGCTTGGAAATCCAAGGTTCGAAGAAAACCACGAAAACGCCGAACGATTAGGCCGACGGGCACGATTGGGATCGAACCCAGCAGAGCTCTCTTAGGAAATACCCACATAAAAATTTAATTTAACGTTAGGAGATTCAAAGTGTACATCTTTATAGCTCTTAAGCTTCTTGAATGTTTAGTTTCTTAAGATAAAATTTGCTTTCTAATTGAAATATTAAGTGACATTTAGGTGTATGCATTCAATAATTTAAATATGTTCCGATTTTAATATAGAGACAGCGTCCAAAGATTATTTTTAACATATATTTTAAGGAGCAATAATTTCCCATCGAATTGCTCATTTTGTTTTTGTCTATTTCTACCGGGCGATAAAAAAAGTCACGGAAAGTTTTTTTTTTACTGGCTTTCACGACAATTTTCGCAATTATGAACAATGATTATGCATATTAAGGCCCTAGAAATTTTGTTATTATACAAATCAAGTGAAAAAAAAAAAAACAGTTTCTATGATTTATAATTTAAGTCGTATTTGCAGTGTTCTTGTAAATGAGTAAATAAATAAACTTATGTTTGGAAATTACCCAAATCAAACACTAACAAATTATAATATGAAACAATTTACTTTGTAACTAGATAGGCATTTAATGATTTTATGTGTTTAACTCTCCTTCACTAACTAATTTAACATTATGAGTATTTCATATCGACTTTTTAATAAAATATAGTCGGAATAGATGTATTCTCTGGATATAAATTGAATTCAAATTTCAGAAAACAATCACTCTTGTTCCATTTAGCGATGTTACATTCATTTTCTAATCGATTATCAGTTTTAACTCGTCAGACAATGAATTATGAATATTTCCGTAATTATCGAATTACAATTCAATCTAATGTCTTATTGGGGTTAAATATTGATTTTATCTCACGTTAGAAGGATATCAAAAATTATCAAGATGGTTAAATTCAAAACTTTAAATATTATTTATGTTATGTATACTGTTTAGAAAACTCCATTTCTTGTTGTACAAATGCAATGAAGTGTAACGTACTTCACCAACATAGTTGATACTAAAAAGCACATAATAAATTGTTATTACTCTTTGTTTTCAGGTTCTCGGGATTTATTTTAGTAATATTTCTGGATTATTAAGGAGGAAGTTGAGGTAAATTTCAAATAAAGTTCTAATGGAAAAAAATGTCATAAATTTCATGTTATTTTTTATTGCAGTTGTTTTGTTCCATTACTGAAACATTTCATTTAATGTTAATTTTGAAAACAAATTTAGTTTTTCCTTTTATGCTAAAATATTATGTCAGTTTTTTTTTTTTTTTTTTTTTTTTTAACAGACAAATCTAATTTATCTAAATATCCATTACGGACGTGTAACTTATATACATAAAGTTTAATGCGAAATTTCAATGTTCTTGTTGATAGCATACATAGTTAATTCATAATGAATGTATGCGTATATCAATGTGGAAAAGGTCCTGTTTTGCAAAACATATACTCTTTAAAAGCAAAATGATAGATATCTCAGGAGTTGGACGCGTCTTGAAGTTTCAAGAAAAGGAAATACTTCAGTACCAGTATTTTATTAGAAAATCTCTTCATAAATAAGGCGAAATTTCGAGCATTTAACCTAGATTTATTTTTCTATAAAATATACTGATATTTGTCCAAAAAAATTGGCTGAATCATACGACCCCTGGTATCTTAATGGATTGAGGGCAGGATAAGAAAAGAATAGGTAATGTAAATCAAATGCAATACAAGTATATTCAGGACAGCATCTGATACTCATAATATCCTATAAGAATTAATAATGATGATAAAGAACTTAAAACTTACTTCTGAATAATCATATTTCTATTTTACCCTCGTATTTTACCATAATATGTTGATTTTCTCAAATCACAATTATTGTAATTAATATTTTTTTCTATTTGTTATTACTTTATAATTAATATTGGGCCCTTTCATACAAAATGAAGAAATCCGCTGTGCTGACATGTCACAAATTTTAATGTAAATCAACGTATAAGTAGATAATATATATTTATCAATAAATAGATTTCAGGATTGTTTATCTACATATTAAAATTTACATTAAAAATTTATACAAAATCGAGATCTTTTCTACATGCTTAAAATTTTATTTTTGATCATTAGCCTTGTGAAAGGGAAGACCATATAAATATATATATATATTTAAGGGGGTCCGGGGCTAAAAATTCTATTTATTTTATTTATGGAGATTTCGTTATGAATTTTTTTCTGAAATATGTTTCAATATAATAAGAATATTGCATCTAAAAAAATTAAAAATTTTAAATATTTTTAAAACATTTATATTTTAAAATTTTAAACATATTCAATTTGTGATATAACTCTAGAAGTACTTACTCGACTTACAAACTTTTTACTCTTTTGTGTACAAAAAATGTGTCATTTTAATTTGCCTTCAGGATTTCTGAAAATATTGATTATGAATTTCATAAAAATATTTTTAGTAAAAAATGAATTTTTTATGAGTGAGTTTTGCATTAAATAGCATATTTTCACAATTATCACTCAAAATTAAAAATACCGACGACAATTTGTTCAAAATATAGCATAAAATCTCTGTTGAAAATTTCATACATATATCTTGCAAGGAGATATAGTCTTTTAAAATTGACAAATCGTGAAAAAATGCATTCTGAGATAAATGAAGTTAAAGTTCTCGTCAGAGAGTACCTGATGGACCGCTTCAAAAGGTGTTATATCTCAGGATCTCATGAAGATAAAATCATGCGGTTTACGGTATTTAACGCTAAAAACTATTTATTTTAAGCCAAAAAAAAAAATTGCATTTTTTGGAGGATATTTAGCCCCGAACCCCCTTAAGAATGCATAATAAATAGCAGATTGGCGTAATTTAGTAATTGTGTTTTTATTTCTTAATGAGAAAAACTAACTAATGAAAAATTTTGTAAGGAAACTGCAATATTTCTATTAATTGTTTGAACATGAAGGAAAGCTGTTAAAATTTAAAAGATACTTAAAATTAAAGATCAAAGTGTATATTTTTTATATATAATCTTTCATTATGCCCTTGAACATATTTTTGCCTACTTTACTTTAAAATATTCTTCATCAAGAATATTTTAAAGTACAGTAGAGTAGAATTGAACAGATACTTTTATAGTAATCTTAAATCAATATAGATGGCAGAACTAATTGTTTTACTGAAATCCTTTGCAAGCTTTTCAGTAACATGAATAAGGTACCAATATAATGGCATAAATATTACCTTTTTGCTCCCAATTATGTTATGTTAGGAATCAAGCTTATTGATCTCTATGTATATGCAATATCATTGACGTCAGAGTTTTCGGTCATTTGATTATCTGTGCCTCCATAAAAGGAAAAATTCATATTTGTATCTATTTTTTAAAGTCTCGAAGCTATTTGGAGGTGAAGGAAATAAATAGCAAATTCTGAACTTGAGCAATTTCCTTTCCATATGGGACACTACATCAATTGAGGCATCAATGTCACAGATGTTTTTACATTCCTCCGGGCATTGGAACGTTTATAATTTTCTCAGAATTAACAATTTAACAAAATTTACAACTAATTTAAGATTGATCATTGTGTTACCAAATTATTACTACAAAATAAAAATGAGGATATTTTTTTAGAGGTTACTTATTATAGAACAATTTAATTTATCTTAAATATTTTTCAAGATACTGAATATCAATGTTGCTACTTTGAACGACTGCACACATTCCATTCAATGTCACAAGATTTTAAATGTCCACAACTGCCAAAATATTTTATCTTTTGTTAATATATTTTGAAAATTGTATTTAAATATGAATTGAATCTGTATACCAAATTTTATTAAAATCGGCTAATATGTGATCACGACTTTTTACAAATTTTTGCTCATTTTGTATTGAATGACTCCATATGTTTTACAAGCAGTCTCAGAGGAAAGTAACCCTTATGAACCATAATACTAAAGTGAATTTCAAATAATGCTGCTATAAGATTGTTTAATTTTGTGAAATTTTTTCAGAGAATTTTCTTTTTAATAGTATAACTTTGTTTCTCTGAATTCCCTACGCCTCGTACATTTTTGGTTAAATATCAATGTTAAGCCAATAAAGTCCATAGCTGCCAACCTTCCTCTAATCTTCCGTAATGTCTGGATTAATTTGACACAGGTTAACCAATTTCGAAGAGAAAATTTATTTCATGAATCTTTGTTTATTTAATTCAAGGTTTCTACGTAGAACATACTTAAATTCATTTCTTTAATAAAATTTCTGGTTCGAAACGTATTAAACCAGGGTCAAATTAACCCATGTATTACGGAAGATTAGTTTAAGGTTGGCACCTATGTAAAGTCACACAATTTCAACAATTTTTAAATATAAATAAATGGCATAAATATATATCTATTTCAGTTATATTCTTCGACGTTCAGAACGAAAGGTAAATACGGCCTTCACAAAATAATCCGTAAACAAACAAACAAACAAAAAAAAACAGACAAATTTTGACAAATTGTATACACACTCCTATTACTTTAATCAGAAAATGAAGAAATAGAACATTGAAACAGATACTTAATAATGTTAATATTTTAAATAATAAACTAATAAATTTAAAATTGTTTCAGACTAAATTTATTAAGGGATTTTGCTTTTCTATATTTTCTATAGTCCGCCTGTATTAAGTTATTTTACAATCGGCATTAAAATATGCTGACAAATTATTAGATATTTATTTCACAAATTAAATACAGATTAAATAATTTAACCCGAGGGTAGTCACCTATTTTTTTAGAACGTTATTAGTCGGGCTCGGCCTTTTTATCACCGACACCCTTCTACAGAAAATTTAAATTAAGAAACATTTTTCACTTTATATTCGAATATATTTCAATAAAGTTATAAATTTGCAGTTTACATTAACACAAAAAGTACCGCGAGGGGCAAATGACCCCTTTTGAATTTCTTAAACTAAAACATTAAGGAATTTATTTATATTTCACGACTTTTATTAAAATACTAGCAGACCCGGCCGGCGTTGCCCGGGTTTTTTAATTAATAGCCTTAAACAGAACTTAAGTTTGTATGATTTTATATCTTTAGAAATTCTTTTAAATGAACCTAATTTCGAAGGCTCCATTGCCTTCGCAGTGTCTAATGCGTTCCCATCGAACTTCTTTCCGAACGACCCTGTAATCCAGATCCCCACTACATATGACAACATTTACCGGAACTGCCCGCATGTGCCTGAGACAATCAAAAACCAAGTTGAGTGAGCCAAACCTCGTTGGAATCAAGCCCACAGAAACCAAAAAAGAGAATGCATCATTAATGTTAGAAAATGTGGGTAACTAAAGTCTAAGATAAAATTTCATAATACAGAAAGTAGCTGAATTGTAATCCAAGTTGAAGGAATCAGATCCCGGTGAAATTGGGCCCTTAAACCCGAGGAAATAATGCGCCACAAAGCGTTGGAAGATGCCTCCTCCTCACCGTGTAAATTTCATGAATCACTGTTAGCATTAACACAATATTTAATTAGCGAATGAAATCCCTTATCTAAAGTTACCTTTAAAGTAACGCGATTTTTAATTTACGGCTGTAGTGAGTAGACGTAACTTAATGCTGAAAAGGGAGATTAATGTTCGGAAAAGGTGGTATCTGAGGTGTAAAGAAAGAACGGGCCCTGGAGGCCAGGGTCTTAACTCGAATGTAGTTGGGTATAAGAAAATTTTTTAGGTGTTTTAAAGTAGCATGGAAGACGCTAAAACTATGTTAAAGAAGATTGCAATAGAATAGAATAGTTTTTAAAGAAGCTGCAACAAAGACCCCATGAAGACGATTAATATTCAAAATTAGTGGTAGCTGAAGTCTGCAAATATTTTTCTGTCGTTTATGTAGTAGCTGCAGAACCGATGAAGTTGTTAGGGAAAAAAAGTTCGTGATTCGGACCATTTTTAAGGGAGCTATAACAATTGGCCGAAAAGGGCACAACTGTTAATTGAGAGCAGGGACGAAACATGAAAACATGTTTAAATGTTTTAGTATTTAGCGTTTTATATCTTCAATTAGTCAAAATTAATCATAGAGTATGAAATAATCATTAGAATAATATTTTAAAGAAATGCGAAAAAATGGGGTAAATGCTTAAAAAGAGGCCCTAGAGCTCCAATAAAAATATGAGGGTGTTGGTCTAGGGGGAAGAGTCTAAGACTCAATTTTAAAATCATGCGATGAAAAGGTGAGAAAATTGGGGTGTAAAAAATGCATAGCACACAAAAAGTTCAAGTGGCCCCGGATCGGGCCCTACAGGACCCTAAGTTGCCCCAGGATTTTAACTGGAATATAGAAACTGGAGAATAACTAAATGGTAAAATGGTTCCAAAAATGGAGATCGGATTACGAGAGGCAATTTATTAATAATTTATGGTGGCAAAAGCTTCAAGGGGCCTTGTACCGGGCCCCAAGAGGGAAGGGATTTAAGTGGCATGTAGTTTGGTATAAATACACTTTTTAGTTTTTTTAATGTAATCTGAGTACGCTAGAACTATGGTAAAGAAAATTAAAGGGAATTCGGATAATTTTTAAAGAAGATGCACCAAGGGCCCTAAGAAGATGATTTATATTCAAAATTGATGGTAGTTGAATCCTGAATTTTTTTTTTTTTTTTTTTTTTTTTTTTTTTTTTTTTTTTTTTTGTCGATCATGTAATAGCTGGAGAAACTAAGATGTTGTTAGAAAAACAAGCTAGTGAATCGGACTATTTTTATGGCAGTTATAATTGGGGGCCCAAAAGGGGCCAACTGATAGTTGAGATAAGGCCCTAACATGAAAACATGTTACAACGTTTTAGTACTTAGCGTTTTAGATGTTCGATTAGCTCAGATTAAACGTAGGGTACGAATTAATCATTAGAATATAATTTAAAGGAAATGTGCAAAAAAATAGGGAAATGCTTAAAAAAGGGCCCTAAGGCCCAAATAAATGGATGTGAGTGTTGGTCTAAGGAGAAGAATTCAAGACTCAACTGTAAAACTACGCATTGTGAAGGGGAGAAAATTAGGGTGTGAAAAACACATGGTACACAAAAAATTTAAGGGGCCCTGGACCGGGGCCTACAGGAACCTAGACGGGCCAATGGTCTAACTGGAATGTAGATATGGGAGTATAACTAAATGGAGAAAGTATCCCAAAAATGAAGATCGGATAAAAAGGAAGCAATTTATTAACAATTAAGTGCACTAAAACTTCAAGGTGCCCTGCACTGGGGCCCTTAATAGGGTGCCAGGGTCTTAACTGAAATGTAGAAATGGGGAGCAAACTGAAAGGAGAATTCACCCCAAAAACTAAGAAGATCGGATAGAAATGAGGCATGTTATTAACAATTTAGTGCACTAAAACGTCAAGGGGCCTTGTACCGGGCCCCTTGCAAGGGTGCCAGGGTCTTAACTGAAATGTTGGAATGGGATAGAAACTGAAAGGAGAATTCACCGCAAAAACGAAGAAGATCGGATAGAAAAGAGGCATGTTATTAACACTTTAGTGCACAAAACTTCAAGGGACCCTGCACTGGGCCACTTGCAAGGGTGCCAGGGTCTTAAGTGAAATGTAGAAATGGGGCAAAAACTGAAAGGATAATTCACGCTAAAACGAAGAAAATCGGATCGAAAAGAGGCATGTTATTAACGTTTTACTGCATAAAAACTGAAAGGGGCCCAGGGGCCCCGACCCTTAAAAAATTAAAAATCCGAGCCTCAGGTGTATCAGGACCTGTCTTGGACAAATCACATCTGAAATTTCAGACTTCTACGTGCGGCAGTTTTCGCTAGCCATCGCACACAGACACACACACACACACACAGAGCGATTTATTATTTTATTAGTATAGATTTAGTGCACTAAAACGTCAAGGGGCCCTGTAACGGCCCCTGTCAAGGGGTCCTGTACCGGGCCCCTTGCAAGGGTGCCAAGTTCTTAACTGAAATGTTGAAATGGGTTAGAAAATGAAAGGAGAATTCACCCCAAAAACGAAGAAGATCGGATAGAAAAGAGGCATGTTACTAACTATTTAGTGCACTGAAACTTCACGGGACCCAGTACTGGGCCCCTTGCAAGGGTGCCAGGGTCTTAAGTGAAATGTAGAAATGGGGCAAAAATTGAAAGGTAATTCACACTAAAAACGAAGAAAATCGGATTGAAAAGAGGCATGTTATTAACGTTTTAGTGCATAAAAACTAAAAGGGCCCCAGGGACCCCGGCCCTTAAAAAATTAAAAATCCTATCCTGAGTTGTATCAGGGCCTGTCTTGGACTAATCACATCTGAAATTTCAGACTTCTACGTGCGGTAGTTTTTGCTAGCCATCGCACACAGACAGACGCAACAGACAGACGCACCCACAGAGCGATTTATTCTTTTACTGGTATAGATTTAGTGCACTAAAACGTCAAGGGGCCCTGTAACGGGGCCCTTGCAAGTGTGCCAGGGTCTTAACTGAAATGTTGAAATGGGATAGAAACTGAAAGGAGAATTCACCCCAAAAACGAAGAAGATCGGATAGAAAAGAAGCATGTTATTAACACGTTAGTGCACTAAAACATCAAGGTGCCCTGTACCGAACACTTTGGGGAGTAGGGGACTCTGCCCTCTACAAGCCACGCTTGCCAACCCCAGTACAGCCACCTCAGAATGTAAAAGCACGCTAATCTGATCGGTTGTAAAAAGATTAGAGAAGAGTGAATTATAATGAAAAGACATGTAGCGATCGCCCTGTAAACGGGTTTCCATTCATTTCCCTTTGACTGCGAAAATTTAAGGCCGAATCAGTTGCTGTTAAGACATCCAATAGTTGTTTTCGTGTTTGATTAAAGTAGATCAGTTAAACATTTGAAAGAAGCAAAAATAAAGTGAATTAAGTAAACAGAGTATGTGCCTCCCGATATTTTAACAGTGTTATAATACGATTGACATAATACAATTTACTAAAATTTACTGCTTTAACCCCTTCAACGGCAGTGGTTGATTTTTGGAGCACTTAGTTTTAATTCTTAAATGCCATATTGGCACCAGAAAATAGGAATGAAAATTTTCCTTTTATTAAGTAAGTGAACAAAAGCATTTTCGTATTTCGAAATAAATTTGTTTATAAATTCTGGTGCCATTCACTGATTTCAACATTTTACGAACAGAAGTACCTTGCCCCTGAAAGGGTTAAACGCATATTAATGTATTTATTATTTTAAAGTTTCCTTTCTCTTTTAATATTCAAGTGTAAATACAATTTCCAAGACATAAGTTTCAATATTTTCATCTTTTCAACCTTTTTTTTTTTTTTTTTTTTTTTTTTTTTTTTTTTTTTTTTTTTTTTGTGCTGTTTTAGGTAGCTTTCCTTACAAAAAAGCTACCTATTGCAGCCGTTCGAAGGAAAGCGATTTCAAAAAATTTTGGTATATTTTCATCGATCATGACCCCCAGACCCCGAAACTACCCTCCGTTCAAAATTGATATACACTATGATGCAAAAGTTTAGACAATGAAGAAATTCTTACATACTTTGAAAAATATTTATTCAATTTTCAAATCACTGCTTGAAATTAATGTGCTGTACATATAAACAATATTTATAACAAAGAAAAGTGGAATTGTGCATATTGCAATAAATTAAATGGTAACAAAAATAAACTGCTGTCTCAAAAGTTTAGACACAAATTAAACAAAATCGAAATAAACAATTTTTAAAACCTGGTTGCGCATCCATGCTTATGTATTACGTCATATACACGAGATTGCATGGAAGAAACTAAATCTTGCATAGTTTGTGGATCGATATCGTACCATGCATTCTCAATAGATGTCTTAAGTTCCTTTTCAGAAGAGTATTGTCTAGCGTTGCTATAAACTTTGCGACACATGATGCTCCAAAGGTTTTCTATAGGGTTAAGATCTGGGCTACATGTTGGCCAGTCGAGAACTCTTATATTATGGGAATTAAACCAAGATTTTGAATGTTTTGCAGTGTGAATTGAAGCACTGTCTTGCTGAAATTCCCACTGAGGACCCCCTAGAAGCTCAGCAAATGGCAGTAGGTTTTCTTCTAATGTCTGTGTATAATGCTGTGAAGTATGACGACCACTGGTGAAGGTCAGACATACTTGTCCATTATAGCAAAAGGCTGCCCAAACCATCACCGAGCCCCCTCCTTGTCTGCGACTAAAAAAACGTCGAGGTTCCTTCCGCAAGTCATGCCAATACGATAAACAACCATCTGGACCATCCAGATTCCACTTTTTTTCATCGCTAAATATGACTGACTGCCATTTCTCTCCATATGACATATGCTTTCGAGCCCACATAAGTCTTTGTAACTTATGATGTGGTTTCAGAGCTGTTTTTTTCTGCATTTTGCTATAAACGATTGTTCCTTTTTCCAAAATTCGTCTACGAATCGTATCCTTTGATACAGAGAGTCCCGATGAGCTTTGAACTCCACGTACGCTCATTTGTTGAGTACTCGCTAGTCTTTGTATCAGGCGATCCTCTCGTACATTTGTCACACGTGGCCTCCCAGACCGACATTTTGCTTTATATTCGGAACCACTCGATAAAACTCGATAAATAGATTTTTTTGACCTATTAATAATAGCAGAAATTTCAGAAACGCTCTTCCCTTCACCTTTCAACTGCCAAATCCTTGAAACCTCATTCACTTGAATTTCTTTAGCTCTCGGCATGTCGACTATGAAGCGCAATCGTTTGCAGAACATAAGTACTCCAAATTTGTGACATCATCGATTCTAAATTTGCATATGCCAGCGAATATTCAAAGAAATTTAGAATAGTGTCTAAACTTTTGCGACAAGCACATTTGAATTTTTATGAAAAAAATTAGTATTATAGCAAATAAAACGACTGTCTTTTGTACATAGCATTTTAAATCAGTTTTTGAATATATTTACAGGTTTTTGTAATTCTGACGTCATAATTCTACATTTTAAAGCTGAATGACGTCATTGTCTAAACTTTTGCGTCATAGTGTATATATATATATATATATATATATATATATATATATATATATATATGAACTATGTCACACTGTAACTCCCGTAATTATGAACCGATTTCGATGTAATTCGGTGTGTACATAGTACATACCAATGTCTCGACCGAGTTCGTTGGCCAGCTTCATCCGCCTTTTTGTTTCAAAATGGCGGCCATTTAAAATTTTTCAAAAAATTTAAAACTTGAAATGTGGTACCAAAAAATTTAAAATGGAAAAATATATTTTTTTTATGTATTTGACCTTTATACAAAGATTCCGGAGCAGTTTTTGTTTCGTCTATATCTTAAAAAATGGCTGAGTTATAGCATTTTGAATTTCTAGCGTGGCTGACATTTTGAAACGTCCTGAAATTTGTCACGCGATAAAAGGCGCATTTATGAACCGATTTGGATGTAATTCGGTGTGTACATAGTACATACCAATCTCTCGACCGAGTTCGTAGGCCAGCTTCATCCGCCATTTTGTTTCAAAATGGCGGCCATTTAAATTTTTTTTTAAATTTTAAAATTTGAAATGTGGTACCAAAAAATTGAAAATGGAAAAATATTATTTTTTTATGTATTTGACCTTTATACAAAGATTTCGGAGCAGTTTTTGTTTCGTCTATATCATAAAAATGGCTGAGTTATAGCATTTTGAATTTCTAGCGTGGCTGACATTTTGAAACGTCCTGAATTTTGTCACGCGATAAAAGGCGTATTTATGAACCGATTTGGATGTAACTTCGTTTATACATAGTACAGACCAATGTCTCGACCGGGTTCGTTGGCCAGCTTCACCCGTTATCTTGTTTAAAAATGGCGGCCATTTAAACTTTTAAGAAAAATTTAAATTTGAAATGTGGTACCAAAAATTGAAAATTGAAAAAATATTTTCTTCTTATGTGTTTGACCTTGATAAAAAGATTCGGGAGCAGTTTTTGTTTCGTCTATATCTTAAAAATGGCTGAGTTATAGCATTTTGAATTTCTAGCGTGGCTGACATTTTGAAACGTCCTGATTTTCTCACGTAATAACAGGCGTATTTATGAACCGACTTGGTTGTATCTTGGTGTGTACATAGTACATACAAATATCTCGACCGAGTTCGTTGGCCAGCTTCATCCGCCATCTTGTTTCAAAATGGCGGTCATTTAAAAAAATTAAAAAATAAAAAAATTTAAATGAGATACCAAAAAATTGGAAAATGAAAAAGATTTTTTTTTTGTATGTGTTTGACCTTAATACAAAGATTCCGGAACAGTTTTTCTTTCGTCTATATCTAAAAAAAAATGGCTGAGTAATAGCATTTTGAATTTCTCTTGTGGCTGACATTTTAAAACGACCTGATTTTTGTCATGCGATAACAGGCGTATTTATGAACCTATTTGGAATGTCTCGACCGAGTTCGTTGGCCAGCTTCATTCGCCATCTTGTTTCAAAAGGGTTGCCATTTAAAAAAATTAAATTTAAAATTCAAAATGAGGTATTAAAAAACTGGAAAATGAAAAAGATTTTTTCTATGTGTTTGGCCTTGATACAAAGATTCCGGAGCAGTTTTTGTTTCTGAAAATTTGTTCTTTTGTTGATATCTTAAAAAATGGTTGATTTATAGCACTTTGAATTTCTAGCATGGCTAACATTTTGAAACGATCTTGTATTTGTCACGCGATAACACACGTATTCGCCTATTTCGATGTAAGAAGGCATGTGGATAGTATACATCAACACCTCGACCAAGTTCGCTGGCCAGATTCATCAGCCATCTTGTTTCAAAATGGCGGCCATTAAATTAAAAAATATATATATATTTAAAGTGAGGTGCAAAAAAATTAGAAATTGAAAAAGGTTTCTTTCTTAAGTATTTGATCTTGATATAAGGATTCAGGAGCATTTTTTGTTTGTCTTTACCTTAAAAAATGGCTCAGATATAGCAGTTTCAATTACTATTGTGGGTGACATTTTGAAAAATCTGATTTTTTGCATGCGACAGCACTCCTATATATTAACCGATTCCGATGTGAGTGAGCATGTGCACAGCAATTACTAAGGTCTCGACCAAGTTTCACTGCTTAGCCTCATCCACCATGTTGTTTTAAAATGAGAGGCACTTTAAGAAATTGCCGAATCTGCAGCCAAATATAAGTTACTTTAAAGAAAAGCAGCTTGGATAAAGCTGACTAATTTCGCGAAATTCTCATTCATTATATTGATAAAAATTAGTATTGAATCTCCTATATTCGGTTTCCACTAAATTGAGCTTCGTGTGTTTGCATGATATAAGTTGGCTTTTTTAAATAATTATTATGAAAGCTACCTCTTCCTCCCGGCACTGGCCGGAAGGACTTTTTAGAATTGAAAACGATCTCTATAATAATAGCCTAAGTCATGTGACTCTCTTCAACAGTTTTGGGCGGATCACTTCGCTTTTTATGTTTGAGGCGGCCATTTTGGTACTTTAATGTTAACCAGCCACAGGTGATAAGTCGCCAAATATTATTCTATTGCCATAATTTCACCTATATTATAATAGCCCAAGTCAGTTAGCTGCCATAAAAAATTACGGGCTGATCCCTTCGCTTTTCCTATGAAAGGTTTCCATTTTGATTACAGAATCAAAATTATATTTTTCGAATAAATCTACATAAAAGTTGCCATGATCGCAAAGATTTCTTGGTACTTTTATGTTAGTCGGGTGCAAATCTCGCCAATAGTTTTTTTTTTTTTTTTTTTAACTCCCCAGTTAGCATTTTTTTTTCGAGTGGCAAATTAAAACGTTTCTACTTGGTTATCCCGTCGACCAAAAATCTATCGCCAAACTATAAGATTATATGCCGATAGTGGTTGATCGTAAATGTCACATTCACTTGACTTTAAGGAAGTTATAGGTGTTTACGACATCAAGTGATTTTTAATTCGATGTTTTATTTGTATTTTTATTAGTGTTATACTAATTTATTTGTTCTTTCGTTATTTAAAATAAATATTGTCAATTTGTATAATTATGCGAGTGGTTTGGCGATTTATATATTTTGGCGAAATTGGTCGACGGGATAACTAAGTAGTACCATTGAAACATTGCTTTGAAGTTTAAATTAAATGTCATGATTTGTTGCATTATTTAATACTAGTCGCCTTTGGCGACCAATTTTTTCTCCCTTAAATGTTGCTAAACTTTGTATCATGTTGCTTTTATTCATATTTTAATTTACTGACTCAGTCATTTACCAAATCGTGAGATTCTGTTAGAGAAGCCGAGAATTGTGCATTTTTACGTTAGCTGAGCGCAGATGATAAATAACCAAAAAAAAGTTCTCGTCGCATTTTTTCGTATTTCATTAAAAATATAAACCTTTCACTCATTTTATTTTAAACACTTAACTTTAATTTTAAACTGAAACATTTTAATTCATGACTTTCCATTATCTCTCTATTCTAAAAAAAAGTAACTACCGCTGTCACCGCCGCCGCCGCCGCCGCCGCCGGTTTTGAATTTTCTGTGACTGGAGGTCTTTAATCGTTAATATTAAGAAAAATAATGCATACAAAAATATAAAAATCGGTGGTTTTATACAGAAATGTTTGATAAACACGCTGAAGCAGACAGTTTTCAAATCGAAGAATTATTTTAAGAGATATTTAATGCTAAAGTTGGACAAAATCGTTCCACTAAAAAAGTTTTATAGCAGCAAAAACTGTACATGGCAGTGTAATCATTTTTAGATCATTTTATGCGTTAGAATTTGCCGGAGTGCAGATTGCATTAATTTTTTTATTTTGACTCATTTTTTGAGGTTTTATTTCTATTTTAAATTCAAATTTTCAGCATTTCTAGAGATATTTTTTACAGATTTTAGAAAGTGATATTAATTTAAACTGTTGCCAACTGTATAAACAGAGGAAGCAATAATGTTTGCTTCAAAAAAAAAAAAAAAATATTTATACGTGTAAATAAATTAAAAATTTATTTACACGTGACTATTATAAACAGAAAAAAACCATTTGGAATTAGAATTAAATAATTATGTGCAAAAAGCAGGAACTTGTTAAAAATTAAGTCATAAAAACTATAATTACACGTGAATTTTAAGAGAGAAAGGAATTTGTAAAATAATAAATTTATTAACATGCGTTAGAAGTATTAAATAGGAGAAATTACGTCATATTTACGTCACATTACAGTTATTACATAAAATGAACGCAAAATAATATTGCAAAACGGTTTAAATTTAAAAATTGCGCTAGACATTTATTTGATATTTTGAGAGGATACTTTTCAACTGGTATTTTCACGTGAATATTTAATAGAGAAAGAATAGCTTGGTAAAAATTACGTCAGATTAAAAACGATTAATTTAAAATGTCTCATTTAAAAGAACTTTCTTTTCGCTTTGTTAAAAAGTACCAGGATACAAAGACTCTACTTAATTCCTTTTATATTAGCTTATTTTGAAATGTTGTTACACGTGTCTACGTCATCAAGTTATTTTTATTTCGACGTTTTATTTGTATTTTTATTAATGTTGTACTAATTTATTTGTTCTTTCGTTATTTAAAATAAAAATTATGTCAATTTGTATAATTTGGCGAGTGGTTTGGCGATTTATATAATTTGGCGAAATGGGTCGACGGGATAATCAAGTAGTAACGCAGCGGATTTTGCGTTAAAATTCCCCAATCAAAGAGAAATGAATAGAAATTCGTTTATAGGGAGATCGCCACTGTTTTTTAAATTATAATTCAATCTTTTGAAATATTTTTAAAGCCGATCAAATTAGCGTGCATTTAGAGTCTGCGGTTTCTGGACGGGGGTTGGCGAGCGTAGCTCGTAGGGGGCCGAGCCCCCTAGTCTCGCAAAAAATAAATAAATAAATAAATGAATAAAAAGAAAAATAACAGAAAAAGAAAAATAATACCATAAACCACAACATTTAATTTAAACATCATTTTTAATTTACCACGCGAGCAATAAATAAGGCTAAGTGGAGTCCAAAAAAATGCTATTGGCGAAATTTTCTCCTGGCTAACATGTAAGTACCGAGAATTCTTTGCGATCACGGCAAGTTTTATGTAGTTTTAATCAAAAAAATAATTTTGATTAAAAATAGCTATCTTGCATTTGAAAGGCGTATGAGTCGGTCCGTAATTGTTTATGACAGTCACATGACTTAGACTATTATAATATAGATGAAAGGACGGCGATGGGACAATATTTTGCGATTTATCACCTGAGCCCGGCTAACATTAAAGTACCAAAATGACCGATTGGCATATAAAAATCGAAGTGGTCAACGCGGAACTGTTGACGACAGTCACATGATTTAGGCTATTATTGCAGTGATTTAACACAGATGCCATATATTCACGGGGTTTTTACTACAATTTGGCGAAAACCTAGTTTTCGAAAACGAGTTACATATGTATTTTTACATTATTTTCTATTATTTTTAAATGAAATATCAATAAATAAAAAAAGGTTTAATTAATAACTATAGAACAAAACAATTTATAACTATTTTTTAAATAAAAGAAAATAAATGTAAATAAACATTTTTTTAATAAATAAGCAACAATTACCGGGTTTCAATGCCAGACAAAATAACGCCATTTTGCTGCCAATCAGGTACCCCGGTGCGTATATGACATTTGTACCTAATATTTTTTCTTTTCATTTCGTTAAAAATAAGTGAAAGCCATTAATTTTAAATGTTTCAGTTTTAAATGAAAATTTTGTATTTTAAATAAAATGATAATGAAAAAAAAAAATGTTTGGCGATTTATTACCTCCGTCGCGCTAACATAAAAATTCCGAGTTCTTGATTTCTCTATCAGAATCTTCCGATTTAACGAAAGATTGTTCAAGTAAATTCAATTATGAATAAAAGTAACATGATACATTTCTTACATACATTTAAGGGAGGCCAAACTGTTCGTCAAATTAGTTTAAAATAATAACCTTTTCTAGAATATGAAAAAAAAATATCTGTTATGATAAAGATATTAGTTGCCGTCATTAGAGAAAAGTGTTTAAACTTAGCAAAAAATTAATATCTCGAAAACTAACTCGAATTTAAAAATTCTAATACCAGGTTATTTGACCCCTTCCGACAGTAATAGGTATAAAAAACATATCGGTACGTTTAGTGTTAATTATACAATTTATTCGTAAGATTTGGAATAATGAAAAAAAGTAAAAATGACCTGACATTTGTGATCGTTGTGCAGACTTTTTCACAAATTTCAAATAGGCTTCTAAAAATGTACCTGAATGAAAAACAGTGATGTCTTCTTTCTTCACAATGGTGGTGTACAAGCATTTAAAGTCAGCTACATGGTAATTTTCCATTGTATTTGTGAGGGGATATGAATTAGGAGACGATAATTACTGACGCCAAAAGATCAACACGCGACTACTTCCGGGTTACATTAATAAATAAAATGTTTAAACAAACTAAAATGCTGTTTTTTATTTAATCGTTTTTGCTATTATATATATTTTGAAATTCTTTTTCTGGATTAAATTCAATTAAGTCATAATTTTTCAAACCTTAGTAATAACTAACTTTATTTTGTAGCCCAAAATTATATTGAAAAGAAAGAATCTTATAACATATATTTAAAATAAAAAGGGATCAAAGGGGAAAATAAAAAGCACATCCCACAGGCAATAAATAAATGCACAGGCAATAAACATTTAAAACTACTTTAAAGAATCCTTTAAAATTTTATCAAATTTTTCTAATTGCTTTTATTTATGTAAATTTTTGTATTTGTTTTCGCTTATTACAATTTCTATATTTGCTTTTACTTATTTAAATTTATGTATGTGTTTTTAATTTATTATCTGTATAAAATGCGGTTTAGTGTTAAACAAAATGCGGAAATGTTTCGACTCTTCCAAAACATTTTTTTCATATTATGCGTTTTCAAAGAAGCATAATCCCTTCTCATACATTTTTTTCCTATTTTGTTAGAATGGTATTGAATTCTTTTGAGCTCATTACTTAACCTTTTAAACATTTAAAAGTTGAAATCCATTTCTTTTCGAAAATTTAAGTGCTTTTCATACAACAACGTATATGGGAATACTTAAAGCACTTTTGAGTCTTTTTTAAAACCGTTGATGATTCTTGAGTATTATTTGTTTACTCACCCAAATGTAATGGATTATATATAGTAAAAGAAAAGCTGTCTTCCAAAAATGAAATATATTTTTAAAAAAACATATCCCATTCTTACTTTTTTCATCATTTAAATATGAAATTAAAAAGAAAAAAATTAACACACTTTCTTTTCGTGTCTTTTAAATAAACTAACATTTATTGTATGTATGTATGCCCAGATTAAATCAATATTTTTCAAATTTCGTGCAGCAGCTGGGAACTGAATTATAAAAAAATTACATTCAAATTTAAACTATTCAATGATACGAAAAAACTAAGAATAATCAAAATATGGATGATTTCATTTTTTATACCTCCTGGATATGGGTGAAATTGCACTATACATACAGTTTTGTTCAAGTTATAACAGTGTGTAAATGTCAATCAGAACAAATAGTTCTATCGAAAATAAAAACAAAAGACTAGGATTTCGTAGCATGCTATTTCAGAGTACATCGAGAACCGCCTGCTGGTCTAGTGATTAGAGCTCTGTCACTGATTACAAGCCAAAAGGTGTCCAGCTTCTAATCCCAATCATACCAGTTTCTCTTTAGTCTGTCGTAATTCTCAGAAAAGAGATATTTCTCGCCTAACAACCCCTTGTATTAAAATGATATAAGTATAACCAATGTTTTCTTCAACATTTTACGGGGTCTCAGTTCGAAAAGTTTATCAGTGACTGTTACAAAAATTTATGGTTAGACTGCTGTTTCAAATTTTGAAACAAGGTGCATCATTGCATTGTGGACCGTGGTACCATGTTGAAGTAAAATGTTATACCAAATATCAGGTTGCAACGCAAGTTTTTCGCCAAAAAAAGTTCTTAATAAAATTTAAAAAAAAAAAAAACATGAAAGCAGTACCTTTACTACGGTTAGTAATTACTACACGAATCTATGATTTTCTGCCAACGTTTTGGTAGTTTTACAAAGCCTTCGGCCTAGAAACTGGGTGTCCAGGAGTCCAAAAACTGATCAACCTCATTTCAGGAGTCCTGTGCCGAATTGAAGATAGCACCAGCAAGATATAGCTGCAGGTGTGAAAAAAGGTAGAAGTTCGAAGAAGCGATGTTGGGGCTATATAGCGGGTGTGGCAGAAGATCCCATTCGAGTCCATACAGAGTCCAGTCGGTGAATGCAGACACATGTGGTCTTGCGTTATCTTGATGAAAACTTACTTTCTTGTGCCGGAACTGATTTTGACGTTTTGCCTTGATAGCAGCGTCAAAACGGACAAGCATCTTGCTGTACATCTTACTGCCCATGGTTTTACTTTTTTTCTAGATACTCTTTGTGAATAATACCACGGAAATTCAACCAGATACAAAGTATTATCTTTGTGTTTGTCAAGTTTGGTCATTCAATTCATCAAGTCTCATTGCGATGCTGCCGACGGGCTCAACGGGCGCAGACCAAATACTTTTTCGGATTGTGTTGTTGAAGTAAATCCACTTTTCGTCACAAGTGACGGTGCGGTCCAGAATTTTGTCCTTGCGTTGATATTCGAGCAGATTAGTGCAGGCCTGAACACGTCTGCCCTTATCTGCTTGATCCCACTCATGCGGCACACAGTGATTGAACTTGTACTTCAAGTTTAGGCGATGCATAGCGCGACTAATAGACATGGCATCAACGTCTAACATTTTAGCTAGCTCTTGAGTGGTTGAATACTGATATTATTCCACAAGTTCTCGTAGGCGGGCCTCATCAACATCAGTAGGCCGGGAAGGGCACTCTGATTCTTGAATGCCATAGTCCGTGTTTTTTTAACTTTCGGTACCAAACCTTGACAGTGTCTTATGGTTCAGCAGCAGTACCTAAATCTGTACACATGATTCGATGACAATCTGTAGCTGACTTTTTGCAACAGAACTGGAAATAAATGTTGGTTCTAATCTGGTAGCGTGATAATTCCATTTCAGATACCCTGTACTTAATGATAACGATATTTATTTACAAATTTCACAACACAGTGTTATAAAGCAAGTCTCTTTCTTTCAAATGCAAAAAATAATTTGGCAAAATATAAGTAAACACGTCGACGCGAACTGTTTGTAAAGACGATATTAGCTGTGGCGGGAAACATTCGTTACAAACTTATATTATATCAAAGACGTTAACAAATCAAACTTACATAAAATGCAGTTAAATAGCTTTTTTCTATATAACGTGAGTTAACATAAAATAAATAATTATGAATGTATCGCATTGCGGATTTTAATTAAGAGCATTAGTGCCTAATGTTCATAAAAAATCATACATATATTTCATTTCTTATTTGAAATGATATACTGTGGCAATATTTTTTAGAAAAAATGTATATTGGAATAGAAATATATTTTCAAATAAAAATGAATGCATTCTTACAAAAATTTCCGAACGCGGAATCATAAAAATAAAATTATTATAATCGCAGTTAGGGAAGACATTAATAAGTTAGAATAATTAGAATTTAGAAAAATATGCTTAAAAATATATTTATTGAATTCAATAAGGTTTATTTAATAAAATTAATAAGTATAAAAATTGAATTTGTATTTAAGTGCATTAAACTATTTAGTAAATAATTTCTTCATGTGAATGTAGAAATTCATTGATTATAAAATTTTTGAATCACTTTGAAGTATAATCTAGATGGTGTGTTCACAAAGTTTCAACACTGGTGCTAGAATACAAAAGTTATTAAACATTTTTGTGCAGCGAACTAAAAAAAAGTCCCTGGTAGCAAGGTCGGGGCTGTATGGAGGCTTGTGGCAGTATTGCCACGTTAAACTTAGCCAAAACTTTGGCGGCTGCAATCGACGTGTGAGAGGGTGCATTGTCGTGTGAACAATCTAGTCATCTCTGGTGTCTGGGCGGAAGTGCCGGGTCAGGTCATTTTTACGCTGGAATACCCACTATTTGAAGGATAGAGTCCGGCGCGCCCGCTCAGACATCAGGGACGAGTGGATCGTTCACCCCGACATTACTCCCTCTCACACACCGCTCGCTGCTGCCGATGTTTTGGCTCAGTTTAACGTGGCAACGCAAGCTCCCTACAGCCCCAACCTTGCTCCCAGCGACTTTTTTGTTTCCCCGGATGAAGTAAAACCTGAATGAGAAGCGATTCGACACGATTTCAGCGATGTAAGCAGCTTCGATGAGGTCCCTTAAAAGCCTTGCGCGCGAACACCCCTAGGGAGCCTGTGAATAATGGAAAAAACGCGAGCAGCGGTGTGTTGATGCCCAAGGGTCATATTTCGAAGGATTTTAGTTCGCTGTACAAAAATGCTTAATAACGTTTGTATTCTAGGACCAGTCTTGAAACTTTGTGAACACACCATGTATGTTATACGATCTCGTAAAATGAACTATATAATTTTTTATGTACATACTATAATTGTAGTATAGTTTAGTTGTAGTATTTTATTTTTTTGTAGTGTAAGTCACATAGCTGATAACTGCTTTTTGGCCACCGTTAATTTCGGAAAGTTTTCTTCGTCTTACTTAATTGCTGAGATACCTCCAATAAAATAACTCATATTTTCCTGTTCTAAAATACTGGTAATCAAAAATCGTAGCAGTTATCATCTATGTGACTTACACTACAAGTACGCATTGAACTACCCCGACTTAAATTATGAAATAGTTTTGGTATTTCCTGATATTCCATAAATTTCGTAATATAGAATTTTTTAACCCGTAACTGGAAACGGGAGTCAAAATGTCAAAATGATTCCGCGTTGCTCATTGGCTCTGATTATCACATGGTTTTCTATCCTTGAATACAATAATCTCCACAGCACTATCAAGTAGTTCTTTTATCAGTGTGTTGGCAGAAGTCCAAGTTCGAACACATGCCTATAACCGAGTTATTTTTTTTCAAAGTTTCCATTGCTATTTATGTAGTCACGTTGACCCCACGTCTCTGAAATTCTGAATATATAACGCACCAGTTAATTTCTACGTACTTCGCATTGCAATCCGCTTCGTTTGTCTGGACTAACATATTGTTGTTTAAAAAGAAATGGATAATACTAAACCAGGACCTTCCAGGGAAACAATTCGGCCATATGATCCAGATTTTGGTAAAACTGTAATACAATGGTTTGAAGAATGCTAAGTGTCGGAAAATGATTTTGATATTTGAGATGCAGAAATTATTATAAGCGATTATCTTTGACTATGAAGAAGAAAGCAAACATGAAAGTGAAGAAAATTCGTACGTAAATTCAGAAGAGGAAGAAGACATGGTTGACATGGAAAATTATTTCTATAGGAAAGGAAAAACTAGCTTCAGGTGGTCTAAGAAGCCGTTAGTGAGTTTACATTTCCGGACGCTTCATCACAATATTGTTTTGAAGCTATCCGGAATTCGCCCTAATTTTCAACGATTATCTTTGACTAAAAATGAACCCTTGACCTACACTGTTAAACTGATATGTTGTTTATTATTGTGAAATATACAAATCTTAAACTTGTTGCAATTATGCAAAACTATAAAGATCAACAGAAGTCAGATTCGCATGATTTGGATATAATAGAATTACGCGGCTTTATTGGTCTACTGTTTTACACTGCTGCTTTTAAATCAAAACTTGAGGATCTCAGTTCACTGTTTGCAACAGATGGTACTGTTTATGTAACTCAACTATGTAAAAAGAGTATCTGACAGTTTCCTGTTGTAATTTCGACCGAATTTCAAGTTAGTTTAACCCTTTATGTACTGACGGTACTTGTAAATCCCATAGTGAATATTACAAATATTATAATGGTACTTTGCAAAAGCACTCTTTTAACTCCACTTTTTCAGGATACATGGCTCAGTAGTTTCTAAGTTTGTTATTTTAGCGAGGAAGGAGGCTTTCTTTGAATCATTCGATGTGTTTTGTACAGATGGTCACGCTTGTCTGTTTATTGCTGCAAACATAGTAAATGACATAAGATAAGTGTTATATTTTTTTATGTATTCATTATGACATTAGAATGCAATTTTACTAGATATTTTAAGTGAGCAGTGTATGTATTCGATTTCACAGTTGAATTACTCGGCAATACTTATAAGTACCAAGTACCGCTAGTACACTGAATGTTGCAGAAAAACTTCTGATTCATTTTTTGTCTGTGTATGTTAGCCATCGTTTTTATCTACTTTATAATGTAATTACTAAATTGCAGGGTAGTAATGTTTTCCCAGTATTTATTTTCTGTTCCATTATTATTTTTTATAGGAGATCGAGAAATTTGGGGCAACAGCGGTTTTTTTTTTTTTTTTTTTTTTTTGCTATGCTAGAAATGATATAAGTAAATTCCTATATTGCATATGTGGAGATGCATGAGAACATGTTGTCCCTGGAATATAGGTGTCGCATAACTAATTGACCGGGAGGTGGTAGCAAAGACCCTTACTTCATCGACTTGACGGCTTAAATTTCAGGATTACGCAGAACTCGATTAGCATATTAAAACGTATGAAAACATGGAGCACAGGAAGAAGGAAAGTACAGTGGTTAACCTACTGGTCAAGCACTAAAATCGGTTTGCAGGTTTTGTTTACCAATACATCACTTGGCAGACCAGTTTCATCTTAATATGCGAATACAGTTTTAACTAATCTTTGAATTTAAGCCTCATCTCGATGAGGTGATGATTTGAGCAGCCGACTCTCAGTCTATAAAGAACTGCCAACAAAATCGAAAAAAAAATAAATACCGACAAATTTGTATTTTTACTCCTATTCCACCTGTAAAAAAAAAAAAAAAAAAAAAAAAAAAAAACTACGTCAGTTTAATATTTTTTTATTGTTAGCTTATCAGCGTCTTCTTTTTAGTTAGCATTTTTAAGATTTTAAAATTTATTTGAAATATCATGTGGGTTTTCTGTTACGAGAATATCTTAGACGTAGTGTACTGAGGGTACGTTAAAGTACCACTTTAATTAATTACATCTAACGGAATCTAATTTCTAATGTATGAGTATTTTTTTAATGCATATCATTTAATTTCCGCTGTAGTAGCTGAAAAAAAATTACATGAAAAAAATTACAGTAAATCATAATGCAGTAAATAAAAGGTTAAAAGTGTTAAAAATTCAGGCTGAATAACTGAAGAAAGAACCGTAAAAAAGTAATTGAAAAGTTAAGTTTTGGTATATTAACAACTATCTATTTTAAATAAAGTGATTATAAATAGAATAAAAAATCATAAAAAATAACAATAAATTGTTTGACTCATAAAATTATTTCTCTGTTATTTACCTGTTATTCTCTTTTTCCCAAATTCAAAGGCAATTACCATAATGTATCAGCAAATATGTAGTATAAGTTAAAAACTAATTAGTTTAATGACTGAAATCGAATTAAATATCACTTACGTAAATGGATTTAACTTTGCTCTTGTTTCTAGCAAATATTATAATGGAAACAAAACGCATATTGCTTATTTATTGTAACTAATTGGAGAATAATCGTGTTATGTATACAAATACTTTCTTGTTTTTTCTTATTACAACGAGATTTTTGTATCGCTAGTTTAAATCGTTGTTTTATTTGACAATCAGTACTGTGTAAAAGGAAATATAATGTGCTACTGAAGAGTGCTACAAAAAACTAAATATGTTTGAACTATCAAAACTCATTTTCATTATAAATTTCCTTTATTTATTTTTAAAAAGCAGTTTACTTAACATAATCAGTGTGTGTTAAAAAAAGCATATAGCTAAATTTAATTAGTTGGATGCGCCAATCCCAAAACATTCTACTATCTCATAGATCATAATATTTCCAAAAGTAGTTACAAATATTAATATTTCATTATTATTGGTTCAATACTATACAAAATTTGATTTTTACCTTAAATTAAAATTTCAGTCAATTAATTGGAGTAAAAACGAGTTAATCCCGATGATGATAGTTATTAAAATCATAAGTTTTTCGTTATTCTGTTGTACAGTCGTTGGAAAAAAAGTAAACCACCCCCTACTAACTCCTCAACAAATTAGCGTAGACGAAAGTTACTGGAACCGAACGATTGGAAATAAAGTGTACTTTTAAATTATGTATATAAAATTTTCTTAGGGGGGCATGTACATGCTGAAACGAATACAAACTTCTTTTTTTCAATGACAATACCCAATTTTAACAAGATATTTCAAATCTTTGTTTAAAACTATGCCTAGAAACTAAATGTCAAGTCATTTGAATGATAAGTTTTTGAATTATAAACATTCAAAATTTAGTGCTTGTAATGTTAAATTACATTTTCATATTTCTTTTTATATCTCCGTAAATTATGTTCCTAATGTGCTAGTGTTTTGTAGCAATAATACTAATATACCCAAACATAAATACGCTGAATTTGAAATTTTTATAATTTTATGATATGAATTATGAAATTAATATTCCAAAAAATTATGAATTGCAACTTACAATTTTTTTGATGGATTTAGATTTATTAAGTCCTGCTTTATGGAAATCCAAAATTTCACTTTTTGTTTTCCAAGTAGTTTTCAAATTATGCTTAAAAAACAGCAAAATGATGGTTTAAGTGGCCGTCTATGATAGAAATGGGTAGTTATTTTGAATTTATTCTGCTATCCTGTAATCTAACAGGCTTCATTGACTCATTGAATGCACTTAAGGTGCTTTGATCAAGAAGTTTCATTGATCAAGCGTTTCAAGCGGTACATTATAACCACCGAAAAAAAGTATTTGAGGCACGCTGAGATTGAGACAGAATAATATTTATGCTTAGAAAATAATATTTTGAAAATGCCAGACACTTTTGTTGGAACTTTCCGCTTGCCAGACAACAGTGAATGTTAAACGCAAGTGCCAGTAAAGCTGAGCTTGCGGTGCAGCGCTGAAGATCCATTTAGTGACTTAGGATGCAAACAAAGGGTAAACCGAGTTTCGGTTTCTCCCGAAAGCTATCTTAAGATGAATTTGAACTGGATGCGTGCGCAGTCACAACAAATTAAACTGCTCTCGCAAGACCACATAACTCATAGCAAGCCTGAAATAGTCCGGAAAATTTTGGAGTAGTTACAAAAATTCTTATTCGTAGTGAAATATGTGCAGCTTGAAAATTACGATTTTGTTTGTATATTAAAATATTTTTCTTTTTATATAATACGCGTTACTTATATATATATTAATCATGGAAAGTAATATAAATATATATATATATATTATAAAAAAATTATTATAGGTTGGATGGGTGGGTATATGTTAGAGTACGGAGGAGGGTGGTGTTGTCTGGATAATACGCAATGGTTAATTTATAAAATAAAAAAAATGGAGCTTTTGTATTATTACTATATTTTTGATACGTATTTTATAAGGATGTTGATTTGATATTTTATATGTAATTGGTGAATTTCATTAATAATATTATTATATCATTAATAATAGCTTAATTATTGTTTAATCTTATTTACAATCATTTGTATTAAAATTGGGTAATTATTTTTATTATTATTCCTCTATTCTTATTAATATTTTAATATTTATCTATTTTCACTTTGTGTTATAAAATTTATTATCGGTTTAATGTTTTTGAATGTCCCACATTCATACTTTTAGGATTTTTATGGATGTATGAAAATAATCCACACACTATATTTGTGCTTTTTAGGTAATCGGAATTTAAGTATCTGTTTACCCTCTTTATACTCCCATATGTTTTTTTATTTCCTGTTCATTTTATAATTATCTTATATATAATAGTTTTATTAAAGATTTTTATATTTTTAATAATTATTTATATTAATTATTAATGAATTTATTTTGTTTTATAGCATATAGCTATATGCTATATATTACCGATGTTCTAGAATTATTTAAATTCTTAGTGTAGTTTAAATAAGTTAGCTAATAGAATATTTTGTATGCTTTTTAAATTTTATTAACAATAGCTTTTTAAAAATACATTGTGTGGTTTATATTCGGTTTATAATTTTCTATATATAAGGATTTGTTTGGTTTTGCTGTTAATAAAACAATTGTTACATCCAAATGCTTGCAACTGTTTATCTTGTGACAATTGAATCATAAAAGTAATACTAGATGGCAGCACCAAAATTTGTATTTTTTCGATAAGTTCTAAATTTTACTTTTTCCAGCTACATTTCAGTTATAATTTACTACAACAGGCGGAATTTTTAGCTAAATTTTGACGATATTGTTAAACAGTTTTTAATTAATTTAATAGTGCATTTTAAATATGTAATTACTTTCTATTTATTTTATTTTATATTATATTAAAAGTTATTTAACATTTATTTCAAAATGTATTAACTGCATTCTATGGTATCAATTACTGTGATTTCTTAACTGTTTTATTCACCTTAATCTTTACGATATTTTGGGTGTCATGTGCGCGTGGATTTATTCTAAAATATTGAAATATTAATCGGTATGGTGTTTATTATTTCTATTTTATATCCTATAAATATTTAAATAGGTTTTATTGATTTTTCCATTTCATATTATTTGTTTCTATTCTGTTTTCATTTTTAATCAATTCACTTGATTTTAATGGTTGTTTGGGCACAGGGGAAAATAACTTTTAGCTTTAGCTTATATTTCTCACAGAAAACAACCATTTTGCTTATATCATTGAATTCTGTGCCCTTGACAACGTAATTCAATATATAAGCATTTCCATTATTTGTCGGTGTCCACTTTCTTATTTTGCTTCCATAATAATTCTTATAATTAAAAAAAAAAAAAAAAAAAAAAAAAAATTACAGCTTTAATTCATAATTTTACGGATTTTGATGGTGGTAGGTTATGTTTAATTAATGGTTATATATTAGCAGTCAAATTACTATGATGCATTTGCGCAAGTAATTATGAATGTAAGCTTTTTACGATGTTTTTAAATATCTTTTCATTTTGAATGTCAACAATTCATTTTGAAGTATTTTTTTCCTTTTGGTATCTTATATATATTCATATATATTCCCAGGTCGCTAAATGATTTAGCAATCTTTTAAATATTATACGCTTAGATAATTGCTGCAATAGCGCACTGTCTATGTGTATTATCAATATGATTTCTACTATGTAGTTATCTGATACCTATTTTAGGATTCCATTAATTTTTTCATTCATATCATTGCATAGCTTTATTTAATGTTATTTAATTTTCTAGTTATGATTTTATCTGTATTTCCTTGTGGTTAGTGTATGATATTGTCCTATATATTCTCTATTTTTGCTATAGCTTTACATAATTCTGAAGAGATAATCATTTTATATACATCAATATGGTAATAATAATTATTTCTATTCATAGATTTAATGTTAATATGCTTTAGAAGTTTAAATTCATATTACTTTGATCTGAGAAATTAATTGGGAATGCGTTTTGGATGTCTTTGCAAGGTTATAGTTGTTCTAGGATTTGATGTTAGATGCGGATCTTTTTTGACTTACTTGTTATCAAAGAGTCCAGTGGTATCTTGCTTTTTTAGTCTGCGAAATTAGGGTTATCATTATTTGGTTATGGTAAATTTGAAGATTGTTTTTGCGTTCTGCTTCTATTATTGTAAATATTATATATATTATTCATACACAAGATTTATTATTTAATCAAGACTAATTTAATTAAATTATTAATTTTTATATTATTAAATTTTCCCTTTTTTATGGCAATTATGGCATTTTCCAAACATAATTTTTATATGGCAGTTCTTAGTAAACATCTCGATCCTGGCAAGATACACTTAGCATCTATGCAGTGCAGTGCCCGGTACAGGAACAATAATTGGGTTGTTCCTGGATCGTCATCCAGCGACCATTTATACTCTCCCCCTCGTCCTTTATTTTTTCGTAAGTGTTATGATGCTCGGTGCAAGACATGTCCATACGCTTCTCAGACACAAATTATCTCAGATCCTAATTATTCAAGTTTTTGTAAAGCATTTAATGTGATTTATAGTATAAAGTGCAACTTATGTAATATGAAATATATTGGTGAAACATCAGGTCCAATTCATAAACGTATCAATCATCATCGTTCAGACTCTAATAATAACAAAGCAAAAAATATACAATCTACAGCTGAAATTCAACATTTTCATAAACATCAGTTTAAAAATACGACACTTGAAATCCTTCAAATTCTAAAAAATAAATCAGAACGTCTTTATATGGAATCATCATATATGAAATATTATAACACAATTTATCCTTATAGACTTAACAGTGAAGTATTTAACGGATCTGTCAAAGTCTTCACATCTATAAATAACAATATTGATTATTCTCCAATTTATCCTACTCTTAATCATAATTTAAATGGTAAAACAACACGTAATAAATGAGGAAAGGGTTCATCATCAGTTGTAGTTTCCAAAAAATCTATCACTAAACATATAAATGATCTTCAAAGAAAATATTTAGAGAATTATAACTGGTTGCTAATTCGAAAACACATCTTTGCTATTAAAAAGAAACAGATTGTACAACATTTGAATGTATTTCTAAGTAAATCTTTCTCTAAATCTTTCTCTAAACATTTCTCTGATATTTATTTTGACCTCATTATGACTAGGGTTAATCTTTTAAATATTAATTTACAAAAAAAACATAAAATTCAAAACATGAATACTCAAATGTTAATTACTTTTTCAAATCACATATTTAATAAAATTAATATCAATTCTATAATTAATGATAAAAATTGTTTTTTTTCCTATTAATAATCTTCATATCTCAAAAACCTTTAAATATCCTAATACAATTGGTAGAAAGATTTTTAACTACAATACATTTTCAAAAAATACATCTGCTGCAAGTAATTTTCCGTGTAAATGCAATGACCCCACTCTAAAAAAATACATAAACAATGATCATGGACATATGATCACTGGATATCTTGATATTGTTAATGATTTTAAATTGAAACAACTAATGGGTTATGGTACTAAATATAGACTTCCATCTAAATTTAATGTTAAATCTATTATCAAACAGTTTACACATGATATTGATATTTTTATTTATAAAATTTCTATCTCTTATAATAAGCCTATTGAATATTTTAATCAGTGGGAAATATTAGTAATTGAAAAATTAACTATGGCTTTAAAAAATAATATTGCTGATTTGGTTTATATTAATACACATCATATTTTCCAACAAATTACTAAATTACAAAAAAACTACGTTCTAACATATGTAGACAAATCTCCTAATAATTATGCTATTATTTGTAAATCTTATTATCACCAACTTCTTACAAATTGTATTTCTTCTAATAAGTCATTTAAAAAAACTAATGAAAATGTAATTGTAAATAATAGTAAAATTCGAAGTTATTATAAACTATTAAATATTTTATCTACTAACTTTAATTATCCATATTTAGTTCTTATTCCCAAATTTCATAAAACTCCAATTAAATTTAGGACTGTAACTAATGGTTGCAATACATATAATAATAAAGCCAATAAACTTCTCTTAAAAATTCTTAATCAATTATATGTACTTACTACAAACAATGATAATACACATTGTATAAAAAATAGCTATCAACTTGTCAATATTTTAAAAAATCTTCATTGTGTATATAATATAACGACATATGACTTCAAAGATCTTTTTAATAATATAGACCTATTAGATTTACATAAAATTATAAATGCATTATTTAAAAAGTATTATAAAAGACTGGAATTACCACCTAATATTGATATTGCATATTTTAAATCTTTAATAAACTTCATTATCTATAATAATTATATCTTGCAAGGTAACACTTTATATTTACAGCATGTCGGTATACAACAAGGCGGTTGTACATCCAGTTTACTCTCAGACTTATACTTATATCATTATGAACGTAATTTGACTAATAATAATCTACATTTATATCGTTATATTGATGACATAATTTTAATTGATACTGATCATTCTGCAATTACTCAATTTCCACTAGATTATCCCACTAATTTGGAATTAACGGAAAACCTTTTATCTAACAATACAATTAACTTCTTAGATCTTAAAATTACAATAAAAGACAACAAAACAATCACAGATTTATATGACAAACGTAAAGAATTTAAATTCAAAGTTAATACATTTACAAATTTTAAATCTTGTCTACATCATTCTGTATTTCGAAATATAATACTTAATCATTTATATAGAATAAAATGTTTATGTTCTTCTCCTCTTATTAACAATAATATTAAAAAACTAATTTATGATGATTTATGATTAATTAATCATGGTTTTCCAAAAAAATTCATATATTCATTAATATACAATTAGTATTTTTCTTACACGATCTTTTAAAACAAATTAACACATGCGTAAACAAAATTACAAAAAAATTATAAAATAAAAAAAATATCTATAAAAAATTAAAAATTGTAAAATAATATAAAAAAATTATTATAGGTTGGATGGGTTGGTAGATGTTAAAGTATGGAGGAGGGTGGTGTTGTTTGGATAATACGCAATGGTTAATTTATAAAAAAAAAAATGGAGCTTTTGTATTATTACTATATTTTTGATACGTATTTTCTAAGGATGTTGATTTGATATTTTATATGTAATTGGTGAATTTCATTAATAATTAGCTTAATTATTGTTTAATCTTATTTACAATCATTTGTTATAAATTTTAATTTAATAAGGACAATATCATATTAATTACTAATAGTATGCCATTTTTATAGTGATTAATATACATATAAGTATATTTAATATAAATAAAGTTATACTGTATGTATTAAAATTGGGTAATTATTTTTATTATTATTCCTCTATTCTTATTAATGTTTTAATATTTATCTATTTTCACATTGTGTTATAAAATTTATTATCGGTTTAATGTTTTTGAATGTCCCACATTTATACCTTTAGGATTTTTATGGATGTATGAAAATAATCCACACACTATATTTGTGCTTTTTAGGTAATCGGAATTTAAGTATCTGTTTACCTTCTTTATACTCCCATATGTTTTTTATTTCCTGTTCATTTTATAATTATCTTATATATAATAGTTTTTATTAAAGATTTTTATATTTTTAATAATTATTTATATTAATTATTAATGAATTTATTTTGTTTTATAGCATATAGCTATATGCTATATATTATCGATGTTCTAGAATTATTTAAATTCTTAGTGTAGTTTAAATAAGTTAGCTAAATGAATATTTTGTATGCTTTTTGAACTTTATTAACAATAGTTTTTTAAAAATACATTGTGTGGTTTATATTCGGTTTATAATTATCTATATATAAGGATTTGTTTGGTTTTGCTGTTAATAAAACAATTGTTACATTCAAATGCTTACAACTGTTTATCTTGTGACAATTGAATCATAAAAGTAATATTAGATGGCAGCACCAAAATTTGTATTTTTTCGATAAGTTCTAAATTTTACTTTTTCCAGCTACATTTCAGTTACAATTTACTACACCAGGGGGAATTTTTAGCTAAATTTTGTCGATATTGTTAAACAGTTTTTAATTAATTTAATAGTGCATTTTAAATATGTAATTACTTTCTATTTATTTTATTTTATATTATATTAAAAGTTATTTAACATTTATTTCAAAATGTATTAACTGCATCCTATGATATCAATTACTGTGATTTCTTAACTGTTTTATTCACCTTAATCTTTACGATATTTTGGGTGTCATGTGCGCGTGGATTTATTCTAAAATATTGAAATATTAATCGGTACGGTGTTTATTATTTCTATTTAATATCCTATAAATATTTAAATAGGTTTTATTGATTTTTCCATTTTATATTATTTGTTTCTATTCTGTTTTCATTTTTAATCAATTCACTTGATTTTAATGGTTGTTTGGGCACAGGGGAAAATAACTTTTAGCTTTAGCTTATATTTCTCACAGAAAACACCATTTTGCTTATATCATTGAATTCTGTGCCCTCGACAACGTAATTCAATATATAAGCATTTCCATTATTTGTCGGTGTCCACTTTCTTATTTTGTTTCCATAATAATTCTTATAATAAATTTAAAAAAAAAATTATACTTACAGCTTTAATTCATAATTTTACGGTTTTTGATGGTGGTAGGTTATGTTTAATTAATGGTTATATATATATACATATATATGACAACAATACTTTTCTCATATTGTTTCATACACTAACACCATAGAAGTGAAACTGACAGTACTCAGAATCGGAGAATCGGACCTTAATTTTGTGCTTGAATCGATTTTAATCAGTTTAAATTTTGAACTAACCGTCATTAAACGATCTTTAAATTTCATTGTATGTACACTGTAAACTGAAATGTCTGAAATTCAGACACTTAAGTGTCTGAAACGTAGTGTTCAATTTTCAGACGTTTTAAAATGTCTGAAAATTTTAAGACACTTCTTGCGTCTGAATTTCAGACACTTAAGTGTCTGAAACAGGAGTGTTCGATTTTCAGACGTTTTAAAATGTCTTAAAATTTTTAGACACTTCTTGCGTCTGAATTTCAGACATTTCAAATGTTTTAATTGCGGCCATCTTTGAGCCGTTTTTTTTTTCGCCAATATGAAGCCATCTTTGACCACTTTTCTTTCTAAGCCATATACGCAACCATATTTGACCACATTGAATCATTTTTTTATAAATGGGAATAATTTATTACAGGGTTGCCGTCTTTTAGCCAGGCCAAAAAAAGCCGGCCGGCTTTCCGGCTTTTTTTGGTTTTAACCACTTAAAAAAAGCCGTTTTTTATTTTTTGAAGTTGGTTTACAGTTAATTTGTTTTAAATTTAGATCAATTAATTTTTAGTACACTTATAAATATTTTCTACTAAAAGAAGTAATGGGATTCTATTAAATTTTGTTAAATAAGTCAAATTTTGTCAAATAAATAACTTCTAGAAGGCAACTGTGAAGGTATTATGTCTGAAGAAAATATATATATATTTATACATAAACACTGAAAAGAATATAAGTTAGGCTCCAAACTGGTGTTTTGAAATTCTATATTACATAGTTCCACATATACTAGACATTTTGAAGATTATATTTAATTAAAGACAAAATGTAGCACATCAAAATGGAAATATTCTTATGTGTCCATATGGAGAGATTAAGTTATAATATGTTAAAAGAGACATTAGAAAGGATGTAATATTTGAGGAGAGTGGTACATAAGTGCATAAAAAATAGAGCATTTAAACAAGAAAAAAAATCTCTAAATAAAATTTTGAAAAATTTGTTGCTAAACATATTCATGCATATTCTATTCATAATGTTTTTAATAGAGAGAAATGGTGTTTTTATTAATATGACTATATATAATTTTTAATGTTTACTAGAAATAAAATAAGACTTGTATATTGTACTTGGCTCTTAAAATTATTTAAGTAATAAGACATGTAACTAAGTAACCACTGTCCTCTTTAATTTTATAAAGCAGAAAAATGAAAAAACTAGCAGTTGGTATTGCCCTTTTAAAATTTAGCTGACATATTTGCAATTCTGACAACAAATCACTAGCAAAATTATCTAAGTTTTATTCCTGTATTAATGTCCTCATAACTGAGAAATTGGATTACTTATTAAACTCTAAATAAATTAAATGGCATTAAAACTAATTAAAAATACTTTAAAATATGTAGTTTATAATTACAATGCTTCATTCTATAAAAGCCAATTATGGCCAAAAAAGACCAATTTTGGCCAAAAAAAGACGGTTAAAACCAATAAAAGCCACCGGCCTGTTTTTTTTTTTTTTAAATTTTAGCCGGCTTTTTTGCAACCCTGATTTATTACCATAAAGTAGAGCTGATTGCAGCATGGGAAAACTGGGATTCTTCTCTATCCTCTGATTTTAGGGTAGCCCAAATTGGGTACGAAGTTTTCATAAAGCTGATATTTTAAATCAGTTTGACCTTATGATGATTGTAATCAGTATTTTGTAGTTTTAGAATAGGATAATATATTTATATATTCACCTAAATATGTATTTATGTGATATCATATATGTCCTAAGGTATCAAAAATATTTATTACTTTTAGTAATAACTTCAAATCAATTTTAGTCCAGAGACCTAGTATTCATTCGCCCCCCACCCCCACGGCCTTCATATACTGTTAGAAAAAAAAATTAAGCCTATTCGAGACCATCAAATACATATTTGAATAAATATAACCTTTTCTTTAAACCAGTCATGTTCTAAAAGTACAAAATATTTATTAAAATAAGTATAAGATCAAAACAAATTTAAAATATCAGCTTTGTGGGAATTTCATACCAAATTTGGGGGCCCGTAAAGCTAAAGGCCCATAGAAACAGTCCAGTTTGTCCATGCTGCAATCATCTCTGCTTTATGGTAACAAATTATTCCCATTTATGAAGAATGATTCACTCCTTCAGAAAGAATCCCATCCCTGCTTCGTTGTACAATTTTTTTCCGTTTAAATTAGATATTCCCAGTGACTTAGTTCAAGCATTTTTAATTTCTGTGTTAAATAAAATCTAACACTAGATTTCATAAAATTTGTTGTATATGAGATCCCAACATAAAAAAAAATTTTGAGTATGAAACTCTTACTTTTTTTTTTTTTTTTAAATCTCTCTTCGTTTTTATTATTTTACTATTTATCATCATCAAGAAATGCTGAAACATGGACAGCATGTCTCTTTGACACTTTTTAAACGATAAATAACATAGTAAATATAACTGGAAACAGAAATCCTCCATTTCTGCTCCCCAACGGTGTTTGGAGTGTTTGCAATCACACAAGCAATGGCAGTCGCAAAAGCCATTTCTTATCCACATGATTGGCATATTGCTAACTACATTGAGAAAGAAACCAAATTAAAATTGATATAAAGTACTATCTTGTACTATTTTGTTTATTTTCTTAGTAGAAAGTACAAGTTTCTTTCCTTGAAGTGTGCTTTGAAATATTTTAACGTTTAAATAAAATAATTCAATATTAATAATAATAGTATTAATAATAAATTAAAGTTTTTTTCTTTCTCAGAATGTTTTAAATTTGTCATACAAATATTAACATCTAAAAAAAAAACAGGCTGGTGTTATGAACTCCTTTTTTTCTCTTTAAGCGAGAAAAGAAAAAGAAAGAATTTTGGAAAAATGTTCAAATACAGTAAACTCTGTGTAAGGCGGACTCTGTGTAAGACGGAAATCTGTCTAACTCGGAAAGATTTTCAGGTCCCTGCGAATCCATAGACATAGAGTAAAATTTTTCTAAGGCGGAATATTGTCTACTGCGGAAAATTTTCTCGGTCCCGATCGATTCCACCTTAGACAGAATTTACTGTATGTTAAAATTTGCAAAGCAGTCTACGTATATATTGTACAAGAATTTTTAAACAGTCTAGAGTAAAAAGAAAAACAATGAAGAAAAAATCATAGAACCAGTTAATTTTACTCTATATAGCGATACCAGCAAATAGTGGATTAATTACGTGCTCCCGAATCGTCCTCTATTCAGAGGTTTTGCTATATATTCATTTATATGCGCATTCTAAATAAATAAAAAGTTTTTGTGACAGTGTAGCAATGATGATCTAAATAAATTCTAGGTCCAGCGGTTGACATTAATCAATAATATTCTGCAAATTACTTTAAATCACGTGAATCTAAATATCCATGCATGCAAACCAACCAATTAATTAGTACATGATAAGTTACTCTATTTAATTTGTAGCATCACAATGTGCATTTATATATATATATATATATTTTTTTTTTTTTTTAACATATAAAGACAAAATTTAAATGCAACAAAGATAACATGCGTCGAGATGCTACATTATTAAACACAAACATAAAAAATAGACTTAAAATCCTATTTCATTATCTTTTGAATTAGTTTATTTTTATTATTAATTTTCATGATTTTTTTTGGTACTTTTCGGTTAGCCGGGCGCCAGTGTTATATATATACATATATATACATAAACACACATATATAAATGCAATATGTATGTATATGTATATATATATATGTATATATATATATACATATATATATGTAAATTGTAAGTATCATTTAACCTTCTATTTACTTCCACATGTTTTTTATTTCCTGTTCATTTTATAAATATCTGATATATAATTCATAAAAAATAATTTTTATATTTAATAATTATTTATATTAATTATTACTGATTTTTATTTTGTTTTATAGCATATAGCTATATGCTATATATTATCAATGTTCTAGAATTATTTATTTCTTAGTTTAGTTTAAATAAGTTAGCTAATAGAATATATTGTATGCTTTTAAATTTTATTTACAATAGTTTTTAAATACATTGTGTGGTTTATATTCGGTTTATAATTCTCTGTATATAAGGATATGTTTGGTTTTGCTGTTTATACAGTTATTTACATTCAAATGCTTACAATTATTTATACAGTTATTTACATTCAAATGCTTACAAATATTTATCTTGCGTTAGTTGTTTAATAGAAGTAATACTAGATGGCAGCACTAAATCTGTCTCTTTAAGATAGCTCTAATTGTTAATTTTTCTAGCTCCATTTCAGTTATAATTTAATACACCAGGGGGTATTTTTAGCTAAATTTTGACGATATTGTTAAACTGTCATTAATTAATTTAATAGTGCATTTTAAATAATGTAATTAATATCTATTTATTTAATAATAGATTAAATGTGTTTAACAAGGTATTTCAAATTTTATTTCAATATGTATTAACTGCATCCTTTGGTATCATTTAGTGTGATTTCTTAACTGTTTTATTCACCTTAATCTTTTTGATATACTGGCAGCCATGTGCGCGTGGATTTTTGTAAAATACTGAAATATTAATCGGTATGGTGTTTATTATTTATATTTTATATCCTATAAATATTTAAATACGTTTTATTGATTCTTCCATTTCATATTATTTGTTTCTATTCTGCTTTCATTTTTAATCAATTCACTTGATTTTATGGTTGTTTGGGCGCAGGGGAAAATAACGTTTAGCTTTAGCTTATTTTTCCCACAGAAAACAACCATTTTGCTTATATCATTGAATTCTGTGCCCTTGATAACGTAATTCAATGTATAAGCTTTTCAATTTTTGTCGGTGTCCACTTTTTTCTTTTTCTTCCATAATAATTCTTATATTAATTTTTTTTTTAATACTTACAGCTTTAATTCATAATATTTGACGGTGGAAGGTTATGTTTAATTAATGGTTATACATATATATATGTATATACATATATGTATATATAACAGTGGCGCCCGGCTAACCGAAAAGTACTTTTTTTTTACATTCATATTAAAAAAAAAATCTTTGAGGTGAAAAGAAACTTTCAAAAATATTTTCCCCCTATAAACATCGTAATAAAAATAATTTATTTAACCATGAATTTAAAAAAAAATGGAATAATGTGAAAAAATATATACGTACACGGAGCAAACATAATCATAAGAATGATCTTCAAAGCACGTTCTTTCACAAAATGTTAAATATCAGCGAAATTATAATTCACCTATCACACAGTACTAAATCATTAGAAAAGTATCTTCCCCTGTCATGGGCAGAAAATGGGTCTTACTTATACCCATACAATTTTTTTTCTCATATTTTTTTCATTTTTCCGTATGATATTCAACTTGATTTTTTAAATATAATTTTAGCACATATTGCATTAATTATACAGATTTTATCATTTGCTTAAAGTATCTTATAAATATGGCTTCGTTTTAAAATTCAACCCCGGGGAACGCGCGCATACCAAGAATAAGAATGGTTTTTACTTTGTCACAAATAAATACAAGTAATATTCGTCACCTTATTTAGTCGCAGACAATTGTTACAAATTCTGCGGTAAAATAAGTTGAAGATTACTTAAAAAGAAAAAAGAAAGTGGTGACAATTGTAAAAACCATACGTACTATGGGTCTGTCAGGCCCGGCGTTAATCCTCCCGGGCTAATATGTTATGTAACACAGTAAATACATAAGTAGCTTTTTATTTTTAAACAAGTTTTCATAAAGATTATTAAAAATAAATAAATAAAAATAGTATAGTCATTCAGTTGAATACTATAGGGGAGATTTATTTCATATTGGAAAACTGAGACTTATAAACTATTCTGAAATTCATGAAAATTTCTATTCTTATGCTTTCGTGATTTTTTTTTCATCTATTTATATCCACTGTATGAAGCGAAAACATATTGATAACATTTTTCATATATTTAAATTTTTTAATATATATATATATATATAAACATTTCCATAATATATATTCTGTGAAAGAGTTAAATGATACTCTTGTCACTTAAAATGAAAAATCATAAGTGCAATTATATCAATAATATAAACTGAAATTGCAAAGAAAAATCTTACGCAATATCATTAGGTTTTTTTAAATATATTCATTAGAACTGAAAATTATATTCAATCATCAAAATCATCACAAATGAACAAACAAATCTTTTCACACAAAAAAATATTTATTGGATGAAAAAGGCACAAATATGAAAAATTCAAATTAATGTGATAAAAATAATTTAAATATTAAATAAATAATATTAAACATGCAAAGAACGTTCGATACTGTCCGAAAAAAAGTCCTCTAAATTGCGAATTATCATTCTACACAAATCACCTATCACTTACCTTGGCTGGTAATATCCAAAAAATTTAATATCTAAAAGGTAGTTTGACGAAAGTACACTTTCACAATAGTATAATGATTAAATGCTATTGTTTAATCATTTTTAATCATTAGATTTTATGTATTATTTTATCCTTTCATATTGAACTTTGTGTATTCCGCATGAAAAAATTTTTTCACAATCGCACAAAAATAATTCAAATAAGACGAATTAATACTATTCGGAATAAGCAGCATATTTGCCTTTACAAATTGTAATAAAGTTTCATTTGGCATTCAAAAAAGACAAGCTATAGATTCATGTCTTTTTCCAAAAGAAAGTAATACTTGTCACCTTGTCAGCATTTCTTCTAAATTTATAACGCATTTTAATGACACAGCGACAACGATTTACATGACGAACGATGATTCACAAGTGTAGAGATTTCAAACCATTAAAAGTTGTTATCAGCGGGCAATGAAGCATCTTGTAGATAAATAAAACAGAAACTTTTATACACCAAGCAAATTTACTTTACTGCTGGACTACTTTAATTCAGCTTCGCGCCGTTAAAAAAAAAAAAAAAAAAAAAAAAAAAAAAAAAAAAAAAATGTCCGTTGCCCGCCAAAACAGTAGTAAACAAACGAGCTTTCTGATTGGCTGGCACGTTATAATACTTTCATGATGCGTATTAGAATCAGTTTTGTATTGAATTTTCAGATTTAAATCTTAACTTTCAATAAAAGAAGAATTATTAATTTATAATTCCAGCAAAATTTTGGACTGTTTCATTCCGTATTTTTCCTTATCAAATTGTAAAATAATATACAATCATGTGCGCACGCAAGATTTTCATTAAAAGGCAGTGACGTGGCATATTCGGAAAAGAGCAGAGAAAATGATTGCCAGGAAGAATATTTTTTAGGGGCTTTAGATAATAGATAATGTGCATGTGACGTCACGAAGACATAAAAAAGTACAACTCAACTTACGGTTGGCAAAACATTTGCTGGCTTCACCATTGTTTTCTATGTATTTTGCGTCTGTTTATTATTATTTTTCGGCTTTATTATTTATATAATTATTTTTTTGGCTTATCCTACTATTTTACAAAATGATAATGAGTTGTAGCGCATATGGTTGCACTTATAGACATGAAATAGGAGGTAAAAGAGTTTAAATTGCTTCGAAATCATGAACTGCGTGAAGGTGGTGGATAAGCTTTTAAACGAAAAGATATCAATTCATGCCTCAAGAATTTATAATAAATGTTTTCAAACTGGTAAGAATTCTTCATTTTCCTGTAATATAACAGATCGTATATATATATATATATATATATTCCCCTTAGGATATTAAATGCTTTTCTCCTTGTGAGATTTTTATTTTAAACATGACATCTACAAAAATTTTATTTAACTAGATCGTCTTGTTTCTATGCACATTATTAGAATATTAAAAGAATTTAAAATACTCAAGGAGTGTTTATTTAGTTTTAAAGTAATTTTCTGGAAAACACAAGCTACATTTTCACAAATTTCCTTGTCATACAACATGTTAGACTGTGTATATAAATTTTTAATTGTTTTTGTGTTAAACCCTTAATTTCTACTCTAGAGTTGGGCGATTCATTATTTTACTCGCCTCTAGAGAATGATTTTTCTGGCGGGACAAGTTGAATTTTTAGACAATCTGAAAAACTATAGAAGATATTCAGAAACTTTATTTATTTATTTTTTTTTTTTTTTTTTGCCAGTTTTCTATTTTTGCAACTTTCTAGATTATTGAAATTAAACATGGTACTATTAAGTTCTATCCTATAACCAAATTTTCCTCTTTTGTATATACTATATTCTTAATTTTAAAGAAAAAAATAAGAATATGCATTTCAGACATAATAATTAACTATTTTTCCAATTGCATGTTTTTTTGTAACAATTTTCAACTGTATGTTGCATTTTGCAGATTTTTATAAAAAAAAAAAAAAAAAAAAATCAGGCTAGTAAGATTTTCTTGAAAATTTCCAATCAAACTCCTGCCTCTCATATTGTAAAGAAGTAATGAACAATATGTAACCATAATGAATTATATAGGGTGGTAATCTGGCATGGATGTCCTATACTCACTAGGGTACTTAAATCTCGTCATAATTGCCTGATGTATTTTGCCTGATATGGTAACCCGGCTATTGTTGTTTAGGTACTTAGTTATCCTGTCGACCAATTTCGCCAAATTATACCCATTGACATAGTTTTTATTTTAAATAACGAAAGAACAAATAAATTAGTAAAACATTAATAAAAATACAAATAAAACGTCGAATTAATGGTTTTATTGGCCATTATTGGCATTTAATCTTACAGTTTGACGACAGTAATTTGGTCGACGGGATAACTAAGAAGTACCGTTGTTTATTTACTTTAATTATATAAATTGTTTTGTTCTATAGTTATTAAATAAACTTTTATTTATTTATTGTTATTTCCTTTTTAAAAGAATTAAAAAATATATATGTAACTGATATTTGGAAACGAAGTTTTTGCCAGATTGGCGTCAGAAAAAATTTGTTATTTGAAACAAACCAATGTAATATATGAAATCTGTACTGGTAATCATTGGAACTATAAAGAATAGAATGGTTGCAAAATGCCTGTGAACATCTCTGCTCCAATATATTAGTAATGGAGACATCCAATGACCTTGGAAATACCGAACTAACTAGAGTGAATTTGATGAAGAAGAATGATGAATATCTTTCAATTATGCTTTGTCAAAAAAAAAAAAAAGTTCAATGAGAGGCCAAGAATCAGAGTTATTAAAAAATATTTGAAGAGATCATCAAACCCTAAGGCAGGTGAAAGAAAAATACTGTGGCAATTTAGCAGACAAAGCAATTTTCGGTATTGCCAATGAACAAAAATGAAAGACAGAAAACAAAGTTTTAAATTCAAAGATGTCTTTTAATATTAAAACCAAGTTTTGATGTTGTTGTGTAAACTTTTTTTTCTTTTTCAAGGTTCCAGAAGTTTATTTATTTTTTCATTTGTGGATTATGGGTACCGGCGATACCACGTAAAAAAAAACGCACCTGTGTGCCCTACCTCAAACATTTAAGACCTTTAATAAACATCAATGAATAGTTTTCTGGTCTTAATGTAAGGTGGTGTGGAAAAGGGCACTTAGAAGATTTTCTTTACTCATTTTAGTAGGCATATTATTTCTTGTTTTGATTTTGTTCCATAAATTTACACAACTTTTATTTATTGTAGTTCAATAATTATATACAGTACAGAAACATTTAATTAGAATGGTTATGGTCGTATGTATACCAGATAATTGGTTGAGCAATAAACAATACCCATATGATCAGATTTGTAGAATGTATGTGTAAATGTGGCATTGTTTCCAATTTAAAATTAACACATTGCATGCGGGTATATTTTGCCATAGACATATGTGTAGCGGGTGTATTTTCGTTTTTGCTGTTTTAACTTGATTTATGAGAACAAGTTAAAAATATAATAATAATATTAATAATATAAATAATAATTATAATAAAATATAATATTAATAAATAAATAATATTTAAAAAAATAAATTAAGCTATTTAACATAGTAAAATTATTAGTGATCGACTGAAAATTCATTTTAGTTTTTGGCCCAAAGTCTGAGTTTTGTCGAAAATTCGGCTGGACCATAACTATCTGTATTCCAAAAATCTTGTTTCTTCTTTCAGAAATTCTCAACATTACTCATCGATTTGAGCTGTATCGACTCAAATTAGACTATTTATTGCTATGAACTTCATTGTTTATAATTAATCAGTTATGACTGACTCAAGACGCGAGTGTTATTAAGCAAATTATAAAGCAAGCAATGCATATATAATTAAACTTTTTCACGTAGTCATTAACAGCTTCAGACTTAACAGTGATAGAATATTTTTACTTTGAAACCGCAGAAGCGTTTTGAATACTCTTTGAGAAAGTTCTAGCATAACAGAGGATCATTTACAAAAATCGTTATGAAAGATAAATCGAGGTGTGTATACCTAAAACTAATTAAATGAATGAAATTTATATAATTAGAAAATCTTTCTGTGTCATGGATAAATTATGTTTTTTTATTATAAAAAGAGAAAGTTTTTATCTAAGACATAACGAACTTGGGCCACACACTAATAATTCTGTATATTTAATAACATGTACTATTTAATTAATTATATATATTTAATAATATGGCACTAAAAAGTACCTTGTAATAGCAACATTTTGGCTTTTGTTTTTCTTAAAATTTCTCTCAGCTTTTTGGAGTTTCAGAACACATGCTAATTGGAAAATTGTAAATTTTCATGCTCATGAAACCCCAAACTTATGCCAAAATAGAAAAATTACATTTTTTCCCCTTAAACTGTGAAACCAGAAGTAACGCAAAATGGTACATTTTATTTAATTTGTTTACTATGTTTGCATAAGCATCAATTTTTGTATCTTAAAAATTTCATCCTTTGATTATCAAAACTGGTGGGAAAATTAAGCAAGATGCTTGGAGCAATTCCATTTTGTCGACTTGGATTCTTGATGAAGTTATACCGAGCTTGCAAATCCTGCATATAATTTTGATGCATTAAAGATTCTAATTTGATGAGTAATGTGACTATGTTTTAAACCAAAGAGCAGACAGTGTTCAGCAGCCTCCCAACACTGTCTGAGGAAAACTTTGTATGCAAAATGTGATTATGTTATTAAATAATAGTCTTGCACATTTTTAATGTACATAATTTGTACTTTTCAATAAATGGAGCGGCAAACCGCAAACCAACTGAATTGTGTTGCTTTCTTATTGTGTATGTGACCATTTTTATTTCAGCTAATACTGGGCTGCCATTGGCAACTGTTTTTTTTTCCTTCTACTATTATTTAAAAATAATTGTATATTATTATTGTTTAGAAATAATAATTAAAAGAACCTAAGCAAAATTTAGAAAAAAAATAGTTGACTGTGGCAGCCCTGTTATTTTTAAATAAGTCTAAGAAAGTAAGTATATTTATTAAATATTTATCATCCTTAAACATTGTACCTCCATTGTACAATTTATTATTAAACATTTCACTTTACGAATTATTATTAAGCATTCCATTTTTGCGTGGTAAAAAAACGCAAATTTGTCAAAGGAATGCGGTGAAATATGTGAATTTCGTAAAAAGTGCAGATTTCAACAAAGAATCGAGATAGAAAAATGTGAATTACGATTGTGAGAAAAGAATTGTGAATATTCTGAAATGATCGCGGGAAAAAAATTCGAGAAATTCGTCAAAATTTACTGCACTGGGCTAAAAGAAATTGGAACCAGGCTCCTTTTACAAATGTAAAAAAAAAAAAAAAAATGCTGCAAAACGAGAAGAAACTTTAAATATTGTATAAAAATTTTCAGAGGAAAAAATTTACTATATTGAGTTGAAAGACTGAAACCTTATTCATTTTACGAATGTCAAAAGATGGCTGTGAAACACAAAAAACCAACCAACCAACAGATTAGTTTTAATTTTATGTGCTACGATTTCTCATTTTCAAAGGTTGGCAGGTCTGTTTATTTTATAAATTTCTTTCTAAAAAAATTATTAAGACCGCGGGCGGAGAATTGGTAAGATGCATGTCACAGACTCTTGAGAAGATCTGCAGATTATTTTTCAACTGGAGAAAAAAAAGTTTTTAAAATTTTTAAAAAAGAGTCACAATATTAAGGAATGGTTTGTCTCAAAAACATTAGATAAACTGATGAGTAAGAGTTCATCTCTTCCATTCATGGACTAATAACTTTTTTATTTTAACATTCATTTATTCGTATTTCAGTTATTTTATAGATTAATAAATTAACAGTTTTGTTGAGCAATCATAAATTGATATCTTTATATCAGTTAATGATTAAAATATTTCACATTTTAATAAATATATATATATTTTTCATTTTCATTAGCTTTTCTTTCATTCATTAGTTGTCTGTATTAAGCATACCATTCAATAGTACATTTCTTGACTGGGTTTTAATAATGCTTGTAAATGGGGGGGAGGGGAGGGATAATATTTTTCTTTTAGTGGTGTCACTTAGTGGCACTCCACTCTCATATAACTGTTCATTTTTGCTGTTAGCGGCGATATAGGACTCGGGAGGGGCACAGCGTTTTTTTGCAGAAAACTTTTAAGAAATTATTAGACTTCGCAGACAGTTTTACATTTTATCTAAGTCTGCTCGTAGTTCAGAAAGGACCGCTTGCACACAAAGAATATGATAGTTAAAAAAAAAAAGTTTTCAAAATGGATTTTGCACACAAGGAATGTGATTAGTAAAAAAAAAAGTTTTAAAAATGGATTTCGGTTAAAAGAGGTTCTACCGTATTTACAAAATGTTTAGCATATAAAAAATAACTCATTATTAAATATAGAGATATCAAGCAATTACTAACCATGAAATAAATATTTTGGGTTTAATAATTTGTAAAAAATTATTTAAAACATCAGTTGTTTGTGCTTCAGAATTAGTTGTGAAAGTTTAATTCACAAATTTAAGATTTTTTAGATGTAATATACAAAATCTTGATAACTGAAATTTTCTTCTATTGGTATGGAAAAGTCCAATTGAGTTAATCTAGCTGCATATGATGGAGGTTGATTTTTAAACGAATTGTGCTTTAAAAATCAGTAAATTGAAATACAATTTTCAAATAACTTATTTCATTTTTTACCTTATTTGATGATGTGAAAGTGAAAATATGTCATGATTATCTTGGTACTTTTGGTTAGCTGGGCACCAGTGTTATATATACATATATTGTATATTTACACACATATGTATGTATAACACTGGCACCTGGCTAATCGAAAAGTACCATTTGTTAAAAGAAAAGGAGAAATGAATTGCTTAAATTGTTACCACTGTTGATATGTATCAGCATTACTCACAGACATGCTTTATAATTTAGATAGTAACAATGTGTTTAACTTAATTTGCAAATAGAAAAAATATATATGTATAATTTATTACACAGATTTGAATGAACTTAAATAAACCTGCACCAAGTAAAATTTTTATTTCATGCTAATGTCTAAATAAATGCATTAGCAATTTTTTAGAATTGGGGTTTTAGACAAGAAATATGAATTTTACTCTTCAAAAGTCTAAAAAAGAAATACACAAGAATATTTTAAGTCTGTTCACTTGTGTTTCTGTCTCTCAAAGCTCTTTGTCTTGTCAACTATGTAACATGGAAAGTTCAAATTTGGCTGAAGTAATAAAGGCTATTGACCCTTTAGTCATAGTTATAGATTGAAAATGTAATGCAAAAATATGTCCCCTTCTCCTCTATTTCCGAATCTACTGAAACTAAAATTATGAAAAAATTAGTGGTAGTAGAAATTTATTTAAACTAGCAGGAGAACTGTAGCAATTACCTTAGCTCACATAGTTTTTGAGAAAATCTCATTTTACCATTACACACAAATTTCACTTTGCTCAACAAGGGAGTTGAGGGGCACTTGAGGTACCTATCATCATAGAAGTATAAAAGGATTGCTGATAATGAGTTTCGAAAAAAATTGTTAGTAATTAGCCAAGATATTAAGCTTTAAGACTAATGTCAGACGAACATCTATTTGCACGCTTTTTGTCTCAACATGTAACAGAAACACCTGTTAGTGAAGGCGTTTCTGTTACATGTTGAGACAAAAAGCGTGCAAATAGGCAATGGATATATACAGTAGACTCCGTAAAATCCGCATATTTTTTCAGATGTAAACAATAAAATCTACAGTTAAATTGCAGGAACTAAATTCAAGATGGGGTCAAAATCAGTGACTACTGCAATGTTTTTTTTACTAAATTTTTTGCTAATCATTCTCTTTTGGCTATTACAGCTGATTTATTACTAAATAAATTTACATTACTTTTGATTTTGATATAAATAAGCATATCTATATCAAAAATTTCAGGGTTCAAAATGGAAAAATCCACGAACCGGAACACCATTTTAAAATTGTCGCAGATTTTTTTTTTTTTTAATTATAGACAAATTTATTTCTAAACATACAAAACAGTATAAGAAAAGCATTCAAGACTCTAAATAACAATGAAAAAAGTTACTAAAATGTGAAAAAATAATGACGTATCGATCTTACGATCGCTTTACCACCAGATGGCAGCATAGGGCTTTTGGAATCGAATTGAATCGATTTCATCGGTAATAATTTAATATTTTTCTAAATTTTTATTTTACATAATTATTTTAATAATTACTTACTTTTAAACTAATAAATTATTTTAATATTTTACTTATTTTAATGTTTAACTTTATTGAAAGCATTCATTATAATTTCCCTTGCTTAACTACCAATCAAATTAATGTTTCAAAAATGTAAACAAATCAATGACCAGAAATCCACAAAATTCTAAAATCCGCACAACCTCTGGTCCCAAGCTGTGCGGATTTGAGGGAGTCTACTGTATCATATTTATTTTCAAAATATCAAGGTTTTTGATATTTTTATTTTCATACATTTAATATTTATTTTTTAAATGTCGTATTTCTTGATATTTTCATACATCTGATATTTATTTTCCGTCAAAAGAAGTGCAAATGAATTCAACTGTTATTAAAAATTAGCCCATCCGTAAATAATAACTAAAAAGAATAGCTTACAAAATATTCTCTGCACTCCAAAAACTAGTTTTGGACTGTACCTGCAGCTTTCTCCTTACCACAACTGTCTTTGAAAAATACCTCCCTACCCTGTCTTAATTCTTTTTGGGTACTTTTCGGTTACCTGGGTGCCAGTGTTATATATGTATGTGTGTATATATATAAAAAATATATGTATATATATATATATATGCATATTTACATATACGTATTTTTATAAATATGGAAATATAACACTGGCACCCGCCTAATCGAAAAGTTTTTATTTACTTCAGTCTAAATTGTACAGTAGGTTAGGGAATGAAAAAGCAGACAAACTTACATTCATGTTCAAATTCTTCAATAGAAAAAATAAAAGAAACTTTATTTTGTATTTCCGAATTTGTTGTGTATTTTTATTTATTTTTTAAACTGAATCCTGCATTCTGTGTTTTGATGAGTGAAAAAGCAACTTTTACAGAAGATTGTTTATGTTTTCAATTATTTGATCATAAATTTTGCAAGAAAAAATAAAAAAAGATAGTTAGAATATTGTTTTATTATGTTTTCATGCTAAATGTAATATGTTTTAGATTCAAATTTATATTAAGTCTAAAAATCTTTAGAATCAGCAGTAAGCTGACAATTTTGAAAATATCGGATACATCAAAATATCAGATATTTTTGATATTTTCGAAAATATCACGATATTTACGAACCCTGGGTTATAAAAACACGGATGGCGTACTCTATGCGACATCAGCTTTTAAAACCTAGATAACATTTTAAAATGATATATTTGTATAATGCAATGCCCAGTAGCAATATAAGAGTAATAAACGTCAAATTGTTAAAAATAAACTAATGTAGGTACTTTTTGGTTAGCCGGGCACCAGTGTTATCTATACAAATATATATATATGTATGTGTGTGTATATAACACTGGCACCCGGCTAACCAAAAAGTATCCTAATTTAATTAGAATTAATAGCATAATTACTTTGGGATTCATGACCAGTTTGCATTGAGTGCCACTCTCAATATGCCACCTGGGTCTTTAAAGGTTAATTAAACACCTATCTGGAAAAAAAGCAGCACAGACCAAGGCAGCATAGCAACTTTCTTTTGAAGTGCACTTAGCACAGTGCCAAGTTTAAACTTTGAACAAGATCAATTAATATATTTACAGAACCTTCCGTGCACAAGTAATACTCACACTTGACAGATTATTAAAAAAGTTTTACTTACATAGGCAATACTTTCTTAGAAGCACAATCTAATGCACGGCTGAAATGGCACTGTGCACAAGACTGTCCCACTGAGTTATTGCCTTTATTGATGCTTAACACTATTTCTACCAGTGTCAAGTAACACCTTTTTAAAATTTGGATTCATGATTATTTTGCTTGCAGTTTTTTACTGTAATAAGCATAAAAAAGTCTTCAATATTAAAAATGATTTGTAATTGTTTCAAACTAAAAATTACAAATGGAAAATTGTAAATCGAAAACTTTTATAAGGTGTCATTTGATACTGGTAGAAATAGTATTAAGCACATACTGTCTTTCATCTTCAGTTATTATGTCCTGAAATAGATTTGTCTGTCACGCCTTCCTCCAGTGACAACTCCCCTGTAGTAATGAAAGCTTCTTGTCTGGGGCGTACACATTCTCTACTTTCTGAATTGAATATTCCAAGTTTTTCTTTTGTTAGATACAATTACAGAAGAGAAAGAAATAAAAATTATCAAAGTGCAAATTTATAGAACAAAATCAAAACAAGAAATATGTAGTACATAGGTGCCTACAACTGAAATTAATAAAGAAAATCTAAGTGCCCTTTTCCACACCACCTTACATTAAGACCAGAAAACTATTCAATAATGTTTATTAAGGCTCGGTCTTAAATGTTTGAGGTAGGGCACACAGGCGCGTTTTTTTTAATGTGGTATCGCCAGTAGCCATAGTCCACAAAAAAAAAAAAAAAAAAAAAAAAAAAAAATGGAACCAAAGAAAAAAAAATGTTAATCCAAAAACATAAGTAAGATATTACAGCTCTTATAGAGCACAATTTTTAATGAATTGATACATGGTAGATTCTTCATCTTCAGTGCCATAACTGGGAGAGGGACCCGGCTGCCAGAATGAAAGGCGAAGAAAGTGCCAAATGAAGATTGTTGCTCGATACAAAATTGTATATACCATAATTTATGGCACATGTATATAGACATATATATGTATATACAGTAGAAGATCTTTATAACGCAAACCTAAAAACGCAAGGTTGTGCGTTATATAGAATTTTGCGTTATATGGATCACATCATTAAATTCACCTTGTAAACATGGCCAAATATGTCTGAAACATATCAAAATACATTAGAATATCTTTATACTGCATTCCTTGTTACCAAGAGTTATCCGAATTATAAATTTTTGCATAATATAGGTCAGGCATTGAAAAATTTACTTTATAAACATGATCCAAATATAACTGACACAACAATCTCTTATATTAGATATTTTCAAAAATGTGTATTGTAATAATAGCATTTTTTTTCAGTAAAAAGGTCTTAAATTAGAAGATAAAGTTGAACTAATGTATCAAATTTAGTCCTCTAGAGAGTAGCAATATTTTACAATGTGAAAATGCAGGTGCTTTTTAACTGCAAAAGTCATTGTTTACATCTGAGAAGTTGTGCATTATATGGAGAATTGTGTTATAAAGATCTTCTACTGTATAACACTGGTGCCCGGCTAACCGAAAAGTACCATTTAGTATTTAAAAATGGGTGAGATTAATAACAAATTACAAAGAAAATATGTCATTCATTCTGAGAATATATTTACTTTTAATCTCTGTACTACATTCTTTAAGTTAACCAATGAGAGAAGCGAAAAAAAAAAAAAAAAAAAAAAAAAAAAAACAGGAATTCTGCTTTTTCAGAATTTAGTGTCGCCCCCGATGAAAAGAAAATATATGTATATATAAATAGTTACAAAACATATTTCAATTTTAAGACTTAAAGCACAACACTTTTATTTTATGTAAAATGATGTCATTTGCATCCGCTTAAGAATTCCACATTTACGATCCACTCTTAAACATCTACAGTAAAGTATGTATAGGATGTCACTATCACAAAATAATACACAAATGCATCAAAAAGATGCCGTCATTAAAGAAACTTGACAAAAAACGGCTATCTAATGATTCACAGGCCTTCATTTGTTTGTAAAATTAATATAGATAACTTAAAATTAAATATAGTTTATAATAGCTCCATGTTTTAATAGAAATTATTTGTTTATATTTTTTCAAAATAGCACGTATTTTAATTACATTTTCTTTCGCTTGTTATGAGAAAATGGCAACAAAAAGATACCTAATTGCTATTTTTCAACTATTTTCCCTTTACTTTCTACATAAATGGAGTACTTGAGTTGCCAAAATTAAACAAATGGTGCTAAAAACAACAAAAAAAAAAATAAAAAAAAAAAATTAATATTTCAAAAATCAATTTTTCAAACAAATTGCATTTAAAAGTACTGTTTTTTCCAATACGACGGTATAAAAATTGAAAATGTGCGATGCTTAGAAATTAAAAAAAATGCTATAGAGTATTTAATTGTACAATGATACATCTGAGTTGTTTATTGCTGGGTTCTGTAAGGTAACGTTATTTTTTGGACACAAAATAAGCTGGGAGAAAGAAATAGCATATCGTACCGGGGGTTAAAAAAAACATGCTAATATATGAGTTATTAAATAAATAATGTAAAGTAATGTATTGATTAAAAATTATAGAAAAATTAAAGTTAAATATCTTATCTATATTCAACAAACATGAAGAAACATAATTGTATAAGGAAGTAAATAAATTATTAAAAGAATGAAAAGGGACTTAGTTAGGCGAATGTTTATTTAACAAAGTGCAAGTTCGCAAAAAGAAAAAACGCCAACTTTGAAGATGCTTTCTGAAAAATCGCCTGTTTTATTAAAAATTGAGGTTTCATTAGTATATATTTGTAAGTAAACTTGCCCATTTCATGCATTAGAATGATTTTAAAAGTGTATCAGGAAATAAGCAGTCATAAATGTCATTTTAATCTCAATATAACGAAATTCGTAAACATTTTCAGATTAGTTCAAGCATCTTACTAGACGTACAGGTTGAAAAAAATAAGATATATAAATAAAACGGTGGCTTTCTGGTATGATTATAAAACCTAAAACATTTTTCTTACCCGCTACAACAAGCAGAAATATTTCTTGAGTTCTTGTATTCTTCTCATGGAATTTAAAAAAATAGTTATTCGTTAAATAAAATGAAACCTACGGCCAAAGAGCCATATCTGCTTTCCAGTTGGAAATGACATATGGATCATCTAGTATATTGTCTATTATTATCCCTAATAAACCCCAGTATCTCTAAATAATCTTGTTTCGCAACAGAACGTAAGTTCTGTGCATATACAGATAAAAATTCATTTGTTTTTCAATACATATGATAGATTGCTATGGAGTTTCACATATAAACACGCGTTTAAATGCCTCGTTTCTGCCAACCACAAGTTGAGTTGTCTAGACACAAGCTCATTTGTTTACCAACATGCACATTATCTATTGTTACCCCAACAAAATCCATGTTACGCCAGTATTAAAGGGGGAGGGGGGATGCCTATTTGGTACCCACTTTAAGCAGAATCGCCTGAAGATGAGAGGCATTAAGGACCATTGCCCCTTTCTAGATTTTGGTAATTAATTAATTTTTATTTAGATCTAATTGAAAAAAGAATGTATTCTTCCAAGTGACTATAGATTAATTAAGTGCTAGCAGAAAACTGATGTAAAGACTTTTCGTCAGGGGAGGACTCTCTTGTAGAAAACTTTTTAAATTGTGTTTTCTTTTTTAACGTTCGTGTATTTTTAATTTATCTTAAATGAGGAGCTCGGGAGAACACAGTCTCCTGACAATAATAATAAAAAAAAAGAATTTCGGTTCCTTATTTTTAAAAATATTGTTAGAAACTTATTTTTGAATATATAATATTTTTTTAACTGCAAATTTTTATTTTCCTTTTTAACTTGATATGTTTCAATATTGTCTTGCACGATGCACTCTGACAAAAAAAAAAAAAAAAAAAAAACCTATTTTAGGTTCAAAATCCGTTTTTTAAAAAATGCGGACTAGTCTATGGGACATAGCATATCTGTTTCAAAAAATTCCGTACATTTTTTTTCTTTTTTGCCTGCGGCCATGTATTTTTGCATTCCGAGATATATATCTTTAATATTTTCAAATATTTAGGCGGGGAGGCAGTCTATTTTTACCGTCCCCCATGTAGGCCAATGAGTTCAAACAATTTTTGAGAAAATTGGTACTTTGTGAAAAGTACGAATTTGTATTTCATTAATTACTTAACTTAATGCACAAAAAATAATTCAGTTTCGAGACTAGGTAAGCAGACTTATACAATTGTGATACAAATACAGTCGGACCTCGTTATCCCGACACCCGGTTTTCACGTCACTCCGCTTATCACGTCAGGTTTTCAAAGTCCGATTTTCTGTATATGATTTTAATGTAAATAAACTCCGGATTTTATGTCGTTGAATAATTTTCAACTTCGGATATCCCGACGGTTTAGGAAAATTGTCCATATTTCATAATCCATCTTATAAGCACAGAAATTAAGCGGTAGAAAATGTCTTAACCAAACGTTTCACAAAAATGTCTAAAATACCCATTGAGATAAATGAGAAACTTTAAATCCCTTGTCTGAATAAATAAACCCACGCACAATGAATGACCCACTTAAGCTTTAGATAGACGTATCAGTCTACTCGTAATCTTTGTTCTGGTCGGTCGGCGCTTTCTTGTGGTTACACGGCGTTTTTCATCTGATTAAAACCGAAGCATTGCATTGCATTGAAATTATCAGAAATGATCTAACATCCATTTCTGAAACAACAAATATTGATTACAATTCATTGTATAATATTGAAAAAATAATTGTAGGAAGCACATCGACGGATAAGCAACCCTTAATTCATCAATATTTCATGCAACAATTAAAAAAAAAAGTAATCATAAATCTGATGTTTATTCTTTTCATTTTTGTTTTTGTGTTTTTTTAGTTTAATAATAATGTTTTATTGCTTGAAACTGCAAGAACAGTTATGAATTTAAAATTGTCTTAAAAATCTAATTTTAAAAAATCTCCAGTATAGCTAGCATATATAGTGATACAATTGTACCATAGTCATCACGTATAAAATACAATTACATAAAATTCAGACATTTAAGTGTCTGAATTTCTAAATGTCTTAATTTCAGACATATCACCAATATTCAGACATTTTTTTCAATTCATTTATACCACCATCATAGTAAGACACTTAAGTGTCTGAAATTCAGACATGTATAATGTCTGAAATTTCTTATTCAGACACTTAAGTGTCTGAATTGCTTTTTCAGTCACATATGTGTCTGAATTTAAGACACCTCTATTTGCAGTGTATATATAAATGTAAATGACAAAATCATAATTATAAAAGTACATTTATTTAAGTTAAACTTTCTTGAACTAGTTCCGTACAAAGAGTAAGATATACAGGTAAAATATATAAAGTATACATAAATATATTCAATAGTTGGTATAATGAGTGTTTTTATCTATCCTATAGACAAGATTTATTTTAGTCAAGGACTATGAATGTCTTACTCTATTTGTGAATACATTATTATAAGGAATAACTAGTATGTTGTGGCCATCACAAAACTTTCTTCTATATAAATCACGTCAAGTAAATCCTTTAAATAGTACAAGAAATAACAAAGATTTAGCACCAATTCATATCAAAGTATATCTGAATTTGAAGTTGGATGAAAATTCGTGCATTAGTTCTTGAGATTGAGCTATAGCGGAAATTCTGAAAAATGTAGCATAGCAGCGCCACATGTTGAGCGATTTCCACCAAAAATTAAGAGCACTAAATGATATCAAGGTATACCTCGATTTGAATTTTCTTGAAAACCCAAGCATTAGTTCTTGAGATAAAGCTGTTGCGGAAATCGCAAAAAATACAACATAGCAGCGCCACCTGTTGAGCGATTTACACCAAAAAATAAACAGCACTAAATTATACTTCAATTCATGTCAAGGACTAACTAAATCCGAAGTTTGATGAAAATCCTTGCAATAGTTCTTGAGATACAGCTCATGCGGAAATCGTGAAAAATCCAGCACAGCAGCGCCACCTGTTGGGCGACTTACACCAAAAATTAAACAGCACTAATTTATATCAAGGACTAACTGAATCTGAAGTTTGATGTTAATTCGTGCATTTTTTCATGAGTTAGAGCTATTGCGATAATCATGTTAATCCATCATAGCAGCGCCACCTGTTGGGCGATTTTCAAGAAAAAGTGATCAGCCCCAAACTATATCCTGGACTAACTAAATCTAAAGTTTTATGAAAATCCATGCAGTAGTTCTTGAGATATAGCTGTTGCAGAAATTGTGAAAAATGCCGCATAGCAGCGCCACCTGTTGGAGGATTTTCACCAAAAACTAATCAGGTCCAGTTTATATCAAGGTCTAACTAAATATAAAGTTTTGTGAAATTCCGTGCATTAGTTTTTGAGATACAGCGCACACGAAATGTTTGTCACATACAGACTCACAGACAGAGTGACAGAGTCACAGACAGACTCTCAGACATACATTTTCTAAAAACTATCAAATCGTGTTCTGGAGATTCTAAAACGTATAAATCCGTCGAAAACTGGAAGTCGAAAATTTTCACGAATCCAATACTTTCTTCTTGTAAAGATAGAAGAATGTAAAAATAAAATTATACTAATCCTAATGAAGAAGAAGTCACATTGGATTTTCTTGAAGAGTTGTTGTCACATCATTTCTTAATTAAAGCAGTGAAAATTTTATAGCAATGTCTATGATAACCCTCTTTCGGATTAGCATTGGATAGTCAAATAATGTCTTTATATTTTAACTTATGTTTTTGCCGAATTTTCAATACTTCACAACATTTTTGCAGAGTTTTTTTTGCTAAAAACAGTCATTCTTGTGCAAACAACACACTTTTTTTTAAACCTTCCGTGATTAATATAAATAAGTAACGCGTATTATATAAAAAGAAAAATAGTTTAATATACAAACAAAACAGCACTTTTAAAGCTGCGCATGTTTCACTACAAATAAGAATTTTTTAACTATTTCAAAAATTTCCGAACAACTGCACGCTGCACGCTTGCTATGAGTCACGTGGTCTTGCGAGAACCTATTGCAGTTAGATTTATTGTGATTGCGCACGCATCCAGTTGGAATTCATCTTAAAATAGCTTTCGCGTGGCACTGCAACGAAATTTACGCTATTTTTGTATCGTAAGCCAGTAAATGGATCTTCAGCGGGGCACCACGAGCTCAGTTTTACTGGCAACACGCATTTAACATATCCCGTTGTTTGGCAAGTAGAAAGTTCCAACAAAAGTGTCTGTCATTTTCAAAATATTTTTTCTAAGCATAAATATTATTCTTTAGCAATGTCAGCGTGCATCAACTACTGGCAGAGTTTTTGATCCGATTAAATAGAGTAACTTTTATATTTTTTATTTCTTTAAATACTGAAATTGAAAGTATTAAAATTTCAAAATGCCCCAAGGATTTTTTTTTTCAACGAAAATTTTGGAAATTAAAAAAATCACTGTTCGGCTAAGTGCCGAGATTCTTCAGCCAGACATTGGATCTTGTATTCAGACATTGAAAAAGAAGTGTTACACAAATTTTCAGGATGCATTAGATAAGCTACACTAAAATGTTTAACAGCTCTCTGACTATTTAATTTTCCAAACGGTGTTTGTGGTTCTCAGTATCTTCGGTTAGAGGGTTTTCGCTCTGACTTTAAGCAAATTAGATTACACTAGATTAATATTAACACAATTATTCTAATTGGTAAACAAATCATATTAGATGTAAATTTCCAACTGGGCGAAAAAAAATTTCGTATAATTTCTGTGGTAATTTTGTATCCAGCGATTTCTGGAGTTCCATTACCTGAGATTTATTCTGTTGAGCTGAACCAGGTTTCAGACCAGATGCTGTAATCATCAAGGTTAGCTGGGTGAAAAAGTTCGACCAGAATCGTCCGAGATAGCTCAGATGGCAGAGCACTGGCGGCTTCAGCCAGGAGGTCCCGGTTTCGAATCCTGGTCCGGACATTTTTCGCCCAGTGGGAAATTTACATCTAATAAAATTAGATTACGTTGGTCAATCTGGAGAGTTTAAAAGCATGATTGAATGTTCGGATGGGTGGACCTTGAGAGGCCTACAGGGAGACCCAGTCAACTGTTATAGGAGTAAAGAACGCCACGATGTCCAAAAGCATAATGTTTAGCTGAATGAAAGTTGCCAGTTTCGGTAAGACAAACATTTGGTTTCAATTCAATAAAGTGTATCAGCAAACACGGGTTGCTAGTTTAGTCGCATTTTTATAATTATTTGTTAGCTAATCGTTACTTGCAGCGCTAGTGGTGCTTGATCTCGAAGCCAATAGTAATTGTCGTTCTAGCCGCCAGTGTTTCACGCTTAAGTAAATTTGGAAATTAGTTATCTTGCGTTTATTTTATTATCGAAAATTGATGTAAGATATAAATTAGCGTTAAGTCCAACCTAGTATAGGCTAAACTTCAGAAGCTGCATTACAGTCCTTTCCAATTTAACTGAAATAAACAGTGTTTTTAAATCTAAAACTTGTTTATGTCTGTACTTCAAGCTGATACCCCTGATAGGTAAGCTACAAATTTGTTCATACTTTTTCTTACAAAGCTACATTACTATTCCAGTATAATTTTAATTAAAAAAGAAATTTGCTTGATATGAAAGATGTTTCAGAAATTTTTCTTATACTAATTTTTCTAGGATCATTCTATAATTTCGGATTCATGGAGTTTTTTACGTATATGTAAAACCTGAACATTGTTGCGAGAATTTTGTATATAAATGTAGGATTATAAATATTCTCAACAACGCATCTTGACTAACTGAAGGGTTTATTAAGCGCCGCTATATTAAGCACATTAAATAAATAAAGTTTATTTATATATTATATATATATAAGATGCCCCTATGATAAAGCAGCTGAAATTTTTTTTAATAACTGTAACCGTTTAGAATATATAACATGTTCCCGTAGCGGGAGCGTTGGCGTCTAATGGGGGTTGAACCTTCCTCTAAACTGCAAAGAAACGCGCGTTATTTTCTCCTGCTATAATGCAATTGCGATTAGAAAATTTAATAAAACTTCATTTTTAGGCATGATGCAAACAAATAAACAAACATATAAACAATTACTTTTCGCAAATGCATTAGTACGCTTATGTTTTCGACATTAAAAATTATTAGTAATTGGTGAGGTAATTTGTTATGTTCCCATTAAGCGCCGCTATATTAAGCACATTAAATAAATAAAGTTTATTTATATATTTTATATATATAAGATGCCCCTATGATAAAGCAGTTGAAATTTTTTTAATAACTGTAACCGTTTAGAATGTATAACATGTTCCCGTAGCGGGAGCGTTGGCGTCTAATGGGGGTTGAACCTTTCTCTAAACTGCAAATAAACGCGCGTTCTTTTCTCCTGCTATAATGCAATTGCGATTAGAAAATTTAATAAAACTTCATTTTTAGGCATGATGCAAACAAATAAACAAACATATAAACAATTACTAAAAATATATGGATTAAAAATTTAATATTAATATTCATAAATCACTTTCATTCAATTTTTTTAACGAATATTCAAAATATTTGAAATATAACGTCACTCTTTCTTTTTTATTATTTCCCTACACATTGTCTATGCAACTTGAAAGGAATAACTCAGATATAAAATTATGTTGTAATAAACACTACACGCACATATGTATAAATTTGTTTTACATCTAGATTTCTGGCATATACTTATATTAGAATATAGCTTTTTTCATCGACACGTAACTGATATATATAACTCTATATATTCCTAAATGATGTTTTGAATTTTCTTTATTACCCGTTTCAAATAAAGTAGTTGTTTTACAAATGAAAATTGAGACATCTCTTATTTCAATATAATAAATGCTTTTCACGTTACTATTACCAAACATCGATTTTCAAATTATTTAAATATATATATATATATATTATCTCTTTAATAAGAGGCCTGCATATATTTAAAAATCGATCTACAACAGTATCACCGTTAGTACAATTAATATAACATGAAACAGTTTAAAATTTTCGCAATCCTTCTTTTTCTTTTTTTTTATATTGTATATGAATCTACCTTAGGATTTAAGTTTCAAAAGTAGCTGCCAACTACTACTGTATTATATCTTAATTTATGGTCAAATTTACTATTACAAGAAATTACCAAAATTCTTTTTTAATGTTTTAGTAATAACTTACTTCCATGCAAAACGCAATCTTTTATTTTTGCATGTTGCATTTTAATTGTAATTTAAAGATTTTTTTTTCTGCGGATGAACATCATAAAGGTAAATTTTAAGGGCTTTTTTGTTCACAATGGTTCTGTTTTTCCGTATAATATTACGAATCCACATTCAAGCGAACTGACATACACTGCTTTTCATGAAAAATCAATATAAAATATTCCTCTCTTTATGGAAGCGCACTTGCAGACAAAGGGACGGGAATGTAACCACAAGCCGCCAACGTTCCCGTTGTGGGAACATACGAAAGAAACCTTTCTAATATTGCTTTAAATGAATATATTTGCTTCGTATTAGGAATTTATTATTAGATGATCTGTTGGCTTTAAATATTCACTGCACTTGTAAAAACTAAAGAATTTACTTTTTTCTTTTTAATAATTTTACTTGAGGAAGTCTAAAAACCAAAAATTCTCTTTTTTAAAAAATCTGCAAAAAATAGTAAATATATATATATCATTCTGAAAAAATATGTATACTACACGCCATACTATTAACTTTTCGGCACAAAATGTATTTTTTAAATAATTCAAAAATATGTTGAGGTGAAAAATAACAAATTGTTGTTCCCGCAACGGGATCGTTGGCATTTAATGGGTTAATGAATATGTAATCTTAGATGAAATAAAATGTACAACACGGGGAGCGCAGGAAAAAAGCTAAAAATGTGTGGCAGCGGTTTGATAAAATAATAAGAAAATTCAAGAAATGTTTATGTTTTTGGAAGTTCTATAGATATTCAGCAATGTAATCGGTTGGTGGTTTTTAAAGCAAGGCGTTGGAAAGCTCTTGCAAGTTGTACGATGTTATTTTGAATATTAAGCTGTATGTTTGGTAATATATTAAACCTTTTTATACCTATTCACAGTTTGTAGAGCATTGGTTTCAATTAAGCAATACATTATTCACATTAAACCCACATATATATATATCGATACATAAGAGCACAAATGTGCTATGAACAATTTTTCTTTTTCGAGCAAAAAAAAAAAAAAAAAGTTTAACTTTGGAGTAATTTAAAAGTTAAAATCAACATTCTATGTTAGGTCTCTATTGAATAAAAAAATGTTAACGAGTTGTTTTGAGTAATTCATCCATTCAAAATCACTTACCCTAATTACCATCCTATATATGTTTTTGGATACAGAAAAAAAAATATTTATTGAACTATAAAGTTTGCTTTTAAAAGTCAAGTAAATGCCAACGACTATTACCTTACATTTTACTAACGAAAATGTTAGGTTCGAACATCTTTATTGTATCTGAAGATTTTTTGAATAGAAACTATGATTACCAAAAAATTTTTGGACGTAGGACAACTTTGGAGGAGAAATATTTAAGCGCAATTGTACAATTACCTAGCATTGTATAATCTTACATTTTATTCTTTTATTATAAACATTTTCATTTTTCTTTGAATTAATAATGTGTTTTTCATTCCTCTTTTCATTTGCTGTGTCTTATATCAAAGTACTCTAAATTTCCTGGGTTTTATTTTTTGTTTAGAGAATGTAGGTAAATAGAGACATTGGTTGTTACTTTCAATCGTTGCACTGATGTTATTTATTTCCGGGTAGCTATGGAATGTATGGTCGTTTTCCATAAATGTCAAGTAAGGGACATCTAACTTACCAACAATACATACTGCAAAATGTAAAGCAGAAACTTTTACCCACCGTACGTAATTCACAGCACAGCATGCTCAATTCTATATATGTAAGATTTCAACAGGCATCTATTTCATAGAAAGTTGATTACCATTGCTTCCGATCCATCTTTTTGATAGAGTTAAACATAAACTTAGACATCGCACTGGCTTTCCTAAGATATATTTGTTTGGACATAATGGTTTTGTTTGATTTTTATGCGTTTTTTTTATTATAAATAATACTTGCTCATCTTTGAAAATAATTCCTGTTCAGATTCCACCCCCACCCCCACCCCACCCCCTAAGAAACAAAAAAACAAATCACATAGTCTCTTTTAGGTGTTGCTCTATAAACTTAAAATTTATTCATCCATTAATACATTTTTATGAAATACTGATGCTTCATAAATATTAGTATTAGTTTGAGAACCAATAACAAAAATCTACAGTAAGGAAACATGTCTATATGTACATAATACGTTTTATTCAAATGAGATATATATAAAAATATCCGAAGATTGCACTTATGCCTTCTTAGCCGAATTTATGTTTCATCGAACAAAGTATCTTAAAAGCACTTTTACAAAAAAATACGAAAATATGAAAATATCGTTAATAAAAAACTACTCCTCTTTTTGGTATTGTCGTCATGAGAAAAATTAAAAACTAGAGAACAGGAATTCTGCTTTTACAGAATTTAATGTCGCCCCCGAAATTTCCATTACTTTATTTTCTTCTTATAGACTGGTGGTTTCTATTATTACGCAACAGCCATTATAAATGAAGCGTTTATGTGAAGATGAAAGAGCAGTCGTTAAAAGTTAGAACTCTGATTTTCTGGTCAGAATGGGGAATAAATGGCCATAATTAAAAAAAAATATATATATATATAGCCATCCTCCCCCCCCCCATTCTGAGCAAAAACTCAGAGGTCTAACTTTTTACGTCTGCTCTTTCATCTTCATCTAACACTGCCTTTATAATGGCTGTTTCATAATAGTAGAAGCCATCAGTCCATCAGAAGAAAATAACTCGGTTAAAGCGGAAACTCGATTAAGCGGGACTCGAAAAATCGGGACCCTACTGTAGATACTGTAGGACTCTACTGTTTTAAGACATAAAACACGCGATTTTATTTATATAAAACGACGTCATCCGAATCCGCTGAGGAATTCCTCATTTACGATCCAATCATAAACATCTAAAATAAAGTATGGGTAGGTTGTCACTATCTTAGAATAATACACAAATGCAGCAATAAGAAATCAATTCATATATATTTTTTTAAAAAATTGCACGGATTTTAATTACTTTTTTTCAGTTTTTATAAGAAAGTTGCAACAAAAAGATATAATAGATATTTTCAACTATTTTCTCTTTACTTTCTACAGAAATGGAGTGCTTGGGTTGCCAAAATTAAACAAATATCGCTAAAAACTAGAAAAAATTAATATCTCAAAAACAAATAGAGATGCAGTTTTCAAACAAATTGCATTTAAAAGCACCTTTTCTCCCAATACGACGGTAAAAAAAATGAAAATGTGCATGTTGAAATAAATAAAAGGCAGACATAAAGGCGTGGATCGAATTGAGTATATTTGATATTAACAAGAACAATTACACAAACATACTGAAAGAAAACAGAAAATTTACAGGTATTTATAGATTTTGCAAGGCCCATGTTGGGGAATTGGCGGCCGTGAAAGAAAACTACATTAAACAACCAATCACAAGAAACATAGTTGTACAAAAAGAAATTAATAAGAATTTAATGTAATGCTATGATTATTTTCAACACCCGCCCATAATCTAGCATTACATCGGAAAACAAAGAAATTTCTTGAAATCAATCATTAATAATAATATGACACAATTTAAACCTTACTTGTACAATCAACAAAGAAATAATAGTTCATAAAATTTAACTTTAGGTAATGCCTTTGTAAATAAATCAGCAATTCGCATATTCGTAGGAACATATTCAATTTTGATGTTATTTTCTTTTATAATATTGCGAACAAATTTCAATTTGATATCGATGTGTTTCATTCTATCATAATTACTCTCATTACTGATACATTTTATACATGATTGATTATCCTCAAAAATTACTAAATCCTTAATATTTACAATTTCACTAGCAATATTTTTAAACCATAACAAGTCTTGCAAATTTTTAGCTAAAGCAATGACTTCAGCTTCAGTTGACGATAAAGAAACTGATTTTTGTTCATTACAACACCACAGAACAAAACATTAAAATATAACCTGTTACTGATTTGCGGTCATTTGTGTTAGCCCCCCAATCAGCATCAACATGCATGGATAATTTAGGATCAGAATTTTGCTTTTTATACACACGTTTTAAAGACAATGTTTCTTTTAAATATCTTAAGATTTTCTTAAGTGCTTTCCATGCAATTTCAGTAGGATTTTCTTGCAATTGACTCAAACAGTTAATAGCATACAAAATATCAGGTCGAGAAATATAAGCTAAATATAATAAACAACCTACAAGTTCACGATATGGGCCATTAAAAGGTTTACCATTTTTTAATTCACATAGGGTGGACTTAGGAGAAATAGGAATGTCGCTGGGTTTACAATCTAGCATATTAAACTTACTTAACAATTTAATTATGTAAGACTCTTGATCCATTATTAAACTATCAGAATTGAATTTCCTTTGAATACCTAGAAACTCTGAAACACTTTCCGATTTTGACATATGAAACTCTTTATATAATAGGGAAATAACTACATTAGTTTCATTTACATCTGAACCTGCAATTAACATATCATCTACATACAAAGCAATAATTATTTTATGATCATTATTATACCGATTAAAAATACAAGGTTCATTATCACAAGATTTAAAATTTAACTTTGAAATAAATTCATGAAACCTTTCAAACCATTGTCGTGGGGCTTGTTTTAGACCATATAAACTTCTTTTATGTTTACACTTTCGCCCACTTTTATCATCATAGCCTTACGGCTGATCCATAAAAACAAGTTCATTTAACTTACCATTCAGGAACGCTGTTTTAACATCTAACACAAATGCATATAAGTCCTCATTTAAAATCAAAGTAAGAACCAAGCGTAAAGCTGGCATACTTATTACAGGGGAAAAGGTTTCACAATAGTCTAGCCCTTCTTTTTGCATAAATGCACGAGCTACGAGTCTCGCCTTATGTCGACCATCTCTTTTGATGGTAAATACCCATTTGCAGGAAATAGGTCGTTTGTCAGGTGGTAATTTTTCAAGATCCCAGACATCGTTGATTTTCATACTTTCAATCTCCGCGTCCATAGTTTCTTTCCACAAGCCTTGTTCATCACTAGGGAGGGATTTGATATCATCAAACGTTAATGTTTCTTGTTGGCAAAGTAATGCTTCGTAAACTTCAGGATCTGGATACCGTACAGGTTGCTTTTTAAATCTTTCAGATTTTCTTGTTTTGTCTTCTTTCTCTTCAAGATCATCTAATTCATCACTCGTATTTTCTAGAACATCTGGATCAATTTCATTATTGACTGGTTCTGAATTTTCTAGAATGTATTGTTTCGACTGAACATTTTCCTTTTTCTCTTCATCGAATTTCACATTTCTTGATACAGTTATGCGTTTCGTTTCAGGATCTAGTAATCTATATCCCATTGAAGAATAACCAATGAAGATCATTTGTTTAGACCTATCGTCAAGATTCTTTCGATGATCGGAAGGAATTAACATGTAAGCACTGCATCCCAAAACACGTATGTGCTTGAAATCGGCTTCTTCTCCATATTTCAGGAAGTACGGAGTTTTGTTCTCAATAGTGGTGCTTGGAATTCGGTTTTTCAAGTAAGCTGCTGAAAGGATAGCTTGACCCAAATCTTTGAATCTTTGGTAAATTTGATTCAGCAATCAATGCACGTACTATATTCAGAAGCGACCTATTGCAGCGTTCAGCTACTCCATTCAAAGATTGCGTGCATGGAGGAGCGGGATCGATCACTATACCAAGATATCTAGTAAAATTCACTAAATCATTAGAAAAATATTCTTTCCCGTTATCACATCTAATTTTCTTCACTGTAGCGTTGGATTTTAAGAATATTTTTAATTCTTCCGAGACTTCACTTTTATGTTTCAGTAAACGTACTTCAGTAAAATGAGAAAAATCATCGATAAGAGTCATAAAATAGCACTCGCCAGAAAAGTTGTCGGAAAAATAGGTCCACAAATGTCACTATGAATCAAAGTCATTGGCTTGGTTTCTCTTTTTCTTGGTCCTCTTCCCATTGGTGTTGCACTCTGTTTTGCCCGAGCACAAATATCACAAAAAGAATCAGGTACCGGAAGCTTCATATCTTTCAATACTTTGTCACTCGGATGACCAAGTCTGCGATGCCAGATATCACAATGATTTTCCTTTGAAGTAAGAACGGTTTCGTAAACAGGGACAAAGTCACTTACGTATTGCCCATTCAAATCACGTTCACCAAAGTAAAAACGGTTTCTCCCTTTTTCGAAAAATACTTTTTGATTCTTGAAAATAACTGTATAATTTGCACTTTCAATTTTCCTAAAGGAAATGAGTTGCCCGTTTAAGTCTGGAACATAAAGCACATCCTTTAAAGTAATTTCCATTCCATTTGACAGTTTTCCATTAATATTTCCAATACCTCTTTGATTTCAAGATCGTTGTTTTCGATGCGCATTTAATTGTTCCTGAAGAAGGTACTAAGGATGCGAAATAATTCTCATTAGAACACATATGGGAAGTTGCTCCGGAATCTACTATAAATTCATTCTTTTTAATGCTTCCAGCAACGAAAGAAACAGCTGAAGAGGCAAATTTTTCTTCATTTGAATTTTTAACAGCTTTACAGTTACGTTTTATGTGTCCGAATTTTCCACAAGAATGGCAAGTAATTTTCTTTCTACAATATTTCGCTGTATGCCCTTTAGAGTTGCAAATTTTGCAAAAGGTTTCTTTGCGAGTCGACACAAATGCAGTATTATCATGAACAGCCTTAGTATATACTTTTTCTTTCTTTGAATCCAAAAGAAGTGCTTCAGCATCTAATAATCTTTGTGTCGCGAAATCTAATGTCAAAACAGAATTCGGTTGGTTTTCTAAAGCAATCTTAACATTTTCAAATTCCTGAGGCAATGACATCAAAATATAAACAATAGTATCCGTTTCATTAACTTTTGCCCCAGACAGCTTAAGATCCGAAATTAATTAATTTATTTCATCAATCTGATTTCTCATAGAAACTGTACGATTTTTCTTAATCGTTGCCAATCTCTTCCGAATTGAAATTTGATTCACTGCACGCTTTGTATCATAAGTGCGTTCTGATTTATTCCAAATTTTATGAGCTGTATTTTCATCTTGAAGTGCCGCAAGAACATTATCACTTAATAATGATAATTAAGGCTACTAAATAGATGAGCTGGCTCGTCAGGCATTTTCATCCCTGACGGACTGCTTCGCGTAATGTATCTCAATAGCGTTGAATTAGTTTCCGTCTATTTTTAGCTTTAAAAGCTTAATTATCGGTAGTTTTTCTGATATTAATTGTTGAAATCATTCAATAAAGGATTACTGCATGCTTCAATTTCCCTATAAACATAAAAAATGACCAAATTTTAATATTAATTGTAGATTATATTCTTCGTGAATTTTTTTCTTCGCCAATTTTGGCGATAAGGACATATTTTAAAAGTACAGCGCCATCTAGTTCATTTTCGGGAAAACAATTGATTTTGATGCGATTTGCGATTTTTTTATATTATCGGACGAAAATAGAGTGAAATTATATGGGAAGCTACTTTAATTTTTTTGGATAATTAATAACGATACCTCAAAATATTAACATGTGATGGAATTTGAGATTTTTGAAAAAAAAAAAATAGCTGAAGAACTAATGTGAAATAGAATTTTTCAGGGAAATTTTACAATATATATATATTTTTTTTTAATATTCATTTTCACAAAAAATGGATTCTATTTTAAGTTTTTGAAAAAAATTCTCCAAATTTGCTTAAGATGATTTTATTGTTAATATTTCATCATAAGACAGTAATATTTAAAAATATATAAATAAATATTTTTAACAATTTTCGTAAGTCAGTATTACCAAGAAATAAAGCTTATCTTTACTGCATAGATGCCAACTTGTACGGATTTTTGCTACCACTAAAATTTAATAGAAAATTTTGCCTCATTCAATCGCCGAATTGCAGTGAATTTTGATAATTAACTAAGGCAGAAATTTCTGTTAAATTTTAGTGGTAGCAAAAATCCGTACAAGTTGACAGCTATGTTACTGTAACTTTCAGATATAAAATTGTTTTAAAAAATATCAAAGGATACTTCCATACTATGAAATCTCAGAGGTCGACGCAGGTTTATTTCCTGGTGCCCATTTTGTGAAAAGTAAAAGTTTTTTTTTTTTTTTTTTTTTTTGTGAATTTTATTATAATTTTGTGAAAAATAATATTTTGTAATGAAAGTTGAAATCGAATTACTCAAATTCGAACTAAGCATTTATTAACAAAAACTTCTTTAAACCATTTTGCTAAAATTTTTGTTTCTGGTGAACTGGTTTTATTTACAAGTCACAGATTTTAAAACCTAACAAAATAAAAATTATAAATAGAAGTAAGTTTTTATGGAAAGGGATTTTGTCAAAGGGCCTATTTTATTAAAAAATAATTTTGTGAAGGGACCTGTTTCATTTAAAGGAGTTTTGTGAAGGGGCCCTATTTTATTAAATTTATTTTTATAAAGGGGTCCATTTTGTTAAATTCATCTTTGTGAGGGGACCTGTTTTATTAAATAGATTTTTGTGAAGGGACCCTAAATAGGCCTCAAATTTTGCTGGTTCGACCCCTGAGTCTCATTACATTTTCCTCTTAGAAAAGAACAGTTTCATATTATTAAAGTAATGAAAACTTGCTACCCATGAAAACTTTTTTTTAAACAATTTTACTTTATAGAAGTTTTTAAAAACTATAACAAAGTTAAAAAAAAAAAAAAAAAAAAAAAAAAAAATAATAGTATTTTTTGTTCAGTTAATTTCATTTTGTTCATTGTTAGCATCAGAAATTAATTATAATAGTTTCGATTATTTTTTCGGGAGGGATTTCTGAAGCTTTGCGGCCTCTGAAATTCCGAGGAGGGGTGCCCTTCTAGACTATAATTAAAGATCAAATTCGTAATCTTCCAGCGGGTTGGGGGTAGGGATGTCAGACTGTAAATTCAGCACTGGATCCACTAGCAAAATGAATATTAATAAATAATAATTTTAATAAATGAAATATTAATTAAAGATGTAAGGCAATTTCTCTTTCAGAACATAGAAAACTAGTATGTTGTGGCCATCACAAAACTTTCTTCTATCTCATACTTGTCAATACTTCAAAATTCATTATCACAGTGCATCTATGCTCATCATGAGGATTCTAAAAAGATGAAATTCCGTGCATTAGTTCTTGAGATATTACTGTCCATGAAATCGTGTAAATCCATCAAAATGCAGCATAGCAGCGCCACCTATTGGGTGATGTACACCAGACCCTAATTATCATCCACATGTGTCAATGTCTAACTGAATATGAAGTTCGGGGAAAATCCGTGCATTAGTTCCTAAGATAGAGCTATTGCGCAAATCATGACAAATGCAGCATAACAGCGCCACCTGTTGAGCGATTTACACAACCACATAATCAGTATCAACATTTATCAAGGTGTACTTGAATCTGAAGTTTGATGAAAATTCGTGCATTAGTTCTTGAGATAGAGCTATTGAGGAAATAGTGCAAAATGCAGCATAGCAGCGCCACCTATTGGGCGATATTCACCAACGCGTAGTCAGCATCATTTCATATCAAAGAGTAACTGAATCTGAAGTTTGATGAAAATATTTCCATTAGTTCTTGAGATACAGCGATTGAAGAAATCGTGAAAAATGCTGTATAGAAGCGCCACCTATTGAGCGATTTACACCAAAATGTACAAAATGTCAATTCATATCAAGGATTAACTGATTCTGAAGTTTAGTGAAAATTGTTGCATTAGTTCTTCAGATACCGCTATAATGGAAATTCTGAAAAGTGCAGCATAGCAGCGCCACCTGTTGAGCGATTTGCACCAAAACACAAACAGCACTAATTCATATCAAAGTATACATGAATCTGAAGTTTGTTGAAAATCCAAGCATTAGTTGTTGAGATAGAGCTATTGCGGAAATTGTAAAAAATGCAGTATAGCAGCGCCACCTGTTGAGCGATTTACACCAAACTGTACAAAACTTCAATTCATGTCAAGGATTAACTGAATCTGAAGTTTGATGAAAATCCGTGCATTAATTCTTGAGATAGAGCCACTGCGGGAATTGTAAAAAATGCAGCATAGCAGCGCCACCTGTTGAGCGATTTGCACCAACATGTAATCAGCATCAAGTCTTATCAAGGACTAACTGAATCTGAAGTTTCATGAAAATCCGTGCTTTAGTTCTTGAGATAGAGCCATTTCGGAAATCATAAAAATGCAGCATAGCAGCGCCACCTGTTGAGCGATTTGCACCAACATGTAATCAGCATCAAGACTTATCAAGAACTAACTGAATCTGAAGTTTCATGAAAATCCGTGCTTTAGTTCTTGAGGTAGAGCCATTTCGGAAATCATACAAAATGCAGCATAGCAGCGCCATCTGTTGAGCGATTTGCACCAAAAACTAATCAGCATCAATTTGTATTAGGGACTAACTGAATATTAATTTTTATTAAATTCCGTGCATTAGTTCTTGAGATAGAGCGCCCACAAAATTTGTGTCACATACACACAGACAGACAGACTCACAGAGTCACAGACAGACATTTTGTAAAAACATGTTTTTCGGGTTCTGTGACCTCTAAAACGTGTAAATCCGTCGAAAACCGGAATTCGAAAATTTTCATGAATCCAATACTTTCTTCTTGTAAAGATAGAAGAAAGTAAAAAAGGAAGGGGTTCAATTCGTCCGCATTCAGTTATTATTATTATTATTATTATTATTATTTTAACGGTACATGAGCTATTCAAAAGAATTCGGATTAGGGTAGATGTTTAGTAACCACTGATGCAGTTTCCTTTTTCTGCTACTTTTTTTTATATCAAATTATCAAATACTCCCTTACACCCCCCCCCCCCCCTCTGTTTCGATTTAACAATCGTAATTTTCTGGAAATTACTATTGAAAACCTTATACATACAATCTTACAAATTCCGAATATATATATATATATATATATATATTGATTTTATGGCTTGATTAATAAATAGTTAAAGCAATTATTTTTTATAGACATTTTATTATTTATTGATAATCCTAAAATATAAATTTAATTGAAATTGAGTTCTTTAGCCCCCCCCCCCCCCTCGCCATACACACATCCTTTTCAACAAAGTACTTACAAACATCAGATTTCATTTATGTATTCTCTAAAAGTAAATTATTACTAATTTTAAAATTTGAAATTTATTCGAAGTTTTCATTCAATAGCGTACTATTTGATAAATTCAGGGAAGCAACGAAGACAGTGATAAATGTGCCAAATAGGTCAATCTGGCGCCAACATGTTCCCACCTGGGAATGCTATGGCAAACGGACGAGCCAGCCTGTGTATTTAGAAGCTCTAATTATAATAATAAAGCGTAAGCCTTTTTTGCTTTCACGACATCGGCGGCATTGTCTGGAGCCGCTTAATTTTCCAGGAATTTTTCCAATTCCTTAGCAGCAAAAATTGCCGTAACTCTTCGTTTCCATACCGAAAAAACTTTTCCACCACCTTCAAAAAGAGGGATGCCGTAAACATCTTTTGAAGAATCCATTCTGCTCGATAAAATATATAAAAAAGAAAGATAAAATCTTTATCACTCAAAATCCCAGCAGAAATGAAAAACAGAAAGATAACGGCGTCAGTATGTCTCGCAGCTCATTTCAACACTTGCTAGAACCAACGCTCTGCTGTTGAAATAAATAAAAGGCAGACATAAAGGCGTGGATCGAACTGAGTATATTTGATATTATCAAGAACAATTACACAAACATACTGAAAGAAAACAGAAAATTTACAGGTATTTATAGATTTTGCAAGGCCCATGGACTTGTTGATGATATAAGTGTATCATTACATCATACTTGTATTGTGTCGAATTACACGGTCCCATTTACATCTTGGAAATTAATGCGACACTTTTGAGTATACATGATGTCATAGTAACGTCAACTTGGGTTCTCTGTGCCGTAAGAGATGTGTTTTAGTCCTCTTATAAAGTAGTTTAATAATTTTATTATGACCATTATAGAAATATTTATCAATTTTCTTCATACGTTGTATAAATGGTGCAGATGCAAAAGTCATATTATCTACTTTTTTAAGGTATTGAGTTATTAATATCACCGTGTTCGTCTTTTTAAGGAAAATCTGACTGTAAGTGATTTTACTAGAATGAAATTTTTTTTTGACTGAAAAAAAAAGCTTAATATCGATGAACAAACTTGTGAACCAAAATTAGAACTAAATTAAGTTAATGTTTAAAGATGTAAGAAATAGTGCAAAAAAAATGTTTCACCTGTTTCATGATAGTTAAGAAGTTGAGTCATGTCTACTAGTAAACTTTTTGCACAAATTATTTTTAATAAATGTTTTTTGAGTTTTGATTTTTGTTGTTTTTTACCCTCTAAAATAACATAATGAAAACTAATGTTCAGAATTTTCCCCCTTTTTTTTGTTCTTGTTTTAAATTCATAACTATTTTGATTTAGAATTAACGTTACACATAAAAGTTTGCTGAAAAGCTTACATTTTCCATATTTAAATTAATTTTCTAGCTTTACCAGAATTATTACTGGTTTAGGCATTTGTGCAAGTAGTTGTTATGGCGACAAATATATCGCAAAAAATTATGCCAATATATCATGTTTATTAATAATCAGTTTTTTGCATTTTTCTCAAAACTAGGTTAAGTGGAGAATGTGAATTTTGCATCTACAGCATTTGTATATGATCTGTATGAAATGGTTAGTAAGGGTGATTATTTATTATTATTTATTTTTAAATCACTCTTTCTAGATCATTTTCTATTATTATTATTTCCCTTATTTTTATGATATAAAAAACTGATTTAATACCAGTCATGCAACTGAAGAATTATCCAAATGTATATCTCATTACAGACGATAATAAAGATTTCCGTCAACATTTTTATTTCGAGACTGTTATTATTATTATTATTATTATTATTATTATTTCCTTTTTCATGTTTGTGAAACGAATGAGCAAATCTGAAAAATTAAGTAACACATCGTACTGAAATCTTTGAGTAACTTTACTTATTTTTAGATGAGTATACAATTAGTAATCATATTCGATTTATTAATTACGAAAATTAACACCATATAAGCTTACCTGAGTAAAAAGTAAAATTTTTGTATTAGTATTTAAAATAGCGAAAAAAATCTTTAGAGGCTTAAGTTTTTTATATTTGTTAAAAAATAATAGCGTGTAATTACGAACTGATTACATTAGATGTGCATTAGAAAGCTACAATTTTGTACGCAAAATTAATTTTCTTATAGAGTTCATATTACTCAGAAAAGAAATTAATTTTACAGCATATTTAATATATAAATTAACAATTAGGAGATAAATTAAAATTATCCTCAAATGCTTTATCAGTATTAAAAAGAAAACATAATCTCAGTAATAAAAAAGATTATTGAAAAATGTATCAAATCTCAATTAATGATCTTCTTATAGTAAAATAATTATGACCACAGAGGGTTTTTATTTGTTAATAATTAGATTCTAACGGAATTATTTCAGTTAAGTCAAACTGATTTTTTTCTGGTTTCATTTTTTACAGAGCTATATTTTTTTAAAAATAAAAGTAGTATTTTATTTTCATTTATAAGGTATTTTTACTTATTTTAATTTGAATATTAATTGCATTTTTATGAGTATTTTGCACAATCTCACAAAAAAAAACATTGGGTAATATTAATGAATTTTGATCGAAGATAAAAAAGAAGCATAATTGTAATATCTAGACGTGAAGATGAAAATGAGACAATTATGATAAATTATAATTATATGACAAAAATGAATAAAATAAAATAATAAAAGAAGTTTTGGTACTTCGTTAAAGATTTTATGAAGTTAAATAAAGTTTTTAAAATTACTTTTACTATTTTATATAGGATTTATCTTATTATATGACGCCTACTTCTATCGTAAGCTTAACGACCATATAAAAAAATCTATAAATTTAAAAAATGCCGAGCTAACAAAATATCATATTGTAAAATTTGTATTTTTTTTTTTCTATAAGTGATAGAATAGTCTACTATTCTAACTACTATTCTTTGTAACAATTACTATTAGTTATTTCAAAGGACTTCACAGCCTTATAGTTTTTTTTTTTAAACATTTTTCTATCAATCTATTCTTATGAAGGGTAATTCCGGGATTTATGCTGCACATTATTTTGAATGTATGTATAAAATCCCATGGTGGACATAAAATTAAAAAAATCATGCTGTGCTATTTAATGTTAAATATACAACGCGTGTATTGCGACAAAAAAATTCAAAATAATTATTAATATTTTTCAACAATTTTTTTCTAAAACGTTACACTGCGGCGCGTCACCTGTACATTCAGGCTGAGACGCCGCACTTGTGCGGTAGTTATGCCGCGCTTGTAATAAGAACAGAATGAAATTATAAATAAAAATATTAAAAAAAAATCCTATATCGACTATAATTAATGATGTAATAACAAAATGAAACTAAATGAGTACAATGAAACGTATTAGTAGATTCAAATTAATAATTGTTGCTTACTTTCACTATTAAAATTATCGACTTATTTTTTTTTTTTTTTACATTAAATTTTTATTTTTATTTTAGCAACAACGTATTATCAATGTATTAGAAAGGGAAAAGTAAAAAAGTAAAATTGTGTTTACGTGATTTATTTGTTAACCCTTTCATGACCGGTAGCTTTTATACAAATTTTATTCCGTTGGTGACACTTTTATTAAAGAAGTTACCTTTACATAGATAATCATGAAAATGCTCTAATTAAACAAGCAAATATTACTTTTCCTTTTTTCTGGTGCCAGAAACAAATTTCGTAAGCTCTTTATAAAGGTGCTTATATGCACTTATGGTCCCGAATGGGTTAAGAGACCTGTTTTTTCGACTACAATCTACAGAAAAAGTGTCGAAAAAGTACAGTCTTTATGTAACTACATTTAAACTTTAAATACAAGATACAACGAAGCCAATTACACTTCCTCTTTTTTGGAGTAGTTTGCAAAGAACGCCTGCGTTACGCGTAATCCAATTTTTCATAATTATCATCTTGACTTGCATCTTTCTTGCACTTCTTACTTTTTATTTTCCCCTTTTTCTCCTTTGGTTTTAGTAAATTTGGTAACATGCCTAACATGGTTAGTCTGTGGAAAAAGAAAAGGAAAAGTTAATAACAATTAATCATCTCGTATAAAAGAAACTGCGGCATGTATACCGGAATAGCAGTGGAGGATGTATCCTATTTTGTATGGTGCAGACGTCGGCCATCACAGTTACCTACCATCGCAAATGGGAATGGCGTAACCATACGCACAGTGCTCTATACAAACGCTACACTTAGTTTTGACTTAGAAATCATGCATGCATTTAGTAATTAGTGCATGAAAAGTATTTAAACATAACGTGTTTAAAAGTTTGGACAGTGAAATCATGCACTTACGTCAAATTAAGGATTGTACTTCTACAAGTAAACATCGAAATGGGATTCACGCTATACACTGGTTAAAATAATCTTATTGCGCATATATACTGTGCACTTGACGACCATCTATCGATAATTAAAATAAATAAAGGGGTGCGGCATCTATTTCGTATGCGGCGACTCTCCCGGAGTTACACTAATCTAATATTTAAATGCTTAATCATCTATATATTTAAAAGACAAGGCTATTTTTTTAGTCATCAGGAGTGAGGTTTCTGTTGAACCGATTTTGATAATTATTATTATTATTTTACATGAAAGCAATTTAGTTGTAGATGTGCCCGAGATTCCTATTTTTTAAAATAACTCCACGTTTATATTTTTATTTTTTATTTTAAAAGTGCTTTACGAATTTTTTTCGCATTTGTCGCAATCGGGTTACTTCCATTATTGATGAGACAAGGGGAACGATGGGAATTACAATATCATTATGGATGCCCCTTCCGTATTATAATTAAAAGTAACTTTTTAAAAACCTTTGAACAGAAAATGACGTCACGATTTTAAACAACGCATTTTTACTCGTAAAGATGTTACATTTCAATATTTTTTTCATTCTCTTAGAACTGAAAATGAGACGCTGATCTCATAAGGCTTTCGTTGGTGAAAATGATGTCATATTAAGAATGAAATAAGTATTTATATTTTAATAAAACTAAATATTTTATTACGAAGTAGTCTAAAAGAGTAAATTTCCGGATTTCTCTGGCACTCAGATTACAATCTCAAGTCAAGAGTGCGAATGTTCACATTCAAAATTGTAACTGGTAAATGTGACAACAAGTTTGGAAATATGTTCATTAATAATCTATTGCACGTTGAAATATATTTTAAATAGCGAGTATCAATATAAATAGTATGCATGTAAATTCTGCAACGTTGAAAAAAAAAAAATGTAATTTACAGATGTTTGTGTCATAGTGACTCAATTTTCGTTGATTATTATTGCGTAATACCAAAGATCAAATCCTCAAATAATAAGTTTATAATTTCTTATCTTAACTGGATGTTACTGACTGCGTATAAAATTAAGTTTAATTTTTCAGTAATTTGAAAAATTCAAATTAAACTTTAGCTAAAAATAATATTTGTCGTAAGAGTTACGCCAGCCAATATAAGACTGATTATTTATTGTAATTTTTTTTTTTTTTTTTTTTTTTGTAAATCTTTTACAAATTCAATTAGTCAATTCTTTTAACCATCTTCCATATATCTTCTACATCATAAACCCGTCGAATTCGACGGGTTTTGACTTTTAATCCTTTATTTCTGAAGCTATTGGTTTTTCTATATTAATCGGTCCGTCTCATTCAAGTATTAAATGATTTTCCCAACATGCATCATTAATATCCTAGGTATTAATATGCATTCTTAAGCTCTAATAACTGGAAAATACAGAGAAAAATTAAGAATTAAATTTTAGATTAAGGGCATGCTTCTTATCTGCTATTAAATTATTTTAATTTAGTGAAGCTTTTACATTTAAGTATATTCGGATAAGTGAGGCAATTTTTCCGTATACTATTTTCATATACACTGTAAAAAATATGTATATGTATTCTAACTTAAGAAAATTTTATATTACCACGAACGAAAATATATAATATCCTTGCCCGAATTACTTATAATTTCAGAAAATTTTCTTTATACTTAGAAACTTCAGAAACCAATATACTTTCGAGATGTAAAAAGAATTTATAAAATTCTAGTTCCGTTTAGTGCCACTGGTTTTTGAAAAGTTTCCGAGTAAGTTTCATAGTGTATTAATCAGTTTTGTCAACCCAAAATAATGATCTTTCAGAAGTTATTAATTCTCAGTTAAATATTTTGGTGTTCAAAAAACATATTGTGCAGACATATATGATAAATTATTACAGACACAATTATTAGCATTAAATTTAATATTATTTTATTACTTTTGCATGTATGCATTCAGGTATACAGTGGAAAATGTTTAATTTAGAGCCGATTGGTGGGACTATCGAGACAGTGTCTAAAATCTGTCTAATAATTTTCAGTTATAATTCACCCGGATATCTTGTTATACGTTTAATATTTTCCATTATTAATGTGATCGTACCATCTCTATTTAGAGTTTATTGAGTTAGCATCCAGTAAAAATTTCCTAACATATTTTAATTTCAAAAGCATGCGTTGTATAATTTAATCGAGAATATAATGTATGAGACTTTATAATTAATACATTTACTACAAAAAATAACATTAACACAATTTAATCACAAAAAATAGGCCATAAATTAAAGTATACAAATTACGACATGATGCAAGGAAAATAAACAGATACACTTTAATTTCAGTTTTTATAATTAATTTTATTATATATACATATAAATACACGTAATAAGTAATAGTAGTTCATTAGGTCTATCTACATCCGAACTTATTAAGACAATTATTAATTTTATTATATATACATAAAAATACACGTAATAAGTAATAGTAGTTCATTAGGTCTATTTACATCCGAACTTATTAAGCCAGTTAAGGAATATTTGTATCATTTTTAAATTGTAGATTATTTAATATCTTTATAATTAAATACTTCATTTTGAACAATTTGAATTATTTAAAGACAATAATATAACTATTCAAACTTTTCAGAAAAAAAAAAAATAAGATACATAATTGAAAACCTTTACACTTTTAACAAATACTGGTAACGTCACATATAGCAGTTCGCATATACAATCAACATAAACATATAGAAACAATAACCTTCGAAATCTCTTAATGGTATATACATGTTCCACTACATGCTTGAAACAGCCGTCATGAACAGGTGAAGTAGAATACTTCTTTCTATAAGCACAACACTAAAATATCTTGAAAACACCCGAGGGCTTATACATTGCGCGCTGCATACTTGAAGTAACCGCTATCAACAGGTGAAGTAGCATATTTCCTTCTATAAGCAAACTCATCGTTCATACAATTACTGCGATTATATTATTTGGGTATTTTTGACCTAAAATACACTTAAAATTATATTTTAAAAGTAATAGTAAATATATATAATTATGCAGAAAAAATTTTCGCCCGTGCTTTCGGAACATTGAAAACTCTCGGGTTTATATATATGTAACACCACTGAGTTAAAAACATAGTAACACTATTAAAATCTCACAGAAAATCTCTGCACACATCATTAAGGCAGCTCTGAAAACTCTCTATCAGTGTCTCAAAAATACATTAATGGGAATAACAATACTTCATAATAAAGATGTACACCATATCTAAAACTTTTTTTTGTGGCGCCCAAAAATATCCACCCTCACAATTTGGCGATCCAGCCACAAACTTACAAACCCAGTTCTGGAAATATTGCACATATTGTCTGATTTGGTGGAGCATGTAGAAGCCCGAACTCTCAGTCACTTTCACCTCTCTCATAAATTTTGGGATGTAAAGCTATCAGCTCTTTTGAACTTGACTTGCTTAGGCACGACATTCTAGCGGCATTTTTTAATGCATAGGATTCTCATAGTAAAACAAAGAATTATAAACATAATTATGAAAAGTTTAAAATTTTTGTAAACACAAAATACTATTTAAATTACTCAAAGATGCTTCTTATTCACAATAACATACATTTAGAACCTACTATTTTCAAGCACATTCATGCTTATCATTAGGGTTAAAAATTTAAAAGCCAGATGTTGAGTCCTTTATAGAGATATTCCACTGTCACGTGGGACAATCACACACTGAATTCCTTCATTTGAATGGCTATATCTTACATTCATTTATGCAGATCAAAAGAATTTTGGGTATTTAAATTGTACTGTCTTTAAGGAAGCTTGCCGAATATATATATTTTTTTATTTATACATACATTATTCTTAAATAAATTGACTAATACTATGACTATAGAAATGGACACAATAAAGTGGCCAGAAATTCAGATGTAATTCTTCAAATACCAAATTCAGTTCACTGAAGAATATTATCTCTTAAAAAGTTTTTATTTACAGAATCATAGATTATAAAGATTAATAAAATCACAAAACTTTGCAAAAATAAGTAAAATATTTTTGATAAAAAATTATAATTTGAGTGTCACGTATGGGACACAGGGTGTTACGTGTGGGACTTGTGTGTTTTACTCTACCTAGTAATATAGATATTTCAGTAAGAAAGTTCATTCACATTAGCATTATGTTCATTTGTAATTTTTATTTATGGATTAGTACATTAAATCTATTGACAACAGCTCAAATTTGAAGAAACCTCTGCTGTTGGCTACTTCAGGAGGTGATATTTTTGTACAACTTCTTTGGAAGTATAACAAATGGAATAAGGTGGTTGGGACCATTTGAAACCATTTGCATCTCAATAACTAATCACAAATTTTAATCAAATTTCATATTCATGTATACCTTGATATCAATTAAAGCTGTCTAAGTTTTGGTGTAAATTGCTCAACAGCTAGCGCTACTATGCTACATTTTTCAGAATTTCCTCTATAGCTCTATCTCAAGAACTAATGCCACAAATTTTTATCAAACTTCAAATTTAGATTTATCTAATTTCTTGTACTATTTAAATGATTTAATTGACGTGATTTATATAGAAGAAAGTTTTTTGACGGCCACAACATACTAGTTTATTAGCTGATTTTTAAAATGCCTAGATATTGCAATGTATTTGGATGTAAATTGAATTATGAGGGCAAAGCACCTGTAAACCTATTATCATGTATCTAATTAACTTGAATTAAAATAAATTTATCTAATACCTGCAATTATTTGATGATTTTAGATCTTCAATAAGAAAATATTGTTATGATTGCCTGCAAAATAAGGTTAAATAATTATTCTAAACATAAAATCGATTTGATAAATGCGAATATTAGTACTAAGAAACTTAATAAACATTAATTAATGGAGGTTTGGATTTTATTTAGTGATAAAATACATAAATATTTATTATTTCATATGACTAAGGTACTATTTTGTAGATAGATCATAATATACTTTACGTTTATAAAATTTTGCATAATCAAGTTAAATATTCTTAGACAGTTAAATAAGGTATTATAAATTTGAATATAGTTATTATGCCATAATATACAAATTATTGAATTTTCTTAAATTTCTTGTTAATTGAAATATGTAACGTTTACATTAATATTTATGTGTTTGGTTTAATTGATTGGATTATAGAATTTAGTATAGAATTATAGTTGTTCTAGTAGGTTTTGTCTGTCATTGTCGCTTTATTTCACATTCTTCTAGCTTTACAAGAAGAAAGTATTGGATTCGTATCATTTTTCGACTTTTGGTTTTCGACAGATTTACACGTTTTGAGGGTCAGAGATTCCGAAAAACACGCTTTTACAAAATGTCTGTCTGTGAGTCTGTGTGTCTGTCTCTCTGTATGTGATACAAATTTTGTGGGCTGCTTATCACAAGAGCTAGCGCACGGAATTTAATAAAAAATTATATGCAGTTAGCCCCTGATATAAATTGGTGCTGATTAATTTTTGGTGTAAATCGCTCTACAGACGACGCTGGCATGCAGCATTTTTCACGATTTCCGCAATAGCTCAATTTCCAGAACTAATGCACGGATTTTCACCAAACTTCATATTGTGTTAGTCCTTCACATGAATTGATGTTTTATACATTTTGATGTAAATCGCTCAAAAGATGGCGCAGCTATGCAGCATTTTTTACGATTTCCGCAATAGCTCTATCTCAAGGACTATTGCTTGGAATTTCAACAAACCTCAGATACAGGTATAGCTTGAAAGGAATTAGCGCTGTTTATATTTTGGAGCAAATCGCTCAACAGGAGGCGCTCATATGCTGCATTTTTCAGAATTTTAACTATAGCTGTATCTCAATAACTCATGCACAAATTTTCATCAAACTTCAGATTCAGGTATACCTTGATACCAACTAGTTCTGTTTATGTTTTGGTGTAAATCGCTCAACAGGTGGTGTTGCTGTGCTACATTTTTCAGAATATCCGCTATAGCTCTATCTCAAGAACTAATGCTCGAATTTTCATCACACTTCAGTCTTTGATATGAATTGGTGCTAAATTGATGAAATTTCTTGTACTATTATATATGATTTAATTTACGTGATTTATAAAGAAGAAAGTTTTGGGATGGCCACAACATACTAGTTTATTAGCTGATTTTTAAAATGCCTAGATATTGCAATGTATTTGGATGTAAATTGAATTATGAGGGCAAAGCACCTGTAAACCTATTATCATGTATCTAATTAACTTGAATTAAAATAAATTTATCTAATACCTGCAATTATTTGATGATTTTAGATCTTCAATAAGAAAATATTGTTATGATTGCCTGCAAAATAAGGTTAAATAATTATTCTAAACATAAAATCGATTTGATAAATGCGAATATTAGTACTAAGAAACTTAATAAACATTAATTAATGGAGGTTTGGATTTTATTTAGTGATAAAATACATAAATATTTATTATTTCATATGACTAAGGTACTATTTTGTAGATAGATCATAATATACTTTACGTTTATAAAATTTTGCATAATCAAGTTAAATATTCTTAGACAGTTAAATAAGGTATTATAAATTTGAATATAGTTATTATGCCATAATATACAAATTATTGAATTTTCTTAAATTTCTTGTTAATTGAAATATGTAACGTTTACATTAATATTTATGTGTTTGGTTTAATTGATTGGATTATAGAATTTAGTATAGAATTATAGTTGTTCTAGTAGGTTTTGTCTGTCATTGTCGCTTTATTTCACATTCTTCTAGCTTTACAAGAAGAAAGTATTGGATTCGTATCATTTTTCGACTTTTGGTTTTCGACAGATTTACACGTTTTGAGGGTCAGAGATTCCGAAAAACACGCTTTTACAAAATGTCTGTCTGTGAGTCTGTGTGTCTGTCTCTCTGTATGTGATACAAATTTTGTGGGCTGCTTATCACAAGAGCTAGCGCACGGAATTTAATAAAAAATTATATGCAGTTAGCCCCTGATATAAATTGGTGCTGATTAATTTTTGGTGTAAATCGCTCTACAGACGACGCTGGCATGCAGCATTTTTCACGATTTCCGCAATAGCTCAATTTCCAGAACTAATGCACGGATTTTCACCAAACTTCATATTGTGTTAGTCCTTCACATGAATTAATGTTTTATACATTTTGATGTAAATCGCTCAAAAGATGGCGCAGCTATGCAGCATTTTTTACGATTTCCGCAATAGCTCTATCTCAAGGACTATTGCTTGGAATTTCAACAAACCTCAGATACAGGTATAGCTTGAAAGGAATTAGCGCTGTTTATATTTTGGAGCAAATCGCTCAACAGGAGGCGCTCATATGCTGCATTTTTCAGAATTTGAACTATAGCTGTATCTCAATAACTCATGCACAAATTTTCATCAAACTTCAGATTCAGGTATACCTTGATACCAACTAGTTCTGTTTATGTTTTGGTGTAAATCGCTCAACAGGTGGTGTTGCTGTGCTACATTTTTCAGAATATCCGCTATAGCTCTATCTCAAGAACTAATGCTCGAATTTTCATCACACTTCAGTCTTTGATATGAATTGGTGCTAAATTGATGAAATTTCTTGTACTATTATATATGATTTAATTTACGTGATTTATAAAGAAGAAAGTTTTGGGATGGCCACAACATACTAGTTTTATATAAAAAAAATATTTGATCACTTAAAAAAAAAACAAGACAACACTCTTACATCCACGGTGTGCCAAAAAATATTTGCACGCTAGCAATAAAAATAGAACTAGAGGAATTATTTATAAATTAAAAACAGTGTTAATATTTAGTATGCATGCCCTTTGCTTCAATTACAGCTTGTAATCGTCTGGGAATAGATTCTATTAATTTGTGACATGTTTCACTGCTGATTTGTAGCCATTCTTCCCTAAGAGCTTGCTCAAGTTCTGATTTGTTAGAAATTTTCTTTTTCCTTATTTTCACATCCAAAATATGCCATAAATTTTCAATCAGATTGAGGTCTGGTGATTGTGGTGGTGTTTTCAATTGATTTTTTACATTATAAAGTCATACCACTGAACTACCTTGCACTCTAGAAAGCTTTAAGCTAAATTTATAATAATTATAAAACATAAATATTCATCGCTGTGTTTAGCAAAGAAAATCTGTGTTGCAAACAAAAAAAAATGTCTAATGATTCAGAATCTAAAAAGAAAAATCTAGACAGTGATGATTGGTTTTAACTCATTTATAAAGAAAATAAAAATTATTTAGTGTTCAGATTGCCAAATGCCTTTCCATGTTGTGTGCCCTGGAATAAAAGATGAATAAACGCAATTCATGTGAAAGCTTTGAACCTGGCAATTTTTTTCCATAATTGCTATACTTAATTACTGATAACTTTTATTTATATTCTGTATACATTTTGATTTAAAACTATTACTCTTATTTTCAGATATTTGATTTCATTTTATATTTCATTGCTTTATTTTCTTTGATTGTTTCGTTAATCGCAAACTTTGCTTTTAATAAAATTATATTCCCTAGTCATTAAAACAACCTGATATTGTTTTGTCCAATTTAGAAGACTAGGAGGGTCCATCTTTGGCGACCAGTTCCTAAATTTGGACCACTCTTGACAATTTTTTCAAATTAAAATAAAAATTAAGAGAAAAAAAAAAATTGATCTAAAAATTTATTTAGTTTGTAAATGTATAGATTGATCCCGTGTAGCCGTGTTTTGCAGAAATTCTAAAAATTAAGTGAGTTACACCTGGAAATAGGTGAAGTGGCCCAAATTCGGCCACTCTCCCCTGTTACACTATTACTCCTCTGTAGCGAAAATGACTTCAAAATAAAACTTAAAATATAGTATACCATCCAGAATAAACAGATTATTTGTCAGAAAATTAAATATCTATAAAAATCATCCATATCCTAGTTTAATCAATTGCCTCATGAATCTATTTTAAAAATTATTAATCAAAATTTAGAATTGGGAATATATGGTTTAAAATTATAACTTTAAGGCTTTTAGTAATCTTACTTAAATTCTCAGTAAACGAAACAAATTTTCAAGTTCAGACATTGGAAAAATAATAATACAACTTATCACTTTTCATAGATATAGTTGAATAGAATTTTCTGTATTAGCAATTATTTATTAATCTTTCTATTGAAAAACAATAATTATTCTCTAAAGTATAACTTACCAAATTATTTCAAGATAAAACTACTTCTAAACTTCAGAAAAGGGAGTCAATGCTATCTCATAAAGTTATTTAAAGCTAATTTAACGCCTGAAGCATTTTTGTGTTATACATCCTGATAACAATGAATATATTTTTCAAACTTATCTCTTTAAATTTTGAATTTGAAAGCCATTTTATTACTGATTAAAAGGCAATTGTAAATTTTTTATCTTAAGTACCCACAGATTGAAATTTAGTGAATTGACTTTTCATTATTTCCGTTGATTACATTTACTAAGAGTTTTATATCCTTTGAAATACATTTTAAAGGAAAACCTTAAACTCATAATCATTATTCACTTCTTAAAGTAATTTAAAATGAGCGCAATTGTAACACAGTTTTCTAGATTATTAATAAAATTTAATTAATCTTAAAGAAACTATAACTTATCTTACATATTTAATGAATTACATAAAATAAAACCATCAGTTCTTTCCTGTTTGGTAATTCATCAGCATTAGCAAAAGATAAAATATTTCACGTATTAAAAATCAGTCATAAACCAACAAATACAATTTCACAGAAATTTTGAACTATATCTCAATAGTTAATTCAGTATTTAACATTGTATGGTTCTTCTAATGTAATGAAATGTTTAAAAAATATGTAAGTATATACGGATTTTGGATGTATAAAACAAATTATATTTATGCTTCCGAAGAACCAGGCAGTGACATCTTTCAAAAAGTGACACTGTAGAGTAAGCATATCTGTCAAATTTTTGGAGCATTATGTCTATTGAATAATTAAAAAATGTGTTAAAAATAAGATAATATAATTAACCAGGTAGTTTTTAAACAAATAGTTAAGAAAATTCAAGCAATTGCTTTTTTAATTCATGATCTGCTTGCTATTGAGTAAAAACGTTCATGCTATAAACATTACGTCTTTTGTTTACTTACTAATATTTACTCCCAATGGTATATTTTAGTAAGAGTGCGTTGGCACAACAAAAATTTTGAGATATCTCTTTATCTTTATGCATATTCGATTTAGTGTACACAGTTTCCTATAGAATTACAAATAAGACCTTTATACCTTTAGAAATAAGAGAGTGTTCACCTACACTCAGGGCGTATGCTTAGACATGTTTTTATCCACGTTATATCAACAAACACTTCGAAATACTGTCAAAACAAGTTTCACTAGATGAGCGAGAGAAGTCAACAAATATCAGATTGGTGTCAATTATATTCTGGTCGAAATAAAGACCTGAACGATAATATTTCGTCCAAAAACTAGCCGATGAATCAAAATTTATTGCATGTATTTCACCACTCTCTTATTTACAAACGGACTCAAATTTGATCACGTTTACTACTAGACAATCAAGTACTAAAGTTTTGTCGTGTCTCTGTAATAAAATCTACAGAAGATACGATAGCTATTTTAATCAACACCTTTAATAATGCTCTTGAGTTTTAACGAAAACTGTTTTAAAACCGTTCAGTTTTTGTGAAAATTATGAACTTACACACATTCATACGCACATATAATAGAACTCATTCATTTGTTTAATTGTCCTTTGATATGTTTCGTTTAATTAAATGTACTCGTACCTTATTTCTATGTGGTACATATTTAGTTTTATTTGTGAAATAAAATTTCGCAATAAAAATACACTTTTCCAATTGTTCAAATTAACACAGTGGTTCGAATAGTTTTCTGGTATGAAGGAAGCGCTAGTTTTGAGGCAGTTGTCCATGAATTACATGTATTTTTTTTCTAAAAATTAACCGTGTGAACGATTCTCTAGGTTTCTCTGACCAAAATGAAGATAAAGACCTGAGCGCCAATATTTTATACAAAATCCAGCCGACAAATCAAAATGTATTGCTAGTATGCCACAACTCTCTTATTTATAAACGGACTCAACATTACTCATGTGGTAAATATTAAGTTTTGTTTGTGAAGTAACATTTCTCAGTACAAATACGCTTGTTCAAATTAAGAAAGTAGTCGGAATATTTATCAGGTATGACGTAAACGCTAGTTTCAAGGCTGTTCTGCAAGAATTATATTTATTTAATCTCAAAATTAACCGTGTAAACGATTCTCTAAGTTTTACTTATCCAAAGTTTGTATCAGCGATAATATGCTACGAAGACTACTCCAAAAAGTGCAATTGTAAATTTAAAAGAAAACATTGTGGATTCAAAAGTATTTAAGGTTATTAGGGAATAAGCTATGGTGTCTTTTTATTATTATTATTATTATTTCTTTGAGAAACAGTTTTTGTATTTGAAGACCAGTGCCTTTGCTGTTGAGCTGCCATTTGTAAGAAGTATAAGTATATTGGAAAGAAGCGCATTTCTGGAGCTTATGCAGCTCCAATTGATCTACTTATCTAAGAAAACTAACTTCTTATGCGCTGACTCCAATATTTTAACCCTTTTAGGATCAAGGTACTTCTATTCATAACATTTCGAAATTAGTGAACGAAACCGGCATTTACAAAGAAATTTATTTAAAAATAAGCAAAATCTTTTGTTCACATATTTAGTAAAATGAAAATTTTCAATCCATTATTTTGGAGCCAATGTGGCATTTAGGAATTAAAATTAGGTGGTCAAAAAATGAACCACCGCCCTTGAAATGGTTATATGACTATAGTCTCTTAAATTGTTCGACCATCAAATTAAGAAAAGTGGTACTAGCCAAGTGCGGCTTGATTTCAATTAAAATAAAACAAATCTGACAGAATATTTGCTCTTGAGAAAAAAAAAATATGAAAAAAAGTTATATAAACTTATCGTAAAAAGTTAAAACTAAAACCCACTTCTGTCATACTAAAACCATAATTTATAACGTGTGGAGGTTTCAACTAGAGGCCTCTGATGCATGTGACAGTGCTGTGGTCTAATGGTTACTTTGATGCCTTATGAAAAGCTTCAGCGGTTTTTCTTAGAAGTAAAAAGAGAATCACATTAAAATGTCCCCACCTGTTATAAATTATAAATCTTTATTCGCTCTTTTCGGTGTTCCCTCAACTCAATATTTTACAGGCTTCCTAATGCGTTTTCTTAGTAGATAAATTAATAAATTGTAAAATATTGCTGCTAGATTGCAACTAATTTTTCAGAATGTTACAGTTAAGGATTTAATTAGAGTAGTACGAAATGAATAAAAGTAATCTGAATGGCCACATTTTCTTCACAATCATTGAAATGGAATAGTATTTATGTTTTTCGTTTCGCGAACGTCTGGTTTTCTTTTAACTATGCATAAACAATAAACATGCTTGTACTGTACGCGCTACGAGATCGTTACAACGTCAGCGATTAGTTTTTCTTTTAAAAATTTAGAATATGTACAACATTGACAATTCAGCGCGATATTTCTTTAGGCAATAGACAGTTAAAAAAAAATAAATTATTTGTAACAATGCAGTGTTTAATTCTTTATTCTGGTTTAAATTGTAATCATAATATGGCGTGTAAAAAATGCAGCATACGTGTAGCTGAAAAGAAATGAGCTCGTTGATGTTTTAACTAAGTAAATTTACAATAACGTGTTTTTCCACTTAACATCTCTCTATTCTAAAAAAAAAAGTAACTACCGCTGTCACCGCCGCCGCCGCCGCCGGTTTTGAATTTTTTGTGACCGGAGGTCTTTCTTCGTTAATATTAAGAAAAATATTGCATACAAAAATATGAAAATCGGTGGTATTATAGAGAAATGTTTTATAAACACGCTGATGCAGACAGTTTTCAAATCGAAGAATTATTTTAAGAGATATTTAATGCTAAAGTTGGACAAAATCGTTCCATTAAAAAAGTTTTATAGCAGCAAAAACTACACATGGCAGTGTAATCATTTTTAGATCATTTTATGCGTTAGAATTTGCCGGAGTGCAGATTGCATTAATTTTTTTTGACTCATTTTTTGAGGTTTTATTTCTATTTTAAATTCAAATATTCAGCATTTCTAGAGATATTTTTTACATTATTTTAGAAAATGGTATTAATTTATACTGTTGTCAAATGTATAAACAGCACAAATAATAATTTTTGCTTCAAATAAAAAAAAAATATTTACACGTGACTATTATAAACAGAAAAATTCATTTGGAATTAGAATTAAATAAGTATGTACAAAAAGCAGGAACTTATTAAAAATTACGTCATAAAAAGTATACACGTGAATTTTAAAAGAGATAGGATATTGTAAAATAATAAATTCATTAACATGAATTAGAAGTCTTAAATAGGAAAAATTACGTCATATGTACGTCACATTACAGTTATTACATAAAATGAACACAAAATAATATTGCAAAACAGTTTAAATTTAGAAATTGCGCTAGACATTTATTTGATATCTTGAGAGGATCTTTTCAACTATTTTTGTTAGGAAAGCGCAAATAATATTTCATTTCTAACAAAAGTATTTTCACGTAATATTTAAAAGAGAAAGAATAGCTTGGTCAAAATTACGTCAGATTAAAAACGATTAATTTAAAATATCTCATTTCAAAGAACTTTCTTTTCGCTTTGTTAAAAAATACCAGGAGACAAAGACTCTGTTTACTTAATTCCTTTTATATTAGCTTATTTTGAAATGTTGTTACACGTGTCTACGTCATCAAGTTATTTTTATTTCGACGTTTTATTTGTATTTTTATTAATGTTGTACTAATTTATTTGTTCTTTCGTTATTTAAAATAAAATTATGTCAATTTGTATAATTTGGCGAAATTGGTCGACGGGATAATCAAGTAGTACCGCAGCGAATCTGGCGTTAAAATTCCCCAATCAAAGAGAAATGAATAGAAATTCGTTTATAGGGAGATTGCCACTGTTTTTTAAATTGTAATTCAGTCTTTCGAAATCGTTTTAAAGCCGATCAAATTAGTGTGCATTTAGAGTCTGCGGTGTCTGGACGGGGGTTGGCGAGCGTAGCTCGTAGGGGGCCGAGCCCCCTAGTTATTTATAAAATGCTACAAAAAATACAAGAAAAGATCAGTTGCGGATACTCACAAATTGCATTAGATAAAAAATCTTAAGTGAATTTATAAAAAAAAAAAAAAAAAAAAAAAAAAAAAAAAAAAAAAAAAAAATTCTACAATATATTTTTAATAAAAAAAAAAAAAAAAAAAAAAAAAAAAAAAAAAAAAATTAAAGCAAAATCGTTCTTTCTTTTCAGAAAAGAAAAATAATAACTCATTGAATATAATACATTAGTTGTTTTTATATTTTCCGTAAAACAATTGTCAATTTAATTTATTTTATTTTATTTCATTCATCAAAACATACGTTCCCGCAGACGCTAACATTAACAAATGATTTTTTAAAGCACATGCGTTTATAAATGAAAGAACTAAGTAAACATTTTATAAATACTAACCATGCTTAAATAGTTAATACATCCAGTGAATTTAAATAATTATTCGAGTGTTATCCACTTTCAAATTACTGCAAACAATATAAATATATGATTACTCGAGCCTGTATCAACGACTGTTTTTTATGCTTATGTAATTGGAGAATTTCATTTGTCAAATATTATCTCTGAATTCTTAATTACTTAACTCTAACTTATTCTTATAAATGCATTAGCTACGCAAAGTAGTGAAAAGGATAAACATAGATAAAGTTTGCTTATTATATTAAGATAATGTTCGACAGTTATTACTCTTTCAAAGTAAACAGTTTTGAAAATTAGCCTCTATTCCAGATGTCGTATATTATAATAAATACTATTTCAACAAATTAATAAGGGAAAGTTTAAAAATCTAATCCACATCGTATACTTTATTAGCTTATGCTAAAAATATGAGATTGCAATTGTTTTAACACTTCTATGTTTTCAAGTTGTTCCTTTTTAAATTATAATATATGACTTTTAATACATTTAAAAGGGGGTAATGTGATAAAATATATGTATACATATATAAATATATAACTAAAGACCGGGATAATCTATAGCACATTCCCCCAAATTTTATATTTTATTATTTTGTTACTTTTTTCAAATACAAACAAAAAAAATCATGATTCACCATGACATCGATTTTGAAAAACTTTCAAACACTATCGGTATAATATTTTTATGGAATTTCATTTTTGTTAATAAAATGAAATAATAAACATTTAAAATAACACAAGTAAAAATCAATTTTTAACATTTCTTCTCCGTAGCCAGTAACGTTTTCAAATACTGCGCAGCCGTGTATGTGAACTTCACATAGAAATTATGTTTTAAAATAGAAATGACAGCTTAAGACATATTCAACAGTTATGGATCATATTTACTCCCATAACCGAACTTTTTAATTGTGTCTGTAAATAAACGACAAATTTTTCGTACTCGATAATCCGTAGAAAATTTGCTGTGGTGTAACTCAGTACTGTATATCAAATTCTTTGAGCTAGTGTACCACCGTTAATATACACTGCTAACGAGTTTTCCCCGTAGATCATAATGCAATGAAACTCTTTTGTATGTCCATGTAAACTAAGTGTAAAAGCTAATTTGTCTATAAAGAGCATGTTGCCATCCATCTCGGTGATGAATATCAATTTCAGCTTGAAACAGAGTAACATTGTTAAAATGGAATAATACCAATTTTCCCGTTGACTATAATGCAACAAAATAATTTTACGTGTCTCTGTAATTGAATTATAATTGCTAGTTATTCTATACTTTATACAAAAATGGCACCTACTTCAGTGATGAATATCACTAGAACTTTATTTAAAATACTGTAAGATCCTCAAAATAAACTGAAAACGATTTTTCTCCAATCGTAACAGAATACTTTTAAAGGTCCCTGTAAACTAACCATAAATGTAATACACTTCATTTTACACTCCGAATATGTCATGGTAAACTTTAATAACTTATATAAATTACATTACAATCCTAGTGTATCTACGCGCGTTAGAGTACTACCAGACAAACGGGCAAACTAGCCGAATTCTTAAACACATTTTCAATATGCTAGAAATTAACACTTTCTATAAAACGGATGTAAGAAAACATTTCAATAATAATAAAAAAAATACAATAAAGTCAAGCTTTAATTTTTTTTTTATATCAAATAGAGCACGTAACTTTTGAAAGCCTTTTTAAGTATTTGACTAAAAATATACAAATTTTTACAGAGACAAAAACGTTACCGGTAAAATTTTATATTATTTTTTATTGGAAATACATATCCTATCCCAGTTTAAAAAGGAAATTAACAAACAAACATGGGAAGACTTGTTATTCTATTGTATTTCCCAATTTCTGGAGCTTTCTCCTTAAAATATTAAACACGTTGAGTGACGTAAAACGTATAATTACATTTGCATTGAGGCATTTATATCCTGAACATAGTTTAACTGTAACCTGTACAGCAGTTTTATTTTTTCTAATATAAATTGTTTTCTTACCATTCATGTATTTATAGCAAAAAATTGCTGAAATGAGAAATAAGCATTATTGCTGCTAAAGAAAAAACTAAAGTGAAAACCTAACTAAAAGGAAGCACATTTGTTTAAAAAAAAGTTCTCATTATGAAATTCATTCTCTGGATTGAGTAATACACCAACATCCTTTGAATAAACTTATAGACAGTTGAATACGTTCTTTTGGAATAAAATTTCCTGCAGCGTTAACATACTTTTATAGTTTTTCCTCATAACTTCTTGAGACATGAAGTTAAAATAATAAAACAAATGCACATTCATTACTGTTTCTCGAGCAAAATGACACAATAGACGACAGAAAGACATTTTAGGTAGCTTTCATTACAAAAAGCAACCTATTGCAGCCGTTCGGAGGAAAGCGATTTCAAAAAATTTTGGTATATTTTCATCGATCATGACCCCCAGACCCCGAAACCAACCTCCGTTCAAAATTGATATATATATATATATATATCTGACCTATGTCACACTGTAACTCTCGTATTTATGAACCGATTTGGATGTAATTCGGTGTGTACATAGTACACACCAATGTCTCGACCGAGTTCGTTGGCCAGCATCATCCGCCATTTTGTTTAAAAATGGCGGCCATTTAAATTTTTAAGAAAAATTTAAATTTGAAATGTGGTACCAAAAAATTGAAAATTGAGAAAATATTTTTTTCTTATGTGTTTGACCTTGATAAAAAGATTCGGGAGCAGTTTTTGTTTCGTCTATATCTTAAAAAATGGCTGAGTTATAGCATTTTGAATTTCTAGCGTGGCTGACATTTTGAAGCGTCCTGATTTTTGTCACGTGATAACAGATGTATTTATGAACCGATTTGGATGTAATTCGGTGTGTACATAGTACACACCAATGTCTCGTCCGAGTTCGTTGGCCAGCTTCATCCGCCATCTTGTTCCAAAATGGCGGCCATTTAAAAAATTTTTAAAAATTTAAAATTTAAAATGAGATACCAAAAATTTGGAAAATGAAAAAGATTTTCTTTGTATGTGTTTGACCTTAATATAGAGATTCCGGAACAGGTTTTGTTTCGTCTATATCTAAAAAAATGGCTGAGTTATAGCATTTTGAATTTCTATTGTGGCTGACATTTTAAAACGACCTGATTTTTGTCACGCGATAACAGGCGTATTTATGAGCCGATTTGGATGTAACTTGGTCTGTATATAGTACATACCAATGTCTCGACCGAGCTCGTTGGCCAGCTTCATTCGCCATCTTGTTTCAAAAGGGTTGCCATTTAAAAAAAAGTAATTTAAAATTTAAAATAAAGTATTAAAAAATTGGAAAATGAAAAAAAAAATTGTGTGTTTGGCCTTGATACAAAGATTCTGGAGCAGTTTTTGTTTCCGAAAATTTGTTCTTTTGTTTATAACTTAAAAAATAGTTGAATTATAGCACTTGAAATTTCTAGCATGGCTAACACTTTGAAACGATTTTGTATTTGTCACCCGATAACACACGTATTCGCCTATTTCGATGGAAGAAGGCATGTGGATAGTATACATCAATATCTCAACCAAGTTCGCTGGCCAGCTTCATCGGCCATCTTGTTTCAAAATGGCGGCCATTAAATTTTAAGAAATTATATTTAAAGTGAGGTGCAAAAAAATTAGAAATTGAAAAAGGTTTCTTTCTTAAGTATTTGACCTTGATATAAGCATTCACAGGCATTTTTTGTTTGTCTTTATCTTAAAAAATGGCTCAGATATAACAGTTTCAATTTCTAATGTGGGTGACATTTTGAAAAATCTTCTTTTTTGCCTGCGACAGCACTCGTATATATCAACCGATTCCGATGTGAGTGAGCATGTGCACAGTAATTACTAAGGTCTCGACCAAGTTCACTGGTTAGCCTCATCCACCATGTAGTCTTAAAATGGCAGGGAACTTTAAGAAATCGCCGAATTTGGCAGCCAAATATAAGTTACTGTAAATAAAAGCAGCTTGGATAAAGCTGACTAATTTCGCGAAATTCTCATTCATAATGATTTGGTATTGATAAAAATTAGTATTGAATCTCCTATATTCGGTTTCCACTAAATTGAGTTTCATGTGTTTGAATAATATAAGTTGGCATTTTAAAATAAGAAAAATGAAAGCTACCTCTTCCTCCCGGCACTCGCCGGAAGGACTTTTTTTTTAATTGGTACTTTAGGGGGCTGGTAATTTAGGTTCGCAAATATGGATTTAAAATTACTACCCACATTAGAATACAAATTTAGCCATCGATAATCTAAATTATGAAAATTTCTTACTTTCCTTGGCACGCTGTTTTGAAGGCATTTGCAAACTCTGATGAAAATAACACTCATTTATATGGAAGTAAAGTAAAAAGGCGAAAAAATCAAACAGTTCCGTTTTTATGAGGAAAAGAATAGAGGTCCATATTTTTGAACTTCAACTCTGAAGAAGTAATTGGGTCTGCTACCTTTTAACACGTTCACGCCGGCGCAATGGGTCACACTGGACTGTCTCGGAGCTGCCAAGTCTCCGCCTTTTTGGATACCAGTATTTTCATAGAGAAAATGCTGTTTCATTTAATTAAAAACATTGGGCGATTTAAAGGAACAACATTTTCTCTAAAATAATAGTGGTGTGCAAAAAGCCGGAGACTTGACAACTCTGAGGCAGTCGAGTGTGACCCACCGCGCCGGCGTGAATGCGTTAAACGCGATAAAAAACAAAGTTTAAATACAGTATGTTAGTGTATCTTCAAAACCTCATTATGTATAAACATGAAATTTTGACTATTGATTAAAGAGATTGTTCTTTTAGGTAGCTTTCATTACAAAGAAGTACCTATTGCAGCCGTTCGGAGGAAAGCGATTAAAAAAAATTTTGGTATATTTTCATCGATCATGACCCCCAGACCCCGAAACCACCCTCCGTTCAAAATTAATATATATATATATATATATATATATATATATATATACATATCTGAAATTTGTCACACTGTAACTCTCGTATTTATGAACCGATTTGGATGTAATTCGGTGTGTACATTGTACATACCAATGTCTCGATCGAGTTCGATGGCCAGCTTCATCCGCCATTTTGTTTTAAAATGGCGTCCATTTCAATTTAAAAAAAAAAAAATTTAAATTTGAAATGTGGTACTAAAAAATTGAAAATGGAAAAATATTTTTTTCTTATGTATTTGACCTTTATACAAAGACTCCAGAGCAGTTTTTGTTTCGTCTGTATCTTAAAAAATGGCTGAGTTATAGCATTTTGAATTTCTAGCGTGGCTGACATTTTGAAACGTTCTGATTTTTGTCACGTGATAACATGCATATTTATGAACCGATTTAAATGTAACATGTTGTGTACATAGTACATACAAATATCTCGAGCGAGTTCGTTGGCCAGCTTCATCCGCCATCTTGTTTCAAAATGGCGGCCATTTAAAAAATTTGAAATTTAAAATGAGATACCAAAAAATTAGAAAATGAAAAAGATTTTTTTCGTATGTGTTTGACCTTAATACAAAGATTCCGGAACAGGATTGTTTCGTCTATATCTAAAAAAATTGCTGAGTTATAGCATTTTGAATTTCTATTCTGGCTGACATTTTAAAACGACCTGATTTTTGTCACGCGATTACAGGCGTATTTATGAACCGATTTGGATGTAAATTGGTCTGTACATAGTACATACCAATGTCTCGACCGAGTTCGTTGGCCAGCTTCATTCGCCATCTTGTTTCAAAAGGGTTGTTATTAAAAAAAATTAATTTAAGGTATTAAAAATTTGGAAAATGAAAAAGATTTTTTTAATGTGTTTGGCTTTGATACAAAGATTCTGGAGCAGTTTTTGTTTCTGAAAATTTGTTCTTTTGTTTATATCTTAAAAAATGGTTGAATTATAGCACTTCGTATTTCTGGCATGGCTAACACTTTGAAACGATCTTGTATTTGTCACGCGATAACACACGTATTCGCCTATTTCGATGTAAGAAGGCATGTGGATAATATACATCAATATCTCGACCAAGTTCGCTGGCCAGCTTCATCAGCCATCTTGTTTCAAAATGGCGGCCATTAAATTAAAAAAATATATATATTTAAAGTGAGGTGCAAAAAAATTAGAAATTGAAAACGATTTCTTTCTTAAGTATATGACCTTGATATAAGGATTCAGGGGCATTTTTTTTTTGTCTTTATCTTAAAAAATGGCTCAGATATAGCAGTTTCAATTTCTAATGCGGGTGACATTTTGAAAAATCTGATTTTTTTAATGCGACAGCACTCGTATATATCAACCGATTCCGATGTGAGTGAGCATGTGCACAGCAATTACTAAGGTCTCGACGAAGTTCACTGGTTAGCGTCATCCACCATGTTGTCTTAATGTAGCAGGCACTTTAAGTAATCGCCGAATTTGGCAGCCAAATATAAGTTACTTTAAATAAAAGCAGCTTGTATAAAGCTGACTAATTTCCGAAATTCTCATTCATAATGATTTAGTATTGATAAAATTAGTATTGAATCTCCTATATTCGGTTTCCACTAAATTGAGCTTCGTGTGTTTTAATAATATAAGTTGGCTTTTTTAAAGTAAGGACTATGAAAGCTACCTCTTCCTCCCGGCACTGGCCGGAAGGACATTTTAATATACCACCATTAAAAACTGACTGGACTTTTACAAACTGTGTGAAATAAAAAATCTCTTTTTATTTACTCCGTCGGTCATTGTGCGCATCATATCTTTAGAACAAGCTGCATGGATTGTTAGAAAAATTGATATATATTATAAGCACATATGCTTTTTGAAAATTATGAGGTCAAAATTGTTTCATTAGGCATGTAAATAAAATAATTTTTCTAAAAAAAAAAACTTTTACAATTCTTTATCGATAAAAGTAGTCATAAGTAAAAAACTTATCGCTGGAAATTATTATACATACTATATATATATATACTTATTATATATACATATATTATAAGTACATACTTTTAAAAACACTTATATGTTTATTATATACAGGGTGTTTATAAAGTTCCGGACCAATTTTGATGTTTAATAACTCATAAAATAATGAAGATAGATTAAAATTAATAACATAAATTGTTAGATAGACTAAAAAAGCTTCATGACCTTTGTCAATGAACTTCCACGTGTGTCCCCTTCGTCGCATGGAGAATATCAATTCGATAGTCAATGTCCCGCCAGGTAGCGGCAAGCATGTCGGCAACCACAGAGGCTATTGCAGTTGTAATTCTGGCTTTTAGGTCATCAATGTTCGACACTCTCCTCCTGTAAACATTGTCCTTTACAAATACCCAAAGGAAAAATTCCCGGGGCGTTATATCAGGTGATCTTGGTGGCCAAAGAATTGGACCTCCTCGCCCAATACATCTTCTTGGAAAATGGTCATTCAGAGAAGTACGAATGATGGTACCCCAATGAGGTGGTGCACCATCTTGTTGCAAAATGACATGTGGCTGAAGCTCTTATAGTTCTGGAAATATATGCCAAATTACAACCGCAATTACATTACATTTAAATTACAACCACAATAGCCTCTGTGGATGCCGACATGCTTGCCGCTACCTGGCGTGAAATTGACTATCGACTTGATATTCTCCGTGTGACGAAGGGGGCACACGTGGAAGTTAATTGACAAGGGTCATGAAACTTTTTGAATCTATCTAACCATTTATGTTATTAATTTTAATCTATCTTTATTATTTTATGAGTTATCAAAAATCAAAATGGGTCCGGGACTTTATAAACACCTTGTATATCAAATTTTTGTAGCAATCTAAGCATATATTCTCAAGATATCATGCGCGCAATGACTTACGAAGTAAAAAATAAAAGCAATTTTAATTTCAACAGTATACAAATTCTGTAAAAGACTAATCAGTTTCTAATGGTGTATATTAAAAGACACAATCTGTTTAATTATAGTTAAAATTTCATGTTTATACATAATAAAGTTTTGAAGTTTTCTTTGATTTTCATCGCGTTTACCCTTTCCGGCGCGGAGTAATTCTGTTTATAAACTGATGAAATAATGTACTGACACCAGAATTTATAAACAAAGTTATTAGAAAATATGAGCTTGCTTATTTTTACGTATATTATAAAAGGGAAATTTTAATTAAATAATCTTGGTGCCGTTTGTCAGTTTTGGAATTAAAATTGGGTGTCTTTTTTTAAGGACACCGCCCTCGAAAGGTTCAAAAGGGTACAAGACCCCGTAAGTTATGTATCCCAGACCTCTCCTATCTGAGAATGGTCGGTGTCCTTGTCATTGAAGGTTGTTAATAAACTTTAAATAAGCCTCCAAATCTTGAGGAGTACAGTTGTTTGGCAGGGAATAAGGAATTTTACAGAATTCCTTCTTTCGTTTTGTAACTGCTATCTATACTGGAATTGTGATGAGGAAAAATATTATTTATAATAGGTAAAATGTGGTGGGGAGATTTTCCTACAGAAGGAAAAAAGACGGCGTTTATTAGCTTTATTTGAATAGGAATAAAGATTTCACATCCACTTTTTTTGCATGTTACGTATTATCATTTCATAAATATTTCACGTTTCTTTTAAAATAAAAATTGATAGCGTGCTTCTAGTTGCGTGGGTGGATGTCTTAGTATACGCGCCGTGCACTTCCAATCCGTAGGTTCCGATAGATCACCAAAGTCGTTTGTAATCACCTTTAATAAAGGATTGTAAAAGGTGATAATATTTTTTGGAGCTTCAAGCACTTTAAGGTCAAAAATTTGAAAATCAACAACTTGGCGACCATTTAAAAAAAGGGTCTATTTTTGTATTATTTTTTAACAGTTCGGCGTGCTACTAAAAATATTTTCTTTTTATAAAAACAGCTTTGTATATAAAAAAATGGTCCAAGCTGCAATAAATTATCTTTCCTTTTATAAGAAAAGTATGATTTGTTTAATAGTTGTTGCGTTCTGATACCGCCAAGTAAAAAAAAAAAAAAAAAAAAAAAAAAAAAGAAAGAAAAAAAAACATTTTGCATAAAATGAGTTTACTGCATGCCATCTATGAAATGGTATTGAAACAAACTCATAGTGTGGTACCTGTAGTGCCCCCTAAAAAAAAGTCAGGATAAAATTTCATACATGTGTTGAAGTAGAAATATAAAATCTCCTTAGCGCATAGGTGGCCCAAAAAGGAAGTGTTAACCGGACGGGCGCGTTGTTCTCAAGCATTAAATAAGTTTGAAAGGACTTTGATTTCAGCGAAATAGATTTACAGGAAGGATCTACAGAGTAAAGGCAATGAAAAAAAAAATTGAATTTTTCGACAACAACAAAAATATTCCCCCTGTAAGAATGGAAATTTAGAAGTCCATTTCTTCAAATTTCAAAACTACCCAGTATGAAGTATTTTAGTAATTTTAACGACATTTCAAAGACTTTTTTAAAGTTATAAAACGATTGTTTGTTGATTATAAATGTAGTTCTACAGTATTTGGTAGAATAAAAAAGATTCTTTTCTACAACAACCTCTTTAAAAATGCGTTTTCTAAATAACGTGATCCACGATTTTCAATCTATTGCAATTTCTAACGCTGAAGAAATTGAATGAATCATTGAAAATGCTGTTTTAATTTTTAAAACACGATACATATTTTCACTTGCAGCAGTTTTAGTGCAAAAACTACATATTTTACTTTAATTGAACATGAAAGTGAAGTAAAATTATATCTAATCAACAAATAAACAGAGCAATATTTCCCTTTATAAGTGCATACAATTAACGCTTCTGCTTTAAAAATTTTAAACAAAGGATAACAAAACACAAAATTTTTGCAGAATTTTCACCTACAACCTTATTTTAAAAAAATAATTTCTCAGTCATTGTGTTCAACGCAGTAACAACAATTACATGTATCTAAGTAGTATTTAATTTAACAGCAAGTTTTAAAAATCTATTTATAAGTCCAATGATTTTTTTCCATAAGTAATTTTCAATAAGTACAATTTATCAAGTATATTATTAAATATTTACCAACGTAATTTAAAAATACATTCCTAATGCGGACGAAATTTAATTTTTGAGACATTCAGAATCTACGCTTTATTTATTTTTCGTTGAAATAAATATTAATTGTATGCCTTAAAATGAAGTAAATATTTATGCAATATTTATTTTAAATTTATATTTAAAGAATAAAGTCGACTAAGAATAGAAGGGATAAGAATTTTTCTGTTTTTGTAACATTTACTTTATTCCAGAAAGAAAAGCTGTAATACACTCTACACTATAAAACTGCACAAAAAACAACCATGTAAACATAATGTACATCAATCACATACTGCACTAAATAGAAACAAACAGCGTTATTTAAATGCTTTCTGGATGAGATTTTCAAACATGAGTAAATATAAATTTGTTTTTGTTGTTCATTTTCAGTAAACATCGAGCGCAGTAAGATTCGAAATTACTAACGAAAACGGTCAAATAAACTTTTTGCTTTTCTAACTGCTAATATTTCATAAAAGTTGAGACAAAAAGCTAAACGAGCAGTTTTGAAAATATTTCCATGTAGTCGTGTTATAGCATCTAAAAGATATAGTGAGGAAATCGGCTGTTCCAGTAACACTTTAACCCTTTATGTACTGAATTATGAATTCACGAAGATTTTATCTTCTAAAGCATTTTTCGTGAATTTTTGAAACTAATTTAGAAGATTTACATAATCATTTAATAAATTTTAGAAAGAATTTAGAAGTATTGAAGGATTTAGAAGTAGTAATTAAATTTGAATTTATACAGATTTTGTGTAATATTTAGAACCCCACTCAAATATTATTTTGAATATTTTTCTTAGTATTCTGTAGAATTCGGAAATGTACAAATGTTAAATATTCTTACAATAGAAAAATAGAAATATTTCCGAATTGAAAATCCCCCCCCCCCCCCAAAAAAAAAAAAAAAGCCAAGAAAGCTGAAAAGATGCAAAGGCAAAAGAAATCATCCTTCTAAAAATATTTTTGTTTTGTGTAACCAATAATGCTTTTGGAACAAGATAATGTAATGCATCTGTAACTCATTCTAAACTGTATTACTACTAATCGATATATTAAATGAATTTTATAACAAGTTATTTTAAAGGTACTTATAAATACCGTCAGTAGATAAAAGGTTACAAAGTACTAAAAAATGGAATCTCATAAATTTGAACAATGCTGAATTACAAATTTCGATCGTAGCGACAAGTTCTACCTCTTCACTGGGCGAAATGCTTCCTCAATTGAATTTCTATGCTATATTTACGTTGGAATTAAAATATGTCGCTGCGATCGACATTTGTCGTTCTGCATCGTTCAACATTTATAGGATACAAATTTTTAGCACTTTTTGCTAAGCCTATTTCTACACTATGTCTTCTAGACACTATAGCTTAGTTATAGCATCTGGAATAGATAGAGTAGAAATCGGCTATACCAGTAATATTTTAAAAACGCTAAAATATTGAATCCATTAAATGTACGACGATGCTGAGATCCAAAGGACCGATCACAGTGACATCTGCAGGATATTTCCTAAAACTGTAAGACTCTTGCTTGTCTCGACGCTGTAATAACATGATATGTACGCTGAAATTTGAAAATATCCCGCAGATGTCGCTGCAATTAATTCTTTGACTTTCATTACTGTTGCACATTTAAGAGATTCAAATCTTTAGTACTGATTAGGTAGCAGATTTCTACACTATGCATTCTAGACGCTGTAGTCGTGTGTTAGCAATAGAGTGGTAAACTGTTAAATGGTCGCTGCACCGAAACTCCCCAATCGCCAAATCCCATCTTAATCTATGGAAAAATTTTGAAGCACGATTACTCCTTTCCTAATATAATTATTAAAATACTGTTTTCACCAGACGGCGTCAGCAGTAAACATCAGATGCCTATAATGTGTGTTTTTAAAAATTGCCTGCGTAAATTTTAAGCATTCTCAAGAAGATGATAAAATGTAATCAAATGGAAATTTCGAAGTTTATAGAGATTTTTTATGCATTTAAAATTTAAGGATATACTTTTTAGAAACGTACATCATCGGAATCTATACATCTAATTTCTAATGCTGAAAATGGTATTTTTTAAATTATATTAGGTAATGAGTAATCGCGCTTCAAATTTTTCCTATAGGCTATCATGGGATTTCGCGATCAGGGAATTTTCAGTTCAGCGGAGCCTTAAGTTGGTGAAAGTATTACTGTATTTATATATATATATATATATATATATATATGTTTATATATATAAATATGTGCGATGTCATGTTGATGTATTAATGTTTATTTGGCGTGATTTCACGTGCACTTTTTAAAGCCTGCATTTTAAACCATCAACAAATTTCTCCATCGGTATTTTGACGTTTTCTTCCATATATTATTTAAATAGTTCTATTAAATTATTTGTTTCATACATTAGAACACATTATTTTAAATTTATTATCATGTTTAAATATATATATTACATTATCTACATTTATCTAATTTAAGGGAGGATTACCCCCCCCCCCTTTCCCTCCTTCATACTTAACCAATGAATCTCCAAATTTAACCAGGGAAGCCCCTTATGAGAATAAACTGGTATACTAAATTATTTGAAGCAAATCTGAAAATTCTTCACGAAAAACCCATTTATCAAACTTAAGGGGGGACGATTAGCCCTCCATCGTCCTTTATAGTTAACCAATGAACCCCTAAAACTAGTCTGGGACGCACGCTATGAGAACGAACCTATTTACAAAATTTGAAGCAAATTGGATATTGCTATTAAGAGTTATCGCGTTACGTACATAGGTACATACATAGTCTTTTCACACATTAACTCTCAGGCTTTGACAGCAGGCCTGCCACAGTCGACTATTTTTATATTCTGTTCGCACCACTATTTAAAAAAAAATACATTTTGTACTATATTTTTCTTGCAAATGCTATCAAAGTGTATATAAAAAAAAATTGTTTTGAAATGTTGTGCGAAATAGAATTAAAAAATAGTCGCCTGTGGCAGTCCTGACAGCTAAAAAGTATAAACGTGGTAATACGAAACGCACTTCTGTAACTGCCAACAAAAATATTGTTTTGAATTTTAAAAAAAAAAAGTGTTTAATAAAAGTAAAATAACTCGCAAATATCTCGTGAATACACAAATTACTACTTATAAATTAATGAATTGATAATACAGATTATTGCTTTATTCTATTTGTAGTTTTTTTCTTATTATTAATTATTCCTTAAGAATGATTCATATACTTCAATAATTTAACAAGATCTAAAAACAGCCAGATTAAATTTTTCTATTTTTCTTTTTTGGCTGTTTTCACTCCTGATGAACACTATAATAGATTATGAATGATTATTTTGATGATTATTTTTTATTACTCAGTATCAAACAGCATTCAAAATTAAAAATTTTAACGCTTTTAAAATGTGCGAACTGTTCAAGATTATTTTTCGTTATTAAAATTGAAACAATTACATTGAAACTAAATTGTAACAATGATATTGTAAATAAAACAATCATATTGTCCAGTTAAATTTGTACACATTAGTATTGAAGTAATTACAAAAAAAACTTTTTTTATTTATAAGTATTGGTGTATTCATTGTTCATACTGGTCCATGAATTTCCAGACAAAGAAATTCTTTGGTACCAGTATTTTCTTATAGAAAATCTCACCTTAAATAAAGCGAAATGTCGCGCACTTAAAGTAGATTAATTTTTCCGGTAAAAAAAAAAAAAAAAAAAAAAAAAAAAAAAAAAAAAATATATATATATATATATATATATATATATATATACATATATATATATATATATATATATACTGATATTTTGCCTTGGAAATAACGGTACCCGTACGAACCCTGGTATTAGTATTTGTAATAAATAATTTACCATGTGTCATAATTTATCAGCTATCGTTATAACATAATTATAATAATACAGGTCATATGTTTTTTACAAACTCAGTGAGAAAAATCCTGCAATCCATAAATCTATCCCGCTGAAATTTGTGAAGACTCTCCGATTAAATGAAATACAAAAGAGGAAGAGAGTTTCACTTTGCAGTCGACAACTGTTTTCATTTGGCCTTTTTATCTCGCCTTCTGGCTTCAAAAGAAGAAACAAGGTGTGAAAGATCTCTTTCGCTTTTACGGGTCAAGTACTGTACGGAATATATATATATATATATATATATTCCGCTCCTTTTGATATTAAAAGGAATGATAAGTTATCAAAAATAAATATGCAGTTCAATTTATACAACATCGATATAAAATTATTATTGAAAATCAACATACCAGCATATTACTTATTTTGAAAAAGTTTTTACCTTACTTGAATTTTAATGAACACGTCGTTCTGAAATCATTTTATCTTTACATTTTTATGCTAAACTAGGGGGCTCTGCCCCCTACGAGATACGCTCGCTGCCGCTGCGCCACAAACACAGCGAACTACGCAGACACCGCGAATTCTAAAAATACGCTAATTTTATTGGCATTATTTTTTTTCGGAAGAATGAATTATAATAAAAAAAAAAACAGTGGCGATCTGCCAGTTAACGGGTTATTTTCGTCATTGATTAATTCAGATCAGTTAAACATGTGAAAATAAGCTAATATAAAATAAATTAAGTAAACAGAGTCTTTATCTCCCAGTATTTTTTAGCAACCTATAAATTTTTCTATAAGAAAGTTTTTAAATAAGACATTTTAAAAGTATCGTTTTAAATCTGACGTAATTTTCAACAAAGTTTCCTTTCTCTTTTTAATATTCGCGAGAATACTTTTGTTGTTAGAAAGGGGATATTATTTGCGATGTCTTAGAATTCTGAACAATAGTTTTAAAAGATTATCTCAAAATATGAAAAAAATGTTTCCCGCAAACATATTTTTAAATTTAACTGTTTGGCAGTATTAAATATGACGTAATTTCCTTCGTAACTTTTAATGCATGTTAATGGATTTATTGTTTTACAATTTTCTTTCTCTTTTAAAATTCACGTGTAAATATAGTTTTTATGACGGTATTATCAATATTTTCCTGCTTCCAATACATAAACCGCTTAAATCTCATTCGAAAGCTTTTTTTTTTATGTTAATAACAGTCACGTGTAAATAAATTTTTAATTTGAAGCAAATTTTATTCTTTGCGCTGTTTTTAAATTTTAAATTTGACAACAATTTAAAATAATACCCTTTTCTAAAAGTTCTAAAAAATATCTCTCGAAATTCTAAAAATTTGAATTTATCTTAGAAATAAAACCACAAAAAATGAGTCAAATTAAAATAATAAATGCATTCTGTACACCCGGAGTGTCAGATATATAAAATGATCTAAAAATGATTAAACTCCCATGTATAGTTTTTGCTCCTATAAAACTTTTTAATGGAATGATTTTGACCAACTTTAACATAAAATATCTCTTAAAATAACTCTTCGATTTTTAAAACTGTCTGAATTAGCGTGTTTATCAACCATTTCCCGATAATACCACTAATTTTCATATATTTGTATGCAATATTTTTTTTTAATATTAGCGAAGAAAGACCTCCGGTCACCAAAATACAAAACCGGCGGCGGTGACGGCATTAGTTACTTTTTTTTTAGAATGGAGAGATTACTGCACACTTTGTTTACATTCAAACATGTTGAAATGAATTGAAAATGTATTTGAATATAATCATTTGAATTGAAATCTTAACGTTTTATTTCAGCTTTAAATTATTTAATTTAATAGACTGTTACATTTTAAAGTTCCATTCTTTTTTCAAAGATTTTTATTTCAAAATTTCATTAAAAGTAACTTCTTGTTTAAAAATTAGTATTAGGAGAAAGAAAAACACGAAATAGAACTTTTATGAAAACACAGTCATGGATTTGTAATAACTTTTGATATATACTTGTAAAAATGCCTATTCATTTCAATAATGAAATGAATACTCTAAATTGCGAATTTAGATGACAAATATCTCATCAAAACTACATGTGAAGAAAATAATTTAAAACGTGAACTATTTTACTTCATCCATTAAACGCGTCATGAACAGCGCCATTTAAATAGAATTTAACGCACTTTTTTTTCAAACATTGTTTCTCTCAATTGATGTGCAGTTAATATATTTTTTGTTTTTAAATCAGCATTCCTATAGCGATTAGGATAGGCTTCCAAATACTGAATAACACTTAATGGAAATAACACTCGTTTCGTCTGCGTAAGAATTCTCTAGCCGTATGTTACCTTAAATTCAAACAATGAAGTGGGTAAAACTTGTATAATCGAATATTTTACATTATATACTAGCTGACCCGTCCGACCGGGTTCTTTAATTCTTTAATATTTGTTTTATTTTTTATCTTTAATATTATTTTGTCTGAAATACGTGCCCGCTCACTGTGTGAAAATGGGGTAGAAGCTGCTAATTGTTGAGATTTGATATTTAAATTATTTTCATAATTTTTGAAAAATTGCATGAGGTAGTAATGAGCAAATTAAAATTTAAAACGCCCTCTATTGGTGAAGAAATGAGTTAAGAGTGGATGGGGGGTGGGTGTTTAGTAATTTACAAGCCAGAAGCTTTAAAACGATATGTCACATGAAACAATCATTTTCCGCCCCGAAGGGGAGGGGTATCCAGTTAACTATGGTAAAAGTCTTCCTTGCAGTATATTGAGAGAACCACCTGTGTTTATTATTTTTATTTTATCAGAACATCTCTATCAGTCAGGGGGGCGGGGGAGTAATTCTAATATGAACGTTTCTGTTTTTACCTTTAAAAAGTTTATTAAATTTTGAATGTTTGTTTTCTACAGAAATGTCTCATCACTAGGGTTAAAAAACGTAAAAGCAAATAGAATGCAGATTACGCATAGTTTAAGGAAAGTTAAATATATATATATATTTGTTATCATTCTATTTGTTTGTTTCATACATGAATCCCCTGCAATTTATAACATTAAGTTTAAGAAATTCACATTAATTTCAATAATTAATTGAATATTATTCAAGATTTCTAAATTTAAATAAATTATAATCCCGATTAAAAATTAATAGTTCATTTTTAATGTTATTTATTAATAAAAATTAATTTTGTACTTATTTTTTTTTTTTAAAAATAGTTTATACTTTTCAGGAAAGTTTTTTTTTTATAAGAGTTATTAATGTATCCCGTCTTTCAATCGGATTATACAGTTTTCGACATTTACTTTTTTTGCTCAAAGGGAGCGTAATAATTCACATGAAGTGAACTTTAAATCAGCTTTTAAATGAGCTATTTTACTTTACATCTTTCAATAAAATATCTGTACTTTTATACTGTTTGCTTATTAAAAATAGTGTCTAAAGCAAATGATTATTAATTCAAATCTAATTAAATATAACTTCATTAATAGTCAAATAAGAGTTTTTTTACTTCCATTTAATTAAATTAAAAAAAAAAAAAAGGAAAAGAAAATGGAAAGCAGTAACGTTGTTGTCTCACATTATCTCCGTAATAAACTTTCCTTCTGTTTTTTTATTTTTTATCGTTCGTTTAAAATAGTGCATGTTTGAAAAATTTGTTTAAACTTTTAATACTTTTTTATACTTATTTAATGAATATTTCCGAATTCCCTTGTATTTAATATGTATTAAAAAATATTTAAAATTTAACAGATAAAATCATTTGATATAATTCGATACTAAAGCTGAAGGCGAATTGATCCCTGCTTATCCATAAATATTATAAAATTTGATCTTATATCTAACAAGAAAATCAACATTCGAAATAAAAATGCGACTGCATATGTTTATAGCATAAATAAAATATAAAGCATATATATATATATATATATATATATATCAAATTCAAAATTAACTTGTTTTTAAATTTTAGTCTACTCAGGAGAATATCATATTAATTATTAATAGTATACCATCTTTATAGTGATTAATATGCATATAAATTTATTTGATATAACTAATTATTTTTTTATTATTTTTCCTCTATATTTTTTAATATTGTTTTATTTTCAACTTTGTATTCCATGATTAATTATCGGTTTAATGTGTTTGATTGTCTCAATCATATTTTTTAGCTTTTTTATGGCTAATATGATGATAATCCACACACTATATTAGTGATCTTTAGACAATTGGGAATTTTAGAATATGACAATCTTCTATAAACATCCATTTTTTTCCCTGTTCATTTTATTAATTTATTATTTTTTTTATAATTAATAGTAATTATTAAAGTTTTTTATATTTTTATTATATATAATTAATTTTATGTTATAGCATATAGCTATATTCTATAAATTACCAATGTTATAAAATTATTTAATTTCTCACTGTATATTAAATGTGTAAGGTAATAGAATATATTGAAAGCATTTTATTAACATTTAATTTATTTAATTTTTTTGAATAATGATATATAGTATGGTATTATTTATATATTAGGATTTGTGTGGTAATTCAGTTGATATATTTTAAATTCATTAGCTTTTATTAGGTTCAACTTGTGACATTTGAATAATAATAATAGTTTTGAAATAACATAATAGATGGGAGCACCAAAATTTTGTCTTTTAATGATTCTATTAGAGTAATAATTTTAATTTTTTACACCAGGTAGTATTGAACGCTGAATATTGGCAATATTGTAAAATAGAAATTAAACAATTTAAAAGTGTTTTCAGGTATTTTAAATAATGTAATTATTTTCTATTTATATTATATTAATTGAATATATCACGGTATTTCAAAATGAATTAACTGAACCCATATGTATTAATTTCTGTGTTAACATAAATGTTTAATTCACCTTAATCTTATCGTGCTTTTGGATACCATGTGCAGGAAGATATTTTGAAAACAGCTGGGATTTTATTCGGTATGTTGTGTAATATTTCTATTTTTTATGCTATAAATTAAATATTTAAAAGGTTCTATTGTTTTTTCCATTTCATGCCATTTGATATTATTCTGTTTTCATCTTGAAACTATTCTCTTGGTCATATTGGTTGTTTGAGCACAGAAAAAAAATCAGCTTTTAGCTTTTTTCTCACAGAAAACAACCGACTTGCTTATATCATTGAATTCTGTACTCTTGAAAACGTAATTCAATATATAAGTTTTTCAATTATTTTTTTGGTACCCATATTATTCTTTTTTTTTCTTCCAAATTAATTCTTGTAATTAAGTATACGGCACTTTATTTTATACATACAGTTGTATATTATAGGTTTGTGGTATCCATTTTTATTGTCATTTCATTCACAATATTGCGGTTTTTGATGATAGTCAATAATATGCTTAATTGTTTAATTAATGGTTATATATATATATATATATATATATATATATATGTATATACAGGGTGTCCAGCGAATAAGACCCTGATTTCAAAATTAAATATCTCAAAAACTAAGATCAATAGAATTATGCGGTAAACGGTTTGTTTATTAGCTAAGCAGTAAAAATATTATGCAGGAGTTTCAAAATTTAGTTGCAAAAACCGTTAACAGATGGCGCTGTAATCGCAATACTTGTAAACTGCTTCGAAGTCCAGAGCAATGGGGTCTCATTCCTAGATGGCTCCCTACGTAAAAACGAATATTGGGAAAGTCCATTTCTTCATTGGGGTGATGTGCAGAAGTGGGGACATCTAGTCACAGAATTATTGCTTCAGCTTTAATTTTAGAAAATTTCAATTAATACAATTTTCAATAAAAAGTTTGGAAATCATTATAAGAATTTTTTTAATATTTTATTAAATTCAATCTTTAATGCCATATAATTATTTAAATCAAAATGCATATATTTAGAAAAATAATTTTGTACTTTTTATTTTTTATATTTTTAAATCCCGGCATAATATTTTGGTATTATTGTTTATACCTGAATTATTATAAATAAAAAAGTAATTTTTCACTTTTAATTTGTTTTTAAATCACGGCATAATACTTTGGTTTTAGCACAACACATATATTTCTTTTCTTTGTAAACAAAGTTTTAGAGACAGAGATTATGCATTAAATTATTTCTTTTTTAAAAGGAATTGATGATAAGTCATATCATCAACGTCAAAGCAAAAGTATTTTGAATGCTGAATTCTTTTCGAACACTTCGGATCCTATCGCTAGAAGCTGCACCATATTTCTGTGCTCAATGATAAAATAAATGAAAACGAGTTTTTAAAATTAAAATTATTTTTTAACTTAATTAATTTTTTAAAAATAGAAACTTTGTAACTATTGTAACTTTGAAACCATTCAAACAATTCTCTATAATAAAAAAAATGATTTATGAATCATTATTATAAATGCTGAATGATTATTAAAAAAGGGGTTTCTTTTAACTTAATTAAATTTTAAAACCAGAAACTTTAGATTTTTTATTCAAACTTTTTTCACAGTTTAAATAAATATTAAAAAGTAAAGATTTCCATTTTTTTTCAAATCCTCCTCTATTTGGATTCGACTCCACGATCTACCAATTAGGAGAGAAAAGACATACCACAGAGATATTGGTAACCGGACCGAAGTATCTTATAACAAAATTTGAAACAAATCTCAATTCTGTCAACACATGGCTCCGCTTCTGCACATTACCCAAATAAAATATTTTTTAAGTTCTTATATAATGATTGCTAAAGTTTTTATTGAAAATTCTATTAATTGAAATTATCTAAAATTGAAGCTGAGGCAATAATTCTGTGACCAGATGCCTCCACTTCTGCACATCACCCCAACGGAAAAGCGGTCTTTCCCAATTTTCGTTCTTCCATAGGAAGCCATCTAGGATTGAGATGCTAGGGCTCTCGACTTCAAAACACAATTCATAGGCATTGCGATTACAGCGCCATCTGTTAGCGGTTTTTGCAACTAATTTTTGAAACTTCTGTACAACATTTTTACAGCTTAGCTAATAAACAAACCGTTTACCGCATAATTCTATTGATCTTTGTTTTTGAGATATTTAATTTTGAAATCAGAGTCTTATTCGCTGGACACCCTGTATGTGTGTGTGTTTGTCTGTGTGTGTGTGAATCACTTTTCTATGGACACGATAACTTAAATAATTCTCCACAAATATCATCCAAACTGTTACATAAAATGAAGGGATAGAAAATCTCGGTCATGTTCGTTAATGGGCAAAGTCGGACAAAAGGATGGAAATAGGGAGAGTTTTTGTGAAAACCTAAAAAACCCAGAACTTCTTAATTATAATACATATCAAATCAATTTAATGTTATTATTACTTCTAGGAAAAGGGGCAAAAACTTATATTTCACAGATTTTTAATAAAATAAAAAATGGACTCAAGAGGCGAAACCAATATATAGGGCTTTAGGAAGAAACAAATTCAAAACTTCCTCAATTCTTAAGATATAAAATTCACTTAAACTTATTATAAGTCGTCTTAATATTATTTACAAATTTTATATTGACAAGTTTTTGATAGGACCAACTGTTACTGCAAAAAAAAAATAATAATAATAAAATAAAATAAAATAAATAAATAAAAACGAAGAAAATGGGGGTTGAAGAAGAAAAAAAAATATTGCTTTGTCAATTCATAAGATATCCAATTTGCTTGAATTTTTTATACATTTTTTAAATATTATCTACAACTTTCATGCTGAAAAGTTTTTAATAGGACCAACTCTTACAGCAAAAACAAATTAAACAAAAATAGCGGTTGACAAAAAGATTATTGTATTAAGGGTGTACTAAAAGCCAAACGGCTTAATTTCTGAGTAATTTTTAAATTCATTTTTTCTCTCAAACGTATCCAATTCGCAGATTCTGAAACTTTATAATGTGCTGTATTGGTCGATTTTTTTTATAACACCAGAATATATTTCAAAAATGCGTCAAAGTGGGCATTTAGAACCGAATTTACCGAGTTTTACCTTAGATAGTCCTAGAAACGAAAAAAAAAGGTCGTACTAAGGATATAATTGTTTGTAACTCAGGTTCTAATTAATTAAATGAAAAAAAAAAAAACAGGTCTCTTATAAATCTCTCATACAAATCAGTAAATTTGTGCCAGGAAATAATACCAAATTATGTATATATAATTATTTGTACATAGAATACAAAATAATATATCACTCTTCAAGCTTAAAAGAAATTAATTGAATTTCTGCTTAGACCTGAAGCTGTAGCAACACGCGTTTCTTGTATCATAATAATAAGTAGCATTTGTACGTGAACTTTTCAAATTACAATTATTAAACAACAAAACCATGCAGTCATCCTACATCATTTCGTAATAAAAACATAAACTGCTGGTCTTCTAGTTGAAAGAGTACTGCTATTTTGGGTATAATTTCGCACACATTACTTTAACAATATGAGTTGCTCGTCCAATAACTACTCTGGCATCTATCTACTGCAGTTATCATACATCCTCGATATTCTGATTCTAAAAATAAACTTTAAACTATTTAGACGTGAAATCAACTCTTAGATCTGATATGATTCCAGCTATTTTAGTAAATAGCTTTCTTTTGCTTTAAACTTTTAAATAGCGTCATGGGAGGGAGTAGTTTTCGGTTTGTAAATCCCATTCAAATTTGCTAATGCGTCACTAATTGTAAAATTATGGTTGTAGTTTTTATTCGAGCATAGAAAAGTACCAGTGTAATCGATATAATATGTTCACATGTAGATTTCTACCTTACGTACAGCATTTAAAAACATAATCTCGTTTTTCTCTATTCTTATTTACTAAACTAATTCAGTGCAGTTATTTATAAAATTTTCTCCACATTTCTAAAATTGCTCTTCATCAATTATTCGTCTTTTATCTACAATAATTGTCCTAACGAGAGGGTAATTTTTAGAATATCTACGTGAATCTTTTTCAAAATCTATCTCTACTTCCTTTTTTCTCACTTATTTATAGAATACCTTACTTTTTAGAATATAGTTAGCCAAAGTACCTCATTTTCACTTTCTTCTATCTTCAATAGAAGAAAGTATTGTAATCGAAATTTTTTTCGATTTCCGGTTTTTGACGGATTTACACGTTTTAGGGGTCAGAGATCACAAAGACATGTTTATACAAAATGTCTGTCTTTCTGTCTGTGTGTCCGTGTGTCCATCTGTCGGTGTGTCCGTGTGTCCGTATGTCCGTGTGTCGCCATTGTACCATCAAAAATTGTATGAAGTTATGCATAGAATTGAACAAATTTTTTGGCTATTGAACAAAGTTTTTGGCTATGGCAAGCAGGTCCTCCAATAATTTGGATAAAACCTCCGGTAGGAGGCGCTGTAATAGCGGTTTTTGTGCATTTTGAATATTGTACCATCGACAAGTGTATGAAGTTACGCATAGAATTGAACCACATTTTTTGTGTATGTTTGTGGCCTTGGCAAGAAGGTCCTCCCTAAAGTTGGAAAAATTCCGCCAGAAGGGGCGCTGGTATAGCGATGTTTGTGCATTTTGAATTTTGTACCATCGAAAAGTGTATGAAGTTATGCATAGAATTGAACCAAATTTTTTGTGTATATTTTTGGCCATAGTAAGAAGGTCGTCCTTGAATTTGGAAAAAATCCGCCGGTAGTGGGCGCTGTAATAACGATTTTTGTGCATTTTGAATATTGCACCATCGAAAAAGTGTATGAAATTATGCATAGAATTGAACCAAATTTTTGTGTATGTTTTTGGCCATGACAAGAAGGTTCTCCATCAATTTGGAAAAATTCCACCGAAAGGAAGCGTTGTGATAGCGATTTTTGCGCAATTTTCAATATTGTACAATCGAAAAGTGTATGAAGTTATGCTTAATTTTAATAAAAATACTAATAAAACTAATTATAATGAAATATTGACATGAAATAGAAGAAAGTTTTGGGAATGGCACATCCAACTAGTTGAAGTTTCTACATGGTTTTTCTGCATTCATCATTTTCTTATGCGATGATAATCTTCTGTGGAGTCTCTTCGCGGGAACTTGACATAACCATTACAATAAGTCCACTGAGAGCATCACCATGCTGTATTTTCTTGTAATTACTAATCAATACATATAATTTAGCTTTTATCGTACAGCCAGTAATATTACTTAAATCATAATCACAATATTTAATTACATTTGAAACAATTTCTGAAGTATAATTCAATATATAAGTATAGATAATTAATGATTATCATTTATTCATGGAATTTCACTTTTATTTTCTAAGATTTTTATGGTAGAAGCATTTAGTTTAGGTTAACTCTTCGTTTTTTAACTTTTAATGACATTTGGTAAACATCGGTAAGAAATAAGATGTCAAAGATTGTCCCATATAGTTGCAATAATTTCAAAAATTCACGTTTTCCTAATGAAACTACATATTTTGCATGTTCTGTCTCTTCATGTTCTTTTTTCAGTCAGCTAGTCAAAATGATATGAGAAAGCAATAATTTTTGTTGGGGAATAACTTATTAACATATCATGACTGATTAAGATCTCGAATAGATCAATGCATTTAGCAACACACTCTCTATCATTACAGTGTTGCCAGATGGGCTACTTTTTATAATTTTAGATTCTTGATTGGCACCACTTTTTTGAAATGGTAAAATGCGCCTTATTTAATTATATATTAATTAAGGCAAAAACAAAGGTAATTTTACCGTTTCAAAAAGTGGTGGCAATCAAGAAATCTGAATTTTTTTTAAAAGCAGCCCACTGGCAACACTGTATCATTTTATTAAATCATTTTAACTCATTAAAAAATAGATTATCTCGGATACAATGTTAATTTAGAATATTATCATAGTAATAAAAAACATTCTATCCTTTTTTACACTTTCCAACAAAATTGAAATGTGTTTATGAATTCCGTTTGTTCTGTCTGTCTGCCTATTCACGGTCTAACTCGCTTAAACTTGGATTTTTATGCAATTGGATTTTTATGTTATTGGTCTTTACAATGGCACGTTCGGCATTGAATATGAAGTGATAGTTCATTTACAGGGGCACTCAAAAAATTCCGTTATTATAGCCATTGGGGAAAATCGTCTGAAGAGTATTTTAATGACATTACGCAATTTCAAACGTTTTGAAATCGATACAAATCAATGAATTTCACTACAAGATGAAATCTATTGAATAAGACATTCATAGAATTTGTCGTACACTTATAGGGGCACACAAAAAAATTCGGTTACAGTGCTGTCTTTCAGCGATAATTGTTGGAAATGCGTTTTCAATTTCAATATACCCCTTTAAATTGAACTTATTGCTTGAGTGTTACTCGTTCTGTATAAATTCTATATCTCGCATACAGGGCTGCACAAAAGAATTCACGTACCATTCTTCTTATTAACGGAAATTGCTGAAGGGGAATTTTCAATTGTATTTCCTAACTGAACTAAATTTTTGCATGCATGTAGATAATAGATACAAATATATCTATATATATCATATACAGGACTGCTCAAAGAATTCGGATAATTTTCCAATTGTAGACAAGAAATGCTGAAATTGGGTTTTCATGTATGTTATGCGTTTCCAAATGGTTCAATTAGAAATCATATTTCAACTTATTAAACGGGGAAGTTTTGTTACACTATTCTGAATTTGTTGGAAAGTGTTACATGATCTATAATTGATGCATGCTTTTTTCTTACTTGTTAACCATTTGGAAAAATGGTTATTGTTCTCCTCAGGGTAGGAAATCAAAAGCATATCCGAAGGTTTTTATTGGTTTAATCATCATTTTATTCGTTTTCTGATTGATCTATACAGTAATCTGTATTTCCCTTTACTTTAAACAGAGATGGACAACAGAGTGTTGCCACTATGACAAGAAAAAGTAATAAAAACTACAAAAAAAATTAATAACTCAGAAACAAATTGAGATACAGCTTTCAAACAAATTGCATTTAAAAGTACATTTTTGCTCTATACGACGATGTAAAAAGTAATATTGTGGGATGTTTAGAAGTTTAAGAAATAAAATTTCATTTAAAATTGTCGGCAGAATTCTTGGAAATCTGACGATGGAGAAGCCTTTTCCCGAACAGCCAATGAAATGCTTGGTTAATACGTAAGTTTCAGGTGGATAATACGTACGAGTCGCAGGCGATTTCTGTCGCTTCCAATTTTTACGTGTAATAACACTATTAATGTTTATTTCATGGCGTACGTAATGTATGATCAACTCCGTGCTATTTTTTATATCTTAAATTTTAGTCTTTGAAAAAATCATTTTCAAATGGTCGTTCTCATTTGTTAAATTGCAATTTTTTTTTTTTTTTTTTTTTTTTTTTGGCTACTTTTTAGAAAAATATTTTGCATAATATAGTTTTCAGAGAAGATGTAAATTGACAATTTATATTCAATATTTGTTTTTTCAGGGTTTTATGGTTGTGGGATATTTTTCGAGAACGTGTGTTTATTGTTATTTTTCAGATTAATGTAACTTTTTCACGCACACTTAGGTGGATTTTATAAAATATTTTCACTTTATTTGCAAAGAAAATATCACATTCACAAGAGATAAGTTTTGGCCTTGGACAATTTTTGACTTATTTTACGCTAACATTAGCAGATGTTTCTGTATCAAAAGTTTCAAAATGTTTATCAGAAATAATTAATTCACAGAATGATCCGAAATCACAATCATTTAGTAACTCACTCAATCGCTTTTTAAAGCATTTTGACTTGAAGCGAATAGAGTAAAATTTTATTTCATTATCTGTTTTTTAGGGTTTTGTTCATCTGACGAAACCCTATACGTCTCATTCCTCTGTCTGTCTGTCCGTCACAGAGCCCGTTCGCAGAAACTATATAAGTTGGAGACTTGATATTTTGTATACTTATAGATCAAACGACAAAATCATAAAATTTTGAAAAAGCCGTAATTAACGAACGTTATTAATTAAAAACTCCCAATTTCAAGTCTCATTAACGAAGAAACGGTATAAAATGAATGCAGGTACGAACGAACTCTTGAAATATTTTCTTTTCTCCTCCGGGTTGCCACACATCTGCGCTTCGAAATTGCAGGTTTGCCAGAGCGCGCTTTAAGCAAAAAAAACCTGCCTTCCCAGCCTACAGGCGGAGGTAGAATCGAAAAGTTAAGTATACTAAATTCACCAACAAAAACTAAATCATGATTAGAGATTTATCCACTTTAACAATTCTATCTGGCTGCTTTTGACGAGTTTTTATTTCATTTTTATATAATAGCTGGTTTTATCAGAATCATGTTAAGGAGGTATTCAAAAAAATATTTTTCCATGCTCAACAACTCGAAATTTTCTGGCACATTTTCAGATTAATTTTTAATAGAAACAATATTAAACTTGCTGACGTGATTTTTGAAGAGATTTATAAAAGACCTGTGTTTTTATTTTTCGTTCAATTACTTAAAACTTGATTTATGAACAATTATTTTCTAAGTAGGACAATATTTTTCGTTTCTAACACAATCGCTTCGGGAAATTTCTGTTCAAAATGCCCACTTTGACATTATCTTTTTAAATATATTCAGCCTCTATAAAAAAAAAAACGGTCATTACGGTACATTACATAGTTTCTGAGTATGAGAATCTACCAATTGAATGCGTTTGAGAGCAAAAATGAATTTAAAAATGAGTCAGAAAATAAGTAGTTTGGATTTGAATACATCCTTAATAAGATGATTTTTTTCTTCAACCGCTATGTATTTTCAATTTGTTTTTGTTGTAAGAATTGGTCCTATCAAAAACTTATCGATATGAATGTTGTAGACAATATTAAGAAGGTATATGCTAAATTCATGGGAATTTTATATCTTGTAAATTGACGGAGTTATCGATTTTTTCTTCTTCAACCCCCCTCCTCCCTTTTTTTTTTTTTTTTTTTTTTTTTTTTGCAGTAGGAATTGTTGCTATCAAAAACTTGTCCTGTATAAAAGTTGCAGATAATATTAAGGAGATTTATAATAAAATTAATTGGATTTGATATCTTGAGAATTGACGAAGTTATGATTGTTTTTCTCCGAAAATCCCTATATTTTGCGCCCCTTGAGCCCATTTTTAATTTGATCAAAAATCTGTGTTACATAAATTTTTGGCCCTATTTTTAGAATAAAACTTTAAATTGATTTATTATGTGCAAAAATTAAGAAGTTGTAGAGTTTTATCTGTTTTCACAAAACCCCTCCCTATTTCCATCCCCTTGGTCCGATTTTGCCCATTAACAAAATTAACCGAGATTTTATGCCCCTTGATTTTATGTATCAATTTGGAAGAGATTTGTGCAAAAATTGGAAGTTATCTGGTCCAGAAGAAAGTGATATATATATGTATATATTATATATATATATAAAGTTTTTTTACTGACGGTGGTTTTGAATTCTAGGGGTCATGATCGGTGTAGATCTGCAAAATTTTTTCAGAAATTCCAATATAGGGGAGAATTTAATAGGTAGTATTTCATACGAAATCTACCTAAAAGTGAACTGGACATTTTTAAATCGACTTTTACCTCAGAAAGTTTTTAGGCGAGAAATTTTTAATTTACACAGACATACGCAGAAAAAAATCTATACTTTCATTTCGTAAATAGATCGTTTCTCTGCGATGTGTATAAGTTAAAAAATCCTCTAAAAATCGTTCGATAAAAATTTAATTTTCTTCCATTACGAAAGCATAGATTTGTTACCATAGATTTGATTTCCAAGGCCTGCCTTAATTTTTTCTCTCCACGCAAACGGCGCTGGGTCACGTAGTTTCTCATAGTAGGATATTTTAATACGAAATTTAAACTTTTTAAATATTACATTTTTAGATTAAATTTTCAAACATCCCGGCGTGAAATTCTTCGCTGATTTCATTGATGCCCATTTCTAACTCCTATCTTAATTACAAGCTAAGATATTAATTATTATTTAATTAATTTGTTTTATTTCTATGAAATGCGTATTGTATTTAAAAAAACACCAAATGCCGGCACGTGATTTCAAGACCGCGATTTCATTTAAATTAGGAAATTTCACAAGGCGATCTGTTTGAAACTTGAAGATAGTTAGTTCATTACGATAACAAAAGTTTAAATAGAGATTGGCGCGTGAAATTTTTGATAAAGGGGGGAGAGGCGCTTATTTCACTAATTGGTTTATTTCTATTATATACTTATTTTAAAAGGCAGTCACGTGATGTTTCTTTGCAGTATTCTTCTGAACGGTGTCCGATTTTTAAAAATACAGCATCAGTGTTACTTATGCCAGATAAAAATTTCAGAAGTATTGATACCATTATTTTCGAACAGTTATTTCAGAAGAAAATATTAAATTATCGGTTATATCCGGCACCCCCCCCCCGACCCATGTATCTACCGATAAATTGTGTAAAGGAGTTTCGTTCAAATACACTTTTGTTAAGAATAGAGTGCGCTCCCTGGAGGTGGAATGTGGAACTAACAGACCGCGATTTCATTTTAAGTAGAATTTCCAACAAAGCGATCTGTCTGAAACTTTAAGATAATTTATAACAAATACTAAAAGATTATAAAAAAGAATGGCGCGTCATATTTCGGTTGGGTGGGGTGGGAGGAAATGGTAAGGGGTGCGAGAAAAATTAGGCAGTATAACAGGAATTTTTGTACTGTTTTGCGTGCGGTTTTTTGATGGCGTGATGAGATAACTATTACTAATTCAATATAAAAAATTATAAGTATTCATACCACTATTTTCGAATAGTAATTTAAGAAAATATCTTAAATTCTTGGTTAAGACCACCACCCCCTCGACTAGCATATCTCCTGATAGGTTGTTTAACGTAGTTACGTTAAGATACAGTTTTGTTAAGAATAGAGTGCGCTCCCTATTAGTGAAATGTGAAACTAACTGACCGCGATTTCATTTAAAGTAGGAAATCTAACAAGGCGATAGGTTTGAAACTTTAAGATAGTTTATAACACATAAGAAAAAGTTTATGAAAAATGGCGCCCGAAATTTCTGGCAGGTGGGGGGAGGGGGAGAGGTGAAATATTTCTTTTTTTTTTTACCTTTGCGTTTCATACCGTTTCAGGTGGGGTTTTTTGACGGAGTCCTCAGATATTATTGTATATAAATATGTTAAAAGTTAAGTTACAACAATTTCCGAATAGTAATTTCAACAAATATCTTAAATTCTTGCTGAAGACCTTCACTCCCTCAAGAAACATATCTACTGTTAGGTTGGGTAAAGGAGTTTGGTTCACATACGCTTTTGTTAAGATTAGAGTGTACTCCCTGGTGGTGGAATCTGGAACTAACAGACCGCGATTTCATTTAAAGTAGGAAATTTAACAATGCGATTTGTTTTAAACTTTAAGATACTTTATAACACATGATGAAAAATTATAAAGAAGAATGGCGGGTCGCATTTCGATGGGGGGGGGGGGGGTTGAAGAAGGTGCGTGAACAAAATTATGAAATATAACTTGACAATTTGTGTGAAACCTTAATATAGCTTATAAAACATAACAAAAATTTTAAAAATCAGGCCGCGTGAGAAATCATGGTGACCATTTCCCCCCTATCCCCAAAGAGGGCACTTTTCTAAATTTGGCAGATACTCGTCATCTGATATATCGTACCATTTCGCGGGGGGGGGGGACGAACAAAATTAGGAAATATAACGAGGCGAATATGTTTGAAACTTTAAGATAGTTTTGTTTGGGTTTTCCAAAATTTAGAAGGTATTCAATGGCGATAAATGTACTGGACGCTTTGAAAGAAAGTGTTCTGAAAGGAATATTAAACGAAACCCTCTGTGCGATCTGTGATCACACTTATCCACTTGTTTATATATGTAGATACTCTTGATTAGTTAATTCATACTGCTCTAATTTTTTAAAAGTTTCATAATATTTTATGTTTTCCCCACTGTGGTAATACATAAAATTATTTATTTTTTTTCCGTATATTAGATTTAGGATTTTTCACTATAAAAATAAATAAAACAGTTTATGTTGGATAATCATATTTTAAAAAATTCGTAAATTCATTTTTTGTTTCTGATTGCAAATTTTTTTCATTATACTTTAACAGTTTTTCCGACTGCTATTGGTAGATAAACGCCATCAATCTTTCTCATATCTTTATGATAGGCTTCCCGTGCTATTTTACAAAATCAGAACAGAAAAAAAAAAAAAAAAAAAAAAAAAAAATTCTTTAATAGTTTTAAAATCAAACTTTCTCAAAACTTTCTAAAGTTAATATTTCTCACATGCAATTACGCATGTACGCTTAAAAAACAACAAAGAATAATTTGGTGATATCACCTATTTTGTAGGATTATCCAGTGCCTAAGAATACGAAATAACGTAACGTTCTTGAATAAGACATATATATTTGACAAAACACAAAAACAGGAATCGCATACACATATATAAAAGTACACACACACACATACATGCGTGCATGTACATACATGTGATGTTCAAAAAAGGTGTAGCGAATTTATTCGCTAATAACTGGCATATCCTTTTATTCATTTAGGGCTAACGAGCTCGAAATATAATTGCTGAGATCAGGAAAATCTAAGAAAATTTACCTTCATATGTTACTTGAAGTTATATAGCTAAAGTATAGATAGTAAATTAATAAAACAGTTTTAACAAGTTTACCAATTTAGAAGAATATTTCCAAGAATTTGAAATGGATGCTCCTATGCGAATTACGATCACAAAAATTCGTGAAAAGTATGAGGTAAAAGGCACTGTTTAACATATTCAAGATTAGGGAGAACGTCGTTCGCATATCCCGCAAAAGTAGTGATACTGTTCGATATGTTCACGCTTTCAGTGCTGATGACCCAGACCGTTATAATCCCTAACCTTTAGATAAATAATCTTTAAATTGAGTATATATTCTCTCTAATGTGTGTATAAAATCCCGTGGTGGACATAAAATTTAAAAAAATCATGCTGTGCTATTTAATGCTAAATATACAACGCATGTACTGCGACAAAAAAATTCAAAACAAATTATTAATATTTTTTAACATTTTTTTTCTAAAACATTACACTGTGGCGCTTCACCCTTATATTCAGGCTGACCGCCGCACTTTTGCGGTAGTTATGCCGCGCTTGTAATAAGAACAGAATGAAATTATAAATAAAAATATTTAAAAAAAAAATTCGTATATGGACTATAATTAACGATGTAATAACAAAATGAAATTAAATGAGTACAATGAAATGTATTAGTAGATTAATTAATAATTGTTGCTTACTTTCACTATTAAAATTATCGATTTATTTTTTTTCATTAACATTTTTATTGTTATTTTAGCAACAACGTAATATCAATGTATTAGAAAGGGAAAAGTAAAAAAAGTAAAGTTGTGTTTACATAATTTATTTGTTAACCCTTTCAGAACCAGTGGCTTTTACACAAATTTTATTCGGTTGGTACCACTTTTATTAAAGAAGTTACCTATACTTAATTAATCATGAAAATACTCTAATTAAACAGAGCAAATATTACTTTTCCTTTTTGCTGGTGCCAGAAATAAATTTTGTAAGATCTTCATAAAGGTGCTTATATGCACCTATGGTCCCGAAAGGGTTAATAGACCTGTTTTTTCGACTACAATCTACAGAAAAAGTGTCGAAAAAGTACAGTCTTTATGTAACTACATTTAAACACAAGATGCAACGAAGCCAATTACACTTTCTCTTTTTTGGAGTAGTTTGCAAAGAACGTCTGCGTTACGCGTAATCCAATTTTTCATAATTATCATCTTGACTTGCATCTTTCTTGCACTTCTTACTTTTTATTTTCCCCCTTTTCTCCTTTGGTTTTAGTAAACTGGATAACATGCCTAACATGGCTAGTCTGTGCAAAAAGAAAAGGAAAAGTTAATAAAAATTAATTATCGCGTACAAAAGAAACTGCTGCATGTATATTGGAATAGCAGTGCGGCATGTATCACATTTTGCATGGTGCAGACGTCGGCCATCACAGTTACCTACCATCGCTAAAGGGAATGGCGTAACCATACACACAGTACTCTATACGAACGCTACACTTAGTTTTGACTTAGAAATCATGCATGCATTTAGTAATTAGTGCATGAAAAGTATTTAAACATAACGTGTTTAAAAGTTTGGACAGTGAAATCATACACTTACGTCAAATTAAGAATTGTAATTCTACAAGTAAACATTGAAATGGGATTCACGCTATACACTGGTTAAAATAATCTCATTGAGCACCTATACTGTGCGTTTGACGACCATCTATCGATAATTACAAGAAATGCATGGGGTGCGGCATCTATCCCGTATGCGGCGTCTCTCCCGGAGTTACCCTATATACATATATAATAATAATAATAATGATTTTTGCAATTAATATATCTACTATATCATAAGAAAAAAATGTCATTAGACTACACTAAAAAATAAAATACCCAATACGCAAAATGCACAGATTGAATTAAAATTAAGTAGCAGGAGAATAAACGATAACACAATGTGGAAAAATTTTCATGAAGAAAATAGAGACTTATATTGCAAAGTACTTTGTCAAGGGCAATATTTCACAATATAAATAAGTGGCAACAGATTTCCCTTTAAATATATCAAGCGAGGAATCTGAAATCACTACACTCAATTTGACTGATTAACTGCGACACCTCATTTAAAAATAATGGAAAAGTAAGAGTGGATCAGTTCTGAAATCCATAATAAAAGGAAATGCCAAATCGCTACTAAAAGAAAAACGATAAAAAATTGTATCATATAGAAAGGAAAAGGTATAAAGGTCAACAAAATTAATCCAATTACAGATATGAAAGTAAAACCTTCCTTAATATTGCAATATTAACCGTATGAGCTAGTCCAACGATTTAAAAAAAAACATGAAATGATTATCTGCTACCAGTTAATAGGTTGCATTTTTTTTACACTTAGTTATATATATATGTGTGTGTGTGTGTGTGCGTTAACAGTTATTTATTATATTATAAAAAATTCAAAATATTAAAAAATGTAATTAATTTTTAACAAATTAGGTTGTTTGTAATAGTATAATGTCGCACAAAGAAGAAAAAAGATGAATAAAATAATTTCTATCATGAGTGATTGCAGAAAAGACAAATTATTGGGTAAGTATTTAATTTAATACATTTAACACTAGAACGATTTCCCTTCGAAAATGACGTAAAATGAGATAAAAAGATATGCACAACACATGTGCAAGAACATTAGTTTTTCTCGCTTGTCCTGCAGTGATAGATAAAAATAACACATTTTAAAAATTAAATACATTTATAAAAAGCTATGTATATAATGAAAACATAAAAAAATGCAATTTAAGTATAAATTAAAATTTGGTCACAAAACTGCTTGATACACGATGGTTTTTGTCAAAACTCTTTCATTATTTAAAAGCTGACCTTTCTCTTCAGTATCTTTCACATAAATTTTTAACTGCCCTTCCTCTTCCTATGACATCTTGAAATTCATACATATATTAGACCATGAGAAAAAGCAGACTGTTTTAAGTTGAGTCCAACTGTAGAAAATATTTATCCTTGTGAGTTATTTGTCGTCATTACAAATGACACTATAACTAAACATTTCATTCATATCAAATCATTTAATGCTTTATTCATTCATTTCAAATGAAAAAATTGAAAAAAAAATATTCCCTTGTTATAAAACATATTCTATATTGCATACCTACTTCATTATTCTTTTTCACTCAATGAACAGAAAAAACGCCTTAAAAAACCGTTGAAGCTCTGAGTTTCCATTATCATCTGCATGAGAAAAAAATAAACACTATACAAAACACAGAGGTAATTCAATGTTGGATGAATGCCAACATCGATTGCCTTTTTCTCGTGCAGACTATTTCGTAGAGCTGCAACCGGCATTCAGGTCATTAAAATTGTACTATAAGTGAGACGAAATAGATATTCAATGCGCGATTTTTTTTTATGGGAACGATTCACAAAAAAGGAGTGACTCATGAGAGCTCCACGCTAGTTAAGATTAGCAAAATTAAACACTGTTGCTGAAAGGGTTTAACGACATCGCAAAACATTAAACTTTTTTAATAGAAAAAATTATGCTGTACATATATGCTGCTGTTATAGAAATTTATGCTAAACAAACTTGATTTAAGACAGAAGAAATAAATCAAAATGAAGTGAATTAGCAAAAGGTGAATTACATATCTACCCTATATATATATAAAATCCTAATGAAACGAATTTATGAAACGAATATATGAAACGCCTGAAATGTATCGATTCTTTGAATCGACTGATTAAACAACTGATTTTGTTTCACGGCGATTTCTCCTAAAATATGGAATACTTTGCGATGAAATTAACACCACGTGTTGATCCACAGATCTCAAAACTGGTATTAGAATTTTTAAATTCGAATTAGTTTTCGAAATATTCATTTTTTTCTAATTTTAAATACATTTTTTCTAATGATGGCAACTCAAATTTTAATCATAACAGAATTTTTTTTTTTCATAATTCAGAAAAGGTTACTATTTTAAATTAATTTGGCGACAGTTGGGCCTCCTTTAAATCTACGCTAAGAACAATGCTTTTTTTTTTGTATTTCGTTATCATTTTATTAAATACAAAACTTTCATTTAAAAATGAAACATTTAAATTGAAGGCTTTCACTTCTTAAAAAAAAAAAAAAAAAAAAAAAAAAAAAAAACCCGAAAAGAAAAATATTAGACACAGATGTCATATACGGACCGGGGTACCTAATTGGTACACAATTGGCATTATTTTGATAGACATGGTAACCCGGCTATTGTTGTTTATTTAATAATAAATGTATATTTACTTTCATTTCTTTTTTAAATTTATATAAATTATTTTGTTCTATAGCAATTAATTATTTTTTTGCTATTTCCTTTTGAAAATAATAGAAAATAATTAAAAAATACGGTACAATGTAGTAGTTATTCCGTCACCCAATTTCGCAAATTATATAAATCGCCAAATTGTACAGATTGACAAAATTTTTATTTTAAATAACGAAAGAACAAATAAATTAACATAACATTAATAAATATAAAAATAAAACGTCGAAATAAAAATCACTTCATGACGTGAACACGTGTAACTTGCTAAAAGTTAAGTGAATGTGACATTTACGATCAAGCATTATTGACATTTAACCTTATAGTTCGCGATAGATATTTTGTCGACGGGATAACTAAGTAGTACCAAAAATACACATGTAACTGGTATTCGAAAACGAGGCTTTCACCAAATTTTCGTAAAAATCATGCCAAACATGCCATGACATCTGGCGAAATATTAAATTATGTAACAAACCATGACATTTAATTTCAACTTCAAATCAATGTTTTAATTTACCACTCGAACAATAAAAAAATGCTAACTGGCGAGTTGAAAAAAAGATATTGGCGAGATTTGCGCCCGGCTTTTTTTTTCTTTCGGCACAGATGTCATATACGGCCCCATATTGGCGCGATTTTTTTCTGACGCCAATGTCATATACGCAACGCGTACTTAACTGGCGCCAAAGTATCGTTATTTTGCTTGATATGACTAAGCCGGATGTTGTTGTTTATGCTGTTGATGCGTTCCCCAAATTGGCGTTGGAAAAAAAATCGCGCCAATATGGGGCATGACATTTGTTCCAAACTTTCATATGAAAGGCGAAGGGATCAGATCGTATTTGTTTATGGCATTTGATGACTTGAACTATTATAATATAGACGAAATGATGGGGATAGAATAATATTTGGAGACTTATCACCTGTGCCTGGATAACATTAAAGTATCAAAATGGCACCTAGAGTATAAAAAGCAAAGTGTTCCGCCCGGAACTGTTGATGATAGTCACATGATTTAGGCTATTGTTATAGAGATTGTTTTAAAATATCGGTTGACAAAGACTCTGAATGGTTAATTCATTTTATTTTACCTTCTTTTCAAATGTTTAACTGATCTTCTTTAATATAAAACGAAAACAACCATTGGATGTCTTAACAGCAACTGATTCTCCGTTAAATTTTTGCAATCAAAGGGAATTGAATGGAAACCCGTTTACAGGGAGATCTGCACAGCTTTTTCAGTATAATTTAATCTTCTCTAATATTTTTAAAACCCATTAGATTTTTAGATTTTCAGATTCTACGGTGTCTGAACGGGGGTTGGCGAGCGTAGCTTGCAAGGGGCAGAGCCCCCTAGTATAAATTAATACGTTAAGTTATAAGTTTCAGGTAAAATAAAACAAAATTGCTCCCATCTGTAGGCTGATTTAAAAAAATTAGTTTTCGTACAATCATGATTTTTTAGTAGAGCTGTTCATAATTCAATTTGAGTGATACATAAAAATGCCATCAGATCTGATTTTATTTTATTAGAATAATCGTTCAAACAGATTAAAAGAAATTAAGGTAGACGGATAATAGGCATTATGAGGAAAAAAGACTTTAAGATGTATCAAATCAAAAAGGTAGCGACAATCTTCAACAGATAATATAAAAATTTCCACTATTTAAGAGAAATATATATCTATTGAAATTAAAAAAAAATGACACTAAAAAATTGTTCTCTATTTTTGAACTGCTTGTTTTATTTCAATAGCATTTCAAGTGTTTTTGTCGTGTTATTTTTCGAAATTATTGTGATTATATTTTAAGAAACTATGTTCTAACGTAATATGATACAAAATTCAAGGTTTGAGGAGGAAAATCACCACAGTCCATTTTCGTGTTTTCGCGTTTCTGTGGTTTTCTGGATACAAAAAATAAGTAAATAAATAAATAAATAAATAAATAAAAAATAGCGTGTCCAATGAAAAATACAGATGAAAAAACGTCGATCCATACTTGAAGATAAGATGTTTAGATGTGTAACAGGAAATGACTTAGAATAACACGTATGTTACTACTATTTTCTCCTGTATAATTTATCTGTTTTATAACACTTGAATAGATAGTCAATATAAAACATATGCCAGAAAACATATCGACATAATAGAATACACAACAGAATGTATAAAATTATGATGATGGTAAAAAAAAACAAAAACTTTACTTAAAGCATCTTTAAAATTAATAAATAATAAAAAATATGTATAAATATTTAAATTTATAAACACTTATCATATAAAAATCCATAAGGTAAATTTCTGTTTTTTAATTAAGTATTGCCTAATGACATTTTTATAAACTTGAAAAGGTGAAGTGTTTCTAGTTTACATTCAATTAGAGTTAAATAAATATTTCAATAATGCAATGGCAAATATTATTTCACTTAAAATGCATTTCATTGTGATTACGTCTTTGATGTTTGCTTATATTAAATGCGTTTTTTTTTCAGTTTTCTTGAAATAGAAATAATTTGATTAAAAGCTATTTTTAAACATTTAAACTGCTAGTAGAGTTATTTAAATGTTTAGATGCTTAGAATTCATTTTTTTTCTTTTTTTAATTTATTGAAATTATTATTCAATCAGTACTGCTCACGATGATGAATACTTTTTATACGATTGAAAGTACATCGAAAGTGTTATAGAAAGATAACTCTAAAAAAAAAAAAAAAAATCCTTCCGGCCAGTTCCGGGAGGAAGAGGTAGCTTTCATATTCCTTATTTTTAAAAAGCCAACTTATAATATTCAAACACACGAAGCTCTATTTAGTGGATACCAAACATAGGAGATTCAATACTAATTTTTATCAATACTAAATCATTATGAATGAGAATTTCGCGAAATTAGTCAGCTTTATCCAAGCTGCTTTTATTTAAAGAAACTTATATTTGGCAGCCAAATTCGGCGATTTCTTAAAGTGCCTGCGATTTTAAGACAACATGGTGGATGAGGCTAACCAGTGAACTTGGTCGAGACCTTAGTAATTGCTGTGCACATGCTCACGCACATCGGAATCGATTGATATATACGAGTGCTTTCGCAGGCAAAAAATCAGATTTTTCAAAATGTCACCCACATTAGACATTGATATTGCTATATATGAGCCATTTTTTAAGATAAAGACAAACAAAAAATGCTCCTGAATCATTATATCAAGGTCAAATACTTAAGAAAGAAACCTTTTTCAATTTCTATTTTTTTTTTTTTTCACCTAACTTTAAATATAATTTTTTTTTTTTTAATTTAATGGCAGCCATTTTGAAACAAAACAAGATGGCTGATGAAGCTGGCCAGCGAACTTGGTCGAGATATTGATGTATACTATCCACATGCCTTCTTACATCAAAATAGGCAAATACGTGTGTTATCGCGTGACAAATACAAGATCGTTTCAAAATGTTAGCCATGCTAGAAATTCAAAGTGCCATAAATCAACCATTTTTTAAGATATAAACAAAAGAACAAATTTTCAGAAACAAAAACTGCTCCGGAATCTTTGTATCAAGGCCAAAGACATAAAAAAAAATCTTTTTCATTTTCCAGTTTTTTAATACCTCATTCTAAATTTTAAATTAAATTTATTTTAATGACAACCCTTTTGAAACAAGATGGCGAATGAAGCTGGCCAACGAACTCGGTCGAGACATTGGTATGTACTATGTACCGACCAAGCTACATCCAAATCGTTTCATAAATACGCCTGATATCGCGTGACAAAAATCAGGTCGTTTTAAAATGTCAGCCACAATAGAAATTCAAAATGCTATAACTCAGCCATTTGTTTATATATAGACAGAACAAACACTGTTCCGGAATTTTTGTATTAAGGTCAAACACATACGAAAAAACTCTTTTCATTTTGCAATTTTTTGGTATCTCACTTTAAATTCTAATATTTTTTAAATTTTTTAAATGGCCGCCATTTTGAAACAAGATGGCAGATGAAGCTGGACAACGAACTCGGTCGAGATATTTGTATGTACTATGTACACACCAAGGTACATCCAAATCTGTTCATAAATACACCCGTTATCACGTGACAAAAATCAGGACGTTTCAAATTGTCAGCCATGCTAGAAATTCAAAATGCTATAACTCAGCCATTTTTTAAGATATAGACGAAACAAAAACTGCTCCTTAATCTTTGTATAAAGGTCAAATACATAAGAAAAAAATATTTTTCCATTTTCAATTTTTTGGTTCCACATTTCAAATTTGAAATTAAAAAAAATTGAAATGGCCGCCATTTTGGAACAAAATGGCGGATGAAGCTGGCCAACGAACTCGGTCGAGATATTGTTATGTACTATGTAAACACCGAATTATATCCCAATCGGTTCATAAATACGAGAGTTACAGTGTGACAAATGTCATATATATATATATGGATTTATATATATATATATATATGTATATATATATATATATATATATATATATATATATATATATCACATCATCATCATCATCAACCGTTTTCAATCCACTGCTGGATGTAGGTCTCCCCCAGATTTTTCCAATGTTTTCTGTCTAGTGCTTTAGTCATCCAATTTACACCGGCTACTTTTCTGATTTCATCACTCCATCTTACTTGAGGTCGTCTTCTTGGCCGTTTTACATCTCTGGGATACCACTCTAGGGTGTTTGTGCTCCATCTATTGTCTTGTCTTCTTGCAATGGGCCCAGCCCATTTCCAAATGAATTGAACATCACCTTGGTCTTTTCCAAGTTTATTTTTAATCCCACATTAATGCTAGCTTCTGCCAAATCTTTTAGCATATTTTCCAATTCTTCAGGACTGTTACTGAAAATTAAAATGTCATCGGCGAATCGGAGATGACTTAAATATTCCCCATTTATTCTAATCCCTTTGTTTTCCCAATCCAGCTTCTTGAAAATATTTTCTAAGACAGCCGTAAAAAGCTTTGGCGAAATGGTGTCTCCTTGTCTTACCCCTCTACTAAACTTGATCTTTGCTTTTCCTTTGTCCAGGCGGATGGTTGCTGTTGCTTTTTTGTAAATCTTCTTTATAATATTGATGTAAGGTTTGTCTATAACAATGTCCTCCTGAGATTCTACTACTCCTGATGTGTAGACTAAATCAAATGCTTTTTCATAATCAATAAAGGCAAGACAAAGAGCTAAATTATATTCTTTATGTTTTTCAATGAGTTCCCTTACCGTTTGGATACTTAGCACCCTCTGTCTTCATGTCTTTCTGATCGCTGCCGTAACTAGGAACATTCAGACTGCCGGGATATATGTATATATATATATATATATATGTCAATTTTGAACGGAGGGTGGTTTCGGGGTCTGGGGGTCATGATCGATGAAAATATACCAAATTTTTTTGAAATCGCTTTCCTCCGAACGGCTGCAATATGTAGCTTTTTGTAATGAAAGCTACCTAATACACGAACAAATTTTATGCAACTAATATTAAGGTTACAAAGGGTAATACTACCCTCAACAACTCTGATGGTTATTTTAAACTTAATCCTTAAGGGGAGATTTGATTATAAAAGGCTGAAAAAAGGGTGTTTTTAGCATTTTTTTCTGAAATTGATTTTGAATTGTTGGTAAAACTGTTTTTAAAAAACAGCTTTCAAAAGCACAAGATGCATTAGCTTCAGAAAGTGATATTTGTCAGTGTAATTTCTTGTGGCATTCCAGACTCTTCATAAATAGAATCTGGTTTGATTTTGTACCTTATTTTTATATTTTTAACACGTATTCGTTGGGAAAATGTAAAATCACCATCACTTGTATAAATAATATCTTAAATTTGTTTGAACAAACACAACAGACATTATTAGAGAAATTGTATTAGTATTAACTTCATTTTTCTCAACGCGCTTGACCGAACGGTCAATTTATAGTTGTTATGTCCTCATTAGTCATCTTTATTAAATCATCTTTTATTTCAAAATCAGGAAACACATTGTCATGTTTAGTTGTCAGATCAGCAATAACACTCGTTTTATTAGCATCAAAATCATCAATAAAAATTTATTTATTACAGGAAACAGGTATGTGCACGCAATATTGCTAACATCTAAATTACTATCAGCTAAGTCGTTGGCGGGTATTACTGGTACTGAAGTATTTAATTCGCTTAATTCATATTTTCAATTTAGTAATTTTTTATATTGTTGAATGGCCTTGGGATCGAAAGATATGTCTGTAACACTCCACCGACTGAATAAGAGCATGCCATTTTGGTTATTCAAAATTTTAAAGACACCTGTTTTTCTATTTGATCATTTGAAACACGTATTAAAGTACGCTGTTAAATAAAAACACTATTGGAGGATTATTTTGAAATTCATAGTATATTAACTCAACACAGCTTAATTAAGCACAATATCTGCTTTAAACATAATTTTAATATAATATATGAAAATACAAAATAAATTTACACCATTTAATCTCCTAAAACTCTCTCCGCTTTTAGAGCATTCATTACGACAATAAGTATCTGAATGAAAAAACAGCCTCCAAAATGCGTAGGATATTTTAGACATGTTATGTAATGACTTGTCACCTTTTACGAGCTTACACCTCGGGTAAATGAAACAAGCGTTGTAGGTCTTAAATTTCATAAATTTATTTGATCTTCAAAATTAAGAAATAAATAACCGTAAACCATTTGCTGGATTCTTCGCGCTTTTAGGTAATATGGGGCGCTTTATAATGAGCGATGTGTATTGTAATGGAATTTGTTTTTAAAGGACACTTTTAAACTGATTAACTATTTCATTCTTTTAGGATACCTAAATTAAACAATACTTCTTTTTTCTTACTAAAATAGTTGCTTTATATAATCGAAAAATGTCTGCCAATGAATAAGGAAAAATTTACGCTTACAAATTAGTGGTGTCAAAAAGCTCTGAGTAACGAAGCAAGCAAATTCTTCTAGCCCGAACCCAGTTCATGAAACAGTAAAAAACTCAGTCGGGCTAAACATAAAGGTTAGAGACAACACATATGGATAAAATTATCTGTTTCTTTTTTGTGTGCGTGTCTGTGTGCGTATATAAGAAACAAGGCTCGCACCGTTCCTAAAATTTTCGCACTTTGCTACCAGTATTTTAAATAAGAATTCTTCGTGGTACGTTCCTTTAACATCTATAACAGAGCTATACAACAAAGATTATCGTTTTTATTTAATGGTAGCAAAGTACGAAAATTTTAGGAAAGGCGCGAGCCCTGAAGAAAGCAATACAAAATGAAAATTTGAAATATAGTTAGCATTATTATAACTTTTTTTTAACTTAGTTTTCTCTTAATTATTTTAACGCAGTGATACATTAACTTTTCTAATTCCATGAATAAAAAGAAAATAAATAAGAATATATTTATATTCTGAGAACTGAAATTTTTTCAAAGTACCGTAAAACGAAAATTCAAACAAAATCGATATTTTTCTAGCTATTTCTAGCTTCCCGTCTCAAACATTTTGCTCAATTTGTAATATAAAAAAGAGAAAAATTCCAAAATCACAATTTACTTTGTGAATAGTTAGAAATATTTGTTTTTGATAACTGCTTAGTATGCATATAAGTTAATACCTAATTTGAATAAATGAAGTAATAATTTGAGACAGTACAAATGCTCTATGAATTTGAACAAAAAAATTATTTATTTATATATACATTTATATATAACGAATCATTCTTATATATTATACATATTATCATCAGGGTTGTAATTTTAACCGGTCAAAATTGATTTTGACTAGGACACTGGATAAAAGTGGTTTTAACCGTCCAAAATTGGTCAAAAGTGGTAAAAAATGGTCAAAACTGTTAAAAATGGTCTTAATTTTAATAATTATTTTTTCTTTGCAATTAAAAGTAACTTAATAAGTAATAAAAGTAACAGGCAGTTAAAAAAAATAATACATTGATAAGTTAAGGAGGCTCATTAGTAAAATATGCTTATGCAATACAATAAGAAAGCTAGATCCATAATTGCCCTATCATTGTTAATAGTGTATCAACAGGGGAAAAAAATCATTCTTCCTTTCAGCTGTTGATACAGGGGCATCTAAGAAATCTGCCCAATAATTTTTTAAAACTAGCAGCTGATGCTAAAGAAGAGGTAGAAAACAAGTTTGCTTGTAAAGTAAGAAGTTTTGTAAGTGACAATGAAAACTAGATGAAACGCATGAGAGAATATTTTCAAAATGCATATAGAGACGAAATGTTTATTTCTTATGGGTGTGCTGCACATTACTTGAATCTTGTAGGACAAGATATTACAAACACAAACAAAGTTAATTCAATAATGAAGCATGTTATTGAAATGAAAAATTGCAGATGAGCATAAAGATAATATTGATATTTTAACAATGTTTATAAAGAATTAAAACATTTATAAAATCAACTTAAGCCTATTTCCCTTGCTTTAGATAAACTTAAAAAAGATGATGCTACTATATCTGATGCATGCGACGAATGGTTAACATATAACTAAAAGAAAAAGATCTTGAAACTTATTCTAAAATGATACAGTCTCGATTTAATGAAAATGTTACCCCAGTTCATTTTCTGGCTCATATGCTGAATCCTGTCTACATGAGTAAAAATATTGATGAAGAGAAGCAAAAAATAGCAAGGCAGTGGTTACACAATAATATTGATCCTACCTTTTTGCCTCTTGTGATCGTATTTCAAGCAGAATCCTCACCATATCCAAAATCCTATATTTTTGAAAGTGTAAAAGATACAAATGGGCTTGATGCCTGGTGGGCAGCAATGAAGAAGGGTAAAGGCATTGATATAAAATTTGTTGAATTCACATTACATCTAATGAACTGTTGTGCCAGCTCATCATCAATTGAAATATTGTTTTCTAAATTTGAAATAATCCAAAATAAAATACGAAACCATCTAAGTTTAGAGACAACTGCAAAACTTGTTACTTGTAATAATTTTTAAAATTCAACACTACTTACATAAAAAAATAATAGAGCTTGTGTATAAAAAATAATTAAAACATTTGTGTTGTATCTTGATGTTATGTTATTTATGTTATGGCTTTTTTAATTTGGTATTTGCTGGTGTTATGTTACTTATATTATGACATTTTTAACAAATATTAACTTAGTTTTTAACATATGCTAGTAAAATATATTTGATTAGTAGTAAATAAATTGAATAGTCAATTTCAGTGGTCAAAATGGTCAAAATTGATTTTCACCAGGACGGTTAAAACCGGTTTAAACCACTGGTTAACACCACCATGGTTAAAACCGAGACAACCCTGATTATCATACATATTATCATATTATCACATATTAATATATTATCATATCAAACTATGAATCTGTCTGTCTGTATGTGACAAAAATTTTGTGTGCGCCCCAACTTAAGAACTAATGCAACGAATTTTACAAAATTTTAGATTCAGTTAGACTTTGGATATAAACGAATACTGATTAGTTTTTGTTGAATATCGCCCAACAGGTGGGGATTTTTTCTCGATTTTTTCAATAGCTCTATCTCAAGAACTAAGTCACGGATTTTCATCAAATTTGAGATCCAGAGACAAGTTGGCTTAAGATGTTGCTTTGGTATTAGTATATATCGACCAAAAGGTGGCGTGGCTATACTGCATTTTTTTATGATTTCAGCAATAGCTCTATCTCAAGAACAAATGTACGAAATTTAATCAAACTTTAGATTCAGTTAGACATTGATATAAACTGGTAATGGTTCGTTTTAGGTGTATATCGTCCAACAAGTGGCGCTGCTGTGCTACATATTAAACGATTCCCGCAATAGCTATAGCTCAAGAACTAATTCGCGCATTTTCAAAAAACTTCATATTTTGTTGCACCTTGACATAATATTGTGCTGATTAGGTGTTTCTGTAAATCATACAACAGGTCACGCTCCTATGCTGCATTTTCACGATTTTCACTGTAGCTGTATTTAAAAAGCTAATTCACGGAATTTAATCAAACTTCATATTATGTTATACTTTCACATACATAGATCCTTATTAGGCTTGGACGTGTATACAGCGCGACAGGTGTCGCTTTTAAGTATTTTTGATTGAGAGTTTTTGTTGCAGACATCTAAGACGGTGGGTGCCAATATTCAATGATTTTTTTTAAAAAGACGATGCTTATATCTCTTTTAAATGCACACAGTTTAAAGAACCTATAGCTTTACAGTCCTCATGATGGGCATAGATTGTCATTTAATTTTGGCACCGCGATAGCGAATTTTGAATTATTATCATGTATGAGATAAAAGATAGTTTTAGAATTGGTACATCAGACTAGTTTAAAAAGTTATGTCCCCAAATCCCGCTCAAAAAAGAATCTAATAAGCTTTTATAATAGAATTTATCTCATCACATTTTTTTTGAGAAATAGTTTGTGTAACTGAAATACGAATAGGTTTAAATAATTTTATCTAGAAATTCTATCCAAATAATAAAAAAATCATTAAAAGCAAATATTTGACAAATTAATACTTAAATTATCATTTGCATAGATTGGATATCATGATTCTCATTATAATTTGTACAATGTGGACTTATTACGCTTATTTATTAGCTATGTGTGTATTAAATATACATGGCTTTTAAACGAAACAACATATATCTTAGCATTTATAGAATAATTTCTATGCTACTGTAATCCATTTTCTTATTGCAAAATGTCCGTAAAAACGCAAATTATTATTTTCCTTTAAACATTCGATGATAAATTTCCGAAATGATGCCAGTAAAGTGAATACAAATTTGAATTTGTCAAAGTGAATTCTATAAATTTTTCAAATCGGAAATTGTACGTTAAACATGGCAAATGTAGCTAATGTCATACTATAACTAGTTTTCTAAATATTCAGGTCTTGGTGCAATAGCTTTTGCACTCTTATCAAAAATGCATGAACACAAAATTTATTACGATTATATATATTAAATTTAGTAATACGAAAATAATATAACTCCGTCTTAAATAGGACGCAATCCCTATCGCAATCCATAATCATGACCTATAATTGAATTAATTACGTGTGATAGTATTTAATAGAATAAACAAAACTGTTATTAATCTCTTTTTCAGTTTTGATTTGATTTTCATAAAATTTAAATGTTTTGACAAAATTTTCCAAAGAATGTATATATTAAATTTCAAACCATTTGGTTGAGTAGTTTTTGCGCTGTTATATACGGACAGACAGACAGACGGATGGACCAGGCGACGACTATACATATTTATATAATTACGAAAACGCACCTAAAAATGAATGGTTGGATGTATGTTCCTTATACAAATCTACTATTTTTTATCGATTTGCACGCAACTTGACATACATAAGTTTTAGAACAAGAGTAAATTTATTTCCCTAAGAATCCAAATTATTTTCATTCCAATCATTCGATGATAAATTTCAGAAATGTCGCGCGTTAAGTGAATAAAATCTTTAATTTCTCCAGTTGAAATCTATAAATTTAAAAATGACTCTTAGGATGTATATGTTCCTTATGCAAATCTACAATTTTTAATGGATTTGAATGAAAGGTGACATACATACCTTTCACAATAAGAGTAAAATTTCCCCCTACTTAAAAAAATCAGACGATTCTTTACTTGTTATTCTTATCATCTTGCATATTTAAGGTTTATACACACCTATAAAGATTCGTATCGGATTTACTATGAGTGTGTTAAAGTAACATTTTTTTTTTCTTTTTGTCATGTTGACGATTTATGGTTACGAATGAACAGAACTGCTTTATTTTATTCTCCTTTTATTTAAGATATTGCATTTTTATTTATTTTACTTGGAAGTCCAACATTAACTAATAAAATCATGGAAAAATTTGATACCCAAGGGTATCAGACTTGACTCTAAAATATCTATCAATACAATTCTATTTGCGGATGATCAAGCAATTTTTCAGGACATTGAGGATGGCCTGCAAAGAGCAATTTATAAACTACACAAACTATGTGAAACTTATAACATGAAGATATCCATAAATAAAACCAAGACGATGGCTTTCAGAGGAAAAGAGTCCATAAGAACTAAAATTGTCTTGGATAGTAAGATAATAGAACGAGTCTCAGACTTGAAGTACTTGGGATGTGATACTACATATAACAAAAATAAGGACTTCGACAGTAAATTGCATAAATCCCAACATATTTGCGAATCATTGATCAGAATTAAAAAAAAAAAAAAACTCTTACAGAAACTAAGTTAAAATTTTATAAAGTAATGGCTACGCCAGCACTTCTGAATGGTTCGGAGACATGGACTATTATTACCAAAGAACGATCCAGAATACAGTCTTCAGAAATGTAGTTTTTAAGAACTGAAAAGGGATGCACAAGATTGGACAGTCTTACTACTGATTTCATACGCTCAGACTTAAAAATATACAACATCAACCACAAAATTGTAGATTATCAGAATAAATGGAAGCATCACGTAGAGCGTAGGAGTAATGACAGATTTCCAAAAAAGCTTCTGAATTACAGACCCAGGTGTTACCGTGTTCGAGGTAGACCTATGCTTCGATGGATTGATCAATGGAGTCGGAACAGGCTGATTTAGCCTAACCCATGCTGAAGATGATGATGATGATCCAACATTAACACAGGCAAAGTCATGTGGTTCTGCTATTATTGTCATAAAAAAGGTTTATTCTAATATATGCCATTATGCATCCAGTCCAATAGAAGGATTTAATATGTAACCAATTTAGAGTAATTTAGAACTCTAAAAATATAAGCGGGGTAATTCATACCGGATTATTAATGGTTATTAAATACAATTCAAAAATATTTTTTCACAATATTTGATTGGCGTAACTAGAAAAGAAATTCTGCAGCATGCATTATAATGCATTGCTTATTATTTACGAAGTTTTTTATACTAGCATGTTTAATTTTCTGCAGTTTTTACATAAATTAACATGCTTTTAAAATTTCTTAATTCTAAACTTAATAATAAAATTAATATTTCAGGAAAGAATAAAATTTTCCTATTAAAACATCATTGTTTAGGAAGGAATAAAATTTTCATTAAAATAGATTAAAATAGATTAGTATTAAAGATATTTAAAATAACTTAACATCTTATTTCCGTTTGAGCTTTGATGTTTTCAGATAGTCAAGAGACAGATAGCAATTATTTTTGCAGATATAGCGCGTCATAAGATTATAAAAGTAATTTGAAGAAGAAGCGATTGGAAAGAAACCATAAACGCATTCACTCATTCAATCAGAAATACGAGCTCCACCTTCAACTTGGATTATCAGATGTTTAATATTAATGAAAATACTGTAGTAATATTTTCAATATTCTTACTTTGCTTTATCTGAAATGTGATCAGATGCACGTGGTAATTATGTATGTGTCTGACATTCGCATAAAAAACCCCTGAGCTAGTGGTTCGAAAATTCAGAATGTATCTCACAGTAATCCATGTGTCACCGATCAAATGACAGTGCCTTTTACTCTTCAATAGAGTCAAAACACTGTTTTAAACACTAGTGTCGTGAAGGAAATTTTACCTTGTTAATAATAAACTTTATAATATATTTATAACTACTTAAAAGGTGACAAAAACATATAAAAACATATAAAAAATTTTTACTCTCATTCTATGATACCATCATGCAAGCATAGATAATCTAATGAATGCTTCACTAAAATATCTTCTTTATTGTTGGAATAAATCACATCAATCGAAAAGGAACCATCAGACCCATTAAAATAGATTAGTATTAAAGACATTTAAAATAACTTAACATCTTATGTCCGTTGAGCTTTGATGTTTTCAGATAGTCAAGAGACAGATAGAAATTATTTTTGCAGAGACAGCGTATCATAAAATTGTAAAAGTAATTTGAAGAAGGCGCGATTGGAAAGATACCATAATTGCAATCCACTCATTCAATCAGAAATATGGGCTCCACCTTCAACTTGGATTATCGGATCTTTAATATTAACGAAAATACTGCAATAATATTTTCAATATGCTTACTTTGCTTTATCAGAAATGTGATCAGATGCACGTAGTATTTATGTATGTGTCTGACATTCGCATTAAAAAAACCCCTGAGCTAGAGATTCCAAAATTCAGAATGTATCTCACAGTAAAATGAGGTGTCGCAGATCAAATGACAGTGCCTTTTACTCTTTTTCTATGATACCATCAAGCAAGCATAGGTAATGTAATGAACGTTTTGCTAAAATATCTTCTTTTGTTGGAATAAATTACATCATTCGAAAAAAATCCACCAGACCCATTAGTAAGAACATAACTTGCTACCTTGACATGTATTATCACCAATTTAAATTTGTTTTTCTTAGTTTAGAAATACCCTGTATAAATAATTTCAGAATAAGTGGTTCGCGAACGTGGTTGCCTATTTTCAAAGAAATGTTTATCTGACGCGTATCTCATACATCCAATGCTATAAATAAACAAGGACTGTTGTTTCCATGAGCTTAGAAAGGCCCTGTATAACATGGCATAATATTAATTTTCCAGTGTGCGCATTGTGGTAAGGTTTTGTTTTACATCAAAGATCTTTTTTAAAAAAATAGGCAATGCAATAATGTAGTAAGGGGTGTTAGGACTCTATAAGCTTCAAAATTTTCGCAGATTTAATTTTTTTTTAATATATTAATCTACTATTTTCTGCGAGAATTTTCATATAATATTTTTTTAATTCGGGTTACAATAGACGTTATGGCTTTTAGAATTGTACCGGATCAATAGCTGAAACGACTTGACGTCTCTGAAATTTATAATTAATTTTACTCAAAAGGACGTTTTGGGGCATAACACACACGATATCTCAAAAACTTCTGAATATTTTTTCATGATTTTTTTAAATTATATGTCTCTTGTTAGTTTGTATTATATTGGTAAGCTGGCATACCAATTTTCTGCTCGACAAATGTCTGGAAATTTAAAGCCTCCTATAAATATTAATTCCTCATCTTGTAATTTTATAAATATACACTATATTGCCATTAATGACCGGCAACTTTCAATTTTAGACATTTTGTCGAATATTTAGAAATATACTTGACAGATTCGTCTGGAATTTCAGGATTGAAAAGAACAGGTATTACCTCATATTTAGCAATGTCGATTTGATAAGGGGGGAAATTAGGGGGCCAACAAAAAATCAAAGAAAAAAAATAATACTTGGGATCACCCTGTAAAATAAAATGCACGAAATGATCTACCGCTACCGAATATAAATAAATAGACATTGTGCATTATGTGTAATATTTTGTGTAAGAATAGCACGTATATTAATAGAGATATAGCGATTTATTTAAAAAAGAATTAAAAAAATTCTTGCATGTTTTTTGCTTATAACATGCAGGGTTTTCAACCAAATTTAACGCCGGTTTCAGACAAAATGACAAATTATAGTAGAAACAAAATAGTGCAATCGGAATATAAATATATTACATATTTTAGGAAATATGAGCAGTTGTATGAAATACTTTTTATCTGCGCATGCGCGAACGATAACAAGGATCATTTTACATAATTTAATAGGCAACTCTATGGAGCAACGTATTAAAAAAATCTGGTCAAATATCGTAAAAATTCAGAAAGATATCGACGTTAGAATGAGCAAATTTTTAGTAGTGCTCTAAAAGCAGCTGAATGATAAGGGATTTTCCACAAATTGTCATTTTTAATTTTTTATTTTTTTTTAATTTTCATTTTTTATTGATGCTTTAGTTCTTCTTGGATAAACACCAGAACGAGCATATACCATGATCAAAAGAAGTATCAAAATCGAAGCATTTTTTCCAAATCTACTCGTTGATACTCACTAAATACTAACCTTTTTCTGAAAGTCAGTTAATAAAAAAAGACAATTTGTGTAAAATCCATTATCATTCAGCTGCTGTTAGAGAACAACTAAACATTCGCTCTCTTTAACGCAGATATCTTTCTGAATTTTTACGATATTTAACTAGATTTTTAAAAATAAGTTGCTCATTAGAGTTCACTATTAAGTTATGTAAAATGATCCTTCATATCGTTCGCGCATGCGCAGATAAAAATTATTTCATACAACTGCTCATATTTCCTAAAATATTTAATATATTGATATTCCAACTGCACTATATTGTTTCTACTATATTTTGTCAATCTTCGTGAAACGGGCGTTAAATTTGGTTGAAAACGCTGCATGTTATAAGCAAAAAACATGCAAGATTTTTTTAATTTTTTTTAAATAAATCGCTATATCTCTATTAATATACGTGCTATTCTTACACAAAATATTACACATATTGCAAAATGTCTGTTTATTTATATTCGGTAGCAGTAGATCATTTCGTGCATTTTATTTTACAGCGTGATCCCAAGTATTATTTTTTTCTTTGATTTTTTTTGGCTTCCTAATTGCTCGCCTTATCGAATCGACATTGCTAAATATGAGGTAATACCTGTTCTTTTCAATCCTGAAATTCCAGAAGAATCTGTCAAGTATATTTCTAAATATTCGACAAAATGTCTAAAATTGAAAGTTGCCGGTCATTAATGGCAATATAGTTTATGGAATGCAAGTACATACTTACATCTATCTAAAAATTGTGTTTTAAAATCATATACACTTTAAAATATTAAATATTAAAAATGGTGTTTTTTTTTTCATTTTTTCCAAATTTAAAAGTCCTGAGACACCTTGAAAGATCTCGCTAATAGATTTTTAATAATCCTTATATGGATTGCTATTTCTAATTATGTTCTGCCTTTTACTAAATTATGTTTAAAAAAAAAAAAAAAAAAAAACAGATATACCATTTATGAGGCCTTGATATTCCAGAGCTGTCTTCCAAAATATTTTTTTTTCGAAAAAAACATTTCAAACATTGTTTTTTATAGTTTAAGATTCACATACGAGGTTAGATAAACGAGTGTCTAATAATGTATGTGATAAGTGTATTCAGAATTAGAGTTCATGCTTAAAATAAATTTGTGCTCGGCCATAATACAAAATAACATATTTCATTTCTGACGGATTTAAAGGAAATTATGTTTTGTGTTAAAAAAAAAAACAAAAACAAAAAAAAAAAAAAACTACTATTCATTTTATCTTTTAAATAAATAGAAAATTATTTTATATCGATTTTCTATTAATTACTCTCAAAAAACAGTTTTCAGTAATATACAAAAACGAAAAATAATAATTTTTAATTAATTGTACATATGATACTTTGATAAATTTATTCCAAGTATAATTAAAATGCATTTTAATTAAAATTTTTCTTGGATATTCCAGAAAAGAAAATAATTGAAATAGCGAACTATTTAAAGAAAAGATGGAATAAGTCGATTTCTTTCAGAAAAGTATAAAAAAAGACAAGATTCTTTTTTTTTCCTCTATAAAAATTGGAAAATGAATTTAATTTTTAAAAATTTTCGTTTGGAATCAATACTAAGCGTGATACTCGTATTTATTATATTGTTATCATAAATCTATTATTTAGTTAAAAAGTACAGAAGCTTAAAAATGAACGTAAATTTTATCTCAATGTTTTATTCATAAAATATGTAATTTAATAAAACTGGGTTCACCGTAACAAAAAAAGTATTTTATGAGATTGTATTAGAAAAAATCCTTTAGAAACAAGTTTAATTTTAGAGGAGGGAGAGTAATATATTTTTCAAAATGTTTAAGGATTTTAATTATTTGAATAAGTTTTTCATTTAAATATACTTTTATCTCAATTTGAACAATATAATAAATTAAAATAAAGATACTCAGTAATTCATGGATTTGCTTTTCCTTTAAAACATGCTATTCTGCGATATTACTTTTTATATATTAAACATTCAGAATTTATTTCCGGACACATAAAGACTTTTTTTAATTAAAATTTTAAGATTTTGAAAGCCAATATATATTATTTTTAATATTTTTATCACATGCTGTTTTATATGTTGTATTGTTTTATAAAAGTATTTTGGCACGATTTTCAATGTCTGAACTTTCTCTATGGATAATCCGTATTATACTGTTAATGGAGATACTATGGGCATAGTGCTGATTTTATGAATTACGCGAAAAAAGCTGCAGTACATGTTATTGTATTCGAATGTATTTATTTTTAGAGACAATTGAGAATTTTTAATTAATAGAAAAACTTTGCAAAATGACTTGACTTTGCAAAGTAACGCATGGTATCATACTGATTACTTCCATTTTATCGAAAACAAATGAAAAGAAAAGCGCAAATATTCCATTTTTATGATATAATTTGTTTATTCTAATATTTATAGCTGTACGATTTCATGTTTTATAATATATATATATATATATTTAATATCGTTGCATTTTTTTATTTCTATTGTGTATGGCAATGAATAAATCGTAAATATTCATAATTTCAATATATACCCATTATCAAAGGAACAAGAAAACTAAAAAGGCACGGACAAATTTATTTCAACTAAGTGCTCTTCCAAGTATGATACACAGCACATTGAAATGAAATGGTTTATATACTGCAGTATAACGTTTTATAAATACATACAGAAACAAAAACAAAGGATGATCTGTAAACTTCAGAAAAATGTTTCAGACTGCAGTATAATGCAGTATAATGTTTTAGAAAAACTTACTACAACAAACAAAGAATGATCTGCAAGCTTCCAGAACATGAACTTTAAGAATAGAAAAGGAAGGAATAAACGAACATAAATGTATTGAGCTCATCTTGCACCTTTTCAGTTACACAGTAAACATCCGGAGCCTGCATTTCCTGCTTAGAATCTAGAGGCGCTTCTGCTTAGTTACAGAGGTGCTCAGACTTCTCGACAATGTACTTTTCAAATGAACAATCATATATAATCATTTCAGGTATATCTGGTTTTCCGATAAAAAAAAAACAGACTATGATATTATTGCCTATTACGCACTTGCAGTACAATGACAGACAGTCTTCAACATATTTATTAAAATACACCAACCCGTTGCCATTTTATCACGTAATATAGTTTACATTGTCCATGGTCGAAAAAACTATCTTCTTTTTCAGCAATTATAAATTTTAAAAAAACTAAACCTACCCGCTACTATCCATTAAAGATCCTGGCCTACAGTACTCTAGCTGACAACTAATAATTTTCGCAAGAAAGTAGGTAAAACTTACAGGGTTTTTTGTCTATTTGTGTTATTTGCAATGTTATTCACATTGGAAACATATATACAAACATTATATCTTGCTTCTTTTAGCATGGAAAATAAAAAAAGTCGTAATTATCTGTTTGCTTTATTTAACGTGTTGACCAACCCAAGAGATCATGCGGTCTCATAGCATATTAAAGGATTAGTCAGTGCCGAGTCATGTTCAATTCGCAGCCAAAAGTTACTGATCGCGAGAAATCAAACACATAAGTGGTTATTTTGGTGGTGTCTAAAAAGTAATCAATTTCAGGCAGGGTGGTCAAAGTGTTTAATTCAGCGATACAAGCAATTTGTGAACAATGCGTTGTTTGATTAAAACTTGCAGTTAATTAAAAATTTAAGGGTGATCTGTAAATAAACTGAATGATTTCAGTGCGAAATTCTCTCATGGGTTTAAAGGTATTTTTATATTTCATTTACCTTTTAAAAGTTTTTACCCTTAGTTTAATAGGATTTCTGTAACGTTGTTCATTTCAGAAAACAGCGGGAATTTCATGAAAAATATTTTCCCCGCTAATGAAACCCTGACAAACCAACTGTTTGTTTCAAATACATCTGATCTGTCGTTCCCATCAAAATCGTTAGAGCCGTTATCAAGAAGGAGAGCATCTGTGTGTGTGTGCACTTTAGGGTGGGCCGAAGAAAACCGTTTTTTGATTTTTGGTAATGGGAAGTGCGGACATGTTGCCACTGGTGGCGCTAAGTTCACACAAAAATTTTGAGATTTTTTGGACAATTCCTTGATTTGCGCAAATGGCTTGAAATTTTGCTGAAATGCTGATTTTTGAATTTTTTTAGCAAAAAATTTAAAAATGTTAAATTAAATTTATTTTGGCTTAATTAACTTGAAAATTCGTGATTAGTGTACTAAATGTTTAAATAAGCTCAGATTATGTATTATTTAAGAGTTATATGTTGTATTTTGAATTAGGCAATTTTTATAGTCTCTTCACGTATAACTGGGCAAAAATTGTAAGTGATGTTTGGTTCGTTCATCGGTTTCTCTTTTTTGTCTTTATTGTGGACCTAGCTCTTCCTTCTGTTTTTAAATGCGTTCAGAGGCATGTATTTATATGACAGACCACAACATTTTTCGACAGCAATTCTAAAAGGTCAGGAGAATGTGGAGCAGAAACCAATAAAATTTCAATCAGACATCATCAGAATGAGGGAGGAAACACGAGATGGGAGAAGCTGCGAGATGGGAACTTAATTATTTTTTCTGCTCTAAAACGCAGACATTCTCAGAAGATTCAAATAGTGGGAACTTTGAAGCAGGTAGTTCGGTTGAATCAGAATTTTAACCAGGGTCTTCAAAAGCAGACACTCCCAAACGCATATCCCTTTCCCACACAGCTTTCGCCGCATTTAGAGCTAGTATATCATATAGCAAATTGCATTAAGAGCTTCAAATGTGATTTAGGATGCAGGAATTGCGACAACAGGGAATAAGGATCTTGTCATCGATAAAGACAAGGTCAGGAGGCAGAAAAAGACCCCTGGAAAGAAGAAGCTGTAGGAGGAGGATCTTGGAGAAAGAAAAAATACAAGCATATTTGATAGCAGAAAAAAGGAATGATCTTTATACAAGAAAAGGGGACAAGCAGCACGGTCGAGAGAAAGACCAAACAAATATCACCATGTTGTCGAACGTAATTCCGGAGCATTTCGGTCGCTTGACACCTTCTGGTCACCGCGGAGAAATAGCAAAATCATTATATATATATTTTTTTTTTTACAAACCGGAATAAAGCTTGCTTTGTAGAAAATTAGATAACTGCAACATTTGATATGTATTCTTCATACGAACGAGCTTCCACTCCGACACCGGCATCAACCGTCTAAACTAGATGGTAGAATCACTTGAGCTAGGACATTCCTTTACCAACCCAATCGCAGCTAGAATAATCGAGTAATCAAATCTTCAGCCTTTTGCATTTCTGATATCTATGAAAGAGGAATAGGCTCATAGAAAGCGACACCTACATTTTCGCACGCCATTAGTGATAAGTGCTTCATGTTTCTCTCGACGGTGCCGCTTGTCTCATTTTCTTCTATGAAGATCGTTTAAATTTTTCTACGATCAAAGAATTTACTACATCAAACATTTTTTTCTTCCTCCAAGATCTTTCTACCTCCTGTATATTCTTTCCAAGTTCCTTTTTCTGTATCCTGACATTGTCTTTATTGATGACGAGATCCTTATTCTCTGTTATCATAATTCCTGCATTCTGAAGAACATATGAGGCTCTTAACGTAATTTACCTATATGATATACCAGTTTTAAAAGCGGTGAACGCTGTGTGAGAAAGGGGTATTCGTTTGGAACTGTAGGCTTTTGAAGGCCTAAAAAAATAATTAACATCCCATCTCGCAGTTTCTCCCAACTCCAATTTCCTCCCTCATCCCCATGGTGACTGATTGCGTTTACATTGGTTTCTGCACCACATTCTCCTCTCCTTCCAGAATTGCTGTCAAGACATGCTGTAGTCTGTCATCCAAATATGTAACTCTGAAAGCAACAAAAACAGAGGAAAGAGCGAAGAACGTAATCAAAGCAAAAGTGAGAAACCGACAAACAAACCAAACAATACTTACAATTTTTGCTCTCTTTTACGCAAAAAGGCTATACAAATTGCCTAATTCAAAATACACACAACTATTAAATAACACATAATCGGAGCTTATTTAAGCATTCCGCACGCTAATCATGACATTTCAAGTAAATTGAAGTAAAATAAATTTAATTGAACATTTAAAAAATGTTTGCTAAAAAAGTTCAAAAATCAGCATTTGAGCAAATCTTCAAGCCATTTGCGGCAAATCATTTTTCGTATTACCTATCATTGAAAATAAAAAAAAAAAGTTTTTTCTGCCTACCCTAGTGCACATACAATAAATGTTATTTCAGGAATGAGATTTCCGACTTTTTAAACACCAGTGTAATCTTAGAAAAAATGTTGTTTTATTTAATCGGAACACTGTTGTGATTTAAGAGTACAACATTTTCTCTAAGATTTTACTGGTATGCAAAAAGTGGGAAATCTCGTTTCTGTATTTTAATAGAATAAAATTCAGTTACAGATATTATACATTTTGTATACCGTCATCTGGGTAACTTTGGCGCAAAGATCTCTGTTTCATGGCATGTTTAGCATTTTCATTTTCTTATTTTATTTTTAAAAAGAATATCATGTTATTTTTTTGTTTGCTAAGAACATATGAAACCGCACTATTTGTCAATATTTAATATTTTTACTAAAAACCGTTTTTAAAACTTTTGGGACAATATTACATTGATTTCGGGTAATATTCGCCCATGTAGTAAAACGAATGTTATAGGTCCTGCAACATGATATGGATCAATGTTACTCTATTGAAAAAGACGTGGGGGGTAGGGTAAGAAGTGTAAACATGTGAAAAGACAGTAAATTAGCATATATTTTAATAAAAAATTATTAGAAAACTCATAAATAATGTTTAGCGTGGATTATTCAGTTCTCGTTCTGTATACTGATTTCTCTTAGACAGAAGTTTAGGTGGACCAATTTTTGTAACAATGTCGTTCCATTAATACTCCACTGAATACGGTAGTTGTGCCAACTTCTTTTCCATGCAGTCAACAACACATCCCTTGTTTGATTTGTAAGTAATCCTTCCGGTAGAGATATTGCCATTAAACAGTACAAGTACAAAATTTCTAGCGTTACAGTCATCTTTGTCAACAGCTTTCTCGTTTGGTTCAGTTGAAACCAATACATTAGATGAATTTTCAGAAAAAAATTATGTTTGTGTAAGCACAAATGTTTATTTTCATAAGTATACCAAACATGAACTAAAACATCACTGCTTAAACTCATCAAAATAAGAAAAAGCCCCTCTTCAAATGTAATATTTTTTATGCATTGAATGAATGTATATTCAAAAATTTAAATGATAATTCGTTGGGCCTAAGTTGCCCCAACATAGAAAAACGCTTTTCTTTTTTATCTCAGGAAAGTCAAAGCATAATTGCATGTTAGGCCTTTATCTACACTAACGAGGTTATAATAGAACGTAATTACTCATGTCCAAATGAATTAATTTACAGCTTCGAAGAAATAAAATTTTGAGCTAAATTCTCACCCCTTCACATGTTTTTGATTAACTGGTGGTTACAAAAGGTTCACGTCACTAAATTCATCATAACGGTACTTGGTTACTTTGAGCCCGCTCATCTAGTTGTGATTTGTTCAGTCTAACGTCGTTGCACGGGGTATGGTGTAAAATAAATATTATTTTCTAGGTTTGTTTAATAAAGATGTGTGATCTCCTTTCTGATATTTTCCATGAAATTTAAAGTTTGGAAATAATTAACAAAAGGAAATAGGTGTTTTTTTAATAAAGGTGTGTGGTCTCATTTCTGATATTTTTCATGAGATTTAACATTTGGAAATCATTAACAAAAGTAAATTAGTATTATGCGCTTCCTATTCTAATCTTTCGCTTATAAGGATGAATTTTCCTACTAAACTGGAGTTTTTATATAACTTTGTGATTGACTATTTTTTGTGTCTCAGTTAATTATGGAGATACATATATTAATTTCTGAGTTTATCGCAAGGAGCCATTTCTCGGACACATTCATGGTCACTTTACCACATGTGTACATTGTTCTTATTACTATAGCTGTCAACATTCAAATGTTAAAGGTATAAGAAAAGATTTGTCCTGATATCTTGCATATACGGAGGGCGTTAACACATTTTTATAAAGATCTTGCTAAAAGAAATATATGAGCAAAGACACAAATTTAATTTCTCGTAGAATTCATTTTCCAGTTATCATATTACGTTTTAATTCGAAGATAAAAGAACTTTTCTTAAAATATCAAGCTTTGGTAACGTCCATTCATTACTCTTGTGACAATTAAAGCATTTTTTCATAAATACTTGCAATTATTTCATTATAAAATATATTTAAAATAAAAATTGATATAACCAATTAAATATCACTGTGTTCCCCTCTCATAATATATATCTAATTGGCAACAAAAAGTATTTTATTTGGTTATATATTAAATCAAAATCTTGTGACACTCTGGTCACAAGAGTAACAACATTTTTATTTATTAGGTGAGCTAGGGTATGTATGGGACAAGGGATGGATGGGACATTCTCAATATTTCAGGCAATAAACATTTATTTTAAATTGCTTCCTAACCCCATATACCTCTACCACAGTGTGCTTCAGAACTAAAAGTAGGACAACATTGCTGTTTTCATTTTCCTTCAAAGTTGCATTTTCCGAAACCTCTGCTTAAAAGTAAGTTTTTTTTTTTTACATTTGAATATATGAAATATCTTATACAATATAAAAAATTAAGCTATGTTGTAGTTATTTATTTTAAGGTTCAATATAAATAATTAAAATGAATGAATAGTAACCATTGTGACAAAATAATTTTTGTCACAATGAGGTAATTTTTAGGTAAAATGGCTGAGAAGGGATATTATGCATCATGGGGATGAATGGGACATTCTCACTCCTCCCTAGAGATGTTGAAAATTTTATTTATTAATTAAATAGTATTATATAGGATGATAAATCAATAATTTACGTCAATTAATAGTATTAAATAGTATTATATGAGTTGTTGTTGTTTAAAATTTCTGAATGTTACTTATTGTATTGCAATAATTATTAATGGATTATCAAAAAATTGGTACTAAAATTTAATCAAAATAGATAAAATTGATAAAAATAGTATATGTGTATTGATCAAATGGGGGAAATTATATTGAATTTTGAAATGTTGCACAAATAAATCCCCACCCCTAACATATTGGGTCAATCGGAAAGTCGGGTCGTGTTGGGGAAATCAATTCGTACCGGAAAATTCAGTCATTTAATTATTAGACATTGATTCCGATATCTAATGTCTAATAATTATCGGGCAGAATTTTCCGGTACGAATTGATTTTCCCAACACGACATGACTTTCCGACCGACACAATAATTTCCGTTCTGCATGTTTCTACGTTACATTTAATTAATATTAATTAATAAGTTATGATTGAAATTTATTAGCTATGCTATATTTAAAAGGCATTTTGCACTTTCATTTCAAATCTAAAATGCCTCATAAGTGGAAAAAAAGAACAGGTTGATAGCCGAAGTCCTCATTAAAAGTTAAAACTGCAATAAAAAAAGTTATTGAAAAAAAAAACATATCGATTCGTGCTGTAAAATCATATATTACAAATACAATTTTCATATAAGGTTATAATTATAAATTTTAATTTGGTAAAATTGAATACAGGGAGGAAAATCTTTGTGTCCCATCCATCCCTATTAGTGTCCCATTCATCACTGCTGTGGGGATAATTGGGACAGGGAGGAACATTTTTTTGATTTCATAATATTTTTATGAATAAATCATAATCTAGAATAAATATTGTTCATATATGTTGGCAAATACCTAATGTATGAAATGTGATATATAATATTAATAGTAACTTAAATAAAAAAAACATAAAAAAAAATATTTTTGTGAAAATGTCCCATTCAAAACCCCACTTCCCCTATATAGACAAGAAAAATGCTTTTTATCTCAAATTAGCTATATATAAAATGAGTGGAACACAGTAGTATTTCACGGGTTATATCACTTTTTATCTTAATTATATTTTACAATAAAGTAATTGGAAGTATTTGTGAAAATCGCTCGAATGGTCAGAAGAGTAACAGTGGAAGTTCCCCTTTATTTTGTTCCACACATCGACCAAAATCTTACAGAATGCGTGCAATGCCACTTATAAATACTTGTTTTACAATTCCAAATGCGCATCAATCCATAGAAGTAACATTATGGGACTTGGGTTATATAAAAACGATTAAATCGAAGATACTTAATAACGGTTTCATTTCTCATATCTTTTCTAAAGAAGTGGACTTAGAGGTATAACTGACATCCTTATACTGATGGTACTTAACACAATGGAGGTTATTTGGGTAAGCGGTGGAATGTCGTCTGTGAAAATAGGTGTTAAAACATATTTCTGATTGTAATCCGAGTTAATTATTCACTTAATCTAACCTCCTTATTTTTGGTTTTTCGTTATAAGAGAATCCATCCATAATCACACAACCTTTGTCAAAACTTGTATTGCTTCAACTTAATCAGTATTTTAAGTCTTTAATTTCGTCTTTTTCAGTAGTGAATTGCTCTGTTTCCTTGAAATTAGATAAATGTATCCAAGAAGAAAATTTTAGTTTATTACTGAATCAATTATTCAGCACACTTTTCATGGAAAGTGCGGAAATAATTTCCGTATTGTTTCTTGAGGTGTTATAAAAAACATTTCCTTCTGTATTACAAATCCATTTTATATTTAAATTTGATTAGTTAAATATAATGTATTCTTACTGAAGGTATAAGGATTGAATTAGATTTAAAGTTTCTTCAATCAGTAATTATGCTTTTTATTTTACTTATTATATTATATTTTTTATGATTTTATCTCTTATTACGATAATGCTACATCTCATATCTTTTTCAGAATACTTTAAAAATGCTTTCCCTTACCCTTGTATAACTGCATTGAAGTTTTATAGGTTCTTTAGCAAAGAAAACATTTTTATAACGGAATATTAACTTTCTTTTACTTATACTCGTGGAAATTTATTTTCAAAAATCGAATATACTTTTTGTCAGACACTTTTAACACTTCCCATCATAGGTGACATGTGTTTATGAATTCCGTTTCTTTGTCTCTCTGTCCGTACTCTAACTCTAGTAAATATATTCGGAAAGCTTGAAATTGATATACGTTATTGATATTCACTATGACATGTTCCGTATTGAAAATTCAGCGGGTACCAGTTATAGTTCTTTTAAAGTGATATTCAAAAGAATTCCATTAAATTAAGGACGGTGAAAAATCGTTTGCAGATTTTTGTTTATGTTACACTATTTCAAACCCATTGAAATTGATATATATTTCTGAGGAGCACTGCAAAATACTATAGTATATGGTGTGGCACAAGATTCATTGTACATATGCAGGGACACACAAAATAAATAGGTTATCGTATTTGCTATTAACAATAATTGCTGTAAATGTCTTTTTCGTTGCTGTACTCGTTTTCAAATTATTTTATTTTTGCATATAACTTAGTGTGTATGAATTTTATAGACTATATACAGGGCTGCTCAAAACAGCTGAAGTGCATTTCCTTTTTTTGATTTAAAGTGCTGAAAGGGAATTTTAAACTGTGCTATGCCTTTCCTAATGGAACTAAATATTTGCATACTAGTATTATACAATTAAATTAAGTTCATATACAGGGCTGTTCTAAAAAGGCACATATCTTTTGGACATTTATTGGGGATTACTGAAATTGTGTTTTCAAATGCGTTATGCGTTGTACAAATTATTTCTATAGACATTTTTTTTCACCTCGATTAAACTGTGAAGTTTAGTATTATATTTTGACTGTGTTGGAAAGTGTTTCATAATCTATGCTCGACCCATGATTTTACGATCTTGTTCTATAATATAGAGAAGAGTAAATATTATGTATTCTTATTCCTTCAAATAAATCCGTAATTAGAGTTACAAATACTTAAGGGTTTTTTAAAATCTAAATTAATGGAAAACGTATTGAAGCGCAGCATTTGATGAAAAAGAAAATTTATTAAATAATCTCGCTTTTTGACTACTGGAGAAATCCTTTCGTAAAAAGAGCAACTGAATGCTGTAATTTAAGGAATAATCTTTTTTCACGTTATGTTTCACAAAGTTAGTTTTGAAGAAACAAAATCTATATTTTAAATTTCGGTCAACTGCTAGTGCAGCTGACATTTTAGTTATAGTCCAAGAGCTGTTAAGCATTTTAGGGAAGGTATTTGAGGCACCCTGAAAATTTGTGCAACACTTCTTTTGTAATGCCTGAATACAAAATCGAATGTCTGGCTGAAGGATCGTGGCCCAAAACCTGTGCCAGACAAAAAATGGCACTTGACACGTGTCTGGCACAGTTTTGTGCCGACTAAAGTGTCTGTCATTTTCAAAATATTTTTTTCTAAGCATAGATATTATTGTGCCTCAATCTTAGCGTGCCTCAAATACCTTTTTTGGGTAGTCAAAAAATGGCACTTGACACGTGTCTGGCACAGTTTTTGTGCCGACTAAAGTGTCTGTCATTTTCAAAATATTTTTTTCTAAGTATAAATATTATTCAGTTTCAATCTCAGCGTGCCTCAAATACTTTTTTTGGGGTAGTGTCAAAAAATGGCACTTGACACGTGTCTGGCACAGGTTTTGGGCCACGATCCTTCAGCCAGACATTCGATTTTGTATTCAGGCATTACAAAAGAAGTGCTGCACAAAATTTCAGGGTGCCTCAAATACCTACTCAAAAATGTTCAACAGCTCTCCTACTATCATTTAGTAATTGACCAGAAGGTAATACAGTTGCGGCTACTGACTACCTTTTTTTGGGAGGGGGGGAGGGGGTAGAGCTTTAAATGTATAGCTGCCAAATTTATTCTTATCTTATCACTATTTATTTAAAAGAAATCTTTTCCTTATTTTTTAGCAGATTGTTTGACCGTTAAACCGCTAGAGATATATTTTTTAAAATAACGTTAAGAAAAGAATAATATTGTCCGCCACGCATTTAGTGCTCTAAAAATGACAGTCACGAGCCGCCACTGCCCTAATAACTATATTAATCGTAATTGTTTAAAGATAATTAATTTTATTTGCATAAAACAAACATAAATAAATTACCTGCCTTAATTAATTAGCCAACAGAATTTAATTAAAATTGAGTTAAATTTATGAACATAGAAAGATTTTTTTCCTAATAGAGGGAGCGAATTCTTCAAAGATTTGAAGCAAATCTTTCTTCTTTATCCGTGTTGCTATCCAATCACAGCTTCAATTGCAATTGATCTTGTGACAATATATTTTTTGGATCTTATATACATTTTCTACTAACCAAAATTACAATTCCCACGCATATGCTTGTTATCTACAATTTTATGCCTCGGTGGACAATTAGTGCAGACACCCTACTATCTTATCAAACATAGTATTCGTTTATTTCTTTCTCTAGAAGAAGATTATTATTTTGTTGGCATTTGCTTGTGCTGGTGATTGTTATAGGATTTGAGTGATGAATGTTACAGAGAAAAGACACTTGGGTGAATTAAAGTTGCTTTTCTTTATAGAATGAGAATGACGAAGTGAAAGTAAAAAAATCAACAAAAGTAATATGAATAAAATTTGGCTCTCAAGAAGAAAAAAATGGATAGTGTCTATCGAAACAGAAGATTGTTTGTGCGCAAGATTGCGAATCTTTACAAAAGTTAACGATTCGTGATGAAGATTTGAACATTAATTTTAAACTGTGGAGGGAAGAGATTAATCAACTAAGATAATTAAATCTTTTTTTTTTTTTCAATGCCATGATGACGTCGGCAAAAAGATAAAGGGATTTCAAGTAGATTTATTTATCAGGTGAGTGTAAAAATCAATGGAACAATAATAGTAAAAAAATAAAATCTACTGTAAAGCATTTCATGGTATAACTTTACGAATGTACCACATTGCTTGCTAATGAACTCTCTTCTACAAATTATCAAGAAAAATTCTTTTAAATGCATCATATAAGTATTTTGTCGGGATAGTCCAGATAAGGTATTATCATTGAAAACTTTAAAATTTGTTTCCAATTTTCAGTTGTGTACTGCTCTAAAACTCTAATCAATACGTACTGTTGATTGTTAAGCATTATGCCCATTTAATTAGTACCAGTACACTGTTAAAAATTTGCAGCAAACTGTCCAGTCATTCGACCGTTTTTTTGAAAATTCGGTTTCATAACTCTAATTTAACTATATTCCGACCATGAAATGGCCAATAATATGGTCAGAATAGTGTTAAATTATGGTTGTGTAACCGTTTTCGATAAAAACGGTCAAATGACTGGGCAGAATGCTGCATATTTTTAACAATGTATCTTCTTTATACGATAATTTATAATTATAAATTATCTTAATTAGTAAAATAATAGTAATTAGTTCAAGAGTTACAGTTGATAGGAAATATATCTTTTGTGACCATGAGTGCCTCAAAGTAAAGAAATAAAGTATTAAGTATAGAACGTGCAGAACAGAAATAATAATAAATTCTAATGTTTTCCTTCAATTAAACTACTAATTTTTAATGAAATCTTGCAGTAAGACAGATTTCTCTTCTAATTTTTTTCATTACATGATCTGATCTAAAATTATGACTGTTGAGATAATTTCTTCTTCTAAAACGGCCAATACTAGTTCAAGCGCCGTTAAATTGATTTATTTTTTTAATCGCATATAGGGAAAGAAAATATTATCCTGAAATTTTTTGTTATATAAACACAACGTTTTGCATCAAAATAGTTTTTCTAATTTTTCACCTATCTTTTAAAATATTACTACAGCTATTTTTATTTTTCACCCGCTGAGTAAAGAAAATTAAATTTTATGAAACATGCTTTTTTTATTTAAATATTTATGCGTTGTTCTAAATTTTGAGAACGCACATTATTTATATACACTTTGAAAATAATTTCGAATATTTATAAGAGGTTACTGACTACCCGAATAGCACTTTTGATAAATGAATGTACTGCACTTTGTGTAGTAAATCATTTTTAATGAGACAATATGTTATTTTGCTTCTATGTTTGGTGTTTGAAGAAAAATAGCTTAAATTTAAGATGGTAAATACGTAGAGGCTCTGAGATGTGTATAAGAAAATTGTTTAGTTTTACGATAGTAATAAATTTGCAATTCTGTTATGTTTAGGAGACACGCAATCCTTTGAATTATGTTTTTATTTTAGTGTTATATACTAATTTTTTGCAATATTATTAAATGCTTTTATGAAAATCAAAACATTTAATTAGTACCAAATTTAATTAGCGTCGTAAAATTTCAAAAAAGTGTATTTTTAAAGTGAAATTAATTATAAAATTCTACTTCTCCTACAATTTCGAATTTTTTGTAATTTTTATCTGTATGTTTTTCTTTACAACTATGTTCTTTAACGCTAGCAATCGGATTTCAAGAAAGGCTAATTGGTTTAAGAAAAACAAATACAACATCATGTACTAGAACATAGTGAAAATACAGTAAAAATGACTTTACTAAGATAGTTCATTTAAAAAAATAAAGTATTTATATAGTTGAAGTTCATTCCATATTTTATGAAATTCACTTTGATGATTATGCAAAAAAATACCGAGTTAATTCAAAAGCACGTTAACGTTTTTGCACTTAGCTTATACTCATATATATTGAAAAAGCACAAACATGAAAAAATTAAAATTCTAATTCAGATTCATTTACATAAAAATAGATGCATAAAATGCCTTTTTAAAAATATTTATAGTAGTCTGATATTTACATAGCTTCGCCAGAATGTACCAGAGATATCTAAATACATTACAATAACTAGGTTGGAAAATAGATAATTTCGTCATTTTTCATAAAGTGAAAGCTAGCGAGTCCTTTAATATTTTAAGGAATGTATGAATTAAATATAAAGTTACGTAGGAATTACATAAAAACCTTAAAATGTTATTTGAATGTGCTTGAGAAATACAAGCAAATAATTAAAAAAAAAATAGAAATTAATTGAAAGTTTTAATGCATATTTTACCCTAACAAATTTAATTTGAAAACTATTCCCACTTTTCTGAGTGACAAAATTTTCATTAGTCAAAATTAACACTATAAAGCGTATAAATTTTATATCGGTAGACTAATTTTCCAACTGGGTGGAAAATGTCCAGGCCAGGATTCTAACGAGGCCTCAATGGTTAGCTGAGGTAATTAGGTCCGCCAGATTCGTCCGGGATATCTCAGAGCATTGGTAGCTTCAGACAAGAGACACCTTGGGCGATTCCTGGCCAGGACATTTTCTCCCAGTTGGAAAATTACAAACTCATGTGATTTCTTTACAAATTAAAATAATTGTGTTAAAATTAATCTAATAGAATTTATATACATTGTTAACACCTAATACAGTAATTATATAAAGCAGGAATTTGGAGCAGGAAATGCAGGAAAAGCCTTTAAATAGTAGCGTTCATTTTTTTTTCAGAGGTCCTTATACTCGTATTGAAGAAATATTGAAATTTAATGATAATATTTTTTTTTAGTTAATGAAATATTTAAATGAATTGGATAGATAACTTTCATTTTTGCCTCCCACTCATACACCTTCATATGTTTTGTTCTCTTTCTTATTTTAAAACTTGTTTATCTATGAATTTAAAATTTTGAGTCTGATTTAAAATCTACCGTAATCTGGAAAACTTTGAATTACGAAAATAAGATTCAATAAGATTCAATTAAGAAATAATATTTTATTTAGTGCAAGATTTAAAAGAATAATCAGTAATTCATCCCGACAAAATATCTTTCTCCTGACTAAATAATATATAAAACTGTTAATTAATGAGGAAAAAGAAAAAGAAACAACAAAAAAAATATTTTTCCATAAGTTACCATCTTTATTGATTAAAGAGGACAATTGGTCGGATATTGGCGATTAAAAAAAATCTCAGAACGAAAAAGGGCTACTAAGAGCCCTGTCCCGTGTCTCTCTAGACCTTTATTTTTAAGTATATTTATTTCAAAATTTTTATAACGAATTAAATATTTTCTCTCTACTGCTTAAATGCATTGTAAATATTTCTTAATAACGTGTTATTTCTTGTAATTCTTTTGAAATTTCCACTAATAAATGTGATAGATGTATACAAAATTTTTACATTAAAGCAAGTGATAGTTATAATTCTGTAATAGTTAAATATACATTTTCTCCTGTTGTTCAATTATCGCAATTAAATTCATATGCGTTCTGCCTATTTTTATTTGCAAAAAATGTTGCAAATCATTATGTTTACATTGTCGAAGATAACGTGGCTGAAGCAACCAGTGGGTTAAGCTAATATATTAAGGGTAGAGAAAACTAAAAGAAAAACTGACAGGAACGCAAAAAAGGGGTATTTCCGTTTACAATTCAAACATTAATTTATTAAAAACAAATAATAAAGTACGCAACATAGGGAGGAAAAGGACCAGTGATTGAATTCAAAAGGTATTTGATGCTCTGTTTTCAGAAAAATAGAAAGGCGTGCTCAATTGCATATTTGAAAGCCGTTTTCCTGTTTTTGGTATTTAATAAACAGGGGGGAATGGACTCTACTAACTCGTTTTACATGAATCCAAAAAATCAAAGTTCGAATGTGCGCGTATTCCGATATTTTGACGTTTGTTATAAAAAGATTTCTGCTGAGCTTTGAGCATGTATTGAAAAGATACAAGTATGTCGGACTTATTCACTGAATATATATGTACATATACATCAGTTTAGAATTGTAGTAAAGTCTGTTACATAAGTTGTTAGTGTATATAGAATTATTTTGAGTTCCCTTGTACATGTATAAAAAATAACGATAGTAACATAAAATAAAAATAGTGGTTGGTTATACAATTTGCATGAAATTCACCAACGTCTGCTATTAAGGAATTTAGGTCTTTATGTAATTCCTAACAAACGTATCAATAATTGCTACAATCGTTGAAGCAAATTTGTTTATTTGTTAGCCATCATCCACTTCACCATCTTTCGGGACTATATAAAAAAATTAAATTAAAAATGTATTATTTAAAAATATTTTATTTTCGAATCTTTAAATAAAACAAAGCAAACCGCGAAGTATAGAAAAATATATAAAAACTTCATTTCTTTTATAGTATCCCGCTAAATGAAAATATTTAATCCATGATATTGCACAATGATCCATTTTTTTCTGGAGGCGGACATCTGTAGATTGAAATGATAAGATGGCTAAGAGTTTGAGATAAAATGGGAGATATTTTTTTTTCAAATATCTCGGCCAAGACCTTGGTAATCTTTGCATTGCGTACTGAGTTTCAACCACTTTTTTATAACTATGGGAATGTACTGTACATCATAACATAAAATCTCATATATAAATATGTGTTCTCGATTTACATTTACGCTCACTGCAAACAGCCTATGCAGTTTGGCCTAGATAGGAAATTATACGTTATTTCCTAATTAACATGACAATTTTCAGGATCCTTTCAATGTAACTACGAAGCCGCAAGGTAATTTGAATAACGGCCGATATTATACCATTCATTTGAAGCAAATGTGTTTATTTGTTAGCCACCATCCACTTCACCATCTTTCGGGACTATATAAAAAGATTAAATTTAAAATGTATTATTTAAAAATATTTTATTTTTGAATTTTTAAATAAAACAAAACAAACCGAGAAGTATAGAAAAATATATAAAATCTTCATTTCTTTTATAGTATTCCACTAAATGAAAATATTTAATCCACGATATTGCACAATGATCCATTTTTTTTCTGGAGGCGGACATTTGTAGATGGAAATGATAAAATGGCTAAGAGTTTGAGATAAAATGGGGGATAATTTTTTTCAAATATCTCGGTCAAGACCTTCGTCATCTTTGCATTGCATACTGAGTTTCAACCACTTTTTTATAACTATGGAAATGTACTGTACAGCATAACATAAAATCTCATATATAAATAGGTGTTCTCGATTTACATTTACGCTCACTGCAAACAGCCTATGCAGTTTAGCCTAGATAGGAAATTATACGTTATTTCCTAATCAACATGACAATTTTCAGGATCCTTTCAATGTGACTACGGAGCTGCAAGGTAATTTGAAAATGGCCGATATTATACCATTCAGCCGGATTTTTTTTCAGGCTTATCGCAATGAGCCTATGCAGTTTTAAGCAAAAAAGCAAAATACCATATGTTTAACCAAACAGCCTTGTTCTATCCGAGTTCATTTAAATAAGTCTAAATTAGTTAATGTTTATGCTTAATCTCAGTAAAATTGACAGTTTCGTGGAAGGAATTTAAATAGATAACAAAACATGTATAAAAAATTTGACTTATTGGATGATTTGTGTTACGCACCTGGATGTCTAATAATAGTTAATATTTCTCAATCTATTTTAAGGGTATAACTTTTGAAAATGTACCCCGAAGTTGTATGAAAAAATTTACAGACGTTGCAGATTTTTAATGATTTCTCAGCTTTGCGTAGAGAAGACGGTTTGCTAAATAAAAATTGCAGTAAAAAATATATTAGAAACCTATCTTATAGGTAAATTTTAAATACACTCCTGCTTGATACTAAGATTAATAAACACTTTGTTTGTATTTTACAGCTATATTTTATCTCCATACGAAATTACAAATGTATCTGCAGATAATGTGTGATTTTAAAACCTTATTTATACATTTAAACGCTCCTGACAATTAAATTACGCCATTATATATATATATATATATATATATATATATATATATGTAGATTTTAATGGTCTATTTTGCTGCCCCTTCCAGCACATCTAGATACCATGAAACGCAGTCTAACAATTTGGGACACGTAACTGCACTATGAGATTTATATGAGAAAAATTATCTGCTTAAATACAAATCTCTTCTATCTCAATCATCTATGTTCAGCATAATTTTCTATAAAACGTTCAAAACTTCCAATGTTTCATTGATTTACGCAATTGACGAACCTTTTTGAGAAAAATTGTTTAATATTGCTTATGTAAACAAATAATGAGCTGTGAAGCTAGTCATTCATTTAGGAGATTGAATAATTAAGAAATAAATTTAGAAAAACTTTCCCGCCTTGAATATTTTAACTTAGTTTATTATTAATATTTTGTTTTGTGTATGTTAATAGTTCATATCAAATAATCATGTTTAGTTTTGCTAATATAATCAAACAAAAATCATAAAAAAGCGTTTGAAACCATTCGCCTATGAACCAATTAAATTAGTTTTTGTTTTAGAAGTAACTGTTAGACAACCGACTCAATTTTCTGTGCATTCATTTCTGAAGTGAAAACGGTAATAATCGCTGGGATTTTTTCCTTGGTTTCAGGTTTATATGCATAATTTATTTTGAAAAATTAATTGATTTAATGAATCATCAATCCATTTCCCTTTTCTTGAAAATTTAATTACTTCTCAATATCTCATAAATTAAAAATATGCACTCTTGAATAGGGTGTAAAGTGTACTTTTAAATGTAATGTGTTTGAAAACTGCATATCAATTTACAGACTCTTATGATTTTGGGAAGAGTTCCATATCCCGTTCTGGTTTCTTTAGCGATAAATGTTTTGATTTGATTGTTGCGATCTTCAGCATTTGGGGTTGCTTTTTTCTTATTAAATGGTGAATAAGTAAGACAATGTAAATATATTTTTTGCGCATTTTTATATGTTTTAAGGCATATACAACAATAATCTTTATAATATTACGATTGAATTTTACATGTATAATAAATGTATAAAATATGAAATATATAAAACTATCAAAATACAAAAACGTGTATAAGTACAGTCGGACCTCGTTATCCTGACACCCGGTTTTCACGTCACTGCGCTTATCACATCAATTTTTTAAAGTCCGATTTTGTGTACATGTTTATAATGAAAATAAACTCCGGATTTTACGTTGTCGAATAATTTTCAACTCCAGATATCCCGACGGTTTAGGAAAATTGTCCATTTTTCATAATCCATCTTTTAAACACGGTGGTAAGAAATGTCTTCACAAAATCAATTTCGTCAAATTTTCACAAAAGTGTCTAAAATACCCAGTGAGATAAATAAGAAATATTGCTTCAATCTTTTATTTGAATAAAAAAGTACATACAGGCTAAGAATGACCCACTTAAGCTCCAGATAGACGTCTGGTCCAGATCTGCTCGCGGTCTACTTGTTCAGGTCAGCCGGCGCTTTCTTGTGGTTACACGGCGTTTTTCAACCGACTAAAACCTAAGAATTGCAATGAAGCGATCAGAAACTATCTAACACCCATTTCTGAAACAACAAATATTGATTACAATTCATTGCATAACATTGAAAAATTAATTGTTAAAAGCACATCTAGATAAGCAAACCTTATTCTTCAATATTTCATGTAACAGAAAAACCAAGTCATCATAAATCTGATTTTTATTCTTTTCAATTTTGTGTGTGTTTATTTTGTTCAATAATAATTTTTTATTGCTTAAAACTGCAAAAACAGTTCTGAACTTAAAATTGTCTTAAATTAATTAAAAATACAGCTTTTTATAAACATATTTTCCTCCAACTCTGGTTACCGCGACACTCCGCTTATGACGACACTTTTTTTATGGTCATTAGATTGTCGATGTAACGAAGTTGGACAGTATATGTAATGTATTTATATGTGTATATAATGTGTATATAATATATATATATATATATATGTATATATATATATATATATATATATATATATATATATATATATATATATATATATGTATACATATATGTATATATATATATTTAATAAAATTTAATAAAATTAATAACAATTCTATAATTAATGATAAAAATTGTTTTTTTCCTATCAATAATCTTCATATATCAAAAACCTTTAAATATCCGAATACAATTGGGAGAAAGATTTTTAACTACAATACATTTTCAAAAAATACATCTGCTGCAAGTAATTTTCCGTGTAACTGCAAAGACCCCACTCTAAAAAAATACATAAACAATGATCATGGACATATAATCACTGGTAATCTTGATATTGTTCATGATTTTAAATTGAAACAACTAATGGGTTATGGTACTAAATATAGACTTCCATCTAAATTTAATGTTAAATCTATTATCAAACAGTTTACATATGATATTGATATTTTTATTTATAAAATTTCTATCTCGTATAATAAGCCTATTGAATATTTTAATCAATGGAAGATATTAGTAATTGAAAAATTAACTATGGCTTTAAAAAATAATATTGCTGATTTGGTTTCTATTAATACAAAGCATTATTTCTAACAAATTACTAAATTACAAAAAAAACTACGTTATTACATATGTAGACAAATCTCCTAACAATTATGCTATTATATGTAAATCATATTATCACCAACTTCTTACAAATTCTATTTCTTCTAATAAGTCATTTCAAAAAACTAATGAAACTGTAATTGTAAATAATCGTAAAATTCGAAGTTATT